>JAPVLO010000232.1:2966239-4449359 GCA_027257055.1 Cephalopachus bancanus
AAGAGAGACAGGGAAACACAGCAGACACATGGCCCCTAGGAGCCAAAGGCTGGGGTGAGGCACGCGGTTCCCAGAGAAAAGTCTGAGGGGTCACCCCTGTAAGACTCCTTCACATCAAGCTCCTTCTAAAAGCCATAGACTTGAGGTATTAATTCTTGCATTTTCTGACTTTAAGGTGATCTCATAGAATGGAGTCCTCGTAGCAAAAAGTCCTTGTAGCATCCTGAGATGCTCAGAAACAAAGTCCTGTTTAGAATGAGAGATTTCAAATTTTCCCATAGTAGGAAAAAAAGGAAACAAATGGAGAATGTTAGGCAATCGGCCCTGTCAGCAACTTAGCTATGTCTTAGAAAGCTTATTCAAAAGCTTTATGGTTTCTTAAATGGACATTTAGGGGACGTTTTTACATTTAAACCTACAGCTTTGAAATTGAACAAAGGTAATTCTGAGCTACTGTTAGCTGAGCGACATCGCACCCTGCCCCCTGGGGCTCAAGGGTGTGCAGTGGTGTGGTTGAGGGCTGAATGATGTGCCTGGCATGGCTGTAACTCAGTCTGCATCCTTGCCTCCCATGGTGGCCCAATAGCTCCCAGACATAAAAACTGTGGTGGCTGTTAGTAGGAATGTAAAATGTATAGCTACTATGGCAGCAGCATGGTGTTCCTCAAAAACAGAACTACCACATGACCCAGTCATTCTACTTCTGATGTATACCCTAAAGGATTGCAGGAAGGATCTCAAGGAGATATTCGCACACCCATGTTCACACAGAGTGAGGCACGACAGCCAAAAAGTGGAAGCAACCCAGGTGTGCATCCACAAACAAACAGTAAACAAAATGTGGTACATACATGCAATGGAATCTGATTCAGACTTAAAAAGAGAACATTCGGGCTGGGCATGGGAGCTCACACCTGGAATTCCAGCACATTAGAAGTTAGTGGCAAGAGCATTACCTGAGCCCAGGGGTTTGGGGCCAGCCTGGGCAACTTGGTAAGATCTCATCTCTGCAATAATTTTAAAAATTAGCCAGGCATCAAGCCACGTGCCTGTAGTCCCAGCTACTTAGAAAGCTGAGGCAGAAGGATCGCCTGAGCCCAGCATGTTGATGCTGGGGTGGCTATGAGCATGCCACTGCACTCCAACCTGGGGGACAGAGTGAGACTCTGACTCAAAAATAAAAAATAAAAAGAAATAAAATTCGGACATATGCTACAACACACAGTGAAACAAGCCAGACACAAAAGGACAAACACTGCTGTATTCCACTTACATGAGGAATCAAGAGTAAGGATATCAAACCAGAAAAGAGAATGGGCGTTGGGGTATTGCCAAGGGCTGGGGACCGGGGACCTGGGAGGTTTTTTTAATGGGTGTGGAGTTTTGGCTTTGCAAGACAAAAGCATTCTAGAGATGGGAGGTGGCGATGGCTGAACAATCACAAAAATGTCCTTAATGAATTGAACTCTTACCCTTACAAATGGGTAAGGCCAGTACATTTGTTATGTATTATGCCACCATTTTTAAAGGTTGTGTTGAAAAGTCCTCAGCATCCATGGGCCTGTCATATCAGCAGGGCACAGCTGTGGCCATCAGGGCCCTGTGAACTGTGACACTTCAGACCACAGTCACGACCCCAAGCCTTTCCTGGAGCGAGATTCAGGCTCTGCCTTCTATTTGTCTACAAAATAAGAGGTTTTGTTGGTATTCACTTTTCTGCCCACAGACACGAGAACAGTGTTTAGAAACACCATGCTGCCTGGTCCTCCGTGGACTGTGCTGGGCTCTTCCCTCGAATGGAACCTGGAACTCTCCACCCTTGGATGCTGGCCTTTCCAGAAGCCCCTGGGGCCCAGAAGCTTGAAGAACTGGAGCACCCAGCAGGGAGATGCGGGCTTTGAAGAGCTGCGTTCTCACAGTGGCGGTGTGACTGCTAGTCATGCCCCACACGATCTGCTGCGGGAGCAGAGTGCCCTCCCCAGATGGGGGTCCGACAGCAGCCCCTCCACTGCCTCTCCTCTCCATCCATGCCTCCAAGGGAGAGGAGAAGCCAGGCAGCCCCAGCTTTTTCCTAGCTCCACAGAGTCGACAGCTTCTGCCATGGGTGCAGGCAAACAGGCCCCAGCCTCCCAAGGCCCTGCTTGCTTCAGCCTTGTCCCCTCCGAGCCCTTCTCCACTCCGAGCCCTTCTCCACACACTCACCCACAGACCTCCAATTACATGTCTAAGCAGACCACTGCCATGCAATGACCTCCACTGGCTCTTTCTGCCCTCAGGAACAAATGCCCCAGGCTGTGGGAACCGACCCAGCCACTGCAGCCACATTCCAGGGATTTCCCATCTTTGTGTCCCCAGTCCATGAAAGGACAGACTGAGAGCCGAAAGTCATTTTTCATCTTGTTCTTAAACCCTGACACAATGATGAGAAAATAGAAGCTATGCTTTTGGAGAAATGGACACTTAAGGTAAAATTAACTTTGCCGACTTTGTCTTTTCAGAAAGAGTCTTCCTGGTGCCGGGTACCAGAGGTGTCTCATTGGGGCAATCAAGCTTGCCTAGAGTAAAGGGAATTTACAAGACCTAAGACATCATGTATTGGGCAAAGACTGTAAAAGTCATGAAACTTGTAATTACAAAAGTTATGACCGCTCAGAGGGGGAGCAGGTGGGAATTTGATCTTCCAGTAAATTGAGCACTAGCTACAGGGAAGCCAAGGATCCCCCGAAGCTACCCACTGGGAATGCCTAGGAGATAAGAGGCGGTGCACCCTCTATTAGCTCTAAGGAATGTCATTCGGGAAGGTACAGGAGAATTCGAATCCTTCTCACGCCCTTCTCTAGGGCTATGGTAATGTAGATGAACATTAGTGAGTCTCTGTGTCACAGGTCCTCCAAGACATCCACAGGTGGTCGATAAGGAAGTCACGGCAGTCACGTCTACCTGATTGCAACACCTCCACGGGAAAGGACTTAAGCCAAGACTCGGGGCGGCTATGGCACCACACTCACCTACAGTGCAGGCCCACTCCCTGTCTGCGGGGGGTGAACTTTTCTTAAATAAATCTTATCTTCTCTCACCTCTTTGTGTATTGCCATTCTTTGCATATACTCGGATCTCTGGGTTGCCAGCTAGCACCTCTGTCTTACCGGCTCCAAAGGTGTTGTGCCTCCCTGCATCTCTCCCTATTCATCCCTCCATCCTCACCCTATCCGGACCCTAACAGTCCCCACTCACTGCCTACATTTTCCCAAATGTATCCACTTGGAGTCCCAGTCCATGAGTCAAGTCTCTTTCCCATAGGATGCAGACCACTGGGTCATTCTCAGTGCAGCATGGCAGACCATCCACCACGTCCTGCTTACTCCTCTGGGAGCGTCCAGTGTGCCTATGTTCTCCATACAGCAGGACACCGAGGACTGATCGCACCTGTCAGGGTGACCCAAACAGCACAGTGAGCAACCCAAGGTTCAGGGAATGGTGTCACAGGTTTGAGACATCATAACAGGACAACGACAAACCATGGATCAAAATTATGGAAAGAGGGATTTGAGATGAACTGTCAAGCCAGGGCTTTTTGAAAATCATTAGGATAAGTTCCAGAAAAAGGCCGTCTCTTTACCTCCCTGGAGATACCCAGAGGCGTGTCAGACGTGTGCCTGGCTTGGATGGTGTGGATACAGACTGGAGATGGGCAGATGGGTGAGATGTCATCCAGGAGCTCTTCTGCCGGAAGCTGGATCTCCAGGCTTTTCTTCATTCTGATGGTTGGACATAAGATTATTCTTTCAGAGGGAAGTCCTTAAAAAGTATATCTCTTACTCTGGCCAAATTCCTAGCCCACTAAGGTATGGGGGCTGATGCCCATGCCTCCCACAGGCTGCCATGTGACTAGCACCACCAAGACGAGGTCAGAAGCCATAATGACAGAAAGGAAGGGTGGCATTCTCTCATCCTTCCCTGGAGTCCTTGGAAGCTGCGATGCACTGAGTCCTTGCCAGGGCCCAGCCTCTGTTAACAAGGGTTTGGAAATGCAGCATGACCACAGTTCTACATTCCTACCAGGCATTCCCCTCTAGCAGCTGGGTCATGGCGATGAACCTCTGAGCCTCAGTCTCCTCTCCTGCTAATTAGAGAGGAAGCGACTAACCTCGTACATTAACAGGCTTTGCAAATTGCAAGTCTTGATATGAATGAGTTTTAAGAAATACCTGGAGGAAATAAGATTGACATAAACCATCCAAACTTGATTTCAGTGAAAGACTGCATGGTCCAAGGCAGATATAGTCATTATTTAGAGTGTGAAAAAATAAGTGAGTCAGTCCAGATGGGCAGAGGGGTGAAGGAACAGGGCTGGAGGGGTGGCTGGGGAGCAGCTATCTTGAATAAATAATTCGCAAGACCCAAAAGTGTTCGTTGACCACAGATCCCCATGCTGCCTGGCTCTGGGTCACCCTGAGTTGAGACCAACACTTTTGTGTCACCACAAGTTCAAGATCTGGAGCTATCATGGGATCTTGTCACCACAGTTGGGTCTATCCATGAGTGGCCAGGGGGACAGCATAGAGACACGGGACTGAGTACCTCTTATCTAGCTCTGGAACGTGGCAAGGGCCAGAGATCCCTTCCTGCCTCCCACTTCGAGCCCTCCTGAGGTCCATGCTCAAGAGGGAGGTGTTCAATCAAGCAGTCAACTCCCGGAGACCGGGCATCCCCTCCCCAGGGCCTTGGGGACTCAGACAGTAGCCAAACTCCATAGTCCCCACTTCCCCTTAAGTGTGATAGATGGACTGAGTTTTCCTGGCAGTCTAAACACTTTGCATTGATTTGTGTATTCGTTTGTATATTGTTTTGAGAGACCAATTTCAGGAGAAGCTTCACCTATCGTCCATCAAAGCTCCCAGGTGCTTTATCTTCATTCCGAGTTGGCGGCTCATCAGCCGCCAGGCAGGCTGCTGCCAAAGAGCCCGCTGTGGGGACCTCCATCCATCACCACTCAGGGGACGCTCTGCTTGGGCAGTTAGAACTCTGGCAGAGGAAGCCATTCTGAACACTCACCGACTGGAGGAAGGTCTGAGCCTCATCTTTGGGATTCTTAACATTCCAGAGAAAAGGAGGCTGTGGGCATTCCTACAACCACTGCACACGTGTGAACATGGAGTCCAGCACTGGGGGATAGAAACAGATGGCTGCAAAGCACTCCCCAGAGCTGACTCCCCGAGTGGCAGAGAGCAAGGCTTCCTCTTAATGGTTCATTAACCCTAACCCTAATCCTAACCCTAAAACAGTCCCTTCAAGACGCCCGTCAGAGTGTCCCTTCCTGTTATGCTCACGTGCAAGCAACATTTGCCAAGGGCATGAAGGGAGCTACTGCTGAGGGCACTGCCCGAGAGGGCTACAGCTGGGCCACTGAGGCAGTGGAGGGCTCAGAGACAGAAGCAGCAAGAGTTGGGAGCAGCTTCAGAAAGGGAGGCAGGAGAAGCGAGGCTGTATAAGTGCCCGAAGGAATGGACGTGGCTTACATCACTTTTCCCAGAGTGTAGACCTCGTCACGTTTCTGCCTCAAGAGTTTTCCTGGAAACACCCACCCCTGGACCCCCTTACAGGCTGCAGGATTGAATGCCCAGCATTCCCCAGCAGATTCTGAACATTTATGTGGCTTGTAAGGCTTACACAGCATTTACAATAGATTGCCTCAGTTTATTTGCTTTTTATTTTATTTATAAAATGTCTAACCACATGGAAAGTGTGTTAGTTGAGGAAACACTAGCTGCTATAATAATAAATACTAAAAACATGTTGCTTATGGTGTATGTATTTCTTGCTCATGCAACAGTTCAGTGTGGATTTTTAGGGACAGTAGATTACCTTTCCTCCCAGTAGTGGCATTGTGCAAGGACCCAGGTGTCATGTGAAGGAGCCCAGATACCTATTCAACTAGTGCCATGTGGCACAAATGTCAAGTTCATTGGGAAATTCACAGGCAAAAAAAATGATGACTCTCCTCCACATGATGATTCAGGAACCCAGGATCCTCTGTCTTTTGGTATCACCACCCCCTCGGGCTGCACTGTCCAATATTGTAGAAGCCAGCCACAAGGGACTGTTTTAATTTAAATGTAAATTAAGGTAAGTAGAATGGAAAAGTCCATTTGTCAGTTGCACTGGCCACATTTCCACACTCACAAGTCACATGTAGCCATTGGCCACCACACTGGAGGGTGCAGACCCAGAACATGGCCTCACGCTAGAAAGTGCTACTGGATAAGGCTGCCCAGGGCCTCAGAGTCCCCTGCCTCCAGCCAGCACAAGGAGAAAGAGGGCTCATAGAAAGTACATTCCCCTCTCAACTGCCACAGGTTGCAAGTGACATGGTCACTTTCCACTTTCTGCAAAGATGCACAGGGCAGAGGATGTGGTCCCTAAAGGGAGCTGCTTCCCCGCAGAAACTCTGTACCACAAATGGAGGAAGGGAAATACAGGGAACAGGGATCAGTCAGCCATTCTGCCTGAACCTGGCTCCCCTCTTTCTAGGTATGGGAACTGAGGATCAGAGAAGGGAAGCAGCTCAGACTGTTCACAAAGACAGCGGGGAGCTGAGGCGAGGCCTTGGGCCATCTGATTCCCATCAGATGGGAATCTTTCCAGGAGTCTTTCCAGGAGGCAGCATCAATGCAGCAAGGGAAGTGCCTTCACAAGGTGACAGGTATCCCTAGCCTCACCCCTCGATGACCAGGACTCAGCAACGGAGCAAAAGAGAACATTTTGGCCTAAGAGAAACAGCCAACCCATGCTGCCTGCAGAACAGACATTGTCAGTCAAGTAGCTTTCTAGGCAGCACTTCCAGAAAAAGGTTATCAGCAGCTAGAACCTGAACCTCAAGTTCAAACTCAAACTCAAAAAGAAAAAAAGAAAAAGAAAGAAAAAAGCCAGTGATGTGCTAAATATCCCAGCATCCCAGGTTCATGCAGAATGAGACCTTTCAAATACTTGGATTCTCTGACCATCTCTCATTCTTGGACAAATGTCTGTCCCCGAGTTTCTCCAGAGTAGTCAGACGCAGCAGACTCCAAAACCAACTAGGGAGGAGGAAGATGAAACAGGGACCTTTGTCTTTGGGGAACTGATGTGCCCCACAAGACGGGCCTGCAGACAACTGTCCCTGCCGTGCCAGGGTTTCCTATATGCTCTGAGGAGGCAAAGCGGGCTGCCTGGGGTTTCTAGACTGCTTGGCACCATCCTTCACCAAACCCCGTAGCAGCGCCCACCAGGTGCTTTGGGGGATGTCGTGGGAAGTCCACCTGGGTGGGTTCTGGGCCCAGCTCTGATTCTATCTAGTTGGGTGGTCTCAGGCTGTCACCTCATCTCTCTGGGCTTGTTTCTCCATCTGAACCAAGCATGTCCAACCCGTGGCCTGTGGGCTGCATGCAGCCTAGAACAGCTCGTCATGTGGCCCTGCACAATCTTTCACCATCACATGTTTTTTAGGATTTATTTTCTTCAAGACCCTGTGCATAGTACCACTCATGACATGCCTCATACTTGACATCGCTTTTTGGCAGCACATCCATTTGTGAGTAGCTGTTTTCAATTTAGAAATACACAAGGAGCAAAATTTGAACAAATATCTCAGACGAGCACCTTGAGAACTCACTAAGAATTGCGACCACGTCCACCGAACCAGATATTGATAGATTTGTTTTACAAAACCAAGGCCAAATTTCCTACTAGTTATAGATTGTTCTCATTTTTCTAAGCATTACAATAAAAATATTTTTTAAAGAAATCTTATTATGTATATACACTGACTATATCATATAATTTATGTGTGACCCAAGACAGTTCCTCTTTAATCAATGTGGCCCAGGGAAGCCAACATGTTGGACACCCCAGTCTGAACAATGGCAAGCCCCCCCACCAAGTCTGACACCTGTGACCCTACAAGCCTGCATGCACAGCTGCCTGCGAGAGTCTACTGTGTTCACCTCCCTGAGAGCAGATTTTCTGCCCTCATTTCTTCTGCATCAATGGCACCCTTGTGTCTCTGAGTCCCAGGACATAGGTTAGTCTCTGTACATAGAGGCCACGCAATATATGCTGGTGACTCAGCACCAAAATGTGATCATTATTACTGGTGACAGTGATATCTACACTAAAATCTAGAAGAAAATTCCAAGGAGCACTCTCCTGGGAGCACTCCCAAAGGAGACTGGCTCCTGACTTTCATCCATGCTCCTTGTACTCCAGGAGCAGATATGTGACACCCTGGGTGAGTGAGCGGGGACCCCTCCCAGGGACAGCTCACCCTGCCTGGCTGTTAGCATCCTTCCCAGGCTCTTCCAGGAAGAGGCAAAACCTCTGAAACTGCCCTGCTGTGCTTCTCCTGTTGCCTGCTGGCAGCCATACATCCTGGAACCAGGGGACTCCGGACATTGATCAACCTGTTCTGGCTGGGACTGACAGTGCCTGCCACTCCCCGGGACTGCATTACCACCTCCCCCTCTCTTCTCCCTCCCCTCCCCACTGTTTCAAGGACAGGAGAGTCATGCAGAATACTCTTCTGTCTTGGACATCTAGTACATGAGGTCGGGGTCACCATGACATCACCACCCTCCAGTGTCAATGTGAGGTGGAGGCAGGAGCTGGGGAGGTCCAGGACTCTCCTCACTCTGAAATTCCAAGCCTCCAAAGAGCTTCAGAACACACAGCAGCCAGGCTCTTAGCGGCGCCTCTGGCAGGGCCACTCGGGCTTGCTCGGGAGACCTCATCCCAGGGGATCCTCCAGAGAGCCTGAGACCCCCGTGGATAGGACTGTGACTTACACAGCCAGAGGGAGTCCCCACGGGACCCTGAGCAGGACAGTAGATGAGGAAAAGGGGCCTGACACTAATAAAAATGTGTAGGGAAAAGATGAGTGACCTTTAACCCATATCTGATCTTGGCATGTCCCCACTGTGGGACCCCACAGTCCTTCCTCTTGCCCTAAGGACCAAGTTCTGGGTCATCCCATCTCCTCCCCTCAAAACCTGCTATTCAAAATACAGATGGCTCTTCAATGTACGAAAGGATGCTCAGCTTCATTCAGACCCAGAGAAATACAGACTGAAATGACTCTGGGATTCCATGTATCACTAGGAATTTGACAAAAGGCCGAAGGGTTTGACAACACTTGGTGCTGAGACACTGTGTAAAAGGAGGCCCTGGCGCTCACTCCCAGGAGGCGTGGGTGTGTAAACACAAATATCAGGGGTGCCAACACACAGTATGCACATTTTAAGAGATATTTTCTAAGTATTACTTTTCGAAGTTGAAATGGATCACGGTAGCAATGTGTAGTATGACGTTTGCTCAAACGCTAGTATTCCCATGGGACAGGTGGGACTACATTGAGTATTACGATTTTAATACAGCTTCTTCCTTTCTTAAAACCTGTATATTTTTTTTGGCACCCTCTGTGTTAGGATGCTCTGGTAGTGTCTTTCCGTGGTATGATAAGCAGTATATCAGGTCTTTGCCCCCACTTCCTGACACAGAGCTCCCAAAACCCTTGGCATTTTCTCAGTGACAGGAGGGTCTTCTGTTGTTCGTAAAAAGCCCTGTCAACCATATTGAGCCACTTCAAGGTAGAATCCCATGCAGCTTTGGGACAGTGCTGGTCACCAGAAACAACAAACACATGGTGAGCCCCACCCCCAGCCTGCCCGGCCTCTCCGGGATGGAAGGGTCTGGAGAATGAGCTATTAAACCTCTTGAACACCGAACCTGGAGAAGTTTTCCCCACCTTGTCTTTCCACTTGGCTGCTCAGAGTGTGTCCTTTATAGTTAACTGATCATAGTAAGCAAAGTGCTTCCCCAGTTTTGTACGTTGTTCTGGTGAATTCTCGAATCTGGGAAAGGAGGGAAACATCCACATGAACAGTCAGCTAGGCAGAAGTGTGGGTGGCCTGGGCACCCCCTCGTAGCTGGTGTCTGAAGTGGAGACAGTCTTGTGAGACTCAGCCTTAAGCCCGTGGAGTCTGACGCTCCCTTTGTGTAGTTAATGTCAAAATCGGGCTGTGTCAAAATTAAATTGAATTGTTGGATGCCCAGATGGTGTGAGAGAATCAGAGAATTGGTATTGGAGACCGCCCATACATGTGGTATCAGGGGGAAAAAAAATATATCACACTTTCAAAATTACCAATGTGGATATCTTTTACCCAGAAACTCCACTTCTGAATGA
Organism: Cephalopachus bancanus; assembly: GCA_027257055.1. Lineage (NCBI taxonomy): Eukaryota > Metazoa > Chordata > Mammalia > Primates > Tarsiidae > Cephalopachus > Cephalopachus bancanus. Next base: position 2,976,459 of record JAPVLO010000232.1, read on the forward strand.
TGTTACTGACATTCTTACCAGCACGCAAAATGATGTAAATACAAGCTTATGCATTTGGGCACTGCTTGGAGTAGTCAGAGAATGGAAACCTCCGAAGAATCATCATATAAGAGCTGGTTACATTACTGAACATACATACAATGGAATTCTGTATTGCCATAATAAAAAGATTGAAGAAGCTCTATATGAACATGGAAAGACCAAGATATATTGTTAACTTGGAGGAAAAAAGCAAGATGTAGAGCAGTGTTTATAGCATGCTACGCCTTGTGTTAAATGAAAAAGGATGAAGAGGATAGATTTGCATTGGCTTGTACACACGTTTAAATTTTGTCTTTCGAGCCGGGCTCGGTGGCTCAGCCTGTAATCCCGCGCCTTTGGGAGGCTGAGGTGAGTGGATTGCCTGAGCCCGCGGGTTCGAGACCCGCCTGGGCAGCAAGACCTTATCTCTACAATAAATCAAAAAATCAGCCGGGCGTGGTAGCACATGCCTGTAATTCCGGCTACTTGGAAGGCTGAGGCGGAAGGATCGCCGGAGCCCAGCAGGTCGAGGCTGCGGTGGCCGGAAGCGGCCACTGCACTCCAGTCTGGGCGACAGAGTGAGACTCCAACTCAAAAAAAAAAAAAAAAAAATTTTGTGTTTCTGTAGCTTTGGGGGTACAAGTGGTCTGTGTTTACACAGATGTTTTATATAGTGGCGAAGTACCTGCCACCCCCACCCGTGCACATTATACCCAATAGGTAATTTTTCATCCCTCTCCCCCTCCCCCTGAGTCTCCAGTGCCTGCCAAACCCTTCTCTATGTCTTTGCAGAACCACAACTGAGCTCCCCCTTCAAGTGAGAACATGCGTAATTTGGTTTTCCATTCCTGTGTTACTTCACTTAGGATAATGTTCCAATTCCATCCAAGTTGCTTCAAAAGATGTTATTTTTTCTTTTTTATGTCTGAATAGTACTCCATTGTGTGTGTGGATACCACATTTTCTTTATTCACTGATAAGCTGATGGGCATTTAAGTTGATTCCATCTCTCTGCGATTTTTGAGTGGTGCTGCAACAAACATACAAGGGCAGGTGTCTTGTGTCTTCTTTCATTGGGAGATACCAGTGGGATTGCTGGATCAAGTTGTAGATCTACTTTTAGTTCTCTGAGAAATTTCCACGCTGTTGTTCAGAGGCTGTACTAGTTTACATTCCCACCAATAGTGTATAAGCATTCCCTTTCCACTACGCACATGCCAGTATCTATTATTTTTTAATAATAGCCATCTGACTGGTGTCAGGTGGTATCTCATTGTGGGTTTTATTTTGCTTTGTTTGTTTGTTTGTTTGTTTGTTTGTTTGTTTGTTTTGAGTCAAAGTTTCACTCTGTTGTGCAGGCTGGAGTGCAGTGGCATGATCACAGCCACCATAGCCTTGACCTACTGGGCTCAGGCGATCCTTCCGCTTCGTTCTTTCAAGTAGCTGGAACCACAGGCATGCACCACCACACCTGGGTAATATTTTTAGGTTTATTGTAGAGACAATGTGTTGCCAAGTTGTCAGGCTGGCCTTCAGCCCCAATCCTCTTGCCTCTGCCTCCCAAAGTGCTGGGATGACAGGCATGAGCCACCACTCCCAGCTCATTGGTTTTAAGTTGCATTTCCCTGATGATAAGTGATTTTTTGTTTTGTTTTTATAGTTGTGGGGTAGAAGTGAGGGTTTTCTAGGTAAGCAGGCTGAGTGCTGGTGAAATCTGGGCTTCTAGCTGGTCCCCTTCCCCCTGACAGTAGACCAGTTACCCATTGTGTTGCCACATGCCCCCTCCCTTTTCACTCCTTCCCTCCCCTAGCAGTGTCCAGAGACTGCTGATCTCACCCTCGTGCTAATGTGATGAGTGTTCAGAGCCTGCTTCTGAAGGAGACCAAGTGGTCTTCAGTTCTCTGTCTCTGTGATAGTTCACTGACATGATGGTCTCTAACCGCATTCAAGTTGCTGTGAAGGCCCTTATGTTTGTTGGCCATTTGCATAGTCTTTTAGGAAAGATATCTGTTCATGTCACTTGTCCACATTTTTTTTTGAGTTGGAGTCTCACTCTGCCCCCCAGACTGGAGTGCAGTGGCACACTCATGGCCACCCCAGAGTCAACCTGCTGGGCTCTGGCAATCCTTCCGCCTCAGCCTTCCAAGTAGCTGGAACTATAGGCGTACGCTACCACACCCGGCTAATTTTTTATTTATTGTAGAGATGAGGTCTCGCCAAGTTGCTCAGGCTGGTCTCCAACCCATGGGCTCAGGCAATCCACTTGCCTCAGCCTCCCAATGTGCTGGGATCACAGGTTGAGCCACTGAATCCAGCCACTGGCCCACTTTTTAATGAGGTTTTTTTTTTTCTGGTTGATTTGTTCGAGTTCCTTATAGTTCTGGATATTAGTCATCTGTCAGATGTGTAGTTGTAAATGTTGTCTCCCATTCTGTGGGTTGCCTATTTTCTCTGTTCATTATTTCTTTTGCTGTGTGGAAGCTTTTTAGTTTAATCAAGTTCCACTTACTTATTTTTGTTATTGTTGCATTTGCTTTTGGAGTTTTAGTCATAAATTCTTTGCCTAAGCCAAAGTCCAGAAGAGGTTTTCCTAGGTTTTCTTCTAGAATTTTTATAATGTTAGATCTTACATTTAAGCCTTTACCCCATCTTAAGTTTTGTATATGGCAAGAGATAGGGATCCAGTTTCATTCTTGTGCATGTAGCTATCCAATTTTCCTAGCACCATTTATTGACAAGGATGTCCTTCCCCAGTGTATGTTTTAGTCTGCTTTGTTGAAGATCAGTTGGTTGTGGATATTTGGGGGTTTATTTCTAAATTCTCTATTCTGTTCCTTTAGTCCTTATGTCTGCTATAGTGCCAGTATCATGCTGTTTTGTTTACTATAGCCTGTAGTATAAGTTAAAGTTGGGTAATGTGATGCTTCCAGCTTTGTTCTTTTTCCTTAGGATTATTTTGGTTATTCTGGCTCTTTTTTGATTCCATATGGATTTCAGAATTTTTTTTCTAATTCTGTGAAAAATGACATTGAAATTTTGATAGGATTGCATTGAATCTGTAGATTACTTTGGATAATATGGTGATTTTAACAGTTTTGATTCTTCCTGGAAGCCAGGCATATCCAAATAGGAAAAGAAGAAGTTAACCTACTTTTCTTTGCAGACTATATGATCCTATACCTTGAAAACCCAAGGGAATTTGTCAAAACCCCTTTGCACTGATGAATGACTTTAACAATGACTTGGGGTATAAAATTAACATGCAAAAAACAGCTGCATTTTTATACACCAACAACAAACAGGCAGAGAACCAAATAAAAAACACAATCCCATTCACAATAGCAACACACACACACACACACACACACACACACACACACAACCCTTGGCATCATCCTAACCATAGAATTGAAAGACCTTTGCAATGAAAACTACAAAACACTGCTCAAAGAAATCAAAGAAGGAGCAAACAAATGGAAAAACATTCCATGCTTATGAACTGGAAGAATCAATATTGTTAAGATATTGTTAATATTGTTAAGATATATCAATATTGTACACCCTACCCAAGGCAATCTACAGATTCAATGCAATACCCATCAAATTACCAATATCATTCTTCTCAGACATGGAAATGATAATACAGAAATTCATATGGAAATAAAAAAGAGCACAAATAGTCAAAACAATCCTCAGAAAAACAAACAGAGCAGGAGGTATCATACTTCTAGGCTTTAAACTTTATTATAAGGTTACAATAATCAAAACAGCCTAATAGTGGTACAAGAACAGGCATATAGACTAATGGAACAGGCTAGAGATTCGGGAAGCAGAACCTCAATTTCCCAACCATCTATGACAAAGCCACCAACAGCAACCACTGGGGAGAGGAGACCCTGTTCAGCATATGGTGCTGGGGAAGCTGGAGGACAGCATGCAGAAGAATAAAACAGTACCTATTCCTATCACCATACTCAAAAATCAACTCTAAATGGATCAAACACCTGCACACAAAACTTCAAACTATAAGAATGTTAGAAGAAAACACAGGAGACACGCTTCTGCACATTGAAATAGGTAATCACTTCTTGATCATAACTTCAAATGTCCATGCCATAAAAGATAAGATAGACAAGTGTGACTTCATCAAACTGAAAAGCTTTTGCAAAGCAAAAGAAACCATCAAGAGAGGAAGGAGACAGCCACAGAATGGGAAAAAATATTTGCTAATTGTGTATCTGAAAAAGGCCTAACATCCCAGATTTACAAGGAACTCAAACAAACCAAAAGGAAAAAAACCAACAGCCCTATTAAAAAGTGGACAAAAGACATGAATAGACACTTCTCAAAAGAAGACATACAGGCAGCCAACAGATACATGAAAAAGTACTCAGCTTCACTAATCATCAGAGAAATGCAAATCAAAACCACACCGAGACACTACCTAACTCCAGTCAGGATGGCCATCATTAATAAACCAAAAACAACTGCTGGGAGAATGTAGAGAAAAGGGAACACTTCTACATTGTTGGTGGGAGTGCAAACTAGTTCAACCTCTATGGAAAACAGTGTGACAATTTGTCTAAAAACTAGAAATTGACCTTCCATACGACCCAACAATCCCCCTTCTGGGAATATGCCCAGAGGAAGTTGAACCATTTTACAAAAAAGATACTTGCACATGCATGTTTATCGCAGCACTATTTACTATAGCAAAACCATAGAACCAATCCTGCTGCCCATTGACAATAGACTGGATTTAAAAATGTGGTTCATATACATCATGGAATACTACACAGCCATAAAGAAAAACAAAATTATGGACTTCGTAGCAATTTGGGTAGATTTAGAGTTCGTCATACTCAGTGATCTATCATAGAAGCAGAGAACTGAGTACCACATGTTCTCACTCATAAGTGGGTCCTGAACATTCATCACAATACTACGAGAGAGGGATCCCACAGAATGGGACACTGCCAGGAGAGGAGCAGCATATAACATTACTTAGGGTACCCAATCCTATACCAGGGTAAGTGAGTCACCTGCACACAGACTACTTATGTACCTAATTCTGACTTTACATTTAATATAAAATAAAGAAAAAACATGTTGATTCTTCCTGTTGATGAGCATGGAATGTTCTTCCATTTGTTTGTGTCTTATATAGTTTATTTCATCAGTGTTTTGCAGTTCACCTTGCAGAATCTTTCACCTCCTTGGTTAAATATATCCCTAGGTATTTTAGCTTTGGGGCTGCTATTGTAAATGGAATTTTCTTGATTTGCTTCTCAGCTTGGTTGATATTGGTGTATAGCAGTGCTACTGATTTGTGTGTGTTGATTTTGTAAGATCATATCACTGGCATACAGAGATAGTTTGATTTCTTCTTTTCCAATTTGGATGCCCTTTATTTTTTTCTCTTGCCCAATTGCTCTGATTAGGAGCTTCATTTCACTTCTGATTGAGCTAATTTGAAGCTTCTCTCATCTTTCTTAATTAATCTAGTTAGTGGTCTATCAGTTTTGTTTATCTTTTCAAAGAAACATTTTTGTTTCATTAACCTTCTGTATTTTATTTATTTTGGCGGGGGAGGGTTTCAATTTCATTTAAGTCGGCTCTGATCTCTGTTATTTTCTTCTGCTAACTTTGGGTTTGGTTTGTTCTTGCTTTTCTGGTTTCTTTAGGTGTGATGTTACATTGTCAATACGTGATATTTCTGTCTTTTTCATGTGAGCCTTAAGCACTACAAATTTTCCTCTGAGTGCAGCTTTTACTTTGTCTCAAATAGTTTGATAATAGGTGTCATTGCTGTCACTCGTTTCAAAAAATTTTCAAATTTCCATCTTGAGTTCATTGTTGATCCAAAGATCATTCAGACATAGATTGTTTAATTTCCATGTGTTTATTTGGTTTTGAAAGTCCCTCTTGGAGTTAATTTCAGTTTTATTCCACTGTGGTCTGAGAAGGTACTTGAAATGATTTTGATTTGTCTGTGCTTATTGAGACTTGTTTTGTGGCCTACCATGTGGTCTGTCTTGGAAAATGTTCCATGTGCTGATAAGCAAAATGCATACTCTGTGGTTTGGGGGTAGCGTGTTCTACGGATTTCTAGGTCCATTTGTTCTATAGTCCAGTTTAATGTATATGCATTTTTTAAATCTCTGACAGGATGAGAAACTAGCACCAACGGTGACTGCTTGAGTAGAAGCAAGAGGACTGAGCAGGTGAGACACTGGGAAAGAGGGACGTTGTCTACAGTTCGTTTGTGAAATTTTTACTCGAGAAAAGTAAAAGCTGCATGCTTGTAGCAGGCAAACCTGGAAGGGGCCCCAGAGATCCTATCCCACCCCAACTCCACTTTAAAGTTAAAGATGTGGAGATGGTGGTCCAAAAAGGATCCCTGGCTCAGACAGCTCTCAGATCAGTACAGAGCTGGCACCAGAAACCAAGGCCTCCAGCCCCCAGATCAGTGCTCGTTTGGAGACCACTAGACTATGTGCCCCTCTAGGACAGAGCACAGCCGGGTATGATCAATATTAGAGTGTCTGGCACATGCCCACTATTTATTAAAAGTTTTCTGCATAAAGCAGGTGTGATGGCATATGCTTGTAGTCTCTGCCACTCAGGAGGCTGAAGCAGGAGGATTGCCTGAGTCCAGGAGCTTGGGACTGCAATGAGCTATGATGGTGCCATTGCACTCCAGCCTGGGCAATAGAAAAAGACACTATTTCTAAACAAATGAACAAAAAAAGTCTGATTATGAACTTCGCAGCAACTTGGATGCACTTAAAGTCTATAATACTGAGTGATCTATCACAGAAACAAAGAACCAAGTTTCACATGCTCTCACTCATAAGTGGAACTTGAACAACTAACATAACACTATAAGAAAGGGATTGACAGTAGTGGGAAACTGCCAGGGGATGCGGGGGCAGGGTGGGATCGGCAGTTGTGGGAAACTGTGGGGGTGGGGAGCACACCTCATCAACAAGGGTACCTGCGTAATTAACATTTGTATACCTAACCCTGAATTGCACCCCACATATTTAAAATTTAAAGAAAGAAAAAGAGAAAAAAACTAAAAAACAAAACAAAACAAAAAAATAATCTGAATGAATTAACTTCATGTTGTTACATTTCCTGTGAGCCTTGAATCTTTGACTAAGCTAATTAATTAATTAATCATAGCCTCTGAGTGATGACGATTTGCACTCCCCAACTGTAATAGAGTCACATTTTCCTTGAGGCCATAAATGATAGGATGTCAGGAACCTTGATAGAGAAACATGTCTAGTGAGGGACCCTTTAACATCCATCAAGTAAAATGCCATAAGCAACTACCCATATTTCACCTTCTTGCAGAATCAGCCTATGCAAGAACAAGAAAGGGAAGAGAAAAATTAGGTGAATATGCCAATATTTAATATACTTAACATAGCACTCAGGAGAATAAAAATTATTTATTTGCACGCAGATTGTCCAACAAAGCCAATGCCCACGGGCAGAGCCTTCGAATTATGTGGCTATAGTGGTGACCGTGGTGATTTGGCAGGTTGTATCATGCCGACTCCCTTCCTTCTAGTCCAAACTTATTAATTTAGCTCCAAATGCGATTATAAGATGGCTGATAGATGTCCCTTTCAAAACCTGAGATGTGCAGCATGTTAGCATCATGACTGCCTACAACTCTGCCCCCAAAGACACAGCACTCACACCAGCCAGGGGCAAAAATTTAGAACCCACCAGAACATAACCATTCATCATTCATAACATGTGACAAATCGGATTGTGTCTAAACAGGCTGGGAGAGTTCCGAGGGAGATCAGCTAAGTAAGACAATAAACACATTGGGAAGGCAGATTGAGTAAGGCTGTCATTGATGGATGCACGTTTGGTAAATCAAAGAGATCTAAGGCTTATGGGGGAGTCCCATTGGACAGCTTCTGGTCACACGTTAGAGGCACGTTTGGGTCTTCAGACATGCTGGGTTGACTGTGGCAAAGGGAGCAAGCACGATCAAAGCCGCCGGAGGGAGAGCGGGTAAGTGAGATGAAAGGAGATCAAATCCCATTATAACCAATTCCATCACAAAGAAAATTTCACCTTAACAAAAGTCTATCCAAACCTCAGGCATTGGCCCATAATAATCATATATTGTTCAAATCCCCCAGTGCGAAGCCTGCTGTTCTTCAGTCCTTCTGTATAATGGTCTCTAGTTATCACAAGACTAGCACATCCCTATCTGCTGCTTGATGAATTACTTGCTGCATGTGACAATACCCACATTCTCTACCAACCCTCTGACTGTGGGAGGTGACTTTTGAAATGCTCTATGGGAGGGGGATGTTTTGAAACATTTTAAGGAGTTGTTCCTAATGAGAATCTTCACCTCATTTCATAGCTTCCCATCAAACCAACTGCCTGCTCTAGCGTCATTAGGAAGACTGTTTAAAATGTTAGATGATCACCTCCAAATAAGTAGAATGCAAAATTCTTTTGAGGTTTATAAAGATATTACCTCCTTGATTATTTGTTGTAAATTTGAGCCCAATCTTTTGTTGCCCTTTTCGTTTCTATTAACTGTTTGACGTGCAAGAGGGGTTTTTTTGTGAAGTCAAATATAGGGTTATTTCCTCTTCTTTTTTCTGGTTTTTATTCTGCTGTACATATTTAAGGTGTACAACATCATGTTTTGATACACATATAAATAGTGAAGTAGTTACTATAGGCAAGCACATTAAAATATTCGTTATACCACCTGGTTACCCCTTTTTTGTATGTATGGGAAGAACACCTAAAATCTACTCTTCTAACAAAAATCCAGAATGCTTAAGAATGTGTATCATAGCTTTGCTTTTAATAGAAAAAGGACTGGAAGCAATACACATGTTCATCTAAGAAGGATACAGACATAATGATGTATTCTTAAAACAGAAAAGTACATAGTAGTAAAAATTAATGAATATGAATCCATAGTGAAAAAAATAAGTTTCAGGCAGATATATGCAGTGTGACACATTTATATAAAGATAAAAGCATACAAAGCAATATAACATGTTAAGAACACATGCATGAATGTTAAAAATATAAAAACATGTATGGAAATAAGAACAAACAATTCAGAACATCAGCTTGGGATAAGGTAATTATGGTGGGTTTCAACTATACCTACAATATTTTGTTTCTCAAACTGAGGGATAGATCCCTGGTTTTATTAAATCTTTGGAATTTTGTAAATATCTAAAATATTCCACAATTTAAAGCAAGAAGGAGTCAGTGGCCAAAGCAGTTTGGAATATAAAATGCCACGTCGGCATTCTTGATGCCTCTGAACTAAGTTAACTCAAGTAATGACATTTATTTAGTGCCATGGCCACCTCTGCCCATAATCTTAGTAGCTGGTCTTGTCCTGGGGTGCATGTGTCCTGCCTTCCATTAATCAGTTATGTAGTTGACATTTCTCTGACCCTTGTCTTGAGAGTAGGTCAGAGTTCTACTGAAGATAAGTTCATGGACGTCCTTTATTTCACTTGCATGGAGTGGCTAGTTTATCAGCTAGATGGCAGCAATTTATTATTATTACTCTCTTATTTTTTATTTTATTTTAATTTCTTATTTTAAAGACGTGGGGTACAGTTCAGGATTGGGTATACAAGTGGTCATCATACAGGTAAAGTTTGGGCCTCCCTTTGATCTCCACTTCTCCTGTTTTAAGATCAGGTACCCTTATTGTTGCTGTGTTCCCCAACCCTTACCCTGGCAATATCCCACTACTGTCAATCCCTTTCTTAAAGTATTATGATAAATGTTCAGGGTCCGCTTATAAGTGAGAACATGTGGTACTCTGTTCTTTGTTTCTGTGATAGATCACTGAGCATGATAGACTCTACCATCCAAGTTGCTGCGAAGTCCGTATGTTTGTCCTTCTTTATGGCTGTGCAATATTCCATTGTGTATATGTACCACATTTTTTTTATCCAGTCCAGTTTCAATGGGCAGCACAGTTGGTTCCATGTTTGTGCTATTGTGAATAGTGCTGCAATAAATATGCATGTGCAGGTATCTTTTTTGTAGAATGATTTGAGTTCCTCTGGATATATTCCCAGTAGGGAGATTTCTGGGTCATGTGGAAGGTCAATGTCTAGTTCTTTTAGAAATCGCCACACTGTTTTCCAAAGAGGTTGCACTAGCTTGCATTCCCACCAGCAGTGTAGAAGCATTCCTTTTTCTCTGCATCCTCACCAGCATCTGTTGTTTGTTTTATTAATGATGGCCCTTCTTACTGGGGTTAGGTGGTATCTCAATGTGGTTTTAATTTGCATTTCTCTGATGATTAGTGATGATTAGCGCATTTCTCTTTTTCATGTGTCTGTTGGCTGCCGATATATCTTCTTTTGAGAAGTGCCTATTCATGTCTTTTGCCCACTTTTTAATGGGACTGTTTGGGGTTTTTTTCCTTTCAACACTCTTGAATTCCTTGTAGATATTATTATTCTCAATGTGTTAGTCAGAAAATAAGTTTTCTAAATGTCTTTGTGTGACTAAAGTAATACATAGTCATTATATGGAATTTGGAAAATAAGTATTGAGAACAAAATCAAAATCACATCTATTACCATTATCCAGAGGCATTGTTAGCAAATATATGTATATTTCTATACATATATTTGTATCTACAGCTTTAGAATCCCACTGCAACACAATTATGTGTCTTTATTGTTTTTACTTGGTAAATTTTCTTTGATATCAGCAGCATAATATTTCATCTCATGGATGAATCAGTATTTGTCAACCGTCCGCATACTGTTGACCATCAAAGGTTTTTTTTTCTCTACAAATATGTTTGACTTAATATTCATAATAAGTAAAAAATTTCTCTTCCACTTAGATATCAAAGATTCACAAAAATTTAATTAAATTACGAGACCACCAACTATAACAAAAACAAACAGGTTTGGGAATAAACAGAGTAGACTCTTTGGAAGCACACAAACCATTGGAGCATTCAGTGTGTTATTGAATCTACCAGTGTGTGTCATGGAAGGAATGGGTAGCTTTGGGGAGTTGGCTAATTGGAGATCAGTTAAGAGAATAGATAGAACTGCTGAATTAAAAGGTGTATTATGTATATTTATTTGACATATATTACCCTACTTCCTTTCAGAAGTTTTTAACTAAAGTACATAAAAAACACCAATCTCTGAATAGGACAGTTTCACCATATTTTTACCACACAGAATGCTGCATTTTTATCAAACTTCCAAAAGATTTGCTAATCCAAAAAACCAAAAAATAGTATCTCATTATTGTTTTGATTTGCACTTAATTACTAGGAAAGCTGAGAATATTCTCATGCTTCTTTTGCTATTTGTACTTATTTTTATATTACCTACCATGCATTAATTGACCTAGCATGTTCCAGAAATTCTTCACTCTTCTGATCTTTTAGTGCTACCTCTTCCAAGTCTTTTTCAACCTTTATTTTTTTTCTATTTGTTTTGTCATTTCCATGGATATGGGGAGGGAGGAGAGATGAAACTGTGTAATAGTCTGCCATTAATTTTTCTCAGACTTTTACACTTCACAGATTTATAAAATTAAAACTCGGTATTGCCAATGCCTTATTTCATTAGGTTAGGACATTTAGGTGGAAAACCCTACTACCATCTACTTTTTCCATTATTTTATTTAAAGAAGAGAGAGAGGAGGGGGATGGGTGAGTGTGAAAATGATAGCTAGATGATAGATAGATGAATGAGAGAATAGATGATAGACAGATGGTGATGGTGATAGGTAGATAGATAGACAGATACAGAACCTAGGTAATAGACAGATGATATGTAGATAGGTGATGATAATGATGGATTGACAGATGACTGAAATAATAGATAATATGTAGATAGATGATGATGATTATAGACAGATCATGGATAGATGACAGAGATAACATATAGATGATATGTAGATAGATGATAATGATATAGATAGACAGATAATAGAGATATAGATAGACAGACAAATAGATGATAGATGATGGTGATGGCGAAGATAGATAAAAATAGATGGTGGATAGGAGATGATAGATTAGATAGATAATAGATAGGTGATAGATTGTATACATAGATGATAGATACAGATGATTGATAGAGAACAGATTGATGATGATTAGACAAATATATAGATGATAGAGTATGGATGGATGGACAGATTAGATTATAGAGATGATAGACAAATAAATGATAGATGATGGTGATGAAGACAGAGATAGGTAGTAGATGGGAGGTGATAAATTAGATCTATAGGTGATTGACAGATGACAGATGATAAATTAGATATATAGATGATAGCTAGATAGAGGATGGAAAGATGGATGGATTAGATAGATGATAGATGATTGATAGATGATAGATTACGTAGTAGATAGATGATTAATAAATAGATTAGGTAGACAGGCAAACATAGAGAGAGAGAGAGAGAGAAAGAGAGAGGAAGTAAGGACATTTTAACATATTTACAAGAAAAGCAAGAGCACAACTCCCGAGCTAAGGCTGGCCCTCCAGAGGGCAGTTGCTAGCCTGACCCGGTGTCTTAGCTGAGAAGGATGTAAGCTTTGCTACCTGTCTGTGGGCTGGCATTTGGGAGCCTCTGCCCCACCAGCCCACACTATTCACTCTTCCTGGAATTGCTTCCCCCACCATCATGAGCACCCCCACCATAGCTGCTAAGCATCCTGGAGCACTTTCACAACCACAATCTGTGGTTGATACAGAAACCAGGCTTAGTAGTAGACAGGAGGTGATAGATTATATAGATAATAGATAGATGATAGATTATATACATACATGATAAACAGATAGATATAGATGATTGATAGATAACAGATTGATGATAGATTAGATAGATATATAGACGATAGAGTATGGATAGATGGACAGATTCGATAAATAGAGTATAGAGAGGATATAATCTTCCACTCAAACCATTCCTACTACCACTGCGATCTCACCCCTGGCTCTTATGTCCAGGGTGGTGACCATGGTTCCACTGTCTCCCACTGTCGGTCTACCCACACACTGCCCTGGGAGAATATTGCTGCCCAATCCTTTTGCCCAGTGCTAGAAACCTTCACTGCCTCCCTCTCATCCCTCACCCACACACACACACACATACACACACCTTATCCTTGGCCCAAACTGCACTTCCAGACAGATCTTCCCTAAGATACTTTCTAGGAAAATGATGTTTTTACTGCTCAGCATAATGTATATGCTTTATATCTTATTATTTAGCAGCTTCCCATATGCCTGGCATTGTTCTAACTTTTCAAACAGTTCTTTATCCCCCCCCCCCTTTTTTACTGCAACAGACCCTAGAGGTGGAGCCAAGAGCCCAGCTCAGTCACTCGAGCCCTCTCTCCCAGGAACCCGCATGTGATTCAGAGATAGGCAGAGACAGGCCCACATCAAGGCCTAGAAGAGCAAGTTCACAGGCAGCTGCTGTGGAGTCCCAGCACCACCCTACCATGGCAGATGCACATGTCCTTCCAGTAATTCCTCCTTGAATGTGTGCTTATGATACGCCTGCCGCATAATCACCTAAATCCCCAACAAATGTGCATGCACTCCTGGGGACCAGTTCCTGTGCGTCCCTTTTTTTCTCCCATGGCCACTTCTTTCACCCCAATGCCCGTCCCTGACCACCACTCCAGTCTCTTAGCCACCCTAAGGCCTGGTTCAGAGGCTGCCCCTCTTCAAAGCTTCCCTGGGGACTTCAGCAGAGACTGCTTTCTCCCTTCTCAGGTACCCCAAGCTCTCTTGTGCTTCCAGCCTTAGCAACCTTGTACACCTGCCTTCCATTGCCTCCTGAGGGCAGGAGACTGTATATCTTTGATCTCTCATTTTCTGCTCGCTGTAAATGCTCAATAAATATCTGGCGAGACATGAATGGGAAAAGAGGCTGTCTCCTAGTGAGCACAATTCTTGAGGACTTGTCCACAGCAAGGCGTTCATTAAACAGAGCTATTCAAAGATGTAATGGACCATAGGAAACCTCCCATCACTTGAGGCATTCAGACATAGGCTTGACAGGGATGCAGGGAGGTGATATCTCAGACAGGGCCTGGGGAGGGCAAGGCAGGAGGTGGGGGGTAGGGTAGATGAAAGAGCTTCTGGCTCTGGGTTCCCGTGGGAGGCCTCTGGGCTTTGAAAGTTGTATGGTTGTAGGATCCCTGATAGAACACTTGACTCGTGTAACCTTTGTTTAAGGACATTGATCTCTTTTCTTGGTTTTCAGGTTTTAATTAAAGAGGAATAGTGCAGGAATGGCACTGTTAGCTCTGACTCATTCATCCTCCTGGACTTAATCAGAACTGACCACCCAAAGAGATAAGGTTTGAGATGGAATATTCTAGGAAGTCAACAACTTAGAGCAATATTTTCTGAAAAGCTGCTTCTCAAAGGTTTATTGAAGTCTTGTAAATAAATAAACAAGTAAATAGAGGTGGGAAGGGCTCTTCATGGTCAAATCAATCTGGGAAATGATTTCCCCCTCTTAAATATTAGTAGTGCACATTTAGCAATAAAAGACTCCAAAAACTTGCAATGTGGAGAGCTGCTTGATTTCATTTAACTCAATGTCTTTTCCAAGCTGATTTGGTCATATGACACTTCTTTCAGAAGGCTTGTTTAAAAAACACTCATCCTGACAAGTTGTAAAAAGCCTCCACCTAAGGTTAGGGCTCAACACTTGTATATCCCAGAACAGTGGGTTCAGCCTTTCAGAGCGGATAGGATCCCCACAAGCATCTGTTCCTGAAACTGAGGGACTTGGGTGTCACCTCAGCCCTGAATTGGGCTGAAGCAGATTCATACCCTGTGTCTCGGATACTGTCACTAACCACCCCAGATCCCTTAGAAGTGGCCAAAACCTACAATTAGACCAGAAGCATGGCAGTAGTAGGAAGACACAAGAACATCCTCTTTTCTGCTTTTCTATCGTCTCTTTCCCCATTTCCACCTCTGATTTGTGATCTCCTTTCACCGCCTGTTCCACATGGATCTGTTAGATATCTAGAAAGTTACCCCCAAATAGTCCCTTTTCCCTCTCCAGATCAACGGAAACATCACAACACCAAGAACATTGTAAAATCCTTGTTGAATGGGTCAGCATTATCTCACAACTATTTTGGATACTTAAATATTATCAGCTTTAAGATAACCTCATTTAACTGCTTCATCTTGAAGGTCCAGAGGCGTGACGTGATTTGCCCAAGGTCTCACAGCTAGTTAGTAAAAGAGCATGACTCCAACTCAGGTCTCCTGTCTCCAAGAATGGTATTATTTCTACTGCCCCTCAGAAGTCTATAATGTATGTTCGTTATATAAATTCCCAAAGCATCAGCTTGAGTCTTCTTGTCCCTGTGGGGTTTCCAAAGAGATCAGGTTGATTCATGCCACTTTCAAGTTCACAGAGGATCATTTCCAGAACCCCCTACCCTGTGAGGTTAGAGCCATGCTTACCATTGTACTGGGAAGGCACCCAACACGCACAGTTGTGCCTGCCTCCACATTTAGACAATGACTCACCCTTTTGAATGTCACCAGGCTTGGAACAACTTGAAAGAGAAAGAAGGATAGTGATGAAACCTCAGTGGAGTGTGCTGATGGAGACATACTCCTGCTAATGAAAAGCAAAAATGAATATTTCAATTTCCCCTTCACTGGCTCATACCCAATTATCAATAAATCTCTGGAAGTCAGGAATTGCTTTAACAAGGGAAAGACTGAGATATACATGCAGGAAAATGTCAACAAACATCCCAATACTGATTGCTCTCTGGGCGATGCTAATTTTGGAAGATCAGTGAGAGGTGCACATTGGATATAAAAAGAAGTCAAAGGTCCCCATTGATGAATAGAACTTGTATGTTGACGCCACAGCAAAACTGGGAAGTATCCTCCAGCCACTGCCCTCCAAGAGCTTGCAATTTAATGCAGATCCAGAATGAATGCTTGGCACAAGTGTAAGACATCTGTGGAGAAACAGACATGTAGATAGTACCTAGCTGAAAGACAGTCATATTCCAGCATTGGAGAAAAACAACAGGGACGATCCAAGGGAGATGGGTTTAATAAGCAGGACTTACTAAAAACTCTGAGGTTTGTGCCTCTGAGATCTGGAAGGAGGGAAAGGCCTGTTGGTGAGAAGGTAAGGAGGTAGATGCCCAAAGCAGGTGAAAGGCTGGTGCATGTGCCCAAAAGAGAGGGTCTGGTGACGACGGCAAGTCCTCACATCAGCAAGACAAGGCTGTTTACATTCACATACTTCTCTACATGCCTAAGAGTTAGTGATCTCATTCAGCATGGATGATGGCTTCAGGAAGGAGGGCAGGCAGAGCTAGCGATCTCATTCAATGTGGACGATGACTTCTGGAAGGAGGGCAGGCAGAGATCATCGCCATCTGACAGAGAAACAAACAGGCTTGGCAAGACTAAGTAGCTTGCCCAAGGGCTCGACAGGTGGTAGGGCTGAATCTTGAACCTAGGTCTTTGGACTTCAAATACAGAGCTTTATGGGGTTCCTTTTATGATCCTATAAGTTATAAACAGGAACACAGTCAAAATGATAGCTTTAGAAATAACCCAGTCAGGTGTAGATATGGCATGAGGGAGTATGAAGCACCCGATATCTTGTTGCGTGCAAAGCCTGGCATGTTGTTGTTAACACTGGGCTGGACATTCACTCTTTTCTCTCTTACAACCTGACTTCAGAAGATTCTAGCTGGAATCCAGCCACATCTCTGCACAGAATCATCCAACCTTGAAGAATGTCAGCCTCAAATGTGCTCAAATTTTATCCCTAACTAAAAAGGTCAGAGGAGTTCTTGGTAAATACTTTGGGTCTAATTAAGTTTGACTGCATTATGAAATGGAATCAGTGTATTCAACGTTTTATATTTTGAAATTCCTAAGTTATCTTATGTTCTCCATTGGCTGTGGATGGTGGACTCTGTGCGTGGAATGTAACAGCTCAGATGAACACTAACCACAGAACAACCCGTTGTCAGGCACTGAGAAGAAGCTATGCTTCCTGTCCTCTTCACCTCTCAGGAACACTACACCCTCCACCTTCCCACCACAAAGAGATCCTGGGCTCTTTCTCTTCTCATTGACATCGTCTCCTCTGTCAGTGGTTTTCAGATTTGGCTGCACATTGAACTCCCGTGGAGCTTTAAAAAGACTCATGGTCAGGTGTCACCCCCAGAGATATTGATTTAATTGATATAGAGAAAGGCCTGGCACTGGCATTTTTTAAAGTTTCCCAGGTGATTCTAATAGGCAACTACGTTTGTGAATGCCTGCAACTCAGTGGTCTTATCCAGTGCCTAAGTTTATCATCTAACTACTGGCTATGACTCCCAAACTTGATCTTCTGTTTGAGCTGTCTCCCGAGCTCCAGAATCATTCATTCAAACTGCTTATTTGACATGTCCACTAAAAGGTATCTAAAAGACTTTACAGACTTCAGAAGTTGAAAATAAAACTCTTATTTCTCCCCACCTCTTACATGTTTAATTTCCAGCGGTTCCCTATATATAGTAGCTCAAAACAAAACCTAGCAGCCATCCTCGATGCCTCCTTCTCTTCGTATGCCACATCAAATTTATTAGTAAAGTCTTACTTGTTCTACAACCAAAGTAGATCTCACACTCATTATGGCAGGCAGCTTTCAAGATGGCCACCAGTGATCTCCACTTCCTGGTCTTACTCTTGTGTATTTCTCTCACATTGTACCAGGATTGGTCCATATGACCAATAACATCTGGCAGAATTGCTATGTCACTGAGAGTTTAGGTTACAAAAAGGTTGTGATTTCCATCTCTCTCTCTCTTCTTTCTTTCTCCTTCCCTCCCTTCTTCCCTCCCTCCCTCCTATCTCTCTCTCTCTGTACACACACACACACACACACACACACACACACACACATATCCTCTTACTCTAAGGGAAGCAAACTGCAAGCTGCCATGCTGTGAACAGCCCTTGAAGATTCTCATGTGGCAGGGGACAGAAGCCTCTGGTCAACAGCCAGCAAAGAACTGAGGCTCTCAACAATCACCTGTGTGAGCTTGCGAGTGGGTTCTTCAACCTAGTTTATCCTTGAGCCCCAGGTGATGATTTAATTCAACTTCATGAGAGACCATGATCCAGGAGTACCCAGTTAAGTTGCTCCTAAACTTTTAACCCTCAGAAACTGTGTGATACTGGGGCAGGATTGGCAGTAGTGGGATACTGCCGGTGGAGGAGGGGACACACCTCATCAACAAGGGTACCTGCAAAATGAACACTTGTGTACTTAACCCTGAATTGTACCCCACATCTTTAAAATTAAAAATTAAAAAAAACCTGTGTGATGCAAATGTCTAGTGTATTAAGCTGCTAAATTTGGGGGTAATTAGTCACACAACATGGGTAATACATCCATCTACATTTCTGCAACCCATGACTAGCATGCTACTTCAAGCTACCTCCATTTCTTATCTGGACTACAATACCTTCTAACACATCTCCCTTTTCCCATTTTTGTTCTTCAACAATTTGTCATCCATGTTTGTGTTTTTCAAATAAAATGAGTTCGCATCTCTCCCCTGTTTCACACCCTTCCTTGGCTTCCTATTTGACTCAGCATAAAAACCAGTTTCCCACAGTAGTTTTTCATGACCTGATTTCAATCTACATCTCCAGCTTGTTCTCATACCTCTTTTCCCAATTCGTATTGTGTTCCAGCCTCAATGGCCCTTTATGCCAACTTCTTATTTTTTCATTATGTGCAAAGGAGTTGAGAGAAAGAGGGAAAATTTCTAACAACAGGAAACAAGATCCCAGTAACATTTATTGCTTGACACAGAAATGACTTTTTGCTACATCTCTGGCAAGTGTTAGTCAAGCTTAGAGGCAAAGCAGCGTAGTGTGGAATAAGAATAGGTGCTTTTGCTTCTGGCGATGTGTTGGACTAAATGAGAACACCTTCCCAGTATAGAACATCAAAAATGCCGGATAAAACATAAAATATATTTTTAGATCATGGCTGAGCTAGAAGGAGAATAAGGAAAACAATCAGAGGAAATAATATAAGGAAGTGAAATTCAATGAGGATAAGTCAGCTACAGAGACATTTTCCTTCAGGAAATCTGTGGATTTTCTAGTAGCCTAGAGCCACACACTTAGAGATTATAGGAAAAAAAATCCTAGGACCCAAGCAGAATAGCACTTTTATTAGCTGGAACTCAGTGGCCCCACAGAAGATTTGTCTGACTCAGTCTTGGCACTTAGAGTAGGAGTTAGCAGATAGAAAAATATCTTCCCTAATATTTCCTACCACAAGACAATATTTATAATGATTTAAGACTAGATTTCACACTAGCCACAGATGCAGAAGGAAAAAAAATAAAGAAAAAACTCCCAACTTAGTTTAAAGTGTCCCCAGAATGATAGTTCTCTAAGTACCTGGCAAAAACTACATAAATTCTTTCTGAAAACATGGGCTCTCAACTCAGGCTTCTTGTAATTTTTGCAAATGAAAAGCAAAATCACCACACATGTGGGAATGTAAGCCAACATAAGTGAGAGTCAGCAGAAACAGAGATTGAAGAATCAGACCTAAAGAACTTGCAGGTAATGAATTATCAGATAAAGATTTTTAAATAAGTAGGTTTAATATAGCTAAAGAAAGAAAGGAGAATTTGTAATATTACAAGGAGCAACAGATTTATCAAAGTGTAACCAAATATTTTAAAACACCAATTATAACTTTTTGAAATAAAATTATAATAAATTAAAAGTAAAACTCATGGAATGGTTTAAATAGCATATAAGATATAGCAAAATTGTACCTGATAAACTGGAAAATGTAACTGAAAAATTACCCATAGTGCACTAGGGAAAAAGGAGAAAAAAGGCTAAAAGGAAAGACAATGAGAAGATACAATATAAGTAAAATCGGGGTTCCAGAACATGCAAGTAGAGAGAAAGGGGAAAAAGAAATTTGAAAAGATAAAGGCTTATAGTTTTCCAGAGTTGACACCACTTCTCAGTTTCAGGGGATCCGATTAATTCCAAATAAGACACATCATTAAAAAATCATAGAAAACCAAAGTCAAAGAGAAGATCTTAGAAACAGCCAGAAAGTTGGAAGGAAGAAAGGAAGGAAGTAAATAAATCACTACTCGAGGAATAGTGATTACAATGATAAGACTGACAGCGGATCTCCACAGCAACAATGAACGCCTTAGGAAGGAGAAAAATGATACCAAGAAAACATTAATGAAATGCAAGAAGGACTATTAAGCAATAAAAAAGTAAAACTGTGTAAATAACAATAAATATGACTATATAAAACATAATATATCTAATTTATGAAATTAAAATAAAACTAAGCTGAGCTTTAAAAAAATTAAAATATTGCACTCGGAGTTTACTTTCTAATTGGGGAAATTTCCAATTGGCAACTAAGGAAGTAAAACATAATGAAAACAGATCATCTAAACAGCAACAAGTGCTACACAAAGAGTTTAAACAGGGTGATGCAAGAGCTAAAGATTTGGGAGCCCCTTTAGACTCGGTGACCAGTGACCAGGGAAGAATTTTCTGAGCAAGGAACATTCAGGCTGAGATCTGAATGGCAGTAAGGAGCCAGCCACATGAAGTCATAGGAAACAGCATTCCAGGAAGAGAGAAGAGTTAAGGCAAAATCTCCCTATCTGTCTGAGTCAACGTCTCTGAGCCTCAGTTTCTTCATTTATAAAATGGGGGTAATATTTTCTTCATATGTGTGGTCAGCTTGAATGAGCTTTTGCATGCAAACTACTTTAACATTTTAAAATTTTAATACACATAGTAATTTTATGCAGGTGGCTTTACTTCCTATGAAGAATACAGACTGTGAACCAATCAGATCAAGATTAAAGTTCTAGGTCTGACAGATCTTGTGTAAATGCTCTGAGATCCAGCATCCTCATGCATTAAATGGTAATGATGCAGTTGCCATAAATATTAAAAGGTGAGACAGTCACACAGAACATAGAAATGTGCCAAGTACATAGTAGAACTCATTAGGTATGAATTTATCACCCTTCCCTCTGCTAAAATGTTATCTCTTCTGTAAAGACACTAACAATCTCCTCCGTTCTCCACACCCTGACTCCAACAAGAAATTCTCTCTCTTCCATGGTCTCCTGTGCTTTATCTACAAGTCAATCCCAATGAACTCCTTGGATTATTTTATTTTTTCATTTCTCCAGTGGTTGGTAACAGTCATACATTCACAGCTCTTATTGTATTCGTCTTTCTTCCCCCACAGTAGGTAACTCAGTGCAATGTTTAAATGAACAGAAGAATGAACACATGACTTGGAGTTGGAATATCTCCACCATCAGGGAGCCAACTATTCTACAAGGCAGCCAATTGCATGGCTATTGTTGTTTAAAAGTTTTCCCTCATAACCTGGTGTGGTGGCATGCGCCTATAATCCCAGTGCTTTGGGGAGTCCAAGGTGAGAAGGTTGCTTGAACCCAGGAGTTCAAGGCTGCAGGGAGCTATGGTCACACCACTGCACTCTAGCCTGCTCATATAGCAAGAACTCATCTCAAACATAAATGAATGAATAAATAAGTAAATAAATAAAGTGAAAGCTCTTTCTCATATCGGGTCAAAATCTGTGGTGGTGGGTTTTATACTAACAGTCCCCAGTGACTCACATCTGGCCTCCACACCCTCATGTTGTCTTCTCTCACCTCGACCCTGGACTTGGCTGTACAGTTCACTGTGGCCAATGGAGCAAACGTGATGCACGCAGGCTTGACAAATCCTGTGCCTTGGGCTTACCCTCTTGGATCATCATGGCCATTACCATGCAAGGAGGCCCAATTTTACCACTATCAAGAGAAAGGCCACACGGTCTGAGGGACTCAGTTGAGCCAATCCACACAGCTGTAACCTCCCAGGCAAAATGAAACCAGCAGGAGAGCCACCTAGCCGATCCACAAAACTGTGAGAAAGAACAAATCATTGTTTCAAACCATTACATTTTCAGGGTGGCCTATTACACAAAGACAGATGCCAGAAACACCCCTTAGCTTCTGTCCTTGATTTCTACAAGCAAGCATGGTCCCTCTTCCATATGGCAGGTCTTCAAATGGCTGAAGACAGATTCTCTCTCCCGAGTCTTCTCCAGGCTGAACCCCTTTTACTCTTCAACGGATGTGTCCTGTTTGAAAGTTTCTCCAGAGGCCCTCTGGTTTATCCCTCTCTTGTACAAGTATAGGGCTCAGCAGGGAAACATGCTCACCATGCTCCAGTAGGATGCTCAGAGAACCTGTAATCCCATTGCTCCAGGTGCTCTGCTTCCTCCATATGGCAAAGTCTGGGTCAGGGGGTCTTTTCTGACCGGCCCATCACATACCTGGGGTTAAGGTCATACAACCCAGGCCTTTCCTCGTGAATTGCTAAGTCACATCTTTAAATCCTCTACATAAAAGCTTGACCGTTTAAACCTAAATGTGGGCTCCTACTAAACTGATCATGATGGTTTTGTCCTGTTGCTAACTTTCTGAGCCAGGATCCTACATAGCAATGTTTTCTCCTACCTGCTCCCTCTTGTAGCAAAATCTGTCCATGCTACCTGTTGCCACTTCTCCATCCTCTCTTAGCTCAGCCCACTGTGTTAGTTTGCCGAGGCTGCCATAACAAAATGCCACAGATTGGGCAACTTAAACAACAGACATTTATTTTCTCACAGCTTTGGAGGCTGGCAGTCCTAGATCAAGGTGCCAGCACATTCGGCTTCTAGTGAGGGCTCTCCTCCTGGCTTGCAGACGGCTGTCTTCTCTCTGTGTCCTCACTCGGACCTTCCTCTGTGCAGGGAGAGCTGGGAAGTCCCACTTCCAAATACCATCACAAGAAGGTTAGGGGTTCAATCTATGAATTTCGTGGGAATATAATTTTTAATCCATAATACCCACTATAGCCTGGCTTTCAATGGTACCACCCAACTGAAACTGCTCTCCTCAATGCTACCCATGACCTCTGTACTGCTAAATGTAATAGCCAGTTTTCATTCTGATGTCTCAACAATGTCTAACATATTGGGTCATGCATAAGTTCATAGCGTTTTTTGCTTGCCCATGGAATGCAAATGTCACACAATGGTTAGTCACAGTCCATCACATTTGCCAGTTCTTGGGTTGGCTGATGTGCATTAAAGCATTTAAATGGTCTTCATCAGAGCCCAACGGTCTTCTTGAACGTGGAGAATCCCTCAGGGCACAGTGGCCTCTTTGAAATGACAGCACCATCTTCTTGCCATGCTTTCCCGATGGCATTCTCCCCACATGTGGCACAAATGTTTCCAGCCACCTCTGCTGCCTTCACTCCTCTGTTAAACTCAAACTGAAGAATATGTCAGAAGTACTGGTTGTTTTACACTTGAACTTCATCTTCTTTGGCCCACAAATAGCACTGCCTTTCTTCAAATCTGTAAAAATGCAAGGCGTATTCACAAGCACAGCATTGTTACTCCAAACGATAAATGACAAACAATATACAAACTCCCAACACCATAGCATTGACATGTCCAAAACAAACACTATGAACTTGTGCATCAACCTAATAGTGGATCACTCCCTTCTCCTGGAGATGCTCTTTCCTTGGCCTCAGAGGAGGTCTCCTCTCAGCTTTCCTCCTATCCCATTGGCTGTTCCTTCTAGTCTTTGCTGGGCTCTTGAACTTACTGTCTTCTTGACCTCCGCTTTAAAGTCATCTGAGCAAGTTCCAGCATGATTCTCCAAGTCCTCATTTCTCCCCTGAATTTCAGACTCATAGGTCCAATTGCCCACTAAATATTTTAATGGCAGGATGAGTTTCTGAATTTTAACCCATCCAGGTAGAATCCTTGGTTTCCCAACTCCCTGTAAATGTCTCCCAACTCAATGAATAGTGATTCTAGTCTCAATTTTCTCAATTGCTCCATCCGAGATTCTTAGAACCACCATATTCCACACCTGATTTACCAGCAGATTCTTACAACTCTACAGTTCATACAATATAGAAACAATGTAAAGTATCTACAGAGTCCTACCATTTTTACCTTCTCCATCACTCACACCCTAGTCCAGTGGTCCACAACCTTTTTGGCATCAGAAACTGGTTTCATGGAAAACAATTTTTCCATGGACTGGAGCTGGGGCAGGGCGGAGGATGGTTTCAGGATGATTCAAGCACATAACATTCATTGTGCACTTCATTTCTATTCTTATTACATTGTATCATATAATGAAATAATTATACATCTCACCATAAGAAAAAGAGGTGTGAACAGAAGTGGTAAATAAAATAATGAGCGGGTCACTCGTAGACTATCGTAAGTAAATGTCGGATAATGACTTAAAGCCGACCACCAGATGCAGCTGTACAATTGAAGTCCATCAGCTCACTTGCCACTCATGGATAGGGTTTTGATATGAGTCTGCAGGCAATTGATTTAGGATGATCTCTGTGCAGTCAAACCCCACCGCTCATGTTCATCTGTATTTGCAGCCGCTCCCCGGGGGCTAGCATCACTGCCTCAGCCCCACCTCAGATCATCAGGCATGAGAGTCTCACAAGGAGGTGCAACCTAGATCCCTCGCATGCACAGTCCACAACACTGTTCACACTCCTTTGAGAATCTAATATCACTGCTGATCTGACGGAAGGCAGAGCTGAGGCAGTCATGCAAGTGATAGGGAGAGGCTGTAAACACAGATGAAGCTTCACTCGCCTCTCATCTCCTGCTGGGCTGCCCGGTTCCTAACAGGCTGTGGCCTGGGGGTTGGGACACCTGACTAGGCTAAACCACCATTTGCTTAACCTAGACTATTAGAACAACCACCCAGTTGGTCTCCCAGCTTCTGCCTTTGACCCTCATACTGGCTGATCTGCACGTGGACACCAGAGCCACCATGTGAGAGGCAGGTCAGTCACGCCTCCCGCCTGCTCAAAACTTTCCATGGTGCCCCCTGTCACTCAGAGTAAAATCCAAAATCATCACCAATGGTCAGAACGCTCCATGCCATCTGGTCTCGGCAGCCTCCCTGCTCTGGCCTCCCCCATTCTCTCCCTCGCCCACGCCACCACAGCCCCCACCGACTTGCTTGCTGTTGCACACGGTCTCCAAGCGTGCTCCTGCACGGAGTCTTTGCACAGGCGTTCTCATTGCCTAAAAACACCCTCCTCTTCACCTCAGCAACTGCCCCCACCCATTCAATACAGGTATCCACTCAAAGGTCCCTTCTGCAGGGAGGCTACCTCTGTGGCGCCAGCAGGCCTCACCACACGAACTTTGTGAGAGCTCCTCTCAGCCCTTGCCCACAGGAAACACAGGTCTGGCTCCCCCAGGAGCGGGTGGTTGTTCTAACAGTCTAGGTTAAGGAGAACTGGGGCAGTGGTTTCTGCCCTGCTTGGGTCCCAGGGCTAGAGCCAAGCCCAGCCTGGTCCAGGTGTTCTGTGTTAGTTGAATAAATACACTCACTAACCTTCTCACCCCTGGGCAGATTGGTTGTGTGTGTGTGTCAATTATATTTGCCCGAGAAACTGATTTCCTTCATGGTCAAAAAATACAATCAAAAATAAACTCTGTGGCCTGCACCATGGAAGACACAGACTGAAAGCTGAGGAATCCTAGATCCAGACTGCAGACACCTTGAAAGACCAGTCAGAATCAGGAGTTTTTCACCCTAGGTAAAGGGCAGCCATTGAAATTTTCTGAGTCTAAAATGATAGATACTGTCTCCTAAATAACTGTCTTTGGGTACATTTTTTAAAAATTTTACTTGGATCAATTTGAAAGCAACTTGACATTTTCTTTTTTTATTAACTGTTTTTTTGAACATGTTGACAAGTGTGGTTCGTGCTCCATGGTCCTAAGTCATTCTCTGGACCAGGGCTGGGACCACCGGGTCATTTACAAACAGATACACGTGACTGGGAACCCACAGACGGAAGCATCTGGGTCGTCCAACCCACTCCACACCCGTGACACACGCATCTCTTATGTAACACCTGGCGCAGCTATAGATAGCACACACATAGCCTCTCTTTCCTATTGCACGTGTAGGTTCCTGCCAGAGCTGCCTTCCAAACCGGGAGTCTGAGACAGAGCTTCCAAGCCAGGAACAGAGGGGAAGAGGGGGAGCCAGTCTGGCATCCACCAGGCCACGCACACCAAACTCCGATGAGCTCACCTGTGTGCAAATACACCGCCTGACAGCTGCTTGCAAGGACAGTTCAGTGGCAGGGGAGTGGCCAAGAGAACAGAAATCTCGACAGGGACAGGCTGGTGGTGAGGAGTAGGGAGCTGCTGAGGCCATTCCAAGGATCTGTTCGTGGAGTTCAAGTGAAAGACCATACAGAGCGGGAGACAGGGGGCTGGTGGGGAGCTCCGGGGGGCTAGGAGGGGCCTCGCAGAAAGGCTGCCCTCCACTGGCGCGCCCTCTGCAGCCTCCCGCCCTGGAGACCCCAGTGCCTGCAGCAATCAGAACCGTTCCCTAATTAAACGTGCCTGTCCTTGCCTCTAGTTTTCTTTTTTGTTGGTGGTGGTGGTTGTTACAATGATGCGGTCTCACTATGTTGCCCGGGCTGGTCTCGAAACCCTGGCCTCAGGCCATTCTCCCACCTCAGCCTCCCAAAGTGCTAGAATTAAGACATGAACCACCGCAGGCAGCCACCTTGTCATTTTCTTATCTCCCTTCCAGGACATCATTTAATCACTTATTTCCTGATGCAGTCTCTCTTTCTCTCTCCTCTCTCCCTCTCCCTCTCTCCCTCCCTCTCTTTCTCTCTTCCTTTCTCTCTCTCTGTCTCCTCCACTCTCCCTCCCTCTCCTGCTCTGTCCCTCTCTCTCTCTCCCCACTTCCCTTCCCTTCCCTCCACCCCTCCCCCTTCCTTTCTCTCCCCTTGGGCTCGCTGGCTCCCCTGGGCAACTTCCACACTGACCTCCCTCCCCTTGTGCTTGTAGCTGAGCACAGACCTCTCTGCCCACCCAACAGCCTCTCCCTGTGCTCCTGATTCCGCTTACATGTGCGACTTATCCCTGAGCAGGCCCTGCAAAGTCTCACTGCTCTGTGGGTGTGGGGCTTCACCTACAGCTGATGCACATCGGCAGGGACCTGCATGCTGGGGGGCAGGTGAGTGTGAGTCAGGCCTGAGGATGAGCCGCAGGCAGGGTACGCTCTCTGGGAAGCAGCATGTCTGGGTGTGCACCATGGCATCTTGGTGCTGGGCCCATCCTCTAGACTAGCTGAGACCTGGGCTGCAGCATGACTTGTGGGACGGCACTCACATCCCCGTGTCCCTCCCAGTGTTTGCTCCCACCCTCCAGGAACAGCACAGGCCACAGTCACAGGTTGCTATGGCAATCCCTTCCCACACCCCGCTTCCTCCTCCCCACGTTGGTCTCAGGAAGGTTTCCAGAGAGGAAGGCAAGCCCTCAGGCCCCACCTGGCCCCAAGATCCTGTCTCCTTCCCCTCCTGCACCACTCCAGGCACAGCCATCCCAGGCAAAGCTTGATATCAATTGGATATGGCTCCCAACCCAGCTTCTCAAGGGGTACTGGGGATGGTTCATGGTGTGCATCACCTGTGACATCAGAAAGTTGGGAGGAACAGGAAGAAATGAAACTCACACATTTTCCCAGCTGGGCCTGGTGGCTTGTGCCTGTAATCCCAGTGCTTTGGGAGGCTGAGGCAGGAGGATCGCTTGAGGCCTGGAGTTACAGACCAGCCTGGACCACATAGACCTTGTCTCTACCAAAAAAAAAATTTTTTAAATTTTTTTAGTCTGCATGTTTTCAACCTACATGTTTGCATTACAGATAAAGAACCTATACATTTCAAACCTATGCCATTTTCTGAGACCCAGAAAAAAGAAGTAGGGCAGAATATGAACACAAACCTTATTTATCCATAGCTTATTTTGGTTCTTAACTATTACATCACTCTTAAGAGTTCGGTTGCTGACATTCTTTAATAGGGAATAGACAACTAATTTTTTGGATAGTACCTGGGGCAAGAACTCTAAAATAATTGCTAAAAAAACACTTGAAGAGAGTGTCCTTGATCCCGTGTTCTTAGCCAAAATGGAGGCTCTGGGGCCCCTTCAGTATTCTTTTTCTTCTGGGTCACTTTTACTTCAGAGTCTACACAGGTTGATAGAACTAATGTTTTCTCTCTCAGTGTATCCTTAAAATCACCAGTCAAGGAACAATAGTGCTTGACGTAGGCAAAGTATATATTTTATTTATTCACACATTTCAAGGTAAAAATAATTCTTCTAGCCTTAACCTCTGAGTCCAAATAGAGTTCCCTGAGAAGGAAGAGTCACCCGTGGTATGGCAGGCAGGTGGGTGACAAAAACCTGCTCCATGCCTCTCCAGTCGCAGGCCACTCCTTGAGAACTGTCTTTCCTGGGAAGAAGGCATCTTCCCAAGAGGACCGTGTGCCACTGAGGCACGAGAAGAGACTTCAGGCTCCCTGATGTCACATGGCCTGTGCTCTGTTAGTCCTTGCGAGTCCGTGTGTGATTGGGAGTCTCCGGTATTGACAAAATCCATCCTGCCTAACGACCCTCCTCACTCCTAATCATTCTTGCCTTTCTTTGGGGAGGTTTTTTGTTGAGTTTCAGTTCAGATTTTTCATTGCCTCTGAGTTTCCTTCGATGTTACGAGTGGTGAAGCGATTAACATACTTCTTAAACCTTTCAGCAAACGAATGCTTAGAGTCCGTGTAGATTTAGTCACCACCACACAGATAATGGAGTCAACTACAGAATTTTCATAGGATCACAAAAGACTTGTACATCCAGTGTCTACAGTGAGTGTGTAAAAACTTAGAGCTGGCATTTTACAATAGAAAAAGCACTTTCCAAACATTTGCTCATCTCACCATTGTCTTCTCAAGAGTGGCTAGACCGAGCAACTCAGACAGATCTGCGTCTCAGCCATGTTCCACCCTCAGTCCTCATCAGAATGCCTGGCACCTCACAAATGTCTAGCAGACTTTCTTAAAGGAATGGCTGCTTTTGCCAAACTGTTCAGTAGAGATTCAAACTTAGAGGTTAAGAGGGAGCTGACAAATGTCAGAGTTGGACACAAGGCCAAGGCTTATGAGCTTTCCAGGCTCATGAAAGGTCACTACTTTGCTTTTAAAAAGGGGTTCTGGTTGAGTACAGTGGCTCACACCTGTAATCCCAGCACTTTGGGTGGCTGAGACGGAGGATTGCACGAGCCTGGGAGTTCGAGACCAGTCTGACCAATATAGTGAGACCTCGCCTCTACAAAAACAAAACAGAACAACAACAAAACCAGCATGGTGGCATGCACCTGTAGTCCCAGCTACTCACAGCTACTCAGGAGGCTGAGGCAGAAGGATCACCAGAGTCCAGGAGGTTGAGGTTGCAGTGAGCCGTGATGGTGCCACTGCACTCCAGCCTGGGCAACAGAGTGAGACACTGACACACAAAAAAAATAATACAATACAATACAATGTTGCAAAGAGTATAAATGGCCCAGTTGGGAAATCTTAGGGATTGTCTACAATCTGTGGCATCGCATCATGAGAAGACAATGCCAGAACAGCCTAAGACCCAGCCTCAGCACTGGGCAGTACTCATGCTACCTACTCAGCATTTTGCTGTGAGCATTAAATGAGAAAGAGTGATGGTTATTTTATGGATCACCTTGCCTAGGTTATAGTGCCCAGTTGTTTGTTCAAACACCAACCTAGATGCTTCTGTATACTTTTATGATTTTTGATATTAGATGTGATTAGTATATAATTCCATAGACTTTAAATGAAAACAGATGACCCGCCACACTGTGGGTTAGGCTTATGCAATCAGTTGAATGCCTCAACAGCAAAGACTGAGGTTCTTGAAGAAGGAATTTTGCCTCAAGAATGCAACAAAATTGGATTTGTTTCTCTGAAAAGCCTTAATAATTACCATAAGCCAAGTCCTTACATGCTCTTTGACAGAGTAGTTACCCGAATGTCCATTCTCTTCCATGATTCTTCCTGAACCCAGCTTCACCAGCTTATCAAATATATGAGTGCCTACCTACAAAGCACCAGAAAGAGAAGACTCAGCAACAGCAAAAACTTGCCCGAGGTCATGACCAGTCTATGGCAATACTAGGATCCACATCCCAGTCTTTTTTTTTTTTGAGTTGGAGTGTCCCTCTGTCACCCAGGCTAGAGTACAGTAGCATGCACACAGTCACTGCAGCCTCGATCTCCTGGGCTCAAGTGATCCTCCCACCTCAGCCTTTCAAGTAGCTGGGACTACAGATGCATGCCCTTCACCTAGCAAATTTTTTTATTTATTGTAGAGATGGGGTCTCATCAAGTTGCCCAGGATGGTCTCGAACCCCTGGGCTCAGGCAATCCTCTCTCCTCCACCTCCCAAAGGCTAGGATGGCAGGCCTGAGCTCCACACCCAGCCCAGTCTTATGACTGATCATCTGTTTCTTCTGCTTTCTTTTGCCAACCCATTTTTCCAACCCAGATGCTGTGACATTTAACCATAGAAATCAGATCTCCCAGCAAGAACCTACTACAGTCACCTGGGTCATAACTATACCTTGAACTTGCATATTTCCCTTAGGGTTTGCTTCATCCTGTCAGCTGAGAGTGTCCTAGTGAGAGCCCACCTTGCTGGTTAGTCCCCACACCGGAAGATTGCATGGCCCATCACATGGGGACCTGCTGTGATGTCTGCTGCCAGGAACCTGTGTTCCCAGCACTGTGTTCTTGACTTCCATGCTCTAGCTAGTCTGTCTGTGTATGGTCAGTTAGCTCAATCATATAAGCCAGCACCTAAAAAGGCATGGTAAAGGATTCTCCCCAGTTGTGTAATTAGAGAAGCAGTCATCCCCAAGACCGCCCTCACTTCTAACACCAACTGCAAGGCCTGAGGGATTTCCAAGACTGCTAGTAGGTTTGATCATTTGCTAGAAAGACTCGCAGAACACATGGAAAGCTGTTATCCTCACAATTATGATTTACAACAGCGATAGGACACAGAGTAAAATTAGCCAAGGGAAGCGACCATGAGGCAGAATCCAGGAAGAGTCCACACATAAAGTTCCCAGCTGTCCTCCCCCATGATTTGGACAGTGTTAATTCCTCCAGGTAATGAGATAAGATACATGCATGCAGTACTGCTAACCAGGAAAGCTCACATGAGCCTGGGTGTCCAGCATCTTTATTGGGGCCCCATGGTTGACTTCCCATGTAGCTGACATTCAGTCCCCAAACTCTCAGAGGTCAAGTAGATACTAGCTGGCCTAAAGCCCCCACTAAACCACACTGTCCAGTGTGACCAAGGTCCCCAGGTAACCAAGACACTTTTATTAGGCAGAACGGTCCAAGGGCCTGGAAATCACCTCCCAGGAGCTGAGAGCCAAGGCCAGGCCACCCTGGATCAGCTTCATTTCTTTACTACATCCACCCCCATTGCATAGCAGGGGTGCCCCTCAACTCTGCAGTATTCCACAGCTGCCTGCTATATTCCTAGCTCTGACTAATCCCTTGGAATGTGGGAGCTTCCTGTCTTAGAAGGGACCAAGAGAGGGTCTAGGGAAGACTCCATGTGTGTCACCACCACTGTCAGCATTTAATGAGATGACAGGTCCACCGGGGGTGCTGTGGTTTGTCCCTCTGCCTTCCTCACTGGGACATTCAGCAGGGATTTGCCCCATCCCCAGGTTAGCCCAGAATCCTTCCTGCTCCAGTGACCTAGGCGACTCACTCCTTTCTGCCATGGCAACCCCAGCTCAGCAGACAGCAGCATCTTCACTTACGCAGAACACCTCTTCTTCCAACCGGTTGCCCAGCTCGCCTTTTGTGTCAGGTCAGAAAAAAATCTCAACATTTCGAACATTCAGATTCCTCTTTGCCCACATGTATGGTAAGGCCCAGGAATGCGTGCCGGTAGGAAGCCTCCATGATGGCCAGGGGTGATGACCTCAGAGATGGCTAGGTGGCTAGCCCCTCTGTGCTTTGCAGATCGCAGGACAGGGTGAGGAGAATTTATTCCACCCTCACTTCTCTTTTTTCTTTTTTCTTTTTTTTTTTAGATCTTTTTCTTTTCTTTTTTCTTTTTTTTAGATCCTCCCATTTCAGCCTCCTGAGTTGCTGGAACCACAGGCATGAGCCACCACACCCAGCTTTACCCTCCCACCCTGCCTGATTTATTTCTTTGGAATCCGGGAACCTTTGCAGCCACACTTGAGGGTAAGGGCGAGGGGTGAAACTGCCCACATGTCACAGATGCAGACCTCGGAACTCCAAGGCTGCTCAAGCCTGCGTCCCCTTTCCCACACAGACTGAGAGCACAGTTGCAGGGAGGCTCCATGAGGCGAAAAGAGCTAGTACCGACGGCAGGGACAGACATGGACAGGGAGGGGTAAGGGGGCAGAGTGACATGTGTGGGGTCCTGACCCATGGGCCCAGGTGAAGAGGTGAGCAAGTGGGTAGGGTCACAGCAGCCACGAGGTGCGGGGACTTTTCAGCCCCCGAAGCACGCCCAGGTCCTTGAGCAGACTGCCTCTCCATGTGAGGGGCTCACAGCTTCAGAATGAAGACAAGTGATGGCGCGGAGATGGCGACCCAAACGGCCTGTCTGAGCCACGACCGGGTCTGGCCTTGGTTCTGAAGTCTTGTCTTCCAAGGTCTCCTCTCTACAATGGGAGTCAACCGACTCCCCAGAGACGTCCTCGGGAGGAGTGAGGTGACGTGCCAGAAGGAGCCGGAACACCTGGAGGCACAGCGCACACTATTTTTACTTCGTACCTGAAGCAACAGCCTCCCTGCAGAGTCGGCTGTGTTGGCGTTTCCGCCCATAATGTTTGTGGTCGGATCATGTCTGTATTTAAACCAAACACAGTATTTAAGCCACCAGAAACAAGAAAACAAAGAGGGAAAACTCCATCACATGAGTTTTTTTTTTTTCCTTCAGTGTATCCATCCAGATGGTGACGATTAGTGGGCTCGCAGGATGCACCTGTCACTGTTTACATACACATTCCACCTATAGGAAGGCACCGGGAGCCCTCCGAGCAGTGAGGAGCGGGGCTGCGGAGTCAGATTCGGCTTAAGTGCTAGGATTCACCTCTGGGTCTTTGGTGGAGTCAAGATAAAGCTCTTGGCAGCCTTACCCATCATCAGAGAAATGCAAGTCAAAACTACAGTGAGAGACCATCCCACTCCAGTAAGGGTAGCCATCATCAATAAGTCAGAAAACAACAGGTACTTGTGAAGGTGCAGAGAAAAGGAGGCTCCCTTGGTGAGGGTGCAGGCTAGTTCAACCTCTATGGAAAGCAGTGTGGTGATTTCTCAAAGAACCAAAAATTGAGCTTCCATACAACCCAGCAACCCTTCTCCTGGGAACATACCCGAGAAGCAGAAATCACTCTACCAAAAAGACACCTGCACATGCACGTTTATTGCTGCACTATTCACAATACAAAAAACATGGAACCAACCCGGATGCCCATCGAAAGTGGACTGGATAAAGAAAATGTGGCAAATATACACGATGGAATACTGTGCGGCCACAAAGAAGAACAAAAAGATAGCCCTCACACAACATGGATGCAGCTGGAGATCGTCATACTAAGTGAACTAACTCAGAAACAAAGAACTGAAGACTGCACGTTCTCACTCATAAGCAGGCCCAGCTGGGCACAGGAGCACAAGGGGGGGGATCAGCAGTTGCTGGACACTCGGTACCAGGCCCACTATCAGTGGGAGAGAGGACCCTCTAGAAGCCCAAACTTCCCCTGGACGCAGCCTACTTATGTAGTAAGTGCCTACTTGTACCCCACCACTCCAAAATTTTATTTTTTTATTTTTTTATTTTTTGAGTTGGAGTCTCACTGTCGCCTAGACTGGAGTGCAGTGGCTGCTGCCGGCCACCGCAGCCTCGACCTGCTGGGCTCCGCGATCCTTCCGCCTCAGTCTTCCAAGTGGCTGGAACCGCAGGCATGCGCTACCACGCCCAGCTAATTTTTTTGATTTATTGTAGAGATGAGGTCACGCCTGCCCAGGCGGGTCTCGAACCCGCGGGCTCAGGCAATCCACTCACCTCAGTCTTCCAAAGGCGCAGGATTAGAGTCTGAGCCACTGAGCCCGGCTCCAGAATTTTTAAAAAAGAAAAAAGAATAAAGCTCTTGGTGCTAGAGGGACCTTGTCATAAGTGGCCTTTACTGTAATTTAGAGTGTGTGTCTTGTCTCTTCAAGACAGCGAGGCTGACACCTGTTTCTGACCTGTCTGTGACCTCTCATGAGGTGGGCATTTTCAGACACTTTCCTGGATGAAGACATGGAGACTCTGTCATTGGCTGCTTGTGCCTTGTGCCACGGCATGGCAAGGAGACCCCTGTGGGAAGCGATGCCTCCGGGTTCTAGCTCTGGGATGGTGCCATGTTTCCTGGGCCTGGGCTCTGGTGACACTTATTGCGGGGATGGGGAGGAAGCAAGGCGCTTGGGCTGCCTCTCATCCTCCAGGGCTACACAGGGGGCAGCAGCGCTCATGGCCCAGCATGGGGTGTCCTTGTGCAGTCCGACTTCCAAAGCCACTGGGAGCTGGGCCTACGGGGGGCCAGGGACAGGCAAGGCACTGTGGCAAGCATGTCTGTGTTCCTTTTGGAGGCCCTAGGACTGGCCAGGCTGGAGAGACGGGTGATGTTAAACCTCCAGGCCTGAGCCCAGCTATGAAACACTATGTGAGCAAGGTCACAGCGCTGGAGTTTGTTCCTAAACTTAGAAATGCCTTTAAAACCGGGTTCGGTGGCTCAGCCTGTAATCCCAGCGCTTTGGGAGGCTGAGGTGAGTGGATTGCCTGAGCCCGCGGGTTCGAGACCCGCCTGGGCAGGCGAGACCGCACCTCTACAATAAATCAAAAAATTAGCCAGGCGTGGTAGTGCACGCCTGTAGTTCCAGCTACCTGGAAGGCTGAGGCGGAAGGCTGAGGCGGAAGGATCGCCGGAGCCCAGCAGGTCGAGGCTGCGGTGGCCGGGAGCAGCCACTGGACTCCAGTCTGGGCGACAGAGTGAGACTCCAACTCAAAAAAAAAAAAAGAAAGAAATGGCTTTAAATTACTCATCTAGAGCAGGGGTCTGTGACCTGTTAGGAATCAGCCACACAGCAGGAGGTGAGTGGTGGGCGAGCAAGCGAAGCTTCCTCTGTATTGACAGCCTGAGCTCCACCTTCTGTCACGCAGCAGCAGCGTTAGATTCTCACAGGAGCGTGAACCCTACTGTGAACTGCGCATGCGCAGGATCTGGGTCGTGCCTCCTTATGAGAATCTAATGCCAGATGATTTGAGGTGGAGCTGAGGCGGTGATGCTAGCGCTGGGAAGTGGCTACAAATACAGATGAACATGAGCCGGGAGGTCCGACTGCACAGAGACCATCATAAATCAACTGCCTGCAGACTCATACCAAAGCCCTATCTGTGAGTGGCAAGTGAGTTGATGGACTGCAATTGCACAACTGCATCTGGAGACAGGCTTTAAGTCAGAATCTGACACCTGTTTTAGTCCGTGTGTGGCCTGCCCATTGCTTTATTTACCACTTCTGTCCACACCTCTTGTTTTTTACTTTTTTAGGTAAGTTGCATAACTATCTCATTATATATTACAATGGAATAATAAGAGAAATAAAGTATACAATAAATGTAATGCACTTGAATCATCCCAAAACCATCTCGCCTTCCTGGTCCCTGGAAAAAATGTCTTCCATAAAACTGGTCCCTGATGCCAAAAAGATTGGGGGCTGCTGGTCTAGCGCCCTTATATTTAACCAAGCACCTTTGTAAGTAACATTTGCTCTTTACAACCCTGGAAGGCAGGTCTTATCCCCAGTTTGTAAGCAGAAAAACAGCCTCAGCTGAGAATAACCAAGCTCACACATCCAGTGTTCTGCTTCAGCCTAAAGCTACAAGCTGCTCCCACTCTGCCCCATGCTATGTAACCCTGTGCTGCTGGCTTTGGGGTGCGAAGGGAACCCTGGAAGAGCTCTGTGTAAAACGGTGTTTCCTAAATGGGGTCTCTGTCCCAGCAGGAGGGAAACATATACACAAACGGTCATAGCAATGTTATTCATAATAGATAAATGGTGGAAACTACCTAAATGTCCAAAACCAAAATGTCATCTATTTATATAATGGAATATTTGAAAAAAAAATAAATGAAGACTGACACAGGTTACATGAGTGAACTGTGGGAACATCAGGCCAAGTGCGAGAAGTCAGGGATATGTATGATTCTGTTTATGAAAAATGTCAAGAATAGGCAAATCTAGGGAGACAGAGCAGATTCATGGTTGTCAGAGAGTCAGGATGTGGGTAACAGTGAGAGATGAACTGATGGCCACAGGGTTCTAATGGGAGGATAAAAGTGTTCTAGAATTGGGTGTGGTAAAAGTTGAAAAATCCTGTGAATATAATAAAAGATATTGAAACATATTCTTAAAAGTGATGAACTGCTGGGCATGGTAGCTCACGCCTGTCATCCCAGCACTTTCGGAGGGAGAGGCAAGAGGATTGCCTGAGCTCATGGGTTTGAGAATGGCTTGGGCAACTTGGCGAGACCTCACCTCTGCAATAAATCAAAAAATTAGCTGGGTGTGGTGGTGCACGCCTATAGTTCCAGCTACTTGGAAGGCTGAAGTAGAAGGATCGCCTGAGCCCAGCAGGTTGAGGATGCAATGGCTGTAAGCATGTCACTGCACTCCAACCTGAGGGACAGAGTAAGACTCTGACTCAAAAAAAAAAAAAAGAGGTGAACTGTATGGTATATGAATTATATACTAAGACCTTTTTTAAATAAAAAATAATAATAATGAAATCTGTATAACCCCATTTAAAAACTAAACTAGTCAACTTAAATGCAGGTTGTGCTTTTGTCTGGAATCCCTCCATTTTAAATACTGATGATCTTATATTGACCACAAGTTGATTAGTAGAACCAGACACTTTTCACTCAAATGTTTATTTTTTGCCTTCCACCAAGTCTTAACATCAGTGAGATAAAGTCATGAAGAAATGCATCAAGATACTAGTGGTTAGCCAGACAATGTCCAAAATACCTGAGGCCTTGATGAAGATTTAGAGGGTAGGAAAGCTCTTAGCTGATTTTGGTGTCAGGGTGATGCTGATCTTATAGAATGAGTGACTGAAAATCCCCTCCTTAAGTTTTTGGGATAGTTTCAGGGGCCTTGGTATTAGTTCTTCTTTATATGTTTGGTAGAACTCAGCTGTGAATCCATCTGCTTCTGGATGGCCTTTTCTGATTATTAGGAGATTTTTTTCATTACTAATTCAGTCTCGTTACTCAATATTAGTCTAGTCAGGAGTTCTGTTTCTTCCTGATTCAATCTCAGGAGGTTGTATGGCTCCAGGAATTTACCCATTTTCTCTAGGTTGTCTAGTCTGTGAGTGTATAGTTATTCATAATGTCTCTGATGATCTTTTGTATTTCTGTGGCATCAGTTATAAGGTCTCTTTTTTCATTTCTGATTGTGTTTATTTGGATCCTGCCTCTTCTTGGTTAGTCTTACTAGTGTTTATCAACTTTGCTTACCTTTTTGAAGAACCAATTTTTTGTTTTGTTGATTCTGTATATGGGTTTTGGTCTCTATTTCATTTAGTTCTACTCTGATCTTTGTTATTTATTTTCTTCGGTTAACTTTGGGTTTAGTTTTTCCTTGTTTATACAGTTGCTTGAGGCTGTTCATTTGTGACCTTCCTGCCTTCCCTCTTAGCACTGATTGCTGTGTCCCACAGGTTTCAGCATGCATGTTCTCATTTTCATTTGTTTCAAAACTTTACAAAATTTGTCTTAATTTCTTTTTTGACCCAGTGGTTGTTCAGGAACATTCTGTTTAATTTCCACGTGTCTGCATAGTTTCCAAAGTTCCTCTTGGTATTGATTTCTAGCTTTATTCCACTATGATCAGAGAAGATACTTGATATGATTTCAATTTTTAAAAATTTGTTAAGACTTGTTTTGTGGCCTAACATGTAGTCTATCTTGAAGAATGTTCTACAACAACAACAATAACTACAGCCCAAGATCCCTGATGAACATAGATGCAAAAATCTTCAAGAAAATACTATCAAATCCAATCCAATGACACATCAAAAAGATAATACAAAGCCGGGCTCGGTGGCTCAGCCTGTAATCCAGCGCCTTTGGGAGGCTGAGGTGAGTGGATTGCCTGAGCCCGCGGGTTCAAGACCCGCCTGGGCAGCGAGACCTCATCTCTACAATAAATCAAAAAATCAGCTGGGCGTGGTAGCGCATGCTGTAATTCCGGCTACTCGGAAGGCTGAGGCGGGAGGATCGCCGGAGCCCAGCAGGTCGAGGCTGCGGTGGCCGGGAGCGGCCACTGCACTCCAGTCTGGGTGGCAGAGTGAGACTCCAACTCAAAAAGAAAAAAAAAAAAAAAGAAAAGATAATACATCATGATCAGGTGGGATTTATCCCAGGGCTGCAAGGATTTTTCAATATGTGTAAATCAATAAATGTGATACATCGCATCAACAGAATTAAGGATAAAATCCATATGATCATCTCAATAGATGTAGAAAAAGCATTCGATAAAGTTCAGCATGGCTTCATGACAAAAATCCTCAACAAACTAGGCATAGAAGGAACATACCCCAATGTAATAAATGCCATATACAGCGAACCCATAGCCAGCCTCATATTTAACAAGGAAACATTGAAAGCATTCCCTCCAAGAACTAGAACAAAACAAGGACGCCCATTTTCAACACTCTTATTCAACATAGTACTAGAAGTCCTTGCCAAAGCAATCAGAAAAGAGAAAAACAAAATAAAAGGCATTCAAATTGGAAAAGAGGAAGTCAAATAGTTTCTATTCACTGATGATATAATCTTATATCTAGAAATCGCTAAGATTATCGCAAACAACTCTTAGATTTGATACATGAATTCAGTAATGGTTCAGGATACAAATTAACATACAGAAATCAATAGCATTTCTATACACCAATAATGATCTAGCCAAGGATGAAAAAAAGGCAATCATATTTACAATAATTATAGTAGAAAAATATTTAAAATACCTAGAAATATATTTAATAAAGGAGGTAAAGAGTTCTATATAAAAAGCTACAAAATACTAATGAAAGAAATTATAGATGGCACAAACAAATGGAAAAACATCCCATGCTAATGGATTAGAAAAATCAATATTGTTAAAAGAACCATACTCTCCAAAGCAATCTACAGATTCAATACAATCCCTATGAAATTATCAATGTCATTTTTTGCAGAATTAGGAAAAAAAAATCCTAAAATACACATGGAACTAAAAAGGATCCCAAATACCCAAAGTAATCCTAAGCAAAAAGAACAAAGCTGGAGCCACCATATTACCCAACTTCAAATTATACTATAAGGCTATAGTAACCAAAACAGCATGGTACTGGATATTTTTTTTTTTAAAAAGACATAGAGATAATGGAACAGAATAAAGAGTCCAGAAATAAAGCCACATGCCTACAACCAGCTGATCTTTGATAAAGTTAATAAAAATATATATACACTGGGGAAAGGACACTCTTTCCAATAATGGTGTTAGGAAAACCGAATAGCCATATGAGGAAGAATGAAGTTAGACTGATACTTCTCACCATGTTAAAAAAATCAACTAAAGATGGATTAAAGACTTGAACATAAGACCTGAAACTATGAAATTCCTAAGATAAAGCCTTGGGAAACTTCTATGAGACATTGGCGTACACAAAGAATTTATGACCGGGTTCCCAAAAGCAAACACAACAAAAACAACACTAGACAAATGGGACTTAAACGAAAAAACATCATCACAACAAAATAGACAATCTGCAAAATAGGAAAAAAATATTTGCAAACTATGCATCTGGCAAAAGGCTAATACCCAGAATCTACAAGGAACGCAAACAACTCAACAAGAAAAAACAGATAACCCATTAAAAAGTGGACAAAGGATATGAACAGACATTTTCCAAAAGAAGACATAGAAACAACCAACAAGCATGAACAAATTCTCAACTCATTATCAAAGAAATGCAGATTTAAACGACAACAAGATTCCAGTCAGAATGGCGATTATTAAAAAGTCAAAAAACAACAGACTTTGGCGAGGATGTAGAGACAGAGCAAGCTTGTATGCTTCTGGTGGGGATGTGAATCAGTACAATATTTATGGAGAACAGTACAAAGATTGCTCGAAGAACAAAAAACAGAACTAGCATTCAATCCAGCAATCCGACGACTGGGTCTCTACTCATAGGGGAAGAAACTTTATATCAAAAAGACACCTGCACTCACATGCTTGTCGCAGCACAATTCTCAGTAGCAAAGACCTGGAATCAGCCTCGGTGTCCATCAGGTACAACGTTTACTACTCAGACGATGGGTACACTAGATGCCCAGCTGTCCCCACCACATGATACGTGCATGTAGCCCACACCGTATAAGTCTATAAACAAAAAAGAAGAGCTCTTCCCTGAGGAGGCACCTCTGGGCCAGACTGTTGGTACACGCAGTCTGTCACCTCCCCAACAGGAGCAGGACATGACGGTGCCTCGGAGCCCAGGCCTGGAGAGAGTTGCTCTGCCCACAAGGAAGGGCCTGGCTGCCCGAAGGCCCAGAGAGCCACATCTTTGCTGGCCGTGGACTCTGTGGCCTCCCAGCCAACGTCTGACGTACTCAGAGGTTCTCTGCCATCCAGCAGAGGCCCCAGCTCCTGGCACCGGGTGCAGCTCCCTGGGGCTCACGGCCACCTGCTGTCTCCTTCCTGCTGTGAGGAAGAACCAGGTACTTCTAGCCTTGCTTCTGAGCTGGGAGAAAGAAGCAGGGTAGACAGCAGGTGATGAAATTCACAGATAATGAGTATCTGGGGGGTGGAAACACCAGCCCAGGAGAGAAATCCAGCCATCTGTGGAGGGAGAGGTTAGAAGTCCAGGTGAGAGCCCACCCTACGAGGAGGGCGGGAGACCGAGGAGTGCTCACTGCAGCCCAGAGTAGGGGTAGAAGCCAGTTCCTACAGGCTGAAGAGGCCACGTGTGGACTTCGGCTGAGCAGAGGGGGTATCCCACGGGAAAGGCCATGCATCCGGGAGCCAGTCACACAGCCAGCCAAAGGCCCAAGTGCCAACCATCCTCATAAAGACCTTGCCCCTACCAAGATGGGAGCAAGGATCCTCTTCCGTCAACCTTCTGCCGGCTTTCTCCCCAGGTGGAGAAGATTTGCGGGCACCAGCTTAGGCTCTGCACACACTGCCTGTCTCGGGTGGGTGCAGAACCACCTTGGATCAGCCGAGCACGGCACGGCACCGACAGCCACAGCAACAGGGCCTATGACGGAAGGAAGGGCAGTGGCAAAAACCAGCTCTGACAGGGATGGCTGGGAGGTCAGAAGCAACACAGATTCTGACTGTGAGCTGGGTCTGCAGAAGGAAGGTCAGGTGCATGGGCTGACCGCATTCCCCGACTCACATGCTGAAGCCCTAATGCCCCAGGGGGATGGTATCTGGAGATGGCTTTTGGAGGGTTAGACAAGGCACAAGGGTGGAGCTCTTGTGATGGATTAGTGACTTCAGAAAGAGAGGGAGGGGGAAGCAGGGAGCGGGAGAGGGAAGGAGAGGGAGGGGGAATAGAAGAGGAGAGAGAGAGAGAGAGACACAGAGAGACAGAGAGAGAGTGTGTGTTTTTCTTTGCCTGTGAGGACTCTGGGAGGAAGTGCCATCTGCAAGCCAGGTAGAGAGCCCTCTCCAGGAACCAGATCCCAGCACTGTGGGAGGTAAATGTCTGTTGTTTCGGCCACCCAGCATGTGGGACTTCGTTATACCAGCTCAAGTGGACTCATACACCAGGGCCCACAATCGAAGGCTGGTGGAGTCACTCACGTGACATGGGGCACGGGGCGCACACACTCACAACTGCTGAAAAGCCCACGTTTCTCACGCACCCAACAAACAGTTAAGAACCAGCCACCCTCCAGACACTGATGACACCACACAGAGCCTGACACAGAGCTGTGCTCTCATGGGCTTTATGTTCTGTGAACTTCAACTGTGGCTGGTAGTTCAGCAAAGGCATTTCCTGTGCCCTTGAGCTTGTGCACTTTAAATACATGTTTTCCTAAGACTAAAATTGATATCCAGACGGTCTTTAGAATCTGTAGAATTTTTCATGCCACTCAGATAAAAGTTTATTAGGTGCCAGACACTGTTTGACATATAACGAAACTGGCTTAGGCCGGGCAGGTGGCTCACGCCTGTAATCCCAGCACTTTGGGAGGCCAAGTAAAGAATTAGCTGAGTGTGGTGGCTCTCCTGTGTCCCAGTTACTCAGGAGGCTGAGTTGGGAGGATCACTTGGGCCCAGGAGTCTGCAGTGAACTGTGATCACGCCACTGCACTCCAACCTGGGGGAAGAAACAGATTTGAAGAACTTTAAGTAACTTTTCAGAGTTCACACAGCTTTCAGGTTAACAGAGCCAGGGATCCATTCACATATCACATGTACCTCATAAATATGTTCAATTATTATGTATCGATAATAAATAAATACATAAATCAATACGAGGGCCGACTCTCGCAGTCTGTCATAACCACGTGTTCATGGAGCATGGTACATCGTGCTATATTCTGGGAACATTACCCAGCATCCTTTCTGAAAATAAACCCCTTACCCAGGTTAAGGAACATTCTTCTGAAGTCAGGCACGTCCCTCTGGTGTGTTGGCTGGTGACCTTGAACATGAGATGTTCATCCCCAGACTTCCCTCCCAGAGGGTCAGTTCTGCAGGTCCCAACTGATGCCAGGGAAACTCACCAGGGGACTTGTGGGACTCTTCCTTTTGGATGCACAAAAGTCACATTTGCTATTATTCTATATAGCGACTGTTTGGGCCTATACTGATAGGTTTTTTAACAAATAAACAGAATTTTTACTTCCTGTAAATTCAGAAAGCAAAAATGGTTTAATTATATTTCTTTTGAAAACACCTTTGTTGTAACATAATTCACATGTCCTAAAATTCACCCATTTAAAGGGCACAAGTCAATGCTCTTTCGTAGATTCAGAGTCATGCAATCATACCATAATCTAGTTTTAGAACATTTCTTCACACTAGAAAGAAGCCCTGTACTCTTAGCAGTCAGCCACTTTCAGCCCACAGCCCCTGGCAAGCACTAGTTCACTTTGTTTCTGGGTTTGCCTATCCTGGCATTCTCATGAATGGAACTATACAGTATTTGGTCTTTTTGGTCTGAATTCTTTCCTCAGCATGATGTTTTCAAGGCTCATCCATATTGTCGTATGTATTAGGACTTCATTTATTGGCTGGATGTGGGGGCTCACACCTACAATCCCAGCACTTTGGGAGGCTGAGGTGGGAGGATTGCTTGAGCCCAGGAGTTTGAGATCAGTCTAGGTGACATAGCTAGACTTCACCTCTACAAAAAAATTTTTTAAATTAGCCATCCATGGTGGTGTACACCTGTAGTCCTGCTACTTGGGAGGTTGAGGCAGGAGGATTGCTTGCACAGGAGGACTGCACAGAGTTTGAGGCTGCGGTGAGCTGTGATCATGCCACCACACTCCAGTCTGGGTGACAGAGTGAAACCCTGACTCAAAACAAAACTTCATTCCTTTTAATTACAAAACAAAACTTCATTCCTTTTTATTAAATAACATTCTATTGTATGGATATACCACATTTTATCATCAGTCGATGGAGATTTGAGACTTTTCGGCTATTATAAAAAAACGCTTCTGTGAATATTTGTGTATTTTCACATTTTCATTTCTCTTCAGTATATTTCTAGGGTAGAGTTGCCAGGTCAGATGGTAACTATATTTAGACTATGCTTAACCTCTGGAGGACCTGCTAAGATGCTTTCCAAAGCTGTAGTGTTACACATTTTTACCAGCAGTGGTCATGAGTTCCCATTTCTCCAAATCCTCACTGACACTTGTTATTGTCTTTCAACATCATTGCCATTGTAGAGGGTGTTGAGTGTATCTCGTAGGGTTGCTGGCTTGCATTTCCCTCGTGATGTCGAACACCTCTTCAAGCACTAGCTGGCCAGCTGTACAAAGTGTTCTCTGGAGAAACATCTTTTCAGATCCTCTGCCCATTTCCCGTGTGACTTTGATGTGCCCGCCTGGGGACTTCACTTAACACTGTTCTGCTCCATGACCAGTGATTGATGCCTAGGCCTTACCAGGGGTGTCTCATGAGAAAGGGACTTCGATAAGAGATTACAAAGACATCACTAAATACCCAACCCCCTGCTAAGGAAACAACTAACTTGAAATAGACTCCCTACCCATGGAGGGCAGGGAGGGGTGGGTGAGGTAAGAACCTCTTTGCTGAATGCACATGTGTTAGTGTGTGAGTCAGGAGATTTTGGGGTAAACATAGCAGCAAACCCAGTCCAAGCACAAAAATGAAAAGGAAAATCGTATTGCTCTGTAACAGGAAGTCTAATGGTAGAACAGTTTGAGCGGATTAATTCAGCAGCTCAGTAAGACCATAAAACACGTGGGCTCTTCCCATCCCCCATGTCTTGGTTTTGG
The DNA here is from genome assembly GCA_027257055.1 of Cephalopachus bancanus. NCBI lineage: Eukaryota > Metazoa > Chordata > Mammalia > Primates > Tarsiidae > Cephalopachus > Cephalopachus bancanus. The sequence continues at coordinate 3,021,166 of JAPVLO010000232.1, forward strand.
TCCTTGGACCTGCCACTCCTGTTCACAAGGCGGCCACCAAAGTTTCAAGTCTTGTCCACTCACGCAGCAACATCAAGGCCATTGAGAGGAAAAGGACCCGGCATCAGTGTCCTTCAACTCTCCCAGAAGCACCAGACTTCCCTCATGTCTCGTTGGCCAGAATTATGTCACATGCCCATTTTTAAGCCAATCACTGGCAAGGGGAGTGGAATGACTATGTTTGGCTCGGTTAACCCGGATTGTCCTGGGTCTGGGCAGGGAGCTAGTTTTGGCTAAAAGACTTGTCCACTGCTGTGTGAACAAACTCAAGGCCTGCCAGTAAGGGAGGTATTAACTCTTGGATGGGCCACAGTGAACATTGTTTATTACAAGCTGAGGGTGAGAGCCGGGCTCAGTGGCTCAGCCTGTAATCCCGCGCCTTTGGGAGGCTGAGGTGAGTGGATTGCCTGAGCCCGCGGGTTCGAGACCCGCCTGGGCAGCGAGACCTCATCTCTACAATAAATAAAAAAAATCAGCTGGGCGTGGTGGCTCATGCCTGTAATTCCGGCTACTTGGAAGGCTGAGGCGGAAGGATCGCCGGAGCCCAGCAGGCTGAGGCTGCGGTGGCCGGGAGCGGCCACTGCACTCCAGTCTGGGCGACAGAGTGAGACCCCAACTCAAAAAAAAAACAACATACACACACACAAAAACAAGCTAGGGGTGAGAGATTATGGAAAAAAGAACTGGAAAAGACTTGACCTGCTCATACTACCCTCTCCAGATTTATACAGAGTCTCCTGAAGGACATTATAGGCCGCCTGTAAGCTTTTTAGTGCCTAGCAATCCTCACTTTAAAGATAATATTTATGTGACTCTGAGCGGTTTATAAAGGAAAGAATTGACCCAAGTTCTCTTGACCCTAAAAGACTGACAGGGTCAAATGGATGCTACTTAGAACTGGAAAGAATAGGTGGGTTGGGGGCAGTCGGTGAACCCTAGACTTTAGGTGTAAGTGACAGGAACATGGGGTGGGTGAGTGGGACGTCATAACGTCACAAGGAAGAGGAGGTGGTTTAGGAGCGTGAGGGATAGGTGGGGAGGACTGTAAATAACTCGCTGTTTTGCACAACTTGAAATTGTGGTCAAAATGATCCTGAAAAATACAAGCAGAGTTCTCAAACTTTGGTTTTCTTTTTTCTTTTTTCTTTCTCTTGCAGTTGCTATGTATTTTCAATCTTCTGGCAAAGGAAAGGGGCATGCAGTGGAGGCGGTGGCAAAGCTGAGCTGGGGTTGTCCTCGAGCCCATGGCCGCTTCGTGTCCGTGATACTGAGCAGCTCCGGCCAACGCACCAAAATAAGCCTCCACTGAGTAGGGCCGGAAGTTCCAGGCTGACAATGACTTTCCTCTCGAACTCTTTTCGTCTCAGAAGACTGGCAGCCCCCTCTGTGCCCCCTGGGCTGCTGAGGGGCTGCACCTGGGACCCCTCCGGAGGCAGAGGCAGAGGCAGTGGGCGCACAGCCCGGCCGTGTCTCTCCCTCTCCCACCTCCTGGGTGGCAGTGGGGGAGCACGGTGAAGGTGGGCAGATGTCTTGGTGCTCGGGGAAAGTAAAAAAGGAAGTAGGGAATCTGTCTGACAGACCCCAGTGAGCAAAATTAGTCACAGACAGGAGGTTCTGCAGTGATTTTTCCTCCGCTGAACCCTCGGGAACTTTGCACAGACAAGATGTCTTGTGTTACTGCAACCAGTACAGGAGAGGAAGCTGGTGACAATACAGGGCTTTCAGTCATTCATCAACATGTGTTGAAGGCTTGTGCTGTGCAGTGCCCTAGACACAGTCAGGGCAGGGGGATTTGGAGGCTTTCAACAAACAGCAGTTGCCCTGAAGATCCAGGGTCAAGACGGGCTTGAGCAGAGAGGAGCCCTGCAGCCCTTAAGACAGCTGGAGAGGGCAGCGCTGGGCTGTTGTTGACTTGCTGCACGACCCTTGGCAAGTTGTGTGATCCCGCCAAGGCTTTGTTTCCTCATCTACAAAATGGGGGTAATAAAATACCCAGTTTATAGAATTATTACAACAGGAGACCATGTATATAAAATGCTCAGTACACGCCTGGCTCAGAATGCCCTCAAATGTCAGTGGTTGGTGGTTACTAGCAAGGGGTGGAAGTGACGTTGGGACAACCCTGAACCTATGTATTTCTGACTCTTCTTATTGCGAAGTACAAAACATATGGTGAAGTCCACAAAACAAATGTACAGCTCAATGAACTGTTGTTACTGAAACACACTCACCAACCACTCAAAGAAACAGAGCATTGGCAGGACCCAGAAATCCACGGGTGTCCCCTCTCCCCTGTATCCCCAAAAAGGTGACTGCTACTCATTCTTGGTCACCCTTTTCTTTTTGCTACATGAGCATTCACCCTGAAACATTATCTTCTTATTCATTCCTTAGTATTTGACGTGCTCAGCCTCGGAAGAATCACCCATGTTTGTGTGTAGTCGGAGTTCATTCGTGTGTATGACTGTATGATACGCCATATGCCTCCGTATATTTATCCTCTTTGCTATAATGCAAATTTGTTTGTTTACTCTGTAGCTGTTATGCATAAGGGTACTGGACATCGTATTCTGCATTCCTAGGAGCGATACTGTGGGGTCCTAAGTTATGTAGACAGTCAGCTTTAGCAGAGTGCCACATCGTTTCCCAGATTGGTTGTACTAACCACACTCTTACCAGCAAAGCATCACTTCCTTGTCAACACTCAGTGGTTTCCATCCTTAACAATCTTTGCCATTCTGGAGGATAAGCGGTGGCATCTCATTGTGAACTTAATTTGCATTTTCCTAATTAGTAATGCTGTTGAGTACATTTCTTATGCTTATTTGTCATTTATTTACTTTTGTGTGAAGTGCTTAGTTCACTCTCTTGCCTGTTTTTCTATTCAGCTGTCTTTTTCTTACTGATTTATAGGAGTTCTTTATATTTTCTGGAGATGACCTTTTGTTGGCTGTTTCACAAATATCTTCCCTTTAAGGCTTGCCTTTTCACTCTCTTTATGGTGTCTCAATGAACAAAAATTCTTGGTTTTAAAGTAATCCAATTTCTCAGCCCTTCCTCTCATGGTTAGTGCTTTCTGTGTCCTATTTAAGAAATATTCTCTTATACTGAGGTCATGGCGCTATTTTTCTGAATGACATTGTAGGTGCTTTTGTGTTTCACTTATTTAAATTTTACTCCAATTGAAATTGACTTTTGAGTATGAAGTAAGATGGGGTTTTTTTCCATGGGGTTTTCCAACTGAGCCAGCACCATTTAAAAAAATATATAATTCTTGCCTCTCTGACCTGCAGCCTAAAGTTGACATAAATCATTCACATATATATGGGTCTGTTTCTGGGCTCTCTCTTCTGTCCCACTGGCAGCAGTCCTCAACCTTTTTGGCATTAGGGACTGGTTTCATGGAAGGCAATTTTTCCATGAACAGGGTGGGGGTGGGGGTAATCATCAGGCTCGAGATTTTCAGAAGCAGGTGCAACCTAGATTTCACACATGCGCAGTTCACAATAGGGCTCGCCTCCTATGAGAATCTAATGCTACTGCTAATCTGCCAGGAGGTGGCGCTCAGGCAGTCATGTGAGCAATGGGGAGTGGCTGTAAACACAGAGGAAGCTTTGCTCACTCACCTGCTGCTCACCTCCTCCTCTGCGGCTGGTTCCTAACGGGCCACAGTCCAGTACCGGTCTGCAGTCCAGGTGTTGGTGACCCCTGGTCTATTGCATATCATTCCACTCTTAACTGTATTGTAACTTCGTAACAACTCATAGAGCAAATCCTCTCATCTGGTACTTCAAGAATGTTCTGTCCCTTAATTTATTTTTTAATGTAAATTTCTTTTAGCCTTGCTACTTTAAAAAATATATAATTCTTTTCTATTTTGAAATGCTTTTAAATGTATAGAAAAGTTTTCAGAATAGCACAAATCCATCCAAGTTGGTGCGAAGTCCATATGCTTATCTTTCTTTATGGCTGTGCAATATTCCATTGTGTATATGTACCATGTTTTCTTTATCCAGTCCAGTTTCGATGGGCAACACAGTTGGTTCCATATTTTTGCTATTGTGAATACAGCTGCAATAAACATATGTGTGCAGGTATCTTTTTAAAGAATGATTTGAGTTCCTCTGATTTAGAGTCTATAATACTCAGTGATCTATCACAGAAACAAAGTACTGAATACCACATGTTCTCACTCATAAGCGGACCCTGAACACTTACCATAATACTATAAGAAAGGGATTGGCACTAGCTGGGTACTATTGGGTTGGGGGGTAGGGACATAACATCAGTTCGGGTGCCTGATCTCAAACCAGGCGAAGTGGGGACAAAGGGAGGCCCAAACTTTTCCTATACGATGTCCACTTGTATACTAATCCTGAATTGTACCCCACATATTTTCTTTTAAAGACTAGCACAGCCGGGCTCGGTGGCTCAGCCTGTAATCCCGCGCCTTTGGGAGGCTGAGGTGAGGGGATTGCCTGAGCCCGCGGGTTCGAGACCCACCTGGCCAGCGAGACCTCATCTCTACAGTAAATCAAAAAATCAGCCGGGCGTGGTAGCACATGCCTGTAATTCTGGCAACTGGGAAGGCTGAGGCGGAAGGATCGCCGGAGCCCAGCAGGTCGAGGCTGCGGTGGCCGGAAGCGGCCACTGCACTCCAGTCTGAGCGACTGAGTGAGACTCCAACTCAAAAAAAAATAAATAAATAAAGACTAGCACAAATAGCTTGTCTCCTGAACCATTTGAGAATGAGCTGTTGATATGATGTCCCACTACCCCAAACATTCCCCCCAAGAACAATCTCCTATGCAACCACTATACAATCATCAACATAAATCACCTTTCCATATGATCACACAATGCATTTGGTTGTTCTGTCTCTTTGGGTTCCTCAATCTGAATCCGTTCTTCAGAGCTTTTTCCTTGACTTTTGTGACTTTGACATTTAGATGTTGTGGGCCGGCTGTTCGGCAGACTGTGCCTCCCCCTGTGTGTGTGTCTGGTACTTCCTCAGGACTAGAGCCAGGCGATGCATTTTTTGGCCAGAGGATCCCCGAAGCAACGCTGCTGCGTTCTCTCTGCACCCTATCAGACTTGGCTGTTACCTATTCCTGGTCATTTTAATGCTGACCCTTGACTTAGATCGTGTCTGTTAGGCTTCTTCATTGTAAAGTTACCGCTTTGTTTTATAGTTCATAAGCTGGGAGGGAATTTGAGACTATGTAAACATCCTGTTTCTTAAAAAACTTTTCTCCCTAGTTTTAACATCATTGATGTTTCTCAGCTGAATTTTTACTATGGTTGCCAAGAGATTATTTCATAATTCTAACATTCCACTTACATTTATTAGTTTACATTTTATCCTAAGGAAAACTTTCTTCTTTCCTCATTCATTCATTCATTCATTCATATATCAGTATGGAGTCCTGGTATCAGTATGGCCCCTGCCTTCATTATTCAGTATGTTACTATCATCATTTTTTGGATGCTTAAGCTGTCCCAGACTTAGCAGTGATAGCCCCTTCAAGTTGGCACCGACCTTTTGAGATGTTTCAGTCTTGTATTTTCCCTGCCAAGGGGTGAGCTATTTCTTCAAGAGGTTATGGTTCCTTTTAGTGGAGGATGGTATTTAGAAGCCAAGATCTGAGCATCCGATGTGCTCATTGGTATTAGGATGCTATTGCCTAATAGCAATGTTTTCTCAGTGACAGAACCAAGGAATATCTGTATGACTATACATACTCATACATATGTGCATAATATATTTGGGTATGCATATGTATATATAAATTGTATGCAAATTTACATTTATATTTATTTTGGTATCTATATATATTTAAAACCACAGTTTTACATCAATATCTTCAAAATTCTAAACCATACCACAAAGTCCATTGTAATTATCTCCCTTTCCATATTTGTAAATCCCTTATCTGACATAGGAAATCAGGCTCCCATTATCCCTGGATCAGTGCCCTTCATAAGTGACCACTCTCCCACTGCTACTGTTCCTGTTGTTCCCCCAGCCAGCACAGCCAACCTCCTCCCAGTGCTCGGCTTGAACACCATGAGTGGATCCCCTCCTCCTTCTGCCTACACCCAGGCATCTTACTCTTGGCCACTGCCACCCTCAACTCCTGGAGGCCTGCCCTGCCCAGTTCTACCTTCTGGACTGAATTATTCAGGAAGAAAGGAAGACCACGAGAAAGAGGACACTAGGCTGCCTTTAATGGTTACCAGTGGACATTTATTGGGGACACACCTTGTGGCTGATCAGAAAATGGAATCAGCAGAAGAGAATGACATCATCCTCTCACGACCAAATTCGCCAGCCTGCCTGCATCTGGACTCACAGCAGGAGGCCTTTGTCCTGTGACAATGACTGAGTGGTCCCTGCCCTACTTAAGGCAGATCCCAGCCTCTTGGGACTTTCCACGGAAATTACTCTCTCTTTCTGGTTACTTCCAAGCAAAATAGGCTCCAATATCTTCAGTCCCCAAAAGAAAACTCCCTAGAACTCTGCATCTCCTCCACCTGGTTCCCTCTCTGTCCTCTCCCTTTAGCAAATGTCTCAGACATGCTGCCTCTCCTCACTGTCTCTACTTCACCATTCTTTCCTCCACCCTATTCTGACAAGGCTTTCCTTCTCCCCAGTCACCAAAACTGCTCAAGTGACCTTCGTGTTGTCAACTTCACTGGCTAATTCTGCCTTCGTCTTGTTCCCCCCCCATCAGCAGCACCAATGCAGCAGTCATTCCTGCCTTGAAACACGTTCTTCCCTGGGCCTCCCGTCAGCCTTGGTGGCCTTCACTGCAGCGGCCATTCTCTCCCACTCCTCTTTTCTGGCTACTCTCCCTCTCCCTTGCCTCTTGGTGTTGGAGATCTACAAGCTGTCCTCGGCTTCTTCACGTTCCACATTCATTCCCTAGTGAGACACGCAGGGCCAGTGCCTCTGTCATCTCCTCCGTGATGACTCACAATCTCGCTCCAGACATCTAAGGGCCTATGCAGTCATCTCCACTAGGAAGTGCAATTTATACACGAGCCTTCACATGATCGACATGGAACTTGCTTCCTGCCCACGTCACCTCCCCAGTCTGTCTGGAGTCAGGTGTCTCCGTCACAGTGAAGGGCACCACCACTCAGCCAGGTGCTCGGGCAAGCTGCAGGGTTCTTCCGTGTGTTTGATTCCTCTGCCTATGCAGTGGTCTGCCTCGTTGGGCCTGTCCGTGTCCAAAGAGCTCCTGGAACTAAACACCTCACTTTCTTCCTGGCTGTCACCCTGGCCCGTTACCACTTCTGGCTTGGATCATTCACGCAACAGCCTCCTAAGATTCTCTCTGCGCCCACTGTATCCATGATCTGGATACTTCTTCACATGATGGTCCAGGTGATCTATATTTTATAAATATACATCAGATCAACTGAGGGCCCAGAACAGAACCCTCCAACAGGCTTTCATCACACTCAGAATAAAGCTCATCCTGTCCATGGGCCTGAAGGCCCTACCTGTTGTGGCCCGCCTTCCTCTCTGAACCCCCCTCCCAAAGCTGTTTGCCTTTTCACTCCCCTGGAACCACGACAAGCTCCTTGCTGTCCTCCTAACACCTGCTTCTGCCTCAGTACCTTTGAGCTTGCTGTTCTCCAACCTCATGCCCGTCACTTCCCTCAGATTTATTTATTTTTAAAAATAGAGATGGGGTCATGCTTTGGGTCCAGGCTAGCGTGCAGTGGCTTTTCACAGACTCGCTACCGCCTCAAACTTCTGGGCTCAAGCGATCCTCCTGCCCCAGCCTCCTGAGTAGCTGGGACTGAGGTATGCACCACCATTCCCAGCTTTCGGTTCTCTTACTGCATTTAAGAACTTGCCCCTTTTGTGTTTCTGATTATGCTTATTTGTTTTTTTTTCTCGTATACTATAAGAAAATGACTGACGGTACTGGGAAATTATGGGGGGGAGGGGGATGGGATTAACAGTAGCTAATAGCTATCTGGGACTGGGAAAACACCTCTTATCAACAGGGTGCCTGAATGAAACGTAATTGTACACCTAACCCTTAACTGTACCCCACAAAATGATAATAAAAAATACTGATTAGTTATAAAAAAAAAAGAACTTGCCCCGAGGTTGCCACCTTGCAGCTGTCTTCGCCATCCCTCTAGAAGCACACACCCCCCCGAAGGCCTCCTCCCACTCTCTGTTCCTTTTGCGTAGCACCCATCACTGCCTGACATCCCATGTGCATGGAGTGGAGACTCCACGAGGTGTGGACATATCCATCTTGCTCATCGCTTTATCCCTAAATCCCCAAACAGTGCACAGAGGCTGCGCTGACTCGGTGAGCTAATGTGAGTCAGGCAATGCCAGTATGACACGGGCTTGTGACTAAAGACGACTTCCCCGGGAACAAAAAGGGGCAGGGGCGTGAGCTAAGTGGAACTGCTCATCCTGCAGGTGATGGACAAGCCTTCCCTTCTCTGAGGAGGAAATTGAAAGTGGTTATAACAGCGCAGGACCTAACTCCTGAGTTCCTGAAACATCATCCCCTTCATGGTGATTCACAACTCCTCTTTTCTCAACAATGCTTTCCAACTTCACCAATCAATCCATTTCCAGGGGAAGAACAGCACCTTCTCTGCCCTGCCATTCCCAGGTTCTGAACGCACCCGGGGGTCAGAAGGAGTGCAGTCTTCTATTTCAGGTCCACATTTAACATGTGGCTGCTGCAAAGGCATCTGCAGAGAGCAGAGGTGACCGAAGATGAACTCCCAAACCGCAGGTCGGAGGCTGCCCCTTGCCCCTGCTCCGGTGGAGTTCCCTTCCGAGTTGAAATGAAATGACAGCGGCATTTCAGCTGCAGGCTGGATGCTGTTTTCATGGCTTTGTGGTCACGCTCCAGCCCAGGTTGCACACTGCCTCGCAAAGCTGAGCCACCACTGCAGGTGTCGCTCTGCCAGGTTTGATGCTGACATGAGGCCTGCAGCTGTGAGGTGCAGACAATGGCCTTGCCCTTGTCTCTTGGACGCACAGGCGGCAGCAAGAGGCAGTCGGCCCCCGCCCAGCCCACAACCCTGGTTTTATATGCTCTCAGGGATGGGCAGAGAGTAAGCACAGGCCTTTGACCTTGCCACCGTGGGCAGGGAGGAGCCCCCGGGCGACCTGGCCCATGGGCAGGCTGGCCAGGCAGGACTGTGAGGAGCTTTGGGGCCCAGCCTGGGTGGGCTGGGAAGGAGGGGCAGGCAGCCAGGGCGACCACTGCCCTCTGTCTTTCAGGCTCACACTTAAAAGCCATCACGGAAATGCGATTTGCTTTGAAGGCAGGGTTATATTCTAAGGTGACAATGACCAGTCTGGAAGGGCCCTCCCAAGTGAGGGAGAGACTGCTGGGGGTGAGGAGTCGAGCTGTTCTGCACGACCAGACCCCCGCAGGGCTGGGCCTTGCCCTGTGAGCTCATGGCAGGCAGTGTGAGGTGCCCCTGTCACAGAAGCACGGCTGTCTCGCTGGCACTGCTGCCTTGGCAGAGGGAGCGGCAGGGACTGAATAGTCTTAATTTCCAGTTTCCTTCACGGAAAAGCATAAATAAAGTGACCACATTTTTCTGGGTCTAACATGGATTTAGCTCTGGATGATCCCCTGGACTCCAGGGCACGTGGTTTAGAGAAGTCTGTGGGTCCATCGCGAAGGGAAAGCAAGCAAAGGGCATCTTGGATCGGGATGGTTTTCATTTTTTCCACTAACCAAAGCAATTCCACTTTTGTAAGGGCTCTGCCAGCCACACTGAGGCTGGAGGCACCAAAGGACAGATGGCACGCCATGGAGTAGGAAATTCTGTCATCTCTGTTCAGCCATCAGCCTAGAGGGAGGAGAATGAATTCATGGTTGGTCATTCTCTCCCAAACCAGCGACTATGGAAGGCAGCGGCTTGAAAGATCTGGAAGCTGTCTGGTCCTCTGTCCAAGACTCCTAGCTAAGGGACTGTGTCAGATGGTGACTTCTGGTCCTGAGGAGTAAGTCCATGCTGGCCTCAGTGCTTGTCAGTCCAACGCCGGTCACAGATAAGAGAGCGCTGGACAGCAGGAGCGGGATCTCGAGAGAGGAGGAAAGGGCAGCCTCCTCGAGCCCAAGGAAAGCCCTGGATGGGGGAGGCCCTGGATAAGGGAGCACCGGAGGGCAGGAGCGGACTCTCCAGGGAGGCGGGCAGGGCGGCCTCCCGTGGCTGTGAGAGGCCCTGGATGTCCCATTCCGTGCCTGACAAGTCGCCCATCGCCATGTCCCTGGGTCTCGGTAGGCAGGGGATGGCCATGGCACGGAGGCAACTCCAGCCGTCTACACCTCATGCGTGGCAGGTTCGGAATGGGAGTGCCCGGGGAGCGGGAGGTCCTGGGCTCCCCACAGCCCGGGCCATCTGGGGCTGTGTCCTCCCTGCAGCTTCAGGTGCCGGCAGCTCCAGAGGAGTGGGTCAAGGGAAGGAGAGCGACCCCTGCGACCTGCTGCCTTTTGCATTTAAAAGGTCAAAGGCAGAGGGGGCCACAGCAATTTTCTGTGATGACGCGGTGGAATAGACCATGCGTCAGCACACACGTGCCTCCCGGCCTGGTGTGGGCCATCACTGAGCGCTGCGCTATGGTCCCCGCTTCCTGGGTGGTCTGGGCTACGTCTCCACTTTTCAGTCTAGATATGCAGATCCCTTGGGGCCAGGATGGAAAAACAATTTTAAAAGCCCAACTGGGACCATAAATGGTGGTAGATGCACATACACTTTTTCTTTTATTCAGAGAATCAAACCCTTCCATCTACCTGGTTTATAAGTTAAGAATTGCAAGCACGAGAAACTACAGCATGATGAGAAGGACTAAGCATATGACACCAACGATTGGGAGGCTGGGGAAGAAAGGGAGGGGGCATCAAGAAACACCACAAGGGGAAGGACCCAGAGGGGCCAAGGCGGCAACAGCAGCAGGGCCTGGCGAGAGCCAAGGACACTGCCCAAAGGCGGGGGGCGGATTAGGGTACCCTGCGCACTCCTTAGTCCCCTGTTCTTGGGAGGAGGCCCATAAGGTCACGGGGTGAGAAGAGCTTAGACACGCACAGCAGAGGCCGGAAGGGACGGCTTCACATGCCTCTCAGGCAGTTACCTGGATGCCCCTCCCCGTGCAAATGTGCTGCTCGCCAAGGTACCAGCGATTCCTTCACTCACACCCCGATAAAGTTGCCTATTCTGCACCATTCAAACAAACAAAAACCCCAAAAAAGTCTTTCCTAAAGTTGTCCCAGAGTAGCTCCTTAAACACAGGAGTTTCCAGTGCTCTTCAGAGGAGCCTCCAGGGACCGTGGATGTCATGTATGGCTGAGACGGCCCCAGCATAGGTATGTCCCAACTTTAGATAAGAGGCATTGGGTGGGTGGGTGCTTTCTACTGAAGGATCACACAACCCAGCAGCATTCTCGGCCTGACAAGGCATGTGCTGAGCATTCTGACTTCGCCACAACCTAAAAGCCAGTTCCTCCATCTGCTCCTCTCACTGTGGAGACATGGCTGGGTCAGGGCCTTGGCAGAGCCGGGATGGGAGCCGATATGCAGCTTGCTGTAGAACCTGCATGCTTAATCACTCTGCTAAATGATCTCTTGGAAACAAAATACAAATAAAAACTCTACATGGCCAAAGATGCACAGAGGACACCCAGAGTACTGGCAGTGGCTCCTATTTCCCGAGAGATGCCTCCCATGAAGCTGCCATGTGAATTCTGATTTCCAGCTCACGCAACTCCAGGGTCAAGCATCAGTCCTGGTAAACAGGGCGAATTGTGATCACGAAGTTCTGATGCAACTGGAAAGGGAAAACTCTGAGGGTTGATTTTAAAAACCCATTTTCATAGAATCACAGGGGCAGGAGGTCCTCACTGAGGTTATCTCATCTACTTCTCGCCCCAGGCAGGATGACTCAAGTCGACCTGAGGAGTGGGAGGCTCATGCAATTTGTAAAGATCTCTCTGCCTCCTGCCAAGCTGAGAGGCACGTTGCAAGCAACATTCTGCACCCGAGGTTCTAAAACGCTGGAGAGCTTTTCGGCGGAATGGCACAGCACACATGCAAATTATTAACAAGAGAAATCAGTTCAATTCCCACAAGCATAACTGCTGAACCCAGCAAAGGAATGTGAGAGGTGTGGAGCTACAGTGCCAGTCCTTGTCAGAAAATATATTTATTATTGATAGCAAGTGTAGTACAGATGTCAGTATTCACGATAGAGGTTGTATAAGCCAAGGCTGACTTTACATTGATAAAAATACCTTATTTCACTTGTAATCATAAACATTATTCCAGCAAAAGGGGCACATTTCCTCTCCTTTCTGTCTTCTTACTTGCATGATCACCATAAGTTAAAGTGAAATAGCTATTATATAATCAAAGAGAAGACAGAAAACCAACATGCTACAGCCTAGATGATCCTCCAGCATGGCTGCCCCAATTCACTTAGACCTGCCCCACCTGTTTTGCCAGGGTGGAGATTCCCCAAAGGATGGTCAGTAGAAAGTACAAGAAAGTGGAGAGGGCTGCCTTTCTCTTTTAATCATCTCAGATGGTGTTTACTAATACTGAGGAGTGTCCTTTGATGATTAAGCTCTGGCCTGGGCCTTGGCTTTCCAACTGTGGCTGATCAAAACATGCTAAGATTCCATGGAAGCCATTCTCTGGTGTTCCCTTGAGTGGTTTTCTCTTGAGTGGTCTTCTCTTTAAATGGGTTGTCTTCATACTAGGAAAAAAAATGTTCCACCTCTGGAATTAACGTTGAAGGCGTTTTGCATGTTCTGGAAATTTTATCCTCCCTTCTCAAGCATGCTCTGTAAGAGAAACAGAAACATAAGTTTTACCAGAAAGAGAGGACAGAAAAGGGCAATAACTATTTAGTATGATTTGTATTGCTTTTGATTATCTACTTTAACAACACATAAAACAAGGCACATGATTCAGCTCTCACAATGTGACACCTGTCATCAGCACCATTGCTTGGTCATGTATAACCTCCAACGAGCCTACCCATGGCCCCATGTGCCTACCTGCTATCAACATCATTGCTTGGTCATGTATAACCTCCAATGAACCCACCCAAAGCCCATATGACTACCTGTCATCAATACCATTGCTTGGTGGTGCATAACCTCCAACGAGCCCACCCAATACCCAGGTGACTACCTGTCATCAACACTACTGCTTGGTCGTGTATAGTCTCCAGTGAGCTCACCCCATGGCCCATGTGACTACCTGTCATCAACACCACTGCTTGGTCGTATATAACCCCCAATTGCTTGGTTGTGTATAACCTCCAATAAGCCCGCCCCACTGCCCCACAAGCTGAAACCTCAAGGACACATGCACACCTGGCTCATTCACTGTCTCCTCCTAGGGGCATCTGGAAGTGCTGGGACCACTGCTGATGGCCACAGTGACTGGGGAAAGCTACTGCTAAGGCAGTGCTGGGGCCAGATCCCAACCCAAAGGCATATCTTAATTGAAGAGAAGAGCACAAGATTCTTCCAAGGGCTCTGCACCCTCCAGACTGAATGCAGATGTTCACGGGCTCCTGATGTAGGCGGAGCTCCACAGAGAAGTACCTATTCCCAAGCTGCAATCAGTCCCTGCATCCTATTCAATTACTTATTTTGGACAGTGGTAGACAGGAAGAATTCTTAACAGATTAAAGTTCTATAGCCAGCTGGGGCAGGGGGTAACAGTCTCCATTTTTAGAGAGCTTTGAGGATAAAAAAGTACACCTCTTCCTTTAGTCTTGGAATGACTCAGAAGAGACGGGTAAGGCCGGAGATTGCCTCTGCTTCAGCTGCTCAGGCTGCCCTCAGCTGATTCACGCCCCCTGCTGCCCCACTCCCAGCTTTCAGTGGAGCGCCCACTGGGTCCTCGCTGCACTTGGTTAAGAGCTGGGGACACTGACTCACACACCCACAGGAAATTAAGCAGTAAGGGATACAGAGTCATAACTTGCTGATTTTTACTTACTTGCTAAGCATACCCTAGAGTTCATTTTATGGATAAACACAAAATTCAAAAATAGTAAAGGTATTTCCAGTAAAAGGTGATGTGATTCCTCCCTGGATTCCCAGTACCTCGTGTTGCCTTCCAGAGGCAACAGTCTACAGATGATGGTCCTGCCTGGTCAGGTGTCATCTCTGGCTGAGTGACCAGGAAAGGCTCCTCCGCGACCATCCACTGAGGACAGGACACAAGACAGGTGGGGCTGGGAGGCTGAGAGTGGCAGGCAGCCGCTCAGAGATGGAATACGGAGGAGACAGACCTGGCTGGAGAGAGGTGTGTGCTGTGGAGGTACCGGGATGGGGCTAGGAGGGCCTGGAACGACACCAGGTGGAGGTGCTTCCTGCTAGCCATGGAAAAAAATGTGGGAATCCAGCAAAAGTATTTAAATAGGAGAACAGCATTTAGGAAGGTCCACCCAATGTCCTTGGCAGGAAGGATTGCATGGAGAAGTCTGGGGCAGGGAGACCAGGGAGGCGGTGGTTAGAAACCAGGCAAGAGTGGCAACAAGCAGCAGACAGAGCCACAGGAAAACACAGAAAGAGTGACTGCAAGTCCCGAGGACAGTGGGTCTTTGGGGGGGGGTGTAGAGAAGAAAAACAGGGAAGCCAGAGGGAGGAATGAGAAGCTCTGTGAGACATCCCATTTGGAAATTTCTAGAAGGAAGTTGATGGCTTAGGAGAAGAGGCCAAAGGTCTCCAGACATAAAGATTTATGGCTAAAGACAAAGGGTTGAAACAAAGGCAGCAGAATAGAAGGCATGGAAGGACAGACGAGAGCAAGTGTTGGTCCCGGGGCAAAGGGTGGCCAGATCACGCTCAAGAGCTATGACTCCAGGTTTCTAGGTGTCTGTGTCCACCGGGCACAGATGCCAAGGCAGCAGGCTAGCCTAGAGATGACACAACAGGACTGGTTGGAAGGAGCATGATTTGGTCAGAAGTTAATTAGAAAAGCTAAACGCATCCAAGACAGGAAAGACAACGCAGGTGAAGTGAAGAGTCTACCCAACAGAGTTGAACTGCAGAACCCACAGCGAGTACGAGGCACCCTCAGCCCGACCGTTCACACGAATTCCATATTTGCCAGGGAAGCCACACACAGTCATCTACCGCGTGAGGCCAGATCCTGCCTGGCAGGGCCACAGCGTCTCAGCTTCCCTGCCCCTCATGACCTGACCCTGTGGAAGGCTCTCTAGCTGCACAGATGGGCAGCTCTATAAGTTCCAGATATACGATAATGTCCCAACATCCTTTCTTAAATACAAAATGGAAGCCAGTAAGCAGCACACTGAGCCTATCTGAGGGCATTTAGTTACGGAAGACAATGACCCTTCATAAGTGATACCACTTTGCTATCTGCGTCCTGGAGGTTACAGTTTCACTATATCCTCAACACACTGATAGGCCCTGGACTGTGGTCTGCCTGGTCAACACTACATGGCCGTGCCCTCTCTACAGCCACATGACAAAGCACTTCTCTTCAAATATTGCGAAATAAAATAATCTGCAGTTATCACTACATAATTAAAGCAACAGCTGAAGTGTTTTTCTTTTCTTTTTTCTTTCTTTTTTTTGAGTTGGAGTCTCACTCTGTCGCCCAGACTGGAGTGCAGTGGCCGCTCCCAGCCACTGCAGCATCGACCTGCTGGGCTCCGGCGATCCTTCCGCCTCAGCCTTCCGAGTAGCCGGAATTACAGGCGCGCGCTACCACGCCCGGCTGATTTTTTTTTTTTTTTTTTTTTATTGTAGAGATGAGGTCTCGCCTGCCCAGGCGGGTCTCGAACCCGCGGGCTCAGGCAATCCACTCACCTCAGCCTCCCAAAGGCGTGGGATTACAGGCTGAGCCACTGAGCCCGGCTGAAGTGTTTTTCAAGAGTCTACCGGTTCTTTTTACTTTTCTCTTCCCTGCAAACTCAACTGACTATAGATGGGTAAATTCTCAGCCTAATCATGTGTCCTAAAGAATGTTAGTTCTCACTCATAGGCAGACCTTGAACAATTACTGTAATACTATAAGAAAAGGATTGGCAGTAGTGGAAAACTGCTGGGGGTGGGGGCGGGATTGGTGGTAGTGGGAATCTGCAGGGGGAGGAGGACACACCTCATCAACAAGAGAACCTGCATAATGAATATCTGTATGCCTAACCCTGAATTGTACTCCACATTTTTAAAATACAAAATTAAAAAAAAAAAAAAAAAAGAATGCTAGACTCTCTTTAAGAAAGAGAAGAGCTGGGCCCTGGCTGGTCTGAGGATCAGCAGGCCGGGCTAACAGACACAAATATCAAACACAGACCCCTCTAACCACAGTCATAAGATTAAAATTCGAATTCTCCAAGGCCATGTAGTGGTCAGCTGACCTGTGGCAACAGCCTGAAGAAACGTACCAGGGTGGGTCTATAAACAGCTGTCAAACTGCACTCAGCTGCCACCAACGGGGGCACAAAACGGCCTTGCTTCTGTCCGAGACATGAACACACACACAGCCAAGCTGGAGTTTTAGAGAGGAATACACCTGCAAAGCATTCTGCCTTGTTAGTTAGAAAAGCTAGGTGCGCTAGTTAGAAAAGCTAGGTGCGTCTAAGACACACCACAAAACCCACTTGGATCACATCCTGGGCCTGAGACTGGAGGGCGCCTCGCCGGCGGGCCTGTCTTGTTCAGCTTCCAGCTAGAGGTTCTCCTGCATGTCGGTGTGGCTTCTGCAAGGAGCTGCTGTTGGGCTGAATTTCAACACTGCATAAATTTAACACTGAATAAATTAACATAGGAAATTCCCCAAAGAAGGAAGGAGAAGCTCTGCAAGTTATAAAAAATTGCCTCCTTCATTTAAGGAACTGCTAACACTTAATCTTAATGTGGAGGGAGAGCGTCCTTGCCTGTGGTCACCACTCGCATGTCTGGGCCTGCAGAGATGTCCCTTCTGGACAGCTGGGTGAGTCACCAGGAGGGGCGTGGCCTTCCCAGGTATCCTGTTCCAGCCACTGAAGAGCAACTGGCAGTGCACACGGACCCCAGGCTGTGCCATTCTCCTTGTTAAGCACTCTCGACCGCTATCCTCGGATGTGTATTCTCAGCAGTCTCGGCAGCTGCTTTGGAGTGCGGCTTCCTCAGCTGTGATGCCAGCCACTGCCTATTCCTATTTAAGAAGTGGTGGTAACCCTGGGCTGCCAACCGATCCTCATGACGAGAGTTAAAAACATGTATCTAAAGGCACCACTCAGGGCCCGTCTCTGGATGCGCTCACCTGGCATCTCACCAAGACTCCTGGCCTCACAGAGCTGGGCATGGAGGTAGGGAGGCTTCGGTGGCTATGAGGAAACAAAAATGGAGCATGCCCTATGTCAGGCCTGGCCTCCAGACCAAGATTTTGTTCCGGAGGGACAGGAAAGGCGGGGATGGGAAAGACAGAATGAGAAGGCTGTGTGCGAGACAGGAAGGAGCCATCCCTAAACAGTTTCCGAGAGCCAGGCGTGGCCAGCCTGTGCATCAGGCCCAGACTCTCACTACCTGGAGATCTGATTGGCTCTCTTATCTTGTTTTTGGTATCTATCTCTTCCCGCCCTGTTCTTTGTTCTTCTTCCTTCGGAGGAAACACAAGTCAACTTTTTCCGCTTGGATATTGTTTTACATCTTCTATGACAAATTCTCTGTGTGATATTCAAATTAAGCTACAAGTAATTAACTGTTTATACAACTTGCTGCAAAAACAGACAAAACACAAAACATACTGCAGTTCTAACTCTTGAAGGATGAGCACTAGAATATAAATAACTATTAAGAAAAATGAAAATCTATTACCATGGTAATATTTCTTCTATTAAACTCAGATTAAAAAAAGAGAAAATGTCATAAAGCAACTGTTACTCTCAGAAAGTGGTTTAGAAAAAAATTCCTATGATGGAAGAGGCTGCGGT
Organism: Cephalopachus bancanus; assembly: GCA_027257055.1. Lineage (NCBI taxonomy): Eukaryota > Metazoa > Chordata > Mammalia > Primates > Tarsiidae > Cephalopachus > Cephalopachus bancanus. The sequence continues at coordinate 3,039,170 of JAPVLO010000232.1, forward strand.
AACACATTAAAAGTCTGGAATTCAGTTTCTTTCGATGTGACTGCAAATTCGAAGGGCTGTCCTACCAAAGGATGGAAATCTGTTATGAAATACCCACGTGTCACCGTGCACCAGTGGCCAGCTGGATGATGAGTGTCATCAGGAGACAATGTCAAGAAGCCTCCACACTACAAGCTCATGCCCTGTGGGCCTCCCAGGAAGCTGACTTCCTCACTCATCTTTGCACTCTCTAAGGCAACCCCACGAACATCAGCGGGCCCGATGCGGGTGGGGAGGGGAGCCGGATGTCTGGAAGCAGCAGAGCCCAGGGAGGGACTGGTCATGATTGTGTCACCTTGGCTCAGCCCCTGTTCCTTCCTCCTGCTCGTTGACCCCAGGCATGGCTCCTCACTCAGGGCCACCCCCGAAGTCCAGGGGAGTAAGAAAAGGGAAGGGTCTCTTTTTCAGGGGCTCTCTCCCCTTCCAAGCAGCCTTCCACTTTGAGCCTGAGGCATAAGGGCCATTGCTAAGGGTGGGCTGATTAGATGGGACCTGTAGCGAGAGAGTCACACCTCCCAAAGGCCGGAAAACAAGGACACAGCAGGGCCTCCGGAAGGATAGGCACTCTCAGTGTGGCTCAGGCCACGGGCTCCAGAGCTGCGGTGCTCAAAGTCCTGAGGACAAAGGCTCCTGGGGAACCAAAGCTCCGATCTTCTGAATTGGAATTTCCAGGGATGGAGTTGGGCGTGTGCCTGTGAAGCAGAGCCCAGGTGACGTTGATGTCCACCCACACCCGAGATTGGATGGTACAGGATAAACACCCTGGGTGTGGAACTAAGAGCAGGTGGTTGGGTCTGGGCTGTGCCCTCTACAGCTCTAGCAGTCTATTCATCATTCGCATCAAATGTAGAGTTCATCTGACCAAGACAACACAGCTTGCTCGGGCACTGGGTTTTTCTTTCCAGAACTCTGATTTTTAAGCTATAGCTACTACTGTGTTTTCAGGACTTCTCTCTTCATACTCAAAATCATAGGTAAGTATCTAAACCCTGGTCTGACACAAATGCAATTTATAGGGGAGATGAAATTCACTGTCCTTAAGAAGGCTGGTAGACATTCTGCCCTGGCAAATTCCCCTGTATGCACTAATCTGAAGGGCTCTGATTTGGGGGCTACCCATATGCCAGAGACGTCGGTTACATTTCAGGATCTAGTGTTAGTGACAAACCACAGGCTGAGTGCACCACGCTGGAATCTAGCCTCAATTCATCAGGCCTCAACACCACATTCTTCGCTGCAGCCAGGTGGTCTTCTGATCTGCCCTCAGAGTTCAGCAGGAAGCACACAGGTTTAAGGCAGGGCTGCCCCACAATATGTGCTTATTCTGGTCCTTCCTTTCATTGAGCTAACTGCTTGCATGACTTCTGACCCACTGCCTGCTTACAGAGTAGAGCCTTTGCTGTGGTTTATAGACTCCTGCTTGCCCCATTACCTGACCCCAGACGCTGGTTGACCTCTGTCCTCTGGGCATCTCCTGGGGTTGGCCCTTGATACTTTGGGTCCTGGCTTCCTACTCTGTCCTAGAACGTCTCGTCCCCTGCAGCCATGCCTTCATAGGGTGGAGGCATCACCGTTCAGGAGGACCTTGGCCGCTGGAGTGGCCTGCGCCTCCTAATGCAGCAGGTCCTTCACAGGGCGAAGGCATCACCGTCCAGGAGGGGCTGGGCCAGCTGGAGCAGCCTGCGCTTCCTAATGGACCTCATTAGCCAGGAGGCCACATTCTGCCAGGCAGTGCAGAGACAGCCATTTTTCATCTCACTGCCTTCGTAGAAACTGTGAAACTGTTTCTATTCCCTCCCAATTCATTCTGCCACTTTGGCTTCCCCAGCACGGTTAGGAATGTGAACTTCAAGGAAAGGCTTGGTAGCTCTGGGAGGCCGGACAGCAGGCAGACCAATTAGAAATGCAGGTTCCTGAGTCAGTGTTCAGGGTAGACGGCAACCTCTAAGACACACGGACACACATTCTGGAGGCCTTGAAAGCTGGGGTGCTGCCGGTCCCAAACAGGCTGTGTTCCTTCACTTGAACGCCCATGCTCTCATACACGAAAGAAGGATCAGTCCCGATAACAGAGCTGGACAGCCTCAGGAATCACCTAGTTCAAACCCTCACTTTATTACAAGGAGACTGAAGCTCATGTCCCAAGACTAGGTCATGGTGACAGCAATGGCGTTTCCAATAACTCCACCTTGAGTGAACAAGGAATGTTCCCCAAGAATCCAGTCAGCTCCGTACCTTCTGTCAACAGCAGCAGGACTTGAAAAGTGAAAATGCTGAGACCGGTTACCCCCAAAGCAGCTTCCCAAGGAAATAGCAGAAAGTGGTATGTCCCAGGGCAACACAGACTTGGAAGCAAACCCTTTCTGCACCTGCCCCTTGTAAAACGGAATTTGGGCACATTCTGGTCCACTAGTAGGCCAATACTAGGGGCTTCCCACTCCTGGTTCCTGTCCATGGTCTCCCGTAAGGTGGGTGGAGCAGGACAGGACAGGACAGGAAGAGGGCTTCAACAGAAAGAGGATGTGATCTGGTCTTGGGGAGCTTCAGAAAGCTTTGAAGCCAAGCAGATTCAAGAAATGAAAGACAAAGAAGTCTGAGCCAGCTACTGCTCCCTTCATTTTTAAATGCTGTATTTCCAACAGCCATCCAGAAGCTTTCATATCTTAGAAATAACAATTATAGCTGGGTGCAATGGCTTCTGTAGGTAATCCCAGCACTTTGGGAGGCAGAGGTGAGAGGACTGCCTGAGCCCTGGGGTTCGAGACCAGCCTGGGCAACTTGACGAGACCTTGTCTCTACAATAAATTTTAAAAAATTAGCTGGGCATGGTGGTGTGCACCTGTGGTTCTAGCTACTTGGAAGGCTGAGGCGGAAGGATTACCTGAGCCCAGCAAGTTGAGGCCGTGGTGGCTGTGAGAGTGCCACTGCATTCCAGCCTTGGTGACAGAGTAAGATTCTGACTCAAAAAAAAAAAAAAGTGCAGGGCTCGGTGGCTCAGCCTGTAATCCCGCGCCTTTGGGAGGCTGAGGTGAGTGGATTGCCTGAGCCCGCGGGTTTGAGACCCGCCTGGGCAGTGAGACCTCATCTCTACAATAAATCAAAAAATCAGCTGGGCGTGGTAGCGCATGCCTGTAATTCCGGCTACTCGGAAGGCTGAGGCGGGAGGATCGCCGGAGCCCAGCAGGTCGAGGCTGCGGTGGCCGGGAGCGGCCACTGCACTCCAGTCTGGGCAACCGAGTGAGACTCCAACTCAAAAAAAAAAAAAAAAAAGAAATAACAATTATAGCAATTTAACATCTCTTAACCCTCACGAAGAATATGTAACTTAATACGCTAGAAATATTAGTCTGAGTGTCCCGATTCAACCCATGAGAAACTGTTTAAGACGAGCCGAGGAAAGACTGACATGAGTAAGTGGATGAAAGGAGAAAGGAAGAGTGAGGCTGAGGAACATCCGGCCACTTTCCTGTCAGTAAGATCTATTAGTCTCTAGAACAATGCCTCAGGGAAGCTGTGAAAGCCCAACCTCAGGAGCCACTTACAAGTGAGTGGACTTGGCTGCTGGAATTATTCCACGGGGAAGCCCTTGGACAGCTCGGAAATGGACTCCGCCACTCACGGGCTGTTGTTATGTCGAGTATTTCCATGTTGGGCATGTCCAGCTTGCTTCCTGGGTTCACAGAAGACATAAGAAGGCCTGGGCCCATCGGGAATGGCTACAATGGGCTGTCGTCTGTCCTGCTGGAGTCTCTTATGATGGGGCAGAGTTGGGGCCACAAGGAACAAAAGTACGACCCGGCATGGGAGAAAAAGCAAGTCCCCGTGGGAACCGGAGATAATGTCCTTCTGGCCACTGCAGCATGAATTTGACACGGGGTAGTGCCGAGCTGCCCTTCATCACAGGCTCTGCTGCTGCCCCTGAGACCTCGATGCCATCGCCACCTCACTACATCCTCCATGTTCCTCACCCTTCCGTTGCAGCTTTGGCTCTCACTTTCCCTCACTGCCTTATTTCTGTATCAGTGGATGATGGATGCCCTGCCACCAACCTACGCACTCAAAAACCAAATACCACTTGTTTATTCTGAAATTTTTTTTTTGTTTTTATGGCAAGGTACATCTTGGTCTAGTTGTTAAATTTACCATCGTGACCTCCCTGGATTTCAGTGCTCTCAACTGTAAGATGGTGAAAATAAAACCATCTTTATTTACATCTCAGGCTGTCATCAAAAACAAGTAAGAGAACAGATATGAGTGACCTTGAAATCCTAAGTACTGCAGGAATCTCCAGTGTTGTTATTCCTTGGTTCCTGTCTACTTCAATGTTGCCCATCTTAGGATTAAAAGGTTTGGGGACCTGTATCTTTTTACTATTACCTTGCATTGTACACTTCTAATCATTAAATACAGGAGTTGTGAATACCCAGACACTCCAGACATATTAAATGAAAATAATAAATTAGCTGGGTGTGGTAGCGTGCACCTTTAGTTCCGGCTACTTGGAAGGCTGAGGTGGAAGCATTGCTGGAGCCCAGCAGGTCAATGCTGGGGTGGCCGTGAGCATGTCACTGCACTCCAGCCTGGGTGACAGAGTGAGACTCAAAACTCAAAAAAAAAAAAAGAAAATAATATTACATCATATCGCAGATTTGGGAGTCAAGGAAGGAGAGTCTTTTTAAAAATCACTAGTAATAATTTGATGCTTTTGGCTGTTTTTTCTACTTAGTTTCAGCATGAAATAGTACAACTGAGGAACAAAGGTTTAAAAAAAAGATTTACTAAATACTTTATAAAAATGTAACCCTCTTAACATTACCAATTCACTGATGAGAAAAATCAAGGCCCAAGGTCCCAGAGCTAGGAAGTGACGGGGCTTGGATGCAAATGCAGATCTGCCAAATTCTAACTACCTGTGGACCATGTGGCATATGTGGTTTTGCCTAAGTTAACTTGGCTTTATACTATGACCACATGCCATTGGTCTCATGAGGCTATGCAGAGGATTCACTACAACCTAGACAGGCGGCATGGAGTCTACAAGGCAAATGCCCCTGCGGGTGCCACTTCAGTAATGTTACCGATCAACAGTGGAAATCAGCATGCACGTCAGACACTGGCACTGAAACATACACTCTAACACCGCCATTCTTTCCCACCCAGTCCCACCTCGGTAAGGCACTATCATCAAGTTGGAAAAATGCATGAATCAACCTATAAGTCTCAAGTGCTTCAGTTAGTATTACTACTGAAGGTTGGGCTTGTTAAGAGCATATCTGAAGCTGTTTTAGACAAATAAAATGTACTAACTTAACATTAGCAACATTACCTCCACCAAAGACCTTTATAGAAAAGAATCCCGGCTTATGGCAAAGAGCTGCATGGGTGCCACTACAAGCAGGAAACAGAAGAAAGCCACACGTCACCAGGCTTTGACAGACAACACGCGCTCTTAATAAACCTTGATTATATTCTTTCAGCCAATGTTACTGTTATTTTCCAGGTACCCAGACAATATCAACCCTCCCATCAGGTATTCACAGAGTATAGAAATCTACACTAAGTGATATTATTATAACCACAGCAAATTAAACTGCAGAAGGCATGCTGTGGAACTCAAACACTAGATTTAGCTGGGTTGGAAGGTCAACTCTGTGGAGTTTGCCAGCAGAAGGAATCAAGGTTTCCAACAATTTCCGCCTCTCAGAACAACCCATATCCAACTGCTAAATTGGTTAAATGACAGGCAATTATGTGACCTGCCAGAGTTGATCATTTGCTTCAGAGTTTATCATTAGTTTTCTAAAGTACAAAAATTAGAGAAAATACACATCCTGTGAACATCATACTATTCTGATATGAAGGGTCAAGGGAAGAACGTGGCTATGGTATGCAAAGGCAGTAGAAATCCTTGCCCAAGTGCTATCTCTGGTCTCCCTTCCCCTGCTCCAGTGGACTTGACAAAATGGCAGAAGGATGGAACAGTGACTGAATATTGGGCCTTTTTTCAAACCAGACTCTTTTTTGCATGACCGCTGGCTGCTTATGGATTGGAAGCTTCTAGTCTCTTAATTTGTACCCTTCCTCTTTTGTTGGCAATGACCTTGCGAACACACTCACTAGAGGACAAAAATTTAGAGTAAGTGGAAAAAAGCACAATTTTAGTAGAATCTTGTTGTCTGCAAGTGAGTTGAACATGAGGATATACGGGTCTGACTATGCCCCGGAGAGACACTATGCCCTAACAGAGGCATTCCAGCAATCCTGCATGATGAAGACCTGAATTTCTGCAGCACTTCCACACACATCAGCCAAGCCCTCCCCAAGGTCCCGTGACGTCAGACTCTCTACAATCCATGCCTGCTGGCCCAGCGGGCACACCTACCTGTTTGGCGTGATTGACACAGTGTAGGTACTGGCTGGCCAGAGCAGAACAGCGGAGGGTCTGCTGGGCATGCTGGCGGTAACACTGAAGAATCTGGGCCTGCAGATCAGCACACACCGCATGAGCCTCAAACCGCCTGGAAGAGACACAGGAACCACTGAGATCAGCCCTCTCCACTCAGAGCAGAAGTCCAGGGTGAAGAATGCACGAAACATAAGACACAGATGCTACACAAATAAGGAAAATGTTTAAGATAAGTAGCTTTCCTTAAACTTTAAAGATATCGAAATTGCTCCTGTGATAAAAATGCACACAAGATAAATAAATCATACACTATTAGTTCCATTAACTGACAATGCTGTGAGCTCCTCAGGACAATATAATCTTCCCCCTCAAACCCAAGCCCAAACCCTACAAATGTTGCCAGAACATTGAGCGCTCTCACCTCCCACTTCCATTCTCACAGCCTGCTGGTCACCAAGTTCAAGGTTCCTGCAGTTGGGGCCTCCTTCCCCATACACAGTCATTATGTTCATTCTGAGTTATCTCTGTCCTGGATTCAAACAATGGCCTCCAAGCTGGTACCTCTGTCTGTTAGCTTTCACCCTCTACTCCTGCCTCCGTACTTTCCGGGAGGCTCTTTTCAAGAAACAGATCTGAGACAGCCTCTTTCCCTACTACTTTCTCCATAAATACCAAGTCCTCCTGATCAGGCTCCCACTGATGCTGTGGGCTCCCTCCCCAACCGCACTGCTGCCTCCCCACATACCATGATCAGAGCTTGGAGCCTGGGCTGCTCTTACTGGCTCTGCCCATGCTGCTCTTGACTATGAAGAACCTCTGCCTTCAGACTCTCACTCCTACGTCTCTGGAAGAGATCTGCTCACCCTTCAGCATCTAGTTCAAATGACCCCTTCTGTCCACAACTCTGCCCTCCCTGGCAGAGGTTCCAGTTCCCTTTAGGGTGACCCCACTTTAACTCCTCTCATCATGCACATAACACTGACAGCACTGCAGTCTAATATAGCTTACTGGCCTAATTACTAGAATGCAAGTTCCAAGAAGGACTTGTGTCTTATTATCTGTGACCCCAGCTACTAGATATGAATACCCCTACAGAAAAGTCAGGTGATAAATATACCAAGTCAGGTAATAAATATACTGACTATAAAGGGGTGAAAAGAAAACATTAAAAAATTCCCTGGGTTAATTATACTTACAAATCTCAGATTACTTCTGAGTGAGTGCTAGACCAAATGTGAAGTGTTTTCAAAAAGTTTATAAAATACACTTGAAAAATGATAGTGACAATAAATCACATGAATTATATTAATGAAAATATTCTTGTTAATATGGCAGAGAAATTTGGAATATAAGGACTAAACACACAGAAAAAATATAGTATTACAATTTTAATCTATAAATTAATTTTTAAAAATTAGTTTTGTTTAATACAAAAAGTTTTCAGTCTTATTAGTTCTATTTTTGAAATTTAAATTTGTTATTTCCAAAGTAATTCTGAAATAGCAATATTTTATATTTAATGGGTTCTAAAAACAACCCCTAGAGAACACAGGGGGAATGTTTCTTGCCAGTAAGGAAACTCCTGGGTGACAATTTGTCTCATTACTTTTATCCGACACACTGAGCTAATAAATATTTTGCTGGATAAGAAATGCAAACCATGTTACTGGTCCCTGAATGAATTTACTTCCTACCACCCTCTAAAGAAAGCAGAAACATGGAGAAAAAAAGAGTCCCATACATTTATCAAGATCACTTTTACTTTTTCATTCATTACCTTCCTGGTTTGTCAAATACCAAGAACAGAATTTAGATCTAATCCCAGGTGTTTCCGTGCTTTTTAAGATGCCCAACTTCAGATGTCAGCGCATTTTTCAGGACACAGATTTCCCTAATCCTCTACCATGAACACCTGAATTGAAAAGGAATCAGCTGTGTTTCAGAGAATCCAGGCACAGATTCCAGTGACTGACTAATTACAGCAAGATGTGCATCTGGATAAATATTGAATAAAATATGGTTAAGCATCAGGTCAGCTGAACCTAGCAAATGCATGACTAATGACTCTAAAAGTTCATAGGAAAGCCGGGTTACAGTCTGTCCTCATGTTGACAACTGGTCATGTGTCCATGTGTCTTAGATTTAAAAGCAAGGGAAGGAACGTGGGAGGGAAGACTAGAATAATCCTGACCAGACAGCACCCCTTCCTCAGGACATCCAAGAAGAGACCATGCCAATGAGCATCCACACATGCACATCGTACAGCAGATGGCAAAGGCCGCTCATGATGGGAGGCCTCATCTACTGCAGGGACTCTCTGGAAAGAGGCAATTCAGGTGGCACATGAGCATTCACCTTGAGGTGAGCTGTTAGTCATGCAAGTTAAAGCCCATGAGTTATTTATGGTTTGAAATGTGTCAAAATATACTTTTATCACCACAAATCAATCCTGCTCCCTTCCAGGGTCCCTGACGTCCTGTCTGCTATCTGGGGTGTGTGTGTGTGTGTGTGTGTGTGTGTGTGTGTGTGTGTGTGTGTGTGTGTGTGTGTGTGTGTGTGTGTGTGTGTGTGTGTTTGTGTGTGTGTGTGTCTGTGTGAAGTCATCTTCTGAAATTCTTTTTTGTACACATGTCAGCCTGTGGATGATTAGACGGCAGAAGGGGTAGGAGTAGTGGAAATCAGCATAATGGTCCCCCAGTTACTGAAGTAGACTTGGGATAGCTCCTTGGATTAATCTGCAAGGGTACAGCCTTGCCTTCGTATTGATCTGCAAAGCTTGTTATACTGCCCTAATGCACTGTTTTCACTTTGGAAAAATGCTAAATGAGATTACTGTCTAACATCCGAAGCCCATAAAACACAAGCTCTGGCACCTTCCATTCAGGAAAAGGGTTTTGAGACATTTCCAATGTGCATTAGGGTGAGCCCTCCATGCGGTCATTGACTTTTATTGACTGCTTTCAATCTGGCTGATGGGAAAAGCCACTATTAGGCCAAAATAACAAAAGGCAGGATTTCAAGACACCCAAGAAGGAAAATTAAGTCTCAGCTACAAAGGGCACTTAAACAATTTAATTTCTTTGTACTTACAAAAGATTCAACAAGGAAATGGTGAGAGCCAACATTAAGAGAAAGACGAAATACAGATTAGGACAATAGCAAAATAGCGAGAAGATATATAATATGTTTAGCACAAAGAAGTTGATAAAATAAAGCCAACCTTTGGAAATACACTTTTATCAAACAAGAACAAATCCAGTTTTGTGGTCAGTTGAAATTGCTGGGGCCTCTGACGGATCCCCGCCCGGGCCTCTGCCTCTTCTTTCCTTTGTGTCTTTCACTCTGGGTTCCCTTCCTCTCGCTCATCTCCACAGGCACCAGCAGCCTGCCCACCTCACCCACCCACCTCCGCAGGGCACCTCAGGCCTGGGAGGTTGCTGACAGCACTCAAGGCAGAACAGGAGTCCCAAAGATTGGACTTGTGAACAAAATCCAAGGAAGCACTCCCGGTGGGTGTTCTGCAGCCAGCGCCCGGGAAAACATTCTCTGGCTAGTGTTTAATGCTAACATTCACTCCAAAGACAGCTAAGAAAATGCACCCAAGTACTTTTCTCATTACACTGACAGGTCCACTGTAGAAACGCTGGAAAAAGACAGAAAATAAAGATACACATTTAGGCTGTTTCTAATTTTTCAGTGCTTAAAAAAATAGTGATGGACATACATTATTACTGCCATTGCTGCTTAACCTTTAGGAGGCTTTCCTATAAGTTAAGTTAGTTGGTCAAAGAGAAACGGAAAAAGTTCTAGTAAGAACAGAGCTAGTTGAGTGAGATCAGTGCTCTCCCCTGAGCCCTGTAACATAGCACCTGCTTTAGAACAGAGGTTTCACTGCTGACTCTCCCACATTCATGTCTTAGAAACTTCTTTGATGTGGGTCTGAGATTTATGTTTCAGGAAAACTGTTCACCCATCTTTTAATTCTGCTAATATAAATGGCAAGGATACAGAGTAACTTCAGAGAAGGAAGACTATGCAGACAGCCTTCCTCATATCCTCTCTGCTCAGGAGGCCAAAGAAGACGCATCATAGAACGAGTCAGCAGCCACAGCTCCCACGAATACAAAATCACTCCTTATGAGTGCAGGCATGCAAAAAAGGGGTCTTGCCCTGCACCTGGACCAGCAAGTACCCCAGAGAGTTCCAGATACTATAATACAATACTAGAGTACCAGAGGGAGGGAGGGAAGGGGGAGAGGGAATAACTCTGAGAGTGGTGGGCGTTCAAAGGAAAATGCTGGTTTTTTAACATGTTTCAAACACGCATCCTTCATGGGGTCAGGTGGTCTCCTAAGACCATGTTTAACAACCTAAAAACAGGCACACAGTGAGTTACGGGGGCAGACCTGTAAGTCTAACTCTATGGCAAAATGGAAAAGCTTGAATTTCATTCTGTACTAAACTTTTCATTAGATCTCACCCCTAGTGGTCAGGATTTCTGCTTTTCTTTTAAAATGCAAAACTAAAGCCACTGTAAATACCCTGCCAGGAGTTAGCCATATGGAAGAATTCCTTATTTCTCTTACCATATATACTACACTCGATTTTAGTCAAAGGCCAAGAAGTGAGTCTCTTATCATTTGAAATTAATCGGTCAAACATGCAATATAAAGGAAGAAAGTATTTATCCAAAATACATTCTCTCCTATTAAAATTACTTTTATTTTAAATTTGATCTTAAATCATAATATCCTAATATTCATTTTTAGAATAAAATGTAAACAGCCTCTTTCTAACACAAGATCTGAAAAACATCTCAATTTCAAGCTTTTCTGACATTCTTAATAACTGCCAAACATTTTATTAATGATGTTTCAATTTAAGCTGTCATCAAATTTTCACAATTACATTTTAGAAGTCAGACATCTCCAAAAGTTGCCTGCTTCTGTTGTCTCTATTTGATTTCACATATACTTTGAGATATAAATTATATATATTCTTAAAAAATAAAATAGAATCCCCCCCATAAACATCTATTACTAACATGATGAATATTAACTAATATGCTGCCGATCCTTACAACACAAAAAATTGCCAAGAGGCCTCCACTGTTATCAGAGAAGGGACGCTGACCTAGACAGCACCTGGCTCAGCACTTAATTCATGTCAAGCTGACAGCGAGCGCCATACCATTGAACCAACAGCTTCAGTTCGAGTGGTGGAAAAGAAAAAGCTGGCTTTGGTTGGATGCACAACAGAGATGTAGAAGTCTATCCTATATACCCAAGGCTTGAAAGGCAGCCTCTATTTTAATCTACTGTTAACTTTGGAAAAAGATGTTGAGGTCACAACCCACAGGAGGAGGTGAACTGCAAGGTGGGAGGGAGAGCACTGTTGGTTTCCACCTCCATTTTAAAATCCTGAGCAAAAGTTCTAAACCCAGGAAAATCCCAGAGACAGGTGCCCATCCCTGCTAAACGCCCTCTCCACATGCAGACACACTTTCTGCTAGCAGGCCTCCCCACAGAGTGTGAGTACAGACACATCCAAATGTGAGGTGATTGAGGAACTTCCCGATCTTGAATCCACTTTTTCTCTTTTTCAATAACACTGGATGCTTGGAAATGATGGGGATAGGTGGGGAAAACTCAGGAGGGGAGTGGGAACTTAATGTGTGACCACTCAACAGCGGGTGGCGTTGGGGGTCTCTGGTTCTGTGGTGCTCAGCGGAGAAGGCACTCTGGCACAGGACCTGCCTGGCTTCTCTTTCTGCAGAGGCAGCTCACATTCCACTCTTCACAGAGAGCCCCGTGGCGTCTTGCCAACCGCACCAACCCGGAGAGGGATCCTGCCACATGGGCTCGCCCAGTACTGAGGGAGAGCTGGGGCATTGCTGCTTCCCGCGAGGTGGGGAGTCTGACCTCTTTTCTGCTGTGTGCCCAGAGAATGAGGCCCCACTATTTTGCTTCAGATTTTTACACAGGTGAAAAGATTTGTGAAGTCAGACATTTGGTATGAGGCAGAAAAAACAATCCGCTGGCCAATTTTTATTTTCCACCATATCACGGTGTTTTTGACTTATATTTGGGCTATGTACATCACAGCTTTTTATCTCTGAAAAGAAGATAACATTAATTCCTAACTTACATAAAAGATATCAAGAACAAGAGGCAATAATTATATGGAGGCTGGGGACACACAACATAACTAATGTCAGAAGAACCCAAATCAACTTCCAGTCACATTTAATTCAGGACAATCAAGTACTCGAGAGATGTTACCTTCTCACGCTCACAAAGTCTTCTCATCAGGCAAAATTCTACAGTGAACATTCTGCACTTAAGACTGGGTGGGGAGCCTTTATTTAGAATTGTACGCCCTCCTTCCCTTTCTTTCTTAACAATGCTTGGAATATTGTCATTGCTTAATAAATGTCAAGTAATCATGCTCTAAAAAAACAGGCACTTGAGGGTTAACAAGGCAGCTTTTTGTATTGTTAAAAGCTCCTGAGAGAGAGCAGTTGTTTATATACAGAATCCTGGGTAGAAACTACCTCCTGGTATACACATGGTAGGAACAGAACAAAATCACAGCTCATAAAAGTGGCCCTTGGCATAAGAACTGCAATGTTTAGAGAAGTAGTCTCTTTGTTCTTTCAAAAGATTCATAGGTATCAGAATGAAAATGTTCAATCTTAGTCTCCAAAGGATATATCAATATGTGAATGGACCATACAAAACTGTTAATGCATATGAAATTGTTTTTATTCAAATATTCCATAAAGTCCAAGAAAAACACCATCATCATCATCATCATTATCATCATCATCAAAGAAAAGCGTGGCATCTACTCTCTCCTAACTTTGTAAAGTCACTGTGTAATCAGGTAACCTAGAAAGCATGAATCATAGTCCACTACAGTGCATCCACTCTGGATTACTTTCCCTTGAATGTGTGTGTCTCTATGATGAACTGAACTTTCGCCAACACAGAGGTATTCTCTCCCAGGCTTGTGAGTTACACCCCCCCACACATGACGATACTTTAGAATGTTCATTAAAACTGGCCTAGGGATGAAAAGCACGAGGGTGGGTCAGCTCATTCATTCCTTCATCTGCTTGGTCACAGCAACAGAAGGGAGACTAGAGACAGGGTAAGTTGGGGAAGACAGAAAGGTCTTGGGAAGCAACAGAATCCTGCAGAGCTAGAGGAGATACTGGGGGAGGAAGGAGTCTCGGGTCAGATGTGTTCAGGGGAGAAGCAATGGAGGACTGGCTGAGCCCCACCCCTCTGCTGAGGAAGAGGTGAGGAGAGACTGCAAGCTCCGGGCTGGGGAACTAATGCCAATGGTGGCATCTGTCTTTGATGATGATGTCTTCTGCAGAAAAACCTCAAGTTCGGAAGACGGAAACCTGGAGATGCCAAAAGGGTGTCTCCGGTATAGCCCAAGGACAGGGCACCAGTCCTGGCCATCTTCCAGGTTTTTCTAACAAACGATACAACGAACCTAATACCTTCTGAGAAAATTTAACCGAGCATACCTTCCCAGAGATAATCCTTCCATATCTGAAGACATCTTGACTTCATAGGCCTTACTAGATCATGTTCCTTGATCTAACTACTGAGGCAGCACAAAACCACAGACTCCTCCCGTGAGTGCAAGGAAGCAGTATCTTGTACAGAAATACGGTTGGGCACACACATTTATGCTCGGCTTCTATGTTTAGACACTCATAATTTTTAAAAAAGAATGGCCCTTTGGGATGAAATTTTTATATTACTTCTCAGCTGAGGGTGACTTGGGTGGTGAGAAGTTTGGTGAAATTCCACTTGAGTCGCCCAAGCACAAAAATACATTCCAGCACCCCCACCTCCTCCCTGCTGTGATCAAATTTAAGAGAGTGCTTTCAATACCAAGATAAGTCAAGAACAGTTTAATTTTAAAAATTTCAAAACTGTCACATATCTCAATGAGGACTGTGACACACTCTAAAAAACTCGTTTAAGACTGAAATTTGAGTCTGTGGTGGGAGAATGTGTAACATTACTCTACGTGATATTCTTTTTTCTACCACATTTTATTAAAAGCAAGATCCAAATACCAGATACACACGGGAAGGAATGAGTCTAGCTCCCTTAACTGAAAAAACTGCAAATGTATTTATTTTAGTGACACGTGAAGGGAAAAAAGTCTCCATCCTGATGTGCCTTTTAAGTGTCACATGCTAAAAATGAAGAGCAGAGGCTGGGAAGGGGCCAGTCAAGCCTGTGGCAGGTCTTCCCTCCTGTCAGCTACCTGCAGGGGAGAGTGCGCAGGCACTGCCCCTGAAGAAGGAACTCCCAGAATGGGGACAATGGGCCATGCAAGCAAGCTCCACAGACTTGGCCAGGCAGGACACCATAAGGACATCATGGGTGTGGCCACTGTGTGCAGAGGTAAAGGTTGTGCAGCAACAAGACCAGGAGGATGCAAAACTCCTCCCTCAAGAAGGTTATCATCTACTGGGGAGAAACACATGCTTGCCACGGTCACTGTAAACATGGGGCAATCCAAGGGTCAAGGAAACAGCCCAGGCAGCAAGTACTACAAGTATTCTAAGGAGTAACCATTCTGGGGGGGTAGTGTGGGAGTCCCATGAAGGGAAGACATGGGATCTAAGAAGCCCCTGAATGAAGGGAAGCCCTGTGTGGGACTGTAGAGGGCTGAGGTGAGCCAAGGTCCAGCTCGGTCTGGCACGTTCAGGAGACATAGGCTATCATGGGGATGGGGGCGCGGGCAGCTCTGAGAAAGGACAGGTGGGACATGAGAGTCTTCCACAGAGAGGTGGAACACTTAGAATTCTACTGTGCAGGTGACCACAGCCACCACCTTGCTAAGTGCAAGTGTGCAGTCACAAAGATGTGATCTTAAGAGAGGTTGGTCTAGTGTGAACAAATCAGATGGACCAGGTAGAACTCCACTGGCTGGGAGGCAATAGAAGCAATGGAGCTGTAAGATGAGAGGCTGCTGGAGGGAGCGGTCAGGCAAGGATGCGGGAAGCAGGAATGGAAGGACATGGAAGGAGAGACAAGAAGGGCTGGGGGAACTTCAGGATGTGGGATTCAAGACTGAGTACTGTGAAGACCAAGTGGAGATGACCCCCACCCCCGACCTGCAGTGTGGAGCCCAGAATGTGCACAGGATGCAGTCACAGGGTAGAGACCCACTGCGAGCCACGTGGGGGTGTAGAGGCGGGAGGCAGATGCAGTAGTGGGGAACCGGCATGGAGAGAAGAGCCCGTGAAGCTCAGCAGAGGCTGGGAGAGCAGTGTGTAGCAATGGAGAAGACAGGCAAAAAGAGCGAAGGCTGATCTGTGGGCATGGGGTGTGACCCGAGCAATCTGGAGAGAGAATTTCAGCAGTATGCCTATAGGCAACCCAGGTAGAAACTGGCAAGGAAGAAAGCGGGCCATGAAGAAATGGAGGCACTGGGATGAGGTGAGGCCACTGTCACTGAGTGCCTGTTGTGTAGCAGGTCCTGTGGGAGATTAGAGAGACAGACCTGCAGACAGACCCTACACCACAGCTGCTGCAAGGGGGAACCGCGGGCAATGGTAAGTATGAATCAAGGGAATGCCTCTGGCTGGGGATGACTGGAGAGAGTTTTAGATGAGGTGGATGATGGAATTTGAATGGATTCTAAAGAAGGGAAGGTCTCGGTCAGTTAAAGGTAGGACAGAAAGGTGATCTGGACAGACAAGTAGATGAGGAAAAGGCAGTAAAAGACAAGAGAAGAAAAGGCCAGAGCTGGACACAATGATGTCACTAACAGGCTTTTAAAAAAAATACTTTGTTTTTTTTGAGTCGGAGTCTTACTCTGTCACCCAGGCTGGAGTGCAGTGGCACACTCATAGCCTTGACCCTATGGTGATCCTTCTGCCTCAGCCTTCCAAGTAGCTGGAACTAAAGGCGCACTACCATGCCTGGCTTATTTTTTATCTGTTATACAGATGAGGTCTCGCCAAGTTGGCCAGGCTGGTCTTGAACCCGTGGGCTCAGGCAATCCTCTCACCTCAGCCTCCCAAAGTGCTGGGATTCTAGGCATGAGCCACTGCACCCAGCTAAGTCAAACACTTTTAGCAAAGACGCATTCTTAGAGCAGACAAAGGAAGAATTCCCATGAAGTGAAGTCACGTGTTGAGGAGTGCTTAGAAGTTAGGTAGGTCAGGTTGTGTGAAAAGGTGAGTTTCCAAGTTATTTACAGAGACAAAGAGGGGTGAGGAGAGCGTGGTTCATGCAGCATGGTGAGGTTAAGGAAACACCTAGGCTTCTTGGCTGAGCAGGGAGTCCATGGAGAGGGTTTCGCAGTGAGGCTGGGGAGGTGGAGAGGGGTGGAAGGAAGTGGTTTGCTGGGCAGGAAACCTAGAAGGTGAGAGAGTCCTCTGACAGCACGGGGGATGCTGGTGAGTGAGCCTGAGCCTGCACATGTGGAGGAGGTGCCTGGGAAGGAGGAGTCTACATGGGAGGAGTGTGGGCACAGGGTGGCAGAGGCGGGTGCAAGCAGGGGGGAGGCACTCCACTAAGCCAGGGATGGCACTGGGCATTGAGGGGTCTCCACACGGGGATTCTCAACTCTGCAGGGGACACAGAATACTCTTCCTGTGCTCTCAAGCTGCACTTTCCACCACAGCACAAAACATCACAGAGAAAGTAAAATACATCTGGGCAGAATGCATGTATGTACCTACTGATGCCTCTTCCTCACACGCACACTGAGTATCTGAGTCCTGGGTTCGGCCCCTTTCTGCCTGCCAAGACAGATATGTACTGAAGTTGTCAACTAGCAGCTAATGGAAAATGAAGGAAGCTTGGCATAAAATAAGCTCAAAAAACAGGAGCTCATTAATGCTGGACAACAATGATTGCTTCTTCTGCCCGAGTTCATGATGTATATAAGTTTAATTGAAAGTCATAGAACATGTACATGCTGCTATGCACATTAAATATACCTGCACTTGATCTTAGCCAAAAGGCAGGAAAGCAATTATAAAATCTATCTGAAAATATAAAACTGCAAGTGGCAGCTGCTTCTAAAGAGGGAAACTGGATAGGTGGTCAAAGTTAGAAGATTTACTTTTGCATATGATATTTAAATTTTCTATCATGTGCATATATTGCTCATCAAGAGATAATGCATTCCAAAATGCAATGACATATTATTTACATATATTTGTGCCCTGAGAAATTGCTATGAGAAAGTCAGCTTTCCCCCCAGATGCCTATTTCCCCCCAGATGCCTAGGCAGTACAATTCCTAATGGTAATACCATTTGCCTGGGTTTTGGCACTAAGTAGAAAACTGAAAATTTAAGATGACTACAGATATGAATTGCCCACATGCAAACTCTACAAAGTCAAAAATGTAAATGGCAACGGATTCACAATGCCTCCATGGCACAAGCCATTCTGATTTAATATCTCAGCAATATCTCTTTTGTGCAAGACAAAAGACAAGAGAAATGCCAAGTTACTGAGTCATGGGGCAAGGTTTTCCTATAAGTAACATGAGCCTCTGAAAAGCCTGGAGGCTTTCTCAAGTCAGGAAGTTCTTCGAAGTGGGTCCCTGCTGTCTTGTCAACTGCCTGCTCCTCAGTCCATCTCTTTTTGTTGGGAAGTAACTCCACAGGTCAGAGCTGTGCCCCACGGTGCCTCTGCAGTTCCTAGTGGGGGCATTCTTCTTCCTTCTTTGGGGACCTCTGACTGCTCTGGGTGTGACACCAGTGGATTTCGAGTCTTTCTTCACCTGACAGAAGAGCCTGTGATCTGAAGTTTCTTTGGGCTCGAAATCTTCTATAAAATACAGAGTCATTTTACCGACCTGAAGCCAGGGGCTAGATTTCATTCCCTCTAGCTCTAAGACTCTGCACTAAGCATTCATTGGATGTGGTCAATGTATTGTTTCCATTTTCTTATCCAAATAAGATCTTCCTTCCATTTTTCGCCAACAACAATTAGCCTTAGCCCATCATCATGCTTGACCTTTGGGTTCTTTTGCTGTTACTGAATACTTTCTATTCAAGAAGTCACTGAGATTGTTCTTCTTCCTTTGAAATGCCTTTCATGGTCAACCATCACTCAGGCTCTCCCTTCGTGATCCTCTGTGGCAACTGCCTCAGAAGAGCCCTTTTGCCCCAGCTACCTCCTTCACACCCATCCACAAGAATTCTGCTCAATGAAAAATCTGCAAAATGCCAGCCTTTCATAGAAGTCAACCAGGATTCTTCCTCCCTTCCCTCCTCCACCTCCCAAGCTAATTTTACTTCCAAAATATTTCCCAAAATATGTCTCTTGACTCCTCACAAGTACCTACTTTGTTGTGTTGGGAGAAGGAATACCCAATGGAACTTCTGCTAAACCACTGTTTACCTATTCTGGCCTCAGAGTGAAGGACAGATGGTGACATTTGCAAGGTTGTTTTCAAACACAATCTAATATGAACCAGTATAGCAGCCAAAGAGCACAACTGCACATTTTCCTAATGTCCATTTCCCAAGCGATGTTATAAAATTATAAAATCATTCTCTGAATTGATTTCATTTTTCGCTCTCAGATAAAGGCACTATCTACAGCAGCATTAAGTTTCCATAGGAACTAAATTCATTTCAAAAGGTTTGAATACAGAGGCTTAAAAAAAAAGTACTCAAACAATGTACCAGTTTTGTACACAGAGCATCCTTGAAACTCAGAGCATCATCAGTATTAACCTTCTGATCCCCTGCAAGCCCCTGGAAATGGGGAGACAGTCTCTATGCACTTAGGAAGTGAGTATGTTTAAGGTAACCAGTAGGGAAGACAAGAACTTGGAGGGTGAGTTGCTAATTCATGTTTCACCTCTGGCATCAAATCCAACTATTCACACATGGTAACACTATTTGCTCATTTTTGGAAAATAAGTAAGTACGCTATGAATTCAGATAGTTACTATTATTTCCCTACTTAGTACTCCATAAATTAAATATGAAAATTAGAGGAAAACATACCTTCAAAGCAGCTTATAGCTACTACAAGTAGAAAGCTCATATGGGTGTGCAAGTACATTGAACTGCATGTGCCTCTATGAAACATCCACACAATTCTGCAATTTAAACATTTTACTATGTTTTTTTTTTCATTCTGATTAAATAAAGTATTCAGTGCCGATGCCATAAGAAGGCATTAAATTTCAGTACATTCCGTTGTGCTACATAAATGAATTTCTGCATTTTTCAGAGGACCTGCAAGATTTAGCAAATTGGTTTAACACTCTTGGTTGCTGCTGAAACTAAAGTGAACAGGACTTTCTGCACTGATGGAAACATTCCAAATCTATTCTGTACAACATGGCAGTCATGCACACGTAGCTATCGAGCACCTGAAATGTGGTTAGTGCAACAGATTTTAGATTTACCTAATTTCAACACTTTTAGATGTAAACAGTCATACATGGTGGGGGCTCCCACAATGTCAGAAGGACAGCTCTAGCAAGTACCACCCTTCCCCTCCTTCCAACCTCTCCCATCCACACCACATGGCTTTCATGAAACTGTTCTATGAAGCTGCTCCTGATAAGTTAGAGTGGACAAATGCACTAGGAAATGTGTGGCCATGTTGTTCCAGTAAACTACTTTCTTTCTTGAAAAGAGTTTCCTCGCTCCCATAAGACTGTACTTTCCCGCTTTCCTCTCTAGCTCTCTGGCTCATCTTCTTCTAACCGAACTCTCAGGGCTAGAGTCTCTCAAGGTTAAGGTTCTGGGGGTTTCTCTGTTCTTCCTTTTTTCATAGGGGTCTCAATCATTCTCCTGGCTTAGGATGTCATCTGTGTATGGAGCCATCAGATTCCTATCCAGCCCCGCTCTTTCACAGGTGACTGCCTATTGCTGTCTACACTGAAGATTCTCCAGGCACCACACATTTAAAAATGGATTCTGAACTCCCTCTCCTTTGCCCTCAATCTGTTCTTACTTCTCTATCTCAGCAAAGGACTCTCCAAAACCAGAGACTCATCTTTGACACCCCCCACCCATTCCCAGTATCCAACCTGTCACCAAACCTTGTCAATTAAATGTCTGAAGTAGACCTGCAATTGCCCTACTTCTCTCCAGCCCCATTGCCATGATCTGGCCCCCAAGTCACCATAAACACCTGCCTGGCATATTCCAAGAGTCTCCTAGGGAGCCCCCTGGGTTTCATTCTTGGCTCCCACCTTCTTCTCTCCCACAATCCATTACCAAAACCACAACCAGAGCGCCCCTTTTAAACTACAAATCTGACCTCACCATTTCCAGGTCACAAACTTCACCCTTCAAAGACTTCCCACTTCTTGGCTTAAAACATAAAATACTGATCACGGGCTACTCAGTAAGATGTAGCCCGACTCTTCTCTCCACTATGCTTTCCTATGACATGCCTCCTGTCAGAACCCAGAGGAGCCAAGCACCTTTCTCAGGGCCTGGACACACGCCGGGCCTGTGTCGCTCCCCAAGTACCTGCTATTTTAGCTTTCAGATCTCAGCTTTAAGGGGTTGTGTCTAATCCCTCACAGTCAGTCCTGGTAAGACACACTCTCACATCACCCGACAGCCTCTTCACAATCACCACTGTCCGGTTATCTGGGGGACTAGTCACTTCCTTCCATTAGACTATAAGCTGCAAGAGGGCAGCATTCCCAGTGCCTGTCAAAAGACCTGACAAGCACCAAAGGCTGCTCAGCCTTCTGCCCCTATGAAGCCACTGGGCACCTTCAGCACGTCTCATTGCCACTGTATTGACCAGTGTGTAGATGTGCAACATGGCACACCTGTGAGCAAGAGTGGCCAGACTGCACTGGGGAGACAAAAGTTCTTAACATCCCAACTGAAATGGAGAATAAATTTCCCAGTAAACAGTATGACCAAAGTTTGTAGGTCCTAGAATACAGTCACTACTTATACTTCAGTCATTTACTGTGACAGATGAAACACAGGATCCGGCACCAAAAACTGTATGTTCCAATCTGGGTTCTACCTCCCACTTGCAATGGAAGCTTGGGCAAATTGCTTAATCCCTCTAAGACGCACCTTTACTATCACTTTCTGCTGCCGAAGATTGTTGTGAAGATCAGTTAGATCAAGTACAGGCTGAGATCTGAAGGCTCTCAACACAATGTCTGGCATTTAGTAAGCTTTATCAAACAGTGGCTATTATTCTTTCGACTAATACATTTCTGTAGGTTATTCTGGGAACCCAAATATTAGTTATCTCCTTATTTTTATTTATTTATTTATTTATTTTTTTTGAGTTGGAGTCTCACTCTGTCACCCAGACTGGAGTGCAGTGGCCGCTCCCGGCCACTGCAGCCTCGACCTGCTGGGCTCCGGCGATCCTTCCGCCTCAGCCTTCCAAGTAGCCAGAATTACAGGCATGCGCTACCACGCCCGGCTGATTTTTTTTTTTTTGATTTATTGTAGAGATGAGGTCTCGCTGCCTAGGCGGGTCTCGAACCCACGGGCTCAGGCAATCCACTCACCTCAGCCTCCCAAAGGCGCGGGATTACAGGCTGAGCCACCGAGCCTGTCTTCTCCTTATTTTTAAAAAATGGGTTTCTACTTTCAAATAGCCAACTTAAAAACCAAGTTTTAGAATACAATTTTAGGCTACAATCCATCTGATAGCGACTGTTCATACAACTTGAAGATGCCCACAAACGTTCAGGTAGTGGCCAATGAAGGTTGCTCTATGTGGTTTTTACAAAGGGATTAAAAAGCTGCACTCATGCTAAAAACCAAACCTCTAGCATGGGGTGTAAAATGAATATAAACCTACATATTTTTTTCTTTCCCCAACTAAGTTCTCCTGGGGAGCAACATCCTCCATGTGAATACATGGCCTTGAAGTTGAAGTAATTACACTTGGCACGGATTGGCCCACCGCTGGCGGCAGAGCTGCTACTTGTGACTAGGCAGAGAGGAACCCAATGGAATGGATGGCAAACTGCTTTAATTTGCTTTAATAGTAGCTAAATTCTGCCTAGCACAAGTTGTATTTTTCAAGAATAATAAACATCACACCGTTAAAGTTCTATTAGTGTTAAACCAGTATTCAAACAGCCCAGAAACTGGTTTTCAGCCTCTTTCAGTGAGTTTCTCTATCTTTAGGGTCAATAATGTCATTTTGTAAAGTCCAGCTGGCGGTCTTCAGCAGGTGTCCTTAAAGTGCTGGTGTTAATCAAAAATGTCGGATAACATTTCAGTTTATTCATGCTGGGAGGTCTGTTCCTCCACCACCCTGCCCCCAAGAGCTTTAACCTCCAAAGGACATTCAGAAATAATAGGGAGAAATATGAAAGTACTGATGATTTCATTTTCAAAAGGTTAAAAATGGGCAAGCCATGAAAGCAAGGATGGTAACGGTCAGGTAACCCAGTTCACATGCAGAAATGGAGGAAGAGGATGGATTAGAAAGATTCATCCTGCAATACTTGCACACGGCTGAAGGGAAAAAAAACCCAGACACGAGTTAAAGATGGTCTTTCCTGTGCCTGCATGAATGGCCTTTGAGCAGGATAAATGAGAATCTGCAGCCTTACACATAATAAAACCATAGTATGTGTGGACTGATGACTGCTCAGAAGTTAATTGCACATTACTAAATGATTATGTGAAAAGCCTGTAAAATCTGAGTTTTGCTATATCACACTGTATCACGGTAAGAGAAGTGTGATGCTGTGGCTGTAAAGTAGAGCATAAAGTAGAAATTCTAGATGCCTTGGCCTGACTAAATCCATGTAAACAGTCTGACTGGCTGATCTCAGCCAGCAAGGCCAGGCTGAGTTTGAATGGAAGTCTCGAAGAAGAGGAAGACTGGGTTCTGCGCAGGGTGACAACTTCAGCTTAGGTCTGAATAATGGGCATGGGAATCCAAATCAAATCGATTAATGAGGCAATTTTTATCATCACCACATACTATATAACAAGATCAAGCAACAAAGGCTTTTATTCAAGAGCTTCAACAGGATGGCATATCAATTTCAATATTAATTTCAACTAAATGCCATCAAATTCCACCACTTTTAGATCTTCAGTGTTAGTTATCGGCACCAATATTTAGACTGAAGGAGAATGACTTAACAGCTAGGCACTTCCTGGTGCCAGCGCTGACAGTGGTCACATGACTGAAGTCCTATTTCTCTGCTTGTAAACTATGTAAGGCTTTTGCCCGTGAGATTCCATTTCAAAAACTCACGGAAGGTTAATGTCTCTGCACATATTACAAATCCTAAGCAAAATGGAATGTTAATAGATACTCTTAATCATTACAAAGAAAAAGGCAGGTAGGACTGCACCTTAAGAACATTTTACCAACAGCTATTTCTATCCTGATTACAAGTCCCTGCAAATGTCTGTCACAGTGTCACTGGTGCTCAGGTTGTCTGAAATGAGGGGGAAGTAATGAATTCTCTTACTAGAAGCCATACTGGGACATGAAGTAACAACATAAAGAATTCTGTTTTGTGATATTTCATTTCACCAAACCCGCTGGCAAGAGAAAAGGTGAGAACAGATATTAAGATAGCACTATCTTTGGCCTTTCTTCCTTCTTTCCCTTCTTCCTTTCTCCTCCTGTATCCCCATCCTTCCTATTTCTGGTTTAAGAACTGTACATTAAGAAGTGAACAGATTTTTGTACAAGCAGGAGTAGCAAATGCAGAGGAAAAATACCAACTGTCTCAATGCCCAAACCAGTGGCAGACATCACTAATCAATCCTGACACTCTTTCAGGCTGAGCCTGTCAAAGACTCAGAAATCTTCCCAACAAAATGCTGCAGCACCACTGCAATCAGCCGCAGTTGGTACTTGCAACACAATTTGTTTGCCTTCCTGGGCACTAAACTTTTCCTGTGTTCTGCCTTTAGAGTTGGGTTGGACTCTCTGGGCTTTACACTTTCTTATGGTTCTGCAGTTCAGAAGGCTGGATATTTTGTGCCGCTGAAATTCATGAGAGGGCTGGTTCTCTTCCACTAAGCACTTTGTCATACACAACTCAAGGTTTCTGAAAGAAAGAGACCAGATAGTCACCTTTCTCAACTCATCCCACATCCTCTGAAATGGAAGCAAAGCCAGGAAAAATCATCTGGGCTTAGCAATCTCTTTCTTCATTTCCTGGAGTAAAAGAGCTGGCCTCTATTGAAGTTTGAGCCTTGGTCTTAACCATGCCTGCTTTTAAAGTTGATTCGAGGTTGAGATTCAGCACTGAACCTTTCTAAAGTATTTATTTAAAAGAGAGCTCCACGACAGTCACTAGATTGACTTCATGAGCATTTTAGGAGTCCCTTCCCTATATATTCACACACTTGCTCATTTGGCTCACGACTTAATTGCACTCTCTCTCCAGAAAGCCCTTAATGGCACCATCTAACGTCCAACCTTCCTAATTTGGCTCCCCCCAAAACAGAGAGCAGGACTTCCCAGGCACCATCTTCCTGCCTTCCAGCCAAATATGATTCTACTCAGCTGCTGCCAGGCTTCTTCCTTTATGGCAGTGGCTTGCCGGATCACTCCAAGCCATTCCAGGAACAGAGCCTCCCAGGAAAGAAGAGGCTGTCAGATGCATCCTGCTTGAGACAAGGCCACATTCTGCTCCCAGGGATAACTTGTGCATGCTTCCACCGGTATTTTTTCCATTCTGTTGCTTGAGAGAGGGCTGTCTCCCACACTTGCACAAAGGATCTTCCTAGATCAAGAAGTTTACTGAAGTTCAGAGCATGGGAAAACCTCGCCAGAATTTAATTCGACAAATGGCATGCAAAAGCCTTAAAAAATTTTGCAATATCAAGATGGAGGCAGCTTCAACTATGACTGAAATGTGACTGCCTGATAAAACACACAAGAAAGAGACACAAAGGACATGTCTGTCTTGACCTGGGAACTGAAAGCAAGGTGGTGGACTCTCTGTGGATGTGCTAGTTTTGAGCCCCCCATGGCTGCTGGCTAAACAGAGAATGCTGGGTGCGGTGGGCAGCCTCACCAAGGACAGCTTCATCTGCTTTATAAAGAGCTGAAAAGATTTATGTAATTGTCCTGGGGTCCCAAGCTTTTTTTTTGGGGGGGGGATATTTCCCATAATGCATTTATCCATGGAATAAACAGAGACGCCCTCCCCCAAATTACATTTGCTTAAAGGAAAACACAGCTGCCTTTCTTGAAGATTATGAAGCAACTGCAACTAGTGAGACCAAACAAAGCTTTCAAAGGGAAAGAACTTTTTTACAGAACAAAAATTACTCCATTCTATCTAAATGCACTGAGACAAAAACACTGAGGCAAAGTGATGACTATTATCCCTGGGGACAAAAATCCAATTGAGCAAGAAGCTATAGGTGCCATTTTCCAGAAAAGCCACCTGCCCCTACCTGGAGCAGGTGCTCAGGAATCAGAATCTCAGACTGTTTATAACCTCGGGGTTCATGTGGGTGACTGCACGCATGTGTACAAAACCCACAGGTAATACACAACACCTGTAATGGGGACAGCTGAACCATCTAGCTGATCACTTGGCGATTCCTTCCTATGGAGGAAACCTCTGGAGAAACACCAACCCCAGCGGAAGCCATCGAGTCAGTGTTCTCTTGGGAAGGAGCTGAATTGCTAGAGGAGCTGCCCCATCCTAAGAACAGAATGGAGCAAGAAAGGATGATGAGCCTAATTAGCGCTGGTTATAATTTGCTATAGTTACAACAGCAATGAATAACGCTGTTGCCAGCAGTGCTGTTTCATGTGATGTCTTCTTCATGTGGCAACTCTTTCATAAATCAAAGTAGAAGCCAATACCACACAGTCTTGCACAGCCTGCCTGACAATACAAGTTAACACTGAGCTTTGACTGTTATCAATCTTCATAAATGTGCCCATGATGTGGAAGCCGCTCCATATTATAGTGGGGCTGCCGTGAATGCAGGCAAGGTAGTGACCTGCTAGGTTAACGGCACTTGACCATCAGTTGTTTTAATTGAGTCAGAAACAGGAATGGCTCTCTTATCCTTTTCTTAAAGTACACAGGAGTCTCTTCCTCTCTGCGTTGGTTCTATCAGTGCCTTGCTCAGAAAAGGCCTGTAATCAAGATTAATACAGGCTCACATAAGCAGACAACAGAGGGCTCATGGGGAAACAGGTAGCTTGGCTTTTATAAGAAAGAAACTTGCTAGGAAGTGATTAATTGGAGTTTTTGGTAGAAGGTTACCTGACTTGAAGACGCCGTGCTCTCAGGTTCAACTAGGAAATGTTAATGAGACATACTTTAGCTTTGGAAGACATGTAAGGGCTGGAGTTACATAAACACACAGGAACCAACTCATTGTACCTTTTTAACAGAAGCAAAAAATAGTGAAAAAAGCAAAAGTCAACAAGTTCTCAAGTGTCAATAACCTTCCCTTGACAAAAATTCATACTATACAGAAAGCTGAACTGAAGGAATCCCCAGATAATGACAAACCCTAGTCTGAAAAATAACACTCTATCATGTTTTGAATTTTGCAAGAGACCTAACTGCCCTATGGATATCATCAAGAGGACAGCCCAGCTTCTATCTGGCACGTACTGGAGATGGACTGGCAATTAGCTAATGTCCAACAAAAATCAGCTCTATATTCACAGTCTGTAATAAAGACCATCAACAGCTAGACAAATCAAACCACCAGGCCCAGACCCAGAGATGTCAACACAACCACAGGCCCCTAGCTTACAGAGTGAATTTATCTCAGCACATATTTCCCAAGCACAGTATATGGCTAGTTGCTGCAGGAGATACATAAACAAGGTAAAACATAACTCTGGCCCTCAAGAAGGCTTACTCAAACTTGGAATGAGATTCACATGCTGTAACTGGATAGACGAACTTGGGAATGGGCCCTTCAAGCTTCGAGAGTCTATAATTCTTACTTAGCTTTTATACAAGTTTTCTCTTAAACTCAGAGCTATTTAGGTTCCTTCTAGAGTAAAAACATTCTGATAGTCTAACCTGAGAAGCATGAGAATTTCATAAGAATTCAATTTAGTAAATAACAGTGTTGCTATTAACCGAGCACTTCTTAGCTAGAGAGCTACTGCCATAGAGATGGCTGAGATACAGCTTGTGCCTAAAGTACTCACTCTTCAGAAGGGAGATGGGGCTACTCTGATACAGACTAGGTGGTCATAAGGGCAAGAGTTGCATAAACACAGGAAGTCATTCACTGTGCCTTTCAGGTGAGAAGGGAGGTGTCTGCAAAGACTTTCACAGAGAAAACAGAAACATCTGAGAAAGGTCCTGACAAAAGGTTGATCTGGGAGGAGTCTGGTGAGGCGTGCCGTGCCTGGGCAGCACGAGCCACAGAAGGGCAGGGAAGGCCTGCTCTCCATTCAGCAACTGAACTCCAAGGTACATGTGACAGCATGGCAAAAGACAAGGTCAAGGAAGTATCAAAGGTTCTTTTCATACTGTGGTTTAATACTGTAAGTTTGGGCTGCTTGTCTCAACTTCTACATTATGATTTATTAGATAATGTCAATTATTCAGCTTGAAGCAGAAACTTATTTCGCTTTTAATCATTTGGATCAGACTGAAGGATGAGTACCTTGGGATTGCAAGGCAAACTGTTTTAACAGGAAATAACCTATTATTTGCTGCTACTTATCACTGCAAATCAGGATCATCACAATACTGCAGCCAAATAAACAAATCTGGGTGCTGGAGTCGATACAAGACTGCAGCCATCATCCTCAGCTCTTAATATTTAAATTCACAAAAATAAGCAGAGGTTGTAAGTAAACTATTAACTAGAGCTATAGTCGAAGAAGGGCATACTATCGGCTGTGGGCATTAGGGTGCCACACACAACTTCATTTGAAAACAGGATTCCACTAACTGCTGGAAACAATGTTTGAAAGCTACAGCAGGCGCTGGGAGGAGACGCTGTCCCTCCTAGGGCTCCTGCCTCCTTTCTCACTCTAGAGAAATAAGGCTGTGCCTGTGGTTAGGTCAGCAGAGTCTCTTAAATCCAAAATGAGTTTAAACTCACACACACGCACAGGCAAGTGGGCAAATGCACTGTTTTGCTTCTTCACTGCTCCCAACCTCTAGCCTTCCCTCTGAACTGACAACATACAGGGTTAGACAGACTTCTAGGGACTAACCGAGGCACTTAGGCACAGTGTCGTTTTTATTTCTGTAAAAAATTATGGCCCTAATGCCAAGCAATTGACTTCAGAACACATTTCAGGAAGAATTTTGTTTGCTCATTTTAGACTACCAACCTACAATCTCAAATGGATGCAAATATTCAGAGTATGACCAGGTTTTAGATGGGAACTAGATCATGAACTAACAATAGGTGCATTTATCTGAGCACACAGACCATGTGCATTTCTAACCAAATCATCTAATTTTCATTTAGTATGTTAAATTATAATTATTATTTTGAGTAGTGTTGCTAACTGTTGGTTAATGATTTGACAGGCAACATTTGTCTTTAATCACATGACTTTAAGAGACTTAGATAGCATATGCTCATTCTCAACAGCAATTTTATTGTGTCCAGAGATTACCCCCTCAGGATATATATATTAGATTATATGATGGGCATCAATTTTAAATATTTAGCTGCAGCAATCAGCTAAATATTCACTGTTTAGGATGTGCTAAATATTTGAATAAGCCTCATTTAATTCCAGTATAACATCTCTGTTATTATCACCATTTCACAGATAAAGAAAAGTAAGATGGTGCTGATGGGGGTGGAGAGGAGAAAGAACTTGCTAGAATCAAGTCTGTTGTATTATGTGAAGCATATCAATAAACATTATATTCAGTAAGGATTTAACATATGTGAGTATTTATTACTTCATGATGGTTATGAAGTAACATAGTCATTATGGAATAGAAAAATTAAGAGAAATCCTAGTAAGTTTAAAAAAAATCAGGACGACCAAGAACCACAAACTAGAGAAAATGAGCATGTTTTCTGGGAGCTGTGATAGCAAAAGCTGCAGCATACTGAATGTTCCCTTGCTCTTCAATCCACTGCCTGGTGCTACAGAACACAAGAGGGGAATTCACGACATGAAGATCAACGGTTGTCTTGCTTATAAGGATGGATCAGCTCTCCTGAAGAATGTGCAAAGAGCTTAGCATGCGCGTCTTTTTAAGATCCCAGCCTTAACGCACTCTCCAGTGCAACAGTCTTATTTTCTTTGCATCATCAAGTCTGAGAATGTATTTTTCATTTGTCTTGTCATCTGTTAGAAAAGGCGAAGATGTGTATACATTTTGGTTTTCAATTCTTCTATTATATCAGTTTCTCGGTGCTTCCATTTCCAAATGCTCCAGAAGAGGTATGGATTGACATTTCTGCCAAAGGACAATTTTTTGCTCTGTAGTTTTTCCCAGAGTTAATGGAAAAAGTTCTACCACTAATCTTTTCAATTCCCCTTGAGGGAATTACAAACCAGCAGCAAGAGCCACAAAGGTTGTGCCAAAACGCAATACTTTAAAATTATACAAGTCAAAAAAGCTGACAATTTTCACAAAACAGGATTTCCTTTTTAAATAAACAAATAAATAAGGAGTGTCAGGAGGCTAGTTTTAGATTCATACCATGGTAAAACATCTAAAGGAAAACAACCTGGGCCCTGACCACTCCACTCTACCAGATTTCTAAGGAAACAGACCCCAGACAGGGCTTTGGACATACTATGTGCCTGGAACTTCACCCACATTATCTCATTAATCCTGTAACAACCCCATGAGGTATCACGTATACATTTCTTTTTTTTTTTTTGAGTCGGAGTCTCCCTCTGTTGCCCAGACTGGAGTTCAGTGGCCGCTCCTGGCCAGCGCAGCCTCGACCCGCTGGGCTCCGGCATTCCTTCCGCCTCAGCCTTCCAAGTAGCCGGAATTACAGGCACGCGCTACTACGCCCGGCTGACTGATTTTTGATTTATTGTAGAGATGAGGTCTCGCTGCCCAGGCGGGTCTCGAACCCGCGGGCTCAGGCAATCCACTCACCTCAGCCTCCCAAAGGCGCGGGATTACAGGCTGAGCCACCAAGCCCGGCTACATATACATTTCTAAACCAGCAAAAGGAGCCCGACAGGTTAAGCAGCTGAATGCTATGCAGTTGGAAGAAACGTGCACAATTCAACTCCCATCCATGTTATGGGGGAAAAAAAGCACCAGTTCCACATGTAAGAATGTGTCTCACTGCAGCCTTTTTTTTGTACTGTCAAGCAAAAAAGGCATCTGAGATGAGTGAGTATCTCTCAGTAGGGAAAAGGCTACGGCAGACAGTGCCATGGTCACTGTGTAACTACTCAAAACCATGAATTGGATTGCTTGTGTTGACGGGGGACTAGCCAAAATAAAGTTAAAATACGTATGGTAACCTCATATGTTTTTGTGAAAATGAAACAAAGTCATAGTTTATTAACATTCCTAGTCATAGAGATAAGTGTAGAAGGATGAATATCAAATTATGACTTCACATGCTTTACTTTTAAGAGGTTGACCTAGCAAAGAGGAGAAAAATTATATTTCCTTTGTTGAAAGGAAAAAAATACTACCTTGAATAAAAAAAAAAAAAAAAAAAGCCAATGCAGCAGCCCTCGTACCTGTGGGGATATGCCAACAGAGGCCTAAAACCATAAGCAGGACCTAACCCTAGTAGATACACTATGTTTTTTCCTACAGACACACCCTTATGGCAGAGTGTAATTTATACAGTAAATGATACTGTGGAGATTAACAGTGACTAACAATACAGTGCAATGAAACATATGTGAATGTGGTGTCTCTTTTAACGTATTATACTCAGGAGAAAGCAAGACTGCAGATAAGGACATCGCTGTAGTATTGACTAATTTCATATTCTTTTCACCATACAAGTCTCTAGGAAGGCTATCAAAAGACAAAAGTTGATCATAAAATCCAATGGGAAGCAGAGAGAATACTTAAAAAGATTCATTGAATGATAATAATAGTATCTCCAAGGGGACTAGCAATAGAAAATTTTAGAATGTGGGCTAATTTTATATATTTTGGGTGCATTCAATCAGAATTACAGCCATGAATTAAGAATTAGACATCTAGATAAGTCAAATCTGAATAAACCACATATAACCTGCCTCTTACATAGTCTCTTCAGTGACTTACAGAATCTGGTACCATGTGAATTTTCAAGACACTCTTCAAAGACAGCATGGCTAGGCATATGGTAAAGCTAACTATACACCACTTTAATTGGTATAAAAAAATTGGGCTCTTTTCCAGTTAATGCCCTAAGATGTCCCCAGACAGCATCCACAAACCCTGTCTTTCCTGAAATCTCTCCTCCCCAGTTTTTCATGAGAACTTCTCTTTCCTGTGTCCTGTCCTCTCAAGGTCCCAAACTTTGCTAGGAGACAATTAATATGGTAAGCAAATATGTGCTTCTTTTTGAGTGAATTTTAAAAGTTAATATGATAACAGTAATCAATTATATAGTAAGCTATAAATATTATAATAAATATAAACAATATATATACATCCAATATTATACTTGTCTATTGATAGAAGACTTCTAGAAACAATGACCAGCTCAAAAAGCACAATCCTACTGGTGACAATTATGGGTACTAGGGGTAGTACAGAGAAAACACTCCTCAGCAGTTAGAACTGTTTGAATCCTTGTGCCTTATTAATTCCACATTTCCAGTCCTCCCAAGTCTGACTCCAATCTTCCTTTATGGTCTCATATTCCAACCAACCTGTCCCCATAATCGCTCCAATCCCCTCTTCATGGAAAGTCACCCTCCCTCTTCTAGCCTGAGAAAACTTCGAGGCTAGAAGCCCGGCGGGTGCCAGCCTTCTTTCTCCCACTCAGATGCCCTGGGAGTCTCCCCCTGGTCCCACAGATGACATTGTGCCTGTACCTTCACGTTAGCATGGACCACACAGCAGTCCCTTTTTGTAGTCCAGTTATGACCACCACATGGATATATAAAATATGCAGCATTTTTCTTGAACAGCTCTTAAAGCTGGATTCCTGATCAGGTGTTGATATCCGTGCAGTCCAGCTAAGGACCTCAGAGAGCATGAACTCTCTGAGGGCAGGGACTCCGGCTTCCATTTCTGCATTCCCAATGCCCACAGAACATGGAGCATCAAAGAGACACTTGATGAATGGAAGTGTTAATACCAATACATTCTTCAAAGCAAAGCTTCCACATGCATCCCTTTAAAAAATAAATATGTCACTGAGCTCTTCAATGGGAAGAAAAAAACCAAGCAACTGAGGACAGGCTGTCAGAATTCACTAACTGAAAAGAATCTGCCTGGAACCAGAAGTGTTTTGGATTTTGGAATATTTGCATATACAGAATGACATATTTTGGAGGTGG
This sequence comes from Cephalopachus bancanus, assembly GCA_027257055.1. Lineage (NCBI taxonomy): Eukaryota > Metazoa > Chordata > Mammalia > Primates > Tarsiidae > Cephalopachus > Cephalopachus bancanus. The sequence continues at coordinate 3,072,016 of JAPVLO010000232.1, forward strand.
GACTCAAGCCAATGAAAGTGGTCGGCTGGCAGAGCCAGCACCTCAAGTTCAAAAGTACCCCTCCAAACGGCACCCAACTAACCAAACCCAAACCATGGACAGCTTCAGTAGTGACAAGGTGTTTGGTTCCTGCTTCTTGTCAACTAACCAGGATGCCTTGGAGATGAATCCCCCACGAGGAAGGCTGGCTCCTCTTTTCACTGGTGTATTCTGTACTGGGAAAATGCTACCAGGAAGAGCAGAGCACAGGACTGTGAGTCGCACCAAGTGAGCCATCATGGAGGCACGGCAGCCGTTCATCAGTGAAGCCCGATGCAGACACCAGCAGCATCTGGGCGTGCAGCTTGTGGCTTGTGAAGCAATGAGGCTGTGAAGATGCGCTGGCATTGGTTTTGATCGCTTCATCTTGTTCCAGAGCTCTGCCGGGGAGGCAGAGGTGAGAGCCTTGCCCTCCTGCCCGTGGCCTGTGTGAGTATGAAAACAGTGATGCCAAGAACCGATGCCTTCTCAAGTCTCCTCCTTGCCAACACACCCCTTCAGAACTGATGGCTTCATAGCTGGGGGCTCAGCACAGAGCAGGCTGAGCAAGCTACCACCATATGAAATGTCATGTCTGAGCATGTCTACTGTAATCGGCAATTCATTTTTCATCCTGAAAGCAGGAACAGGAGTGTGCCACCTCAAAATCCAAGCCATGAGCCATGCCGAATGCATCTTTCACACAGTCAGCTCTGTTGAGATCTAGGCTGCGGCAGGCTAGCGGTCTTCAGTCTCCATGTACAGCTCCGTCTCACAAGTAAATAGGCGTATGTGCATTCATGTAATCTCAGACACTCGGGAGAACACAGTGAGGAGCAAATGGTCATGCATCAAGAACGGGGGAAACACACCACACAGTAGCAGCCTCTAGTTTTTCTTGTGTAAATAATGTAATTGGCAAATGGCTTACCTCTCTGTAATTGCAAGGTCCCTACAATGCATGTTTAACATACTAAAAAAGGAGGTTTGGGTCCTTGAAGAGGAGTATCAAGCCAGATGTATCACTGCGCAGTCCTTCTTGCCAGCTTCACCCAAAACACTAGCTGAGGTGACGTGTGAAACGGAGCCAAGAGCAAGAACGCACCTTAATGAGCACATCTATCAATTTTCAAGGCACGCCGTTGATTATTGGAGCTCAGGCACACACACTCACAAAAGGAGTACTGCAGTGTCACTGTTAGCTGCCGAATGGGAAAGCACATGAAACATCTAGAGGCAGCCATGTGAGCAAGGCGGGGACGCCTGGCAGTGCTCTCATACACGAACATGTGTGCTTTCACTTCAACACGTGGGGAAGGGCCAAGATGCAAGCTTTTACAAGTTTTCAAGCATTCTGCCAGGACTCAGTAAATACTATGAACAAATTGCTGCCTAAAATTATTATATTAAAAAGTACCAGAGTACCATACAAATAGTTCATTTACACATACTGCCTACAAAATCCCTTTGTCAGAAATAATAATTTTCAAAACTTAGCCAGACCCACCTTTAAGGCTCTAGGCTAAAGAGGAAGAGAGGGGGAGAAATAAGAAGGGCGGGGGGATGAATTCTTTAATAAATAAAACACAGGCAAGATTTATCACTTTCTATTCCTATATTGATGGGATATCCTGAATGAACAGTCCTAACTTTGAGATAAGGGTTTCAAATTCTAATGAAAAAATATGATTATGGATAGGTTAGGAATAATAGATTTCTCAAGACTGTGATTGAACTGAAGAAATATTTTACTTAGAGATGTGCCAATATTTGGGGTATTTTTTTCTCAACTTCAATAATTAATGAATTTAGGGTGCTTTATGTGTAATTAACATACATATTAAGCATACCTTATTGGAAATGCCTGGCACAAGAAGTGTTTTGGATTTTGGAATATTTGCATATACAGAATGACATACTTTGGGGGTGGGACCCAAGCCTAAACACGAAATCATCTATATTTCATATGCACCATGTATAGCCCAAAGGGAATTTTCCCCCTTGGGGACCCTGAATAAACTGTGTTGTGGGACCTGTTCCACGAAGTCAGGTATGGAATTTTTCTCTTGTGGTGTCATGTCAGAAAGTTTCAGATTTTGGATTTTTAGATTAAGAACACTCAGCTACACAACAAAATGCACCAATCTTAAGTGTCCACACTGTGTTAGAAGTTGCATAAACCTGTGTAAACCCACCCAAAACACACCAAAAACCCACCCAAAACACAACAGAAGGTCCCAACACCTCAGAAATGCGGTGTATGCCCCTTTTCAATCAAGGGCCCCATTCCCACAAACCACTTTCAGATTTCCATCAGTATCAATTAATTTTGCCTGTTTTTGAACTTCATATCAATGGAGCTAACTGCCCCAGAGTAAGTGCTGTTTTGTGCCTGGCTTCTTTGTGTGTAGTAACACGTTTCTGAGATCCACCCAAGTTGCCCCATGTATCTGCCACCTGCTTTTTCTCCGGCTCAGTAGTGGTCTACTGATGGCTATTTGGGCTGATTCTAATGAAAATATATTTTCATTTCCTTTGGGCAGATACCTCGGACTAAGATTGCTGGTCACAGAGCAAGAGTATGTTTCAATTGATTAAGGAACTGCCAAGATTTTTTCAAAGTGACTTTGTCATATCATACCTCCACTAGCAAAGTATGAGTCCTGGTTTCTCCACAACCTTTCAGACCATTAGTATTGTCGGTCTTTGTGATTTTCACCATTCCTGTGGTTTAGATTTGCATTTTCCTGATACCTAATGATACAGAACCCCTTTCATGTGCTAATGTGCCATCCTTACATCTTCCTTTGAAGTGTCTATTCCAGTCTTTTGCCCATTTAAAACAATTTCCTGATAGTAACCTTAAGATAAGCAGAATTTTAAAATTTATAAGGTCCACCCAACTGGAGGAAGCTAATTTTAAAAATAAATAAATAAAAATTGGTAAGGTCCAATTTATCAATTACTGTATTATGTTTGCTTATCTCTTAAGAAAAATCAGAAGAGCCAGAAACAGCAATCCATGATAAGACTGAACCTGTGAGGTAATTTGGTAATTATACACTCAGATGAGCAATGAGAATACCTGTGTAAGGATAATTATCCTGAAAGTTCTGGTTTCAGTTTTAGTATATGATTTTACCCCAGACAGAGTGAATGAGTGACCACATACATTAAGTTAATTATCTGGTTGAAAGCAGGGAAGATTGATGGCATTCAGAACAGGCTTACCAAACTCTGGAGTGACAAAATATGATTAGGTACGGTGATGTGGCTGAGCCTATACGATATCCCAGGAACCATCCCGAAAGTTACCATTTTTATGTGTGGACAACTTTGATACAACTTTAACCATGCTCAAGTCTTGAGATTGCTAGCTTCGCAAATTTGACACAAGAACAGCATTTACATTCTACCTTCTAGAAGTCTTCCTGGACATTTTATAACAGGGCACATCAGTCAGACAATAATTAACTCTAATTGGCCTTCCTACAAGCTTCACTGCTTTCTACCTGTAGCTGAGTTGCACTCAAAAAGCAAAATATGTTTTCTTATCTCTAAAAGCATCAAAGGAAAATCAAAGAAATTATTTCTAACTGGAGCCTTTAGAAAGTAAATGAGTTCTAGTTGGAACCAGCAAGAGGAAAAACTTAGTAGTTTTAGTTAGAAATGTCTTTTGGAACTACAAGCTGTGTAGTTAAGAACTCAAACAAGCAAGGATCGATAAATTCCAAAACACCATGTACCCTAGAACTCAAAATGCTCTCATTTAAAATATTATGACACAAGGAAAGAAACAAGCTATCATTTTGGCAGAGTCCTCATTTATCTAACTAACAGTGTGTAATTAATATTTCATATAACCATATAGGGTATGCTATATTCTTAATGGAGCATATTGATTAAGAAGAAAGTTCAATACTAATGTTCCTGTTGGGGAAAACAGAATGATTTGTTACCTCACACGAAAAAATCATGAATTCAGGAGCTCATGGCCACAAACCTAGGGGTTCCCGCAAGAGTAACTTTGATCACTGATATGCAACACACATAAATAGATCACATTAAAGGAGAAGCGATGCCTACAGCAACCACAACAAACCCAACTGCCACAACAGGGAGAGGGAAGGCAGGTCCAGGTCATGGGTTTGGAATATCATAGACATAGGATGCAGCTACCTGGCTGTGCTGTTAGCTGATTCCTCATGTAAAGCTCCCGTACACACTGCGCGGAGGTGATGAGGCTTCCACAGTGGCCCTTTGGGTCTTGTGATCACGTTCATGAGATGGCTGCAGTGGGAGGAATCTGCAATGCTGTCTGTGTGTTCACACGTCTGCTTCCGCCCTTGTCAGCCCAATATTCCAATCAGATCCGACAAGCTGCCTTGCCCCTCTCTGTGGGACACCACTGAGCTAAGCGGGAGTCTATGGGGATCAGTCAGGAAGCAGATGCATAGTGCAGACGGAAATCCAAGTCTCAAGCATTGTAATGTTTCTTGGCATTCACCTCCATTACCTTAGGAAATGGCCTGCAGACTAAGTATGAGATTTAACCCAAGGACCTAAGAAAAAATTCAATAACTAACAAGACAGATCTGATTAGAAGGCTCTAATTTTAGAAGGAGAAACGCCTGAATCACCTGAGGTTTCTTTGCAAATGTAACGGTCACCAAACATGTTTACTGTCAAATACTGGCATGTTCCAAAGCAGGTCTCACTTTCCCCTCTATTGCTGGGCTGGGGGGGAGGGTGGCCACAACTGATGGACAAACAAACTGAGAAACCAGGGCGATGGCTTAAGAGCCGGGCCTGTTCTGCACATCCCTGGTGAGGCACAGAAGGAACCAGGCTGTCGGCAACACCCCTAAAATGAGCCAGTGCCTTAGCATTGGGTAAAACAACTCGAGACCATCTTTTAGATACAAATCAATAGCAACTTTCTTTTCTTAACTTTTAAACTTCTTAACTTGAATGCCCTAAAGAAGGAAGCAGTTACAATTTACATACTACAGATGGAAGATACAAGTCAAAGATATAATAAATAACCTGCCCGAGGAAGTGCATGTTCTAAATAATCAAGTCTATAGCCAGTCAAGTGCGCCCTTGCCACCAGCTTCACATACAAAGTTTATTCCTAAGCACATCAGCCTCCCTCTTAGGTTTCAGAATTGAAATCCTCCTCCAGCAGCACATCTGCAAGCTCCAGAGGGAAAGTAGACATAGGTGAGCCGACGTTTACAAAACAAAAACCTACAAATAACCCTCAACTTCCAAAAAGTAATTGTAACCAGGAGGCTTACACACAGAGGGCACAGGTATATTTACTTTATCTAGAATTTTTGCCTCTTCAACAACTAAGTCTCTTACCGAATAATCAAGATGTGACTTGGCTCCCAGGACCGTAGGGAATAAAATGTCACCACTGCAGCTGCTGTATTTCTTGCTCACAGCCCTTCAAATTAAAAAAGGAGGAAGAAAGGCCCAACACAAATGCAGAACTTAATTAGTCAGTGAAAGCCCAAATCCTTGCCTGAAGCCCTGTTCTTCCTGTAATATCGCATTCTTTTCTTCTTGTGTAAACTTTTCATTATGAAAGAGACATCTTTATAATACAATAACTCTAGTTATAATGTAACTGCTGGTAACATAACTCCTGCATTAGAGAAGGCAGCATGTTCGAGTAATGTTGTTTTAATGCAATTTGTGTTCAGCAGAAACCAAGTCAACTCGGTCATTTAGAATTTGATCAATGTGAATTAGTGTCTTACTGAGATAAACCATTTGATCATTTTGAAATTGATCAATGAGAATCAGCGATAAAACATTTATCATGTACATTTGGCATATTAGACCCATTCACACAGCACTGAAGTAGGTTATAAGCAGACATAATAAGTGTTAGAGACGATGTGCAGGGTGCCTGTCAGATACACACACATGTACCACAGTGTGTGCTTTTAATACTTTTGAGATGGCAAGTTGATCAAGAGGCAGCTGGACTCCTGAAACCCTGCAAGAGCTCAACTGCAGAGAAGCTAGAAAGAGAAGCACAGCAAGACTGAATTGCTCAAACTTCTGAAATAAGTTTTAATTAAAAGTTTAAGAAGAAAAGTAACATAAATTTACCCTATGAAACTTCTGGAAGAATTTTAAGACTATTAATCAGAGTAAACTTTGTACCTGAAGCACAATTAGTTCTATTAATCTAATATTTCCAAACTGAAGTTGCACTGACATTTAGGCTCACTGGCCTATGCATCTAAGAGAATTATAAATTTGCCAGTCAAAATCTTATTTAATTATTTTACAGCCAATTAAGCAGGATCTTTAAATACTGTTGCTTAAGACTGTCCATGATCCACGTGTGCAATTATGGCAAACAAAAAAAACACCTGCTGACAGCACTGGTACATCCAACTCAGCTTCATGAGTTCATTTGTAGTGAAGCCGTTAAAATCATATACCCACAAAGAAATTAAAGCGCACTGTCCATCAAAGCAAAGCCCGAAAAAAACCATCCAGGGATGTTCTAAAGTTAAAGGGTTTGACACTGAAGAAAACCTTTAAATACACAGTAATACTTATGGATCCATTTTATCTGTATGAGTTTTGCCTAACAATCTTCAGGCACTCCAGATCACCTCGACTACTTCTACGGGGTAACTAATCTTTTCACACTGTGTAGGGATAACCCAAGCTGCTTCTATGAGCCGAAATTTATAAGCCAGGTTTCAACAACCCCGCTCAAGGCTAAAAGGGAAAACGCCTCTAAAATCTGCCACACAGAGGAATACTACTAGCATTCACGTATGAGTCCCTTGAATTGCATGCCTTGAGAAGCGCTCATTGTTTCAAGACACTGAAGCCACCGTGAAAAGTTATATCACTAATGAGCTCATTCAAAATATATTTTCAAAAGATCAATGTCACTTTCCATGGCTATCTTTCTCTCTTTTTTTTTCCATTTATGGAAACTAGAAACTTGCCACTTCATTGTGTAAAGAACTGATTGAGAATGAAATATCAATCGTCTCTAAAATTCTTTTTGTTTGCTACTCCATTGTTTTTGTAATGTTTATATTGCCTTTAAAATAGTTTACATTTCTTTGACATTCGCTTTACAATGCTTGATAATCGCTTTTCTATTTGAAAGCCGATTTGTGTGCGGGAATACTCTGGTCTCGTCTCTATGGGTATGGCCTATCAGCTCCAAACTACCCAAAGAGAGCTACTTTGACCTGGCCAACAAAGGGCCTGCAGCACTCTGGCCACAGAGCCAGACGCATCTCCTGTGTGCTATCCTGTCACTAGTGCTTGACATGATCATAATCCTGGCTAGATCATGTACTCCCTATGGGTAAAATTCCGTCTAATGTTCTATTTGGGGGTTTAACAACATCTAGAATTTGTTAAGAAACAAATACAGAAATTTCCCCTATGATACATAGTTTCAAAACTTAAGTTGAAGATAATCATAAAATCTAACATTTATTAAACATTTATTTTGTGCTAGACCTGTCCTAAGCACTATACATGTAACATTAATATTTTAATTAATTACCTATGAGGCAGCTTATATGGACTAATACAGAACATAATTTTCATTAAGACGAGCTATAATATGGTCCTAGCACCGTAAGTAGCTCTAAAATGTGATACGAAGTGTTGCCAATTACTCTTTTTGTTACACTGGGAAAATAAAAGGTATTCCTTTTGAATAAAAGCTAGATGTAAAAAGAATGCTAAAGTTGTGTATTGAGTTAAGTTTTATAGTTCAAGCTTTGGACTTATTGTGGGAAGACAAATTCTCTATCTTCAAATCTTTTAATTCCCACTGAAATCTGGTAAATAAGATTTTTAATAACCTGATATTCATTAGAGATGTCATCAACCCAATAAAGGAGACCTTCGGAGTCTTTTAAAAGATCATTTTGAAAGTTTGTCTTTCTTGGCTCTTCTCAGATGAACTCTAAGTTCCAGTAAGGAGATACTGTCTGATTCCTAGTTGTAGATTCAGAGCTTGGCAGAGGAATTATCACAAAGGGGCACGATGCATGATGTGAGGATAAAGCAGGGAAAACAACGCATGAATTCCAAAGTGTTTTCATGGTTTACTGCCAAGATTATAAACAGGGAGTGAAGTGTGAGTTAATATTTTAGGCATCCCGAAAATCACTCCATGAGTTACCCCTGGTGGGATGCATCAGTGGAACTGGTGTGAGTCATGTGCAACTTTAAATGCTCTTAGTTTTCTTTCTCTGTACAGTGATTAGTGGGACTGACATCAGGTTTATAATATTGCCCTTGAGACTGCATTTTAAAAAGCTTCATCTCTGGTAACTGAGATGCCCCTAAATGAACCTTACTTCCATCAAATAAAATTAACAGTCTTCCTCAAAGTCCATCAGAACCTGCTGCCTAAGAACTGCTGAGTTCAGGTCCAAGACGGTCGGGACCTTTGAGGTAAAGTTTATAGGTGCTAAGCTGGTCACACAGACAGGAGCCAGTGAAAATAATTCAGCCAGGCAAGAAAGCTCTGTCACACAATGGCAAGAACATAGTACATGCCTTACAAAAGACTGACAGCTGTCTTTTGATTTAATCTCATGATTATCTGAGATGGCTGCCTTTCTAAGGAGAAATAGTGTTCTCTGTGTAACCTGTGTCTTCAAGGACAGCAAGTTTCTCCTATATCCAAGGTACCATCACTTCCTAGGTGTGGAGTTAATGAACTTGCTACAAACCAAAATATGACATTCCAGGAAGTCAGCTGAGCAGGTAGTAGCTAAAAACACCAACCAACCAACCCTAAACAAACAAAAACATATAATGTAAACCATTCTGAAAAACCAGCTCTTGAAACTTCCTCAGTGTTAAGACCTGAGTTTTTGTTTGTACTGGATGAGCCAAACCACAAAATCTGAGGGCGTGATCCTCAAACCTGCCCCCATTTCTAATGTCAAAGGCAAGCTTAGTGGAATTCCCCAAACCACCACAAGGTCTGACAACTCCTTAAAAGGACTCACAGAACTCACTGAAAGCTACAAAACACACTTATGGTTTATTATAAGGCAATCACATAGAAAATCAGCCCCAGGAAGAGATGCAAGGGACTGAGTTTGGGAGGGTTCCAAATGGAAGTTTCTACTGTCCTCAGGACCTGTCTCTCTCCTCATACCAATGTGTGTCAACATCGAGGGAGTACTGTCAACGAGGGAAGCTCACCCGAGCTTCAGTGTTTAGAGTTTTAATTGGGGCCTCATTAAGCAGCTTCACTGATAGATTGCCACATGATTAAACTCACCTCCCCAGAGGTTGGACTGAAACCACATGGCCCAGGGACCCACCAAGAACAACAATTCCTATCATTTGTGAAATTTCAAGGGTTTCAAGGGGCCAGGTGTCTAGTATAAAGTCCAGACCTCTCTTTGGGCAAGGCCAAATCCTTACTATACAGTTTGGCCAGGTGAGTAGAATCTTATAAAGAATAATATCCTACAGTGGTAAGAGAGAATGACACTGGTGAAGTTCTGTGTAAAGTTACATTTAACTCCCAGGCCCCTTCCCACTGACCTGTAGGAGGTAAGTCGTGGTGAACCTGACTTTATGCTTCACGTGGGCTCTCACCTTCAATCGTCTAGCTCAGGCTGAATGACAAGGCAGTGGGTCAGAGCTTCAGGAGAGAGACTCTTCTCGTCTAAAGCTAGACCTACCTCTGTCTAGGAAATTCACTTTCCACTAACTTGTCAATCTGCTAAACTCATGATTCTGGTTCTCTTTTGCTCCTTTTATTGAAGTGTTTGGGATAAATTGTGTCCCCCTAACATTCCAGAGTCCTAATCCCAGTACCTCAGAATGTAACTGTATTTAGAGAGAGGGTCTTTAAAGAGGTAATTAGGTTATAGTGAGGTCATAAGGGTGGGGTTTAGTCCAATATAATTGTTACCCTTATAAGAAAAGAAGATGAGGATACAGACACAGAGGAAAGACCACGTGAGAACACAGGGAGAAGATAGCCATTGTCAAAGTCAACAAGAGAGATCTCAGAGGAAAATGGCACTGTCAACGGATGCCTTGATCTCAGACTTCCAGCCTCCAGAACGATGAAACATAAGTTTCTGTTATATAAGCCACCTGGGCTGCAGTACTCTGCAGACCTGAAAAGCGAACACACCAATCAATTACTAATTCATATCTAATCAACTTTGCACCAATTTCTTTCTTTTCTCTTTCACCCACAAAGGCTTCCCATCTGATATTTCTGTGTCTTATTTCTCAATCCTCCAACCAAACCTCTTCTACCTCTCGGATTACCACTCCTATAGGAGCACAGAAATCTGGGCACTCATCTGGTCAACACCTTCCAGTGACTCCCTGCTAAATAAAGACTGAACTTCACAGCCCAGCAGTTATGACCTTGATGACCTTTCCAGCTTCATCTTGCACTCGTCTCTCTGACTCAAGTCACTTAGTTTGTCATCTACTAACTAGAGAGCACGATTTTTCTGCTGAACATCTTTCCTTCCACATACCATACTCTTCTTTAAGACTCAACTAAACAATTTTCTTTATGAAACATCATAGATCATTTTAGTCAGAATTATCTCTAATGTATCTTAAATTTTAGTTATTCTAGTTATCATCTTATAATGAAGAAACACCCAGAGAGCCAAGTCAAAGGTTCACATAGTATACAGACAAAAGGGTTTACCCAAAAAAAACCAAACAAAACAACGTAGCTTTATCACTGGGAAGAAAAAGAAATGTATAACTTAAATATATATACATATATACATATGTAGATTAACCATTAAAATAAAATCTACACCCAGGTCTACATGCAAATTCTTTTATTTATCTATTTTTTGAGGTTTCACTCTGTCACCCAGCCGGAGTGCAGTGGCATGATCACAGTTCACTGCATCCTTGAATTACTGGGCTCAAGTAATCCCGCTGCTTTAGCCTCCTGAGTGGCTGGGACTGTAGGTATGTACCACTACATTTTTAAAAAGCTTTTTTTTGGTAGAAATGGGGTTTCGCTTTGTTGCTCAGGCTAGTTTCAAACTCCTGAACTCAAGTGATCCTCCCACCCTGGCCTCCGAAAGTGCTGGAATTATAGGCGTGAGTCACTGTGCCCAGCCTGTATATAAAATCTGAAGCTCTCACATAAACCTTTAAGAGTTAAAATTTGTAGCCCATTCTTAGAGGGTTTCTCTTCACTGACCCTAAAGAGAGAACTCACTAAGGAAGACTAAAGGCTTTTGGCTGTTTAAACCTCAAATTATCTTTAAAAATATTATTTTAATCAACATTAAAATAACACTAATATCCATTACCATACAAATTGTACTGCAGCAGAAAGTAAGAACTCCACCCCAGGGCTTAGTCATTTGATCAAATGCTTATCAACAAGTGCAAGGAAGGAGGTCAGCGCCTAATGTAATCTTTCAGCTAAAGCTGTCACAACAACGTTTTTTAGCTCACTAATTTGCACATGTGCTATGAACAGGGGTTACACAAAAGATTTATTTATATATTCAGAAAAATTGTGAGTGATGTCTTGTTATCTAATGTGAGAACTGGCAGCAAAGGGAAAGTGTAAGACTTTGGGTCACAGACAGTTTGATCCATCAATTACAGAACATTCATTTAAATATCCCAAGGATTAATAGAGGTAGCAATTTAACATCACCTTCATAATCAAGGGCCAGGTGAAGTCTATGATTTAAATGCTTTCAAGGTACATGTGAAGAAATGAAAACAGCCTAACCATGAGAAAGGTGGACAGCCCAATTTGGACATGCCCATCATTTTACTACACAAAAGTGAATGGCTTCTATGTTTCCATTAATAGAGGGAGCAATTTAATATCACCTTCATAATCAAGGGCATTCTATCTTATATACTATTACAATGAGAATTCTATTGTCACTGCTTTGTTTCCCCCAGTTCACAGAACAGACTGAGTTGCAACAAGCTTTCATCAAATGCCCTTTTGCTGGATCTGAATTCCAGTCTAGCAGATGACATGACCCCATCTCAACCACTCAGGCCACTTCCAGGTGTTCCAGAGGCTACATGACAAACATATTCTGTCCAAAAGGCAACAAAATCATCTTGCTAAGAATAGTAAAACAATGCAATACAATTACAAACTTACTTGAACTTTGCCTCCACCTCTTCAGCAGCCTTCTGATATTGCTCAGTGGTGACTTTGTAGAACTCTGCACTCTGTGGACAAAGATTGATAGCAAAGTTTTCACTATCCAAGAACTCACAATTTCAAAAAATACATTAAGCCTTGTTTCAGTTACTCAAGCAGTAGAAGGATTTCTTGTAAGACACATAGATAATATAAAGATATGTGTATTTAAATTACAGTAGAGTTGTTCTATACAGATTAGAATGACAGAGTAAACATTGATATTTATAATTCATCATTATTTGATCCTTCTGTGAAAATGAACACTTTGGAAAAATTATTTAGATTACTCTTATTTGGAATCCACCACTGCAAGATCAAAGGATACCTGAGATCAAAAAATGAAATTTGCACACATTCACAGTTGCCTATTACTCCATCAGTGTTCCAACCAGGATACTACAGGATCATTTCTTTCTATACGGTATTTTTGTCCTCAAAACAGATTCTTTAAGGAGTAGAATTTGTTCTGTCATTCCACATGAACACAAGAATATCAACACCCATAGCTAGTCAGTAAGAACAAGGGAACAGATTTAGGCAATTTTAATACAAAAATGTTTCCATTATTATATGAATGAACATATCAACAACAGAAACCAAGGTGCAATTACAAAGTAATGCCTTCCCTGGGGAAGAAACATATAAAATGATCCATTCTTACTGGATACTTGGAAAACAGTCTTACTCAGGAGGTGGCCTGAACGACCCCTCGAGCCCTCAGACTCAATGAAATATCCTGCAAAATATGCTGTGGTACAAAAAAACACAACACAATACAGTGGTCTATTGTGTACCTTTCACTCCCTAATCACTCAGGTTTCACATGCATGGCTTGGGGTAGTTTATCTTTTAATAAATCATTGTTGGTTGGTGAAAAAATGAAAATGAAATCCTCTTCACACCAGCGACCCCTTGCATTTAACAATCTGGGCTACCCAATGACAGTCACATCCAGGTTTCTTGGATGTAGATAAAATCAATAGGTATGTGATTAGACAGCAGACTCAAGGTGGCTGGAGCCATGGACAGGTCACCATTTGAGATGATGAATGGCTTTCTATCAACCTACAGTCCCCTATGATGCTAACATTTACTATAATCTTATTTGGGCTACGATTTATCTTTCTTGCACCTGATCAATAAAGATGAACAGAACAGTTGTAAGGATCGATTGTAATTTTTTATCATTTTCAAGCACGAAGGTGCATTTCTGACATGAAGACCATATTCTAAGTGAACTGCTTCTGCATCTTTTAGAATTGCAATTTGAGTGATCAACTGCCCCGTCTATACGCCAAGAGATTTTAATTCATCTGTAGGTCTCAAGCCATCAAAAATCCATTTGTCTTCTCAGATATTTTAACTTTACACACCTTCCTATCAGTTGCATTTACAAGATTTTCTTACCTTTAAAATACATGACAGTCACTACATGGTCTTTTGCACTGTTTGACCTAAGCTTTTCTTTGAACCCTTCTAACAAAGAGAGCAGTAAAAAGGCAGTTACCAATCTATCACTGAGAATGATGAGAAACTGTCCAGTGGACATATGTTACTGAATTATCTATTAACATATTGATGAAACAACATCTTAAGACTTTCACTTATTCTAAGGATTTACACTGAAACATCTGGTCAGAGACACGACTCCATTTCTGGTTTCTGGTTCTGTTTGGTGACTTGAGCAGGTCTTCCAGCCTCCACTACCTTCCCCTCTGGTGTTTCTGGCCTGTCAACTATGGATGATAATATCAGCCCTGCTTATTTCTGCCAGAGCTGTTGTAGAAATCAAATAAGATAGGCAAGAGAGTTGTGAAACCTATTAAATGTTTTACAGAGTAAGCTCCAAAATACAATAATTTTGGAGGAAAATAATTTGAGTGAGTTCATTTTAGGTACAAGAGTAAACATGAAGCTTGGTAATGAGAATATGCACAACAGCAGAAGTTCTGCCATGCCACAGTTAGCCCCCCTCCACCTGTAATGCCAAATACATGCAAAATTATTACGGATTCTGTCAGTTTACTTCTAGGATATCAACCATGAAATACCCGTGCCTGTGTTGACCGAAAATGTAGCATGTAATTCTCAAATCAAAGCTTTAGGCTTTACTTATGCTCTATACTGCCACGTCAGTGACCAGTTTCCCCACTACATAAAGAAAAGTCTCCAGGAAGCAACACTATAAAACAACAAAGGGAATGAACCCAAATATGCCCAAGATCTGTTTGTAGATGGTTATTCATTTATTTACTTATTCATTCAACAAAATTAGATCCTTATTATCCCAATAACGTCTATCTTGGGGAATTAGACCCTCAAGAAGCTTTCCATCTAATATGGGAGAGAAGAACAAAAATTTTAATGAATAGTCACAAACGTCAAGTTAAAAATTATGGACAGTGTTACTAGAGTCCAGAAAGGATAGAGATTTCCCTTGGCCTCAAAAATTACTCTTAAAAATGAATACCCATTTAAAAAAAACAAAACCTTCCTCCATGTTTGCCAGTGGGAGAATAAATACTGGGCATTCATACACTGAAAATCTAGACAGGAAAGAAAATGAATCAGCCAAATATGTGGCACAACGAAGGCCAGTTGCAGATCTGATACGCTTGGAAGCAACTGAAGCCCAGGCTGGAAAGTGCAAAAGGATGAACAAGAGGAGCAAATACCGACACCACTGACTCTCTCCGAGTGGCAGCTCTTATATGGTGGTGGTGGACACAGATGAAAGGCGAGAATGCTGCCATGGCAGGGAACACAAGGGGGCCACTGTGTTGCCGTATTTCTTTAAATGGCATGTAGGTTCACACCTAGTGGTTGCATCAGTTTCACATATTTTGCAACACACACAAAAATCCTACTACTCCACCCACCCAAAGGGGCTATTTAACAATAAGAAACAATTCCGTTTGGGTAGAACATAAAAGTATGCTTGTGAGATACATGGCAAAGAGGCTGGCTGAGTTGAGATTTTGTATACGCCTCAACATTAAGCTCTGCAGTGGGTGCACAATGCTGAACAGACGGACTTTTCTCAACTTTTTGTTGTGAAATAATTTTAGACTTACAGAAAAAAAAAATAGCAGAAGTTTCCCATATATTTTTCACCTAGGTTCCCCTATGTCAACATCTTAGTTAACCATAATATAATCATCAAAAGTAATACATTAACAATGTTACACTTCCTTCCGATTTTTCCAGGTTTCCCACTAACATTCTTTTTCTGTTCCGGGAGCTAATCCTGAACCCCATGTTGTGTTTAGTGGCCATAACTCCTTTGGTCTCCTCCAGTCTACGACAGTTCCTCAGTCTTTCCTTGTCTTTAATGACCCTGACAATTCTGAAGACCATTGGTCTAACATTTTGCAGAACCACTTGTGGTTTGGACTTATCTGATTTTTACTCCTGGTGAGATGCGTTTATGCATTACTGCAAAGATACTACAGGTGCAATGCCCCTTCCCTGCATGACTTCAGGAGCTACGTTACAGCAACAGGACTTTTTACTTGACTAAGGTGGTATCTGCAGGGCTTCTCTGCAATAAAGCTGTTATTTTTCCTTTTCTAATTGATATCTTACAGGAGATACTTTGAGACTGTGCAAACATCCCATTGGTGCTAAAGTTCTATCACTTTTTTGTATGAGTCAGCGAGTCTTATCTGCAGCAAGGATTACTGTGGTGTTTTGATGGTGCCCTAATTTTTAAATGACATTATTGCACACTTAGACCTTATTGGGACAATGATAATCTTTACACACTCTTTTACTCAATAATGAAAACAATACAGCCACACAGGAAATGCCTTAAAAAAAAAATCAGGCCGGGCTCAGTGGGTTAGCCTGCAATTCCAGCACTTTGGGAGGCCAAGGCAAGCAGATTTCCTGAGCCCAGGGGTTCGAGACCAGCCGGGCAATTTAGCAAGACCTCGTCTCTTCAATAAATAAAAAATTAGCTGGGCGTGGTAGTGTGCGCCTGTAGATCTGGCTACTTGGAAGGCTGAGGCAGAAGTATCACCCAAGCCCAGCAGGTTGACACTGGGGTGGCCGTGAGCATGCCATTGCATTCCAGCCTGGGCGACAGAGACTCCAACTCAAAAAAAAAAAAAAAAAAATCTTCCGAGTGGGTAGGTATTCTTAGGCAAGCATGAACCTCCCACAGTCTAATTAGGAAGTACAAAAGAAGGAAATTCAAGAGCTATAGGGGATAGGACTCAATCATGCAAACGAACGAACTTGGCTGACAAGACTCCTCAGTGAGGTGACCTCCCTTCTGCTGGCAGAATAGGTCGTGGACACAGAGTTACTCATGAAGTGTACTCAACATAGAGTCCTGGGGCACACCCTGAAGCTCTGGGGACAGGGCCAGGAAGCTGCACTTTCAACAAGCTTCCTGAGTGGATTCTGAATACACTCTACATGTGGAAACTACTGGGATTCTTGGACAATAAAATATTGTATTTAGCTTGCCATTCAACGTGAAAGAAATCAGTGTTTTTGAAGAATGATGGTGAATAACCATTTTTCATAATTAGATACACCTATAATCTTTACAAAGGTGCTCCAAATTAGTAATTCTGCCAGTATCACTGACAAATCGCTGGTGGACCTCAACCTGTCCAAAAACTGTCTTTACAAATTGCCTAGCAACACTACAATGTTGCCCCTCCAAATGGTACATAGAGGTAGAAGTACAATAATTTTCAGGAAGGTTGCTTTTGTGATTTGTGTCGTCTTGAGATCTTAATTGGTTGTACATGCCGCTACCTTCTTTATTAATCATGTCATCATTATAACTAAGTTTTTTATTTGGTTAACCCTACAGTTTGTGGTAGGACATACTTATATCAATTGTATTATGATTATTTACTAATAGCTAAATTTTAAGAAATAGATAGTCTGTGCTTCAAATAAGTAACAACCACATTCCAATTTATAAAGGTGTGTATATCCCCTCCCAACTTTGTTGGTGTGCTAAGTTCTCGTATTGTATGGGGTTGGAGAGAAACTGTTATAACCTTAAAAAGCGAACCCAAAAGAACAAGTGGAGAAAGACGCCCATGACCTCACATGGTGATCTTTCTGATGAATGATCACTGCCTTGTATAAGGGGGGGTCTGACTTCTGAGCCTATAAGGTTCTTTATCACTGAGAATTAAAAATCTCTCCATTCACATTCACTCTTCATAGCCTCCTGTTCCATCAACAACAGAAAAAAATACTTGACATGATGTGCCCAATGGAAACATGGATTTGTGGGAGGTAAATGTGATTTAAATCAAATATCAAAGGTGTGTGTGATTTAATAATTTCTTCCTTTAAAACAGAAACTTACTGTTTGAAGAAGCATAAAACATTTTTTTCACCAAAGCTGTCTTTGAGAAGGCAGCTCTCATAAATTCAAAGTAGAATAAGAGTATCTTTTAGATGTTTGAGTACCATCAAACATCTGATAAAGGCTTGCCTTTCTTTGTCAGAGATAAGGAAAATGAGCTCCTGGGAGGTGAACTATCTTCAAAATAAAATATAATTCTCTATATTTGACAGATGCTTCCATCACCTATATTACAAGATGAGGCATCACTGAAAACAACAGACATTTTTATTTCCCACATTAAAACATATTCCAATCTAAGACATCAGGGACCAATTACTGAAAACAGAGGAAACAGAGTGGGGAAACTGAATGCTCCATGGTTACACAATCTTAATATGTTTCATTTAAAACATGAATGTGCCATCCACAGCACTCTGCCCTTGGGTGGGCAATTCGTAGCAGTACAGTATGATGGTTAAAAACATGGACTTCAGAGCCAGGTGGTCAAATCATGGCTATACCCTTGTGCAGCTGAGTAAGTTCCTTAGCCTCAACAATTACCTCATCTGTAATACAATGATAGTAATGATAATTACCTAGGAAGATTCTTTGGGATTAAATAATATATGTAAAGTTCTTCGAGTAGTTCTAGGGACTTAAATGTTACCTATTATTATTAAAAATTATTTGGGCAACCTCTTTCAGGTCCCTTCCCACTATGGGAGCTTTTCTGTCTTAATAAATCCTACTCAAAGAAAATTATTTGAAAAAAACCTGTAGAGTATTGAGTAATTAAAAAAAAACTATTAAAATGTAAATCTTTTAAAAACAGTAGTCCAAGCTGGGCTCAGTGGCTCAGTCTGTAATCCCGCGCCTTTGGGAGGCTGAGGTGAGTGGATTGCCTGAGCCTGCGGGTTCGAGACCCGCCTGGGCAGCGAGACCTCATCTCTACAATAAATCAAAAAATCAGTCGGGCATGGTAGCGCATGCCTGTAATTCCGGCTTCTCGGAAGGCTGAGGCGGAAGGATCGCCAGATCCCAGCAGGCGAGGCTGCGGTGGCCGGGAGCGGCCACTGCACTCCAGTCTGGGCAACCAAGTGAGACTCCGGCTCAAAAAAATAAATAAATAAATAAATAAAAACAGTAGTCTTTTTTTCCATTAACCAGACACCACTGAATGTTGCTCACATTGCTTATTGGTTCTGTTTTTCTGTTTCTAAAGATGAGAGGGAAATGTGAGGCCATAACCAGCTAGTGTTGGGGGTAATAATAGCTATGGAATTAACTGACCCATAAAAATTCAACCAACATGTGACCATATCACTAATGAAACCCCCTTAACTAAGTTAAATAGCAGAAGCACCTTGATGCCAGATTTCCCAGGGCCTCAATTCTCATTCTATAATGTGAATCTCCAGCATGAGAAATAGTGTTCATGATTCCCAAACTGACTTGCTCATGGAACCCTTCAGCTATAGAGCATCGTGAGGGAAGAGAATCCTCTGAAATGGTCCGTGAGAAAGCTGGAATAAGAAAAGCACAACCACATTTCAACCCTCACTTTCCGGCATGGAACTTTTCCTCCTCAAAGCAACATTTTCTTGTAGGTTATTTTTTAAACCCTTTTGATGTTCAAAAGGCAAGGACAGAGAAGTAGGCAATACTGAAAAATGACTCCAAAACTGATGATGACATATCACTTTTCATTCAGTGCTAATAAAAGAGTATGCCATTATCTTGAATTTTAAAAACTGACATGAAATCCTTTAAGACAACTGTTGCTGCACCTCCAACCTGCTCTTTCTGAGCCCTGTGCAGATTGCAAGAATGGCTGAGAATCTTAACTCTTTTCTACATTCTTGCTCCTCAGCAACATGACTTCACAGCTTCTCATAAGGACAGGGTAGAGTTTACCTTCCTCTCCAATCTGAGCTTTTTGTGACTTGCTGGCCAACAGAATGATAACCCTACCCAGGGGCCAGTAACGCCAGGCTGGCCTTCCTGCTGGAAGAAGAGAGACTCAAGCTAACTCAGTTGAGGACATGCTAGGCTGGCGAGCCTTTGGCCTACTCGGCAGGATGGAGCCCAGTCAGGACCAGAACTGCCCAGCTGATGCCAGCACAAACTGTGACCTACAAAATCAAAAGGGGAATAGATGGTGGTTTGAGCCCCTGAGGTTGGAGTGGTTCATTATATGGTAAAAATTAACTGAATCATGCTCCTTCTCTGTGTTCTCATAGAATAGACTTTTATCAAGTACTTGCCACACTGCACCAACAGCATGTGTCTCTGAGTTGTCTCCCACCTGGTCCACAGTTCCCCAAGGGCAGGTATCTGTTATTCCTTTTACTTAGAGACCCCAACAAAACACACAAAGCTTACAAAACAACGTCAGAGTGACACCAGCAATTCTGAACTGCACGTCAACATCTGCTCTTACTTAAGACAGGATGGGATAGAGACATGTCTACAGCAAATGAAATAATGCTATAATGAGGTTAAGACAAAATACTACATGTACTATGAGTTCTACAAATTGACAACCGTTTCAGCCTGCAATGTCACACAAAAGGAAATGGATGTTGCTTAAGATGGTATTCAATTACAGTAGCTTAACACTGTAGCTTGAACAAGTAGGGAGCTATTTTCCTCATGTAATAAGAAGTGTGGATGGCGAAAACCCGGGGCTGATGTGGCTACATCAACAAATAACTAGGCCCCCTTCTGTCTTCATTCCCAGTCCTCTTGGCAGGTGGCTGTGGTCCTCGCGGTCTCGAGACAGCTGCTGCACCTTCAGTTACTACGCTGTGCTCTAAGGAGGGATGAAGGGGAAGTAAGGAGATGTGTACATTCCGTTTCTTTGTCCAGAATTATATGTCCTGCAACAACCCTGGCTGCAAAGGAGGCTAGCAAATTATTTTTGGTTTTTTGTTTCTGGAGAAAAGAAAGAAAATAAAGAGGGAATTTGGAACAGATGTTTATTGGGCCAATTTATTGAACCTGCCACAGAGCTGAGGCAATGGCACACAACCATGTACAAAACAGTGTGGCTGATTTTAGATGCAAGTGTTCAATATTTCCTTCCAATTCTCCCTAAACTTCTAATTTGGGGCATGGGGGAGGGGGGGATTTACCCATCTGGTCTTCTCATACCCAAAAACAAAGCTTTTAGACAGTGAGGAAAGAAATGGGAAACAACGAGGGTAGGCATCATTCCCAAGTCTCTTTGGGCTGGCTGTGGCCCGAGTTTCAAATGTACGACACACTGCCATCTTCCATTTACAGACAGTATCCTTTTAAAGGTGTATACTGAAATGCACATGCACACACATTATCGCTAGATTTGAAAAGTGTGTTTTCAAGTTCATAATTAGATAAACAGAAAACACACACACACACACACACACACACACACACACACACAGTATTCTTGCAATGTTTTCCCAGATTCTGAATCTTATTTCTGTTCTATTATAACTAATGTGATCACATCTGTAGTATATAAGAAAAGAACAAATCAATGAGGTCCTAAGAAAAATCTGTTAACTGGTTCTAGTCAGTTCTTGTATAAAATGCTTCATATGGAGATTGGGGCATAACTATGCAACACCAGGGATAAGGTGCAGCTTAAAATTGGTTGCCTGACACTATCCCAGGAGACTAACATGATTGCTGACTGTCCACTCAAGGATGTGGCAACTCCACAGATGTTAGCCCAGGCTGAATGGGAGGAAGCGTCTAGAATCAGACTGGCTGAAGTTGTGGCTCTCCTCTTTCCAAGTTGGTCTATTTAATTACAACTGTGGCTCTCTCCTTTCCCACAGCCCAGCCAGACATAAGTGTCACTCTATGTGGCTGGCCAATTCAACAAAAGTCTAGGGTGGACAAGCACTAATACCAATACAAGCACTCCCACTGCTGAATAGCCAGATACAAACCAGTCTAATTTAACCCTTTTTGGTATAACACACTCACCCAAGAACTATGTTCTCATACATGATCAGTTAGATGCAGGTAAGTGTGTTTCCCCAGGGTAAGAGCTAAGTTTTGGGAACCTCGTTTAATGTTGCATTAACTGCAGTGCGGATATAATCCCAGGCACAGAAGCTCTGAGTCGCTCATTTACTCAGTGGCATAAGATGTTCAAAAAGAGTTCATGCCTTGTCAACCATCTAGTCTTTTATTTACAATTATAAGAACCAAAAGACTTTGTAATATAAGTACAATTTTCACCATAATTTTATGATATAATTTTTTTTTTGAGGTGGAATCTCACTTTGTTGTCTAGGCTATGGTGCAGCGGCACACTCATGGCCACCCTAGCATTGACCTGCTGGGCTCTGACGATCTGTCCACCTCAGTCTTCCAAGTAGCCAGAACTATAGGCACACACTACCGTGCCTGGCTAATTTTTGATTTATTGTAGAGACAAGGTCTCGCCAAGTTACCTGGACTGGTCTTGAACCCACAGGCTCAGGCAATCCACTCGCCTTGGCCTCCCAAAGTGCTGGGATTACAGACTGAGCCACTGAGCCCAGCCTACAGAATTCTTTAAAAAATTACTGATAATCTAAATTTAGTTTACCTCACAGGTTTAGCATTTTTCCTGAAAAGCCTCCTATCAGGAAGCCAAATGGCTGGTGTGAGCACTACCTTTCCTGTGTTCCTGCATACTCTGAAGTTTGTTCTTGGTGAGCATAACAGTGGGGGGATTTGAAATTCTCAGTAAGAAAAGGAGCCTGTGAATAGAGGCACTGGCACCTTAAAGTGCCTTTTATTGCCAAAGTTTCTTGAACCCATGGCCTTGCTTCCTCGGTGGCTCAGCCTGTAATCCCACGCTTTGGGAGGCTGAGGTGAGTGGACTGCCTGAGACCGCGGGTTCGAGACCCGCCCGGACAACTTGGTGAGACCTCATCTCTACAATAAATCAAAAATTAGCCAGGCGTGGCAGCGCGCGCCTGTAGTTCCAGCTACTTGGAAGGCTGAGGCGGAAGGATCGCCGGAGCCCAGCAGGTCGAGGCTGTGGTGGCCGGGAGTGGCCACTGCACTCCAGTCTGGGCGACGGAGTGAGACTCCTACTCAAAAAAAAAGAAAAAAGAAAGAAAGAAAAGTAGCCTGTGAACAGAGTCACTGGCACCTTAAAGTACCTTTTATTGCCAAAGTTTCTTGAACCCATGGCCTTGCTTCCACTTCTCTGGACTCTCTCCTCTTACCCCCAACCCTTCCTCCCACCTCAGAATGGTGTTTGCAAGACAGGGAAGTCAAAGCTAACATTGAAATAGCTTGCAAATTGCCAACATGGGCTCAGAGTCACAGACTATCAGATCTACAGTTCTGTTTCTAAAAAGTACATCAAGGAATGGTTGGGTTATTTAAACTGAGTCTCACCTTTTAACATCTAAAGTGAGGATTTTACCTTTCAGGATGATTGTATCAATAAGACTATGTAAGTTCAGTAGTTGGCATCAAGTCTGGCTTCTCCTGTGGAAGTCAGAGGTTCTCAATCACGATACCACTCCTGCCAACAACCCCTGGCTCCCCAGGGAATCCACAGAGCCTGCATTTCCACAAATTGACCTCTGCAACTAAGCACAAACTTGAAGAACAATCATCAAGTATATGGACCCAAACTGCATCTCTGTTTCTAGCAGTCAGCATTGCTATTTGTTTCACATAAGTGTTAAACTCAAAAGATTAGGTATCTATCCTGAGTGCCTCTAAATTTCTGCTACTAGCCATTTGTGTATATTGAAAACCGTATCTTAATTTTTCTCAGTCCTATGTTCCCAAATCCACATCCCTGGTAATCAACAATAAATGACTAAATTAGCAGTTTCTAACGAATCACAAATTCTATTACACTGTACGGTGAAGACAATGAAAATTCCCTGGAACACAAGACTACCACTGGCTTATCCCAACACTTCCCTTTCCTTCTTATATAACCCTAGGTTTACGCTGGATATATGGTCCCCAAAACTGAAGTTCCAAGTCTGCTTCCAGTAGGCTGAGCTGTAAGCAGAAGGTTTTTATGGGGCTTCTAAGCAGGCTGCATAATAGGGGCTGGTCTCAGCTGACAGGGAGTCTTTCTTTTCAACCCTTTTATTCTGCTCTTACCCCCGGTCCTCAATGCAGACATGGTGGTCAGAGCTCCAGCAGTCATCTTGGGACATATGTAGACCTTAAAGAGGGAAACCCTGTGCTGAGGTGTGGGAGTGGAGAAACAGGTACCCAGGGCGCTCCTGACACTGGGGCCACCATGCTAGCCCTGGACTGCCTGCCTCTGGACTTTAATTAAATAAGAGAAAAATAACTTCTTTCTAATTTAAGTCATTCTATTTTTATGATATATGGGGTCAAACTAATCAGAACTAGACCTTCTTTAAGCCCCGAGATGTTTGCTTTTCGTAGACCTCATGAATAACTCCAATGAAGTCAAGTGCGATGGCACTGGCAGCCCCTTTCTCCTCAGCAGCAATGCTTCACTCCTGTTCGTCAGAAACCTCCATCTCCTTCCACCTCTCTTCTCTTCCCACAAGGAACAGGAGGGATTTTAAAAAATGTAAAGCCAAGTTTAACTCTAGCATCAACTCTTATCACCTCTGAGAGGACACATTTCATGAAAACCATTGTCCCTGGGTGCCTTGGCAAAATTAATCAACTGCTTTTGTAATTACCCTTTCATTCCATCTTTACTATTTCTCATATAAAGAAACAGAGCTATTCAGAGCTTCTCCTGGCATTTCTAGTTTTATTCCAGGAGCGTTAGCAACTTCACTAATTAGAGTCTCAGGTTTTTTCCTTCACTTAGTTTTCTAATTACAGTAGGAATCCTAGACTCATTGACAGTTTTGCCACTACTCAAGGATATACCTTAGTTACACTATCTCATGTTTCAGTTTCTTCATCTGGGCAATTTATAAGCAACTGCAGAAAAACTCATCTGGCATTCTCAGTTTCCTTTTACTTGCTCATTTCTTCATTCTATAAATACTGAAGGTCTATGCCTGGTATTAGGCAAGGAACTTGGATTATAATGATGAGCACATGCATGCCAGACCCTGCTTCTATGGAACTTATAGTATAATGGGAGGACAGATGTAAATTTTAAAATCACATAAACACATAATTAGTAAAGAATTACAAAGGCACTGGATCACTATGGAATTTTTTATCTCTAGAAAGTGGTTTTCTAAGGAGTCTCTGAAGCCCTATATTTCTCTGAAGTATCTAACTACCGTTCATATTCAGCTCTGAAGTCAGCTGTGATTTTATTTCCTTTTAATTTCTCTAGCTATTTCTGTCAGACAATTCAAGCTTCATCTCAGAGTTCTCTCCACTTGCAAAAGTTCATTCTGATCCCTTTAGGATCAGATCCCTTGTACTTTCTATGTTTAAAAAACACTGGAAATAGTGTATTTTATAAAACGACAAGCAACACAGAGGCACAGACATACCCAGAGGTTTCTACAAGGAGCAGTTTATAGATGTAAGGAGATTACCTTCCCTTCTTATTTTACAGCCTTCCAAAACAAGTTAAGTTTTTATCATGCACTTGTATGATTTTCATAAGACAACCATCCCTTAACTGCAACAGGCATTACGCTAAAATGCTTACCATGCTAGAGGGCTGTCTTACCCAGACAGTCCTGGGAAAGAGAATCTGCTCCTTCCCCCATTTTCCATGCTTAGGTCGAGACCGCTCATTATCCAACATGTAGAGTATTAATTTTTCCACCATTCTTTTACATCATAATCCCAGTAAAAGGTCTTATGTTTTCCTGTGTTTGCAGCTCCTCACCCTCCCACACTCACCTTCTGGATGCCTGTATTATGCACCTGAGATCTCTCTGCTCTTGACGTGGTTGCATGTCTCAATGTTTCTTCTATGAGGGTGAGACACAGCAATTTCACTGTAATCAAAGGGTCAGTGCAAGGTTTTACCAAGGTGTCTTGCAAGACCTGCGGAGGAAGACTTACACCACGGCACGTTACCAGCGTAGGAAACTGCCATTCTCCTGAGGGCCGTGGTAGCACAGTCACTCTCCAGATGGGGAAGACTCACTTGGGAAGTGCTCAGTGAGGTGATGCTGCATGCCTGTCTCACAGCACACCCACTGGATAGCTTCACACAGGAGGTGTCACATCTGTATGGCCGACATATCTCAGTCTGGCACTCCATCTTACCCTTGCTAGTCTCCTGTGAAAAGCAACACGATAAAGCCAGCACACAAACTCTACTGTGTCTGTTCAGCACGAGCACTGGTACAGCACAGGCACACTGAGGCTTCTTGAAACTGTGGGCTGAGAAGAACGCCTCAGATGATCACCCTTACTGCAAAGGAAGCATGTACACATCAGCTCTGTTATCAGCAACTCTGCTCACCTCTGCATACATTCATAATTTTGTAATCTGAAGGATTTGTAAAAGATGCTCACTTTGATGATACTGGCTGACTCATTCCACCTCTTCTCCAGTCAGTCCTTGGAGAGGCCCAACCTAAAATTCATTCATTCAAAAAGCACTATTGTTGAAGAGCTAACATGGGCCAGGCCAAGTTTGGGCCTCAAAGGCTAGAGGACAGGGAACTTGAAACAACCAACCAGTCTTAATATACAAAGATAACCAGCTTCCATTTTGTTGTCTTTCTAGTCTTCAAATGCCACGAATGGCAGTAAAAGCCTTTCTAACCAACCCAGTGGTCCTCAAACATGCAAGGTCCATACTATTAACTAAAAACACAATCATAGCCATCATATAAATAACCATAGAACAGAGAACAAAATTACAGATTCTCATGGGGAATTAGGAGATCTCTGAGATGACTTCCTTGGCATTCCAGGTGAGGGTGAGGGCTTCCACTTACTACCCTTGGGCTCACCATCTGCTAACTTTCCAATGGAGGCACATTCCCAACAGGTGTGGGCAGGAGACCCTCCCAGACAAAAGGTGTGTGTGTGGAGTGAACAGGAACTCTGCCAGGAAGGGAGTGTCGGGGAAAGGAGTCCTGACAGGGCTGAGGAGGCCACATGAAATCTGCCTCACCCCACTGTTGCCTGGAACCTGACTTTTAAAAAATGGCTTCATCAGCCGGTCTCGGTGGCTCAGCCTGTAATCCCACGTGTTGGGAGGCCGAGGTGAGTGGACTGCCTGAGCCCGTGGGTTCGAGACCTGCCTGGGCAACTTGGTGAGACCTCATCTCTACAATAAACCAAAAATTAGCTGGGCGTGGTAGCGCACGCCTGTAGTTCCAGCTACTTGGAAGGCTGAGGCGGAAGGATCGCCAGAGCCCAGCAGGTCGAGGCTGCGGTGGCCGGGAGCGTGCCACTGCACTCCAGTCGGGGTGACAGAGTGAGACCCCAACTAAAAAAAAAATGGCTTCATCATGTATCTCCAGCAAGATGACACAGAGGTATTCTAACAGAGGCCAACACAAATCACGCCTTCTGGTTCAGAACATCTACTTAAGAAAAACTTTCCAGAAGCTTGAGTGAACCCCTGAGCTTTTTCAGACATGATACACTTGGGGTCCTGCTCGGCACCAGCCAAAAAAGTGACCCCAACAGAATCAAACCTACGTGGTCAGAAGTGATGTCTCTTCAACATCACAGAAGATGGCGCCTCTCATACAGATGAGGGCCACGGACAAACGCAGGCCCCAGACTGTGCGGGTCTCCTTAAGTGAACGTGATGAAAACGCTGCCTGACTGCAGCCGTGTGAAGCCAAGAGCCTTCCCGAGGAGGGGCTCGAGCCTCTAAAGTAATCTCATCACTATGTTTAGAAAAGTGTGTGTGTCACCTGTTGACACATAAAAGGTGGCACAAATGACACTACCTAGTGAGTTAATGTGGTGCTTGCTCCTTCAATGTCCATTTTACACCTATACTCGTAGTCAAGGCATGGTTTCAGGACTGGTACAAGCACAGCGTATGCAGTTAGCATCCATGACAGTTTCTCACTGTGACTCTACTTCCGTCTCTGGCTCTGGGCACTACCAGATGTCTACCTATGAGAAAACACTGACACCCAACCAAAGGCAAAAGTTTACAAGGAATTTCATTATTTTCTCAGCTAAAATTTCACCTAACAGAACATACCACTCTTAGACAACTCTTGATTGGGGAGGTCTAGACCACATATGCTTTCTTGATAGTCCTATCTTAAAAGTCTGTGAGACAAAGATTGGAAAAATCATGTAATGTTACCCCACCAAATTGGCTTTTTTATTTGCCTTTTTTAGAACACAGATGTCTTAAGTGTCAATGAGTACATAAGAAAATGAGATTCCTCATAATTTGCTAGTAAGAGTATAAACTAGTACAATTTATGGCAACATGTTTCACATGCCTTTCACTGATGTACACTATGACTCCAAAGTTTCATTTCTAGAAATATGTGAAATAATTGTGGATGTATATAAAGATTTAGCTAAAAATTCGTTCATCGTGGAGTTTATGATATTTAAAAATGAGAAGCAATTATCCCACCAGAGAAAACAGCTAAGTAAAGTAACAGATTATCCATTCAATGGAAAGATAGGGGCTTGCTCCCCACCCCACAGAAGAAGGAAAAAAAGAAATGTTTAACTTCCTTTAGGTTTTAGCCCCTGGTGAATAGATTTAGGAATTCAGGAATAAGAACAGCCACATAACAATATCTTATAATGTTCCCAACTGTAACAATTCTTCTCTAAAACAAAAAAGTAAAAATAAAAACTTGGCATTTCCACATTCTACAAATACACCCATTCATGAGGTCAATAGAGATGAAAAAGTAGGAAATAATTTTTAAAAGGGGGTAGATTAACAAGCCTATTTTAAACAATGAAGGCTAAAACCCTATTTATTCTTGTTGTCTCTGAAATTCTTCAGTCATTTGTTACGTGGGTCAATGTTCATTCTTGATTCATTCAAATACTTACTGATGTCTAACTCCTACAGAGAAAGGTACTAGTAGCTGAGCAAGATTCTTTTTATTTTTATTTATTTATGTATTTGAGTCAGGGTCTCATTCTGTCACCCAGGGTGGAGTGCAGTGGCATCCCTGCGGCCACCACAGCCTGGATCTGCTGAGCTCAGGTGATCCTTCCGCCTAAGCCTTCCAAGAGGCTGGAACTACAGGTATGTGTCACCATGCTCGGTTAATTGTTTCAATTTACTGTAGAGATGAAGTCTCATCAAGTTGTCCAGGCTGGTCTTAAACTCTTGTGCTCAGGCAATTCTCTTGCCTCTGCCTCCCAAAGTGCTGGGATTAGAGGTGTGAGCCACCAGGCCCAGCCGAGCTGTTTTTTAGAAAGCAATTACAACCTACTCTCTAGTGCTTACAACCTACTGGGATGTAACATCTTACTAGAAAGTCTCTGGAAAGAGGGGGAGGCGCTGGAGATTCCTCCTTTACAAGTGAACACAAGTCCTTCAGGGCAAGAGTTTCAATATAGGAGGCAGGTAGAGACCTAAGATCTCCAGCAGGAAATATTGTTAGGAATCAATTATTTCTTCTTTTTATCTCATTTGATATTATGATGAAAACCAGCCAAGGAAAAAGTGAGGTAAGAAGCTGCTGTCTTCATTTAACCTACCAGAAATAATGTCTTCCTTTTCCCTTGCTTTTACCTTAAGCAAGGTTACATACAGGGTTGGTGTCACAGAAGTATTAAGTGTGAGAACCAAATCTGTCTAGGCCTAATGCTGAGTTCAAGTCTTGAGACATCAAACACTGCAGTGCCTTCAGTACAAAGCAGCAGGTGGTGCCCTGTGAAGTACTTCACACAGTTGTGCTTTTCTTTGCCATGGAGGTCTTATACTTATTTATTAACAGTCTAGTAAGAATGAACCGCAATGCCCAAGCCAAAGAAGATCCACCACAAATGATACATCTACCTCAAGTTTTAATTTAATTGATTTGAGTGCATACTCTGATGAATTGTCACATGGCTTCCCCCAGTTCTAGCAATGCACATAAAGCTATACGAGTGAGTAGAAAAGTCTTAATTTAAGGGTTAAAAATCTCAGATATGAATTGGAAAAAGCTTTCAAAAGTGGCAAAGGAATCAGCTATCGATTTCAAAGACATGTTTATCTTTTTGTATTTCAAAGGAAAGGCCTTTTGAAAGATGTGCATAGAAACAAGCATGTGAATAGAGGCTCATTGAAAAGTCTCGCTTTCAGGTACAATGGCTCTCCCTCAGAAGACTTTGTGCAGGATCCCAGAGTCTCTAAGGTGCATTTCACAGGCTGCTGCGTGCACCCAGGACCCGGGATCCTCTCTGTCAGCTTCTGCTTCATGTTCATTAGTATATTCCAGCATTATGGCCCCAAACTCTACTTAAGCTTCACCCCTCAGCTGCAGAAATGCAGTTCATTCATGCAGCACTGAAACATGACAGAATGTGTTGTATTTATAAAAATGCAAAAAGAGGGGGAGGATGGGATGGGAGAAGATAACCATGGAGGACCAGTAGGCGAGTTTGACAAGTCTTCTAGAAATATTCATGAAAATCTGTCCCTGAAAACTGCTGGTATTTGGTAGCCAATCTTTTCCACGTGGCTTTTCTGAAAATGTTCTTAGAAAGATCCCACAAAGGGGTGATAATAAAATGCATCTCATCAAACCATCTTCCAGTCTAGGATGATGTCATGTTCTCACGTCTTCCATGTGGGTTACAACTCCCTCCCCCGGTCCATCTCACTGATGCCATCTTCATTACACTGTGCATTTGGTAAGTCCAGATCCTCCAAGCAGGACCTGTGGGACCGTGAGATGCAGCCCCACCAGAGATGAAGCAGAAGTACTGTTCCTTCTCACAAAGGCCAACTCGAGAGTCAGGGTGCTGAGGTCTGCAAAGATGCTTTAAAGAACAGCATATTTGCCCACAGCAAGGGTCTCCTGTACAACCCCCAGAATCTGAACACATCTCCAGGAAAGAGAAGTGATCTTTTTGAAAAAGGTCTTTATTAAAAAGACAAATGTGAACTATAAATGGAATCTGAGGTAAATAATGAGAATTAGGCTCTGAAATGATTCCTTTTCCTAGCACACATTCCCAGAAATTACAGACCAAAAAAGCCTGTAATAACCAGGCTGTGGTCGGATTTTGGCTTATTGCTCAGTGTGGCCCAAATGTTCCCAGACCAAATCCATCAGTGCTGGATGTAAATGGCCTCATGCTGGGCTTGGTTTCAACAGGATTCTCTGCCTGGTGAAGCCCTCTCTCCAACTACAGGCCAAGTTATTAAGAAATTGTTTGTCATCTTAGATTGGATTGATCATTTGTTTCCCTGAATTCTTTTTCTCATCATTTACTCATTACACACCTCCTCCTGATAGAAGGAGACATTTATTAGCTTCTGCATTCATTGCATTGGCAAACAGAAACATTCTGCTGCATTTCCTGGGGGTTCACTCATTTATCTATTGGATAAGAGACTGAAGTTTTCTACAGGGCAGAAAAATTAAAATATCAGTCAGGCTGACAGCCAGGAAAATGAGGGTCTCTCTGCAACAAGAGGCTTGCCGCAGCTCTTGGTTTATGAGGAGCTGCAATGTTATTTCACCAAACCACCACTTCATATATAACAAAAATTGTGGGCTATTAGCTGGTGACTAGCATTCCAAATGAATAATACACATGGTACACTGCAAAGTACCTGAGATGCAAAGCAGACTGCTCTTTTAAGTAGAAAATACAGCAAAAGGCTTACAAAGATCCATTTCTACAGGGAGTCAGGGAGAGAAGACCATCTTATTAGACCCATGACACTGGAGCTAGAATCATAGCATTTTAAGTTTGTAAGGGACCTTCCAGGTCAGTAAATCCTTTTGCGAGAATCTTCTTTGCAGTCTTCCTGACAAGTGATCCTTCTCTTGTGCCTGAAACGCTTCTGGTGATGGGGAAACTGGCATGTCTCACAAGGCAGTCTGTCTTAGAGTTGAAGACCTCTGGTCAGCAGGGGTCACTTGCTAAAGGGAGCCTGGCTGCTTGTGACCCTTGGGCAAGTCGTTCCACCCCTCTGGGTCTCGTTGTGGAAATCAGCTACCCACCCTTGCATGGAGAGAAGCAGAGTTGAAGGTGAGAAATGCCATGCAGAGGCTCAGTGCCCTCATCCCAGCCAAGACGGCATGCCCCTCAGACGAAGGACAACTCCCTGTATTGCCCAGTGCCACGCTCGCCCAGAGCTGGGCTTTCTTCAGCTCTTTTTCAATTCTTCACTTCTTTGTCCCTCTTATCTCTTTGGCTTCACTTTCCTTGAACCAACTTTTATGATACACCATTCTTGACAAAATACAAAAGCAATAACACAATGTAATATCTGCTCGGCTGTGAGCACAGCCCCTCACAGTGGCCTCTCCCAGCCCTTGCCCCAGTCATCCTGATTCTCTGCTAGCAACTTCTGGGTTTTAGCCCTCAGTTCAACAAAGTAGAGCCTAGTGTTGTGCCAGGTCCTGGTTGCATAAAGAAAAATCAGTTTCCAGTCCTCTGCCCTGTGACAAGTTACCCATTAGAAGACTCCAGCCTTCCCGATAAATAATATGCTTAAAATATTGCTCATGTCCCATCAAATCGTTTTGGGGAGAAGAAAGAGTATATATGCCAATAATAATATCTTTACAAATCAGTGACATCTCTTAGCTAAGTGTCCATACAGACATTTTTTCTAAATAGCTCTTAAATCTGATCTGAGGATGTCCTGGGTAGTTAAACTGTTTGATGTACAGATATTCAGATTGCAAACTGATCCGTTCAATTAATACCCAGCAGCCTCAGTCCACCATCAGTAAGAGATCCTCATTCACAATCTTCACAGTCTTAGTTACCGTCACCGAACGCCAAAGAAGCAAGTCATGCATCCATGTATTTGATACTCTCACTAAAAGCCCCCTTAAATGTTTAATTATAGCTTAGCAGCCTATGAAACACAGCAACAAAACTTGTCAAAGATTAATTCATGCTCACATGCTCAAAACAGGTGATATTAACATAAGGCTACTGGTTTAGTGGTTCACACACACACACACACACACACACACACACACACACCTATCTGGTTTAGTGGTTGACACACACACACACACACACACACACACACACACACACACACACACACCTGAAGCAAAACACACACACACACACACACCTATCTGGTTTAGTGGTTGACACACACACACACACACACACACACACACCTCTGAAGCGGTTGACACACACACACACACACACACACACACACACACACACACACACACACACACACACACACACCTGAAGCAAAATGACCAAATGCTAGTGTTTCCCTTACTTGTGTTAACTGTTAGAGAACCAGCGTGGATACAAAGCAGCAGAGTTTCCTTAGGGAGGTTCACAGGTTAACGGTGCCTACAGATTCCACTACACAACACAGGAGGGGAAGCGAGATTTTTCAATTCAGTTCCATCATTTATCTTATCCAAGTAAAAGTCTCTCAACTGCCCTTATTTCATAAAGATACATTGTTTTGAACACTCCTCTACAAGAGAGGGACACAAAGATCATTCCACGCAGTCTTTGTCCTCAACTACTGTTGGACTTGCCAGGGAGTTGAGCTGTGTTATCTGCATGTTCAACATCCACGACACAAAACCATGTGCCAGGCACTACGCTATGTGCTTTACATGGGAGGTGTCATTCAAACCTTACAGTAACCCTATCAGGTTGGTACTATTATCCCCATTTTCCAGATGAGGAAACTGAGGCTCAAAGAAGTGGAACAATTCACCAAATTCTTTGAACTTGTCACTGGTACTGCCAGGATCGAATTTAAGCATCCTAGCTCCAGAGATGATATTCTTAACAGCTATAATACAATTATTTCCACGTAGCTATATCAACTTGATTGTCTTATAAAGAGATCACAACTAGACAAATTAATTAGAAGGCTTCATGGAGCAGGTAGCATTTAGCCTCTTGCTGAATCCCATTACCTTCCCTGAATCTACTATGAGAGATTTATGTTATTATATTTAAAAAATACAGCCTGGTACAGTGGCTTACAAATGTAATTTCAGCACTTTGGGAGGCCAAGGCAGGAAGATTGCTTGAGGCCAGAAGTTCGAGACCAGCCTGGGCCACACAGTAAGACCCTGTTTCTACAAAAATAAAAACAAAATAAAATAAAAATTTCTAGTTAAAGATTTTACTTAGCTTAAGAGGGTAGGGGAGCTTAAGTCAATTGTAATTACAAATGAAAGAGATATGGCTACTAAGACTCTGTGATGTTTTTGTTCTTAAATCTCTATTTCACAAACTGAAGACAAAAAAAAAACCAAACAAGTAGCAGAAAAAAATCGCTAATGAGTCAATGAACATGTAACTTCTCCAACATAGCAATTATAAAGGTCAAAACTTATTTTCACCCTATACAAATGAAATCTAAATGAACTCCAACTATATATTATAAGACCCAGAATCAAATTTAGATTAATCAAAGATTTTCTCTGTAGACGATGCTCTTATTATCTTATCTTTTGCTTTTGTCTAGTCCAAATTCCTGCTTCCTCATGATGATGGAGAACTGCTTCTCTGAATAATTAGCATAAGTCCTGTACTCGTTACCATTCAATCTCAGTGGAAGAGGTCCTCTGCCAGATTCTTATCCTCCCCAAAGAAATCACTGCCAGTTCAGACCTCAGGGCTTCTTCAAGGTCCACTTTCTTCCAGTATCCAAGAAGCTCTTCCAGTCTCACGGTTGAAACACGCCCCCCCATAGGCCGACAACTCCCAAATTTACATATTCACCCAGACCTTGCCTCAGACTCCATACTCCCCCATCCAAATGTTTCACTGGCATCAACTGGCGATCACAGAGGCACTTCAAATGTAAATAAATAAAAAGCTGGTTTGTGACTTGTGCACCCACAGTCATTTCCTTGCTTCAACAAGCAATTGCCTTCTCTTGGTCTTCCCTGGCTCTGTGACTGGTTCTACTGTTCACTCTTGCTACAGTCAGAGACTTGGGAGACATCCCTCTTCCTTGGCCTTGCCCACTCCATCACAGGAGATGCTTCAGATTTCCTGCGTTTGGGCAAGCTAGCTTCCTTTATCCCTCTTTAAAGACAGGCAGTGGGTGTGGATTTCAAGAGTAATGTGTAAGCAAAGATGGTTTTCAGCAAATCAGCAACAGGATCTGACTCAAGTTCTTTAAAGACTGCTGTATGCAGCTCTTGGCTGGAGAACAACGGCAGAGGGGGCAGAGGACGGCGGTCAGGAGACAACTGAGGAAGCGATTACAAGAGTTTAGGGAAGAGACAGGGGAGGCTTGGTCTATGGTGGCAAGAAAACTTGATAGTGGGACATAGTGGCACATACCTGCAGTTCCAGCTACTGGAAGGCTGAGGCGGAAGGATTATTTCAGCCTAGCAGGTTGAGGCTGTGGTGGCTTTGAGTGTGCCACTGCACTCCAGCCTGGGCAACAGAGAGAGACTCTGACTTAAAAAAAAAAAAAAAGAAAACTAGAAAGGAGACAGAACTGAGCTGTTTTCAAAGTTGAATCAACAGAACTTCCCAAAGAACTCAGTAAGAAAGGAGGGGAAAGTAAGGTTCACAAACACGTTATGGAGTTTGAGCTCTGGCCACTGAGTCCATGCAGGAGCCGTTTCCTGAAGGAAGAGGACTGGCGGCTGGAACC
The DNA here is from genome assembly GCA_027257055.1 of Cephalopachus bancanus. NCBI lineage: Eukaryota > Metazoa > Chordata > Mammalia > Primates > Tarsiidae > Cephalopachus > Cephalopachus bancanus. The sequence goes on from JAPVLO010000232.1 coordinate 3,107,221, forward strand.
AGGACCTGGCATCAGAAAACCTGGCATTGGAGGACTCCAGCGTCAGCTAGTCTCTGAGTGGGCATGAGTGAGAGTCAGATCCTGCAGAAGCGCTCACCTCTGATGCCACATCAGACGTCTCTAGGGAACTTTCCTCCTCCTTCCTCTTCAGGGCTTTGTCACCAGACCACCTCCTCTAAAACAGACCCTCTCCCATCTGCTTCCTCTCACAGCATCCATGCTTCTTCAAGCACATGTTTTGTAATCTAATTACTTTGGCTTATTTGACTTTGTTTTCTGTCTTCCATTTGCTATACTCTAAGTTCTGTGACAGCAAGGAACATGTCCTTCATGTCTGCTGTGGGTTCCTGTGTTCCTACATCAGGTCTTGGGTCATAGATGGAACTCAACAGATGTGTGCACAATCCATTATCCTCAGCAAATTCTGGGGAAAGAGATATCTAAAACAGACATTGACAACTTTTTCCATAAATGGTCAGAAAGTAAATATCTCCAGCTCCATGGGTCATATGGTCTCTGTCACAACTATTCAGCTCTGTTGTAGTGTGAAAGTGGCCACACACAATATACAAACAAATGCGTATGGCTGTCTTACAACAAAACTATTTATGAACACTGAAATTTGAAGTTCACAGAATTTTCATGTGTCGTGAAATTATTCTCTTGATTTTTCCCCCAAGTATTTAGAAATGTAAAAATTGTTCTTAGTTTGTTGGCGTCTGGTCTAGCCAACATTCAAGCATCAGGAGTCAAGAAATAGGAAGGTGCCAGAGCCCAGCAGGTCGAGGCTGCGATAGCCGGGAGCGACCCCTGCACTCCAGTCTGGGCGACAGTGAGACTCCAATTCAAAAAAAAAAAGAAATAGGAAGGTAAAAAAAAATGTTAAAATGGGTGATCAGTACAACTTTTATAATTTATCAAACTGTAAAATAATTCCTATCTGTACATATGTTACCCTCCCACAAGCGTACTTTATTTTAAAAAAAAGAAACCATATCCATGAATCTTGACACCCAGCACTTAATGTTTATTGACAGGAAGGAAGAAGGGAGGGAGGGAGGGAGACTGGGGGGGAGGAGAAAAGAGAAATACCTTGATTTTATGACCACCATAATACTAGGATAGGAAATTGAATATGGGCATACCTCAGATATTGGAAGTTTGGCTTCAGACTACCACAATACAGTGAGTTACACAAACTTTTTGCTTTCCCAGTAAATATAAAAGTTAAATTTATACTACACGTAGTCTACTAAGTGAGCAATAGCATTATGTGGGGGGAAAGCAATGTATGTAACCTTAATTTAAAAAATAATTTCTTGTTGAAAAAATGTAAACAAGCACCCGACTCTTCAGGTCTTACCTCAGTGTGGATGGTGCTTACTGACCAGGCAGTGGCTGTCAATTTCTTAAAATAGGACAATAATGGCGTTTGCTCTATCAATTACTCTTTCTTTAAGCTGAGATGTAATGCTGTTAGAGAACATTTACCCCCCCAGTAAAATTTCTTTCAAAACTGGAGTCAGTTCTCTCAAACCCTGCTGCTGCTTTATCAACTAAGTTTATAGAATATTCTAAATCCTTTGTTGTCATTTCAACAATATTAACAACATCTTCACCAAGTGTAGCGTCTATCTCAAGAAACCACTTTCTTTGCTCACCAATAGGAAACATCATCAGTTGTTCAAGTTTCATCATGAGATGACACCAATTCAGTCCCAGTTCAGGCTCCACTTCTAGTTCTCATTCTCTAGCTGTTTCAACCACATCTGCAATTTCTTTCTTTGCTAAAGTACTGAGCTTCTCCAAGTTATCCATCTGGTTTAGAGTCAACTTTGTCCAAACTCCTGTTGACAGTCTGACCACACATGAATCACAAATATTATTAATGGCATCTAGAAGGGTAAAGTGTTTGATTTACTTTGCCCGTATCTACCAGAGGAATCACTATGTATGACAGATTTAGCCTTACAAAATATTGAAAGTCGAATGACTCCTTGATCCACTGGTTGCAGAATGAATGCTGTGTTAGCAGACACAAAAACGTGTCTCCATCAGTGCTCTTTGGTGACTAGGCGCATTGTCAATGAGCAGTAATACTTTAAAAGAAATATTTTTGTGTGAGCAGGAGGTTTCAACAGCTAGCTCAAAACATTTAGTAAGCCACGCTGTAAACAGATGTGCTGTCATCCAGGCTTTGTTGTTCCATTTACGGAGCACAAGCAGAGCATATTTAGCACAATTCTTAAGGGCTCTGAGATTTTTGAATCATAAATGAGCACTGGCCTCAAATCAAAATCACCAGCTACAATAACCCATAACAAGAGTCAACCTATTATTTGGCATTGCCTTCTCCTCTCTACCCATGAAAGTCCGAAATGGCACCTTCTTCTGATAAAAGCCTGCTTTGTCAACATTGAGAATCTATTGTGAGTGCAGCCATCTTCATCATGGATCGCAGCGGGATCTCCTGGAACTTGCTGCAGCTTCCCATCAGCACTTGCTGCTTCACCTTGAGCTTTCATGCGATGGAGACAGCTTCTTTCCTTACACATCATGAACCAGCCTCTGCTAGCCTCAGGCTTTTCTTCTGTAGCCTCCTCACCTCTTTTGCCCTTCACAGCACTGAAGTGTGTGAGGGCCTTGCTCTGGGTTAGGCTTTGGCTTCAGGGAATGCTGTGGCTGGTCTGATCTTCCATCAAACTGTTTTGCTTTCTTATCACTTGTATGTTCACTAGAGTAGCACTTTTAATTTCCCTTAAGAACTTTTCCTTTTCTTTTCTTTCTTTCTTTCTTTTATTTTTTATTTATTTGAGTTGGAGTCTCACTCTGTTGCCCAGGCTGGCAAGAACTTTTCCTTTTCATTCCTAACTTGGCCAACTGGCACAAGAGGCCTGGCTCTCAGCCTGAGGTGGCTTTCCAAATGCCCTCCTCACGAACCTTCAGCATGTCAAGCTTTTGATTTAAAGAGAGAGACATGCGACTCTTCCTTTCACTTGAACCTTAGGCCGTTGTAAGGTTGCTGATCGGTCTACTTCCAATATTGTTGTGTTTCAGGAAATCTAGGGCCCCAGGAGAGGAAGAAAGATAAGGGAAGGCCTGGTTGGTGGGGCAGCAGGAACACACAACACATTTATCGATTAAGTTTGTCTTTTTATATGGTGGTGGTTCAGGGTGGCTCAAAACAATTATAATAGATCACATCACACATCACCATAACATACATATCACAGATCACATCAAAGACCACCCTGACACACATATCACAGATCACCATAACACATGTAATAGTGAAAAGGGTTGCAATGCTCATGTGATGAGCAATATGTGACAGAGACATGAAGGGAACTCGTGCTGTTGGAAAAGCAGCACTGACAGACTTGCTTAACCAGAGTTGCCACAAGCCTTAAATTCTGGGGAGAGTGGGGGAAGGGAAAGGGCATTATCTGCAAAGTACAATAAAATACAGCATGACCGCCTGTGATCTGTTGTTCATCTGGCATATCCCAGATAAATAGAAGAAATGTGTCCCAAGCCTGCAACAAGGACAAAAACTTAAATTTCTCTGGATTTTGGGACTATCCAGTCATATTGAGAAACACATCAATTAAAACAGAAAAAAAAAAAGAGTGGCAATATAGTGAACTTAAAATTTCAAATTAAAACAATGATTGAACAAATTGCAAAGATCCCCAAAGGAAACGTAAAACGTTCTCGTGTATTGCCCCGTAGATCATCCCACTGATCACTAGGATAGATTCTAAACATAAACCTAGTTCATTAAAACTTCATTTTCTATCATCAAAAATGTTAAAAGAGACCATTAAAATGAATTTTAATTTGTCAGAAATGGGGGATTATGGTACAAAGAGACGTTTGAACACCTAATAAAATCATGCCAAACATATTAGATAGCAATAGCATATCAATGAGGGTCTTCACTTGAGAAAAAGTTATAGGGAGAGGAAGAAAGGGAAGGATGAGCCCCGATGCTGAGGAAGAGGAGGGGGCATGTGCTCAAGTCCCCCCCCCACCCCCCGGCGGCACCCAGGTGCTGCCGCCTCTGTGACTGAGCTGACAATGACTGGACTGTCGTGACTGTCGACAGCGGGAGACCTCCGGGGAATCCAGTCTTTGTTTTAACTACAGAAAAGGTTATAGGACAGTGGGGGGCTCCAGACACCTGAAAGCAGGAAGGAGAATTCACCCAAAGGGGAGAGGGAAAAACACATAAACCAGAGATTCAGTTCCAGGAGGATAGGTACAAGTAAAAGGGAACAGGTCTTCTTTGCTGCAACAGGGGAGGGAATCAATGAAAGCCCAGAAGGGATCATGGAGGAGGGAATACCACATGTCAGTCTCACAGCCGTGCGGACAGCAAACCACTTCTCTCTTGTCTATGGATCCCGCAAGGGGAGTAGTTCTGGCCTGATTACTATTAAACATTCATGTGGCCAATCCACACATTGCTTATCTTTAGCAGGAACAAGGGATCAAAGGGCCCACTCGATCAGCTCCTTTGCGTATAACACAATCCCAACCCAACTAAAACCTCCTGTGAATCTATGCTATGTGGCTTAGAGGAATGAGGGCTGAGACTGCTATGGTTCAAACCCCGGTTCTACCACTCAAGTTCGACCTAGGATAAGTACTTGCTAAGGCTGTGCCTCACTCTACTGTCCAGGATAACCATGCCTAGACAGCAGGAAAGGTTGAGTGGAATAACTCAGCACTGCAGTGCAGGGAATAAACACGATGCCTCATTTTGAATGGCTAGGTAGGATCATTAGCATTGGCAGTTACAGGGAGAATCACGGGTACATTTTCACCTGATAAGGAATTAAAAAAAAAAAAAATTCGCCAGACTTGTAGTGTCTATTTCCTGTTCCTTTAGGAGAAAAAGGATCACAGTCAGTCTTGAAATCAGAGTGTCATTTGAACTCAACATAGAACGATCTGATAACAAAGTATAGATCAAAATAAGCACCGTCTGCTAGGCTTGGCAAGCCAGACACTATTTAAAAAGCAAACCTGGCACTTTCTGAAAAGACAGTGAAGAATACACTTGGGCAATAAATGGCATGGAGTCAATGCAAGTTCAGCAGGACACACCAGAAGTCTGTCCCCCAGATACATGACATTATTACCATATGCAATGACATGCAGGGCTCACTCATTCAGGTCCCTGTTCAAGTGGCATCAATTCAGAGTTCTCCCTACATAAAATGGCACCCCCATGCTACCCCCCCATACACACTCTCATTTTCTCCCGTCTCACCATGAATCATTTTTCTTCCTAGAACTCCACCCCACCTGACATAAAATTTGTTACTACTGTATTGCATTAACATATTGTTGGCTCTGAGGAACCAGCAAAACCAGTCTGTTTTGCTCTCTGCTCTAGCTCCATAACCTAAAAGTCTGCCACACTGTAGGCTCTGGATAGATATTTATGAATTGAACAGATAATGGTGCCAAATAAAGGAGAAAAAAATAAAAAGACATTTGGCAAAAGTCCTAAATTGGTAGTAACAGGGGTATGAAATTGTACATAAAAATTAATAAAAATATTATTAAAGTTAAAGTTCCTTTATCAAACTTCAAAAGTCCAAGAAAATTATTTAAAAGTATTCTAAATTACAGATAGAACCACGAAATTGGAGAACAGTTATTCCTGAATGCAACAAAAGGTACAGGGGAACATTTACTGTAGGCTTATAAGAATATGGATTTTAAAATTTTTCTTTTGCTTGCTGATGGTGAACTGAAATTAATTAGTACAAACACTTCACTCTCTTAAAATGTCCACAGAGGAATTTATTACTAGAAATACATTCAAGTTAATATTTCAGCTACTTAAAATACCATATAATGAACATATAGTATTTTATTGTCACTACTAGTTTTAGGGTAAATGATGAGTATAAGGCAGAAAGAATATTCACCTGTCTTGCTATGTGGATAAACTTTCAGAAAAGTCATTTTCTCAAAAGAAAAAGGATTTTCTTTGGATAATGGGGGGAGGTAGAGAGTTACCAGAAAGAACATTGCAAAAATTGGGCCATGGGAAGTTTTTTGGCTACAGTATAGGAGTTCATGGTAGTGAGCTGGCAGGGATTTTTGCCATACTTTGTACCACAGAGAAAATGACAAAGAGAAACAATTTAAAACAGTTGCTTATGACTTCATCTTTACACTGTAGCAAAGTCAAATAAAAAACACATTCACCCACAATTGAGGTATGAGGTTTAATCCTTATAATGCCCAAAATTTATATTGTAACAATTGCTTACTTTAGTCATGAAAGTACAGTTTGATGTAAGGGATTAAAAATACAAGATCTGCAAATATAAAAGATGATTTAAGGGCCTAAAAAATAATAGCCAGCATTTGTTTCTTAAGTAGAAGCAGTAAAGTCAATAGGAAGCTGTGGGAGAAACATGAAAATGAACTTAAATTGTAAGAGAAAAAAATATCAGAGGTATATACAAATAGATCTTTGAAAGGTTTTTGCTTGGTGACTTTCTTTTTAGACTCAAGTATTTAGTAAATTAATTTTAATGAAATTAAAATTTTAATGAGATTAGGCATTCTCTAAACTCAGAATCCTTTTGAGGAATTTAATCATAAAAGGTACGTTCTTAAAAAAGGTAATACCACCCATTGTGAAGTTTTTCTGAGCTGGCCAACAAGGTGCTGAGCCCCTACATTTATAATTAGAACTGTGGTGATGTCGCTCTTCCGTAAGTACTTTGAGTAGACGCTTGCAATAAGGCACACAAAATGATGAGACTGGCCAGAATTCAGTCTGACCCAGTACGTTTTTCTGTAGAAATGAAATTGACAACACTGTTATCAATATACTACCAGTATTTTCCTGAAGCTGTGACCCCAGATTTGTTTTCTGAGTCTCAGGAATACAACCCAAAATAAAATCCTCATTTTTAAAGAAAAGCCCCTTTACCCAAGATTCTCCTGAACTGTGAACCCCACCCTGAGGAGCGCAGTGGCTGCCAGGGAGGAACACAGATGTCTCCCCCACATCACCCAGCTCCTTCCTCACCACCCAGTGGCCTGTCTCACCGAGCTCTCATGCTTGCTCCTTCTAGTCTATTCCACGTGATCAGATAAAATGAAAGATGACAAATACAACCTATGCTGTGATTATTTGATGTCTAAAAAACAAAAAACTGCAATACCAGCCCCCAAACCTGGAAGAAGCAAATCCTTGTTCTACATTGCTGACTTAAATCAGACACTTCTGATGGAAGATGAGGACAAAAAAAAAAAACCTCCTGCCAACATGCTCCCGGGTAAGAGCTCAGGCCAACAGCAGAGGGCGCTGAGGAGCCTGTCCTCCCAATTTGAGGTCACCAGCCCCATCCCACACACGCCCCAGCCCTTCCTGAGCTCTAGCCGCGAACCACCAACCCCTGACCCTGGTTTTGTCCCCTTGGGGTGCCTAGTTCTTTGTCTGGAATACCAAACCAACCATTTTGAATGTGCAAAAGTGAAACCTCCACTGCCACTGTCTTCCACCACCCGTTAACTAGGATGGTTCAATTAAATGGACAAGGATTGTAACTGGCCTCTGCTCAGAAGATGCAAGATTATGGAAAGGCCCAGACTTGCATGCCCTGAAGTATTAGACTACTATCTCTGATACATACACCCTGCCAAACTTGACGGGAAATATATGCAAGAGAACTCCCATTGTATCAAGTAAGATGATGTGCATTAAAGAGTTCTGAAGGCCGGGCTCAGTGGCTCAGCCTGTAATCCCGTGCCTTGGGAGGCTGAGGTGAGTGGACTGCCTGAGCCTGTGTGTTCGAGACCCACCTGGGCAACTTGGCGAGACCTCATCTCTACAATAAATCAAAAACTTAGCCGGGCGTGGTAGCGCGTGCCTGTAGTTCCAGCTACTTGGAAGGCTGAGGCGGAAGGATCACCAGAGTCCAGCAGGCCGAGGCTGCGGTGGCCGGGAGCGGCCACTGCACTCCAGTCTGGGTGACAGAGTGAGACTCCAATTCAAAACAAAAAAAAAGAGTTCTGAAGAATCCGGAAGACTGTGTAGGTTTAAAAAATTATTATGTCTATATCACAAAAACAGTTCTACAGTTAAGCCAATGATTCCATTACCTCAGACAAAATTCAGTGTAATACTTCAACATAACAACAACAAAAAAAAGCCAATGATTCCATTACCTCAGACAAAATTCAGTGTAACACTTCAACATAACAAAACACTAAGTATCTCACATGGAATTCAATCTGTGTTCCCACCCCTCTACTGTATTCTTCCAGGCCTCCTCCTCCCCCTAAGAAGCTCCCTCCAACAGCTGTGTGAGTATCAACCTCCCAGATACCAGTGCTGCTGATAACAGATGTTCATCCCAATTTAGTACACATATAAATTCACATATAATATTTTATTTCATCTCTCCACCCCTAAGGAAGTGTGTTCTCAGGGACACTTTACAGACAGGGATCTGAGGTCAATTGGGTTCCATAATTTGGCCAAGGACAAATAGCTGAGAAGTAGGAGACTTGCCCTACAAATCCACATCACTTTGTGCTTGGAGGGCCACCCCATCACAAATCAACCCCAAGACCCTATGTAGACAAATACTTGTTCACTTGCCTGGAGTCTATTTGACAAGATGGCGACAAGGTCAACATGGCTGCTATTCCCTTTGCCAGCAACATGCAACCAATTGGCAAGCCTCTAGCTTTCTGTTTCCTCCCTGTGTGAAAAAATAATACTGCTATACTAGATGAATGTGAAAGGTCCATGAAGCAGTAACCTTTTGTATGTCTACAAAATGTTCCATTTCATTAACATATTATCCAGGTTGTTGTATCAATATTGGTTTTAATCATCAGTCAGGATAGACTTAAAACACTAGCAATCTCGTTTCATTGTCTGGCAAGGCTTGGAACACAGAATTTCATCAAAATAACTGCTTCCATTTGCCTATTTCTAAAGTAATATTCATTCAGACACTATCTTTTACATAATTACTCTTAAATAGCTACAGTACAACAGATCTTTCTGTAAATTTAGTTACTTTACATAACTTGAACTTCTATTTAGACTAAAATACTTAGCCTTCTGTCTTTCTGGCATTAATCTTTCAGGAAATGAGTTCAAGGTCAAATTCAGATGATATATAATTTTTTAATGTACGCAGCAATGAAATGGCAGTCCCTGTCTTTAATTACATACTATTGAATTTTAACAAACAGTTCTAGGGATGTCTCACATTTCTACAGTTTAGAACAACTACACAAAGAGAGAATAGACAGTTCACGATTGTATTACTTCTCTTGAACTACTGAAGTACTCATGTGTAGTTCTTGTTACATGTTCATTTAATGACAGTAAAGATAAAGACAAGCAGATCTTCTCAACACAGGCGATGCCTACCCAAGGAGACAGCTGAGGCTGCTTTCTCTCAGTCGCATGCTGCTCTACTCCCCTGCCTCACACTGTACGCAGGCAAGGTAGAGACTTATGTTATGGTTAAGCTCTAGAAACCTTAATGTGAGGAAGAGGTAACAGGCAAGGAGAGGAGTGACAAGATACTGGGGGGAACTGTGTCTGCCATTGTCACTCTGCGCATCGCAGATACTACCATGAATAATAGCTGGCCATATGCTGGGTGCTCAGCGTCCCATGAGAGGGGATACCCAACACGGGCAGAGGACTCTTCAGAGAGAAAGCATGCCTGAGGGGTTCTTCGCATGGAATACTAAAGATAGATGAGAGCTGCCATCACAGAAGGTTAAAGGCTGGAGTGGCTTAAGGAGAGTTAACCAAATGGCATGTTTACTGAGATTCATTAATCATTAATTCATTAGTTAATTCTGAGGCAGAGTCTTAGGAAGTTGATGTTCAAATAATCCTAGAATAGGAGAACATCTCTGGCCTGAAACTACAGAGCTTCAACAAGAGTGCATTAGGTCTTGGAAGAAAGCGACGGTGAGTTCCTATTTGTGTGGCTATAACCTAAATGTTCAGGAAGTCTGTGTCCGAGATTACACAATTCAGACAGCAGGCAAGCAGGTAGGCAGGCTGCTGCGGGCACCGCGCCTCCAGGCCACTCTGAGGGCTGCTGGCTGCATCACATTCGGCTTCAGTAGAGTTCCCCAAGCTGACTTCGCTTGGCTTGTGACTCTAACTTCTGGTTATTGTCCCCGCAGTATTTTCAGGACCAACTTCCCTTCTCTCCCCGCCCCAGAGAAACCAGGCTTGACTCACAGATCCTTTGGTTTCATCACCTTCAGCACCTCTCCTACCAAGTCAGCCCACAAACAACAGCCATGTTCATTATTTGTACCTCATCATGCTCTATAATAAAGCTGGCAGAACCCACCCCCACTCCCATTAAAAACAAAGCTGATTTAATTGATCTTTAATGTAAACATGACCCTCTAAGATGTAAGACAATGAGTGCTTAGCTTGTAAAAGAAACCAAGTACAAATGTTGCTAAGGGAAAAATAGCTGAGAACCTGTTACTTGATTCCAGCGGCTCTAAACAAAACATGTCCTGTAAATATGTCCTCTAAACAAAACATGACCAAAAGTCTTTCTAAAAGGGAGAAGGTGAGAAGGGGTGAGAACTGCATGAGAAACGTGCCTCCTGTAAACCTGACAGGCCCCCACAGGTCACACAGGAGAGGCCATCAGTGAGGAGGGAGACCCAGGCCTGACTGCACCAGCTTGGAGCCCAGGGCAAGTGACTCAAAGTCTCTGAGCCTCAACAACAAAACCAACAAGTGGCTCGGGAAGGAAGAGAGAAAATACCTTCCCCTGAAGATTTACTCTGGGGATGAAATACAGTACTGTGTTAACTCCTTACAAGCACTGCTTGGCTTACAATAATCCATCGATAGGTGGTAACTGTCGCAATGATGACACGGATGATACTGACATGACATTGCACTCCTTAGCCAACAACCTTCTAACAAAAAGGATGTGCACAAAGCACAGTACCCTGGTACACGTTCACCAAAGCCATGTTCTGAGCTAATACATGAAGCTGGGCCTTCTCTTTAGAATAGGGCTTATGGATAAAACTGATATCATCACCATCACCCCTCGTCATGTAAAAGTAATGAATAAGAATGTCACAGGCAATATGATTTAATGTATTTCAAAGCTTTGCTGGAAGAGTAGTGAATGCACTGGTTTATTTAATTTTATGTAAATAAGACATGCTATTGTATTAACAGCAGGAGTCAGCATGACTGGAGCAGAGACCCTCACCACACCTTGGGAAACCTACGGGAGAAGGTGTGACCTGGAAGACACACCTCAAAACTAAATATGCCACCTGCGACTTGCTGAGAACACCTTCATTCATGCATTCAACACATATTTACCAAACTCCTACTAAGTGCCAAGCACTGGGCTAGGTGCCGGGGATGCAGCCAGGACCAGACAGGGTGCCCGTTCTCATGAGCTCACATGAACACTGCAAGCCATGAGTGGGCAGTGCCGTGGTTGTGGCAGCCTCTCTGACTCTAGTTGTAAACTTTTTCAAAAGGTAAATTAAATTACAGAGCATGTGATTACTGGCTATCGTCTAACTCATTCTCTAGACACTAGACAGGCAAACCTCACTGCCACCTGACAAAGTAACAGCGAGTACTATACACTCTTTCTGAAGAGTCACAGAAAACTTAAGGCTCAGAAAGAATAGAAGCTGTTGATACATCTTTCTCTTGGTGACTTCAGCTCTCAATACTGGCAACAGTGGAAAGACGTTTGAAGACTCACAGAGGCAATTAAATATGTGTTCGATGTGATTACTGTCCTATCTCATCTCGGGAAAAGAGAAGACAATTCCTATTTAGACCTTGATGCTTGTTGGCATCTTGATGAGCCCCCATACCTGATTCTCCGGGTAAGGATGTACAGTCCTTGGGTTAAGGGAAATGATTCTGAATCTTGACACGGGAAGGTTCAAGAGAAACCCACTACCCATCGCTCCCAATTTGGGAAGGCTGAAAAAATGCACACTTTGAGTTGGGCATGGGTGCACAAATATAAACATGAGACATCTGTTTAGGCTCCTGCTTTCTCAAAGACTCATAGAGAAACTAAGGCTTATTAGGAGAATTCAGAATGGGAGAGGACACCTACTCTCAGACAGGGTCCTTTGTCCTGCCCACCCTTGTGCAACACAATGCAGAGCAAGCTCACCTGGAACATGCAAATTGCAAATTCCACCCATAAAATCATATGGCTGCTCAATCTTTACATCCTAGGATGAAAGCAAAGAAGGACTCAAAAATGTGGGAACTGGCGCTCTGCAGGACACACACATCTCTGGGGATACGCTGGGATGAATTCAAGAACGCTTCTTGAAAAAGATTACACAGTTTGGGTATAATGCTGAATCATGGCGTGCTCATCTTGGAAGCTCTGAGAGTACACAAACTCTGAGAAGGCTTGTAGAAAAGGAATCTGTTCAACTTCAGGAAACCTAACATTCCTCAAAATTATTTGGCCAGAGAACTCGCTCAATTCCCTGACAAACACATTAATTTAACATTTATTTAGTGCCTATTATGTGTCAGACACAATCACAGTGATCAAAGGAGAAATAGCTCTGGTCTTCACGAAGCGTACACATTTAATGTTTATTTCCAAAGAGAACTGTTTGAGGCAAACCAATGCATTGGGCATTGGGTCTTTAATAATGTAACCTGATGGAGCTCTCCAGTCCAGCAAATGTCCCTCTAAATTCCATGATCTTTAGGCCCTTAAGGGACAAAGGTAGCAGATATTCTTTACGAAACACTTCTGCTCTGGAAAATGGTCTGGCACGCCCCCCCCCCATAGATCCTCTGTGTCTGTACCAGACACCAGTGGGTTTTTGCATCACTTGCATTCATCACTTTATCTCTGAACAGTGCCTGGCTCACTGTAGGAGATTAAAAAATGGGTTTTTGAATGAATGATGAATGCCAAAGACTACCTCTAGCCCCCTCAAATTCTGATAAGAATGACCAAGGTTCAAATCCTGTCTTAGTTTCTGTAGCCAAATAGGATTTTGGCTCCCTTCATGAAACACTGACCCTACTGTGCCAACCTGCTTCATACGCCAATTCCAATGTGGTCACTTCTTATTGATGATGCCATGGGCTAATGTCATTTGAAAATGTTTTAATGATCAAGTATATCTTTCTAACTGGAGCTAATGTGTTGAAATGCAACCCCTTTGAGAGGCACAGCTGTCTCGTGATCTGAACATAAAATTGGGACTAAAGAGCACTTTCTAACACGAGCCTTGCAATTTCCTTCAAAAAATCTAATATTCATGTATTTTAATTTTTCAGTCAGTAAAATAGAGAAATAAGCATCGACTGGCCTGCCTAAATGGAGTACATTTGAAATGTATAAATAAACAAGACATCAAGAAAGAAAACAATCACTAACTTTGAAATTACATGTGAAGAAAATCCAAGGGCTTCTGTCCCTTCTCTGCCTCATACACAGGAAACACAGGATGACTTCCTGACTGCAACACTCTTACCAATAGCATGGAAAGATCGGGTGTCATTAATTGTTTTTTCAAATACAGCAGCCCACTGGGCCTCCCCAAAATGTATGGAATCTATAAAAGTGGAATTAACTTTCCCTGGATCTTATCATGCTCCATTTTGTAGCCTAGCTTCACACATTCGAGTGGCATACCATTTTTAAAAACCATTGGGGTAAACAGAACCTAATGATTTCATAGTGTGGTCTTTCAAGGTAAGGAGATGTGAAGAGTTGAGAAAGCAGGCAACCCATCTTGTCGGCATCTCAACCTCATGATCATTACAAGCACTCACAGAAAGGCAATACCGGCTTTAAAGCTGAACTGTATATTATCTCTTTCTCAGAGTCCTGGGGCTATCACTGCAAAGCACAGTGGTCCATTCTAAGCTCTGAATAGAGAAAAGGAAGAGATCATTAAATTATAATTTCCATGCACAATTGGTACAAGTATTTCCTACCAACAGGATTAATATGAAAGTAAGATCCCAGAATAAAGCTGCTCAGCACAGAGGATGGCAGTTTAGTGTCTTGTAAATTTGATTTCACTGAAAGCCCTGACACATCATAATAGTGAAATCCTATTTACTGTAGCAGGCAGGATGGATAATGCTATTTAATACCCAGTGTACTGTGTGCTGGAGTTCACGGCTTTGGACTCCATGTTCTCATCTTACCTTAAGGTTAATACTTTTTGACAGCCTACATGGTAAATAGAGCCCCAAATTAAGTGCTGATCCCATGATTTACAAATCTTTCCTCTAAAGTTAGACATTGAAAAACTGGCTCCAGTTAAGGGGATCATTTCACCTGGATGCACTTTTAACAGCTCATCCCAGAAAAAATTTTTAGACTCATATCCCTAAAGCCAGATTAAGAAAGCAATTCAAGGTTATCTAAACCACATTTCCCATTATAAATTTCAGAGAGGTTAACAGAAAAGCCAACACATTTCGAGGATTTGTTGAATAATGAATTGAGGGATAAGACCCCATACCCACTATACTGTATTGATTTCCCCCCCCCAAGAGAACAAAACAAAACATAACAAAACAAAACAAAAGCCCATCTTGCTGGCTACTTTTGGTATAGCTGTAATAATACACTTCCTTTAGAAAGCAGGTAAAGAGTGTAAAATGGTTCAGTTTTTGCACCTAAATTACAAATAACTGTGTCAATTATGTTAACAAAAGATAAAGTGATACTGGGCCTTATTAATTTTTTTACCCAACAATTAACATCTAAGTACATTTACTTGCACTATCATTACTTGTTAATGATAAAAAATTGAGAATAACTCAATGTACATGCACCAAGTCACTTTACTGAAACCTCTGTTGCTTGTAATGACTTTACAATTAAAAGTGACAATGACTTCCATTGTCTTTAACATCCAAACTCATGGACCAGAGAACCTCATCTGTTTCTGCAACTCTCAGTAACTACAGAAACCACAGGGAATCTGCCCTGATTCCAACATGAATGAGGAAGCCAGTACAAAATTTCCAAGTTTCAAAGGAATAATGTATCTCTCCAGGTTGATAAGTACAAACTAGCATAACCTACACAGGCATATTTACCAGAAAGTTATGCTTTTAACTATTGTGTTAAATTTGCTATATCACAGTGTGTGGTAAAATGACTTACCCATATGACCTAAAATAATAGACCACTGTTTATAAAGCATTTTTGGAGGAAAACATCAATGGGTTTTTTAATCCTATAAGCAAAATCTATGAGGTTATCTCCCTACCTTCCCAAAAGAATTGTTTATATTTGAGTACTTGAGATGTCAGTAGTCTAATTGTGATTCTATCCTGTATTAATCCCTTGAAAAGGCTGACCCAGCTTCGCTCACTGAAATATTTTACAATGACAGACTTCATCTGATAGTAAAATACACAAACATTTCTTCCCATAAGAAGCACACTTGGCGGACAATAACCTGTTATCATTTCTCTTTATTATCATTGCTTGAATTATTTTTCCCCCAAGCCTTGCACAGAGGAACACAGAAACAAAGGTACTAATTGACAAAGAAGAAGTCAAGCAATCAAAAGCCAATTAATCATACAGACGAGCCCACCACTTTATGATGCAATAAAAGACATGTCATCTGCCATAAGTGAGACTTTTAAAAATTGCTCATTTGATGTAAATGTGGCCTTAGAATTTAATTAGCAACTCTCTCCACAGGTGACAAACCAGTAATGTGCTTTCCTTCTTAATGGCAATTTGTTGTTCACCATTCTCTTCACATTATTCTCTTTTGCCCAACTTGTACAATTCCCTCTCATTCTTAATTCGATGGGGTTTACTGTGGTATATATGCAAATAGCTGCTGAAATCCAGAGGTATCTGTGAACTGGAAGCAATCTATGCCACACCGGCATTTATTATTCACCAGGTAAGGGATTCAGAGGTGTCTAAGACAAACATTCTGCCCTCATGGAACTTCTACTGAATGAGTGGAAAGGCAGTCTTAAGCTAACAAATAATGAATCAACTGATTACAGACCTGGGAGAGTGCTTTGGAAGAAATAAACAGGCTGATGTGACAGAGAGAGGGTTGAGAGTTCTAGTTCCTGATCGTCCTTAGGTTAAAATAACCTATCTCAGAGTTAGGAAAGAATAACCCAGAGAACAACAAACGCAAAGACCCTGAGTAGGAAGGGATTCTGAAGCACTTGGTAGTTCCTCAACATTGTAAGCACATGATAAATAACAGACATCACGTTCAGAAACAAGGCAGAATCTGTTTGATTATAGGAAAACTAGCTTAACAAAGTACCCTGCCATTCATTACATAGGACAGATAGAACAGTATTTTTCAAATTGCCACTTTACATACATCTTCATATTTAAGAATGCAAATAAAATTGTAAATGGAGTGATGGGTGTAGGGAGGAGTTCTCAAAAAAAAAAAAAAAAAAGAGAGGGAAAAAAAAGAAAAGAAAAGCATGCCACACTACTGGGTTGACCTAATCCGAATGTTGCATGTGTCTATAACTAAATTCTCAGCCCTCTTTCAACTTCTCAAGTCACCAGGGCTTTTATATCTTGCTTCATGCTGACTCAAAGCTCACCATTCTTAGGAACAGAGTGGGTTCTACAGAGCAAAGTAATTCAAACTCATAACTGGGAAGTTAGACATGCAAGACACCAAGCTATCAAGATGTGCGAGTCTTCGAGATGTCCTCAAGAGGCAGGGCCTTCACCCTGGAAGACCTCTGGGAGACTGTGGGATCTGCCCGTCACGTGGGTCTACCTTTTGGCCGTGGTCTTTCCTCTTGCTCCCTCCAATGGGACCAACAGATTCCTGGAAAACACACATTTTCCTGAAGAGCATGCAGAAAATCTAGACTCCACTGAAAAGCTACCAATATGGTTGATCAAAAGAAAAAGAATTGTTTTCTTCCTAGAAGACAGTAAGAGATGACAATGCTACAGCAATATGATGAAAGTATGAGCAAACGATGACCTCAAAAAAAATTTTAAGCCACCTGAATAACTACAAATGTCTTACTTCAATATGAAAGAAGCACAACTAGATATTAAAAGAACTCTTAGGGGTATTGTGCTGTAGTTGCTAGGTAATAAGGCCTTATTTATTCCCTTTTGGTCAAATTTTCCCAGGAAGTATCAAATCCTGAGGGAGAAAATTAAGCATTTTTAAATACTTAACACTTTTAGGTTATAAGGCAGCATTAATCAAATTATAACATCAGTACTTAAAAAGTTTTGTTAGAAGCAAGAAAGAGATAACTTACCACCCAAAGAATGAACACTGTAATCAGCAGGATTTGACTTCTGATGTACAGAATTAACATGTCATAAAGATAGTACTGGACAGTGGCTAAAAGCTCAGGTGTGCAACTCAGCTCAGATCCACATCTATCAAGTGTTGGCTGCCTATTCTTGGGCAAGCTATTTTAAGCCTTACTCTTCCTAAACAATAGGGTGGACAGCCTCAGAGGGTTGCTTTTGAGGATAGAATGAGATAATCTGGTTGAGTGCTGTGGCTCATGCCTATAATCCCAGCACTTCAGGAGGCCAAGGCAAGAGGATTGCCTGAGCCCAGGGGTTCAAGACCAGCCTGGGTAACTTGGCAAGACCTTGTCTATACAATAAATCAAAAAATTAGCCAGGTGTGGTGGTGCACGTCTGTGGTTCCAGCTACTTGGAAGATTGAGGCAGAAGGATCACCTGAGCCCAGGAGGTCAAGGCTGCAGAAGTCATGAGTGTGCCACTGCACTCCAGTCTGGGTGACAGAGTGAGACTCCAACTCAAACACAACACAACACAACAAACAAACAAAAAAACACAGAGATAGTCCAAGCAAAGTTCCTGATACAACCTAAATGCTCAATAATTATTATTATTAGCTACTAAACTAATAATGATGCTATAAATAAAAGCAAAATATTTAAAGTTAAACTTGACTTTCTCAAAGGATAGATTTAAATTATTAACTTAAATAGTGACAAAGATACTAAAGATGTATATATTTTAAAAATATACATTAATTGCTTAAATATAATTTTATAGAATAAACTTAGTAAATCCAAGATTCATTCACTTCACTCACTGTACTGTTATATGTGAGTTGTAGAAAATACAGAAATAAGAAGACAGGCTTTACCCTTGAGGAGCTTATAAGATAAACATATATAACTAATCACAATTACTATAAATAAAATGTGGCATCATAAAGAGAGGTATAAAGCATTACGAATTTGTCAAATATACAACAAGCAAATATAAAACTGGGAAAAAATAAAATAATATGATTAAGTCAGGAAAACAAAAAAGTAGAATTCCCTGCGGGACTTGGAGGCCACTTCTTTAAAACATTTAAGGACCTTGTCTTTAAAAGCTGCTCTCAGCTTCCTCTCATCAAGTCACCAACTGGGAATTAAGATTCTCCAAGTCTCTTACACCAACAACTAGGAATTAATACTCTCTAAGTGTCCTTCAATTAGGACACACGCATAAATGTGACACCTCTGGTTTTCTTAAGACAAATGTTTGCTTTCATATCTATGTCAATGCCATTTGATGACTTAGCAACATTCAAATGACTACAAAATAACGACTTGAAAAAACTTTTCAAATGGCTTTGACTGCTCTTAGTAAAGAGTTGCTGCTTTTGAATACTAGTTTTCAAGGATAAAATCAGTGACCAGTTAAATTACACTTACTACTCATAATGAGTTCTTGAAAGTGTTAAAATTACCTCTGACTTCTGGTGGATGAGCCAATATAAATATCTGGGTGGAGAAAGCTCTGTTTACACATGGGAATTATCTAATTGATAGAGAGCTTGTTGAAATAGAGCCAAAAAAACAAGTCAAGCTGTAGTAGAGAAATGGATGTGCTTCACATACTTAGTGAACTTTGATTCGAACTCTCAAAAGAAATAAAAATGAACAGTTCAAGTAATAAGATTATGAGTCTTCAAAGAGTGATGATGTATACAGTTGCTGTGTTTGTTACCTAGCTAATGGGCAGATGGTAAGGGTATCTCAAGGATCACATGGAATGGTGATGTAAAGGCCCGTTGATGCACCCTGCCCTCTCCTTCACGATGAACCACTTGGTATCCTGCTTTATGGTTTCACCATTTCATTTGGCTAAAAGAGAAAGATATGTGCTCATATCTACTTTTAAACTGCAGGCAACCTGGATTTCATAGTAACTTAGATGATTCTGCAAGTTATCATAATAATACCATCATTTTTTCTTACATTATGCAATGCTGGATTCAGCACATTTACACCTTCTAATACGAAGTGTGTGCAGAATTCCTAATAGAAATGGTTAGATACTGTAATTTCACTACCATCACAACACAAGAGAAAACCCCTTTGCAATCTTTTGCATTAAGCCTAAAAAATGCTTCATCAGTAGAGACCCAAATGTTTCTTACATATTCCTGGAAGAAGTCCAGTTGGACAAGATTCAACTTAGGTACTTTAAAAAATGGCAGAAATAAACAAAAGCAGGACTGCACAGAAATGGGCATGAGCAAAAACATGAGGAAGGTGAATCACACTATAGCAATTTTATAATTACTAGTGCCTAATGAAAAATAGGTAGGTATTCTTTAATGGCAACAACTGATATTTGTTGAGCTCTTTCCAGTTTTCAGGGAGCTTTTAACAAGTACATGATCTTATCTGCCCACCCCCTCCAACCAGAGAGGGGAACAAAGAACAGAGTAGTATCCCCATTTTACAGATGAAGAACCAGACCCCACAGGAGATTAGGTGAACTGCCCAACAGCTAGGTGACAAAAGCATGCTTTCTAGCCCCTTATCTAATGATCTTTCTAGCACATGTTATTAGTCATGGAGTTATTAAGTATTAACAAAAGTAGTGGGATCATTCCTCCCAGGATTCTCAGCTCACTGGTACTTCTCAAATTTCAGCTTAAATTCCTGCATAGTTCCTTTCTAACTTGATGTTCAAAAAGAAAAAAATATCTTTTTTTGCCTATATAAGAAAACACTGATCAGTGATTTGACCTCATTACATTGTATCCACCTGATCTTCTACCATTTCAACCTGATGCCAAAACAAATGTATTTGCTGAGAAAGTAAGCTTAACTCACCATGAAGAAATCCTCTCAGTCTTTTGTACCTATCACTGAATTGTCTCAAAGACAATGGCAGACTTAGGAGAAATGGGTGAATATTTTTCAGTGCCTTTTCTTGTACCTGACGGTGGTTAATGGTAAATTAATAAGGTACATAACACAGTAAAACCTAATACCAAAGAAAACTCTCACTGAGTGAGAAAAACACAGGTACCAGGTAAACTGCCTAAAAACCGTTCACCTCCATTCATGTATCCAGCTAATATCTACCAATGCTATGTGAGGTACCAAGCTCAAAGTATACAAAGTGAAGCAACAGTCACCAATGATGCGTGCTTACTCTGTGTTGGACACCATTATGGGTGCTTCATGAGTATTAGCTCATTTGACAAATTAGTGACATAAGTAGCATGTCATCATTTTGTAGCAAAAAACGAGCGGTTCAGATGCTCCCAGTATAGGTTACAGCAGATCAAGCGCCAGGTCAGGGATTTGAATCCAAGGAGCCTAGTGTCAGAGCCTGGGCTCTCAATCAGCATTCTGCAGACTCCACCAGGAAGACAGATCAGGACCAACTCCTGCTGACAGTTTGGCATTTTCAAATGGTTGAAATATACATACATACATACAATATGCATATACGTCTATATAGTGTATATATATATATATATATACACACACACACACACACACATACACACATATAGATATGTGAAAATTATATGAATTCAAACTGCAGCGTCTGTAAGTTGGAACACAGCCACATTCATTCATTCACACTTCAGCTTTGTTTGCATCCACATTTCAAAGGCGGAGTTGAGTAGCTGCAAAGAAACCAAGCGTGGTGCGCAAAGCCTGAGATCCTCTACCTGGGCTCTACAGCCACAACTGTTGACATAC
The DNA here is from genome assembly GCA_027257055.1 of Cephalopachus bancanus. NCBI lineage: Eukaryota > Metazoa > Chordata > Mammalia > Primates > Tarsiidae > Cephalopachus > Cephalopachus bancanus. The sequence goes on from JAPVLO010000232.1 coordinate 3,128,270, forward strand.
GCTCTTAGCCCTTCCACTCATGTCTCCCAAGATCTCTGCCTGAATGTCTTCATTAGTGTCCTAAACATAACATATCCAAAATCAAACTGTGAATTCCTTCCCCATTCACATCCTAGTCCACATCTTAACAGTCTTCCTCTATGAGAAATCCATCCTTCTAGTTACAAAAGCCAGTTTGAGTCTTTTCTTTCTCTCACTCATGTTCAAAGCCACTAGCAAATCTGGCCAGCTTGACCTCTGCGACATCTACCCACATCTCCACGCACCAATGCCAGCACCCGGCCCCTAGCCATCAATGTGTCTTCTCTGAGTTACTGCCTAATTTCTTATGAGTTCCCTTTGCTTCAAGTCTCGCCCAAGAGCGCAGCTGGAGTGCTCTTCTGTTCACAAGCCCTCAGGATTTCCCACACCCGCCAGGCACAGCCCTGCTTTGAGCATGACACGGGCTTACTTCCTGGTTTCTATAGGTTCTCCCCAGGCACCATCTCATGAGACAGACCTTCTGCTCCACCCAGCCCCACACTTACACCTCAGCCCTGGGGCACCCTTTCCCTTGCTTTATGATTCTCCAAATTATCACAACCTGCCAATGGATGGACTGGTTTTAAACTGAGTTCAAGCACCCCAAGGCAGATGCTCAGCTCATTTTCCTCACTAGGACTTATCAGGCCCTAGACCAGGGTCTGACATATAAAAGGTGCTTAAGCAGGTATCTGCTGAATGAATGTGAAACTGGTCCCTGCATTCAAGAAGCCCTAAACCCAGGGGCATGTGGAGATGGCAAACACATTTAACCTATGAATAACTGTGTGGAGTGGGGTTTGATAGAATATTTCTTATTTTTTCCTGTTTTCCTATCAAACACTATATTTTAAACAAATCAGATGTTGGAGGTCTCTATCAAAAGGACAGAAGATCTCACGCTGTAACCTCACGATCTATGTATGAAATTAATCTAGATTAAAAATCTGCTTGATTGAAGGGGGTACTGATGAGGTGCTCAAGCTCCCATTCTGAAACCCATTGCATTCTTTTGTTTTAGTCCCAACACCCTCCTCTGCAACTCTGTCAAATTCCAGGTCCATGTTAACTAGACATACTGTGCTCTTATCCTCCTGGCTCTACTACTTAAGTCCTACTATTCAGCTCCTTTGCCACTCCTGAAAGGCCCATTAATTTCTTAACCATAAAAGCAGTGAAACTGAGTTTTCCCTAAGAAAATGTATCCTTTCAAATACTGTTGTTTCTAAGAAAACGCTCAAGCCCAGTCACTGTTTGGGGGAGTTAAGAGCAGCACTGCAATGTCTGGCCTGGAGGCAATGTAGACTCTAAACATACAAGGAAAAATATCTGGGAGGTTCCCAAGTAGTAAAACATAAATGAACCAGTAATACAACCATAGCAAAATGACCCAAAAAATGGCGTGCCCAGAGAAAATGAGCCAACTAACTTGGCTTCCTGGCCACTCTTTAACTAGGAAAAGTGTGTACAGTCCTAATTTACTGATTTTTATGTGAATGTATAGGAAAGCTGCAGATGCAGTAACAGAAGAGAATCGATGACAAGAGCAGTCATACCCTCTCCTCCAGTCTTGCCAGCTGCTCTTTGTAGAAGGCGTCCTGCTTCTTGAGCACTCGGTCTTTCTCTTCCAGCTGCTTCGCCTAAAAAAAGAAGTGAGGAATATACGATATCAAGAAAAAGCAGCAACAGCAAAGCAAAAGTCAAGTGTGAACTGCATTAGAAGTAAGCACACAAAGCTGAAGATTCCCGCAATCCATTAGGTCTCTGCCACAGAAAAACATTAGTAAGAGGATGATTGCTGTATTTATACATAAAGAGTAAGTCGGCATTGTATTTTCTTTTGCTTTTTTTTTTTTACGATAACAGCTGTGTCCTACTTTGTCCAAATGTATTCGGAAATATGAAAATACAATACACGACAGGCTATCTTATTTAACTTCTTTTTCCAAGAATAACTTCAAGGATTAATATTTTGCACATAAAACTTTGATTTTATTCTGGGCATAAGACACAAGGTTTCTAACCTTCTTTAAACAACAACAAAAAATAATGCTTAACTCACATTTTATAATCTTATGTGTGAGTACCCTTAAATTACCTAGTGAAACATGCATATAAATACATACATTGTTCTATTTCCTGTTTTACAAAGTAGTTGCTTGGAAGGGCAGGAGCAAAAACAACTATAATTGCTTATTTCAATAATTTAAAAATAAAGATGATAATAAAAATAATTAAAAGTAACTTTAAAACCTTTAGTTATCCCACTTGCAACTCACAAGATCTGGGGGGGAAAAATGAAAAAAAAATGAAAAACAAAACAAAACTATTTTTGGTTCTTTAAAAAATAGTGATAAAGACGGCTACTTATAGATGTTTTTAACATTAGGAAAAAATGCAGTTCTTGGATTTTTGTTGGTACATGAATATTATGTACAAACTTACTCTCATCTCTGAGGGAAGGGACCTCACTACATTGCCCGAGTAGGAAGAGTTTTTACCATTGTTTTTGCTCAGTGAATGCTGAACATACACCTGACTACAACATGCAGGGAACTGAACACACGCTGACGTCCTCACCCTGTGCCATGCACCACATTCTTTGCACGTGTGACCTGACTCAGGGGTCGGTGTCACCTGCTCAGCTATCTACTTAACTTAGGCAAATCCAGTTGTACATTTGTAGGTTGTTGTTTTGCTACTTACTTTGTCTTCAATGTCCTGCAGCATATTAAAAACAAGCAAATGGTTACTTACAATACACACACTGTTTTTCCTCCTAATGTCACAGAGAAATCTAATGGATAATATTTAAAAAGCAAACCAAAGAAAGAGATGGGGAAAACAGAGGAGATGCCTGAATTAGGACTTATTTAAATGTCGCTGTCTGACAGAAAATTTCCATGAAAAGTACATGCCGCTTTAAAGCACATAAGTAAATAAAAACTAATACAATGTTAAGATTAAATAAAAATACATTCATCTGCAAGCACAGAACCTATAGCCTCCTGGTACAATACAATAAAATCCTTACTAGACTGTTAGGAATATAAAACAAGTAAACAAATAAAGAATTTTTTGACAAAGCTAAGTATGAAGAAAATCACATGACTATATAATCTACAGAGAAAGGACCTCTCTGAATTCATGAAAGGAAATAGAAAAGCATGGACTCATAAGAATTTCCATAAAACATAAAATCAAAAGAATAAAAAAATGATCAAAATAAGAAAAATCCCAACAAGGAACTGAGAGTTAATGTTATTAACATGAAAGCACTTGAAAAATAAGCCATATTTCACCCCCCCAAAAAAGGCCAAAAGAAAAATATACAATACAGATTAGCCATTCACACTCAAAAAATACAAATAATAAACACGTGACCAAAAAAATACAGCCCCAAAGGAAATCAAAAATGTAAATTAAAATACTATGGTTGAGCGGAAGCAGCAAGATGGCGACGGGGCAACCCAGTCTGTAAAACCCTCTGCAAAGGAGAACTGCAGTGGGTCTCTGACTCTCAACCCGGGGGCTGTGGACCCCAACATCGCAGCCTGCTCTTCATACGGAGCTCAGCCGTTGCCACCACTGGGGCATCGCAGCGGACTGGACAGTCACTGCAATGCAAACGGCGCCGCTGCAGCCAACCCCCCCCACTGCCGCCACCACGGCCTCCGTGGCGGCCATAGCACATCACACTACCCGGGCAGGAGGCGATCCACTTCAGTCCTTCAAGCCCCTTCAGGGAAGATCTGCTGGGATTGCTGCCACCTCTCCTGCAACCAAGACGTCCTGCCTGCCGTAAGTCTCCTGCCGTCTGCCCTGAGGCAGGCATCCATCTTCAGCCTCTGCCATTCCTGTCTGGCCCCACCCCCTCTGGGGCGAGCAGCTGAGATAGCACCACCGGCTGGCAATTCAAGGTAACAACACCAAAATGGGAGAAATAAGCTTGAAAAAGACATAGGTCAGAGTGGTGAACAGAGGGTGATCTGAACTGTCCTTCACAGCAGACCAGGGGCAACTGACCCTAACTGCAAACTAATTTACCAGCTTGAAAAGAAAGCTAGAAATCAGAACTGAAAGGACATTGGACTTAAATGAAATATCTCAGAGTGTGCTTCATTGATTCTGTTAGTTTAATGACTTAATTCTATTCCTACTGTATTGTTCCTTTTTTTCTTTTTTCCTCTTCCTTTTCTTCTCTTTTCTTCTCTCTGTAAACCATATCTTTGTATAGAGGAACAGCACACTAATAAGGTGGTTGGTTAGCTTGTATGTTAGCATCACTATATGTTTTATTTTTTTTTGTATGAGAGTTGGTTCATCTGTAGCTGTGGTCTATTGTTTTTATCTGTTTCAGTACAGGCCTCTCTATTTGTTGTCACACTTGTTTGTTTCCCCCCTTACTCCTCTATCTCTCCACTCCCCTCTTCAACCCACTGTCTGCTCCATTCTCTCCCCTCTGCTAACCACATTTTATTTCAGGGAGTAAACCTACAGACCCACTGCACAGACAGACTCCAAGGCAGTAGGAAGTGGGTTACAGATTATCCACACACCTGTCAGCGAATACCAGGACCTGCAGATAGATTTTGAATCACAGCTCCCCCCTTAAGTAAATCTCAAAACTGCAAAAAGGACCTCCCCCAACCTACAGTGCAACTCCAGAACTGAACAAAGTAAGAGGGCATACATAAAGAATGGGAGATTGAACAAACAGAAGTAAAACCAATCCCTTTACCCCTGAATAACAAAATTAAAGAAGACGGTGACGTGGAGGGAAGGAAAAAGTAGGGAGGGGGAAAAAACCACACAAATGAAGAAAAACCAAAAGAAGAATATAGGTCTCACACAGACCCCTGGGAGATCAGACACTGAGAAAACAGATTCTGGAACACAAACAATGAAGAGCCCCCAGAATGACTGGTTACATGCAACAAACCCAGACATCAAGACATTAATGGAGAGAATTTAAAAAATTGAGGAGAGACAAGAGGAAAATAGGAAGGAGCTGATGTCAAAAATAACAGCAGTAAAGAATACTGTGATGGAAATGAATAACAGACTAATAAGCACGGAAAGCACAATCAGCCAAGCAGAAGAAAGAATCTCAGAGCTCGAAGACCAAAACACAGAACTAACCCAAACTGTCAAAAGCATAGAAAAGAAGCTCAAAAAGAACAAAACCTGCAAGAGATGAATGATCACTTCAAGAGACCAAACCTAAGAGTGATTGGCTTTCCTGAGGCAGAGAGAGAAACAAAAGCCACACTGGAACAAACATTTCATGAAATCATTCAAGAAAACTTCCCTCATCTCATCAAGGATGAAAAAATTCAAACACAAGAGATTCAGAGAACCCCTGCAAGACAACAAATGAGAAGACCACTCCCAGACACATAATAATTCGCCTAAATGAAGTAGCTATAAAAGAAAAAATCCTAAAGGCAGCAAGAGAAAAAGGCCAGACTACCTACCAGGGAAGACCAATTAGAATAGCAGCAGATTTATCCACAGAAACCCTTCAGGCTAGGAGAACCTGGAGCCCTATCTTCAAAGTTCTAAAAGATAAACAATTTCAACCAAGAATAACCTACCTAGTCAAACTAAGCTTCATTAGTGAGGTAGAATTGAAATCTTTTCCAGATATCCAATCCCTAAGAACCTATGCTGCCACCAGACCACCTCTACAAGAAATACTTAAGAAAGTACTGAACACAGAAGAAAAAGAAAAAAGAACAACAACAGTCTTCACAAGAGTACAGGCAAAAGATTAAAAACACACATGAACCAACTCCAAAACCCAAAGAAAGACAACAAACAAACAGGAACAACTCTGTAAGAACCTTATGACAGGGATCAACTCTTACATTTCAATTATTAGCCTAAATGTGAATGGACTAAATGCACCACTGAAAAGACATAGAATGGCAAAATGGATAAAATATCATCAGGCAACAATCTATTGCCTACAAGAGACTCACCTCACTAGAAAGGACACCCACAGACTCAAAGTAAGAGGATGGGAAACAAACTTTCAGGCAAACAGAATACAAAAGGAAGGAGGAGCAGTGATCTTAATTTCAGACAAAATGCCCTTCAAGCTATTAAAAATCAAAAAAGATACAGAAGGCCACTACATAATGATAAAAGGCTCAATCCATCAACAAGAAATATCTATCCTAAACATATATGCACCCAACATAGGTGCGCCAACTTTCATAAAGCAACTTCTAGGAAAACTAAAGAAAGATATTGACTCTAAACACCATCATAACTGGGAACTTTAATACCCCACTTACAACCCTAGATAGATCATCAGGACAAAAAATCAGCAAGGAGATCCAGAACGTCAATGTAACTTTGGACCAAATGGACTTAATTGATACCTACAGAACACTACATCCAAAGACCACAGAATACACATTATACTCATCACCACACAGAACATATTCTAAGATTGGCCACATACTCAGCCATAAATCAAGCATAAGCAAATTTAAAAGGACTGAAATTCTACCATGCACCTTCTCAGACAACAGTGGAATAAAAATAAACATTGACACCAACAAAGTCCCCCCAAAACCCACAAAGACATGGACACTAAACAGCATGATGCTAAACAACTCCTGGGTCAATGATGAAATCAAAACAGAGATCAAAAGATACCTGGAAACAAATGAAAATGAAGAAACATCTTACCACAATCTCTGGGGTGCCCTGAAAGCTGTAGTAAGAGGGGAATTTATATCCCTACAAACACATAAAGAAAATGGAAGGAACAGAAATTCACAGCCTAATAAGCCACCTAAAGACGCTGGAAAAGCAAGACCACAAAAACCCTAATTTCAGCAGAAGAATCCAGATCACCAAAATAAAAGCCCAAATCCAGCACATAGAAGACAAAAAGATAATACAAAAAAAAAAATCAATGAAACAAAAAGCTGGTTCTTCGAAAGGATAAACAAGATCGATGGTCCCCTAGCTAGACTGACCAAGAAAAAACAAGAAAACACCAAATAAGCACAATTGGAAACACAAAAGATGAAATCACATCTGACCCTGAGGAAATACAAAAGATCATTAGAGACTACTACGTACACTTGTATGGAAACAAACTTGAAAACCTTAAGGAAATGGAGGACTTTCTGGCATCACACAACCTACCTAGGTTGGAACAAGAAGAAATTGAGACCCTAAATAGACCAATAACAATCAAGGAAATCGACTACGTAATAAGAAAACTTCCTACAAAAAAAAAAGGCCTGGTCCAGAGGGCTTTCCAGCAGAATTCTACAAGACATTTAAGGAGGAGCTGATACCAATCCTACTGAAGGTATTCCAGGCGACTGAAAAAGATGGAACTCTCCCCAAATCATTTTACGAAGCCAACATCACATTGATACCCAAGCCAGGTAAAGATCCAACAAAGAAAGAGAACTACAGGCCAGTATCTTTGACGAACATAGATGCTAAAATTCTCAACAAGATCCTAGCAAACCAGCGATACATATCAAAAATCATCCATCATGACCAAGTAGGCTTCATTCCTGGGATGCAAGGCTGGTTCAACATTCGTAAAACCATAAATGTAATTAAATACATCAACAGATGTCAAAACAAAAACCACATGATCATATCATTAGATGCAGAAAAAGTTTTTGATAAAATCTAGCACCCCTTCTTGATAAAAACCCTTGAACATCTAGGCATACGGGGAACATACCTCAAAATAGTAAAAGTCATCTACGAGAAACCCACAGCCAGCATACTCCTGAATGGACAAAAATTGGAACCAATTCCCCTGAAAACTAGAACTAGACAAGGATGCCCACTCTCACCCCTCCTGTTCAACATAGTATTGGAAGTCCTGGCTAGATCAATCAGAGAAGAGGAGGCAATCAGGGGTATCCAAATAGGAAAAGAGGAAGTCAAGTTATCTCTCTTTGCAGATGACATGACTGTGTACCTTGAAAATCTAAGAGAATCTGTCAAAAGCCTCCTTACACTAATAAAGGCCTTTGGCAAAGTCTCAGATACAAAATAAATGTACAAAAGACAATCACATTTCTCTACACCAATAATAAACAAACAGAAACCCAAACAAAAAACACAATTCCATTCACAATAGCCACAAAAAAAAATGAAATACCTTGGCATCTTCCTAACCAGAAACGTGAAAGACCTTAACAATGAAAATTACAAAACACTGCTCAAAGAAATCAAAGATGACACAAACAAGTGGAAAAATATCCCATGCTCATGGATTGGAAGAATCAACATTGTGAAGATGTCCATCTTACCTAAGGCAATCTACAAATTCAATGCAATACCCATCAAATTACCAGCAACATTCTTCTCAGACCTAGAAAAAACAACACAGTAATTCATATGGAAACACAAACGTCCAAGAATAGCCAGAACAATCCTCAGCAAAAAAATCAAAGCAGGTGGTATCACATTACCAGACTTCAAACTTTACTATAAAGCTACAATCATCAAAACAGCTTGGTGTTGGTACAGGAACAGGCATATAGATCAATGGAATAGAATTGAGATTCCAGAAGCAAAACTTCAATTTCTCAACCAACTCATCTTCGACAAAGCCCCCACCACCTACCACTGGGGAGAGGAGAACCTATTCAGTAAATGGTGCTGGGAAAACTGGCTGACCACATGCAGAAGATTGAAACAGGACCCCTATCTATCCCCATGCACAAAGGTTAACTCCAAATGGATCAGAGACCTAAATGTAAAACCTCAAACCATAAGAACCTTAGAAAAGGAAGGAAATACCCTCATGGAAATCGGAACTGGCATCCAATTCCTGAACAAAACCCGAAACCCACAGGTCATAAGAGAGAAGATAGACAAGTGGGACCTTATTAAACTGACAAGCTTCTGCAAAGCCAAAGAAACCATCAAGAGAGCAGGGAGACAGCTTACAGACTGGGAAAAAGTATTTGCCAATTCCAGGTCTGACAAAGGCTTAACATCCTGGATCTACAAGGAACTCAAATGTGCTGAAAAGAAAAAAACAAACAACCCCATTATAAAATGGGCAAAAGATATGAACAGATACTTCACAAAAGAAGACACCTGAGCAGCCAACATACACATGAAGAAATGTTCAACCTCACTAATCATCAGGGAGATGCAAATCAAAACCACACTGAGATACCACCTAACTCCAGTCAGAATGGCAATTATCAACAACTCAAAAAATAACAGCTGCTGGAGAGGGTGTGGCAAAAAGGGAACACTTCTACACTGTTGGTGGGAGTGTAAACTAGTGCAACCTCTGTGGAAAGCAGTGTGGCGATTCCTCAAAGCTCTAAAAATCGACCTTCCATATGACCCCGCAATCCCCCTACTGGGAATATACCCTGAAGAACTTAAATCACTCTATAAAAAAGATACCTGCACACGTATGTTTATCGCAGCGTTGTTCACAATAGCAAGAACCTGGAAACAACCATGCTGCCCATCAAAAGAGGACTGGATTAACAAAATGTGGTATATATACACGATGCAATGCTACGCAGCCATAAAAAAGAACAAAATCATGAATTTCGCAGCAACCTGGATGGAACTAGAGTCTATAATACTGAGTGACCTCTCACAGAAACAAAGATCTGAGTATCACATGTTCTCACTCATATAATGGACCTTGAACATCCAATGTAATAATATAAGAAAATGACTGACGCTACTGGGAAACTATGGGGGGGGGAGATGGGATTAACCGTAGCAAATATCTGTCTGGGGACGGGGAAACACCTCTTATCAACAGAGTGCCTGAATGAATTGTATACCTAACCCTTAACTGTACCCAACAAAACCATAATAAAAAATATTTTTTAAAAAAATAGTATGGTTTCAGTATTCATCTATTAAATTGATAAAAGTATAAGATACTAATTATTAGGACAGAGCAAAACAGGCCCTCCCATATACCACTGTACAGAAGGTAAACTGGTGTGACCAATTTAGAAATCAACCCAACAAAACACATGTCTTAAAAGCATCCATATACACTGAGATCTAAAAATGCTACTTTTAGGACTTTTCTTTAGTAACCAAGGCAATATGAAAAGATATTCATTATAGGATTGTCTAAAATTGAAAAAAATAAATAAATCCAATGGTTAAATAAAATATGTATTCAAAGTATCCTACATAAAAAAAGGAAGGAAAAACAGGACTATAAACAGGAAGGACAGGCTGACCTTTTTGGTAGGGAAGAGTGAGGGAGAAAGGCCATCAGAAGAATATTCTACGAAGTGTCAACAGAGAACGTAGCAGAGCAGTATGCTTATCGGTGGGTTCTGTTGTCTTACTCTTGCTTCTTTCTATTTTCAGAATTAAAAATAAGCATACTTTATAATCAAGGGACAAAAGAAATTGCTTAAGGTAAGAAAATAAGTATGTTTCTTGATTGTGGTGGTAGTTGCACAATTATATGCATTTGTCAAAACTCATAGAACTGTTTATCAAAAAGTATGAGCTTAACTATATAAATTTTAAAGATAAATACAAATTAAGCATACTAAAATTTAATAAGTATAAACGTCCTGATACGTGTATACAGTTTTATTATTGTTAATCTTATCATGTGGTCAATGTTACTTCCAGGCATTCTATCCAAGCAAATATTAAGAAAAGCACTGAAGAATTTCTGTCTAAGAAAATATAAGCAGCATTATTCAAAGTAAGAACTAAGTGCAAACACCAGAGGTTGGTTAAATACGACCCAAGAGACTGGGTGATCAGCCCAACCACAGGAGACTGATTATTATAAAGATTCTAGTCTAGCCATATGATCAAACATCAAGAGCCAGTGAAAACTGATGGTTTAATAGAATAATTAATTTTTTAAAACTCAAAATAGTATGTGAGGGGAAAAAAAAAACACAAGTTAAAACATACCACATGGTAAAATCCTAATTTTGAATAAGAAATGAGGGAGGGAGGAGCAGGAAGAGGAACAGAGAAGAATTAATATCTGTTTACATAGACAGAAAAAAGTGTGAATGAAGTATGCTAAGATGTCAACAGCAGTTAGGACATGCATAGTGGGGGTATATGACTTATTAGAACTGTTCCCTATCTCCTATAATGAAAAGTTACTACTTCTGTAATCAGGAAAAAAAATATCTTTTAAATATCAATATTACATGTTTATCCTGAACTATGAGATGGAAACATAACATGGTATAAAACTTAAAAGAGTAAAGTACTAAATTATTATATGAACAACCCATAAAATTTGTTTTAACAACAATTTGTTGTTATAACAGTTATAGATAGCATGGAAATTAATTTACCTACTAAATCCTTAATGTATTAGCACCTGGTCCTCCAATTCAATGTATAACATTACCATCCACAGCTATGAAAACACGTGCACTAAATAATGTTTCTTTTGTTAATACAATGAGATTAAGAAAAATGCAAAGAAGCCATAACGGACCTTCCATTTTAGTTATTTGGAAAACACTCAGAGAATTCAGTGCTACAAGTACACTGCTTGAGCCTGAGGACACCAGACCAATCAACAAATTTAATTTTGAAGAGCCGATTACAGTCTAACTAAAGGAAGCACAGAAATATGCTCATTCACTTTTCTAAGATATAATCTTAGATTATAGCCAAAAGGATGCACACTAAAGATCGAAGACTTGACAACACCCAACTATAGGCTAGCATCACAAATCTTCCCCTTGACTGCAAACAGAATCGATAGTTTGAGATCCACCGGGAACAAAAGCAAGAAACATGGCTACAACACTTTAATGGCACAGTGCTTTGAAACAGTTAATGTGATGCTGAGAGGAAAAGTCACACGATATGAATCCTGAAACTTAAATAAGCCTAGAATACACTGACTAAGCTAATAGCTGCTGAGGATGGAGAGTCACACTCAACTTAGGAAAAGCAGTAAGCCTAACACAAGGAAATAAAACTTGTCTGCAGAACTCTCTAGGAGACAGAGACTCGCTGTAAATGAACAAATAAAAACAAAGAGAATTATAGCATTATTTATTGTTATAGAATCATTTCTTTAAAAAAAGAAAATGAAAGGTTTCCCCCATCTGCTCTTTGCTATTCCTAGAAGAAATGTGTATTGAAAATAGTTTTCAGATCTTGTTAGATTTGGGATAACATGACTGGGTTTGAAAACACTGGGCTTAAGTGGATCATTACAGAAAACCAGAGTATCCCATAAGCGAGACAAACAAAGAAATAAGGAAAACAAGTTTAAGAAACTCAGAGCAAACATTTTGATGTTTTAACTCAGTGTCGGTAGCTCGGTTCAAAATAAGTGTAAAAGCATTTTCTTCCTTAAAGAGGTGTCTCTCTTCAAAAAGGACTTGAAGGTGCTTTACAGCAAACAATATAGTAAAGTCAACATAAGAGAAAACTGGGGTACGGATATGACACATTCATATGTATTCACAGAAACTTTACCTCGCCAAGTATGGCCCTAGGGAGGTCTCTGCAGTGCAGACTTTTTGGCATTACTATCCCGTTAGCCCTGACTGCTTCCAGAGACTCAAGGGTGGCATCAAGTGCCTGGCACTGGTAACCCTGTGACATCACAATCACTTAGCTCACAAGTAATATGCCATCAGGTACAAGGCATGTTAAGGCAAGATTCTGTACTATGGAAAAGCGTGTATATTTTAAATGATAGAGTTCCTTGAAATGTCAGCATTCAGTTTTAATAGCTCAGGGTAAAAAACAAAGCAAGGACACACTCAATTTTCCATGGGAGGTACCATGAGACAACTAGTACTGAGAAAAGGCGACAATTCTGATCAATCTACAGAGGAAATCCCTGTGACTATATTTTCTTATATTATAAGCCTTGGATAATCTGAATCATACATACAAAGAGTTAAGAAAGATTAATCTTTCTCAAGGATATGTATATTTCGTAATAGGCAAAATCCACCTACCTAGCTTACAACTCAAATAGGAAGAGCAGCAAATAAGAGTAGGAAACAGAGCTTTATTGTTTGTCAGGACTACATAAGAGGTGCCATATATACGATCCTAATAAAATTATATGCTGACATAAAACAAAGAAAAAGAACTGGAATATCAAAGAGGTTGAACCATAAACTTGTAAGGTAACATTACATTTAGAAGGGGTAGACTATGATCACTGTGAATATCAATTAGCTGTAACAGAATAATGAAAGTAACCATGTGTTCAATTAATTGAACTCTACACTTTCGTTATAAATGAGAAGCTACATAGGGTTCACTTAGCCTTTACCAAGTGGCATTAATAAACAAAGAATTATACTTAACACACTGTTTCCTAAACCATCCCAGAGGGTCACTCATCTAGGAGAACTTAAAAGATACCCAACCTATTATCAACAACATCATACTTTTCAGTGACTATTTAAAGGCATAAGCATAAGCTTTAAGCAAACCTCAGCTTGCAAAGTTAAACTGCACAAGGTTAAACACCATAACACCCAACGCAGTGTGTACACAGACCAGAGAGATGAAAGGCAAAAACCCACTCTTCCAAGAGATTTCTCTATCGGATGTAGGGAGCTCAAACCCAGACCCCAGGATTAGATCAAGTCAGTTCATGTCGTTTATTTGTTTGGCCTTCCTCAGAAGAGTTTTAAGAACCCTGATGTCCATTTCAGCATTTTCTAAAACTGAAAACCTACTAGAAATAGCCCACTGAATGTCCTCTGTCCCTTGGGGTACACCTGCTAAGTCTCTTGAAAAAAAAAAATTAGAAAGTAAGCCCAACAACGAGTAAGGAATGGAGATGCTGGTGTGCATACGTTGTGAGCAGAGAACAGCCTGGTGGTGTTCTGCTTTAAGTATCTCTGGAAATTCTTTTAGAACATTTGCACAGACCCTAGTACTTCACAAAAAAGCAAGTGCTAGATGAAATCAGAACCAATGTTATAAGCTTTTCTATAGCTTGGGGGGTGGGAGGTGACTTTGCATTTACTTCTCCAGTTTTCTAGTTTGTTGTTGTTTGAGTTGGAGCCTCACTCTGTCACCCAGGATGGAGTGCAGTGGCACTCTCAGAGCCACCCCAGCGTCGACCTGCTGGGCTCCAGCGATCCTTTCGCCTTAGTCTTCCAATTAGCTGGAACTATAGGCGTGCATTACCATGCCCAACTAATTTTTGATTTATTGTAGCAACAAGGTCTCGCCAAGTTGCCCAGGCTGGTCTCAAATCCATGGGCTCAGGCAATCCACTCACCTCAGCCTCTCAAAGTGCTGGGATTACAGGCTGAGCCACCAAACCTGACCAGTTTTATAGTTTTATTTCATCATTCAGAAGTCACGAGCACTGAGACACAGTGGAAGGCTCACCTGGTGAGGAGACAGGAGACCTGGGCACTCGTATTGGCTCTGCTCATCACCAATGGCCAGGCACTGGCCTGCCCTAGCACCCAGGTTCCAAAAGTCTCCTTCATAAGGTTTCTGCTGGGCCACCCCTCGCTGACTATCCTGCTCTTGCATCTAACAAGACCTCTCGTTGCACTTTCCGTGGCACTGGCTTCTGACTAGCCTTATGCTGCACATGTCGCTCTCCTTAACTGTCGACTCTGGGACAGGACAAGGGCTTCTCCCCTCTCTGCCTATATATTTGGCTCAAACTAGATCTGTTCTTTCCACAAAGGAAACACACAGGACATGGTGGCTGAGCCAGTGAATTGGAGGAGGAGACTTTGAGCAAAGTAAGCAGACAAAACTTCCGGAAAGGGAGTCTGTTATGACATGCATGACTTACTGCCACACATGTGGCATCATGTGGATATGCTGCTGAAGCTCTGAACTCAGTGCTGCCAGCGTGTTAAGAATACGCAACCTAGGAGCAATCAGCAAGTCCTTGTACTAGACACTCAGAAAGTGGAAGAGGCCACCAGGAGGGCTCCATTCATGCATGTCTCCACCAACAGTGATACTGTGCTAATCAGCAAAATGACTGTTGGAGATGAGATTTTATTAGTGAAATGGCCCATTAGCTAGAATGATTAATGCTAGGGATGGGCTCTTATTAATAAAATGAAAGCAATCAAAAGACAGAAGGGATGGCTGCCATATGATTAAGACATTCCTGCATCTGCTACAGGAGCAGGTGATGAGAATCCAGGGAGGTCAACAGCTTCACCAAAAGATGGTGCCTTGGAACCAACCTTACCATGGCTCTGGAGTCACTCGCTGAAGACAGTGACTCCCACCTGTGGCACTCCTGACATCTTGGACCAGACAATTCTTTGCTGTGGAGCTGTCCTGCATACTGCAGAAAGTTTTGCAGCATCTTGGCCTCTAACCTGTGTAGCCTAGGAGCACAACGCCCACCATGAGTTGTGGCAACCAAAAATGTCTCCAGACATTGCCCAATGTCCCCTAGGACCTCAAACTGCCCCCTACTGAGGACCATGATTTAAAGGGATTGTTGGTAGTCTGAGGCCAACTCCAAGGAGCCCTACCTGTCTTAGGGGAAACTTTCCTGCAAAGAGTGTTTTAAAAAATGGAAAACTGGGACTTCGTTGAGTTCTGTGTAATGTCTAATATGGTCATTTTGACCTGCTTGCTAATAACATTTGTTCAGTGAATGTGTGCATATTGTAGAAGGGATCTGGGCCTGCCTGTTACAATCTGGTAGGAGGGCTGGACTGCAAAGGCACAATGTTCAAAAGAATGACAGTGGCTCCCATCTACGGAAAGGACGAATCACAACCCAGGGAGAGAGAAAACTGGAGCTTTTAATTCATTATTTTTGGACTAAAGAAGAAAAATAAAAAACATGTACAAAAGCCCCTTCTCTTCCATAGCTCCCGATAAAATCAGCACTGAGGTTTTTTGTACATATGATTCTGAATCCACTGAACTCATGTTCAGTTCTGGTAGGACTGCGATTCAGCTGACATATACTTGTTGTTTAACATCTGCTCTGCTTGGGTAGGGACTATGCCATACCTGATGTTAAATATTTTATATATCATTCCTGAGAACATGTTGTGATTCCATTATAACTTACAAGCTCCATGTTACAGGAACATGGCGTCTCAACATGAAACTTCAGTATGAAGGTGCTGAGACACATCTCCTCATCAGTCCAGTGGCAGGAATTCTGTGCTCCTCTCCCAACATGCATTTCAGACAAGAACACCCGTCACAATCTCCAACACACAAGAAACATTAAACACATGCTGAATCGAAAGTGAGATGAACTGTTCAAGATTCAGAGTTCTCACATAAGCAGTTTTATCTTCTCTAATGACCCTGGCATCAGCTACTACATGTTTATGAAAGACAGGGTGGTTATAAACAGGCATCAAGCTAAAAGAAAAACCATGTGGAATCAAATCCAGCAACTGAATACAGAACAAATAAAGCTCCAGAAAACTATGTTCTATAAAACAAATATGGATTCTGTGCCACAGCATCATTAGCAAGCTTAAAAATATTATATCTGAGAATTATAACTGAGAGAGGAAAAAGTAGTAAAAGGAACCAGTCAATAAAAACTGTGTGATTACAGGGACTTGGAGTAGGAAGGGGCTTTTATTATCAAATTCAGCTGTAGCACAGATTAGTGTTATCAGCACTGAATGCTACCATCAAGCATCAAAGCAGGATGGCCTCAACTCTAAACCACAGCTGTTAAGGTATGGAGCGGGAAGACACCACGCATTTTGAGTTATGTAACTTAAGGAGCAATTACAGTAAACTGCCTCGATCTTCTTATTCCATATTGTGGGGAATAAAGCTTCTACTTCCAGGCACTCACATAAAATCTTGTTTTACCATGGAGATTAAAAATCTCAGAAGCACTCTGACATAGAGATGCTAGTTAAACGGCACTATCTGCGTCAAGGTATTTGGTGTCAGTGATCTGACAAATAAATTGAACAACACCTACTACACAACTTCTGAATCTCTTTTCTTGTATTAAACTGTATTTGTTTGATTTAATTTTAGATTTAATGTTCACGCTATCGGGACTAATTGGCCAGTCAACCTCTTTTCTTGCAATTTGAGCTTGCAATTCAGAGCTGGAAAAAACATCCAGAGATTACCCAGTTCATTCTGCAGGAAGTAGATGAGGCTCCAAGTCTGTTGTTGGCCAAGGGAATTCTGGAAGGTTCTGAGACCCCTGCCTCCTGACAGCAGAGTAGTCCTATTACTCTTCAACATTGTTTCATCTCATGCTGGCTTGAAGTGAAGAGAAGAAAAGGCAAACAATAGTTATGCACTCAGCATAAAGAGATTTATTTTATTTTATTTTATTTTATTTTTTTGTTGGAGTCTCACTCTGTCACCCAGACTGGAGTGCAGTGGCCGCTTCCAGCCACCACAGCCTCGACCTGCTGGGCTCCAGCGATCCTTCCGCCTCTGCCTTCTAAGTAGCCGGAATTATGGACATGCGCTACCACGCCTGGCTGATTTTTTGATTTATTGTAGAGATGAGGTCTCGCACCTGCGGGCTCAGGCAATCCACTCACCTCAGCCTCCCAAAGGCGCAGGATTACAGGCTGAGCCACCGAGCCTGGCTGCATAAAAAGATTTTTAAAGACTTTCTGCAACAGTTAATGCAGTCTACACTGAAAATATTTTCAACACCACCTACATACTATGTCAGCCGAGGTCTTCTGGGATGCAGACGCTGAAACAAATAAAGGACAAGCGACTAATGACAGGGAATGTCTGGGAAGACCAAGGAGGGAGGTAGGAGAGCTTCAGATGGTACTGCAGGTCTGACTGGCAACAGGAGAGAAGGAAGGAAGGATTCCACGACCAGTGGCTCTGAGCAAATCCCAGCCAGACTGACAGGAAGCCCAAGAGCTCAAGGGGCGTGGGGGTGGGGGGGGTCCCTGATGTGCAGCAGCTTGACGCTGCCAGCCTACTGTACCACACCTTCCAAGCAGCTTCTCTCTTAAGGACAGACCTGAAGAGCACACCCCATGGCACCCACAATATCAGACCTGCTCATTCGTGCAGAACAAAATGGCAACAACAAACTTGGGGCAGGTCTTATCCACTTGGAACAGCACATAAACCAGCAAGCCAAGAGGAAGGTCCCACGTGTCTGTACACATCAACCCCCTTAGAATTCCTTCCCTTATGCAGGCCAGGCCAAATAAGCCCGACTGGACCTATGGAATGACATCGGATCCCTAAGTTCTAAGTAGGAGAAAAGCAGCAAAAGAGGCATCGGACGATGAAAGCTTTAATTCCATCTTGGCTGCTAACTTGTGGTCTTGGGCAAATCACGCAGTCTTTTTGGGTCTGTTTTCTTATTTGTAAAATTCAGGGGCAGGCTAAATAATATCTAAGATCCCTCTTACAGTCACATTTTATGCATTACATTTACCACAACATTCCTTCTATTATTCATTTTGAATCTACTAAATAGCTAGGCTAGAGGAAATTCAATAAACACTTGTGTACTGCTGCCAAGCTGCTAGGATACAGCAAGCACACATTCAACAATATTTGGAAATAACCGTGTGTATGTGACACTTGGCTGCCAGGGGCAGACTGCGTGGCAAAAGCGATGCTCCCTCTCTGCCTGACTTGGCACTGGTGGTGACTTTGCAACTACTAGCACAGGACCTAAGCAATATTAGCTGGGCTGTTTCTTGAAACTGCACCACCTGGCAAATTCAGATAGGTGAGACGGGCTGGAAGGGGCGACTTCCCTAAAACAGGTTCAACTCACTGCTGCTAACCAAATCACACTAGTTCTCATTTTATACGTAAAAATGAGTAAGGCCAGGAAATAATCAGGTGTCCTCATGTATGAGTCTTTACAGAGGCTGGCACCATCACATCATAAGCACATTTAGCTTATGCAAACCCAGATGACCAGGGTAGGAGGAGGACGGAGTGATTTAAGCAGTGCCCAGGATTCCGGCCACTCCACAGGAAAGCCCAGGCAGGAGATACAGCAACGCTGCTCACCTTGTCTCACTCCCAACGTGCCCTCAGAGCGAGCCTCTCCTACCAGGAATGGAATCCTAGTCATTGAAGTTATGCAGGTCTCATTCACAAGTCTTTAAGTGAAACCAACGTTTGCATCTAAAGCTCATCTAAAGAAACTTCTGATAATGGAAGAAATAACGGAAGCTGCGCTGAACTCCTAGGAATCATTTTGAACAACAAAAAAAGCTTACCTTATATGAAGATTTGAAAACTAAAGACGCAACTTCACTGTATTACAAGAAACAATGGAATTTGAAAAAGCATTTAAAAAATAAAAATTACTTCTAAGAAAATCCTTAGCCATGGCCACTGGTTACGACACCCGGCATGGCACAGCATCACAGCTTCCTCAGTTCAACAGTGAGGGGTTCACAAAAATACTTAGCCTTCGTTCAAAGCCTTCAGCTCACCTGACTGAGGAGAGGAGACTGAGACAATATTGTGAGAATAACCAGTGACGACCTCAAGCTTAAACAGAGCAAGAAGGGAAAAAAAGGTCTTAAAAGGCAGGGATGAAAAGAAGAGAAGGCACCCAGGCACGAACTATGAGACAGAGCATCAGGGTGTACAAGTGGGATGGAAATAAGCCAGGTCAGCACTGCAAAGCTGGCAGGAAAGGGACAGAGGACCACCCTTGGCCACCTGGGGAGAAGCTGTGCCGAGGGGAGGCAGTCACAGTGCCATCCGCTGCAGTCCTGAGGCCTGGCTGGCTTACACCTATCCTTGTTCTCATCCCTATTTGTACTCTGGAATGGGAAGCCCATAACGAAGCAGAGACCCCCGGAACCTCAAATTCTGGGAACCCTGGGACATGGTGAGGGGTAGGTGGGAGTGGGGGTCTTTTGACCACAGGTTTACTGTCAAGAAACTCAGGAATGCACATAACCAGAATGTTAACTTACAATTTTTAATATTTGTCGCTTTTATTTATTTATTTGTTTGTTTATTTAGAGTTGGAGTCTCACTCTGTCGCCCAGACTGGAGTGCAGTGGCACGCTCCTAGCCATCGCAGCCTTGACCTGCTGGGCTCCAGTGATCCTTCCGCCTTAGCCTTCCAAGTAGTTGGAACTATAGGCATGTACTACATGCCTGGCTAATTTTTGATTTATTGTAGAGACAAGGTCTCAAGTTGACCGGGCGGGTCTTGAATCCACAGGCTCAGGAAATCCACTCACCTTGTCCTCCCAAAGTGCGGGGATTACAGGCTGAGCCAACGAGCCCGGCCTTTTGTTGCTTTTAAAGACCCACAGCTACATAATCACACTAGAAAGCCTCACAACACAGCAACATGAAGTACTATCATCCTTCAGCAGAGGGTGGGTTCAAAACACCTAATATCAAATCCACAGACACGCTAGTCCCTGATGTGAATGGCACAGTGTGGCATAATATTTGCATCTAACCTAAGCACATTCTCCCATATACATTAAGTCATCTATAGATCACTTATGGGGAGATCAAAAAGAAAAAACCCCAGAATTATCCTTTGGAGGGTGTGTCTCTTGTAGTCCAGGCTTCCCCAGCTAGGTAAGTGTTCTAGGAACCCATCAGCATCAGTGGACCAACTAGCACTGTTGTGAGAGATTGAGTTCAGTTTTAGTGAAATTTTTTTGGAGATTCTTTCAACGCATTTGCCCATTTCATGGTGGGTGATTTACAAGTGCACCTGTCCACACCACACTGAGAGTGCAGCAGTTTTAGACTGAAAACGGCATTACCTCCATGTCCCACCCTCCCTATTCACTTGATCTCACACTGAGTGACTTTTTTTTGTTTCCCCAGATGAAAAAAGTCCTTAAAGGGAAAGGTTTTGCCAGTATAGAAGAGATGGAACAAAAAAATGGCAGAAGCACTAAACAGTATCCAAATGGGTGAGCTCAAAAACTATTCTGAGCAGTGGAAAAACTGTTGCTAGGTGTATTGCATCAAATGAAGGCGACTGAAGTTTAAACATGTAAGAATAAATACACAATTTTTTATAAATAAATTCAATTTGGGGGGAGGTCCTCCCTTCATATTATATCTAATATGATATAAATGCTATGTAAATAGCTATTATATGGGTTTTTTTTATTGTTGTATTGCTATTTTCCTTTTTGGCATCTATTTTCCATCTGTGGTTGGTTGAATCCTCAATCCATGGAGACAAAGGGCCAAGTGTAATATGGTTTCTTCACAAACATTTTTATTTTTATTTTTTACAGTTACAGAAACAGCTTCAGACAAGAGACCTGTCTGACATCTACACGTTGGAAGAGCTGTCTCATGAACACAGAATTTCTGACACTTCCCACAGGAGCTCACCAGGCAGACCCTTCTCCAGGTGTGAACCCAACAGTAAAAAGCAACTTCATGATGTTGATCTGGCTTTGCCTTCTAGGGAGTCAGAGCATTATTAACTAACTACCTGACATGGGAATCCTGTCTGCTTTATGGTTATGGGCTATCATTTTAACCATAGATCGCCTTTCTGGTTTCAAAATCATCCTCCTGTGGTTGTGGTTCTCATTAATCCATCATTTGATCAGATGCTAGAAAGCTCCTAGCAACTGCTCAGACTGAGAAACAAAGTGGTCAGATTCCAGTTCACAGGAAAGTGGTTCCCACTCTTAAGCCCTCTAAACCACGTGAGAATATATCGAATGTAAAATGATGATCTTGGTGACAAACCGTGAATGACATCTGATGCCATATTTCTCAGCTATCAAAAATACACAAACAAAAAGAGAATGAATCATATACATCTGAAGCAGGAATAAACCTTAGAAACCAAAGCCCTCAGATTTTAAAGATAATAGGAACATAAAGCAAGCCAGATATAAGTTAAGAGCAGAAGACAGATGATCTTGACTCATCTTTTAAAGTAGACATACGAAACAATATCTCAGATATATTTTTAAAACCTACCTGTGAATAAGGAAGGATCCCAAAATAAAACTTCTTAATATATTACTCCAAACATCACATTTCCAGGCACCCCTGCCAACACACACACACACACACACACACACACACACACACACACACACACACACACACAGCATCATGGCTGTGCATTTGCACGGGCTGATCCTCTGCAGAGCTTCTAAGAAGTAAGTCCTTTCCAGAGGCATTGACTAACTGAGCTGAGTACTGTAGAGTGGAAAGAGATATTACAGGACACACAGTAAAACAGTTGCATGAAAAAATATTCACTAAAAGTAACAGGCATATACGGTAAGCACGAATAACCAGGGTACACCTCTCAATTGGTATGGCAAGAGGACTATTTCACTCAGTTCTGGTTTGATCCTTTAAGAATTTACAATGTATTATGCAAGAAGAGTGAATGTTAAGTGCTCTCATTACAAAAATAATAATTACGTGAAGTAATGCATTTGTAGGTTAGCTAGATTTAACCATTCCACAATGTATATATACTTCAAAACATCATGATGTATACGATAAATGCATAATGTACTCTGTTCATCTAAACATTTTTAATTTTAAAAATTTACAGTATCAGCCAGCTATTCAATTTTTTAAATGTCAAATGTTTTGTGATCTTTGCCATTTGTCACCTTTACAGATGACTCTAGGCTATAGTAAAGAATTAGTGCTTTCTCTAACTGAACTAAAAAGACAGCCTGTTTGCTTTGAAAAATGGCTACCACCTGCTATTAATCTGAAACCGAAAGCAAGCAGTGTAATGACATTTAGCAAGTTAACATCCCTCCACCATTTTCCTGAAAGACAAACCTAAGTGTCATTTTACAATTCTCGCAAAAATTTTTTTAAAAAGTTCTTAGAGATAGATTTCTATTACTAATAATAATGAATACGTGATTACTAGAACCAGATGCAATGCTCCTGCAGTGTAGCAAGCCTGGCTGACGCGCTCAAGGAATTCCCCCCTGAGCCCCGTCCTCTCCCTTTTTTCTTTTTGTCTGGTGTCAGATGAATACAGCAGTAATGATGACACGACCTAGAAAGAGCTGGCGACCAGCTGGAATATTTGTAAAGAGATGGCCTGGCTGGTCTTTGCAACAAGCTATCTTTTGTCCTCCTGGAGCTCACCTGAGGTAGCCTGCGTCCTCAAGAGATGAAATGCCACATAAGCCATTAGCTGATCTACTGTCCAGATAGTTCCTGCCGGGCTCTGAAGAACTTGTACAATTTGGCTGATAGAACAGCGAGGCCACCAAGCTCCTCAACTCGAAGCACAGAGCCTAACCTAGCAAACTACACAATTCATGTTAGTTTGTGAAGGACTCCAGGTGTTCTGAATGTGTCTCTTCCTGCCAAAAGAGATAAACCATGCCCTAATACATGCTAACAAGTTAAGGGCTAAATAATTTACCCATCTGATGGACAAAACAAACTTACCATTTCTATTCATTTCTCCAACAAGCACTCAATGAAAATCTATTTTGTGCACGACTCTCAGACACAACCAGACAGGGTAGACTGCCATAAATAACCAGCCTGCTGTATCTCATTCAATGACCATAAACCACAATTCTAAAGCTTCCATTCACACGCAGAGCTATAAAAACGACTAAGAATCCATTACTGTCTACAAATGCTAAGTTCTACAGGAACTTGCAGTTGGGGTGGAGGACAGTTCGCAGGTTGTAAACACAAACTACCACACTAAGAGATAATATACGACAAGGACAGTAAGTGCTGCCAGGAGAAGAGAGGATTTGGGCAGCAGGGCTGGACCCTGAGGGCTGAGGAGTAGGATTTAGACAAACACAGAAGGAGTCGAAGGCCACAGCAAGAAAAGAACAGAACAAGGGGGCCAGAAAGTACGTGGGAACAGGTCTGCAGGAAGACTTAGTCAGCTGAGAGGCCTGGACTTCCTCCTGCAGATCATGAGGAAGAAGGGCAGCATATGAGGAAGATTAATCTTGGTGTATAGACTGGATGAGAAGAACAAGGTGGGAGGATTGCTTGAGCTCAGAAATTAGAGACCAGTCTGGGCAAAATATCAAGACCCCAACTCTGAAGAAAAAAAAAGCAAAAAGTTAAATTTGCACAGTCTAACACCAAGTTTTAAGTCCTTTATCCTAAATAAAAGGTTACACATAAAATCTCCAACCTTAGAAAAAGCATGGTAGCTCTAAATTTAAAAATATTTCAATTTTAATATTTGTTCAGATATTTCACTGAGCTATTGTTTAGTATGTCATCTGTTGAAGATGAGTCAAAGTATACTTGTGTGCTATTCTTAACTAGATTTCAGATCTTAAAAGCATTCTTTCCCATCTGTGGTCCTTGGTTTTTAAGGTATGGTCTAAAGGTTAAAAATCTGTACTCCCAGCCGGGCTCGGTGGCTCAGTCTGTAATCCCGCGCCTTTGGGAGGCTGAGGTGAGTAGATTGCCTGAGCCCGCGGGTTCGAGACCCGCCTGGGCAGCGAGACCTCATCTCTACAATAAATCAGAAAATCAGCTGGGCATGGTAGCGCATGCCTGTAATTCCGGCTACTCGGAAGGCTGAGGCGGAAGGATCACCAGAGCCCAGCAGGCGAGGCTGCGGTGGCCGGAGCAGCCACTGCACTCCAGTCTGGGTGACCGAATGAGACTCCAACTCAAAAAAAAAAAAAAAATCTGTACTCCCCTCTAATGAAGAGATCAACCTTTTCAATAAGTGGCTAAGATGACCCAAGAAGTGGGTGAGAAGTATAAGCCCTTGTCCAAAGTACAGGGTCCAGCTAGGCAGGCTCCTTTAGATTTCTGTGGACACTTCAACAAAGCCAAAGATAAACCCACAGGGACAGATTCCTGAACTCGGGAGACTGGGGAAAGTCACTTTTAAAAACAAAGATTAATAAAAAGTAACAGTTGCATAGTACTTTAGAATTTATAAAGATCTTTCATATTCATTATATCATTTAACTTAATTCTCAAAACAAAGCTCAGACTTTTAAATTCTCAAAGCTATGCCCAGAAGACTGCATAGCAGATGAATAGTAAAATAAACCCTGCCAAAATTCCATCCCAATTGCACAGTAGAGAATACTGAGGTCACAGAAGTAAAAGGCACTGGCCAAGTTATACAACTGGCCAAGTTACACAGCCCATAAATGGTCAAGATGTCAGTTTGTTTCACATCAACCACTCTTTCATCATTAACAAAACTGTCTTCATCACCCAGACAAAGGCTCCACTGACCATTCACTTTTATAAGCTTCACAGCACTTGCAACCCACAGCTCACAGTTCACTCAACAATGGTTCAGAGAAACTCCTATCGCAAGATGCTGCTTGGATATCCTATTGCTCAGAGGTAGCAATGAGAAAACAGTCAGACACAGGTTTTCCTATTAAAAAGTTACATCAAGAAATAACACAAGCACATATGGTTGACCCTTGGACAACATGGGTTTGAATTGTGCAAGTCCACTTTTGTGTGAATTTTTTCAACCAAAAGCGCATTGAAATACAGTACTCAGATCAGGTGCGGTGGATTCTGCCTGTAATCTCAGCACTTTGGGAGGCCAAGGTAAAAGGATGGCTTGAAGCCAGGAATTGAAGACCAGTAGGGGTAACAAAGCAAGACCTTATCTCTACAAAAAAACAGAAAAGTAGCTGGGTATCGTGGCACACATCTGTAGTCCCAGCCCCTTGAGAGGATGAGTCAGGGAAGGATCGCTTGAGACCAGAAGGTCAAAACTGCAATGACTATGACTATGTCACTGCACTTCAGCCAGAGCAAGAGTAAGACCCTGTTCTCTAAAACTAAAACTAAAAATAAATTAAAAAGAAAATACAGTTCTCCAAAAATCTGTACCTATGGAGGACTGACTTTCTATCCATGGGTTAGGGCAGAGTGTGAGACTTGAGTGTTGCACAGATTTGGGTATGTGAGGGCGGTCCTGGACCCACTCCTCTCATTTACTAGGAGAGCTTTGTTTATAAAATTTTGATGAAGGTAAGATCCCCCAGGGACAGGAAATGTGTCTTTTTATCAGCATCTGGCCAGAGCCCAGCACAGCGCCTGCAAGTATAAACAGTGCTCCCCAAATGCTTGGTGCCAGGCTAGCAGAGCAGGAGCAGTTGCCCTGGCTCCCACCCTTGCTCAGGCTCCTGAAAGACACAGGGAGGGTTAACTGAATCACACTCTTTATTCCGCAACTTTCTTACATGCATGAGTTCTGGGGTCTTTCAGGGTTGGCTTCTTGGCAGAAAAAAGTGAGCAGGGAAGTCGACTCTTACAGTCCCCCTTTCAATTGCTATCTCTCCATTTAATAGCGTGCATGTCTGTGTGTCCTTTCCTCACCTCCTGTGCCAAAAGATAGCTATAAGCAGGCAGCTTACTATTTCCATTTCTCCTGATCTGACCTGACCCCTCTAACTTCATCAGACTGAGCACAGCAGGGCACTACAGATCAGCGAAGGGCCGGCCATGATACATTTCAGAGATAGGGCAGACAGGCAAGTGTGCCATGGCCCCTGACTCCCATGCGCCAGGCAGGTATCGCTTAGCCAGCACGGCCCTTCTGCCCTCAAGTCGGAGGGGGGCCACACAAGCCCCCCCAACACCCTAGGCCAGCATGACTAATCAACAGAGGCTGGCTGGCAATTAGCCAGCATGCTATCCTGGCTGTCAGACATGCTATGGGTGAAGGGAGGGTAGTGCCAGGGAAAGAAACAGTAACAGACACCAAGAGGGGCAGAGGAGAGTGACCAGGGGCAGCAGACGAACCATAGAGGATTATGGCCCATTCTCAGCCATAAGGGATCAGGGTCGAAGGGAAGAGAAATAGATAGGAAAGGTGGATGGGGTGGGGCCCCCAACACAGAGCAGGGACTCGGCCATCTGGGAGGCATGCCTGGACCTAACACATCAGCCCTGAGGCAGAGAGAGACAGCAGCCCACCCATGGAATGATATGGGAAGGGGTCCCACCCAGGAAGTGGCCATTCTCATCCAGACAGGGTCGAGGGCCACCCAGAACATCACTCAAGTATATGTCAGTGTCACCTTCAGGCACAAAGCAGCAAAGACGCTCCAGATCACATGGGAAGAAGGGCAAGGACTACTTAAATGACATTGTACTATGTCTGGCACCATCAGAAGGCAAATGGGCTGCAGCAGACACTGACAATGGACCCATAAACAGGTCTAAGGAATCCAAAGTTGTGAGTAGCTCAAATTGTTTTCATTTTCCTTTTTCCCATAAAAGTCCTGTAAGAAACCAAGAGATTGTTGCAGAAGTGAATAAACAGTGATTTGGAAAAATGCAGGTGGCATGCACTACTGTATAGGAAACTCACCTTAGGTCAGTCTAGCTTACGGGTGTGGGAGAGACAAACTCATGCTTTCCCTTCCATGGGCCCAGTGCCTTGGGGGTCAACTTCACAGCAATGGACTTGGCTCTCCATGACGCTTCTTCTCTAAGCTGTCCTCATCTTTATCACCAGAAGCAGGTCAAATATTGAAAATTTCATCAGCCACCCAATAGAACACCTGTGTATGCATGAGTTTATGGACTATAGGCCAAGTCTAGCCTAAATAACTGAATACACATGCAATGGAAATCAATGGCTAAACATTAACGTGTCCTCCCAGACCCTTTTCATTTTGTCTTCTCCCCTCGATATCTACTAAGCTTTCCATCCTTAGGTTCCTTTATCTTTGTTTACAGAATAAATGTCAATTACCTCAGCCAAACCAGAAACCTGAGATTCCCATAATTCTTCTTCACCCTCTAAAATCAACTCATCACAATATCCTATCAGTTCATATTTAATTTATCACCTTAAGGACTTTGTTACATTGGCCACCATTTAAGACCTACTGCTATTTACTTGATATTTTTATGTAAATTAGCTCAATTAAAAAATGTATAGTTTATTTGAAAGTAAATTAGAGAGAGATTGTGAGAGAGAGAGAGAGAGAGAGAGAGAGAGAGAGGGGAGATTCACATCCCCAAGGTAGGGGAGGGGGCCAAAGCTAGCAAACATAGTGACCATTGCTCAAGGAGCTATGTCGCCAGACCATAGCTTAGCAAATCAGTGGCCAAATCAGCTCAATTTTAAAAATTGGATAATTGTGAGAGATGTCTTCCTATAACCACCATAATCAGAAAACCAGAATCAAGTGCCATAAATGAAAGATAACAGGGAAACTATAATGAAAACAATTTGTGGTTAGAAACTGTTGACTGGACTGAGGTGCTGAGCTAAGACATGCCCTCTTCTCTCAGATAAAAAGGTACGCAGCTGCCAGTGGTTAAAGGCAAGCATCACTGGTGACACAGGCAGTGAGTATGCGGTTACCCGACATGCCATCCCAGTCTGAACTCCCAGCTGAAGCTTTAGCGCCTTACCTGTGAGTTATGTGGAATTGGGTAAGTTGCTTCGTGAAACCTCCCTAGGCTTGCATTTCCTCATCTGTAAATCGGGGTTGGGGTTGTTAACCATACTTCCCTCATATGGCTGTTATGAAGCCCAGTGAGTTAATAGGTGAAGTGCTTAGATCTTCGATAGGTTTGTTACATAAAAGTGTCACCACCTCGATGGCAGCATTGGGTTCTGCTCAAGAGTCCACATGCACTGTCACAAGGAAAGCGTCACAACAAACAGCACTATCTGCTGTGTGATGCAAACCTGTGAACACTGATACTCAAAACCCCAGCTATGCCAAGGACACATGCTAAAGGAGGCCTGAGAATGTGAAGTCTCCAGCCAAAGTGAAGGGAGAACACCCTGCATTCCCTCTACTTCAACCAAGCCAGAGATATCTGGCTTCCCCTGGAGTTCAACAGACTTTGGAAACTGTACTAGATATTATCCATGATGAACCAAACCTGATTCCAGGATCTAAAAGTCTAAGGGGAAGAACAGATTTTAGAAATCACAATACAACACAACGATAAAGGAGCCCTAGAACGTCAGAGAAGGGGGAAATTATACATATAAAGTCAGGAAAAGAGTCGCCAAGGGAGGTAAACTCAGGATGGATCCAGGAGCCTGAGGAGGAATTCATCCATGAAGCAGGGGAACGGGCACTTCGGCACAGGGAACAGGACACATGGACCCCAATGGGGAAGAGTAGGCAGCATTCAGGCTCTGGCAACATGTGAGAATCTCAACAGTGCCTTTCACATGGATTGTGCCAAGAAAAACCTCCCAGATACACAAGTCCCTCAACAGGGAGGTCTGCTGATATTGACGCAATGATGTCCACCACAGCAAATGAACACGGCAGAATCTTCAGAGAGGCACCCAGTGGGCACTGCAGGCTTTCAAGAGAGACTCAAGAGAACTAAAAAATTGTGACACTGGCGTGGCCTGCTAGAAAACAACCACAAAGGAGAGTGCACTGGTGAGCAGCAAACCAAGCCAGTGGGTGTCCCTGACCATGTATTCCAGGAGCCATTAGGATGAAAACCAAGACTGTCAACAGAAAAATGCTCTGGGACTTCTGATTAGTTGAGGATTCAACATCCAACCCAAGAAAGGGGTTCTGCAAGCCAGTGTATATAATTAGTGATCTCTGCCAAATCTCTAGAAATGACATTATAGCCTCAGTCATCTAGGTCTGAACATGTGTTCCTCCGAGGTGTCCTGAAATTAGTACAATTAAGTGCATCATCAATAGGAAGTATCCTTTCCCACAGAATAAGGAAAAGAATTATTAAACTTAAAAAATATAATCTAGTTTATTTGTTTGTTATACAAATATTTCCCTAATTCAGGGAAATACAAAAACAAACACTTCCCTTTTCCAGATAACAGCCTGTAAATGTTTTCAAGCATTAAACCTGAATGTTAGCCCAAGGATACAGCTCTGGCTGACCCAGAGCATCTCACGTGGCGGGAGCAGCAAGGGGATATGTGGCAGGGATGTGTGCATGTGTGTGCACACACAGTGTGGTGGGAAAACAGGGCCACTAAAGTGATGCCCAATCAGATTCCGGAAATAAATCATTCGAGAAACAGCAAGGAAGAAGACTTCATCGGCAAAGCTCCGATAGGGAAGGCAAAGAGACGCTCAAGAGAAATTTTGAAGTCCTGCATACCTCCACAAGTTCTTGGGAGCAACTGCTGGAAGATGGCAGCCAGGATCCAGAACTGGGGGCAGGAGTGGATTTCAGGGAAGTGTGGAGACAGACCACCCCAGCAGGAGGGCAAAGGCACAGCCAGGAGCTGGAGGAATGTTCTGGAAGGGTGAGCAGTGGATGGGCGAGGATGACTTACATTGCTCCCTCATTGGGTTTCCTCCTGGACTCTTCAGCTTAAGTTCATAGCGTTTGTTTCTGATTTTGCAACGCTACGGTGTTGAGAGTTGGTTTATCGTTTGTCCTTTGTCATTTGGAGTGACAATGATCCTCCCTTATATATTCTTCCACCTAAGGCTTTCTTTCCTCTCTTGTTTCCCTTTTTCTCTTTGCTCATTCTTCTTGCACAGTTTTATTCCCTCGCTCTATTCTCACCTTTAGTGAGCTAAATGTATGTGATGCATTAAGCTGTTTTGTTTTGACATTCAACAGAGGTCGACTGAGCATTTCATATGTCTGACCCTAAAAATCCCTACGCTTTAATCCCACCCCACCATTTTACTTGTGCTCTGATTTCTTTTTTCTCAAGATAATCAGTAGCACTTTAGAGAAAAGATCTCCCATCCCTGATTTAGCAAATACATTCTTGGTTCTTTTCATCTTTGTTCATACTGCTGCCTTGCCAATCTTTGACTACTTTGCTAATTTTTTGAGCACAGGAAACAATGGTTACTGAGGACATAATAGAGTTGGTGCATGGGACGTTGTGCTTAGTGGTAAAATGAAAAACCTAATTTTTTTTCCAGAAAGTAAAACATTTTTCTTTGGTAAAGCAAAATTAGCATCATTGTTCTGATCACACCGCAGAATCAACAAAGAATTGACAGTCCAGTGAATTCCTCTGCCTCCCCACTAAAGGTAGACTTCCAAGTATCTCTGTCCCAATGACCTACAGTTAACAACACTTCTCTCAGAATTTCATTTTGGTTTTCAAAATCCACACTTCTAAATCCATTATCTTTTGTTCTATCCTTCACCCTAACTGGTTTACTGCTCTCTAGGTCTACCATTAAATGTGTTCTTTCAGAGAACTAGAACAACTAAATCACTCGGTAGGAAAAGCATCAACTGATAGTGAAAATTTTACTGAGCAGCCTTTTTTCCCTCAATATGTTATTTCATATCACCATCCTTTACTTTTTCTAGAATGAAAACAACACAGGAGAAAATCACCATAGTCCTCCTTTATCTGAGAGTCAACTGTGGTCCAAAAATAGGTGAGTAGAGCAAAAGTAGGTATATGGTTGGCTTTGCAACGCTATGGTGTTGGGAGTTGGTTTATCGTTTGTCATTTGGAGTGACAATATCATGCTTGTGAATACGCCTTGCATTTTGCAGATTTGAAGGGAGTTAGTGCTATTTTGGGGCTAAAGAAGATGGAATATCAAGCGGGAAAAAAACCAAGCACTTCTGCCCTATTATTCTGTGTGAGTTTAACACAAGAGTGAAGGCAGCAGAGGTGGCTTGTAACATTTGAGCCATGTGTGGGGAGAATGCCATCCAGAAAGTATGGTAAGAAGATGGTGCTGTCATTTCAAAGAGGCCACTTTGACCTGAGGGATTCTCCACATTCTGGAAGACCACTGGGCTCTGATGAAGACCATTTAAATACTTTAATCCATAATGACCCATGTCAGTCAGCCTGAGAACTGGCAAACGTGATGAACTGTGACCGGTCAACCATCATGTGACATTTACAGTCCATGGGCAAGTGAAAACGCTATGAACTTATGCATCAACCCACTACTTTCAGATAGAGAAGGCCACGTTGACATAACTTTTATTTCAGTGCATTGTTATAATTCTTTTGCTTTATTATTATTGTTATTACTCTCTTATTGTGCCTTATCACAGACCTGTATGTATAGCGGGGAAAAAAACAGTATACAGAGAGTACCCCCAAAAAAGTATACACATTTTAGGGAAAAAAAAACTATTAAAACCCATAATACTCAATATATACCAATAACAAAAGATGAATGCAAGTGAGATTTGACTTCTGAAATTACAAGAGGTGCTCAAAGTAGTTCCCATCAGCATCTAGACATTTCTGATTACAACAAACTAAAAGTAATACATAGACAACATCTCTTAAAATGTGTGTACATCTTTTTGGCACCCCCAGTATATAGGAGTCGGTACTTTTTTTTTATTTTTTATTTTTTTTTTGAGTTGGAGTCTCACTTGGTCGCCCAGACTGGAGTGCTGTGGCTACTCCCGGCCACCGCAGCCTCGTCTGCTGGGCTCCGGTGATCCTTTTCACAGTTTCAGGCATCCACTGGGGTCTTGGAAAGTATCCACAGCAGATAAGGAGAGACAACTGTGTTTACAATAAAAGTATACAGTTATTCTGAGAGCATTCAAATGTTACAGGCTGATGGTTGAGTGCAGTGGCTCACGCCTGTAATCCCAGCAACTTGGGAGGCCAAGGCAGGAGGATCACTGAAGACCAGGAATTCAAGACCAGCCTGGGCCACTTAGTGAGATACTATCTCTCCAAAAAATAATCAAAAAAATTAGCTAGGCATGGCGGTGCCCACCTACAGTTCCAGCTACTCAGGGGTGGGAGGATCACTTGAGCCCAGGAGTTCAAGGCTGCAGTGAACTGTGATCATGCCACTGCACTGCAGCCTGGGCAACACAGTGAGACCCCCCAATACAGAAAAAAAAATAATATAGGTTAAATCCAAGTTTATGACTGCATTGTTATTTAAATAAGTAAAATCATTATATGTAACTATAGAACTTTGCATTTGGTTAGCTAGTTTATTATTCTGAATCTGAATAAAATCTAAAACTGTTCTGTACAACTCCAAAGAGAAGATTAACCAACAGACTTTCCTTCCTTCTACCAGGAACTAGCTCCCATCTTTAAACTAAATTCCTCCTGCTGGAATTGAATCCTTAAAATACATATATATAATCCCATACTCAGATGTAGCTGGAAAAGAGCCAGTCATAATCCTTCATATCAGACTTCTACACATACTAGGAGAAAGTAATCCCCTCTACCTCTCCTCTTTTAACTAAATATCTGTATGATACAGCAGAATATTTATCTAACTTTTCAACTGCAAGGTGGATCTTTCCTATATATTTAAACTCTAAACTCTCATTTCATTTAAATTCCATGAACCTTAGCTTCTTCATCTAAATAAAAAGAGCTAAAAATATCTGCCCTGTTACTCAATTTTGAGCATGAAGTTAAATCATGTACCTAAAAGCATTTTTTAAGAGGTAAAAACAATCTACCCATTCAAGTAGGCATGTGAGCAAACGAAAACAAGACCAGAAAGCAGAAAAGACAAAGGACAACACAGCTAAGATTTAAGTCAAGGTTTTTCTATATTCCCTGCACTAAAGTTAATTCATTCTGTGACAACATCCAGATTTGATTCTAATAAAGACTGGCTTTAGTAATTCGTAACAAGATCTCACCTACTCCTCTATTCAAAAAAATCTATTACACTCAAAAGTCTTGAGCTGGCTGCTGGCAGGGGGTGATATAATTAGAGAGAGAAGGACGGTGACTCTCAGATCCTGCATTTACAGCTTTAGAACCCTGGAAGCTTACAGAGCCCCTCTGAGCTTTGGATCCCTCATCAGTGAAGGAGATAACAATCAGATCTGCCCAGGGGCAGCCATGAGGACTGGGTAAGAGTTTAGGCAAAGCTCTGGCAGAGTGTAGGACACATTGAGGAAGCACTCAGATACAAGCAGGACTAGCAAATGATACACTTAATATACAAAATGAAAAACAATGAAAACTTATACTGTGTATTTCACATTAGGCTGCAATACAATATCTAAGGAGAACTAGCCCTTTTCTTTGAGGATGGCTCTTCTGAGTCTCTGTAATCCTTCACAACAGATGATCTACATTTTCAACTGTGTTTTTAAAAGGTGAGTGAGAACTAAAAGACCAAAGGAGAATCTGAGTGCAGAATCCTTCTAGCCACCCCCATCTTGCCCGTACCTAATTTAAGAGCAAGTTTTTTAGTGAATCATCTTTATTCATCTTTCCAAAGCATTCAGCTAATTTTTCATAGCAATAGCAACTGCTGACATGACATTTAATTAAATTATGTAATAAAACCAACTGAAAAATAGATTAGTAAACAAACACAACCGATTCCTGGTAAGAATCTGACAACAGATAGAAATGCACAGGAGTGTTAGACGGTCTACCAGTGACGAGCACCACTGTGCCATGGACATCACAAAGCATGTGTTCTGAGGGTATGGGAAGGCGTTTACTCCACAAGGTGTAGTAAAATCTGTTACTACTAAGAAAATGCTGAAGATTCTGACTGACTTCTGTGTTACACAAATCAGAGACGGTTCAAGATTACCCTATAATAAGATGCTCTTACTCCTTGGGTTTCTAGAGAAAGTGACAGGCTATAGACAATGCACTAGGAAGACAAATAATCATCATCCCTCTCAGCTACACCTTAATTGATAATATGGGTAGTTTGTGGAGCAGAGCTGTATAAATGAACAGGGAAAGAACAGGAATTGTTGCTGCACTACTCAGGTCAACACACTATGGCCCAAGGACTGAATCTTACCTTTTGGAAACACAGTTTTATCAGAACACCATTCACTTGTGCGCCATTCATTGTTTATGTATTGCTTTTACACAACCATGTCAGATTCATGAATAACAAGAGAAACTATGACACGCAAAGCCTACGGTATTTACTATCTGGTCTTTTACAGAAAAGGTTTGCTGACCCCTGCTCTAAAAGAAAATATGGTGCCTAAAACCAAACCAAAACAACAACAACAAAAAAAACCCACAAAAAAAACAGTCACACAAAGAATATGCTTTCCTGACCTGCAAGTCCTCCAAAAATCAGGGAAATAAATTAGCAATCATTTTCTGAATAACCCAAACACAGGAAATAAAACTCAATAAGTTGTCTTATTCGTATTTCTTATTAAATAAGAAATATGAATCCAGAGAGAATGTAATTTTCTGAATTGCTTGATTTATTATTTGTTTGTTTACTTTTTTGTTGTCATGGAAAAGCAGAAGTAGTGATGAAGTTTGAGGATGTTAACAGAATGCTCTTGCGTATTTTAGAGGCAAGTAAGTTTTGTGCTCAATATGGTTTCCCAACAAATGGCCCATCCAATACACAAGTTCAGGTGGTTTGCACTTCACTAGAATCGCCGGCTTGCTGTGTCTCAAAACAAGAAAATAATCATTGTTCATTTAGTTGTTGTATTGTTTGTATGCACCTATATCTTTTCAATATTCTCAGGTTAAAAAAGAAAGAAAGAAAGAAGAAAACCCAGCAAACCATACATTCCAAGAAGGCTCAGCTTCGTGGTTGATATTCTGAACACCACGCCTTTTCTCCCTTTTACCCACATGTACTGTCTGGGGAAGGAGTCCAGTAATGGGTAGTGCTTTGGGTAAAACGGAAGCTGATAGAGGTTGTTTCCAGCTATCACTCCCAATTCCTCAAGATAAACCACTACAACGAAGAAGCAAAATCCATGGAATATCTTTAAACATAGAACAAGAGAAAGGAAACAGTAATATATGTATACCGAATAATATTTTAGCTTTATTATTATGATATCTGAGTAAATTATGGCTCCAATTTTTAAAAGGTTTCCATAGATACATAAGCAAAAAGATAAACTATACTCATAATGATACTCTAATTTTATGAATTTCTTCTCTACCAAAGAATTCAAACCAATTATACATTCCTGAAATATACTTACATCACTACTTTCCTCCAGGCTCTGAAATTTCATTTAAGAAATGTAATAAAAGCAAGAAAATTCCAAGTACTGGACGAGTTTCAGTATTCACCCCTTGGAACAGTTCTTTTCCAAAGTAATAAGATTAATAATCTGGAAATCTCTGCATATTAGGCTCATCCTAAAAGTAAACAATAAATAAACCTAATATCTGCTTCAAGGAGGTGTCAAAAATCCCAATTTACAGGTAGATAAGCAGAAATAATGAAGAGCTTGAGACTTTTACTAAGCAAAACACAGAAATATATGAAACATACATACAAACAACAATGCAATATAAGTCATCTTCTGAAAACTAAATTCTAAGGTGATTGTGTGGAATTCTGAATGTATTTTTCTATGAGAAAGTGGTCCTCAAGCAGCCTACACAGCCTGAAGGGGCTCTGATCACCAAGTCCCAGAGGCTGATGACACTGGGTTAATGAGACATCTGATGTCCCTACTGAGCTTACAACTTCCATAGACAAAAGATGGAGAGTTTCAGAGGACATGGGAAATCCCTCCTTTCCCTCCGTGTCTCCACTCAGGAGGAAACAAGGGTCCAGCAAGAGCAAGCAACTACCCAGGAACCCCTGCTAGAAAGGGCGCATGGAAAGAGCAAAGGGCTCCCCTGCTTCTGCGTTTCTCCCTCGACGTGGCACTCAGCTGAGCTCGACTGATGAGCTTCGTTGCACTCCCCAAGAGCAAAGGAAAACGCCACTCCCACAGTGGCAGGCAGGAGTGAGGAGAATGGAAGAGGAGGCAATGGTGTGAGTAAGAAGGGGTATGCCTGGAGAGCTGCCTGAGAGAGCAGCGCACTGGCCTTAGGCAGACACAAAGACAAAGGCACTGTACCCCCAAGAAGGAAGGGCTCTGCCAAATCTATCCTGACTCAAAATCAAGACTGCTAGCATCGCATCAGTATTCAGTTCAACACCTCCAAATCCCAAACACCAAAAGGCAGGCCAGAGTTTCAAATTCTGTCAAGACCGCACCACAATAAAATTCACTGATGTGAGTTCATGCTAGGAACACATCCATATTCTGCTTACGCAGTAAGAGGTCTCAACACTGGGTACCTGTTTCTCTTCCTATCAATACTTAAAAGAAAGCAAATTTACTAGTAGGTAATATTGATATGCTTAAACTTTGATTGAAACATGCATTAAGCTTTGGAAGATATAAATCATATTTTCTGACTATTTGCGTTCATAATCCAAGAGTGTTGGCCAATGTTCAGGGAGTCTGATTCATTTTCAGGGTTCAGTCATGGACAAGACTCCCAACCTTGACTTTGGTTTACTTATAAACAGCTACCCTGTATTTCAAGCATGGGACAACCCACCAGCAAAGCAACTGCCTCTTATTTTTTTAAATCATGACCTTTGGCCAATATTGAGGAAACATCATTCCAAAGGACCTTGCTTCATCAAACACACTCCATGATTTGCCGTATGTTAGAACTTACATGTCAAATTGTTGTGTGAAAGCCTATTTAGTCCAAAACATGCAGAATTTGAAAATGGTCATAAAGAAACATCAAAGTAAAAGAGTCATTTAGAATAGGAATTCAAGACAATCAGAATAAAGTCTTGCAACTTGGATGGATTTAGAGTCTATCATACTCAGTGATCTATCACAGAAACCAAGATCTGAGTATCACATGTACTCACTCATAAGCAGACCCTGAAAAAATTATCGTAACACTATAAGAAAAGGATTGGCAGTAGCAGGACACTGCCAGGGATGTGGTGGTGGTGGGGCACACTTCATCAAAAAGGGTACCTGATCTCAAATCGGGCGAAGTGGGGACCAAAGTCAGGCCTAAACTTTACCTGTACAATGACCATTTGTATATCTGATCCTTAATTGTACCCCACATCTTTAAAAATAAACAAATAAATAAAATATATTTTTTAAAAAGAATGTCTTGCTCAAATAGGAACAAAGCACATGCATTTCAAACATACAATAGATACTGTCACAACAATGTCACCATAGACACTTGATCAAGGTTCAAATGAACCAACAGACTCTCCTAATAAATTTATTTAGTCACAAAAACCAATGATAATATTACTAGTCCTTTATCAAAAGCTGAGTTGACGTTTTAGTTTCAAGTGTGTGTGTGTGTCAGCAAAGCTGGACAGAGACAGCCATCCATATATAGACAGACAGGTTTATGTGTGACTGAACACTTTGAACTCACTTTTAGCATATGAGTAAAAATAGGTAAGATTTGACATAGATAGAAGTATGCAAAGTATTCAAAGATAATAAAAAAGTAAAAAATTATTCCATTTATACAATGACCAGATTTCTATGAAATGTAATCAGCTAAAATATAGCAACGACTTTATTTTTTCTTTTCTTTTTTAAAGAGATGTCTTTAATTAGAGTACCTTGGTAAAACTGGGTTATAACCTCCTGGGACCAACTGTTTTGTTTTATAGCTTTTCCTGAAATTTTGTTTTGCATGTTTTTCAGCACTTCATCTTATTTTTATTTTAGAGTTGTAGGGTACATGTGAGGATTTGCTTCATAAGCAAATTTCACTCAGGGTAGGTTTGGGCTTCTAGAAGGCCCTCTATCCTCCAATAATGAACATGGTACCCAATGGGTGGAAGATGGGTTGGGTGAAGGTTCCTGGTTTTATTTCTGCTTCTCTATCCTGTTCCACTGGTCTGTCTATTTTTGTACCAGTACCATGCTGTCTTGGTTACTGTAGCCTTGCAACAAAGTTTGAAGTCTAGAAGTGTGATGTCTCCAGTCTTGTTCTTTTTGTGGAGGAGTGTTTTAGTTATTTGGGCTCTTTTTGCTTCCATATGAAATTCTGTATTGTCTTTTCTACATGTGTGAAAAATGATGCTAGTAGCTTGCTTGGGATTGCACTGATAGACTGCCTTGGGTAGAATGGACTCATGATGATATTAATTCTTCCAATCCATGAGCATGGGATGTTCTTCCACCCGTTTGTGTCATCTTTGATTTCTTTGAGCAGTGTTTTATAGTTCTCATTGCAAAGGTTTTCCACATCTTCGGTTAGATGGAGGCCAAGATATTTTATTTATTTGGGGGGGTATTATAAATGGAATTATGCTTTTATTTGGTTCTCAGCCTGCTTGTTGTTGATGTATAGAAATGCAACTGATTTTTGTGCACTGATTTTACATTCCAAGACTTTACCAAAGCAGTTTATCAGTGCAGGTAACTTTTTGACAGACTCTCTAGGTTTTCCTAGGTATAGAATCCTATCACCTGCAAAGAGAGATAACTTAGCTTCCTCCTTTTCTATTTGGATACCCTTAATTTCTTCCTTCTGCCTGATAGCCCTGGGTAGGAACTCCAGTTCAATGTTAAACAGGAGAGGTGAGAGTGGACATCTTTGCCTTGCTCCAGTTCTTAGAGGGAATGTTTTCAGCCTGTTTGTTAAGCATGTAGTCTGCAGATTTGAAATAGGAGGTTCTTATTATTTGAGGAATGTTCCCTCGATGTTTTTATTATTTTGAGGAATGTTCCTTCAATGTTTGAGTGTTTTTATTAAGAAGGAATGTATTTTATCTAATGCATTTTTCTGCATCTAATGAAATAATTAAGTGGTTCTTGGTTTTATGCCTGTTTATGTGATGTTTATTATGTTTATTGATTTGTATCATGTCTGTTAATTTATATATGTCGAACCAGGCTTGCAGCTCAAGAATGAAGCCCACCTGGTCATGATAGATGATCCTTAAAATGTGCTGTTGGATGCAATTTACTAGAATCTTATTGAGAATTTTTGCAACTATGTTCATCAGAGAAATTGGCTTGTAGTTTTCTTTCCCTGTTGGTCATTTACCATTTGGGGGTATCAGAATGATACCTATCTTTCCTTCTTGACTGTCTGCAATACTTTCAATAGAATTTATATCTGCTCTTCCTTGTACATCTTGTAGAATTCATCTGAGAAAGGCCCTGGATATTTTTTTGGTGGGCAAGTTTCTTATTACTGAGTCAATTTATTGGACTGTTATTGGTCTATTTAGGGTTTCAATTTCTTCCTGTTTTAGTCTTGAGATGTTATATGATGCCAATATTCCTCCTTTCCTCTAGATTTTCTAGCTTATTTGCAAACAGGTGTTCGTACTAATCTCTGATAATCTTTTGGATTTCTTCAGGGTCAGTCATAACACTGCCTTGTTCATTTCTAGTTGTTCTTATTCTAATATTTTCTCTCTCTCTCTTGTTAATCTGGTCAGGGGCATGTCAAACTTACTTATCCTTTCAAAAAACAAGTTTTTTATCTCACTGATCCCTTGTATGATTTTTTTTGTTGTCTCTATTTTGTTCAACTGTAACTTTATTTTAATAATTGCCATTTTTCTACTAATTCTATAATTGGATTGCTCTTGTCTTTCTAGCTCCCTTAGGTGTGGCAATAGACTGTTTTTTTAGATACATCTTCTTGATGTGTTGTAAGAGATGCAGTACGCCGGGCTCAGACCCATAAGAATAACATTTGGAGCCGGGCTCGGTGGCTCAACCTGTAATCCCACGCTTTGGGAAGCTGAGGTGAGTGGATTGCCTGAGCCCGTGGGTTCAAGACCACCTGAGCAACCTGGTGAGACCTCATCTCTACAATAATCAAAAAACTAGCCGGGCTACCGTGGTAGCACGCCTGTAGTTCCAGCTACTCGGAAAGCTGAGGCGGGAGGATCACCAGAGCCCAGCAGGTCGAGGCTGTAGTGGCCGGGAGCAGCCACTGCACTCCAGTCTGGGCAACAGAGTGAGACTACAACACAAAAGTAAATAAATAAATAAATAATATTTGGCTTATAAATCTTGGAGTAGACATTGAATGCAACTAGAAAAGGGAGACTTTGACCATGGTTGGAGAAATAAGGGATGAGAGGCAAAAGAAATTTTGGCATTTTGATGAGAGTAAGATCAATCATAATGGCAAGATAAGGTGGTAACAATGAGATGGGGGAAAGGGAGGTCTAGTTTAGCTAAATATGAAATATATCACAAGGAACTTCTGAAGACTAAGAGTGATCAGACAGTAAAACTACCGGGTGGTAAAGTTTTGGCCTAATACTGGTCTTCCAACAATATGATGACATGATACATGAATCACAGAACGTAGTACAGAGCAGGGTATAAAAAGTAGTTCTATTGTTTTTAATTTATAAATGTGTCAGTGTCTCACAGTTAAAGTCCAATTTATTATTCCTGGTTTTAAATATGTAATGATGGAGTGTGCCTCACCTTGCCTTACCACTACTTCAAATGGAGACTAAAAAAAAAAAAAAAACCATAGAGTTGATTTAACAAGGTCTCACTGGTTTGGCCATAGTAATAATTTTTTTTTTTTAATCTCTTAAAAGAAAGCCCACAACTGTAGACTAAATGTCCAGCTCTCTCACTGTCTTACACAACACACATACACAGAGGAA
The DNA here is from genome assembly GCA_027257055.1 of Cephalopachus bancanus. Lineage (NCBI taxonomy): Eukaryota > Metazoa > Chordata > Mammalia > Primates > Tarsiidae > Cephalopachus > Cephalopachus bancanus. The sequence goes on from JAPVLO010000232.1 coordinate 3,169,519, forward strand.
TCGGCATGTAGTAACACCCAGCCATCTGAATGCCACATGCCTGAGAGAGACCTAAGGCTGCAACAAATTCATCTAGATCCCATTTCTTTAAGGTCCAGAACAGAAAAGAACTGCTGAGCTCTGGGGGTGAACCCACACCCTTTTGATCTCCATCAGGACAAAAAAGCAAAATAACATGCTCAAATGAAAAATCATTTATAATGGATAAAAGAAGGGCTGTTCTTTCTTTGAATTCTATCTGTTCGAAGGAAAAGTATGGGGGAGCTCTGAGGAGAGGAATAAATTCTCAAAACACAAAACAATTCTTATAAGATGATAATACCAGTATTGGAGTCAGGGTAGGAAAAACAGAGCAGACGAATGCTGAAAAAATTATTTTATTCCCTATTAAAAGGGGAAAAACACTTTCTCATTTAAGGAAGACTAATTTTAGAAAACCTGATAATACTGCAAAGTTTCAAGTACAAACCACTGATACATGGATTAACCTGGCAATACTGTGACTCTGAAATTCACTTCAAAATGATTGAATTTCATTACTGCTTTCCAGCAACAATTTCCTACTTTATAACATGTAAATATTGGGAATAATTAATTTATCTAGTTGCTACTTTTAAATGTCAAAATTGACTAAATTAAATTCCTTTTTCATTGGAGACATGCCCCTGTCCCTGAACCACCCCCCCATCCCTAGTTACACCTTAGGAACAGTAATGCAAAGTTTTTATGTAGTTGTGTCACTTACGGAAATGGTTTAAAAGATCTGTGACTCATATTTTCACCTAAGACATTACCTACCAGCACCAAGTCATACTAAAAAGTCATTTTAACATCAATACTCCCCCTTTTTTAAATAAGGACGATAACTCAACCAAGACCAAAGGTTGAATCAATTGAATAATGAGATTTTGTTTGTTTGTTTGTTTTTTTAACTGATGTCTACAAAAGCAGAACAGAAGTTCTATACGAGATCTTTGAATCTGGAGTTAGTTGTAGTTGATTGCAGTCCTGTAGCCCTGAAAAAGTCATTTAGTTATTTAATATTCATGTAGACTCACATACGTCTGATGTTCAGCAAGCATCATTATGCACCTACGCATTCTAGACATGACTTAAGGTGCTGGAAAAAGAGGTATACTACACTGTCATTGTTCTTTAAGAGCTCACAGCCCACCAGGGACATGGAACAGGAAGAGAGGGGAGGAACAAACTCATCGTGGATAGAGAATGTTAACAAAAATGCTTCCAAGAGACAGGGCTCAAGAAAGACATTGGGGGGAAAGAAGCAGGTGTATGTTCATAAGCAGAAGCATTAGGGCATGGAGAGACAGCAGCCTAACAGGGCATGGCAGGCTCGGCAGCTTATCCATGGCCCCAGGCAGTGGAGTCAATGCTACACTTAGAAACATGGCCAGCGGCAAAGCAAGAAAAGCATGCAAGGTGGACAGCAAGCATGGGCCTCTACCATGCAGAAGCCCCCACTTTCCCCAAACACCTGGCGAGCCCCTGGCAGGCTTCTTGGGTGAGAGGCAATGTTCGTGGGCCATGGGGGACAGAGGCCAGTACACAAGGGGGAGATGCGGAGGGGCACAGGTTAAATGTTATGAAGGCCAGAACAACGTCCTAGGCAGCAGGTCTGGATGCCCAAGCTATAAGGCATTAGAATCAGCAGACCTGGGAAAGGGGTAGGGAAGTAGAAGGAAGATGGCTAGATTCCTGGTGTAGACAGTGGTCCCTTCACTGAGAAAGCAGACACCACTTTCTGAAGAAGCTGGAAGGTGGCAAGAGAAGACTGGTTCCATGTTCCAAGTTGAAAGGTGCGACCTAAGAATATAGATGCGGGGTTGTAGTTTAGACTTGATGGCTGAAGCCATGTGTGTGGATGACTCTGGATGGGGCGCAGAAAGACTGACAAAATGCATACCATCTGTGAAAGGAATGTGTGAGACGCAGACAAGCTAATGTGCACTGACACACTTGGTAAGCAGTACTCTCGATACACAGTCGTCCTTAGGGGGATGGGTTCCAGGATGCCTTCAGACACCAAAGTCCACAGATGCTCAAGTGTCTTCTATAAAATGATAGCGTATTTGCATGTAACCTACATACATCCTCTCATATGCTTTAAATCATCTCTAGATTACACGGAATACTGAAAACAATGTAAATGCTAAGTAAATAATGGTTATACTGTATTTTTATGTGTTTTAGTATTATATTGTGGTTTTCTTGGCTGAATTTTTTTGATTTGCAGTTGGTTACTTTCACAGATGCAGAACCCATGGATACAGAGGGTCAACTGTATAGGTATTTCTTGTTTTAAAAAAACATCAGTGTCTATCCTGTTCATCCAGAACCTCTACTGATTGGTCCTTTTATGAACAGTTCTATATAGTATGGAATATAAATGTGATTAGAATTCAAAGTCTGAGAGAAACTTAGGGAGCAAGGGCTATACTGAAACATGCCCTCACACAGATTACATACAAACTCAGGTCCCAGGACTAGAGCCTCAAACAGTCCAGAAGGGTCCACTGTCACCAGCCTGCGAAACAGATACTATACTAGCCCATTCCTTGAAACGCAGTCTGAAAAGCAATTTCATTAAAAACCATATATTTTCCACCAACTGCTAATGCCTCTGGGACCTCCCTAGGCAGCCAGTATTAACCGCAAAGAGGCCAATGGGGAAAGCTCCTCCTCTGGGCACGCACATGCCCCATCTCTGGAGCATCCGCATTTATTTCTGACCTCTCCATGACACCAATCAGATCTGCTCTTAAGCCAGAGCAGGCATGAAACCATCTCTACAAATCTGGAAAAGCAGGAAAAGCAGGTGACTGGATACAATGTGTGACCAGCTTCAGACCCTCCAAAGTTTTCAGCACTATACCTTGCCCACGCCTTTTATAATAGTATCTAGCAGCTGCTGCCAAGCTGGAGAGAAGCGATTGGTTGAAACAGCTTGAATTTCTAAAGCATGTGTTATTTCCCAAAAAATGAAAGACACTGTTAAAATAGCTCTATCACTCACACATCTATTAAACTGTTTAAAATTGACAATCTTTAATTTAGGGCTATTCTTGGAGCTAGATGTCCATTTCCACTGTCAGAAAGTCAGAACAGATTTTAGAAGCACTGGAGGAATACAGTCTTAGGATTCATAACTATGTTTCAGCAAGAAAAACTAACCTTATAGAAAATAAATCTGTCAGACATCTTTAAGACTTCATTTTAATTTTTTAAAGGCTCCATCTTACCCATGAAGTATCTTAATCTACTCCTAAAATCAAGGGCATCTGCATTCTAAAGGATCTTCTAATATATTCATTTATTCACACAAAAAAGTATTGATTTATATAGTTGTGAAAAAGGCCCAGTAAGGCTACCTACCTCTTCTCTCTCTGCAGCACAGAACACACTCATGTTCCAGAAGAGAGTCTACCAAGTTCCAGCCAAAGATCAGGCTGGGGGCTGGGCATGTCTGGAATCCCAGCACTTTGGAGGCTGAGGTGGGAGAGTTGCTTGAGCCCAGGAGTTCAAGACCAACCTAGGCAAAACAGTGAGATCTCGTCTCTACAAAAAATTTTTAAAAATGAGCTGGGCGTGGTGCTACATGCCTGGAGTCCCAGCTACTCAAGAGACTGAGGCGGAAGGATCACCTGAGCCCGGCAGATCGAGGTTCTGGTGAGCCATGATCGTGCCACTGCAACAGTGTGAGACCTCAACTTGAAAGAAAAAAAAAAAGATGAGGCTGAGGACTTTAGTTGGAGGCCAGAATCCAGGCCTGTCTCAGAAGGAATCCTGCTTAAAGATACTGATCTCAGGGATAAAGAGCAAAAACTAAGACTCGTGTGGAAGCTGAAGGTATGCCAGGAAAGAGCCAATTAGCCAGGCTAGTGGCATCCCCTTAGCAGTGAAGGTGCCTCTACCTGGGACGCTGGAGTGGAACAACATCACAAATGCTGCATCCAACCTTGTTCACCTTGGGCTGCCTGGGCCCCTACTCTAAAGAACAATAGCCTCAGGATTGATCCAGAAGAACGCAGAATATCAGTGAGTCCTGTAAATGAGGAAACAAAGGTGCTTGACTGCTCAGGTCAACCTGAAGAGGAAAAGCTTCCTTCCCTTTCCAAAGACTGTTTCTACCCCAAAACCTATTCCCTCCCTAAACACTGAGTATATTAGCTCCATCAATGTATTACTTTCCCTTTCTTGCATTTTTGTGATCTTTCTCTTACCATTGGCTTCTTTTCTTTGACTTCCAAACACTAATATTGTTAAAGAAAACCTCCCAGAAAACTGCTTCATCTCCCAAGTACATATTGTTTATTACCTTTCTTTCAATGCTTAAAGTTCTTCACAGAGTGATAACGACTGGCTCTCCCCCTTTTCTTCTCTTTTAGCTACCTGAAACCTGGTTCTAACACTTTGGTTTTTGTTATGTACATTGTGTAGTAAGGATGGCTACGGATCAATAACTGCCTACTTCAGTGGCATCTCACGGGGCTCGCCCCAGCATTCCTCCCCGGGAGCTTCACCTCTGGCAGAGCCCGGTGCCACAGACTCTCGGATCTCTCTCTTGTGCCAGCTGCCTCTGCACTCCCCATTCTCCCTCTGCCTGACAGATGGCTTCCACAGAGTGTCCTAAGCAACTCTTTTCCAACAAGTGGGTATTTTCCAAGATTCTGGTCTTTGTTTTCTTCGTCTTCCCTCCACAAACTAATCCTTGGAGATCTCACCCATTAGAATTCCCAGAACTCTCTCCCTTCTCGGCCACTCTCCCTGGTTCCAGAACCATATTTCCAATTTATTTAATGGACACAGCTCCATGGATGTCTTGAAGGCACTCAAACACAGCAATCTGAAACATGACTTGTTCTTTTTTTTTTTTTTTTGAGTTGGCGTCTCACTCTGTCGCCCAGACTGGAGTGCCCGCAGCCTCGACCTGCTGGGCTCCGGCAATCCTTCCGCCTCAGCCTTCCGAGTAGCCGGAATTACAGGCGCACGCTACCACACCCGGCTAATTTTTTTATTGTAGAGATGAGGTCTCGCCTGCCCAGGCGGGTCTTGAACCTGCGGGCTCAGGCAATCCACTCACCTCAGCTTCCTAAAGGCGCGGGATTACAGGCATGACTTGTTCTCAACCCAGTCTAAAGCTGTCCACATCTTGCCAGTCACTGAGCATCAAACTGTAGTCACACCTTTCACACCCTTGGCACAGGCCATGGCCAGAGCTGTGGTGAGCCCAATGAGACAGGAAAAGAAGAATTCAGGAGAGGGCCCAGGAAGCAGGGCCACTCTCTTGTGGTGAGGGGTCCATGCTTGAGGGCTGAGAGGCCTCCTACCTCAGCAGAACGTATAAAAGTCAGAAAGCCAAGCCGGGCTCAGTGGCTCAGCCTGTAATCCCGCACCTTTGGGAGGCTGAGGTGAATGGATTGCCTGAGCCCGCGGGTTTGAGACCCGCCTGGGCAGCGAGACCTCATCTCTACGATAAATCAAAAAAATCAGCAGGGCATGGTAGCGCATGCCTGTAATTCCGGCTACTTGGAAGGCTGAGGCGGAAGGATCGCCAGAGCCCAGCAGTTGAGGCTGTGGTGGCTGGGAGCGGCCACTGTACTCCAGTCTGGGCGACTGAGTGAGACTCCAACTCAAAAAAAAAAAAGGAAAGTCAGAAAGCCTACGGTTCTAACTGCCACCAATATGGCAAATATTCTGTGTGATGGCTATAATGACCACAGAACCTTGGGGTGACTGAGGAACTAGGGCAAGAGAAAGCCTCCTCCAGCTACTCAGGACCTTAACTCATTTGCAGCCTTAGAATTGCTTATGTGCTGGTTTAGTAACAAACCTAAGTGACAGAATGTTAAACGGATGTGGGATTCTCACCAGTTTTCAAGCTAGAGGAACTTTCATGTGTGGCCCAGCCCACTCCTTCTGACCTCCCACTTCAAATTTTATTCCAACACCAGCGATGTCTACATACAATCTCTTCATCTGAATTCCAATGAACAGTCCTCGATCAGAGTGTCCCTCTTCATAGGGAGGACAGCACCACGTTTCTAACGGATTTCATCCCTTTTTCTCCTCTATCTTTTAATCCATCCTTCAACACTAATACCAGAGGGCAGCTGGGCTGTTCTCGAACTTCCAAGCCCCTCTCGCCCCAGCATCCTAGGTTCTAGCTGTGTTGAGTTACTCAACATCCTGAGACAGAATCCAAGTCCTTCTTTGTATCTTTTTGCTTCAGCTATTCTCTCAGTTTGGATGCCAAACATACTCCACATCCCAACACCACTTCCTGTTTAAAGGTGCAGCTCAGATACTCTTTTAAGAAACTGTGCCAGCCTCTCATCCACCTCTATGGCCCAACCCCATCTCCAGAGTCTGAATTACTCATCCAGCTCTCCAGCACTTTGTGTTTCTATCTGTGTGTGTGTCAATCTTCTAAACTCAAAATTAAGAGCTAAGAGAGTTCGAATCTTCTTAGTAACCTCAAAGGTACCAATGTACCACTCACCACAGAGAGGGCAGCATGCTATTGTGGGAAAATGCCAGACACAGAGTCAAGTATGGTTCAAGCCATAAACCAGAAACATCTGCGGTAGCAGTGATTTCCATCAAGTTACTTTACTCTTTGAGTCTCACTCCCCTCATCTATAAAATGTAAAAATAATAATTCTTATTCAAAGGACGACAGAGATAACACATATGAAAGTTCTTTGGAAAAGTATTACAATGCCAATAAATATAAGAGAGTATTATTATCAAGATATTTTGTACAATGTGACCCAAACTTACCTTTCTACAAAAGAAATGTTGCTATAAATGGTTAAGTACTTTTCTACAGAAACTAGAAGAGACAAGAACATCAAAGAGGTTTGCTTACTGGTAACAGTTGATTTCTTTAAGGTCACTGCATTGTTTTATTATACTGGAATATAAAGCACTAATCAAAGTATTAAAATTAGATTTTGAAATGCAGCATTTTTTAGCCTTATGTAACTTCAGCATTAATTTGGGTAAACTAGTTATTACATTACACTTATATGCCTAAATGCTGAGTTTTATCTTTGACATAAATGTCAATTATATGAAATAGCTTTTGGAAAAGAACTTATATCACTTTTTTCTTATGATTCACCACTAATATAACTATCTCCATGCTTACCAACGAATGTATATGACCTCGTAAATCTTAAATTCAATACGAAGAATATCTGCAGTGCCACCTCCCATCCCCCAGTCTCGACATACACACTTAACACCATGCCTGCATTACTCCTGAAAAGAAGAAGCCCACTGTGCAGCAGGCGGTGTGGAGAATAGCACAGCTTTGCACTGCATTATGAAAGCAAGACAACAGCCAGCTGTGAGCCAGAAATAGAACAAAATTTTGAGTTGCAAACCCAAGGGACCTTCAGGTAACATTGAAAGTGCTCCTTAATGATGAATAGCTGATTTTATTTCAGACCCACTATGGACACTGTAGGATACATTTAACATTTTAATTCTAGTTTCAAAAGCAATAAACCCAGTGGTCAGACAGAAGCCTGACAGTCGCAGCGGCCGATCTATCAATCAATCTACCATGGCCAGGCTCCACCAGCAGCCCCTGACACCAATTAGGACACTAAAATAGCGAACCGCTGCTACCAGGTTACAGTTGTGCCAATTAGAGCACATCCTGGGTGAGAGGGACCCATGAACACAGGAACGCAGGGTCAGGAAAGAGAGGTGAAAAGCGCCTCATGTAATGTGACATGAAAAAAAGAGACTGCAGCAGGGACAGAGAAAAGAAGCAAGACAGTGTAGTATCAAACAGCACATTCTATTGTTCACTTGTCAAAGACGTGCAGACACTAAGACAAAGCAAAAGCAGGCGCTGCCTGTGGTGTCCACCCAGGAAGGCCCTGCCCACTGGCCCACGCAACTCGTGAGCCAATCACCGTCACACACGCACACTGAGGCCACCACCTCCAGCAGATTCCCTTTAGCCAGGATTCATGAGCTAAGCGGCTCACACGGGGCCTGGTGTCAAAGGCAGACCACTGGGAGCACATATCAAAATGCTGGAAGGACAATAACCCAAATCAGGCTCATGATTAGCATGTAAGTTTTTTCTGCCAATTTTCTATTTTTTGCGTCCCACGAAATTTTAGGGAACTCCTTCCAATTTTTCCACATGAGTTGCTCTTCTCAACCATGACTCATAGCCCTGGTTTCTAAAACCTCACAAAATCTAAAGACCTCAAAATCTCATCCCATAGGTCCTTCATCTAGCCACTGCTTCTTTCCTGCCTCTGAACACCTTCCCTTAATACCCCTTAGGCCTGCTGGCTTTGGGGGGGCTCCCAGCTGACCCTTTCTGCTCTGTATCATCTGAAAAAGGGAGAGGCAGGAGTGAGGCTGACAAAGACCTTCCAGAGCATGGGAGTTTGAACTGCAGAGATCACTTTCAGATTCAGATGGAAAACCCATGTCCTGGCCCATTTCATAAATCTGTTGAGAAGATTCTGATCTGAGTTAGGTGAAAACAACAGGCAAAGTGTCCTAAATTTTAAAAGAAATTATTATTTTTCAAATGTGAAAATGCCACTATTTACATATCAACTGAGTCACAGACGGTGCAACATATCTTCCACAAAATCTAACGCTACTCTCATTACGGTGGCTCAGATGCAAGCCTGGTACGTGACCTGACACTGTCGCCTCTGCCATAGTTCTACAGGAAGGAGCGCATGGCATCTAAGGGTCTGCTCAGTGTGCTATGTCCTTAAGCACCACAAGGCACATGCACTCCAGGGACGTGATGGGAAACAGGTGGGACTGCATCCAAAGAACCTTCTCAAATCCTTCTCAAATGATCTACAGCCACAGCAACTTAAAGGCATCTTCCCTCTAGAGCAGGGGGTGTCAGTCTCGGCTGCCCTTGGCAACCCGTTAGGAGCTCTGAGAAATGCTGCAGCCCAGACCGCCGTGTGCAGAGACACTGTTCTCACTGGCTGGGAGCAGTGTCTGGGAATCAGCATTCCTGGTCAAGACTGCCAGTTTGACTTGGGTCTGCTGGTCCCTCCCTCTAACGGTCCTGGATATCAACAAACATCAGTCCAAAGCCTGGGTATTGCATGAGCCAGTGATAGCAAGTAGTAGAGAAGTTGATACCTCACTCAGGCCCAGGCAAGGTAAGGGAAACCCTGGGCCAGGAGCCCACTTACCAAGGGCTCCCATGTCTGAGCAGGAGTGAGAACGCGCCACGTCCAGGGAATCTGCCTCTAAGACAGGGAGTGGCAGCAGGACTTCTGAGCAGTGCTGTAGGAGGTCAGGTGGCTAGTCTCGGCCGGGTAGGGGCAGGACGAGGTATCTTTGCCTGAATGTGCTGGGTGTAAAGCCAGGGCACCTGTTGCCAAGAGGTAAAGTGGGAGAGCAGTGTACTCATGGAAATGCCACAAAACTGACACACAGCAAAGAGAGGCACAGATTACATTTTTACACCAGCACACTGAACTTCTTCCTACAACTTGCTCTTCTTTCATACTGCCATTTCAATCTGGCCATGAAAGTGTGTGGGACCTTAAGCTTGCCCTATCTCCTGATCAAATTCAAATTGTGAGGAACCCATGCTGTGTCTTAAGAGCCACTTATTAATTAGAAGCACTGGAAAGCTGGACAGCACTCATTATTATTAAATCCAATATCAAAAAAGGATGTGGATAATTACTCTATTTGCTTCTCCAACTGGTCTTGATAAAACATGCGAAAGTCATTCCTGACATAAGTGTCACTACTGGTAAAGGGCTCAATTTGCTGGCATCTCATCAATAGCACGTTTGAAGCTCCTAGTGCTTGCAGTTAAACTAACAGTTGATATTAAGCTAAACACAGTTTGGAAGCCATTGTCAAGAAAATTGGAGTTGCTCAGGCATGGCAGACTTACTGATGTTATTTGTTTGGAAGCCTTGTGATTTAGTGAATCACTAGCAATTGTTAAGCAAGTAATTAAACTATAGAGCCAAGACCTGTGATTTTCAGTCTTTTCAAAGCAATAATCATCAAAATCCTAAGTACCATTTAACAGATCCCTTCTAAACTTGCTGGCAACGTCAATGCTGTCGTCATTCATCCAGTTGTGTGATTTATGAAAACCAGATTATGGCCTTTATATAAACTATACACCACTCGACTGCTTTGATACGTATGAGAAGTTTGAAGGAAAAAACTCACAAAAAGTAGTTAATGAGAACCGGACACAGAAGATTTGGATTTGCTCATGTATGTGGCTGTCCTAGGTTTAATACAACTCAAAAGTCCTATTTTTAGGACTGAAAGACTAAAATAACTGGACTATTGTTCATATAACCTTTTCCAAACATAAGAATGCATTATATAAATTTCACTATTCTCCTAAGTGCCTTTAAAATTATAAGCAATTTAGTCTATGATTCATGTACCATACAGACTGCATGTCATTTTTTAACATCACATCTCAATTATATCTTAATATTATGGGGGTTGAAATCCATTAAATAAATCATATTTCACAGACTCCTGGTAAAGTAATAATACTCACACACATTTTAGAAGAAATTGGCCTGCATTATAAATGTATTCATAATGTCATTACCTGCCTCTCGGCACCAACTGAAATATTAAGCAGCAGTGCCTACTTACTTCAAGCTACTGACAGAAGCTTTCAGGAAACCTTACACATATTCTGTGGCTGGCAATTAGCTGCGTTAGTTAATATAATCCAACGTTTACAAACAGCAATTTACCCAATGTATAAACCAGCTCGTGTAATTAGTGATTAAGATTTAATACGGTGGCTGGTACTTCAGCACTATGCTATATAAAGAGACTGATATTACATTTGCCAAAGGATATTTCCTTTTCATAGTACCTTATTACCGTAAGGTGTTTTACTTACAAACATACTGACATTGATAAAAATGATTCATTAAAAATCTGTATCACTTAAAAATAATACATCAGTGGTTCCACAAAAAGGCAGGAAAATAAAGTCACAGCCAATGCCTTCAACAACTAAAGAAAATGTATAATACTTTGGAGACCTGCAAGTGCAATTATTGTTCTATCTTTCCAATTATTAAATATTAAATAATTGTATCTTTCATTTACCTCCCTAACAATTTACAAGGCACATTCATGTGCATTCTCACATAACATTCAAAATCATTTTGTGAAGTACATATTGTAGCTTGTAATCCTGCCCCACTGAACAGACGGAAATCCCAAGGTGCGTGGAGGTTAAATGACCTGCTCAAGGATATGCTTGTTGATTCCAAAGTCAACATTCTTCCCGCTATACTGCATGTTGTAGGCTTGATGCATTTATTCCCATAGCTGGAGTAGGCTTTGAGTAACTCGTCAAGAAGAGACAGAACTCACACAGAACTTGGAAATAGTTGGTTCCAAGAAGCCATTTGAAATTGGATTTTGGAAATCCATGTAGCCAGCCAAGACAAGTTCTTATATAAGTCACCATACAGCTAAACTACATTGCCCTAAGAACTCAGTAGTCCCAAGAAACCTCTTTTATGATACTGGTTCTGAGTACAAAAGCATGTCAAATGGAAACAGAAATGCCAGAAAGCTATGCCACGGGCCATAGTCAAAAGCAAGTAGATACCTCCACTGCTCTCAGACTTAATCCTCCAGGGAGATTTCTCAGAATGTGTCCCCTTTATTAAGCAATGCAAGACTGTACCAAACATTGTTAAGTGGCTCTCTAAACTTTAAGTAGTCCTTTAAACAAACAGGAAAATCTGGACAGGAGGAATGAAGAGGATGAGGTTCAAGTGTAAAAGTCAACAAGAGCCTGGGAGAGAACCTTCCAACCTCATATAAACTAGGGAAAAAAAATACCTGAAAGACATATCAGAACAAATGAATAAAAAGGGGGACTTAAAAAAAAACCAGAATTTATTTGTAAAACATTTTGTATTTATTCTTACATGTTTAAACTTCAGTCACTTTCAAAGTACTATTTGATTGACAGTACACCTATCAAGATACTTTTTCCACTGCTCAAAACAGCTTTTGATTCATCAGTTTTGATGCCTTTTAGTGCTTCTGTCATTTTTTTGTTTCACTTTTCCACATTGGCAAAACATTTCCCTTTGAGGGCTTTTTTCATCCATGGAAATAAAAAAAAATGTCACTTGGGGCGAGATCAGGTGAATAAGAGGGTGGGGCATAGGGGTCATGCCATTTTTGGACAAAAACTGCTGAACACTCAGCATGGTGTGGGCAAGCACATTCATAAATCACTCATCATGAAATGGACAAATGAGTTGAAAGACTCTCCAAAAAAATTTCACTGAAGCTAAACGCAGCCTCTCACAACGCTGGATGGTACACTGATACCAATGGGTTTCTAGAACATTTGCCTAGGGGAAGAAGCCTATGTTACAAGGAACCCACCAAAAAAGATAAATCTGGTTTTTGGGGGTCCCTCCCCATATGTGCTATCTCCATTTACATTAATTGCCATCACATTTTTTCTATGGTTCAAACAGATTAATCCAAACACCTTTTCCCCAGAGCCCATCAACTAATAAACACTCCCAATGGACATATTCTCTCTTGAGTAAATCTATCAAACACACAGCTCCATAAATGTATCACGGAGAAAATCATCTCCTCTAAGGAGTTATTTATCTAAAAGGCGTTGAGTGATACAAGGCAAAAACATAATACAGTTGTCATTCTCATTAGCAATATTAGTGTTAATGAGAAAGTACATGAACAAGAACATACACCTCTTAATATAAATGTGTTACAAATAAAGACTAGATTAGTCACAGCTACTTGGATGAAATTTTAGCACTTAACATTGAAATACTGCATGAGGCAATGCTTACAGTGGTTTTACAGCATAATTTCAGTTCTTTAATTACAGTTTTCAAACCATTTAACACCTCCCGGCACACAGACACTAGATGTGTATGCATGTATGTTAGTCAGACAGTTCAAGACTGTAAGTGTAACTCAAATTATGTGGCATCCCTGGAAGCTAAAGCTTTCCATTTAAGTGCATTTTCTATATAAACAAGGCTTAATCCTTCATACATCCTGAACCCCTGGTCCAATTCTGTGGCCATCTGTAAGGGAAATCTTTCCTTAGAGTGTGTCATCTCTGCATCCTTATAGGCAACTGGACAGAGCGTGCTAGAGGGGTTCATGGGTTTTCTGTTTTAGAGATAAATACAGGCTACCATTGGGAATACGCATCCCAGAAGCATTCTGACGGAGTTCCTACTTTGATACTGTCACTTCCTTCCATGTCCTCTCTCCCACATGTGCTATGATGGCTTCTTACAGCCACAGCCTCCACTACCCACTTCAGTCTGGAGCTGTTGCGTTGACTGGGGAAACCAGTGGACTTGCTGAGAACTACGTATTCAACAGGTGTCCGTAAAGCTCGGCACAGCCATGAGGTGATACACACAGCTTTACCAGCCTATGATCACTCAAAGATGGATGAGTTAAGTATTGCTCTGCCCACACTGCCAGCTGCCATTTTTAGTAGAAGAAAGCAGGGGAGAGCTTAGACCCCAGACTCTGTATCCAAGACCCAAGCTCCCTCATAACCAAAGAACTCACTTTCTTGATGGCCAGTGTCTTCTGGAAACCTGTAACTCGGCTGCCTCCCAGTCTTCTAGTGCCTTATTCCAAGGCACGGCCTTTTCTATCCACTCTTACACATGTTCCACCTGATGGAAGCAAATGCTCTGTGCTCACATGTAACTCAAAAGTCAGGAAGGGCGGCAGTTCTCTGCATTCTCTCCTTAAACATGTGACTACATCCATGCAACAAGCAGCTGATGTAGCTGCTGAAGATGACAGGCCTTGGGGTCATGGCTGTCCTTGAGGACAGGCCTACAACCAGGCACTCAGTTTCTCAGTGCAGCCCGTGGGCTCACTCCCTGCCAGGCACCTGCATCTCTCTGCAGTCCCTGAGATGCTCTGGGCTATGAAACACGGTGACCCTCCCGCTTCTCAGCAGAATCCCACTGTAGCTCTCGATGATGGCCTTCCGAGTCACTTCACAACAAACCCAAAAAGACCAACAGTCACCACACCACAGTCACTCCTACGCTGGGGACCAGGTGGAGCGGTCACTCGGATCCCAACCCTTGAGATGCGGCCTCCTTATTTCCTATCTTTCTTTTCTCTTTCACAACGCACGGCTCTCAAAGCCTCCAACTCTCCTCTCCAATCGCCTGCTTCTGGTGACACTGGATTCCTTGCATTGCTGGGGCCACCAAAAAAATAGAAACACAGCACTGTTCTTTAAATGCCATCACGTCCTGCTTCTCCAACTGCTTCTCCACCAAAACCCTAGATGGCTGGGTGACCTCACAGGACAGGCGCCGGGCCAGGAGGCCCAGGCCATTCACAAAAGCACAGGACAGGACGGGAGAGCAGAAGCAACAGCTCTCAGATCCCAAGTCCTGCTGCAGAACCTGCCTTTGGATTTGCCAGCCCTTGTTAACACTGTCAAAAATCACCATACCAACAGAAATTGAACACGCGAGCACAATAATCACAGTTTAAAAGCTCTTTCACATATCTTATCTCTTCAAATTCTCAAATAGCCCTCTGAAGTGAGTACCTATGCTCATGTGAAAGATAAGAAAACAGATAACAGGGCCTGGACTATGCCCACAGGAATATGTTTAGAGAGCAGGAGAGTTAGAAAACAAACCACTCCAAGCCATGCGACTTGCTGAAATGTCCTCGCCAGATCCTATAAAATTCAGTGACTAGAAACATTCAGGAAACACACACTTCTTTCTAAGAAGGAAGAGAGGCTTGGAGAGGAAAGAGGCAGAAGGCAACACAGGCAGGAGAAAAGGGGACACCATGACAGTCACTAGAAAAACTCTTTACAGTGAGTAGTTTATCATTCTCGATACAGACAAGAACAAGGGCTGATATAAATTATTTATGACGTGTAACCATTTAATGGAGTATAAAATAGATTCCTTTTTTCATAGTTAGTAAAAGTTGTGGAGTTCTGAATGTTGTCATATCCAGACTGAGCCTGTATCCTCCTCATCCAGACTTTTGACAGAAGCATCAATTTTCTAAATTGTTCTCTAACAACTACAAGTTAAGAAAGAAAGAAAATTACTCATAGTGTTAATAATTGCAATTCTCTGAAGATTCTAAAGGAACCCTCTATAATTTCCCATGATTGAATCCTGTGGCTTTATACATCAGAAAAAATTTCAGACTGTTTCTCCCGTGTGTTGTTACATTAAAAGAAGTTATCTATATGGAATATACTGAAGCACTGAGGACAGTAACGGGATCTAGACTGGTGTAACAGACAAGAAATGCTGTGTGACAACATTTGGAAAACATGAGACCAAAAAAACACAAGACACAAATGTCCTCTGAAAAACCAAACAAGTAATTCTCTTTGCTCATAATACAACCAGGAAGTTTACAGGTGAATCAACTAAAGTTGTTTATCAATGGCAAAATGTGTATCATGTGCAGTCTACCGCCAGGTATCCAGTAGGCTGCAAGGGGCCTCCAAGGATTACAAAACATGCACAAGTAATAAAGAGTCCACTTGCAAATAGAAAGAAACTCAGGCAAACAAGGAGAAAAGAAAACAGAAGAATAAAGAATAAGCATAATTAGATCCTTTAATGAATAAACTGCCTGGTATATATAAGCTATTAGAAACACAAGAATTTCGATCTATGCAGACATTCCAGATACTGCATAAACACATCTCAATGCATAGAGAAAAATCAAGGGATTTAAGTATTAAAACATCTAATAAAAAAGGACTAATACTCATTCTGAAGAACAGAAAAAGCATACAAGCAAAGACAGTTTGAAAATTAATGGTCATGACTGAAGAACTGTTTTATATACTTTAAAATATTTTTTTAAAGTATAAATCTATAATAAATAATAGTGTACTATTACTGCTTCAAGAATTGGTAAATATACCAATTGAACAGAATCAAAAGACTAAAAACAGCCTTAATTCTATATTAGAACTTGATATAAAATGGCCAAGATAACTCTAAGGAGAATGGATAAATTATTTATTTAAAAAATCTAGTCCTAACAAAATTATTTAGAAAGACCTGGTGAGATAACATATGCCAAAAATAAACACAAGATTGAATAAAAATGTCATCGGTAACAGAAACAAAAACAAAAATAGAAAGAAAATTGAGACTAAGTAACTCTAAAAGGAAGACAAATCTTACTAGCATATACTTGCCATAAAGGGAAAGACTGACAATTGTGACCACCTAAAAAGTACAACACACATATGCAAACAACAGGGCTCTAATAAAAACTGTAAACAATCCTGGGAAGTGGACGAAGTTTAAGCAGGAGCAACACAAATTAGACAAATGTTGTCGATGTCTTTCTCCACTCTCTGCTTCTCCATCTATGGACTTTTTGTAAAAGCGAGATCTTCCTCATTTTCTAACCGACAAATAATAACAAAAATTTTAATACCCAATGCTGGTAAGTGGGCAAGGAATTAGGTTTACTCGCATTTTGCTGGTAGGAATATAAATTGACACAAACTTTCAGGAGAGAAAATTTTGCTTGTGTGTGTGTATAAGTAAACACCAGCCACGGGCAGGAATTCACGCCTGTAACCCCAGTACTTTGAAGGCCGAGGCAGGAGGATCACCTGCTCCGCCCCAAGTGGCAGAGGAAGCACAGCTCACCTTCTGAGAGGGCCTGATCCATGCCATCCTTTCTTTTTCATACCATGTAGCCTGCCCTATTCTCCCAGAAGGCAGCAGCCTGCCAGAGCATGGGTCACCCTCCTTCCTCGACCCTGTCCAACCACAGGGCAAGTTCTAACTACCCTCTGGACTCCTACATGTCATGGCTCTGAGGTGCACACTGCATGTTCTCCAGAATAAACGACAACCCTTTGATATTAAAAAAATGCTGGCCGTGTAATCGCCTTTCCTGAGATCTTACCCTATTTCTAGGCTTTTACTTTGGGCAACTGCATATCCGAGCTGTGGGGCTATCACTGTTAAACAAACATGAGAGTAAAGAAACATCTTTGGAAAAACCGACAGGCTATTGATTAATAAAGAAGGTGAAGGCAGGAAGGACGAGGCAACAGTCTTTAAATCCAGAAAGGTGGACTGGTTGCCTCACAGTGTTCTGATGTAGAACCATGAGTCTTAAAAATTAAATATTTAGTTGCCTTAGCATGGTGGCTCCACTTTAGGAAACAGGAGGCTAGCTGGAGGTCAGTTCAAGATGAGCCTGGGCAACAAAGTGAGATTCCATCTCTATAAAAAAAATCAAGAAATTAGCCAGGTGTGGTGATGTGCACAGGTAGTCCCAACTACATGAGAGGCTGAGGTGGGAGGATTGCTTGAGCCCAGGAGTTGGAGGCTGCAGTGAGCTATGATCATGCTACTAGGCCACAGCCTGGGCAACAGAGCAACACCTTGTCTCTAAAAGAAATTAAAAGTAAAAGGGAGCAGGGGGATAAGCATTAAAAATACCCTTTTATGCAACAAATTTGCTTTCAAAAATTTATCAAAAATATAGAAAGTAAATCATGGATATCAACTAAGAATTAGCTACAGAGATATTCTTCAGCATTGTTGGTAATTTTGAAAAAATGGAAATACCATAAACATTCAAAAACAGAAAATATCCCAATGTCCAAACTATACATAGTGCCATAAAAGATATTAATAATATGGAAAAACAGTGACATGTTGCTGCAATAAAAAAGCTTCTAAAATAATAAAACACAGACCCAAATTTATACCTCCTCCACCTTGTCCATATACTTCCAAAAAGTATATATATATGCAGGGTAAAAGCAGGAATCAAACATAACAAAATATTAAGACTAGCCACTAGGAGTGCCAGGATTGTGGATGTTTTATTTTTTCAAATCTATTGGTATACATTTTCCTAAAATAAACACTTGCTTTAGTTGTTTTTTTTTTTAATTTCTTATTTTTTAACAGACAGTGTTGCCCAGGCTGAAGAAGGAGGAATAAGCAATGGTGCAATCATAGGCTCATGTTACCTCCATCTCCTGGGCTCAAGCAATCCACTCACCACAGCCTCCTGAGAAGCTGGCACTACAGGTGTGCACCGCCACACCTGGCTAGTTTTTGACATTTTTTGTAGAGTTATGATCTCATTTTGTTGCCCACGCTGGTCTCAAATTGCCTTTGCCTCCCAAAGTCTGGGGTTACAGGTGTGAGCCATCATGCCCAGCCTTCTTTTGTTTCTATTTTAATATGACTGTCAATATGTTTTCTAATTCTTAAACCAAAATGAAAGCCTACTTTGAACCGTCTTGGCGCCAACCCCTTCTCAGGACATGAAGAACTTCCTCGTTAACCATTACCGAGTTATCTCAGTTGGGGAAAGTTTATCAGGTGACTTTCTCATTTTTGCTAGCACACAATCTTCAAATAATGGAAATTGTATTTCCTTCTTTCCATGTTTTCCTTTTAGTTTCTTCTCTTCTCTAACAGCATTGGTTAGTTCCTCCAGAACAATATAAATGATGGGCATCCTAGTCTCACCTAACATTAATGGGAATGCTTCCTTTAAACTGCCATTAAGAAGCACGAAAGCTACCTGGGTTTCTTTTTTTTTTAAATCAGCTTTTAAAAAGGTCCATCTTAAGCCAAAACTAGTCAATACTGAAAAGACTAATCAAATAAATGTAAATGTGGAAATATTCAGAAATAATGCTTTTCAAATAAGGCAAGGTATTCCAGAACTCTACTTTTGTGATAAATAAATATAACAGAATAGATTAATTTAATATTGTATGTGTACTTAAACATATACAGAAACACGTACATATCAATGGGGCTGTCAAGCTCCAAAACGGATTCCTATTTTCTACTAAAAGTCAAATTGATTCAAATGTGATTAATCAAAACTGAAACTTCTTCACTTTAAAAGTAATCAGTAGAAAGTATGAGAATGGGAAATACCAAAAGAGAGGTTTAAAGAAAACACATAAAAGCACACACAGAAGAAGATACCACTACTATGAAGAGCAAGCCATCATTGTGTATCATGCATTTAAGAAAACCCAAACTGCTTTAATAAAAGTTTGTTTGAAAAAAACCTTTTCTCTAAAAAGAAAAACTAAGATAAATATTCAAGCTCAACTAAGATGTAAGCTATTGGCACTAAGCACACAAAAGGTGCTCACAAGATTTTTCTGAATTAAGTCTGGGGGAAAAAATAGCAAAATGTGCTTTGTTACTACAAGATTATCCACCACAATCGACATAAGCACCGGTTAGTAATTATACTTATGATCATCAGAAGTTCTATGAAGCATAATCTTCAGAGGGCAGATTTACAAAGGCCAGATAAACATTTTAACTGAAAATGATAAACACAACCATCTGTAGGCATATACTGTCCAAACATCCATTTAATAATTATAAACTGGATTAAAACTAGACATATTATTATTCCAATAAACACTAAAAATCATGCTGATGATTACTATATTTAGACTTGGTAAGATATGCTCAGTTAACCATGAGGGACTAATTCAATTTAACTAAAAATTTAGTTGGCCTTTATATACATATTTTGGAAGAGAACAGTGAGAAATTTAAGATTATTTCAGTACCTTTGAAATGTAACTAATTTAGTGAAAATAAGCACCAAATAGTGTCTGGCATATGGCAGGCACTCTGTAAGTACTTGCTGAATACAGGTGAGTCAGTTTTAGATGACTAGGGCTGGAATATAACTGGGAGTTCTTCTTATAGCCTTGCTCAGTTTGATTACAAGGCTGAGTTGAAACTGGATTCTTATTATAGTTGAGGTTCCACTCAACTGGGAACAGCAAGCATTACATCTTTTATTGTTCCAAGTCATTAAGAGTTCATTCCTTGGCCAGGCATGGTGACTCACATCTGTAGTCCTTGCATTTTGGGAGACCAAGGCAGAAGAATCACTTGAACCCAGGTTTAAGACCAGCCTGGGCAACATAGCGAGAACTCATCTCTACAGACTATAGGAATTAGTCAGGCATGGTGGCATACGCATGTAGTCCCAGCTACTTGGGAAGCTGAGACAGAAGGATCACTTGAGCCCAAGAGGTTATGGTTGTGATGAACTGAAATCATATCACTGCACTCCAGCCTGAGTGACAGTGGGACCCTGTCTAAGAAAAAAGAGAGAGAAAATTCCAAAAGTTTCTGTCAAAAAATGATTAATCTTGTGCTCCAATTAAAAAAAAATACTCCAATTTTTAATTTTATAGAGTAAGAACTGATATATGTCAGACTGAATTCTAAAGTGATGGGATTCTATTTTTATGCAAATTTGCATCTCAATTACTAAGGTCATAACCTGGCATATGTGGCATTTTATCAAATGAATGGATGAATGAATAACTGAGCAAATTATATTATAATGTGTTTAGTGTTTTAGTAAGCAGAAATGTTAAGCATTACTGTTACTGTTTTTTTAATGTTCAAATCCAGTCATTTTTCTACTGGCCTGAAACACCTGCCAAGTCGCTGAGCTGTAACCATTGTCTATTCTACCAGAAAACGCACAAGGCGCTGTACTTTTTGCTAAACAAAAGCATACCTTTCCTCATTATCAAGGCATGAGTGTTTAGTTACAAGACAGACCACCCTGTTAAAATACTAGAGAATCTAATGTTGTTTCTATGCAAAATATTAATAAATACACTGCTTTAAAGCAAGCAGACAAAATGGTATCCTAATAAAATTACTCTCTTATATATGGCTAATCACTACTGTTAATGTTTTAAACTCATTATGTACTATCACAATTGAAGGCATAACTTTAATAATCAAAAAGTGTATAAAATAAGCCATGTAACACAACCAGAAACAAATGGGATCTTATTTCAGTTCTAAGCATATGTAATTGGCTGTTACACTAACTTGTTTTCCTTCCTTTTTTTCTATCTGCCGGTCTTCCTTCCTTCCAAAAAAAATTGAATAGCATCTTCATTTTCTTCTAAACGTTACATATGGTGGGGGGGAGAAGAAAAACCCTCTGATGCCCAGTAAGCATGCCAAATAAAAGTTTCTAAAGTATAGACTTAAAACAATGAGATACCATACAAGTTCAAAAGAAACACAGTGAGAACCACAGATTTTTAAAGCTTAAAATTCTCTTTAAATAAATATCATTAAGTTTTACAACTAACAGATATTGAAAAACTCAAATATTTACTGTAACTGCTAAGTACCTAATTTATTTTTGCAAGTTATATTTTTGAAGCAATATAAGTTGATAAGGGCACTAAATATGACATCGATAATGTTACCATATTACTCCATCTGATAAAACAGATCTACATGATTATGTTTAAAATAAGTATTAAAACCTTGCTGCCAATTTTCAAATGTTAAACTCCAAAAGAAAAACATGTATCAGGTAGCCAATTTATATAATTAAGACTTGAGTGAAATTTGATTTCCTCCTATGTTGTGTCACTTTAATTACTATACTTCAAAGATGATGTACAGATATCATTAAAAACTCCTAAAGGACTATTATCATAAAATAAAAGTGTGACAATGTTCCAACAGGCAGTCAGCTGAAAGACATAGCCATTGGGAAAAGGAGGTAGGCATATATACAAAAATAAATGAATACACAAAACTTCTGTTAGCTTAATAATCTCGGTGGGACCTCCAAAAACGTTAGGTCAGACCTGCCGTGGGACATGGTGTGCAATCCTGTGTCACACAAAGAAAGGAAAGAGTTGCACAGAAGTTAGACTAGAAAACATAGTTTATTTATAAAAGTAAATTGGGGGGGGATTCACCTCCCTAAGGTAGGGGAGGGGGGCCAAAGCTAGGAAACATGGTGGCCATAGCTCAAAGAGCAACATGGCCACACAAGATTAACAAAGCATTATCAAATGGTTACTTGAAGCCTTCCCTTTGATGGGGAAAGTTTGTCAAGGTGATTGGGTGGTGGTCTGTTCCATGTCATCACAAAGAGGACAAGTAAGCACAGGTACTGATGTCAGGTGATGGACAGCAGGCAGTCGGGTGGGTTACTCACATGATTGCTGCCATGTTGATGGGGTCTGTGTCATGAAGGTCATGAAGAGCTAAGTAGGTTAACTTGTTTACAAAACAAGCTGGGAGGAGGCTATAGAGCAATTATCAATTGCTACCTCTGAGAAACTGGTTTTGTCCTTTGCTAGTGATTAGAGGGCAAGCTAAAATGAACTGCTAGAGAATGACAAAACTAGCCAGTGTTAAAATGGCTGCTCATTGAGCATTATCAACTCCAACTTAGGTCCTTTCAACTTATAATGCCATTATCAAATAAGACTTGACTTGCTTTCCTTAACAAACATAAACATTAAACTCAGATTTCCCATTTGAGAATATCCTTCTTAATCAACCTTTCACAATTCAAGAAAAGGGGTCTGATTGCTTGATAGTCACTCCTAATCTGGAACTGAAAACGTTATTACAGTTTTATCACCCACCAGCCTCAACTCCAAATGACTTCTGGCTGTTCCCTAAAATCAAACCCATCCTCAGCTGATGATTTATCACCTTGGAGGATATTCAGAGAAATGTGCTTTTTAAGGAAATTCTTGAAAGAAAGAAAGAAAGAAAAAGAAGAGGGGAAGAGAAAGGGAGAGGAAGAGTGAGGGAGGGAGGCCTGAAACTATGAGCAGGGGCAGCTCTACCTGGAAAAAATTTCACAGCTTCCCAAGGAGATGACTTTGTTTTTTGTTTTTTGGGGTTTTTTTGAGTTGGAGTCTCACTCTGTCGCCTGGACTGCAGTCCAGTGGCTGCTCCCGGCCACCACAGCCTCGACCTGCTGGGCTCCGGCGATCCTTCCGCCTCCGCCTTCCAAGTAGCCGGAATTACAGGCGCTACTACGCCCGGCTGATTTTTTGATTTATTGTAGAGATGAGGTCTCGCTGCCCAGGCGGGTCTCGAACCCGCGGGCTCAGGCAATCCATTCACCTCAGCCTCCCAAAGGCGCGGGATTACAGGCTAAGCCACCAAGCCCGGCAGGAGAAAACTTTGGAAGAAAGGACACACGTACTGCGTGATTCATGTTTATTGCTATTTTTAAACAATTCTCGTTACATTCCAGTCACATTTCTGCAAGCATGAACTGGTTGACACTAGAGTGCCTTTTGTGTCTACGTGACCAACCATGATATCAAATCCAAGAGGAAAAACTTTCTATGAAAAACCAACCACTGATGTCCAATAACACATGTCTATGCAACAAAATATATAAATGGTTTTTTTAGCTTAAAATATGTTTTCCTCCATTACACAACTGACAATTGACTTTCTCACAGCCAAAACTGTAAAATGGCAAAACAGATTTTGAAGACATTTTCTGTAATTAAAAACGGCTGCTTAGATGCTGAGAAAGAATTTTTCAAGGATAATGTTGCTTTTCACTTTTCTCTTTAAAGATTCAAATGAAAAAGAAATGTGTTGAAATCAAGTAATTAGAATTCCATTTGGTCCGTCATCCCTTTTCAAAATTTATTTGAAGATTCTAGATTCTACTGGCAATGCTTTAGCACCACAATATCTAGGAAAATAATAGTAGTTGGTGTTTTCAAATGCATATATATAATCAAAAAGTCAATATGATGCATAATCGCAAAGGAGTTGTCAAGAAATGTTAAATATCTGAATATTTTTAAAATTGGCTTTGCATCAGAAAGCTGAAATATCGTTTTTGAAGAGCATATAACTGTGACAGATGTTAACTCCTCGTTAGACTCAACTTGACTTTATTTGTAATGGGGCCTCTGGTTTTTAGAAGGGCTCATATCACATTCTAGGAAAAAAGGTATCTCCTAGCCTCCCTGGATACTAGGTATGTATAGGCAACTACGTTCTGACCAACAGAATGTGAGATGTGCCGTGTGCACACCTTCCAGGGCACCTCCCAAAGGAGAGCTGGTGAGTCTCTGTTTCCCTTTCCCCCCGACCTCCATCCTGGTGCTTGGAACAAGGACAGGACACTGAACTCTCTTGGACCCTGTGGATGAAGATGGAATATAATATAAAGGTCTAAAATCGTAAGCTCCATCTTCCAACAAGCCTATTTATTGCCTAAGTAGCATAAAAGTAATAGTTCCAGAATGCAAGCATGTATGAGATGTCCTTCAGAAATGGAAAATAACTTTCCTCAATTCACTGAACAGATTCCAACTTTTAAAGAGTCTAAGAATTTTTAAAAATAACTGCTACAACAATAAATACATGACCTCATATACGGTCAACATTTCAGGTAAATAAGAAAAACCAATATTGAAACCTCAGAGCTAATATAACATGTCTTAAGACCTTTGAAAATCAAAGTATTTGCCTGCCAAGCATCAAGAAAAAAATAAGGAAAAATACCATCTCTCTAAAAAAGGTGTTAGGAAAGTGGTGTGGAAATTATATGACTTGTGAGGCTACAGAAATCATTCTAGAGTGGCAAAGAATGGCTAAAACAAAATGAGATCAAAGGAATTTAAAAACAGATACAAGTCAGAAGCTTGCAATGGTCAGCTGTATAATCCTGACTATATCCGCTTTCCTCTTGGAAAGCATCAATTTTGTTTAGGAATACAGTACAGGGTACTATGGGACCTGCCCTCTTCATAATCCTGATGTAAACATTAAATATGAAAAAAAGCCATAAACAGATCTAAAAAAAGAGCGCATCCTTGCAAATATATGAAACAATTATGGAAACAGCTATGTGTACATGATGAAAGTACACATGGTTTGCATGTTTAAAAAGTAAAGAAGTCATTTTGATTTTTAAAAAAATAAGTCACAGTAAATAAATTCGTCTTTAAAATTCTAGTAAAGACCTTCTCTCATCTACCCTTGGCATTTCAGGGAAAAGATGTAGCTTAATTTGCTTCTCTGAAGATTTCCCCCTCACAACTAAATAACAACAAGATTAATATGCATTATGTATTACATAAAAATGGCAAGTACCCTACAAAGCATTTTTCATCTTATGAGAATCACATTGATTTCATGATTGATCAAAAAAAGAGTGTGAAAAACAGCCACAGGGCAGCCCAAAACAGCCCAGCAGAAGGTCCATAGTAGAGTTAAGGGTGCTGAGAAACACAGTAATTTTTTGAATTAAAATTTTTTTTAAAAGGTTTTTTTAATTAACTATTTTAGAGTACCTGAAAAAATAATTCCCAGATAGTCCATTAAATGCTATGAAATGTGTTATACTCTATCACGTGTTGCTATGTGGTTTCTTGAGTCTATCAAAATTACATCTGAGGGAATGAAAACCATTTGTCTACATTTAAAAGTTCTCATCTCTACAACTCAATATTTTTCCTTGATGCATTCTAAATGCCCTGGAAGAAATTATTTTGAAAAGAAACCATTAAAGGTATGCTAATGACTCTGGATTGCTACAGATGCTGGGGAAGCAGGTCTGTTGGCAGAGGCAGGCTCCTTTAACTATCTATTATAGAGAACTCTGGACTTACTCACTTGTTACTGCTGTGTTGCTCAAGGGGGGAGAAAATCAACAAGCGCTTTCATTTCACAGGCAAAAATCCTCAGCCACTCGCTCACTCTAATGTGGTGAGCCCCACTGCTGATCTGTATGATAATTAGGAAAATCAAAAGTAGTGAAATAATGTTTTAGAAAAGCGATTAAAATTAAACTGTGGAAAAGGCCAGGGAGGAAACTTCACACACTGGTGGGTCTGCAATGCTAGATACTAACTTTAGGCAAAAGAAGAGCAATCTCCTAGGAATAAGTCAAGGGATGGAATCCCTAGAATTCCATACAAGGGGATAAAGGAGGAAGAAGAGACCAATTTAGAAAGAGGCAAAACAAACACATCATTACCCTGCGAACCTTCTGTCCACACCTGTTAAGAATATCTGTTAGGCTGGGCAAGGTGGCTCACACCTATAATCCCACCACTTTGGGAGGCCAAAGTAAGAGGATTGCCTGAACCCACGGGTTTAAGACTAGCCTGGGCAACTTGGTGAGACCTCATCTCTACAATAAATCAAAAAATTAGCCAGGCGTGGTGGCGTGTGACTGTAGTTCCAGCTACTTGGAAGGCTGAGGAGGAAGGATCATCTGAGCTGGCCGTGAGCATACCACTACACTCCAGCCTGGGAGACAGAGTGAGACTCCAACTCAAAAAAAAAAAATAGAATATCTGTTGATCACCCTCTTCATTAAGACACACTGATTCAGCCACTGTGGAAACTCTATGTGTAGTCCTGGCCACATAACTACGCTTCGGTCAAGGATGCCCATATATATGACAGTTGGTCACATATGGTTATACCATATAGCCTAGGTATGTAGTAGGATATACCATGTAGTTTTGTGTGAGTACATTCTATGATGTTCACACAACAAAATCACCTAACAACTTATTTCTTAGAACATATCCCCATTGTTAATTGACACGTGATTGTATAACAAGATATATCAAAAACACGTTTCAAGAAATACAGAATTGAGCTGGGCCTGGTGGCTCACACCTATAATCCCAACACTTTGGGAAGTGAAGGCATGAGGACTGCCTGAGCCTGGCGGTTGGAGATCAGCCTGGGTAACTTGGCAAGA
Source organism: Cephalopachus bancanus (assembly GCA_027257055.1). Taxonomy (NCBI): domain Eukaryota; kingdom Metazoa; phylum Chordata; class Mammalia; order Primates; family Tarsiidae; genus Cephalopachus; species Cephalopachus bancanus. The sequence continues at coordinate 3,196,165 of JAPVLO010000232.1, forward strand.
CCTTGTCTCTACAATAGACCAAAAACTTAGCTGGGCATGGTGGCGCACACTTGTGGTCCCAGCTACTTGGAAGGCTGAGGCAGAAGGATCATCTGAGCCCAGCAGGTCAAGGCTGTAGTGGCCATGATCATGCCACTGCCTTCCAGCCTGGGTGACAGAGTGAGACTATGACTAAAAAAGAAAAAAAATTAAAAAATTAAAAAATAAAATAAATATATAGAAATGCAGTTTTACAAAGGTTTGCCTAGATATTAGATAACTTCAAAGTTATAATGAAAAACACCGTCTTGATTTCAGAAGAGAGGAAACTACAGCTCACATGAGGGAGATGGCCAGCTGACTATCACAAGCCCTTGGTTGAAGAACTCACAAGTGTCTTCTGTCCCTAAAGCCAGTACCCTCCTCATTCAGGCCTAATAAGAAAGAAGTGACACTAAGAGACAGGGACAGAATGACAGATGAGTAGAACTCTTTGCCTAACAAAATATGAAGAACACGGCAGTTACAAAACGTGCTTAATGCAGATTTTATCTTCAAACAACATAGAGGAAGCTTGGAAGTGAATATGGGCACCAAGGCCCTGGCACCAACGAGTGGGCTTGCTCATCTAACACCAAAGCTGTCCACCACTGGGCACCAACCAGCAGCAAGAGGAGGGTGATACCTCACTCCCTCAGGCCCTCAATCAGTTGGAAGCATCTAGGGTTAAGCACTAGAATTATGTATTTTAAAAATACACAGCCAGGTGTGGTGGCTCAAGCCTGTATTCCCAGCACTTTGGGAGACTGGGATGTGGGGATTGCTTGAGCCCATGGGTTCGAGAACAGCCTGGGCAACTTGGCGAGACCTTATCTTTACAATAAATTAAAAAATTACCTGTGGTTCCGGCTACTTGGAAGGCTGAGTCAGAAGGATTGCCAGAGCCCAAGCAGGTCGACAATGGGGTAGCCATGAGCGTGCCGCTGCACTCCAGCCTGGGTGAGACTCCAACTCAAAAAAAAAAAAAAACAACACATGCCCAGGTCCCATCTGTAGGTCTGAGTCCCCTGGAGCATCTGTACTTTCCAGTAGCTTGATAAGGGACATGAATGACCAGCCAGACTTGGGAATCTACATCCTAGGATCACACAGCTCTTTCTTTTTGCACCTGTGCCCATTATTTGTGGAGAAAATGAGGTTGACACAAAATTCACAACTTTAAAAGTTGGCTACAGATTTTTACAAAAGTCAGTGAAGGACAGAAAGTTTAATGAAGAATTAAGCGGTCAACACCCTGTCTAGCAAGGTTACTATCAGGCCTAAGGGATTTTTAAAGACAGACAGGAAAGCCCTCCTGCCAGTCCTCAATAGAATGATGAGGCGTTTGCTTTCATAGCAAACGCAATAAGCCCAGGCCATAGAGCATCTGCTGACCAGAGGTATCTGATAAAAAAATGTTGTAATAGCCTAGGTGCCAAAGTTTGTACTAACAATTTTCCATTAGAGTCTAAATTATAGAATGGAGTAAAACCAAATGCTCATTGCCCACAAAAGGATTTTAAGTATCTACCTTTCCAGTAGGAAGGAGTTGGCCCCAAGGCACTAAAGAATAATGACAACAGGGGAGGTGGCAGTAAAATGCTACCCCCTGAGAAAGACCTGTGACATGTTCTAAAGAGGTTGCTTATGGCCGCCTATAAAGCAGACGTCAGTGTATCCATTATTTACTTATGTTAGGGCCATGTGGTAATAAACTCAATATTACATTCAATAACTCACTTCATTATGCCAATAGCTGCTTACTCTGGCCAGTGGAAAGGAATGTTTAAATGGCAAGTCCTTCATTTATACGTAAAAGTCCATGACCTAATGTCATCTAGACTGCTCATCAAGGAAATTTCTCAATGACACCTAGTCTATAAAAGAACCTTATTGAGTCCTCTCCTCTACATAATTATCAGCAGCCTTACCAAATGATCATAACCTTCTCCAGTGATACAATTTTAATATATCACCAGAAGGAATTCAGAGTTAATGAAGATGCTGAAGGGACCAGCTGCCACACATAGAAACAGGGCCGTCACTGCCTCCCTTCTGCCTGCCTCCGAGGAGGCTCTACTTCTCACCACAGGTGGCTCCTGTGTCCACTGAGACACATCGCCCAGGAACCATGGTTCTACCACCTTCCAGACTGTCCTGAGCCCCCACTTCACGCTCTACCGTAACAATCTACATGTGATTAACCCAATAGTCATTATACTGGACTGAACTGCTGGCCAACCCAAAGAAGCTGCGCCACTGCTGAGTCTCCTACTCAGACTGAGTCTCTTGTCCCTGCAGCCATCCTGGAGGTGCTGGCAGGCCCACACGACTTCTGGCATCCCTGGTCTTACAGCGAACTTCATGCATGCCATCCAACATGCATGCAAATTTCATGCATGCCATCCTGCTGCAAATGACACCCAGGATGGAAATGCAAGGATGAATATCTTCTCCTCTTCCACCCCAACAATGGGACTCATACTCTAACATGAGAGATGAACACATGCTGGGTTAGAGTAAAGACCTTAAATAGGATGATCAGATGCCCTGGCTTGCTGGGGCCTCCCAGCTATGGATGTCATACTGCTGATATGTTCAGTAGTGTTTCCTCCCCTTTTCTTAAGTGGGATGATGAATTACAGGGCCACCCTAGTCATCAAAGAGTTATGAACAAGGAGCTCTGGAAATATGGAAGCGACTGTGATCACTTCCATGTTAGGAAATCAGGAAGGCTTTACTAAGAAGGAGACAGTCATGCTGTGCCTTGAATTGAAAGGGCTGGCCAGTGGGTAGGAAAACAGAGGAGATTCCAGCATGAGGCCACAAGGAGGGTCAGGGCAGCCGTGGTAGCTCCCAGGCACTTGGGAGTCAGACTTGTTCTGTAAGCAGCTGTATGTGTGACAGTCATGCTGACCTTGAGAGCAAGAATGACGTTCTACACTATTTTCCCACCAGCTGACTCAGTGGAGCAGCACAAAGCCTGTGGGCTACTCCCTGCTGGATTAAGTGGACCATGGCGACATTTGTCACCTGTTTGTCCTCCTGCACAGTCTTGCAACCTCAGAAGAGGAGTGTGGCCATGACATTAGCACTTCTACTGGCCTGACAGTTTAGGAGACTAGGGGGGAGACTGTCAGAGTTGGCAGAACCCACAACCTTTAGGTATCCTTAGGCAACCATGTAGATACAAATTTTGAAGAAATGGCTGAGAGGTGAGACAAGTGACAATGCCAACACGGTGTAGCCAGGCACATCACCAGCAGCTTCAAGGTGGGAAGAAGGCTCCTTCCTTGGTGTGTGTGGGCAGGGTGGGGAGACAGCCCTCAGCCACCCTCCATTCTCCCCACCTACAAAGAAAAGACAAAGTAAACTCCTCCACTCCCTACAGCCACCAGTGTGCCTGCTGCCAACGTGATGGCCTAGCACTCTACAGCACCATTCCCAATAAGGGCAAGAAAGCACCTCTTAGCATTTTCATCTAGAAAGTGGAAACAACTGCTTCAACAGTTAAGCACATGTTGGTCAGACTATAATATTCAGATGTTTGGTGAAACAGCAGTCTAGCTGTTGTGGTAAAGGGTTTTTGCTAGATGTGATTAACATTTAAACCAGTAGACATTGAGTGGAACAGGTTACCCTCCCTGGTGTGGATGGGCCTATGAAAGAAAAAAAAAAACCACCCATGACTCTTGTTAAAGACAGCAGAGTAGACTTTACTCTAGGGGTCATGGCGACAGGGACCACTGAAGTGGTTAGAGAGACTGGGTTCAGCCCTGACTCCAACAAGAACAAGGAAGAATTCACAACCAAGGAGCAGGGTGGGAGTCCGTGGGTAGAAAATTATGAAAGAAAACATGAGGACAAGGGTCTTCGGCTAAGCTGACTCGATATGATCATTGCTGCAGGAAGCTGGGGGACAGTATCCAGTGTAGCCAGATACCAAGGGAGGGGGACTTTCCCTAAAATGATCGTGCAGGGTTCTTGCTCAAACTGGGTTTGTGAGAACAGAGAGGGAAACCCAACATTAGCCTCAGCAGAAAGAAGAGCCTGACCAAAATGAAATAGAGTGTCCTGAAAATTATAATGCACCGGCTAGGTACAGAATATCACAAAATGATCAAGAAATTGAAGTAGAACATTAAAAACTGAGTTAACTATTTTTATTCCTATAGAGTTAACCACCCCAACCCCATTCTCTCTAATCCTGAAGTATTTCAAGTATCAACGTTAAGCATGGTATATACCAATTCGTTCTACTAAAACGTAAGTTTTATCAGGGCAAGTTTTTTTGGTTTTTTGTGGTTTTTTTTTGAGTTGGAGTCTCACTCTGTCACCCAGACTGGAGTGCAGTGGCCGCTCCCAGCCACCGCAGCCTCGATCTGCTGGGCTCCGGCGATCCTTCCGCCTCAGCCTTCCAAGTAGCCGGAATTACAGTCATGCGCTACCACGCCCAGCTGATTTTTTGATTTATTGTAGAGATGAGGTCTCGCTGCCCAGGCGGGTCTCAAACCCGCGGGCTCAGGCAATCCACTCACCTCAGCCTCCCAAAGGCGTGGGATTACAGGCTGAGTCACCAAGCCCGGCAAGAATTTTTTTATACATATATTTTTTGATGTATCCCTAGCATGCAGGTTACAATGCCTGCCACATGGTAGGCCCTCAAAAAATAATTTATGAATGAATACAATTACAAAATAATTTATGAATGAATGCAATTACAAAATATACAAAACCACATAGATTAAAAAGAAAAAGCAAGGAGAAAAAGTCCCCTCCTGCTAAATAAATGGGCATTGGTTATGATAGACAAGCCACGTCATAAACTACAAGAGCTTTATTATAATCTCACTTAAGTACAATGTGATGTCATAATAGAATGAGGTCTTATCAATGATCATCATTCTCTGTATTCAGTGACCATATTTCTGCCTATTTGTTTCAAGGAAAGAACAGAGAGAGACTAGAGATATTTACTGACTATCTCACTCACTGAAATAGTGGCCTTGAAGACACCTGATAAACAGCATGAGCCTTCTCCCCATCATTTAAGAGACTGTGGCAGAGGCCTCAGTTTCAATGTCTAGAAAGTTGTAATATTAATCCTCACCCAGTCACTCGAGGCTCCCAATGAGCGGGTAAGCATGGAAAGGGCCACGAGATACACAGCATCTCAGGAGGTAAAGAGCAGGAGGCGCGTTTTGCACACGCACACCTCCACAGCACTGCCAGGGCACCGTCTGCCCCAAATGCTCTGCATGCGTCGGCTTCCCCAGCAGGGGGTGGAAGAGGGGCCTCCTCACTGGCAGGGGAACTGCTAATCCCATGCTAGTCCAAACAGGCAGCAAGGTCCCCGGCCTTCTTGTTCTCTGGCCCACAATCCCTAGATCCTCTCTGGAAACCACCAGAAAGAAGACTGAAATCCAAACAGGGAGCCTGGAGCTTTGGATGCTGGTCCTGGTTGTGCCCATGTATTCCTGAGAGTCTGGGCATCTTTCCTCGTGATGCTAAGACCTCGTCAAATCCTAACAAAAAGAACAGTGACCTGACAAGACCACTAGCCCCGCCAACCCCAAGGGAACTCCAGGAAAAGGGGAAGGAAGGAGCTGAGGTCAAAGACCCGAGTCCTGGGTGAAACGGAAATGGCTCACCACCCTGTGTGGTGAGGGCCTCCCCTCACCAGGCCTCCCTGGCACAGCCTCCAAGCATGGCTCTTCTCAACCCCCTTCTTCCATGAAGCTTCACTTGGCAAGGGCACAGGGGCTGTCACTGGAAACCACTTCAGGCTCCCTATCCAAAGGCCCCAGGTAAAGAATCACCATTGGGGAACTTGGCACTGCACACAGAGAAGCCAGTTTGTCAACAGGTTCAGGAGTTTACAGATTTAGGAATCAACCAAGAGGCCACAACATCACTTTAAATAAGAACTGTAGCTGCCAAGAAGAACAGGTTTGTGGGACCTCCCACCAAGGCACGATCCTTCTACAGCCCAGGTATGAGGAAGGCCCAATCATAACTGGAGGACTAGTTGGTGAGCATTATGACCTGAACGTGTGACAGCATGGAACTAAGAAAGCTTGCTGTAAAATCTCCACAAAAGGCAGACACCCACCAGGGCCATAGGTGATTGACTGTGGAAGGGAAGGACACAGCCATGACTTGTCTTTTTCAATCTCTTCTTTCCTTCTGTATATTAAACTGTTTTCTAAACAATGATTAATGGCTAAAGATGTATTTAATTTTATTATGTAAATATATAAATTAGTATTTATCCATTCTAGAAACTCAAGTAAACACAGAAAAGCATTTTTCTGCGGGAGCGGCCACCGCAGCCTCGGCCTGCTGGGTTCCGGCAATCCTTCTGCCTCAGCCTTCCGAGTAGCCAGAATTACAGGCATGCGCCACCACGCCCAGCTGATTTTTTTGATTTATTGTAGAGATGAGGTCTCGCTGCCCAGGTGGGTCTCGAACCCGCGGGCTCAGGCAATTCACTCACCTCAGCCTCCCAAAGGCGCGGGATTACAGGCTGAGCCACTGAGCCCGGCTCCAGAAAAGCATTTTTAGAGTGTAAGAAAAAAAGTTTTAAAAAATTCTACTATGATGCTTTCTGCCTACGAGATACACAAATATTAAACATCATATTGAAAAAAAAAGTCCCACGATATTAAATAATCTTTTCTAAACCTTGTTTTAAAGACCGAAAAATAAAGAGGGACACAGCCTTTCCTGCCACATGCTAACATGCTCCATCAGCAACAGGCAGTCCTTGCCTTGGATACCCTGAGCAAGTTTTGAGCTTTATCGCAAGGTCACCATTTCTTTCTGATTTCTGAGTTATAGCAGAGTGTCTTGTGGCAATCTGTGAGCACAGCTAAGACCTCCCCACATAAAAACATGCTGTCCAGCTAGAACTTGCAAGTCTTATAAAACCTCAACAGTGACCAGGGAGCGAGTGGACACCCAAGAAGCTAACTGACTTCATCACCACTGGGAGAGGAGGGGGAGCTGGTCCTTTTTCCCAATACCAACCAGTGTTCTTTCTGCCTAAGCAGCATATGTGAATCACTGTTGCTCTTGCCAAATCAAACACCCCAACACTTTCCCTATTCTATCTTAAGAGAGGGGGAAACAAGAACTTCAGGTCAAACAAGGAGGATGAAGAGGCCAAGGCCAATCAGAGACACGAGTGCTCCAGAGGAGGTGTGGCCTACCAAGAGCATCTGATCACAGGTGACCCGGCCTACATGCACTACAAGCTCTGAACCCCAGATGAGGCTAGGCTCACAGTCCAGAAACTTCTCCAACCTCTGCAACGTACATAAGCCTGGAGAAACAGTCCCAAAGCCTTGTGTCAAGCTGTGAGCACTGCGAGAGTATTTCCTCAGTGCACAGCTGCCTGGTACTTGCGTCTGTGTCCTGTCTGCAGTGATATGGGGACAAAGTGTCTTTTGTATACCTTCTCTACAACGACAGACATCAACAGAAATGTTTGGATGGATTTATGGCCGGCATGGATCAATTTCTAGTTATTTTAAAATTACTGATCAGGAAACTCAAACAGGCTCTGATATTTGCCAGACAAAAAGCTAAGTATCCCCTTCATAAATCTTGAGAAAAAGCCAAGGAAAAATGAAAATGGGTGCACTATGGAAACAGAGCATGCCAAGACAAGATTATAACCAACTCAAAGCTGAGAACCCAGTAACAAATGTATCTCCAGAACAGAGCCTGAGCAACTTACAGCCTTGGCAAGTCACTCTCACCAGCAGCAGACAGCCTTGGCAAGTCACTCTCACCAGCAGCAGTAACCTTTGTTGCAACCAGAATTGACGAAGCCGTTTTCACTTCGAGTAAAAGAATTCTGTCAGGGTGAACATATTTTAATCCACTGCATGAATCTGTACCATGTCATTTACAAGGACAAAACCTGACTACCTCAAGAGCCTGTTTTTGTTGTGTCACTCTACAGGCCAGTGTACCTGTTCCCAAGGCTCACCAAAAAAAGGAAAAAATTCAAACAGGAGAGCAGATCAGAGAGGACGGGAAAGCAACGTTATGATGCACATGCAGAGCATATGCACAGCTATAGACAATCTTAGAAGTGGTGATCTGCAGGATGGAGACACACAGCCAAAATACGCCATGTGTTAGAGGAGGGTGCCACGCAGAACTTGCTCTTTCTGATGCCTTCAGGGTTAGAAACAAGCCAGCTGCTTTACAATATACTGAGTTCATCGAGAAGGTAAAAAATAATAATAAGTGTGAAGCACTAATCCATTCTTCTGTCACTCGAGCATGACAGGGAATGCCGGGAAGCTTTCTAAAGGTGCCACTGTCCATAAGGTGCAAATTTAACATGAAGCAAGGAGGTGTTAGGAAAGAAAGAAAAACTGCCAGAAATGAGCAAGATAGAAGATGCAATGATCACATTAAAATTTAGCAAATGACTTTTAATGAGCTGAAGAAATGAATGGAAAATGAAGTAAGCATTTGAAAAGATGAATCTGGCTGGGAGTGGTGGCTCACGTCTGTCATACCAGCACTTTAGGAAGCTAAGGGAGGATTGCTTGAGTTCAGGAGGAGCTACAGTCACAAGGCTGCATGCAGATTCACAGAACTGACTCATCCTCTAACAGAAACCTGGCACCCCTGACCTGGCTCCTCCTTCCCATCACTCCAGTCTTTAGCAACTGCCACACTCCTCTCTGCCCCTAGAGCCTCAAGTTTCCAGATTCCATGCATACGTGAGACCACGCAGTGTTTGCTTTCCTAGGTCTGGCTTATTTACTTTGGCACCATGTTCTCCAGGTCCAATCACATTGTTGCAAATTTAGGGCACTTAAAAATCACTGTTGTAAAGCTATAAAGTAGAACAACTTCTGTTTCTTTTAAGATGACTGTATACATTTTTAAACATCAATTTAAGTTTATTTTCCTAATCAAGCTTTGAGTTTTCATTCTAAGCCAACAAATACACATATGAGCAGAAAGATCCCATCCTCTTATTTCCAAGAAAAGGAGCCCTCTCCCATTTTGACACTTTCAATGCAGTAACTAGCTAAGAGCATTTATGCCTGTGCCCGTGACTACACCATTCTACTAATCCGAGTAAGTATTCAATAACAAAAAACCAATTTAACCAAGAAAATAGAGGCTTTCAACTTTAACTGTCTTTCTTTTTATAAAATTGGACTTTTTAAATAACTAAACAAAATTAAAATAGACGTGACTGTTGAAATTGGTAACCTTTTCATAAAACAAAATTACTTTATAAAAACTCAATTTATAAGTATATAGAACTTTGCATTCTCTAAGAACTCCAGTTTGTCTATTGATTCATCAAGGTAACAGACTTGAAAAAGAACTACATTAACAACCTTGCCCTCATTTTTAAAAGGTGGAAATAAAGGGCATAAAGAAAAGGAAGCAATTTGCCAAAAATTATATGACGTAGAGCCTGGAAAGGAGGAGTGGAGGGACAGACAGTAAAGGCCATTTCAGAGGAAACTGTGGTTCAAAACTCTGTAGAAATATGGGTAGAGCTTACTCTCTAGCTTTTGATGATACTGCATGGAAGCCAGCTGTCTTTGGAAGACACAGGATCCGTACAGATGCCAACGAAAGCATTTTTGGTTTGTGCAATAAAATTCCTAAGACAATGACTCTTTCCTCAATTCACCCACAACATAGACTATTCTCAATGAAACTCTCAATGAAACTCTTCACCTCTTTCTCACTCACCCCACTTTCTTCTTACTAAACTCTGTCAATGACATGACAACAGGAATTCAGAGTGAAGTCAACATGGTTTTCATCTTGACCCTGTGTGCAAATCGTATTTAAAATGGAATTTTAAGACATTACAACTAGTTACAATATGATCCTAGCATGTATCCTGTACCAGGAGGAGCAATTGCTCTAAAGAACATGATTGGAGCCACTGACAAAACTGGAATCTGATTTGAAGACTAAAACCATCATCAATGTCAAACTTCTTGATTTTGATAACTATACTTGGTTCTATAAGACACATTGATTGTTAAAAGGTAGAAGGATTAAGGGGTAAATAGACATGTCTTTAATTCATGCTCAAAGGATCTCCCCCAAATATATACTTATGAATATATTTAGGTAGAAATAGACTAATAAAGTGAGTTATTTGTAGTATTCTTACATTTCTGCAACCTAAAGAATTTTTTTTTTTTTTGAATTGGAGTCTTACTCTGTCGCCCAGACTGGAGTGTAGTGGCCAATCCCGGCCACCGCAGCCTCGACCTGCTGGGCTCCGGCGATCCTTCTGCCTCAGCCTTCCAAGTAATTGGAACTACAGGCGTGCGCTACCACACCCGGCTAATTTTTTGATTTATTGTAGAGATGAGTCTCACCAAGTTGCCCAGGCGGGTCTCGAACCCGCGGGCTCTGGCAATTCACTCACCTCAGCCTCCCAAGGTGCAGGACTACAGGCTGAGCCACTGGGCCTGGCTAAAATTTTAATTTCTTATAGGTGCTTAACTTCACCACATATACACAAACAATTATGCACACATACACACACACAATCTAGCAAAGTTTATACGCAGCTTTTAATTTTTCAATAGTAAACATAAAGTAAAAATCAGTGACCAGCTTTTTCCTATAACTCTACCACAGCTATGAGGAAAAAGCTTATTTTTAGAAATAAACTAATTAACCCGCTGACAATAAGAATTACTCTCAGGACTAGAAAGTACAATTTAAAAATATATTAATGATTATATAGCTACATCCTGAAATCTTGGTGTGTTTTTTTTTTAATTTAATATAGCATCTAAATGGTCAGCGGCAAGTCTATCTCTATTTTCAAGAAGCATCCTGCCAGATTAATGCATCTTTATTATCCTAAGAAAAATAGCTGAATCACCTCTTACCTCCACTGCAAGAAAAGACTTTAACAAATAAGAAGGCAAAGCTCCTGCCTTTATATACTAGTATTCTTCTGAGGGAAAGGGAATGGGTAATTCCTGGATCAATATCAACCACTTCTCCCAAAGTATGACAAACCATAGCAAACTTTTCTGTTCATAAGAACAATGACTTTACGAAAGTCCACAACAGCACTTCATCTAAGCAGTTTCCTTGCAATGTAGGGATCCACAGAAGAGAATTTTTTTATGCTGAAATTTACAACTTGACATGCCCAATGAGAAATTTACAATGAAGACAGTCTACTATATTCTATTTGTTGGTAAAGTCAGGCTCTGACTCATAAAAGTCAATGAAAGCAAAACTGACTGAATTCACTGCATGTGTAAACACTGCTGACATACATCATATTCACTCAAAAATATTCAATTGCGGCAAGTCTATCTCTATTCTCAACAAGCATCCTGCCAGATTAATGCATCTTTATTATCCTAAGAAAAATAGCTGAATCACCTCTTACCTCCACTGCAAGAAAAGTCTTTACAAATAAAAAAGGCAAAGCTCCTGCCTTTACATACTAGTAATCTTCTGAGGGAAAAGGAATAGGTAATTGCTACACACCAGATCCTTCTGGATCAATATCAACCACTGCTCCCAAAGTATGACAGAGCACAGCAAACTTTTCTGTTCATAAGAACAATGACTTTATGAAAGTCCACAACAGCACTTCATCTAAGCAGTTTCCTTGCAATGTAGGGATCCACAGAAGAGAATTTTTTTTTATGCTGAAATTGACAACTTGGCATGCCCAAACTTTTAAAATTCACAATGGTTTAGATAGAAACGTTAGTTCCTGATGCCTAGTTGAGCAGACTACTCTCACTCCCTAACCGTGTCACACTTGTGACTATATTATCTCACTAAGCAGCAGCACACAAGGCCTGCGAGAGGGGTCATAGCTGCCACCTGACACTTAGGGCCCATCATGCTGTTTCCCTGCTTCCTGTGGTACGCACCGCATGCAGAATTTTCAGTTGTCTTTTCTACTTTTATCTGCAGAAATTTTGCTTTGTCCATGTGCCTTACCCTAAAAGTCCCCTCACGCATTCTAATATAATAGATCAAATCTGCTACAAGTTATAAAAAAAACTAAAAATGAAACTGTGTCCAAAATAAGACACCTGGGCACAGGAGACCTGTGCTGCAGCCCTGGCTCTCTCTCTATGCAACCTCCAGAATCATCGTCTCTTTGAACATTTGTTTTCTCATCTCTAGGAGGAATGACAGATGTCCTACCAACATCGAACACCAAATGAGATACTGGATTTGAAAGTTCTTGGTCAAACGAAAACAAACTAAAACTAAAAGCAAGTATTTCTTTTGTTGTGATGTTGCTTATTCCTAATTACTTTGAGAATCCTTTGGGTTCAGAGCCCTGCTCCTAGGCGACTGGTCAGTTGTGTTCCTAAGAGTTGAATATGTGGCATATAGATGGGTAAGATAAGATTTAAAATTTGTGTGAGTGCTGGGCTAAAGAAATTGTAAAAAGATAATGTTTCATTTCTAGGCAGAAAATGTCTATGAGTAGGTTTTATAATCTCCAATAAAACTGGCCCATGACACTGATTGGTGTTCTTTCTTATCAAGTGAATATTAAACACAAATCTGGAATTAAATTTACAGTCAATGTTTGGAAAAGGCAGAGGATAAGTATGGAACTTTGCAGCCATTTGTCATAAAAGATGGAAGAGGGAAAAGCTAGCTAGCTCTGAACGCTTTATCTAATCAACAAATTTCCATGACAGTGAAGACATCAGATACGTTTACAAGTAATCATAAGTTATTGGTGCTGATCATTCCATTATATACTTTTTGAAAATAGCATGGTCCTGTCTGAGTAAATCATGCCTGGGGCTTTGTAGCTTACCTCAAATTATTTCAGAATCATCTAAAATGACTCATTTTTCTATTAAAATGATGAATGGGCTAAATGAGGTGTGTAATAAATCCTGTCGGTTTGTAAACACGATTTCTGCTCTCTGGAGAATGGAGGCCTTACTTCATTTGATAATTCCGCCCCTTAGTATTTTCAAAGGAAGTCATCCTGAAACTACAGTTAGTAAAGAAAAGAGTGAGTTACATTGGAACAAGATGGCGAATGTCTTTAGGGTTAAGGGAGTAATTCCAAGAAACATGAAAATATTCATCTGCCCCCTCCCCCAATCAGGGCATAGTTCAAAACATCAAGAAACACACAAAAACGCATAACTCTCTGCCACTTAGGAATCATCTCTGAGCGATAAAAGCAGGGATATATAAAAGAAATACAGAGCTGGGGTACTCAACACTGTGAGGAATTTAATGCCCAATAAGCAAAAATGAAGTTGTTCTCATTGCACACGGTCTATCACATGGTAAACAATATTGCTATTCAGTCCACTACTGAATTCACTAACCACAAGTCCATGCACAATAGGATGAAAGCAATTCACAAAGGCTATGTCAGAAATGACAGCTGTGAGCCTTGCTATGAAGACAAACTGGAAAGATTGTTACTGAACAAAACAGAGCTCACCTGCCTCAGTCTCATTCAAAACATAATGCGCAAAACACTTACCAGGGATTTGTAAGGATTGACAGACATGATTATGCTCATGTTCACCTTTTAATTTGTTACAGGCTAAAGCAAACACTGAGGACCATACTTCTTAGTCTCTTCGGTAGGAAATGAGATGATGTCAGTTCAATACAATTTCAAGGCCCTAATGACAGTTCATTTCAGACCAGGCAGGGAAGCACATATGTTAACAATAAATGCCAGTTCATTATAAAGAGATGGAATTATAACCAGCCCCTGGCATCTGAGTTACCTATGGATTTTTACTCAGTGCTCTCCATGTCTCACCAAAACACTCATAATAACCCAAGTGATAGGCTGTCAATAAGCTATTTATGGTGGGACTGACACACAGGACACTACTCAACAGGAGGTGCCCTGAGCCCACCGGCGAGTAACTTGATGAGTTTCCTAAAGAACATTTAGAAAGAAAATATGACAACACATTCTAAGCAGAGTTGCTCCCCATAGCTGCCTTTAAAGATGGCTGTTTCCAAGAACATTGGTAGCATTTCACACAGCTGTGCCATCTCCTCTAATCACTGTCAACAAGGTGGCACAGTCTGAGAGAACACCCTGCAGAAAGGCCACACACGTGAACTGCAGTCACGACACTGTGCTCACTGGGTCGGCTCCAGTGAGACCTCCACTACCAGGAGAAGGTGCAGCCGACCTCTAGCTCTAGGGCCCTCAACCTCCAGCTGGCGTGACATTGCGATTCTCAAGGCTCCTTGGCAATGTTCAGATTAGAGGTATTTCTGCCAACCCGGATGAGGAGGGGCTCAGCAATGTGCATTTGAGAAACGTATTGATCTGGGTATCTTCTCAGCATACAAGCAAGGTTTCAATCTGTAGCCGCAGTGCTCTTCATCCCAGGGCTCTCAGCAAAAGCCTAGGCTTGCAAACTGCAACGCAACATGTTCCTCCTTTTCCACTGCCCCGCTGCTCCACTGAAGAGTTGGTCAACATCCTTGCTACGGTTATGTGCATTCCAGCTGACGATAATTATGCGGCTGTAACACACAGGATGTAGGGCTGCAACATGATCACAGACACAAAGGGAGAAAGCAGGCCCGAGGGCTTTGTCCCACTAACTCTACTGGCCTGCTGCATCCAAGTGCACAAGAAGGGATGCACTGTAGCCTGTCCCTGCTGCCACCTGCCATGAGGCTCCTCCTGAATTTCCTGGCAGGCTGTTCACTAAGCAAAAGTTAGAAAGAATGGGACTTGCTAATGGGCCCCAGGGCCCATTCTCACCAATGACATTGAGAAAAACAGCTATACCTAAATGGCTCAAATCTCTCAAGCATAACATGGAAAGGCTACAGTTAAATGGTTCTCAAAAGCAAAAACTCAAAGTTGTTCATTTCATTTGTGGAATTCAAACAAGCTAATACTCTACGCAGAGCCAAAAACGGCCTTGGGGTCTATGGCAAGAAAACCAGCACATAGCATACAGAAACAAAGAGAGGGCTTTATAAAGGTTAGAATGAAAGTACTGAATTGCAGCTGGGCTTGGTGGCTCAGCCTGTAATCCCGCGCCTTTGGGAGGCTGAGGTGAGTGGATTGCCTGAGTGAGCCTGCGGGTTCGAGACCCACCTGGGGAGCGAGACCTCATCTCTACAATAAGTCAAAAAATCAGCCGGGCGTGGTAGCGTATGCCTATAATTCCGGCTACTTGGAAGGCTGAGGCGGAAGGATCGCCGGAGCCCAGCGGGTAGAGGCTGCGGTGGCCGGGAGCAGCCACTGCACTCCAGTCTGGGCGACAGAGTGAGACTCCAACTCAAAAAAAAAAAAAAAAAAGAAAGTACTGAATTGCACCCAAATATAGCAGAAGTTGTCTAAGAATTATCCTTAAATGCCAAATAAAAGAGACCAAGGTTGCCATGCCACCTGCATCTTCAATCACCTGGCTGATGTGAGCGACAGCCAAAGCCCAAGAGATAACTTCTATCTTCTCTTCCTTCACAAGAATCCTGAGCACAGATCATTCCAAACCCAGCTGCATGCTCTGCCCCTGAGCAGAAGCTCACTTACATTTGGACAGCAGTGGTATTCTTATCTGCTTTCTTTAATTTAGTCATTTTTCTCCATACCCCAAATGCAAAACCTTTTCTTCTTTTACCATGAAATTTCAACTGTCGCAGTTTGAAGCACAAACAAAACACAGAACTGAAAAGCACACAGCACAAAATTAATCAATTCTTCTTCTTGATTGCTTCACTGGGTGCATTTCAGACAAAAGGAAACTGGGGATGAAAAGTGACATTTTGGTGAAACACTCACTTAAATTTGCAAAAACTAAATTTATGCATTCACCCACCCTATTTTTTTAGTGTTTTTTTTCCCTAAACAGCATGAAGTTTTACAAATTCAAAAATTACACCATAAGTAAGAAAAAAACACTCAAGGTAAGAATAACACTCCCCACAAACCTGAGAAATGACTGCAGACTCTCTGAGGAAAAGCAACCAGCTGCCATTCATGTTTGCATCCCCAGCAAACTCAGAGTACAGGCACACAGCAGGAGCCGAGCAAATGAGGAAGGGAGGGGAGTGCAAGAAGGGAGCAAGAGGCATGGTGGCCAGACCCTGTTCCACCACGAGGTGAATAAAACCATTAACGCACAATTTGAGGCCAGGGCCTTCCTCAGTGCTACCCTGGCATCAAGACCTCACAATATATGCCTAACCCAGACCATTCCTCAAACTAATTGCTAACTTTTCTATTTAAAATGACACAGATTTGCAGATATTAGAAACCCTTTGTTAGCCTTGATGCTTCCATCAGCCCTTCAATCCTAAAACCCTAGCAATACCATCTCCCATATACATACTTTTTGTCTTTTCTCTGAGTTCCTGCACGCTCTGCCCTAACTCGGGGATCCCCTGCCTTCCCTGAAGTTAACATAAGGCTTTCTGGCACCATTTCCTCTACTGTTCTACCCCTCACTCTTCACTAGAGCGAGCTATGGGGATATCTTTCCAACGACCTCACCGCTCCCCTCCACACTCCTCTGTCTCTAGTCCAGGATCCACTACAGGCACCTATGGTCCTCCATGCTCTTAGCCCTGGCAGCAACCCCTGACTCATCCCTCAGCACTCCTGGTCCTGTACTTCCCACTCAGCACTCCCAGAATGTCCCACCATCCCCATGTTTCCAGGCCTTTGCCTGAAATATCAGAGGCTAGACCATCACTACTCCCCAACCTGGAGGCAAATCCGACTCATACTTCAAGGTTCAGTTCAGGTATCACTTCCCTAGAAAATCTTTCCAATTCTTCCTCTCCTCTCCTATTTCCAGGGCCT
This sequence comes from Cephalopachus bancanus, assembly GCA_027257055.1. Taxonomy (NCBI): domain Eukaryota; kingdom Metazoa; phylum Chordata; class Mammalia; order Primates; family Tarsiidae; genus Cephalopachus; species Cephalopachus bancanus. Next base: position 3,213,011 of record JAPVLO010000232.1, read on the forward strand.
GGGTAGATTCAATCATTCACTTATTCAATCAACAAATATGTATTGACTGCTTACTGTTTGCTCAGTATTGGCATAGGTTAGGCACTCAAATATGTGCTGAATAAATGAATGCAGACATAGCAATGAGTTAAATGGAAGACAAAGCCCTGGCTTTCACAAAGTGAGAATTGTCACAAGACTACAAGTAGCAGGGCTCTATAGCATAATTAGCATTTTTAAACATTTTTAATGTCTCTGCCTCCCAAGTTACACTGTGATTTCCTTAAGGACAGGATTTTGTCTTTTTCGTTCACAGATCCTTAGTACCTATATCACAGTAGTTCCTCATACAGTAAATGCTCAATAAAACATCTGCCCAAAGAGTGACGTAACTATTTCACATTTAAGGTTACAAACTCCAAAATATTTAAGAAAATACTGCCTTAAGTAAATTGAGACTTCTTTTAAAGTACGGATTTTTTTGTTTAAAGAAAATACTACATAGTTCTGTGGTGATAAGAAATATCTAAATTTTAATTAGCATAATTTAATAAGAGAAAAAAGTGAATCAAAATTTTAACTGAAATTTTTGAAATAAACAAAATGTATCTGCAAAGTTAAAAAACCCAACTCACTACTCTTTAATTTAAAAAATTCTAATGACAGCAAATATTAGATCATGTATGAACAAGATCTTAAAAATACACATAAAGTCAAGTTGCATTAACTTTACAGGCTTCCTGGTGCTGTCCTTTTTTTGAGTTGAAGTCTCACTCTGTCGCCCAGGTTGGAGTGCAGTGGCATGCTCACGGTCACCACAGTCTCGACCTGCTGGGCTCAGGCGATCCTTCTGCCTCAGCCTTCCAAGTAGCTGGAACGACAGATGAGCGCCACCATGCCCAGCTAGTTTTTGTGATTTATTGTCTCACGAAGTTGCCCAGGCTGGTGGTGCTGTCCTTTTAATTAGGCATCATTCTTTAAGAGGTACTTTCCTGCTTCTAAGAAGAATTAATTTATTAATGTGAAAATGTTTTACTTATTTTCATACAGGTGAAACCAGCAGTAAACTGCTTCTCCCAAAGACTCTGAATAAAGTAAAAAAAAAGTCTGATTAAAACAACAGCACCAGTCAGTGTTGAGTAGAGGGAGGGGCTAGGGCACTCTCCCAGAATCTAGCAGGATTAACGGCTTCCCCAGCTAAAGCAATTCTTCCAAAGGGGAAAGTTTTGATCTGATCCTATTTTAAAACTCCAATGACAGGGCCATTGTGGCTCTGCCCTTCAAAGAGCTTCAATAAAGCTAGCTCCCCAAACAACTGCAGAAGGCAAGTCTGTACTCACACCCAAGGAAATGCAATCTAAATGTCAGCGGTCAGTGAGGCTAGGGGAGCTTTATTTCACAGCCGCAGCATCACATCAGCTCCCCTGCCCCAGTTCTCCTGAAAGACAGTCTGTTAATTACTTCAAATGCGTGGAACCCAGTCTTTACTTTCCTGCAGACTGCAACATTTGGGTTCAGAATAAAGAGGAACAAACTCGTGTCTGGCCATCACTCAGAGAGCCCCATACATTAGAATTAGGAGTGGCAGCTCTGAGGGCCTGGCACTGACCAGAGCAATGCTAGCGTATTGGGGTGACTCACATGAAGCACGCGTTCTGGAGATTCCCGCCTCCACAGCTGGGAACCTTACAGTCACACTTCCATACCACACAGCTCTGCTGCATAAGGTGGTAGGACACTTAATTTGAAAACTAAAAGCACTTATGAAATATATATGTGGGAAGTGCAGAGACAGAAAGAATATTACACTACTGAGTAATCATAACAGATGACAAAACTGCAATAATAATTTATATGCTTCCAAATTCTCTATAATATTCCTGTACTATTTTAACAATTAGGAGAAAAAACAGTGAAAGACATTCAAAACATATTTGTGACCACACACAAAACATATTTATTGGTATAGAAACATTTACCACATAACCTAAATGTTTCAAAATGTGAAGGTTATTATAAGAATTAAGCAAAAGTATGTAAACAATTATCTGTGTTTGGGGAAATACATTTACGCACATAAAATAAATGCTTTATACAAACTTAGCAGGAAGTGAAAAAGAATATAAAAACCAGAATGTTAACAGTAATTAACTCTGGATAGTAGTGCTTTGAGTGATATGCATATTTCTTTATATTTATTTTCTGATCTTTACCCAATGAATATGGATGCCTTTTGCAATTAAAAAATAATAATTACAATAAAGGGAGAAATTGGATAACTAAGTTGAGAATTATCTGGTACCTATGTTATCATAGGCAGCCATGTTGCTGTGGCCATGGCATACCACTCAATGCCTGTGATCACCCAAGGCAGGAAGGGGCCCTCTGAATCAGCTATTAGCCTACTATATAAATTCTACTCTTATTCCCTAAGTGTTTTGAGGGGCTTATTTGGCCAATATTATGATAGATGATGAAATTCAGGATTGTGAGTCCTAAAATTTGCCATGTAGACCATACAACCCCAGAATCAGTAGACATCCACAAAACCGAACGTACCACGCCAGTTTCTTATGCATAATCAGCTGAACAACAACAACAAAAACAACAGAAAATAGACAAGATTTATTAGATAAAGAGAGAAAAACAGACTGAAGATATACTACTCCAACCTAACCGCATGGCTTAATATTTTGATGACTGCTGGGTACCAAGTCTTTTTATACTTTCACATTTTTTGTGGAAACTCTCCTCCTGTTATTGCTTGCGGGTGTGTGTGTGTGTGTGTGTGTGTGTGTGTGTGTGTGTGTGTGTGTTTGTGTGTGTGTGTGTTTAATGAATAGTCATTTATTTAACGACTCTTTTTTGAGTTCTTGAATCCTGCTCAACTCCATGTCCAAACTCAAGCGAAGAGAGGTGGAAAGAAGAGTGTGCTGAGGATAAAACACAAGTGACAAAAGCTGGGAACGAAGAAGAATACCTGCCAAGGATTCTTCAGTCTGCCAGAACCTAAGAGTTTTACTCTCCCCCTGCCTTTCAGACACGAGCACTACGAGCCCTCTCCACTCCATCCTCGGCCTTTAAATCAGGAGGCTTGAACCTGCCCAGAAAAGACCCTACAGCCCCCTGACCTAACATTGCTCCGGCCTCCTCAAAAACTCTTCAGTTGAGATATACATTGTAGGTAATCATCAACTGAGTTACTCGCACTTACTGTCTTTCATTCCAACACTACTCCTGTTCACAATGGCTGACTTTCCTTCCACCTCTTATTCCCTTAGTTACACTCAAGGTGTTTGCTGTTCCCAGAGCAGCTGCCAGTCACCTATTGACAATCCTTTCTTAGTCTACCACCTGCATGGCTTCGTTATCTACCCATGCAACCTGGACTCTAAATTGGTCACAGGGACTTCCTTTCATTTTCTCTACTTGCATCTGGTCACAGGTTAGTCTCTCAAAGAAGTGAAGTTTTAACAATTCCCAACTGCTTGCTGAACTAGGAACCACCCCCTCGCTCTTGCGATCAAAGTTTTCCACTACATGGTCCCATTTTCCCTGTCCAGAGAGTTCCCACCTGTGCGCCAAGGAGGACTAAAGGTTCTGAGAAGTTATATCTGGAACTCCAGGAAGCCTGAAGTGGGGGCTGAGCAGTCGGGGCAGGCTTAACCAGAGCACCTTCACCTTTACCTAACAATAGTACAGCATTTAATAATGCTGGAAGCAGAAGACAAAATAGCATTCAATCATTAAAAACTACATCTCAGAAAAATGTTTGGCAACACAGGAGAATGTTCCTGATGCTAAACACCATATACAACATTACCCAAATTCTTCAGTATGTAATAAATCTAGAAAAAAAATTAGTCTGGAGGGAAATGCACACTAGTGTAAGCCATGGTTATATTAGAAAGACAAAGTTATGGGCGCCTTTTAAATTTTCTTCTTTCTACTAATAATTTTTATTTTTTTAAAAAAAGCATGTCTATGTAATCTTTTTAAAAATTCAAAAATATTTTCTTTTTTAAAAAAAAGTATGTGTTCTCTCAAAAAAGATGGTTCCCCCACATTTTCCCTTTCCTAAAGCCCAGAGAATGATTGAGCAAACCTTACTCACCTTTGCTGGAGTCTTCCAGACAAATACCTGGTAATCACCAGCAGGGAGAGAAAGAAGGCCAGGGGTTCAGAGACAACAAAACCCAAAGCAGAGGAGGTAAAAAGTAAACAGACAACAGTCCTTCCAGAAGGGTACATAAGTATGTCCCTGTGTGTGGGTCTTTACTTAACTCTTCCAAGTTACCTGCCTAAAAGTCCTTGCTGTCAATCTTAACAAATTGTAAGTTAACTGTAAAAGGTAAAAATCAAGAAAATGTAAGCAAAGAGAACGTGAATATTATCAACACTAAAAGCTGGCACAGTGCACTCAGCATTTTCCGAACACCAGGGATTTCCTCGGAGCCAAGACATGTCTAACTTCTGTATACTCACCAAGTGCTTTGCCTTCGAGCGCTCCTCCTCACTCGATATCCTCTCCCGAAGGATGGCCCGGGTTAACTGCTCGCTGGCAGCAGCCCTCTCTCGGTCCAATTCTTTGGCTTGCTTTAGTCTGAAATGACAAGACAGGTCTAACTTAGAAAAAAAAAACCAAACAAAAAGATAGAAACATACAGCCACAAGGGTCAACAGCTCAAATCATCTTAGCCCGTCATCTACCAAAAGCAGGTATAGAAGTAAATCCCCATGCAGCCTCCACTTGAGCACTCAAAATAACCAAATATCCACAAAGAGGTTTATTAATTTGGCTGCTAAACATTTCTAACTTTTACAAAGTTCATATGTAAATTGAAATCTGCCCACCAAAAAATTCCATCCCTGGTGCCTCCATCTGGCCTCTAGAAATTTGTCACCTACATGACAAATATTTGAAGGTAACCATCATCTTCCCCCCAAAACTGACTCAACCATTTACTGACTACAGACCAGGCACTGTGCTAGGCACTGAAGACACAGTGATGAGCAAGACAGACAGGTGACTGTCCTCGCAGCTCTTATATCACAGCAGGGCAGGCAGACATTTCAGGACTACTAACAAAACGGGGGCATCTTTCCTTCCACTGTATTACTCCTGTTTTCCAACAATACTCACATGCAAATACATTCATGTCTTTCAACTGCAGGGTTCCTCACTTCTGGGTGACTCCAAGGTGTCCCTTAGTTCCAGACTACACCTAACATGCCAAACATGGTCTAGCAAAACAACATAGCAGACCCCTACATTCCCAGATCTGCACACAAGGCTAATTCTACTTAATGAAGTCTAAGAGCACTGGGTTTATCAGGGGCCTCATCACACAATTAGATTATACCAAGTTACAATCCACTAAAACCCCTCATTGTACAGGATGAAGATCGATTACTTTGGCACTGACTTTTGCTATAGTGTCTAGCACATAGAAGCATTCAGTAATCACTGAATGAGAGAGCATTTCAGTCTAATCTCATGGACAAAGATTTTCTGACTGCCTTTTCTTCTTTGAGAGAATAACCCACTATACCATTACATCCCTGAAGGTATAATCTACGCTTTAAAAAGAATAGGCAAAATTGTTATGTTGGTATAAGTGAAATCTACTTTGTAAGTGTGAACAATAAGCATCAAACTCTACTCAGTGCTACCCTAGCAAATTTTAACTTCAGAAAGATTTTTGAAAAGGACTAAAGAAGATAAAATTTGTGTTACTATTTTTAAACTGCCACATCATCTTGATACTCTGGAATTCTCAGAAATCAATTTTAACAGATAAAATCACCTTGTGAAATATATTACAGTCATATTGCATTTCACCTAAAAAAAAAAAATCAAAGCTGTGCAGTTTTGTGTTTTGAGTAAAAAGGAATAACAGATATGAATTAAAACCTGCATTTTGAAATTCTCTAATGCAGAAGCAACCTTTAGAAAACTTCCTAAGCAATAAGCACAATGACACTTATAGAGACCAAATTTCTCTAAATTATTATTTCACAAGGACCATACAATAGATTCAGCAACACCAATCATATCAGCACATTAACTCAACTGGACATGTATAACTGTAAGAGAACAGCAATCGTCAGACGTCACACCACTTCCAAAAGTGTGGTCCATACACCAGCAGCAATAGCATCACCAGGACCTGATTAAAAATGCAGATCCTTGAGCACCACCCCACACTAGCTGAATCAGAAACTCTGGGGGTAGTGTTCAGTAATCTGCCTTTCAATAAGCCCTCACATGACTCTAATGCATACTAACAACTGAGAGCCACAGACCCCAGACTAAATATGCTGAGACCACATAACCTCAAAATATACTTTTAGCCAAATAAACCCTGGAGATAAAAAGAAGGTAACATCAAATATAAAGTGGTCCTTATGAGAAAATTGCACCGGTAGCTGCTGAGATTACGGTATTCAGATTATCAAACTGTGCATTTAAAGCATGTTTAAGGGCATCTTACCTATAAGTAAAAACCATTACTTGTTTGACATGTGAGGTGAAAGCAAATGTGCCACACGCTATGTTAGGCACTTTACATACACACATTAAACTTATTAAAATAACATTACTTTGTGAACATAACATGAATTCTATACAACTAGATTTTATCATACCTATCACACTGTGTGTATCAAACTTTGAAGTATTATTTATTTTAACAATAACTACTTTTTTCTAATTGAGTTTACTTGTATATGGCATAAATTTTAATTACATATAAAGTTATAAGTAATTTGACTTTAAAAAATATAGAATCATAAAGTTTTGATAAGTTAGTGAAAATCAAAAACACACGCACAAAATCCTTTGATGTCATAATAAAAATAAATGTTACTGACTTGCAACGCCTGGTACAGACGCACAGACCCTGGAGATGGGCTGCTGGGTCCATGTCAAGACTCTATACTCACTAGCTGAACAAATGCTTCTGTGAGCCTCCCTGAGCCCTGTTTTTATCATGGGCACAACGAACTGATGTTGATACCGACCTCACAGGGTTCTATACAAACAAAGCACTTAGCACAATGTCTACAATGATCAGCGCTCAACAAATGTTAGGTAAATAGCAGTAATAATAATAGTACCCAGAGAAAATAACAATAATAATGGCATCCAGAGAAAGCAGTGACTTTAGGCAATGAAGAAGGAACTCTCCAGATCACTAACTGCACTATGACCACACCACCGTTTTGTCTTCTCCATTTCCTTTTCCATGTTTTTACCAGTAATAAATAAGTTCTGCTTGACTTTCATGATCTTCAAGGACTTCTAAGATCACAACTGCCCTACTGACCCTTCCACAAGTTTCTTTCTTCCCTTTGCCTGCTGCTGCATAGGGGCAAGGGCTTGCCCTACTTTAGTTCACTACTACATCCCAGGACTTACAACTGGCTGCCACAACTAAGCGCTCAACAAAAACTTGCTGAACATGTACATGTATGAATGAACAAATAAATGCATGTCATATTTCCAACCATATACAAACAAAAGAAAACAAGCTACAAAAAACAAAAGCGGTATCAGAAACAACAAGAGCCTAGCCAGCACGTGATAGGTGGCATATACATGACATCATCGCAGGCTAACTGAACAGCCTCCAACAAGAGGTGCCTCCACATTCCAGAACATCAACACTGGGCCAGATCTGACTCATGGACTCAAGAGACTGGCAGTGGTAAAAGCTGATGAAAAAGAAATTTCATTTCCTTTCTTAATGCATTCTTACACTTTTATTTATCTTTACAAGTAGAAATGCACAAATACTTAATAGTTTATTTTAAAGGAATGTCTGTAAATTTTTTGTTTGTTTTGTTTTTTGTAGGATTTTTTTGATTTGAGTTGGAGTCTCACTCTGTCGCCCAGGCTGGGGTGCAGTGGTACCCTCACAGTTATGGCAGCCTCAACCTGCTGGGCTCAGACAATCCTTCCACCTCAGCCTTCCAAGTAACTGGAATTACAGGCGTGAGTCACCATATCCAGCTAATTTTTTTATTTATTGTAGAGACGAGGTCTCACCAAGTTGCCCAGGCTGGCCTCGAACCTTCAGCTCAGATAATCCTCTTGCCTCCGCCTCCCAAAGTGGTGCAATTACAGGCATGAGACACCAGGCAGGACCTAAAACAAATGCTTACTTCCTGTCAGCAATGAGCTGTGCAGTCCATACACCAGCAGCAATAGCATCACCTGGGCCTTATTAGAATGCAGATCCTTGAACATCTCTGTTTTCTCTGCTTTAAAATGTAAAGATCGAACTGTGTAATCTTAAAGTCCCTTGCAGCAGTCTGCAGACACTATACCTTAAAGACATTATTTCTCATTCCATACAAACTATTTAAACAGGCAGTGGCAGGGGATCCAGGACACAGGGGCGTAGCCTTCAGATAGTAGTAGGAACTATTGCAATTTCTACCTGGTACTTCTGATCCTGAGTCTTCCTACTACTGCACATAACAAAACCTGTACACTGGATAGGAGTAACTGGAACTCACAGGTTCGTTCCACAGGTAATTACAGGTGATGGGCACTACTTTGATTACTAAGAATAAAGTCTTAGTAGGAGCAAGAGACAAAGTCCCCATCCTCAAGCAACTTAGTGACACATAACAGATGCATTATTTCTACAAAGTAAGGCTGCCGTGGCACTATATGGTGGGCCCGGCACTTGGCTGTAGGCTACAGAACATCACTGAGCCACATGCGGAAGGAGACACCAGGCAATCCAGCAACACTAGGAGAGGATTTCCTCTGGTTAGCGTCCCATGAGCCTCAGAAGGGTCCCTGAAGCTTCAACTCACCTCTGCAAAGAATTCTGCTTGTTTTCAAATAATTTTGGAAAGCACTTCAGATAACAGGCACACTGGTTGAGGTTCCAGTTTGTCCACTGTCCTCAGAAGCAAAAACTGTGTTATGGAAATAGAAACTTAGTCTTCACTTCCCCAGCCCTCCCTACAAAAGCTTCTTGCACAGCGATATTCTCCTCTAAGTTTCCTCTGTCACCGATTCATGTAAGCCATTGAATAAGCTACAACCACTCGGCAAAAAAAAGTGTATTTTCAGAAGGTCCCAATTCTTTCTGAAGGTTTCTTTCTGGTCTTCTAGGTTTTATATCCCATCAAGCTGTTCTATTCAACAGCCTTCTATGAAAAGTAATGTCTGAGCCCGCGGGTTCGAGACTCGCCTGGGCAATTTGGTGAGACCTCATCTCTACAACAAATCAAAAAATCAGTCGGACATGGTAGTGCATGCCTGTAATTCCGGCTACTCGGAAGGCTGAGGCGGAAGGATCGCCGGAGCCCAGCAGGTCGAGGCTGCAGTGGCTGCTTCCGGCCACTGCACTCTAGTCTGGGTGACAGAGTGAAACTCCAACACAAAAAAAAAAAAAGAAAAGAAAAGTAAATGTCCATGTAGTCACCCATCTCTGTCCCCCTCCTCCCTCTTTTTTTATTATTATTTTTTTGAGCCAAATGAGACAGCCCTGCCTTCAAACATTCCAATGGTGTCAGAAGCTTTATTGTTCTCCATCAGGGAAAGAGTGAAGCTTTCAGGGACCATGAAAGGCAGAACTTAACACTTAACGTCCCTGTAAGGTGAAAAGAAGGCATGAGATAAAATAAGTCTTTCATTATTAACTTGGGTTTTCAAAGATTTAAGAATTATCTCAACACAAAACTAAACATACAAGTGTCTTAGTGAACACGTTCCCTTTTTTATTTATTGGTATTTCTCACGTATTATTTCAGATCTCCTAGTCTAATATATTCTGCATTAAGCCCCTGATTTAAGTTTCATTTAAACTACCTTCTTTTAAATACATATCTCTCCTCACTTAAATTCTCTGGAGTTTTAAGCAAAGAAGTAGGAGTTTAGTGTAAACTTTTCTTATTTGCATTAAGTAATTGGGTAGCTTGCCTAAGCTTAATGAAACAAACACCAGTCGGTGCTGCTCTTGGACCTCAAGCCCTGGCAACCTGGCTCTCTTCAGTGTATTGTCAATCAGGTGAAAGGCTTAAGACGCAACAGCAAAGTGAACTTCTAAAGACCAGTCAAATCCTTGATAATGAACATTATACATGTTCTTTTAAATGGGGAAAAAAACTGCTCATGAACCTCCAACTCCGATAGACATCTGGTATAAAATCAGTCCTATGCATTTCAGTCCCAATGTAAAAGCAGCCAGAGCTATTTTACTCCAAAGAGCCTAAAGCTTTCAAGAAAGTGAGAAGAGGATTTGGAAGATGATGTGAGAGGCCTGTTCATATACCGGCCTTCACTGCACTCCATGAAGTGGTCGTTACTCTCCCCATTTCTAGTGTGAGGAAAGCTGAGAAGAACAGGAGGCAGGAAGGCCTCGACCTGGTGTCCAAAGCATGTCCCTCCCACCTTCTCACAAGTAAGTGCCACTGCAGGATTCTGCTGCCGTCATATTACTCACCTCTGTAGTCATCTAAGGACCATTCTTTAAAGCCTACATTACTCACAGTTATTTTAAAATAAGCTTTTTTTGAACTTTCTTTCACAGTATCAAGTCAGAGTTTGCCAGAGTCTAAATTATTACCACCTCTTTCTCAAAGTGAAACTTTTCAACGGCCCTAAAAGTTTCTCTGAATTTGGATACTGCTCATTTGGTCATTCACAAATACTCAATTTATCTTCATGTATGTTGACACATACGTAATTCTATACAATTTTACCTGAGAAAATTACTTTTAATTTAATACATAAGGGCCATTATACAACAGAGAGAAAGTTGATAAGAACCTCAGATAATGGGTGAAAATAAATGAGAAACAGATTGTTAGCGATAAAGTGATTCAACTAAATGACTTATCTAAGGTTGAACTATAACCATTAGACACAGACAATAGTTACAAAATATTGTAGTGTACTTGACTCGGAAAGCATACTGAAGAATTCCAGCAGTGAAGAGAAAAATGAGTGGCGGCAGTCACAAAGGTCAGTTTAATGCTAATGATGAATTTTATTTTAATGTCTCACACTCTGTCAGAGCATGCTGAGAAGCACTCAAAATACTGTTTACTACCCACTTTTAAATAGAAAACCTGAGCTGAGTAATTTAATGAGCTAATTATTAGACTATTAAAAATAAAGATGGAACAAGTCTACAGCTTTCTATTAATATGGCCTTGCAAAAAGCAAAAATACATGGAAGCTGAACACTTCTCAGCTCAAACTATTTCAAATTCTAGAAGAAAATGCTCGTGGATTAAGACTCCAAAACAAATGTATGAACATGATTGTAAATGAATATGGCCATGTTAAGTTCATATATAATATCATGTGACAGATAAGAGTTAATATTTATCATGCTTACTCTGTGCCAGGTATAGATCTAAGAATTTGACAGGTGTAACACATTTAATACTCACAACAACTCCGCTGAATTGATTATATTTTAGATGAGAAGTTGAGGCATAGAGAAATTATGTAAGACTGAGCCTTACAAAAGTTATAAGTACAGTTTACACTTGGACAGCATAAGTCTGAACTGTGTGAAACCATATACATAAATTTCTTCAATATATATTAAAATACAAATATACTGAAAAAATTTCAGAAATTTGCAACAATTAAAAAAAACTCAAAGATAAACTATATAGCCTAAAATATTGAAAAAATTAAGGTAAGCATGTCATAAATGCATAAAATATATGCATTTTAGTCTATTTGCTACCATGAAATATACACAAATTTACTATAAAAAGTTAAAATTTACTAAAACTTACACACACATTTACAGACCATACATGGTGCCATTTACCATTGAGAGAAATGGAAACAAACATAAAAGATGCAGTGTTAAATCACAGTTGCATAAAATTAATTGTAGTACATACCGTACCACTGTAATAACTTCATAGCCACCTCTTGTTACTGTTGTGAGCTTACAAGTTATGCGTATCCACTTAAAACGTCACATGAGACTCTCTCCGGTAAACCTCAGAGTGGTTTCATATGTTCATGTTTAGTGCATGGTCATGTTCATGTTATGCATGTTCTTTTCATATTTAGTGCATGGTCATGTTCATGTTATATACGTTCTGTTCATGTTCAGTGTATGGTCACGTTTAGTGCAATACCATAGACTCTGACTAACACCATGGGACCCACAGTGCCACTGGTGATGCCTGAAGTGCTCCCAAGATGCAGAGAAAAGTCATGACATTATAAGAAAAGGTTGAATTGCTTAATATGTACCATAGATTGAGGTCTGCAGCTGCAAGTTCCTGCCATTTTGAGATAAATTAATCCAGCATGAGGACCACTACAAAAAAAAAAAGAAGAAAGAAAAGAAAATCTGTGAAACCGTTGATGCAGCTATGCCAGGAAAGATAAAAACCTTTCTCTATTTGCAAAATACCTTTTCATTTCATATTGAAATTGCAGCTTTTATGTGGGTGCAGACCCTTATAAGAAAGGCATACCTACAGACTCCAAAGTGAAGCGAAGAAGTCATTATATGACAACTTAAAGGCAAATCTTATGCCAGCAAAGGACGGTTTGATAATTTTAGGAAGAGGTTTGGTTTTAAAAATATCAAGATAATAGGAGAATCAGTTTTGTTTTACCAAGAAGTAGCAGAGAAGATTTAAGATGCCATTAAGAATATCACTGAGGAGAAAGGATATCCGCCCAAACAGATTTTTAATGGCAACAAAAGTGCCACAAAGAAAATTCATTAGTAAGGATGAGAAGCAAGCACTAGGAGTTGAGACAGGAAGGGACAGGTTAAAGGCTATCGCTTTGTACAAATAAAGTAGTTTATGATCAAGACTTGATCTAATCTATAAAGCTGCTAACCTCTTGACCCTTAAAGGGAAAAAAAAAAACACCAGCTGCCAGTCCTTGGTTGCACAAGAAGGCCTAGACAACAAAAATCCTTTTTCTGGACTACTTTCATCAATGCTTTGTCCCTGAAGTTAGGAAGTATCTTGCCAGTAAGAAAATATCTTTCAATGTCCTTTTGATATTGGACAATCCCCCTGGCTACCCAGTACCTCATGAGTTCAATACTGAAGGTATCCAAGTGATCTACTTGCCCCTAAACACAATGTCTCTAATTCAGCCTCTACATCAGGGGGTCATCTCATTACATGGGGTACTCTACAGAAAGGATTGCTCAATACTATGAAAGGGAACTCCGACAGAGAGAAAGACATGACATCTGAAAGGATTACACCACTGAAAATGCCACTGGTATTACATAAAAAGCCATGAAAGCCAGTAAGCAAAAACAATAAATTCCTGCTGAAGAAAACTATGTCCAGATATTGTGCATGTTGTCCCAGGTTTTACAACACAGCCAACAAGAAAATCATAGAAGAGATTGTAGCTATGGTGGGGAAAAAAAGCTAGAGGGTGAAGGATTTCAAAATATGGGTCCTGGAGAAATTCAAGAGCTAATAAACAGCACACCAGAGGAATTAACAGAAGACAACTTGATGGAGTTGCTTCCAAACTAGGATCAGACAATGAGGAAGGAGACAGAGAATAAGCAGTGTCAGAAAGCAAGTTGACATTAGACAACCTGGCAGAATGTCTCCACTTATTCAAGACTGCTTTTGACTTTTTTCACACCATGACCCTTCTATAATACAGGAACTGACAAAAGCAACCAGGGAGGGAAAGATGGGTACCAAGTCAAAACAATCTTAGAGAAATCAAAAAGCAAAAAAGGCAAAAACAGCAGCATATTTCTATAATGTGCCTGACTCTCCTGATCCCCTTCAACCTCCCCCACCTCTTCTGCCTCTGGCACCCAAGACAAAAGACCAACCTTCTCCCTCCTCCTCCACTTACTCAAAGTGAAGACAGTAAGGACAATGATCTTTATGATGACCCACTACCACTCAGTAAATTGTTCATATATTTTCTCTTCCTTATAATTTTCTTAAAAACATTTTTTTCTCCAGCTTATTTTATTGTGAGAACATAATACATATAACATACAAAATGTGTGTTTGGGGAGTCAAAAATTATACAAAAATTTTCAGCTCCTCAGGGGATCTAATCCCCATGTTGTTCAAGGGTCAACTGCAATTTATCCAAAGTCAAACTTACACCCAAAAAACAGTGAGAGGTACAGTCAGAATTAAACTCAGCCTGATGTCACAGCCAGCATTCATACAGAAAACACACACACACACACACACACACACACACACACACACACACACACACACACACACACCCCCATCAAAATAAGTTGCATGGGGGTAAGAACTTTGTCTTATGCATCACAGTAGCCCAGACACAAAATAAGCATTCAATAAATATTTTTTAAAGAATGAATACAGAATGTAAGCATATTTTTGAAAATATTATGAAACATAGGTACTCTGATTATTTAGAAATATCCCTTTTATATAATGGTAATTTAGCAATAAATAGCAATGTCTTAAAAAGGGTCTTAAAAATGTCTTAAAAAGGACCCATAATCTGACAAACCATATATTAACACAATATAGTAGTACATCAGCCCTCCTTATCCATGGGTTCCTTATCTGCAGACTTAAACAACTGGAAGTCAAAAATATTTACAGAAAAAAACAATAAAAGGTAAGCGTGGTAGCTCCTATATTCCCAGCTGCTCAGTAGGCTGAGGCAGGAGTATCATAGCAGCATTCATACATGAGTTCAAGACCAGTCTGGAAAGCATAGTAAGACCCTTCCTCTAACAAAATAAAAAAATTATGTGAATGTGGTGACATGTGCCTGTAGTCTCAGCTACCCAGAAGCTGAGGCAGAAGGATCCTTTGAGTCCCGGAGATCAAGGCTGCAGTGATCTATGATCACACCACTGAATTCCAGCCTGGGGACAGAGCAAGATCCTGTCTCCAGAATATAAATAAAGTTAAAAATAACAATAGAACAATTTTAAAAGAATACAAATTTATAAAACCACAGCATAATAACTACTGACCTAGTGTTTACACTGTATAATAAATACATCTAGAGATAATTTAAAGAATATGGAAGCTGGTTCTTTGATAGGATACACAAAACTGATGGACCCCCTAGCCAGGCTGACCAAGAAAAAGAGAGAAAAAACCCAAATTAACACAATCAGAAATGCAAAAGCTCAAGTCATAACTGACCCCAAAGAAATACAAAAGATTTTCAGAGATTACTATGTACACTTGTAGAGAAACAAACTTGAAAACCTAAATGAAATGGTGAACTTTCTAACATCACATAACCTCTCCAGGTTGAAAGAAGAAGAATCTGAGTCCCTAAATAAACCAATAACAACCCAGAAAATTGAGTATGTCATAAGAAAACTACCTACAAAAAAAAAAAAAAAGCCCTGGACCAGATGACTTTCCAGCAAAATTCTACAAAATATACAAGGAGAAGCTGATACCAATCCTATTGAAAGTATTCCAGGCAATCGAAAGATGAAACTCTCCCCAAATCATTTGATGAAGCTAACATCACATTGATATCCAAAGTGAGTAAAGATCCAACAAAGAAAGATAACTACAGGCCAATATCTTTGATGAAATCGATGCTAAAATCTTCAACAAGATTCTAGCAAACCGGATGCAACAACACATCTCAAAAACCATCCACCATGACCAAGGAGACTTTATTGCCAGGATCTTGGGCTGGTTCAACATCCGCAGAACTATAAACATAATTAAACACAAGAACAGATGTAAAGACAAACACCACATGATTATATCATTAGACACGGAAAAAGCTTTTGATAAAATCCAGCACCCCTTCTTAAGAAAAACCTTCAAGCATCTAGGCATAGATGGAACATACCTCAAAATAATAAGAGCCATCTACGAGAAACCCACAGCCAACATACTGCTAAAGAGACAGAAATTGGAACCAAAACAAGACAAGGATACCCACTCTCACCCCTCCTGTTCAATACAGTATTGGAAGTCCTAGCTGGAGCAATCAGACAAATATATATATATATACACACACACACACATATATATATATATATGTATATATATACATATATATATATTCAGGGATATCCAAATAGGAAGAGAGGAAGTTATGTTATCGCTCTTTGCAGATGACATGATTCTATATCTCAAAAATTCAAGAGAATCAGTCAAAAACCTCCTTGCACCGATAAAGGACTTTGGCAAAGTCTCAGGGTATAATAAATGTGCAAAAGATAGTCGCATTCCTATACACCAACAATAAACAAACAGAAACTCAAATAAAAAGCACAATCCCATTCACAATAGCCACACAAAAAATAAAATATCTTAGCATCTTCCTAACCAGAGAAGACCTTTACAATGAAAACTACAAAACACTGCTCAAAGAAATCAAAGATGACACAAATGGAAAAATATTCCATGCTCACGGATTGGAAGAATCAACATTGTTAAGATGCCCATACTACCCAAGACAATCTACAGATTTAACGCAATACCCATTAAATTACCAGCAGCATTCTTCTCAGACCTGGAAACGACAATACAGGAATTCATATGGAAACATAAATGACCACAAATAGCTAAAACAATCCTTAGCAAAAAAAAAAAAAAAAAAGGAGGTATCACACTCCTAGACTTTAAAATTTATTATAAGCCTACAATAATCAAAACAGCCTGGTATTGACACAAGAACAGGCATATAGACCCCTGGAACAGGATAGAGATTCCGGAAGCAAAATATCAATTTCTCAGCCAACTCATCTTCAACAAAGCCTCCACCATCAACCACCAGGGAGAGAAGGCCCTATTCAGCAAACGGTGCTAGGAAATCTGGCTGACCACATGCAGAAGATTAAAACAAGACCCCTACCTATCATCATACACAAAAGCCAACTCTAAATGGATCAGTGGTCTAAATGTAAAACCTCAAACTATAAGAACCTTAGAAAATGTAGGAGACACCCTTGTGGAAATTAGAACTGGAAACCAATTCCTGATCAAAACTCCAAGTGCCCATGCCGTAAGAGATAAGATAGACAAGTGGGACCTCATCAAACTGGCAAGCTTCTGAAAAGCCAAATAAACCATTAAGAGAGCAGGAAGACAGCCCATGGATAGGAAAAAATATATGCCAACTATATATCTGACAAAGGCCTAACATATAGGATCTACAAGGAACTCAAACGTGCCAAAAAGGAAAAAACAAACAGCCCCATTACAAAGTGGGCAAAAGATATGAATAGACACTTCTCAAAAGAAGACATAAGAGCAGTCAACAGATACATGAAAAAATGCTCAGCCTCACTAGTCATCAAAGAAATGCAAATTAAAAACACACTGAGATACCGCCTAACTCTAATCAGGATGGCTGTCATCAATAACTTAAAAAACAACAGTATCTCCTCTGGATGCTGGAGAGGATGCAGGGAAAAGGGAATACTTCTACACATTGGTGGGAGGGTAAACTTGTACAGCCTTTGTGGAAAACAGTGCGGTGATTCCTAAAAGATCTAAAAATTGACCTCTTGGCCACGCTCGGTGTCTCATCCTATAATCTCAGCACTTTAGGAGACCAAGGTGAGTGGATTGCCTGAGCCCATGGGTTTGAGACGAGCCCCGGCAACTTGGAGAGACCTAGTCTCTACAATAAATCAAAAATTAGCTGGGCATGGTAGCATGCCCCTATAGTTCTGGCTACTTGGAAAGCTGATGCGGGACAGATCGCCGAACCCAGTAAGTCAACGCAAAAGTGCCACTGCACTCCAGCCTGGGCAACGGAATGAGAGTCCAACACACACACACAAAATCGACCTCCCATACAACCCCACAATCCCCCTACTGGGATTGTATTTGACCAGTATTAAGAACTGGCTCTAGCCGGACTCGGTGGCTCAGCCTGTAATCCCGCGCCTTTGGGAGGCTGAGGTGAGTGGATTGCTTGAGCCCGTGGGTTTGAGACCTGCCTGGGCAGCGAGACCTCATCTCTACAATAAATCAAAAAATCAGCCGGGCGTGGTAGCACATGCCTGTAATTCCGGCTACTGGGAAGGCTGAGGCGGAAGGATCGCCGGAGCCCAGCAGGTCGAGGCTGCGGTGGCCGGGAACGGCCACTGCACTCCAGTCTGGGCGACAGAGTGAGACTCCAACTAAAAAAAAAAAAAAAAAAAAAAAGAACTGGCTCTAAAAAAAAAGGACATTGATTTTGGTCACCTATGTTTCTGTGTAAATACCATTTAAAATGGCACTCAGAATTTAACAACCAAGGTTTCCTTTCTTTCCACAGAAGCAATTAAAAAGTGATTTCATTTTAATTCACAATAAAATTTTGTCACAATCTGGACATTTGCCTGCATAGCTACAAAATTATACAGGAGAAAAAAAACCTCAGCTCATAACTGAAAGCTTCCAACTATAATTATGGAATACCCACAGCCACAATCCTAGATGGATTTCATCTCCCCCTTCCAGCCGATCACCTCCCATTTGTAACTGCGCATTACTCTGTACCTAAAATCCACATTTAATTTCTCATTGGGGTACAAGTACCACCTGTCCTAAATTTTCTAAGACCTTCTTACCAAATGTTTCCTCCTACTGTACTGAAAACTGCATTTACAGCTGAGAAGTATCCTGATTTCAGTTCACAAATTAATCCCACCATATTCATGGTCCCTGCACCACCCCCCTCAGAAATTCACAAACTCCCTAGAAGGAAATTACACAACACCCCAAAGCATCCTCATCTTCCTCTACTAAAATGACCCATGGCCATCTACTAGAATGACCCATGGCCATCCAGACCCATGCCTCTAAGTATCTGACCGAATACTTAGAGGCATCTTAAACCAAGATAATCAATGTTTTAACTTGAAGTATACATTGGCTGTCATGCTAAAAATACAGCAGGACAATGGGAGGAGCAGGAGGGTAAAGACACCACCATTAAATTAGGCCACAACAGCAGGGCTTGAAAATGACCTGTGTTACAGAAGTTGTGGACAGAAATGCTCTTGCGTGGCCTGCTACTACTACGGAGTTGTTAGAAAGTGCCCACCCCGCCCATGCGTCCTCCCGGCAGCAGGGTAGAGGATGGGTAGAGTTGCAGGATGGGTGCCACAGCCACTTACTAACTAAGATGCTTGAGAAAGACAGCCAGGAAGCCATCTAAAGGAAAAAAGAACAAAAAGTGAGAAGCAGGCATCCCTGGGCAAATCCCCCCATCAGTCCCACGAAATGGACAGCCAACTCCTCCAGCAAACACCAGCCCACCCAGGACAGGCGGCTTGAGCCTGGACACAGGACAACATGAAAAAGCTTTCTCCTGGAGAAAGAAAACTAGGACAACAATACTGGCTCAGTGACCCAAGAGATGGTGGTAGGTTCTCAGAGGATGCTCGGCCAGGAAAAAAACGAGAGAATGTCCTGTAAACAAAACACAAGTCAGGCCCTTGCCATTGTTTTGCACTTATGTTTCTTTTTCTGGAGGAGCCCGTTTTTGCCAGGCCACATATTTTGAAATAATGTCGCTGATAAGTCTTGGGAAACCTTTGGCCAAAGAAAGAGAAGACATTACCATTCTAGGCCAGACAGAGGGAAACAATCAATAACACTCTTCTTCGCTTCTAAGAGGCTCTTTCAGCCTGGACCAAGCTGCAACCTCTCCACCTCCACCTGCATTCAGTCTCTTGGATGTGGGACTGACAGAGGTAGGCGCATATGGCCCTTCTGACACACATACACACACACACACACACACACACACACACACACACACACACACACTTTCTCTCTCTCACACACACACACACACACACACTTTCTCTCTCTCTCTCTCACACACACACACACACACACACACACTTTCACACACACACACACACACACACACACACACACACACACACACACACCTCTCTAACTTACTCTTTTTCCATGCTAGACGCTAATACTAAAGTTTAGCATGCACCATCAAGCCAGGGTAAACATTTTTAAGGAGAGAGAATCATCCAAAAAGTCCCTTATTATTTTTGCTAATCAAGTAGCCTTTGAATGTCTAATCACTTTTGATTATAAATCAAGCTGCTAATTTGATCGATACATAAAGACTAACTACTGCTGTCTCTGTAGGCTGTGGCTGCTGTCATGACACAATTGGGCTTCTTTCATCTGTCTAGTGCTTATAACCTTTAATTGCTCCTTTTCTCATATTTCTTTTTGTTTGATACAGCTTTGCCAATCCACTAATTTTTAATCTTTATTAAGATTGAAGCAAACTGCTTTGTCTTAAGCACTTCATGTAAATACACAGCTCTTACAGTGTGTGTGTTTTTTTAACATTATCTGGCAGCCTTTATCTTTAAATGGGTAACTGTGTCCCATCATAATTGTTAACAGTATAACTGATATTCTTCTTCCATTTTATATTATGGTTAATAATAATTTTACTTTATCTCTTTTTTCCTTCTCCTTGTTTTCCTGGTTGTATCAAGTTACTATACACCCCACACACACAAAGAAGAAAGCTCATACTCTTTTCTCTACTATCATTTAAACACACAGCTCCCATCATTTTCTCAACCACAGCCTCACAGGCCCATGTGAATATTTTGACTTTCTCCCCAAACCAACACTGAGCTAACAGTTCAGTGCCTTTAGATTTAAAAAAAAAAAAAAAAAGGGTATGTTTCCCCCTCAGGAATTTTCTTCAATTCAAGAATACTGGTGAGCACTTTTATAGGTGGTCCCAGTCTATGACACAAGTCCATGAGCATAAGGCAAGGACAGGTCCTCACAGGCATGTCCCCTCCTCCTCGTTCCCTGTGCTGAGGTCTCTGTTGGACGTCTCTTGGGCCTCGTTTTAAGGGTGCTCTTGAGAACACGTGTTAGACACCTGGCTGACTCCAGGCTTCACACCCCCTTCTCTCTGCTTTGCACTGTTGGGGAGTCTCCACACCCTGCGGGAACTAGAGGAAAGTACAAGGATGGAGGAGGAGCAAGGCATTCCTGCCTGTGTCCTCTGGGACCCTCAGGCCTGGCTGCCTCACCCCTGCACAGCACTAGGCCCCTCCTGCAGCACTGAATGCAGCCTGCAGCTTGTCAAGCCTGCAGCACCAGCCTCACCCACTCTGGACACACCAGCTAGCTGCGGGCACACTCTCCGAAAGCTGCCTTCCCAACCCACATGTCCCTCCTCAGAGCTCAGACACCTGCAGCACCACCAGGAAGTGCCCCTTCCCCAAAAGAGCTGAACTGCATCCCACAGAGCCCCTCCTCCAAGCCTCAAACTCATATCAGCTACCTCCTCCCATGGCTCCATAGGCTGGGACATGTCACCTACTCCTGCTAGTGCCATTGAGACACCTTGAAGCTGCAACAGTCAATACTGGTACCATAGCCACATGCAGCTACTCAGCTCAGAAATATGGCTGGTCCAACCTGAAACATGCTGCAAGTATAAAATACACACTGAATTTTGAAGACTTAGTATGAAAATAAGGATATAACATGTTTCATTAGTAAATTTCATACTGTTACATGTTGTAAAGAAAGTTGTTAGTATAAAGGTATGTTTTTGGTAAGGAAAGATATAAAGGAAAGAGAAATAATTTTGAATAGGAAAGGATCTTGTATGGTACATTTTTGCCCTGCAATAAAATGGCTGGTTGTTTAAAGGAAAGAAAGTATAAGACAAAAATAGAAGGTTCAAGTATGTCAAAAAATGGTATGAGTATGTTGAAGATGGTATGTGGAAGGTTTATGGAAAGAATTGTGTGAAAGGAATTCTATGAACACTCAAGGCTACAAAAAGATTCTATAAATTTACCATTAATATCAATTACACTGGTGCTAGGCCAAAATGCTACTCAAAGACTAGAACATGAGCTTTTTAATTAACAATCTCCAAAAGAATTTTATCCTATAAACAACACAGAGGGGGAGGAAGAGGCAAATTCAGGTAGCCACACCCCCATCTTTGTTACAAAAAGTGAGATTTTTTTTTTACTTTTAAAAAGCAAGTTTTTTTTTAACTTTTCAAAATCTTTAGACTATTACTTGCTAAATAAGTAACTTACAATGACCTATAATCTTGTGTTATAACATTATGCTTTTAAAACCTTTAATACTTCGAGACCAGTCCGGGCAACCTGGTGAGACCTCTTCTCTACAAAAAATAAAAAAAGTAGTCGGGTGTAGTCGTGAACACTTGTAGTTCTGGCTACTTGGAAGGCTGAGGCAGAAGGATCACTGGAGCCCAGCAGGTCGATGCTGGAGTGGCAAACCCTTTAATACTTAAACTCTACAAGTTCTCAATTCAGTCACTCTAGGGCAAGGTAAGAAACAAAGCTTCAGGAACCACACCTACCCCACACCCTCTTCCTGAGCTGCCTGAGGTAAACTGATTTCACTCACAGCAGTTTGTGATCAGCCACAGTGCTTTTCAGATCCAAACCGCTACGACTTTAAAGTCTCCTTCCAGGCCTGAGGATTACAATCCAACATAGGATGGATAACAAAATGATTTTTTTGTTTTTAAGTATTACTAATTATCTTTGTTAAACTTTAAGGTAATATATCCCATGTTGAAGGTCAAAGGCCAATACCATCCCACTCCTCCCATCAAAAGTGAAGAGATGTCAATCTCCTGTCTTCAGAGTGAGGATACCTAGAGATCCACCCTTTAACATATCAATCACTGAAGAAACTTGAAAACAAGCTGCAGGGACATCCCTTTATGGGCTCAGGGAGTCACTGGTGCAAGGATTCTGCCTGGACTCCTGCAGTGGGTGTTGAGTCCACTGGGGTAACTACAAAAACATTTTACTAGATATCAAAGCATTCCTATGTCATAACAGCGGCTAGGATGGCCTTTGTTATAGTAGTATTAATTCTAGTTGTCTACGCTTGTACACAGTATTTTGTATACAGGTACCAAGGAAACTCCATCAGTCCCTCTCATCCCCTCCTCTTGCTCTAGACAGGTAAGGACTCCTCTATGCCCCATTCAGCAGGAAGTAGCTACAGAAGCCTGACTGACCTTTGCCCCATTCCCAGGTACAAATAAGAATTTTTTTTTTTTTTTTTTTTTTTTGAGATGGAGTCTCACTGCATCGTCTAGGCTGGAGTACAGTGGCACACTTACGGTCACCCCAGCACTGACCTGCTGGGCTTCAGCAATCCCTCCGCCTATGCCTTCCAAGCAGCCGGATCTACAGGCGTGTGCTGCCATGCCCGGCTAATTTTTTGATTTATTGTAGAGATGAGGTCTCACCATATTGCCCAGGCTGGTCTCAAACCCTCCAGCTCAGGCAATCCTCTCACCTCAGCCCACCAAATTGCTGGGATTACAGGCTTGAGCCACCATGCCTGGCCTAAGAATATTTTAAAATAACAAGAGGGGGAGATGAAAGGGCATCACATGGATTTAATATACCCAATGAGCAGCCATTTAACACTGCCTAAATCTCATGTTTTTTCTAGCAATTAACTTACCCTCTGATCACTATCCAAGGACAGAACCAGTTTCTCAGAGGTAGCTATTGATAATTGTTTTACAACCCCTCCCAGCTTATTTTGTACTAATTAGCTTTTCTATTTCAAGTATTTGCCTCCACCCATAAGACCCAAGTTAACCTAATCAGCTTTTTTGACCTTTGTGACAGACAGATCGCATCACTATGGCAGTCATATCACTAATCCACCTGCTATTCATCATATGACATCAGTACCTACACTTCCCTGTCCCTTCATGAGGACATGGAGCAGACCATCACTCAATCACCTTAACAACCGTCCCACAACAAAGGGAAGGATTAAAAGGATTCAACCAACCACAAGCAGTCAGTCACCATTGCCTTACTAGATAGACTCTGGCATGGTCATGTGCTCTTTGAGCTATGGTCGTCGCCATGTTTCCTGGCTTTGGCCCCCTTCCCTCCCTTGGAAAGGTGAATCTCTTATCCTTCTCTCTCTTTCTCTCTCTCTCTCTCTCTCACTAATTTACTTTCTAAATAAACTATATTTTCTAATCTAACTTCTGTGCAACACTTTGCATCTCTCTCGTGGCACAGGATCACATACCAGACACCCACTCCCCCAGCAGTCCTGACTTAACATTCTGGATTCCCCACTGGGAGTATGACCGAACACAAATTAATAATATCTTAGATTTATTGGGAAAAAATGAATAAAATTATGTGTACCTATTTCTTTTTACTTTTGACATAGCTACTAGAGAAATAACTACACAGATGGCTCACATTATATGTCTATGAAACAGTATGTCTTAGAGTTGGGCGTTTTGTTTGTGCATTTCCAGCTCTTAAATGCCTTGTTAACAATTCTTACACTAAGTTTTCTCTGTATAAACCACTGGTGTGTTTGTCTCCTTAAGGGACTCTCCCAGCTGGAGTCAACATTCATAAGTTCTCTAAATCCTTGTGTATCCATGGCCTTCTTTTTGACCTAACAGCTGAGTAAGAGCTGGACCTTCAGTGCCTCATCTCAAGAATCTCTAAGTGCCAGTCCATCTTCTAGCTTCCAGGCTGATAGAGGAAAAGCCTAAACTCAGGCTACCCTATTTCCTTCATAAATTAGTTATTTTTGTCTAGTTTTCTCTTTATCTTAGAATGCAGAAACATCAGCAGTCTATGACTGGGTGTGTGTCTTTTCGCATCAGTAGTTCCCAGAGTCCTTCCAATGTGCGGGCTCCAGTCTTTCTTCGGCTTAGTGAAATGTTTCATATCACTTAATTATCACCTCTCCTCAAACACTTCCCTTTATCTCCTCCTAGAATGTAGCCTATTTCATCAAATACAACATGCAGTTGCTTTTCCCCACTCTTCACTAGGTATGAAATCAAGACACATCTTGGAACTGAGGGTGTCTTAAAATCAAGTGGCAACAGTTGTCAATGCCACAGACATTGAAGCACTACTGAAATACTCCAAGAGTTCATGCGAGGCACACTGTCTCTTCTGAGTGCCCATCTCATTTTTCTCTCTAACTGTTGTGTCCAGTGGAGGTCTCCTTATTTTCATCTGCCTACTCACCAGGCCTTGGGATCCAGCTGCTGGCTATCTTAAATGGAAGTATCCACTAGATCAGGCACGTCAAACCTGCAGCCCATGGCTACATGTGGCCCAGGACAGCAAGTCATACGGCCCCACAAAATCTTTTAACATAATGTGTTTTTTAGCATTTATTTTGTTCATGACCCCATGGGTAGTTCCACTTTTGAAGTTCACAATCACGCCTTATTCATGACATCACTTTTTGGCAGCACATATACTGGTGAGCAACTGTTTTCAAATGATGAAGCACATGAAGAGCAAAATTTGAGCAAACATCTCCGATGAGCATCTTGAGAACTCACTAAGCATTGCGACCACTTCCATGAAACCAGACATCAATAGATTCGTTTTTAAAAAACAAGGTCAAAATCCTTGGCTTTCTTTTGTTCTCATTTTTTTAAACTTTACAATAAAAATATAAAAATAAAAGAAGTATTATTATGCATATATACTATATTATATAATTGATGTGTGGCCCAAGACAATTGCTCTCGACTCGATGTAGCCCAGGGAAACCAATGGGTTGGACAGTCCTGCGCTACATGGTGTGAAACGAGGCAGCTTCCATAGCAGTGGCCCAGGGTATGCCAGCAGCTGACTAATCTGCAGCCCTTGTTAAAGAAAACTGGAGAAAGTCTCTCCCCACACCCCATCCACCCAAACCAGCCAACAGGAACGTTCACACAGACTAGAGCCAACTCTGCTGATCCCTGAAGGATGCCAAAACCAGCCCAGTGGCCCATATTCATTGTCAGATGTGCTTTTAAGAAAAGGTAGCTGGTGATCAGACTGCAACTGAAAGAAGACAGCAGAGACCTTCAGGCCTCCAACTCTCCAAGAATCCTCTCCGTCTTCCAAATGTCTGTGCATTTTTATGTTTTAAAATTAAAGGGTTACTCAAATAATTTTAGGGCAGAGCTAATCAATAAAAGTGCTGGACAGGGCAATGTAAAGCATTGTCCATCAGTTCTTATGGAAACAATTTCTCTATATCGTTTTTTCAACACAAGTTGCATTTTCCTATAAAGAAACCTTGAGGTTTACCATGATCCCCCTCCCGCACATACTCTGAGGTCTCTCTATATACAAGGATGAAAACTCCTAACATCAAAGCAATCTGACACAGGGACAGAACAACATAGTCGAGTTTTGCAGCTCACCGATAATAACCAAACAGAAACGAAGGACAGGTCCTAGGCAGCCAAGACACAGGTCAACTGCCTATATTTAGGAGCACTGCTTTGATTAAATATGACACAGAAGTAAGTTCAAGATTAAACTCCATGACAAGCACCTATTCTATAATGCTAGTGAAAAACACAGTCAACTGCCACCAAGGTCAGTCAATCTGAGGGAGGAGTGATATCCTTCCAAAAGTCGAGCCTGATGAAGTTGTAGGAGAAAATAGGAGGACAAACTCTCTCCAAAGAAATACACGCTACAAAACCAATTTCATTCTCAGAAACTATCTGAAACCCACTCCAGCAAAAGGATAAATGGTCTCTTAAGAATCAAATTTTACATCATTGCACACAATCACAACTACTGTTATTATTAGCTAGTTAAACATAGGCCTTAGGAAGGAATTTCCATTGGTCTTACTTCTGAATGAAGATGGCCCTGTATTTTTGTACCTCCTCTCTTTTACAATCTCAGAAGAAATATCAGGAGTTGAAAGGTCTTATCCCTCCGACCAAGCTCATCTCTTTGTGAAGGTCACCTTGGTATGCAAGGGAAGTACAATAGACCACATCAGCACCACCATGCCTGCCCCACAGTCGTCCCCTTAGATAACAGAAATCAATTTCCATGCCTCTGACACTACTCATCAACTAAAAATTCACTTCTTGGCAGATGTTTTACTTCCAATATTCCCTATGAAATAATGCTAAAGAAGACCAAATTTTAATTTCAAAAAATTATTTGAAAACCACAATAAGCAGTACGCTGAGTTTTATTTTAATTTTTACCTTAAACATAAAATGAGATGGCAGAAACATGCACAGAAAGCACAAAAAAATGTAAAATTCTATATGATTTTACTTACTGTTATTTTAGGATAACTCCTGTTCTTTCCCTTACTTGATGTCTTTTTTCTTTTAACGATTTTATTTGTGGTATGATTGAAACATAGGTACACCTCTCAATGAGTCTGAGAATAAGTAAAAATCCATGAAACCAATGCCACCATCAAGGCTATTAACACACCCATCACCTCCCACAGTTTCATTTTTCACCGTTTTTAACATTGTTTTGTTTTAGGGGTGGGTATGTGTGCGCGTGTGTGTGTACTAAGAACACGTAACATAAGATCCACCCTCTTGAGAAATCTTAAGGATATGATACAGTATTATTAGCTATAGGCACCAGGCTGTATCCTCACTTGATATTTTTTATCTCTGACTCAAATGTTAAATCAGGCTGGGGGCGGTGGCTCAGCCTGTAATCCCAGCACTTTGAGAGGCCAAGGCAAGAGGACTGCCTGAGCCCGGGGGTTCAAGACCAGTATGGGCAACTTGGTGAAACCGTGTCTCTACAATAAATCACAAAAATTAGCCAGGAGTGGTGGCACACACCTGTAGTTCCAGTTACTGGGAAGGCTGAGGCAGAAGGATCGCCTAAGCCCAGCAGGTGGAGGCTGCGGTGGCCATGAGCAGGTTACTGCACTCCAGCCTGGGTGACAGTGAAACTCGGATTCAAAAATAAAATAAAATAAAACAAAATAAGTTAAATCATAGATACATTTCAAGAAATTAGAATTACCATTCAGAATTCATATCAAAAACAAAACCAACAAACAAGTGAAGGCACCTGGAATGAAGACGCAATTAAAAGCACCTTTTGCAACTCTAATGTGCTGAGTACAGTTGACACCCGCAGGAGCAGAGCAGAATCCCCAGGCCTTCCCCATGAGGTCTACCATACACACAACATCAGTTAATTCCAGCAAAAGGCATCAGACCCAGGCCTTCACTTTCTATTCCATGCATTCTGTTGTCTATAGTATTGATGATTTTAATACACAACTTATGCCATTTAAATGAAAAATATGCATAATATTCTACTACCATTAATATTGTAACAGCTACCATTTGTGAAGCACCTCCCCATGACAGGCATTTTAACAGGTGTTTTACATACATTATTTCATCTACTCCTCACAAAAATCCTACAGAGTAGTTGTTATTCCCCTTTCAAAGCTGAGAGAAGTTCAATAGATTGCTCACAATCACAGAGAAAGAATTTGTATGGTGGTGGAATTTGTATTCTGTATTTATGATTCCAAGAACCAAGCATGAGTCACTGTGCTGCATGGTCTTGGTTATGCAGGCCCAAATGCTGAACTCAAGACACTCCAAGTAAAGAGCTCAGTGTTCTCATCCAACACCGACATACATGGCCCGCCCTTCTTCCGCACACCTCTGGCCGTTTGGTGCAGGGCACTGCTATGCGGTCGCCATCCACTTGGCCCAAACGCAACTGCTTTAAAAGTTCACAGAAGAACTGATATCACAAGGCAACCCAGAATGTGTTTCCACTCTTTTTCTCCCACTCAGATTCCCGAGGTTGAAAATTGCTGCAGAAAAACTACTCCATAGGTATGAATATGCATGTAAAATTACATGAAGAAGCCTAAACCAAAAGATGGCAAAGTGACTGTGACCACAAAATACTATGTATAAGATTATTAGAAGGGGTGTGTGTTAGGTCTCTTTCTCTTCCCAGTCACTAACGTGGAGATGGTCATGAATTAATGTTGAAACTGCCTTAAAAAGATAGATATCCCTATGCAGACCCTGAATTACATGGTTACGGTGGTGGGGAGTCTTCCCTGTCATGTCACTCATCAGCAACCTAACGTGGAAGAGAGGAGGACAAGGAAGGCCCAAGCTGCCGTGCGGGAGAATGTGCTTACCAGGCTCTCGGAATGGACCATTTATCACGGAGCAGCGTTTCAAGAGGGAAAACACTGTGGACTGGTAAGCAAAGTCAGGGAAGGAACTGGAAGGTTGACTACAGTTAAAAACATCTCGGCCATACGACCTGTGTGCTGCACAGATGTTTAACAAAAACTTCAAAATGACTAGGTAAACCACAGTGACTTCTACAAATAAAATTGTATTTTCATAATGTTGACAGCCATTTCTAAATTCCAACTACATTCGAGGTCTGAGGAGCTGAGGCTCTTTAATTATGCAACATTAGTCACTGACATAGTGCTCAAATCCCACGCAGCACGAACCATGTCAGCAAAACTAACATAATGAATAATTTAACTCTCAGCCAGCAGGAATCCACTATGCCACCTTCA
The DNA here is from genome assembly GCA_027257055.1 of Cephalopachus bancanus. NCBI lineage: Eukaryota > Metazoa > Chordata > Mammalia > Primates > Tarsiidae > Cephalopachus > Cephalopachus bancanus. The sequence goes on from JAPVLO010000232.1 coordinate 3,242,336, forward strand.
TTATTTACTTTACAATATCCATTCCTATCATTTTTGAAATAACAGCTGTAGGTGTTCAAGATGAGCCCCCTGGCTGTCTATATAGCTTTTGATCCGAATATCACAGGAAAATTACTCTGTCCCTATTCAAGGGGCCTCAGTAATAAAGGATGTTTTAAAATCAACCTACACTCTCTTAGTGACCCTCCTCATTAAATTCTAACCCAGTAACTATTAATAAAGTATAACATAATCAATATAACTGCACTTACGATAAAGCTCCTAAGCTATGCTTTTGCCACTGTACAAAAAACAGTGTATGTATCTCCTCACTTATTGTGAATTTTCACACTTTTTGCTATTTGAGTTTTCCTTATTGCACCCGAAAAAGAATTTATTTTCTTTTTATCTTAAGAAGGGACAATTTTAGACACAAAAATGCTTCCATCATTTTCCCGTATAGGAAGAATGTTATATGGCTTCTCACTGTAACTAACAAAGTTGTGAAAAAGCAGCAGGAAACCAGATGCATGCACAGCAATCCAGGACAAACTGTGTCACAGAGACCATGGCTTGAACTCCACAAGTCTCCTGCACTCCAGAATACCAAAAGTGTCCCTAGTACACTCTGCGGGTCACAGGAGGCCTAGCGAGCTTCGATCCTAGAAGATGACAGCATCGTGGAGATCTCAGAAATGACCCCCAATCAGATACTGCCATTTTCTAGAATGGTATCAACTCATATTCAACTCCCAGCTAAGATAATTTTTAAAATAAATAAATACTGTCAAGGAAGGAAAAATTCTGTGATAACAATAAATTTCATTAAGACATACAGCAGATGTTTCATAGAAGACGAATATTCATTCCTTCCAGCTCCTACTGCGATCCATTTTATCTTTACAGTAATTTCTAAATATCCTAACACAAAATGCTTGCATTGTACAAAAATTCTACTACAACCTGTTTGTGGTACAAACTGTTTGTTATTTTTTGCATAGTTCAACATGACTACGTTTGTTAATGTTCTCTGACAGACTTGCATAACATCCTAAAATGTTTTGAACAATGCAGTTTAGGCTACGATGCAATATTAATGAGTGAATAATGTTCTTGAATATAAGGTTTAATATTTAATGACTCAGAGTGCTGCCTGGATTTGATGCAGAAGAAAAATGGTTTGGAATGACCGCACCTATCAGGGGACCAGAGAAAAAGACTATGGACGCTAGGAAAACCTTTAACCTAAATGTGGGGCTGGGTCTCAGGTGTGAAATCGATGCTTCACCAAGCGAATTTCTAGTACTCATCAGTATTCACAGGATCACACCATTTATCAAGTGTCATTCATCAGAATTTTTAAATTACTAGAAGTTCGCAAGTCTATGCCAAGAGGTAGTTAAAAAAAATAAAAAGGAGGGTTAGTGCAAATATAAGATCAGGTAGTGCAGCTTCACATACATTTAGGAATCAACTCTGCCAGTTGGATCAACATGCCATTTTGATTATTCTTCTTTGTAAAAATGTGTGAAACTGTAATGCAGTAACAAGTTCAGATCAAACAATGACTTGTCTCCATATCTTCTATGGGGGGGAAGTACTTAATCTAAAGTATTACAGCAAAGTTGGTGCAGTGTGTCAATCTAACCCAATAAACAGCTAATCTGCTCACATAATTAGACTCACCTCATTAGCAAACAATCCTGCATCTTAAAAATGAGCATAAGGAGGCAACAAGATCAAGTACAAGGAGTACAAGTACTCCTAACTGAAATGTTATTACTGTGATTTAAAAACAAAACACTATCCAAAGGATGAATATAAGGCCCAATTTCCAATATGTATCTGCATTTCTAGTTTACAACAGCCATTTCAATAATTACGGAGATATAACCAGGAGTTTGCATACCTGGGTTGAAGACTCTACTCTGCCATACATTGAGTTTATCAACATAACCTCTCCGAGCCACTGGGTTTCTTACATGAAGATGGTAAATGACTGTTGTAGAATCAGATCAAATGATGCCGTTAAGCTCTAGCATTATACCAGTGTGAGCAGACAAAGAAAATCTATATAATGTTTAGTGAATACCTACAATGTTCCAGGAAAGCACTATACAAAGCCCTTTACTTAAATTTTCATTGTGTTTGTTATCATTAAAACCAACAGGCAATGACAATTTCTATATTGCCACATTTCGTTTCTACAATAAAGGAAGAAAATTCAGTGCAAATATATGGGTAAAATATGTTCTCTCTATTGTCTAAACTTTCATCATGTCATTTTTGATAGTTTTCAAAGTATCTTAATTTGGAAAAAGACACGATTGTCAGTGCTCTATCATTCAATTTAATATAACATGTCTTAAGTGTTGATAAAGTATTTATGGAGCATTTATCGTGCTTAGAACAGTGTACAAGGCATTCTGTTTTTTGCAAAATCAGACTGATTCTACCACCAACTATAATTCCTTTCTTTATATCATGACATTTATATAATGAAATTTGTTGAATTCATTCTGTCCCATGTTTACCAGCTCAGCAATCATATCAACAATTATTTCAAAAAGAGACAGAAAACTTCTTAAAAACTTATACCGCAGAAAACTTAAAACATTTGCCAATGATAGGTAATACTCTTCATTTGGTATGAGATCTTAATTACTACTACAGTCAGTGAGAGTCAATTTCTTCTGTTAAACCATTTAAAAGAATTGATGCTACAAATTCAATGAAAATTAATTATTTCATCCTAAGCACCAGTTCTGATGTTCCTAGCAGGTAACAGTGAGGTCTCTTTAAAGGTGCACAGATTCAGTAATTAGACTTTTCTGGAGTGTAACTAAGACAAAAAGACATACAGATGTTCATTTGGAACTTTTTTACACACCCCAATCCACAAATCTCTATTAAATTACAGTTGTTTGTATGATTATTCTCTAATTTATAATATCCTTAAGGGAAGAACAGAATACTTAGAAAAATGACAGGAAAAATTCATGAAAACTGTTAGGGATGGTGCCAGGAGAGTGAGATGGGTACTGGGCTTTAGCTTTGCTTCATGTCTGTGATACTGCCATTTTTGTGCAATTGTCTTAGTTTAAATAAAACATGTTAGGGCAATACTGACTAATAGAAACAGAATGCCAACTACATTTAGAAGCCACATTGCAAAAGTAAAAAGAATTAGGTCAAACTAATTTTAACAACATATTTTACTTAGTCCAATACATCCAAAATATTATCATTTCAACATGCAATCAATACAATAAATCAGATTTTATATCCCAAATGTTCATTCTTCCTCAGTCTTTGAAATCTGGTATTTTATTTAGAGCATATCTAATTCAGACCAACCATACTCTATAGTCACCTGTGGCTGCAGGACAGCACAGGGCTGCAGTAAGTATCACAGTCATCTCCAGGTGTAAGTTTGGCATTTTTCTTCCTAAAGTTCAAAGCAATACAGAAATACACAATAAATGACTCTCTTAGTTCTCATCTCTTGGCATAGAGCCGTTGCACTGTTAACTTCTAAGACCTTCTTCAAGGTTTAGCTTTTGATGGCATCTACCGCACCAAAAATGACTCAATTTCTTTCTGCAAGACCCACGTGTACTGAGCCTGCTGTTCATGCCTCGTCCTTGCATGTGCTTGCCTTCAGCACAGAAGTGAGAATTTCTGAACCTAGATGTATGTACAAAGCCACTGTTATCTTCTCCTCGGGGCTTCAACTCCACTAGCAGATCCGGCTAGCTAGCACTAACCACCTGGATCCCCTTTCAGAGAGTCTTTTAAAAAGCCAAACACAATTCTACCCCTTTCTCTCATGGAACAAGCAAAATTCCATTGGTGGGGGCCCCTGGGCTTTAAGAGCCATGCCGTTGAAAGTGATTTCCTGAGCAAGCAAAAAGGAAACACCCCATACTCAAGAATTGACCACTTAGCACAACATCAGCTTTAAAACTATCTTTACTCAAAGGAATATTCTTCAAACTAAAAACCAAGTTGATAATTTTAAAAAATTACTTGTAAATCTGCTAAGAAAAACTGCCAAATCTTATTTCCCCCACTAAGCACTTTTGGAACTAGACATGGCACAGCCTTAGGGAAAGACAATCACCAGCTCCAGCAAGGCAGAAGGGGCTCATCTAGTGTCATTCAGCTTAATTCTGCCCACATTTTCATCAAAAAGAGCTTGCCTGCACGTCTTAGACTTAGATAGGCAAGAGAAAATGAGAAGGGGCACACGAAAGCAGACAGAGGTTCTTCACTTTACTCAACAAGGAAACCCTTCTCTGAACCAAATGGATGCAGATGGAGCACTGACTATGATTCGTGAGTGTCTGTGCAGTTCTAAGGACTTCACCTGGAGTGGGCCATTTGATCAAAACAACCCTGATAGTGGTCCTGAGGTGAGTATTAGCATTATCCTCCATCTTACAGACGAGGCATCTGACCCCTCAAAAAGGTAAGCAATCTACGATGTGGTCCCAGAACTAATAACCCAAAAAGTTGGAATTCAAACCCAAGCAGTCTGATTTCTGAGACCCCAACCCAACCATCACACTCTACTGTTCTTCCCTTCAAAGAAAGAGTTCTCTGTAAGAATTAATATTTTGTACTGAAAGTTTAATATGTGCCAGGCACTTTATACATGTTATCTTATTTAACCTTCATTTGAAAACAAGTTTATGAGGCAGACATTCTTATTAAGCCAACGTCCTCAAGACAGGTAAATCACCTACTTAAGATCACAGATTAGTACTACGAGATCAAATCAGAATCCAACTCCAAAAGATAAAATCCTTTTGTTCCCTGTTTCTCCCCCCTCATAATTTAGGTGGATCTGATATAAAGACCCACTATGGTCTGTCTATATTTCCACAGCCCCTGGAGAAGGGCACAGCAAGTGTTTAAGTGCTCCTGCACATGCCCACATTCCTGAGAGTTAACAAAAGGTGCACTTCCCCTTATCACCGATGCACTCCCACTAAGTAACTTCAAAGAATCTTTAACTTCCCTGCAGACTGTGCCCAATTAACTGAGAGATGTAAATTCCCATTTACTATCCTCTCTTAGTAGTCACAAGATTGAATAATATAGTATCAAAGTAATCGTAAGTCTTATGATTTGTATAACTTTTGCGTATAACAACATGTAGTAATGTATGATGCTTAGGCCCTCTTAATTCCCTTTGCTCTATGGCAAGCTTGATTAATACCTCTGCCTGGTGTTATTGATAAAACCTGTGAGATACCTCTGGTAACTGGCGCCAGGAAGTGCGGACCATAACTATTATATTGACAAAATACGGCTGTGACTTAAGTTCTATACAATGCTCTGCTCATCAAGTAGTCAAAATATAGGTACCAGCTACCCTGAACTTATAAAAGTAGACTGTAAAGTCTGAAGGGTGAGCAGAACCATTTTAGAAAGGTCAGGAGTCCAGTTCTGCTCCCAGGATTTGAAATCAGAAATAAACTTCTTTCTACCAGTTTTCCTGCATCTCAATTTATTGGTGACAAGGGTTAGCCCCTGAGTGTTACTTGGGTCATAACAGTTCTACTATTTGATCATTTAGGGAGGTTCGCTAATGGTGGAAATCCACGAGCATTAGGCTTTCCTAGTACTAAAATAACTTTATTTCTGGTATATAACAGTTCACAAGGAACATTCTTTACAAAGAGATAGGCTGGATGAAGGTAAGCACTACAAAAAAAAGACGATTAGCGGCAACAACACAGTTTCAATTTCTAATTCGTTTTTAGCTTGTCTTAATAGAATTAACTCAGAATGGGAGTACTATTTAAATAAGGACACATTTACAAATTCTTTTTCTTTTCAAATATCTATAAACTCTTCCTAAAATTGCTCTTCTATTTAATGTCACACAATAATGTTCGCCTGCTGAAACCTTCATATACAATACATTCATATCAGCGGTAAATGTTGCCATGATATTAACTTTCCATTCGTTTAAACAGCAATTGAGCAAGAGTAAAAATGAAACGAGTGACGTTGTTACGCAGTTTCATTACGGCTTCCAGGATGAAATGAAATGCCCAAGTGATTAAAAAACAAAGCATGTATTTGAATTTCTAGGAGTTACAGTATGTACCTATGTCTATAGGGAAGGAAATGGTGTGGGAAAAGATGCAAGCAGCAAACGAGGTCAATCCAGATAGTTTACGAAAAAATAAACCCTAAAAGCATTAAGGATCCATATACATATACATAATACATGTATGTGTAATTAATTGAGATGAACACCAGAAGGCAGGACTCCAGGTAAAATACATGTTTCACACACAACATGCAACACGATTTGTAGAAGTCAGGCTAGGAGAACCTAACATGTCCACTATTGGGAGTTTCTTAAAAATTCCCCCAGGACTAACAAAGAACAGAGTTGACAAACATGCTGTTGAAAAGCGAGGGGCCTGCTTGCTTTCAAAAATGGATTTCAAATGGTAAATTAACCATTTGTTAATGGGTTTGGGTCAGCCCCCTGAGAAGACAAGCTAGATCATCGGTTTCTAAAAGCAAAGTTAAGAATTACAAGAACCACAGTCAAGCCTTTGTTTGTATCTGTGTGAAACACACAAAACTAAAGACCTCACATGACTCAAAATGGAGAAATGAGGAAATGACAATTCTATTGCTGCCCTTCATATATGACACTAGAAAGGCACCGTTGGCTGTGAAAACCAATTTCACTTCCTTCCTTACCATGGCACCACACTGCAGTTCTCAGCTGTCACATTCAAATGTACGTGGCCTGCTGTGTTACACTTGCTCAGTGCTTCAACTCAAGCTCTTGCCCAAAGTGGCCTGGCACCTTTGACTGGCTACTCCCCAGCCCACCTGTTCTACCACTACAAACACACCTGCTTAGAGAAAAACAGATTAAGCAGGGACATAAACATCACCTTCATACATCAACTTAATCCTAACATTAGCCCTTTTAAAAACTTTGAGATTGTTGCAGAGTCCTGATGAAAATAATTTCCATTAGAAAGTCAGGCCTGAGATTCTTGGATTTGAAAGATATTGTAAAGATTTAATACGAAAATGAATGTACTGTTGGGGAAGAACCATTAAAAAGCAGATCCACCCATTTTTCCACACATCACTCTATCCTTGGAGAACACTGGAGTAGCTTCAGAGTTCATGGAAGGTATGCCTGACACAAAGGTGGGCCATGAAAGCAAAAGGGAATGTCAAAAGCTAGCTTCCAAGTAAAGGCAAAATTCATATAAAACCAGGATCTGACACTGCCCAGCCTAGAGGTAGGTTAACTTGCCACGCAGTTGAAACTGAGTCATGACATATGTCCAAAGAAAGCGTGAGAATGAATGACAGGACAACATCTAAGACACTGGGACAATTCACTGGCAGGTGAGAGATGAGGAGAAAGACAACGTGAAGTGGGGCCAGGGCATGCAAACGGTAGGGCAGGTGAGCCTTTCTTCAAAACAGCACACTACTACATAGTGAAATAAACTGTCAGATGCAGGTACTTCCAATTTAGGCTCAGTGCTCTGTGGAGTGTTAATCGCTGACACAGCAAACGGAAATGTGTGCTTGGAGGATAACGTGTGTATCAAACCTCCACTGTCGTGTTTCCAATAATGAGAGAGTTTATTCAAGAGACTAATAGAGTAGAAGTAGTTGTGGTAGCAGGGATTATTCTTATTTTTGTTGTTATTTAAAGTAGTATTAGGCCGGGTGTGGTGGCTCATGTCTATAACCCTAGCACTTTGGGAGGCTGAGGTGAAAGGATTATTTGAGTTCAGGAGTTCGAGACCAGCCTAGGCAACATAAAAAGATCTTGTTTCTACAAAAAACAACAACAAAAAAGAGCTGGACATGGTGGCGTGTACCTATAGTCCCACCTACTCAGGAGAATGAGATGGAAGGATCACCCGAGCCCAGGAGGTCGAGGCTGCGGTGAGCGGTTATCATGCCACCATACTCCAGCCTGGGTGACAAAGCAAAACCCGAACTCAGCAAAAAAAAAGTAGCATCATCATAAGAGTTGACAGGCTCAATGCAATTTCAATATATGTTTTGATCTTTACAAGAAAACTGGAGGATGCAAGTAGTATTTTGTGTTTTGGAATTACATATACTCTTAAACATAAGAAAACCAAGCTCAAGGAAACGGATTTGCCCATGCTCCAAGAATAAGTAGACACAGCAGGACCAGGGCCGTCTTCTGGCTTCCAATTCCAGATTACTTTTGCTAACATTTTTAAAGGGCATCACAACCTCTTCCATCTCTAAAATGCTATCTCTGTGTTCATTACATGAAACCAGCATTATGTGGTCTATGGGTGGGCTGCATGTATCTCTATAGTGTGAACCTGAACAATGAGCTAAAATTCTGCATCTGCTAATAGTTTGGAATCAAGAAAAAAAATCAAGAAAAATATTTACTTATGTTTACAAACTAATAAGATCAACACTAATAGAAAAAACTGTGCTAATTAACAAAGGAATTTAGGGGAGGTCGGGAAGATGGCGGCTGAGCCAGTCGGACTATGTGAGTCCCGGTGTGAGTGTATGGAAAATTTTGTGTACATGCTGGTGAGCAAGTGGGTGTGTGAGTGGGCTGACTGAGTGAGAGCTAGGGAGCTAGCAGCCAGGGCTCTCCTGGTGCAGTGGCTGATGCCACAGCTGCTGGGCTTGGACCCTAGCAATTCCCAGGACGCAGAAGGTAAATGCCATTTTCTTTTTTCTTTTTTTTTAAATCAACAAAACCCTTCCAGGGAAGAAAATGCTAGGAGAGACTGTCTAAGTGGGGGCTCATGAGCAAGTGGCCAGGCCCCTGGTGCAACAACTAGTGCTACAGCTTCTCTGCTTAATCCCTGGCTCTTCTCAATCACAGAAACAGAGTGCCATTTTTTTAAAAAACAGACAAAAGTTTTCCTGTGAAGAAGCTGCGGAGAGACCATCGCCCCAGGCTCTGCCTCACCATCGCAGCAGGAGAGACTGCCAGCTCCAGGTTTTGCCTTACCACTTCAGTGCCTGGAAGGACACTGACAGCAGAGGCTGCAGAGGGAGCCCAGAGGCAAAGTCTCATGGAAGAGGACAAGAGAGAAGCCCACCACCATCTTGAAGGCAGAGCAGGAAAGTGCTTTGACTTGCTCACCACAGAGGCATAGACCTAATCTCTGTGACTGGCAGATCAACTACTCAGGGATTGATCATGAACCAGAGGGAATATCCTGAAAGCACAAACTTTAGAGGGATCTGAGGAGGACTGTCTCAGGTGGCCCACCTCCTACCCTCTTCCAGTCACGGGACAAAGGATGTGGCCAGAAAAGAAAGAGGAAGGACTCCAAAGAGATAAGAGGTGAGTCTGAGGCTAACCCAAACCCCCTCCCTCCCCAGCAATCCTCTAAACATCAGACCCACATTGCTGCGCCATGACTGAGAGGGACAAACCCAGGCGGAACTTAGACATCAGTCATAATAGAAGTCCATTCCAGGATAGGCCTGGTTGGGGCACCCCCGGCGAGTACATACCTGGGGAAGACACAATCCCACATCTCCCCACTGGAGGAGATCTTCCAGGCCATACCAGAGTGGGAGGGGAGGACTGCAGCCCCACTGACGTCCACTTCCCCTCCTCCTCCCCTGCTCCGAACACTGAGGAAAGAGTGAAAGAGGTGGCTCTGCAGGAGAGACTGAATAGAGGAACAATTACAAAGCCTGCCACAAGAGGACAGGGGTTTTTTTTCTTTTTTAATTTGCTTTTAATTATTTAAAATTTTTTGACTGTTCATCTATTTCTCAAATATTTTTTCCTTTGAGCATGAATGTGTATGTCAGGTTTGATCTGCATCCCCCCAAGTTTTTTTCTTTTCTTTTTCTGTTTCTTTCTTCTTTTATTTGTTGTTTTCTGTTTATGTGTGTATGTGAATGAATGAGTGTTCATCTTTCAATTTTGCTGTTGTTGTTAGTTTCTTTTTGTTCTTTTGTCCTCTGGGTTTTTTATTTTCATTTTTTTTAGTTTAAAGTGTGTGTCAATATATGTGAAGGTTCGATCTGAGTTCCATTTTTTTCCAGTCTTTCCGTTTGTCTTTGTGTGTGTGTGTTTAGTTTTCTTGGTTTTTTGTTGCTATTGTTGTTTTTGTTTCACTTTATTGTTATTATAGTTTGGGGTGTGTGTGTGTGTGTGTGTGTGTGTGTGTGTGTGTGTTGTGTGTTCAATTGTTTTTTGCATTGGTTTCTGCTTTGCATCATCATATAGAGTGGTGGTGGGGAGTGGGTCTCAGGGAACGCATACCACAATAAATGAACATTGTAATTTGCAAGCAGCTTCTGAATCCTAGCGCCCCATCCCCAACTTTATTTGAATTTCAAAACCTACAAGAGGCAGCAAAGTTTCCCATCTACCGTCCTATTTCAAAATAGAACAAATCCACAGCCAGGATCAGGGAAGAATAGAGGAACAAGAAAACAGCAGAAGGGGAAGCCTCTCCCACTGATACCAAATAACAGAACTAAAGAGAAAACAAGAGATCTGTCACAAATGAAGAAAAAATAAAGGAAGACCACAGGTAATTTCAAGTGTACCAAAGACAAAACTCCTGAAAAATCAGAACTTGGTGCCCAAACAATGGAAGTCACCAATGACTGGCCCCAGAATACAACAGGAATTAGGGAATGGATTAAAAGAGTGAATAAGACTCAAGAAAGACAAGATACAACACTAATAGAACTTGTAACAGATTTTGGCAATAAAAAAATTTCATCAAGAAAATAAATAACAAGATGACAAGCACAGAAAGCAGAATTAATCTAGCTGAAGAAAGAATCTCAAAACTTGAAGACCAGATTTGGAATTAACCCGATCTGTCTCAGAAAGAAAGAACAAAACTTCAAGAGATGTGCAATTATATCAAAAGGCCAAACCTACACCTGACTGGTATTCTAGAAGAAGAAAGGGAAATGGAGAACAACTTGGAGCAAGTATTCCAGGAGGTAATCCAAGAAAACTTCCCCATCTCACCAGAGAGGTGACCAACCAAGCGCAAGAGATACAGAGAACCCCCACAAGACATCAAATGGGAAGACTAACCCATAGACACATAGTAATTCACCTACACAAAGTAGGCAAAAAATATTAAAGGCAGCAAGACAGAAAGGTCAGACGACCTACTGGGGAAAACCAATCAGAATAGCATCAGACCTATCAGCGGAAACACTATAAGCAAGAAGGGACTGGAGCCCTATATTCAAAGTTCACAAAGATAAACAATTTCAACCAAGAATTGCCTATTCAGCCAAGCTCGGCTTCATCAGTGATGGAGAATTAAAATCCTTCCCAAACATCCAATCACTAAGAGATCATGCAGTTTCCAGACCTCTACAGGAGACACTTAAAAAGGTATTAAGCACAGAAGAAAGAAAAAAAAGAATGACCACACACTTCCCAAGAGAACAGCAGAGCACAGAATCAACAGAGAATACAGCACAGCAAGAAACTTGAAAACACACGTATACATCAACCCCAAAACCAAAAGAAAACAAGCAAAGAAAAAACTCTGTAAGAACCTCATCACAGGGATAAACAATCACATTTGAATAATCAGCCCGAATGTGAATGGACTAAATGCAACACTGAAAAGACACAGAATGGCAAACCATAAGAAATCATGACCCAATTATTTGCTGCATCCAGGAGACTCATCTCATTACAAGGGACACAAACAGTTAAAGGATGGAAAACAAGTTTCAAGGCAAATGGATCACAAAAAAGGCAGGAGTTGCGATCTTAATATCAGAAAAAACAACCTTTAAGCTATCAAAAATTTAAAAAGATACAAAAGGACACTACATAATGATAAAAGGTTCAACCCATCAACTAAAAATATCCATCCTAAGCATATATGCAACCCACACAGGAGACCAACAATTTTTAAAGCAACTACTAAGTAAACTAAAAAAAGATACTGACTCTAACACTATTACAGTAGGAGACTTGAATACCCCACTAACAGTCCTAGATAGATCACTGAGGCAAAAAATCAACTAGGAGATCCAGAACCTAAACTTGACATCCACCAAATAGACTTAATAGATACCTACAGATTATTCCACCCAACAACCACGTAATATACATTCTACTCTTCACCACATAGAATGTACTCCAAGATCGATCACATCCTTGCCCATAGATCAAGCATAAACAAATTCCATAAGGTTGAAATCTTGCCATGAACATTCTCAGACCACAGTGGAATAAAAATAAATATCAACACCAACAAAATTTTCCCAAAGTCCACAAAGACATGGACACTAAACAACATGATGCTGAACAACTACTGGGTCAATGCTGAAATCAAAACAGAAATTAAAAGATTTCTGGAAACAAATGAAAATGGAGAAACATCTTACCAAAACCTCTGGGATGCCAAGAAAACAGTTCTAAGAGGGGAATTTAAATCTCTACAAGCACACATCAAGAAAACATCACAGCCGGGCTTGGTGGCTCAGTCTGTAATCCCACGCTTTAGGAGGCTGAGATGAGTGGATTGCCTGAGCTCACTGGTTCGAGACCCGCCTGGGCAACTTGCCAAGACCTCATCTCTACAATAAATCAAAAAATTAGCTGGGCATGGTAGTACGTGCCTGTAGTTCCAGCTACTTGGAAGGCTGAGGCAGAAGGATCACCGGAGACCAGCAGGTCGAGGCTGCGGTGGCCGGGAGCAGCCACTGCACCCAGTGTGGGCGACAGAGTGAGACTCCAACTCAAAAAAAAAAAGAAAGAAAGAAAACATCACAAGTGGAGAGCCTAACAAATCACCTAAGGGAGCTGGAAAGAGAAGACCACCAAAACTGCAACTTTAGTGGAAGAAACCAAATCACCAAAATAAGAGCCCAAATATGAGACATAGAGGACAAAAATATTATAGAAAACATCCAAAAAACAAAAAGCTGGTTCTTTGAAAGAATTAACAAGATTGATGGATCCTTAGCCAGAATGACCAAGAAAAAGCCCAAATAAACACAATCAGAAACACAAAAGATCAAAGATCAAATCACAACTGACCCCGAAGAAATACAAAAGATTATCAGAGATTACCGTGTACACCTGCATGGAAACAAACTTGATAACCTAAAGGAAATGGAGTACTTTCTGACATTACACAACCTCCCCAGGTTGAAACAAGAAGACATTGAGATACTAAATAAACCAATAACAACCCAGGAAATTGACTCTGTCATACGAAAACTACCTGCAAAAAAAAGCCTGGGATCGGATGGCTTTCCAGCAGAATTCTACAAAATATACAAGGAGGAGCTGATACCAATCCTATTGAAAGTATTCCAAGCCGGGCTCGGTGGCTCAGCCTGTAATCCCGTGCCTTTGGGAGGCTGAGGTGAGTGGATTGCCTGAGCCCACGGGTTCGAGACCTGCCTGGGCAGCGAGACTTCATCTCTACAATAAATCAAAAAATCAGCCGGGCGTGGTAGCGCATTCCTGTAATTCTCGCTACACGGAAGGCTGAGGAGGAAGGATCGCCAGAGCCCAGCAGGTTGAGGCTGCGGTGGCCGGGAGCGGCCACTGCACTCCAGTCTGGGCGACAGAGTGAGACTCCAACTCAAAAAAAAAAAAAGAAAGTATTCCAGGCAACTGAGAAAGATGGAATTCTTCCCAAATCACTTTACAAAACTAACATCACACTGATACCTAAACCGGGTAAAGATTCAATAAAAAAAGAGAACTACAGGCCAATATCCCTTTGAACATAGATGCAAAAATCCTCAACAAGGTGCTAGCAAATAGGATCCAAAAACACATCTCAAAAACCATTCACCGTGACATGTAGGCTTCATCCCCAGGATGCAGGGCTGGTTCAACATTCGCCAAGACCATAAATGTAATTAAATGCATCAACAGATGTAAAAACAAGAACTACATGATTATATCATTAGACGCAGAAACAGCTTCTGATAAAATCTAGCATCCCTTCTTGATAAAAACCCTCAAACACCTAGGTATAGAGGAACATATCTCAAAAATAGTAAGTGCCATTTATGATAAATTCACAGCTTGCACATTGCTAAATGGACAGAAACTGGAAACATTTCCCCCTGAAAACTGGAACAAGAAAAGGCAGACTACTCTCACTCTCAGCTCACTCTCACCCCTCAACATTGTGTTAGAAGTCCTAGCCAGAGCAATTAGACAAGAGAAAGAACTCAGGGGTATCCAAATAGGAAAAGAGGAAGTTAAGTTATCCCTCTTTGCTGACAATATGATCCTACACCTTGAAAATCTAAGAGAATCTGTCAAAAACCTGCTTGCACTGATAAAGGACACTGGCAAAGTCTCAGATTACAAAATAAATGTGCAAAAGACATTTGCATTCCTAAACACCAACAACAAGCAGGCAGAGCTCCAAATTAAAAACACAATCCCATCCACAACAGCCACACAAAAAACGAAATACCTCAGCATCTTCCTAACCAGAAAAGTGAAAGACCTTTACAATGAAAACTACAAAACACTGCTAAAAGAAATCCAAGGAGACACAAACAAATGGAAAAATATTCCATGCTCATGGATAGGAAGAATCAACATTGTTAAGATATCCATCCTACCCAAGACAATCCACAGATTTAACACAATACCTATTAAGTTACCAACATCATTCTTCTCAGACCTGGAAGTGACAATATAGAAATTCATAAGCGACCACGAATAGCCAAAACAATCCTTCGCAGAAGAAACAAAGCAGGAGGTATCACACTTCCAGACTTCAAACTTTACTATAAGACTACAGTAATCAAAACAGCCTTGTATCGGTACAAGGACAGCCATATAAACCAATGGAACAGGATAGAGATTCCAGAAGCAAAGCCTCAATTTCTAAACCAACTCATCTTTGACAAAGCCTCCAACAATAACCACCGGGGAGAGGAGAATCTATTCAGTAAATGGTGCTGGGAAAACTGGCTGACCATATGCAGAAGATTGAAACAGGACCCCCCATCACCATACACAAAAATCAACTCTAAATGGATCAAAGACCTAAATGTAAAACCTCAAACTATAAGAATTTTAGAAAACGCAGGAGACACCCTTATGGAAATTGCAACTGGCGACCAATTCCTAATTCAGAACCCTAAATGGCCATACCTTAAGAAATAAGATAGAACAAGTGGAACCTCATCAAACTAACAAGCTTCTGCAAAGCAAAAGAAACCATCAAGAGAGCAGGGAGACAGCCCACAGAATAAGAAAAAATATTTGCCAACTGTATATCTGACAAAGGCCTAACATCTAGTATCTACAAGGAACTCAAAAGAGCCAAAAGGAAAAAAATAAACAGCCCCATTAAAAAGTAGACAAAAGACATGAATAGACATTTCTCAAAAGAAGATATACAGGCAGCCAACAGACATATGAAAAAGTGCTCAGCCTCACTCATCATCAGAGAAATGCAAATCAAAACCACATTGAGATACCACATAACCCCAGTAAGAATGGCCATCATTAACAAAACAACAGATGCTGGCGAGGATGCGGAGAAAAAGGAACGCTTCTACCCTGCTGGTGGGAATGCAAACTAGTACAACCTCTTTGGAAGACAGTGTAGCGATTTCTGAAAGAACTACTAATCGACCTTACATATGACCCAGCAATTCCTCTATTGGGAATATACCCGGAGGAACACAAATCATTCTACAAAAGATACCTGCACACAAATGTTTGTTGCAGCTCTATTCACAATAGCAAAAACATAGAACCAACCATGATGCCCATCGAAGCTGGACTGGATTTTTAAAATGTGGTACATATACACAATGGAATATTATGCAGCCATAAAGAAGGACAAACATATGGACTTCACAGCAATTTGGATGGATTTAGAACCTATCATACTCAGTGATCTATCACAGACACAAAGAACAGAGTACTATATGTTCTCATTCATAAGCAGAACTTGAACTGTTATAATACTGTAAGAAAGAGATTAGCAGTAGTGGGAAACTGTCAGGGGAGGTGGGGTGGGATTGGCAGTTGAGGGAAACTGCTAGGGGAGGGAGGGGCATACCTCATCAACAAGGGTACCTGCATAATCAACCCTGAATTGTACCCTACATCTTCATAATAAAAAAAGAAAGTCGGGTTCGGTGGCTCAGCCTGTAATCCCACGCCTTTGGGAGGCTGAGGTGAGTGGATTGCCTGAACCCATGGGTTCGAGACTCGCTGGGCAGGCGAGACCTCATCTCTACAATAAAATCAAAAAATTAGCCGGGTGTGGTAGCGCGCGCCTGTAATTCCGGCTACTCAGAAGGCTGAGGTGGAAGGATTGCCGGAGCCCGGCAGATCAAGGCTGCGGTGGCCGGGAGCGGCCACTGCACTCCAGTCTGGGCGACAGAGTGAGACTCCAACTCAAAAAAGAAAAAAAGAAAAGGAAAATAAGGAATTTAAAATTCAAATCAGTATAAAGAAGAAACCAAGAATAGACAAAAGTGTAAGCCATAAACATTGTGAGTCCTAAAATTCAGTTGCTGATTTCACTGCCCATAGATTTTTCATTTCAATTTTCAAATGTATTTGATTTTCCTTTGTTCATGTGTCACAAGCAAAAAGCAAACACCATGTTATTCCTCAAAAGATGAAAGAATGGGCAAATTCAATATTCAACAAATATTTATTTAGCACCTACTATGTACAGGGCATTGTTTTAGTTACAAAGCTGGAGGTATCGCAAAGCTGATTTATTTCTTCTCTGACACAATCTTGTGACACAATCATACTTTCATAGATAAGGCATGCATGGGGTTGACCAGTTAACTAACTCATATTTAGGCCAAATCTGCTGTGGCAACTTTAGAAATACTGAGTCCACTCCAGGAAAATTGGAGTGTTACCAGTTATATTTTGTATCTTCACCTATTGCTTTTTTATTGTATCTCTTCAGCTATATACAGGCCTCAGTGACAAGATTTTACATCTGTAGATGGCTAACAAGAAAACATCATTAAAGTTACATATTTTTAAAACAATATTGACTTGACAATAACCCAAAATGATCTGGCTAGTCTTTACTAAGTGCCTAAACTTTCATAGCACTAAAAACAGAAAGACTATTCCATCCCACTAAAAACCACATGTCGAACATTAATGAAAATACTCGCCAAATAGATAAATATAATAAGACATGGTCACATGGGCATAACACAACACTGGTTATACTACTATGTTCCTAAAATTTTCAATAGTGAGAAAAAAACGGACTAATATTGGTAGTGAGTTAAGTAATACAATTTCTTGAGGGCATTTTGACAATAATAATATTTTATGTAACCTTTGACCTCGTCATTCCACTTCTAGAAATTTACCCTAAGGAAATAATACTGAAAATGCGTAAATTTAATAATAAGGATATTTAATGCAGAGTGTTCATAACAGTAAAACATTCTGAACCATTTATTTGGAAGTCTTAATATCTAATAGTGAACTACCATGAAATTATATATATACTGAGAAGACAGGTTCTTAATGTGTCTTAAGAGCAAAAATAAAGCAGCTCATAAAAACATTAAGGACAATATGATAGTACATCTGTTATTTTTTCCCCATGTGTATGTGCCTGTGCATCAAAATTATTTACAGTGGTTCTGTGTGAATAGTGAGATTATAGGTGACTTTTGTTTTCTTCATTTTGTTTAGTTGCATTTTTCTAATTTTCTCATTAGCATATTTTATTTTTAGAAAAAATAATTGTTTAAAAAAAACACTTTTTATTAATCTCATGCGCCTTGTGATTTTTGCTTTGATCTACAGATACTCTTGGGTACTAGGAAGACCCGATGGGTGGGGTGATGATAAAACACAGAAAAGCAGACCAGGTTACAACACAGAACTGATGATGGGACAAGGTGAAAGGGGCCAACACAGGCAGACTCTAGAAGACACCCACTCAATTGTCCCAGTGTCTTCTGTCTTGTCTCATTGTTCTCGGTCTTCTTGGACATGTATCATAATTCAGTGTCCACAATGGGATTAGTTCATCTATCTCTATGCTAGACAGTTGTGTTTTTTTTAATTTCTTTTGAGAATACAAAAACTGATAATACAATAATCTTTTTTATTTTTATTTTTTGAGCTGGAGTCTCACTCTGTCGCCCAGGCTGGAGTGTAGAGGCACTCTCAGAGCCACCCCAGCATCAACCTGCTGGGCTCCGGCAATTCTTCCACCTCAGCCTTCCAAATAGCTGGAACTACGTGCACGTGCTACCATGCCCAACTAATTTCTGATTTATTGTAGAGACGAGGTCTCGCCAAGTTGTCCAAGCTGGTCTCAAACGCGTGGGCTCGGGCAATCCACTCACCTTGGCCTCCCAAAGTGCTGGGATTACAGGCTGAGCCACCAAGCCCAGCCTGCTGGACAGTTTTAAACCTTGGTTTTTATTTGAACTTTGCCTTTACTTTCAAGCCAGCTTTTCTGACACTTCCCCTTTGAAGCCCTCCTAAGCAGAGTTGGCGCCCAGGATCCAGTTCCTTACCGAACACCTGGCCCACCAGCGGCAGTGGACAGAAAGGCAGCGTATCGACACTGCTGCTAACTCCAGGCTCTCCAGCATTTAAAGTCTGAAGGACAGAGAGAGACTGGCTGCTATCTGGACCCCCTCAGGGAAGCTGCGACATGTCTGCTGAGTCTCTCGTGCTACAAGACACGTATCCCAGCTTTCTGATTCTCTAGCCTCTTGATTAATTCACTTGCCCTTTCAAAATGTCCTCTAATTCATTACAGCCTTCCTGGAACTACTGTCTGGCTTCTCGACATGTGATATCAAATGTCCCATAAACAACAGAACTATTATATTAAAACCACGAATTAGATCCCAGCATCCTCATTTCTCCCCATGCCCATTAACTTGATGTTCCACAGGTTGAAACTCATCTAATTTGCCATTTACAGGATAACCTTTCCAGGTATCTCTGAAGTCCTTCCTGTTGCTCTGGATAGCTCTTAATATCTGTATGTTGGGGAAAATCATCTGAAAAGAAAATTAATTCTGTTTTCTTCCTAATGGGAGAAGACAGAGGAGATGAGCACAGTGCCCCAACTCATGACTAGACAACGTTCTATGGCGGCGGCCTTCCTACATGAAACATGCATGGCCCCATTCGGTCAAAAGCAATAAACACTAAATGTGGTGGTAAGGGAAAGAAGTGCACCTTTCTGCCACAGCAAGGCCAAGAGTATTTTCAACAAAGATAAAAATTTACTTCGCCACCATCACAGCATCTCGAAGCCTGACAATGCATGAGAATATGGTAAAGATATACAAATCACACCAGTCATAAAAAATGCCTGAGACACATTTAAATGACCACCATAATAAGGAACTTGATCTTTTCTTTTTGTATTCTCCCTAGGCTTATGTCAGTAAACTAGAATAAACATGTTATTAAAAGAGAATCAATACGAGGATTTAAAATACACAGTACCACAAAAGGTCAAGCCCTGCTATCGATTTTAATATAACATTTTTGTGCAGCTTCCCAAAGGGTTCTTTTCTAATATTGTTCTTCATTTTTCTCTCACTTTGTTCCCTGACTGGTAAATTTGTTGGTCTTGTCTATAAAAAGCTGTCTAAAGCTGAGTTGGTAAGTGCATATCATTTCTCTGACAAGCTGCTAGAAAATGAAAAAACAAACAAACAAAACAACCAGAAGAAAAAAAAAAAAGCCCCAAAACATGTAAAGGTAATGAGTGAACAGAAACAAGAGGGCAGGAAGCAGGAAGCAACCCTCAGCTCACAATGTCCAGAACACACTGATGCTGGAAGAGTCTGCCCTCCTGGCCTCTCTGGCTTTTATCCTCTCTGGTGCCTCAAGCGAGCCTGATATCCAGGAGTCAGAGAGGACAAGGAAAGAGACAATCACTCAGGTTTCCACAAGACTCTCAGCAAGCCAGGTAAGGAATGCGAGGTGCACAGATACAAATCCAAGCTACTCGGGGCTCCTTTTGAACTTAAAGCAGCACATATCCAAAGGACACCTGGCATCCCTTCGGCGGGTTCATGGGGACTCACCAGAGGCCAATGCCCAGAAACACAAGGGACTCTCTGACTTCCGTCCCAAGGGCTCAAAGTCTTACACAAAATATGTTCTGGTTCATTCTCATATAAAATATAAAAACATGATACATGTAACATGGTACATTATACACGGTACGTGTTTTACACATAGTTACAGATTTTCAGAATATATTTAGCCAACAATAAAAAACATCCAAAAGCCTAGACTATATTCACATACTGTGGGGTTTTTACTTTAAGACGATACTCACTACAAAATGAAGCAAACTCAGCATCTGTCACTGGACAGGACCGAGTCCAAAAAATACTGCCCCTGGAGTGACAAATGCAGCTGCCATCTCAAAAAGTGAAAGTCAACTAAGCCTGCTAGAAGGAAAGACATGAGTCGCATGGTTTCCCAGGAACCATGAAGACTTAAGGAGGAAGTACAGAAAAAGGACTGGAGTAATAAAGAACTGGATGTGAATCCTGACACTGCCTTTTGCCAGTCATGGTCCAGGTGAGGTACTTAACCTCTCCAAGTTGCTTTTTGATCATAAAATAATCCCATGGAGAGTAGAAACATCACATCCATTTGCTCCCCAATTTGTTCAGGGGGCCCTGGGAGGAACGTGAGGGCCGTTGTGTTATGGCCACAATACAGGTTAAAGCAGGTCTCATCACAGGGCTGGTAGGGAGCCCAGAGCCAACATCCACAAGCGCCCAACACAGTGCCTGGTACACAGGGAAGTCATCAAAGGGCACGTGGTGACTCTCCCACTTCTTCTTCCTTGTGGACAAATTCTATCCCATTTTAATGTATATGGCCACAACAGTAAAATACTCTTATAATTTGACAATACATTCATTCTGGTCCTTCCTGTATGGCAGATGATCGGTTTTGCTCTCATGAGCCTTGTATGCTCCAGTGCAGTGTTTAAGACAGACAAGAAACAGGTGAAGGACTGTGAAGAAGCATACAGCAGGAAGAGGGCAGCTGAGCAAGAGGACGGGAAGGAGAGCGTAGTTTAAGCAAAATGACCAAGGAACGTGAGGGATTATTTGAGAAGAACTCTGAACAGTAAGAACAGCCATGCAAAAACCAGGGCGCAAGTACTCTGGGCAAAGAGCTATTGGTACAACAGGTTTGGCAGCCGATGTGGCCAAAGTATTCGAGGAGAAGGTGGGGAGGGTCCAAGTGTCTGCATGTGTACACATGTAACGGCAGGCAGAGGACTACAAGGTCAGGGGAAAGGGCTTGGGCTTCATGTTAAATCTAGTGAAAGCCATCAGAAGGTTTTAAGTAAAGAAACTGACATGATTTGAAATACATTTTGTAAAGTACACTGACACTGCTTTGTGAAAAACAGAATCCAGCAGAAAGAGTAGCCCCATGCAGGTGACTTTGTAATGGTGCAAGTGACAAATGACAATGGCTAAGACCCGAGGTTTCTCAACCTTGCCACTATCGACATTTTGAAATGAACATTTCCTTGTCATGGGGGGTATGCTGTGCATTGTGGGATATTTAACACCCACTAGATGCCAGTAGCCTCCCCACCCTGTGTTGTGATAACCAAAAAGGGCTCCAATATGGTACGAGGTCCCGTGGCGGGAGGGAAAAACTTCTGCAGTTGAGGGGTGGAAATGGTGAGGGTAGAGGATGTGTAATACATCTTAAAAGCAAAGACACCAGGGCCAATTAACCGAAGGGGGGACATGGGAACATGGGGGCAGGAAGAGGGAATCAGGAATAATCAGCCATCACAATTCTGATGCTCACGCCAACCTTTTGTGAGACCAACATTGCCTACATTTTCAGTACTTTGAGAAAAGAGCTTTCTAAGACAAACCTATGTGGGGCCATAAAAATAACACAAGTGACAGAAACTCACTTGCATAATAGCTTGGTCCTCTTTTCTTTAATTCTACAAAAACTGAATTATACAGTTGACAGATAGAGTCATAGAGAAATGCACAATTTCCAACATATTACAGCAAAACCTACAGAAATATTAATTTTCACCCACTATTTGACAGTATTTTGATAGTTTTATTTCAAATATAGTCATGTGAATTTAAAAAAAAAAAAAAACCAAAAAAGTCCTTTCATTTGTGAATTTCTTTTCAAACTAAGTTCCTTGTTTACTGAGCTTCATAATCACGGCATAGCTGAAACCTATAAAACACAAACTTTCTGTAAACTGAGTCAAAAGAGCTCAGTCAGGGCATTCAGACAGACACACAACAGGTAACATAACTGTTGGTCCAGAAAATAACTTAGCCTCTGAGGCAGAGCCTGGTAGAGTGGTGATGAGTGTGGCTTCTGATGCCAGGCTGCCTGGGTTCAAATCCCAAGTCCCCTACTTTCTTACTACATGACTATAAACAAGTGAACATCTGTGTTTCAGGACCCGCCCCATCGGGTTGCTGTGAGGATTAAACGATCACGTCTGCAAAGTGCTTGGACCAGTGTTTAGGACAAAGGAAGTATTCATGGTCATTTCATAAGCTTACATATTGTTACTATTAGTAGCATTACTTTTCTTAGGCAAAATCTTCTTAAATGGCATTATTATCAAATCTAAAGTCTACTTAAGATCTACATAGGCTGATATGGAAAAAGAGATCGCAGTATATGATAGACTAGGAAAAAATATCAAGTTATACAACATCACTCAATCTAGTTTTGTTTTAAAAACTATATGTAACATCAGACATGGTGGCTCATGCCTGTAATCCCAGAACTTTGGGAGGTCAAGGCATGAGGATCATTTGATGCCAGGAGTTCAAGACCAGCCTAGGCAAGGTAGCAAGACCTCGTCTCTACAAAAATTAAATAAATAAAAAATTAGCCAAATGTGGTGGCACAAGCTTATAGTTCCAGTTACTCAGAGGAGGCTGAGACAGGAGGATCACTTCAACTCAGGAATTCGAGGCTGCAGAGAGCCGTGATCATTCCACCGCATTCCAGCCTGGAAAACAGAGTGAGACCCTGACTCAAAAAGAGAAAAGAAAAGAAAGAAATACATTTCCCTAAGGCATGAATGTGTGAGTGATTTTATGAGGGAAGAACAGGTGATAGGAAGGAAAGGAAAAAGACAATGACCTTCATTCTTCTGTGTTACCTGCTTTTCTTCAGTAGATTTTCTCTGGTGATTTTCTTTTTTGTTTTAACAAACCAACATCATTCACATTTTCAGTAGTTTGAGGAATGACCTTGCTATGTCAAACCTATCTATCTGGTTCTGTAGAAAAAATGAAAAGCTACAGAAACTCTGCTAGATAAGGATTTTTAAATTAAGACATTTCTCATATTAAATTCGTGGTGTCAGTTAACCTTTTTTGGTACTGTTTTGGTGTGTTTGGTTTTAATCCATCAACCCCATCAAGAAGTCGAAAGATATTTAATTTATGGATTTTTAAGAAAGTCTTAATGTAATCAGGAGTCACAAAATGGCTCCAAGAAATAAGGAATTTGAAGATTCATTCTGAGAAGCTGTTGGAACTTGAATCTAAATCGTTAATTGAAACATTTTCATGGTTAACCTCTATTTTTATACTTTACACTTGACATCAAAAACACCACACTAAAATTATTTTAATGAGGAAACTTGAAAAACCTTCCAAATGCAATGGCTGCAGCCTGGAGGAGTCAGGGAGTCTATATGGAAGAAGCAATTCTAACTAGCACATGGCCAATACAGGCAGGCGCCAGGACTGTGCTGGTTGCACATATTTTCACAGAGAAATTCGATATTCTAGTTCCAAAGGCAGTGTCCCAGCAGATAACTTTTTAATTGATTTCAAAATGTATAAATCTATAGACCAAATGTGAAGAATGTGACTATCATACAACCAATACAAAATAACAGAACCAATAATAACAACACAACCAATACAAAATAACAGAATAAGTCAGAGACTCCTGCTTAAAAAAGAAAAGTAACAATAACTCTCAGTATGAATGCAGAAATGTTTCCCCTCTGCAGTCATTTAGTAAGCCCTAGCCTCTTTATTGCTTCCAGACTCCTGAGAGGCTGACAAACTCTCCCACCTGGTGAGCACACGTGGGCCTCACTGACCACAGCAGAGCCTCCTCTCTGACATTCATGAGGCAGGCTACCATCTGCTTCCACACACCTCCCATAGTGCTGTTAATAAAAATATCCCCTTCATAAGCTAACAAGAAATTTGAACTGCCACCACCACTGAACATATGCACACAGACAAGCACTTAAAAGTGAGGTACAGTCTAGGTCAAGAAAAAGAATATTAACTTTAAACACAGAGTCTCAAGAGAGTTTGGTCCTAAAATATAAGAAGCTTTGAAAGTATCATATGGAATAGCTGTCCATATCTGATAACCGGCAGCACACAACGGAGGTCATTTTTAAGAGAACTTTTATTTACTAATGGTTTAGAAAAGAAAATCTAAGTAAATGTTTGATACTCCTTCCCACAACTGTAAATGAAAGACTTCAAAGAAAGTAATCCCTGTCCACAAAAAAATTAATACTGTAAGGTGTTTTAGCACAAGAACTCTACAAAGACTTGGATTCAAATCCCAGTGCTACCACTTATTGGGTAAGGCCTTGGTGAAGTTTCTTGGCCTCTCTGTTCCTTCATCTATAAAGTGGAGACAACAGTAACACTGACCCCATCAGGGTGCTGAGGATGGGATGAGTTAAAATCTAGGAAATGCTTAGAACAGTGACCGGCACACAGGCAGAAGACGACACAGTTTGTGTTAATTTTTTATTTTAGTTGGCCACACGGGTCCTGTACTCTGAAATTGTCTTCACAGATTACACATGACTCCAATGTACACAGTCCATGTGCATGCCATCTATAAACTGTGAGGGAAGTTCTGCTACTTCTGAGTAAGAATGGGATACAAAGAAACATGGGCTCTCTCATTAAGAAAATGAACAGAAACTGAAGATGAGCTGCTCTTGGTTCAACAGTTTCCTCCAACCAGGAAAAGAAGAAGGACAGGGTATTTATCAAACAGGAAAAGGTGCCAAAGTTTGGAAATACTATAATCCTAAAATCAAACTGATATTTGATTTACAACTATGCTGTCTGCAGTCCTTTTCGGCTCCAGGCGCTACTGGCAAAGTTATGAAGGTCAGGAGAGGAAACAGGGACCCCACCTGTGTATTTCTCCAGTATTTATGGAGTTAACAGCCTGCATAAAGGACCTCACACTCTTCCACATTGTTTCTAATGCAGCATCACCAACAGAATCAGCAGATGGCTACCGGAAGGCCCAGAGCTGAGAAACAGCCAGGGTGAGGCCCAGCCTACATGAACTACTCCATGTAAATATGGACTTCTAGACAAAGAGAAGAAACAGTAGGCCACCTTCTCAAACAGAAGCAGCACTGAGTCTACCCAACACATGCTATTTGGCTTAGCAAAAGTGCATTCCTCAAATACATAGTGTCCAAGCTTGAGAGAAAATGACCCTGACCAAAGTTTTCTCAAACGAAAACCCAACTAGCATGAGGGCCCACAAAGATGATTCCTGGTTCTCTAGGAAGGAAAAAGAAAAAGAGAGCTTGAGGTCCCTGGACCTAGCTATAACCAGATGGCACTTAATTCAGCTTTATATCGGGTTCCATGATGGATTTCCTTTGAAAAATGTTTACATACCTAGCCAGGCGCAGTGACTCACACCATAACCCCAGCTACTTGGGAGGCTGAGGCAGAAGGAACACCAAAGCCCAGGAGGCCGAGGCTATGGTGAGTTGTGATCATACCATTGCACTCCGGCCTGGACAACAGAGTAAGACCCTGACTCAAAAAATGAATAAATAAAAACAACAGTTTCCATGATGATGAAAGAGGATATGACTCTACCACCTCAGGTGTAGATTGGGTAGGACCACATAGCTGTCCAATTCTAGGTCAGCTCTGCTACTAACTGAAAACTTGACATATATCTGTCTCAGTCATCTGTATTTTTTATAAAACAGTGACATAATGCTGACAGTAAACATTAATAGTTTAGGTAAGGAATAATAAATGACTTACTAAGTACACCAAAACTCCATCTCCCCCAAATACAGTAAAACTAAATTGTTTCAGGTAAGGGAGAAACCTTGACAAGAATACTCCAACTACAGAACACTGACTGAGAAACCAATTCCTAGAAACTTCCAAATCAGAAACCAAATTGGGCACAAATCACTTCAAACAGTATGCTTCACAAAAGAAAAGCACCACAATTAATGTCAAAAGAAACATCTGAACAAGAAGTGGCTGAACATCACTGCTGCTATTACAACCAGTAAAAAAGTTAGATTTCTATGGCATATGTGATTGACTCTGGTTTTCCAGGTTTCATATTCTTAACGTGTAAAAATAGCTTCTCAAAGAGATTCTACATCAGAGGAATATCGTAGCATCAGTAGGAAAGAAGATTGGATTTAGAAAAAGAAATGAAAAGATGTGAATAAAACAGACTGGAAAACCCAACCTTCTATAATTGTTGGTTATAAAAATGCACTTGACTATTAAAAATAGAAAAGTGCCACTTGAAGAAAAAAGATGCAAGTAGCAGATGGCACGGATTTCAATACCTAGTGCATGCACGGCACTTCCAATCATCTTTCAGTCCATCCAGTCTCACCTTTACGTGGGCCAGAATGTGCTCTCTCTACTGCAGTCAGCACTGGTTAGAGCTTCATCGATTGTCAAGCAGAAGAAAACAGAAAAGTGCAGCTATAAAGCAACAGCATTGCAATAAGCATTTTTTTAAGCAGCTAAAATGGAGTTAATAAGAAAAATCAAAGAGTGAGGTTTTTAAACTACAGAAGGATCTCTTAAATGTAGTAATATGGGATTACTTTGGAAATAATGCCAACAAGCTATCCACTACCTCCACTGACACCAAACACTGGGCATGTATGCTCATATCCCAGCAGGATGGTACGGGTCACACCTGAACAGCAAATGTGTGTCACTGGAGAGTTATAACTCAAACTCCTGCAATCACCTCTTTACAAACATGTGCAAATTACAAGGGAAATTAATTTGTCTGTGCCAGTTGTGACTGGAATGAGGAAATACTGACTACTAACTGGTCTCATATGGTCACTTCAAAACTACACTTGCATGATAAGCATTGATAGATATTAGTTATCAGCAGTACTTGTTCCCTGAAAGCCATTGTTCTTTTAATTACTATATATCTAGAAATCACATGCGAGTTAAAGATACGTAATTTTCATAACAACTGTGTACTTTGTGTCTATGACAGGAAAACAAGTGTTCAACACTATAAAATTAAAACAAAGATTCATAAAACAAATATCTGTAGTCTCTGGTTAATGGCAGATTTCAAAGGCATAATTTAATTTGTTTTTATTTTACTATAATATAGAATATATATGGATATATAATACAGAACTTCAATTCCTAGAAACAAGGGTGCTGTCAGGATTTTCTAGTCCTAGTGATTCATTCAACTGAACAAATACTTGTGAGAGTTTGCTATGTGAACAGTGCCACACCAGGGACGTGGTTTCTTAAATTATGGATGTTAAGCATGACACTACCCACAAAGTCCTGTGTGTCTCTAATGAACTCTTTCCTCCTCCTTTTTTCTACCTTTTCTTCCAAATGCAGAAAATATGCAATAATAAAATCAAGATAAATTATATATAATAAATTTAAACATCCCTATGAATTTCACCATTGCTCTGAGAAACTGAAAGGTACAAATAGCTTTATGTTAATTGATGGTATCAATAATGCTATCAGGCTGATAAAATTTACATCTAATTTATTAAACCAAATTAATTCTTTTAAGTATCACAAATCTAATTTAACTTTCCAAATAATTACAAGTGGAGAAAATCTCAACTGGTGTCCATTTAAAAACAGCAAGAAAGTAATCTTGGTTGATATATAGCTAGTTCAACATCAAAAACTATTGCCTTTCTCCTTGGTTTCTTGAAAAAAGGTTATTAAAACTGAAACACTTTCACTTGCCTTTATAGGTAAAGAGGTGAAATTCAAATACCAGAGGTCAGAGGTCAGAAGTAGTCACATTTTTCTTGCTGTCAAAGACTGACTTTTGGAGGTAGGGCACAGGGGAAAAGTAAATCACATTTTAAAAGTCTACGCTCAAACGATAGCATATTATATCCATGCTATATTGGCCTGCTATAGTTACAACACAGTATGGTGGGCTTTAATCCAAACACAAACTAGAGTATCACAGCAAAAACAGACTGCTGACAGAGGCATTTCCTCTGGACTGGGTACACTGAGCAAAGGGTCTGTCCACCAGGAGATTTTGGTAAGCAAGACTATGATTCCAAATTAGAACCAACAATTATAGTGTGTAGACTAATCTATCGGTGATTTGTGGGTGCATGATTGTGTTAACTAAGCAGCTCACTCAAGATTCCCACTAATCTACAACAAACTGAATTGGGAGTCCATGCGTAAATGTTTTTTAAAAATGAGAATACGACATATGCAGTTACGGTGCTTATAATGAGCAAACGGCCTGTCACTGCAGCCTCAGTAAGAAAGCACCTCTTGGCCGGGTTTGGTGACTCAGCCTGTAATCCCAGCGCTTTGGGAGGCCGAGGTGAGCGGATTGCCTGAGCCCGTGGGTTCGAGACCTGCCTGGGCAACTTGGCGAGACCTCATCTCTACAATAAATCAAAAATTAGCCAGGTGTGGTAGCGCGTCTGTAGTTCCAGCTACTTGGAAGGCTGAGGCGGAAGGATTGCCGGAGCCCAGCAGGTCGAGGCTGCGGTGGCCGCTCCTGGCCACCGCACTCCAGTCTGAGTGACAGAGTGAGACGCCAACTCAAAAAAAAAAAAAAAAAAAAAAAGAAAGCACCTCTTAAGGCAGCTACTGAGCATGATATAGTGGTATCAAATCTAAGAGTGAAGGCTTAAAGGAGTTTGGGGAAACTTTAAATTCCCATAATATCTTCAATTTAAAGGACATGTGAACAGGATCTGAGTGTGTGTGGCACAGACAGCCATGGAGGCAGAAAATGGGCTTCTGCACAAGGTAGAAGGTAAAATAAGACACTCCCAAAGCCATCCCAGTTGGACAGAGGCAACGGCTTGGAGAGCACATGGACCACACTTCATCAGCTCTGGGACATGTGTGTATCTCACACACCTCAAAGCCTCTCGCAGCTGCAGCCAGGCAGCAGTAGGGATGCAGTCACCATAGCTCACACATAAGCATCAGAATGTGCAGAGCTTGGTGTCAGCAACTTGGAAAGATCCCAGGAATAACAGTGGAGCAATCTTTTAAGGAATCTCTTTCCCCAAGATGTCTATGGCACAGACATGCTATTGTGTCCAAAACAAGGACGTCAAATCCTGAGTCCAGGGGGGATTCAGAAGTAGGAAACCAACGGGAACCAGCTTGAAGTTTACCTTAACCTTGGGCTTCTCACAACAGACACAACTGATACGTTGAGCCAGATTATTATTGTGTGTCGGGGGAGAATCCTGTGCATTACAGGATGTTTAGCAGCATCTGTGGCCTCCATCAACGGGATGCCAATTACACCTGATAAGTTGTGACAACCAAAAATGTCTCTAAACATTGTCAAATGTTCCCTGAGGACCAAAATCTCCCCCAGCTGAGAACCACTGCTTTCACCAATTTATTTTGCTTACTTTTTCCTTTTTATGAATACACATGTGACATATGTTTTTAAAAATTCCAAATGAGTCTTAATGAGCTGTTTCGACAAGAAAATCCTAAGAGATAAACTACTAATTATAATAGTTTCTTAGTGATACATCAAATGCACTAAAATCTTAAAATCGATGGCATCTTCAAGTCAGTGGTATTCAGCCCCCCACCACCCATCCTTTGTGCTGAAATGTCTACCTGGATTTCCTGTTGGGGAGCTACTTCCTCCCTGTGTACAGTTTTAGTGATACCCAGGTCTTCTCTCACTCAAAGTTCACTAGTCTTCCCGTTGCTTCCTTTGAGCTATATATCCAATATGCTTCTAAAAATGTCCCTGCTTCCTAAGTTACCTAGAGTTAAGTTTCAGTCTTTCAACCGAACAAATTTCACTGAAATAAGGTCCTTATTTAGCAAGACCTGCTTCTAAAAGGCCATCCTGTTAGAAGACATTCTGGAATATTTCCCTGCCACCAAGTTCAGGATCCAGCTGAGAATGTACTGTTTCCCTGCACCACTCACCACATGGGTAAAGCAAGCAGACTGCAGCTGAAACAAGAACTGTTAAAACTGGCCAGGAGCGGTGGTTCACACCTATAGTCCCAGCAGTTTGGGAATCCAAGGAGGGAAAACTGTTTGAACCCAGGAGTTTAAGACCAGCCTGGACAACATAACAAGACCCTGACCCTCCAAAAAAAAAAAAAAAAAAACATTTACCAGCCATGGTGGTGCACGCCTGTACTCCCAGCTACTTGGGAGGCAGAGATAGAAGGATTGTCTGAGCCCAGGAGATTGAGGCTGTGGTGAGCCTTGATTGTGGCACTGCACGCCAGCCTGGGTAACAGAGCAAGACCCTAACTCAAAAGATAATTGTTAAAATGTGATAAGTTATAGGAATTCACTATCCTCTTCTCTATTTTTGACTGTGCTTTAAGATTTGCATTTTAAAAGGTTACAATGAAAACAAATAATCTATAAAGAAAAATATCACAATCAAAATTAATTCTAAAGACCTTGTCATACAAAGTTTGTTCAAAACATACAATAGCGTCTTTGACCAGACATGTAGTGCATGAGAGCTGGTCACCAGGTATGTGTGCATCGGAGATGAACAGAAAACCCTTAGTAAGCAGGGCAGACGTGCCAGTGACGGTGAGATGGCATGAGGGGCCACCTTCTAGAGCTGCTCACAAGTCCCCATTCAATTTAGGCAACAGACACTATAATATACAAATGCTCTGGAACTCCAAAAAGTTGCTTCTAAAAGACTGCACATAAAACTTTCTCAATGCTTTTCCTAAAGTTTCTTTTCTGGAAGAAAAAAAGAAGGGAAAAAACAGTTATTGATTCTTCTAAGAACCATCATATAGATGAACACACACTTTTTGCCAAGACTTGACAGCTGGAAGTTTTCATGAAGGAGGCTTCAAACAAGATTTTTTTTAAAGAAAAAATAATATAAAGGCTGTACCACCCTCTGCTCTCCTTAAAGGTGACAGAAAATAAATTCTTTATCAATAGTCATTTGTCCAGGTTACAGCTAGGCTGCCAACCCCATTCCACCTGAGATATGAAATTGGCTTTCACTGGTACCTTTTATTCATCTCATCTGCCCTTTCCCTTTCATGAACCAAGGCGGAGCAAATGGGAGCTGAATAATGAAGAAAAAAAAATCCAGTGAGAGTTACTTTAACAAAAAGCCTACACCATATGGAAAAAAGGAAGACAAAAAATAATCTTACATGAAATATACTAAGCAAAGTAAACATGAGTCTAACCAAAAGTCCTTATTAAAATACAATTCAATTAAAATAAATAAAATTTCAAAGACAAGAAATTCGACCATAACATATTGATTTTTTTTGTTTCTTAATGAAAGAGATCTGAATTTTTTTTTCAGATATTTAAACATCACTACCAAATTATATAGTCCATCAACCTAATCCAATTAAATAATTATAAAGTGTTGCATGAGAAGCTACTGAAATATATGCAGATCTTTTTGGCAGTACTAATTACATCTTGATTTTTATTTTTAAAACCCTAAGCCATATGGTATAGGCTTTTTGTTAAAGTAACTCTGTGATCCCAGCACTTGGACTGCAAGTGGACTGCCTGAGCCCGCAGGTTTGAGATCAGCCAGGGCAACTTGGCGAGACTTCGTCTCTACAATAAAAATTAAAAATTAGCCGGGTGTAGTAGCGTGTGCCTATTGTTCCGGCTACTTGGGAGACTGAGGCGGAAGGATCACTGGAGCCCAGCAGGTCGACGCCGGGGTAGCCGTGAGTATGCCACTGCATTCCACTGGGCAACAGAGTGAGACTCCAACTCAGAAAAAAAAAAAAACCTAAGCCATAAGTCATCTCTATTTTCTGAGAAAATGGCAGCCTTAATCTAAAATTCAATTTTGTTTCATACATTTTGTGCAAATTGAGAGTTAGCTTAGCAGTATTTCAAAGAGAAGAAATACTAAAGCACATTTTTTTTTTGAGTCAGAGTCTCACTCTGTTGCCCAGGCTGGAGTGCAGTGGCACACTTACGGCCACTGCAGCGTTGCCCTGCTAGGCGCCAGCGACTTTTGGCTTGGGTTTTGTGTGTGTGTGTGTGTGTGTGTGTGTGTGTGTGTGTGTGTGTGTGTGTTGGCTAATTTTTTATTTTTATTGTAGAGACGAGGTCTCGCCAAGTTGCCCGGGCCGATCTCGAACCCATAGGCTCAGGCAATCCTCATCTCAGCCCCCCAAAGTACCGGGATCACAGGCTGAGTCATCAGGCCCGGCCTAAAACACATTTTTTACACCCCTCATTTTAAAGATGAAGTAAGGCCCAAAGAGGCTAAATTGCACGCTGAAGGACCTACAGCCAGTGAGAAACATAATCCAATCCATGAATTCTGTACATTCAGCCCTCTCGAGCAAAAGAGTCAGGCAGGCCAAAGCAAGATTAGTTCTAAGGCTCTACTTCGCATTAAGCCTGTGTTTGGTGTTCACAGCAGAAAGATGCTCCCACGGTCATGTAATCATAATACTCGGTGCTGTATGCAAATTTTAGAAATAGCACAGATGGGAAGCACTTTATCTTAGATTAAAGCATATTCCCATATTGTTATGAGTAAGTACATACTTAAAATCTTCACAAAGTAGTACTTTTTACCAAAAAAAAATTTATGCTGTTTTGTCTATTTTTTTTGTTTTTCAGTTTACAGTTCCTCAACATCTTTTTGAATCCGCACTTAAGGACTCACTAGTATTTCATGGCAGGCCTGCACCATAAGTCACTCAGGATGGCCATTCGGATTGCTTTCAGTCTCTACTATCACAAAAACACTTCAGTGAACACTCTTTTCACTGTTACTATCAGAAGTATTAATGATGGCAACCATAAGATGGAAGTATGGGCACAAAAAAAAAATCTAGAGCAATAACATGTTAAAGAGTGGGTATTCTCAGATGATGGAGTTACAGAGGATTTTTATTCCCAGCCCTACTTATATCTGTAACATCCTAATTGATTTAAGGGTATAGAATAATAATTAGTGCCATTTGTTAATACAGCCACTATGTATGACACGTGGTATTCATCACTGGCCAAAATATTGTTTACTTTAACAGTCATAGCAGGCAATATAATTTTCTATCATAAACACATCCATTGATCAACTGAGAAATTCCTGGAGAATCCTCAAGAACTACTTGTCACATATTGAGAAAACAGGGCTCAACTGTCATGTAACTGAGAGATATAATGATCACTGACAGTCAAGTTGGGAAAGAGGATAACAGAGGGCTCTAACAAACGCAACCCAGAACGGAAAACGGCCAAGTTCATGTCTTCAGGACATTCTGAAGTTCAGCCATAAACAGTGAGTCTTGCTACAATCATTCTTTTCTAAACATAATTGATAAATATGACAAGTCCGTCAAATCTCTCTCAGATGCCATGAAACTCACCGTTGCTGGTTTTCAGATTCTTTCTTGGCTTGCTCCAATGCCAGCTCCTCAGCTACTCTTCTTTTCAATTCTTCATCAGAAACTAGAATCAAGAAAGAACAAGATGAAATTAGTGAGTTTTTACACACAAGAGAAAATCTTCTGCAAAACAAAGCTGCGACTGCCAGATGTGAACGGGCAAAGTCCTGCCATGAAGTCTGCATCTCCTTGGGATTTCTTGAGCACTGTGGGAAAAGACCAACTAGTAGATTCCAGGAGTAATTGCATCAAGAGTTCTCTGGTGACCTAGAAACATCCACACCTACCAAAACTCAAAATAAACTCAAGGAGCTGCTTACTGTTCAGTAGGGACTGAGTCGCTAAGTACAAATTCTTTAAAATGATGTCCTAACATTCAAGTCTGACAATGGTATGTGAGGAGAGGTGTGGAGGAAGGGAGGGATTTTGGAGGGGAAATGTACCAAAACCTTCTTACGCTAGTAATTAAACATCTAGCAAAATCATTTCTTTTTTTTTTCTTTTTTAAGTTGTAGTTTCACTCTGTCGCCCAGGCTGGAATGCAGTGGCCACCCCAGCATCGACCTGCTGGGCTCCAGCGATCCTTCTGTCTCAGCTTTCAAAGTAGCCAGAATGACAGACATGCGCTGTCATGCCCAGCTAATTTTTGATTTACTGTAGAAAAGAGTTCTCACCAAGTTGCCCGAGCTGGTCTCAAACCCACGGGACTCAGGCAATTCACTCGCCTCGGCCTCCCAAAGTGCTGGGATTACAGGCTGAGCCACGGAGCCTGGTCCCAAATCATTTCTTACATAGAGAAAAATCATTTCTATTTATCTTCATTTTTCCATGATTTGGGAAAAGAGGCATTTGTAATTTAGGAAAATTTTGAAACCATATTTTTTGGAATACATGTCATTCAAATTCAAGTGCCAGCAACTGGAGACAGGCACAGAACAGTGCTGGAAATACAGCTGGGGCTTCCTCAATACCTGATGACTTGATTTAAAACATCTGGTCTCTCAAATAAGACCATGTACAGCATGTTACGTAAAGGTTCTTACACCTATGGTGGCAAATAAAATGAACAAATTGTACATGCTTCCTTAAAAGTCTTCCATAAAAAAATAAATAACTGCCTCCTCTTCACTAGAAACCTAGTCCCCAAAATTATAACCAAGAAAGATCCAGAAGCACTTGGGAGAATCCAGGAATACCCACCGAACCTAAGTATCATTTCAAATGGTTGAGTCTATTAGATGGAAAACTAGATAGTCTTGTTGCTTTTGATAACCCCACCACTTTATGTGCTTTGTCTCAGGGTTTATGCAAAATATCCTTTACAATAGGATTTGCAAAAACTGTTGGAATATTTAGCAGACATGGGGCAATAACAAACGAAGAAGACAAATGAAGTGCTGCTAGAAGGATGTTTGAGTTGTGGACTATCAGAGAGCAACAACAGCAAATGACACTATGGAGAAGGTAAAAAGTTAACCTAGGGATGGGAGAAAATATTGGGAAGTCATATAGCTAACAAAGGACTCATATCCAAGAATACAGGGTATACAATAATGTAAAGAACTCGTACCGGCAAACAATAAAAAGACAAACCAATTAAAAATGGGTAAAGAGCCAGGCACAGTGGCTTATGTCTGTAATTCCAGCACTTTGGGAGACCAAGGCAATAGGACTGCTTGAGCTCAAGAGTTCAAGACCAGCCTGAGCAACATAGCAAGACCACATGCCTACAAGATTAAAAAATTTGCCAGACATGGCGGCATGAGCCTGTAGTCCCAGTTACTTAGGAGGCTGAGGTGGAAGGATCACTTGAGCCCAGAAGGTTGAGGCTGCAGCGAGCCATGATCATGCCACTGCACTCCAGCCTGGGTGTGAGTGAGAACCTG
This sequence comes from Cephalopachus bancanus, assembly GCA_027257055.1. Classification (NCBI taxonomy): domain Eukaryota; kingdom Metazoa; phylum Chordata; class Mammalia; order Primates; family Tarsiidae; genus Cephalopachus; species Cephalopachus bancanus. The sequence goes on from JAPVLO010000232.1 coordinate 3,277,908, forward strand.
ACTCAAAAAAAAAAAAAAAAGTGGGACAAAGGCTACAAATAGGCATTTCTCCAAAGATGACACATAAATGGCCCAGAAGTACAGGACAAGTTGCTCAACAGCATTAGTCAATAGGAAAAGGCAAATCAAAACCGCAAATAAATACCACTTCACTATCTTTACAATTTAAAAGACAAACAATAACAAGTGTTGGTGAAGATGCAAAGAAATTGCAACCCTCATATATTTGCTGCTAGGAACATCAAATGGCTCAGCCACCATGGGAAGAGTTCAGCAGTTCCTCAAAACAGTTACAATATGACCCAGCAATTCCACATGAGTACTGTATACACTCAGGAAAATTGGAAACATATACCTATACCAAAACTCACATATGAATATTTATAGCAGCATTATTCATAGTATCCAAAAGTAGATGCAACTTAAGTGCCCACCAACTAATGAGTGGATAAACAAATGTGGTATATCCATTCAGGATAATATTATAATTCAGTGCCATATAAAGTAATGACATGCTGATCCCTTCTACAAGGATGAACCTTGAAAACCTTGAACCTGCTAAGTGAAAGAAGTCAGACACAAAAGGTCACACATTACATGCATCCATTCATATGAAATGTTTAAAACAGGTAATGCATAGACACAAAAGGTAGATTAATTGTTGCCTGGGGCACGAGAAAGGAGAAATGGGACATGATAGCTAACAGAGACAGAATTTCTCTTAAGGTGTTGAAAATACTCTAAAATTAGATTGTGTAATGATTGTACACCTTACAAATACAATAAACTGTATACCCTAAACAGGTGAATTGTATGGTATGTTAAATATATCTTAATAAAGCTGTAAAAAAGAGAGAGAGAGAGAGAGAGAGAAAGGGAGAAAGGGAGAAAGGAAAGAATAAATGAAAAGAACACTGGCTGGGGAATGAGGGAAACAGAGAAAAAATTACCTGAGACCTAATGCCAGCATGCCCATCAGCAATCCAGGGAACTTGGGAAGTTACTAACCTCTCAGGGCAGCAAGAGAACAACGTTTTCTCCAATGGTTGCTCTCTAGGGGTCTTTCAACTGTATACTATGCTTGTTTTGCTTCTCTCCTACTTCATATCCTATAGCATGAGAAAGATGCCAGTCTCTGCTTGGAAAAGGTCAGGAAAATATGAGGGTTTCTCAGTATTAAAGATTTCCAAACAAGAGTGAATTATGGATAATAACAGATCAGCAAAAAAGTTAAAATTGTCTTTGGTTTTCCACTAGTCAGATATTGGATAAATCAGTTAATCTCCCTGAATTTTGGTTTCCTCATCTAAAAATAGGACATATGGGTGCACCTGTCAGCTATGAAATTCTAGACTATAGATTCTACAAGGTAATGATTTCACAATTTCATCTACTTCTTATCAATAAGCAAAACAAAGTGACATTAAAGTTTTTTTCAAGCTGTACACAGCCAATAGCCCCATTAATAGCAAAAATTGAAAAAAAATACTTAACCTAATTAGTGCCAGTTAGTATCTGCCCTCACCATATGCTGCCCTTCACCCTTGGACTTCAAAGTCTCCAAAATTTTAAGTAATAAACTCCTATTCTTTATAAATTACCCAGTTTCAGGCATTGTGTTATGAGCAATAGAAAATGAGCTAAGACAGTTTGGTTTTCTCCAGTTTTATCAAGGTATAATTAAAAACTGTATCTAATGTGAACACTGATGATTTGATAAGCATTGTCTAGAGATTACCACAATCAAATTAACACATCGATCACCACACAGTTACCACAGGGGGAGGGTTGATAACACTTAAAATCCTCTCTCTCATCAGATCTCAAGTGAAAAACATAATGCTATTACCTGAAGGCCCCATCTCACAACCGAAAGCTTGCATCCTCTGACCAGCATCAACCCACTCCCCAGCCCAGCCCCTGCAGCCACCGCTCGACTCTTCTCTGAGTTCTACTTCTTTACATTCCACATAGAGGCGAGAACATGTGTCTGTGTCTGGCTCATTTCACTTAACATAAAGACATTTCTTCATAGAGCACTCTATGCCTGTTGCATATGGGCCTCCTACCAGGGAAAAAGCCATGATCAGCAGCAAGTTTTTTATTCTGTGATCAACCTGGAACAAAATGGTGAGGTCTCCATTCCCAAATGGTGGCCAAGTGGGTGGGTGGACATGCAGCTGTGCAGGGGGGGATGGTGGGGAGAAGTGAAGTGCGAGGACTGGTCTTCTTCTACATCCTCTTGCCTGCCATCACCAATCCTGCACCTACAGCAGGAGAGGGTACAAGCCATGTATGACTAGTATCATTTAGGTGGACCATGAGGGGAGGAAAGAAGGTGGAAGGAAGAAGACACCAGCAGGGAAAAGGGCAGAAAGGCTCCCGGGGCCACTGAAAAAAACATGCCAAAGGGACCAGCTGGTTGACATCATTTTTGATCAGCAAAAACCAAAACCCTTGCTATTTCCAAAAAAGAAAAAAAAAAAAAAAAAAAAACACAGAACTTTTGCATCAAGTCCAAGACACATCTGAAAAAGTAATTACTATAGTTACACACAAGAATTTAAAATAACAAAAGATAAAACATGACCTAGCATAAAGAGTTTAAAATCTGAAATAGTAAATCAGAGCACAGGCAAGAAAATAAACCAGAGTAGTAATGGGTTTTGAACAAATCTAAGCTTCACGCTATTTGCTTTTAAATCAATAGAATATAAAAAGCAACAGTACATTTCTTCTGATAGGTCTGATCCAAAGTGCAAAAGGAAAAGATACACCATTTGTAGACCACTATTTTAAATGGCCTTTTGAAAACACTCTTTTCAGCTCTTAGGATCTGAACATTTTCTCAAGTAAAACTGTTATTAAACTAAAAGGTCAGCGTTTCAGGATGGGCTATGTTAAGAGAAACCCAAGAAAGGCCAACATTGCCTATTAGCACAGTGAGTTTCCAAGCAGATCTGCAGGAGCTGGCAAAGTTTGTGAAATGAGAAAAGGAGTGAAACAAGAGATGTTCCAGTCACAGGAATCCCACTTGCCATGGAAATTTGCAAAACCCTTTCAGCTTCAGTAAGTGTGGTTCCAGGGCTCTGACATACACACACTCTCCTTTTAAAAGGTGTTGAGACAAAAGAATGTTTTCTTCCCATAGTTGTACCCTGAACTTTTTAGATTCTTCTCAGAAAACATTTTAATTTCTTTCTCAATACCAAGCAAATCTTAATGAACACAGACGCTGTCATTTTGTCAATTAGCTATAAATGACAGACACTGACCATAAGATACAAGAGAAAAGTTAAGCATTGCAATTGCTTGGTTACAGCAAGGGAGGTCCTAAACCCATTATTTGAAACCATTACTGGAAATGAGAAATACTTGTATGATTGAAAGCAGCTCATGACTCCTAACAAGTTTTTGCTGGCTTTTACCAAACAATATTCTAAACAAATGCTCTGGCTCGTCCAAGGTATCTTCTTTACTGACTGTCTAAGAACAATCAGTGAAGACTATTGATTCCCTTCGCCTCCTAAATTTCTATTTTTTTTTTTTTTGAGTTGGAGTCTCACTCTGTCGCCCAGACTGGAGTGCAGTGGCCCCGGCAATCCTTCCGCCTCAGCCTTTCGAGTAGCCGGAATTACAGGCGCGCGCTACCACGCCAGGCTAATTTTTTGATTTATTGTAGAGATGAGGTCTCGCCTGCCCAGGCGGGTCTCAAACCCGCGGGCTCAAGCAATCCACTTACCTCAGCCTCCCAAAGGCACGGGATTACAGGCTGAGCCACCGAGCCCAGCTTGCCTCCTAAATTTCTAAGTTATAAATTTGGATTCTGGACCAAAGATTCCTAAACTTAGTAACTGGAATATCATGGTCTTATTCCTCACAGAAAGCATAGTATCTATTCAACACATCTTACCTGTCTTTTCAGCAGCCCCCAACCTTTTTGGCATCAGGGACCAGTTTCATGGAAGACAGTTTTTCCACAGATGGTTTTGTGGGGGGAAGGGGTATGCAGTCAAATCTCACTGCTCAAGTTCATCTGTATTTGCAGCCACTCCCAGCACTACCATCACCACCTCAGCTCTACCTCAGATCATCAGGCATTAGATTTTTATAAGGAGCACTAAACCCAGATCCCTCACATGCACAATTCACAATAGGGCTCGTGCTCCTATAAGAATCTAATGCCGCCACTGATCTGACAGGAGATGGCGCTAAGGCAGCCATGTAGCAACTGGGAGCGGCTGTAAATACAGATGAAGCTTCTCTTGCTCACCTGCCACTCACCTCCTGTTGTGCGGCCTGGTTCCTAACAGGCTACAGATACATATCGGTTCATGGCCCAAGGAGTTGAGAACCTCTGTTCTATGTGATAGGTAACATCCAAATTTCTGTGTTTATAGAAACTAGTTAAACTTGAACTAGGAGGGACAAAAAAGGGGAAGAGGAGACACCATAATAAATTTTAAATAGGACCTTAAATGGTGAACAGAAATGACTCCAAAAGATGGAAGGCCTTGATGAACTCACCAACTAAGAAAAAACAAAAGACTGAAAATGCAACCATGATGTGAAATACACGAAGATTCCCTGTACCTCAAGGCACATACTAATTTCCTTCGTAAATTTTCCCACTTATAATTCCCCTTTCCTTTATGTCTTTTGCAAAATCCTTACACTATAATTCCCTCCCCAATTACAGTATTTTTTAAACAATCTCTTTAAGTTGCTTAATAAAAATTATACCTTGCCTCTTAGAAAAATGCCAGTTCCTTTGAGATTTTTTTCCTTATTGCGTTTCTCCTTCTAGTTTTACATTTGCTGATATAGGTCATGGCCAATTATGTAGTCTATTATTTTCGTATGCCAGTTTAAATAACTCCAGATGACTAGTGGCATCATCTAGGTGGACAAGAGAAACTACAAAGATCTACCATGAGAAGAAAATAAATGCCTGTAATTGCATAATACAAACAGCAACTTCTAGCTAAAGACTCTGACTCCCAGGATTGAGACTGGTGAGCCAAAGCTATACCTTAAGATATGGCCAAAATAGATTTTTAGATCCACAGAAATACCTATTAATCTTATAATTTCAATAAATTCATTAATATGAAAAGAGCATATATTGTTTAGAAAAACAATAATGAAAGCATCCATGCAATCAATTTTATACAACACACAGTATATTAGAACTCGCTGACTCACACATGGGCAGCAGGATAAATCTTGTCCTGTTCCTTATCTTCTAAAAGGCACGGGGTTTGATTGGAGGCAGAGTCGAAAGATGATAGGATAAGTCTCAAGAGTTAGAAATAAATATGTGACAGCAGTATGCCATTATTCATTTGTGGCATATCGAGTTGGCCAACAAGTAAACCTGATTTAAACACACACACACACACACACACAGACAGAATATAAGTATGTTCAGCTGATAATTACCTTCACCATCTTGTAAGGCTAATGTATCTTAAGAGTGCCTTAAAAAAAAAAATGTCATCTGCCTAATACCTGGCAGGGGTAACTGTGACTACTTACATATTAAAGTTAATGAAGACAGTAGAATGAAAATTCTTAACTACACATTCACAATCATAAATATTGTATTAGAAGGCATGGTGTTAGGATGAGTTTGGCAACCTAAACATTAACAGCATCAAGTTAATGGTTTGTTTTGTGATATTGCTCCATCAGGATTTATATACCTTTGTAAATTTCTAATCTGAGTGGCATAATATGCAAATAATGTCCATTTTATTGTTTGTTTCATGATACACACTCACAGAAACTAGCTCTGTGTTCCATTTCATGTGAAAACAAACATCAATACTGGGCTATGGAAACTGTATAGCAAGAGACAAGCTTGTAATTCACAGTCTACGGTTTCCACATTTTTAAGTAGGCAATTCGTAAAATCAGTATTGAGAATCAGATACATCTAGTACTTCATGTCTTAATATCCTGAATAATAGTTGTAAGATCTCACAAAGCCTCTAGGAAAACAAGATCTATAATTTAAATTAAAAATTAATAATTACCTCTGGATATTGTTTTTTGATACACACCCTAATTTTTTTGCTTCAAAAATGGATGTATTTAGCTCACTAGAGGCAAACTATAAATTAAACTGTGCTAACGCTCCAAACCCAAATGAAGTGCGCAAGCCACCCAAACCCGTTTCCATTTCATTCAAATGTCCTGTGTGGCCACATTCAAAGATTTATCCAGGAGTCATGAAATGCACAGTGAACCAAGCTGGAAATGAAAGTTCAGGACTCACCCTGGCTTTGCCACAATTCACTGTTGTGATTTGCTCAAAACATTTAATTGCTTTAGGCCATGACTGCTTCATATGTAAAATGAGGCCCAATCTAGAAAATCTCTAACATCCCTTCTCTGATATAATTGTGAAAATTTGGGCTTGAGTCTTTACTTCCTCTAGAACTAAAAGAAAGGTAAAGGAATAATTTGTGCATCACTGCCAACACATACTGTAATTGTTTGCCTTGAAGTGACACTATTCATTTGGAGGAACCATCTCTTAGGTACTCAGCCAGCAAACTACTAAAAACAGCCTCTAGGCTTTACTAAAAGCAAAGGCAGGAGTGGAGGGTGGTGGAGAGAACACACTTGGGCAAGATGTACTCAGCACACAGAGGACATTCCATAACAGCTTGTCAACTCCTTGCTCTGTGGTGTCACACATCAGTCACTAGGTCAGTAAGTCACCAACCGTGGGTAGCTTGGGGAAGGCTTAGAAGAAATTCACAAACATTTTAAATATAAAAACTGAAGCTACTCAAAAGTGACTTCCAGCCTTATCCTCTGCTGCCGAATTCTTCACACCACTACGATAGCCCAGGCTTCTGCTCCTGGACCCTCCTTTGCAGAACACCTGGACTGGCAGCACAGTGTCTACCAAGGAGAGAAGAATGGGTCCTCATTCCAGTCTGTACTGTATAGGCTGCCAAGTTTCCACTTCAATTTAAGTTCACTTCTCTGGTTCTCTGATCAACCACATGAAGTTATTTTTGTTTATTTTTATTTTTTTCCAAATCAAGTGACTTCTAGGAATAACCCAAACTAAGGGAATCAATCAATTTACTACGTAAGAAAGCCACATCGACTTAATCCTACACTAGCCTTCATGAGATCTGAAGACACATAAAATAGTTCCTGCCATTAAGGAGATCAGAGTCTGAGTCAGTAAAATTGCCCTACTGAAGTTCAGTGTTGAGGAAACTCACTAAGGTCATTAAGGAGATGGGACTCGAGCAGGGCTCTTTTAGACAGATGCAAAGGAAACCAAACAAAACATGTCTGCAGGAAGTAGAAACAGAAGGATAAATCATGCTAAACCATGGAGGGCCTTGGAAACTAGGCAGGAGTTTGGATAATAAATATTAGGAAATATGCCACTCAGGACGTTTGTAAAAAATGGCAACAATGCAGTGAAATAGTGTGTCACAGGAAATTTAATCTGGTAATGGCTTGCAAATAAAACGGGCAGGGAGTGTGGAAGGCAGGAGTCGGCCTTAAAGCGGGACCCCAGCCCCCCCTTAAAGCAGCAGGTCTCCAGGGAACTTGTCAGAGATGAAAATGTGCCAGCCCCACCCACTCCTAGGATCAAACGCTCCAGGGTCGGGCCCACAGTCTGTGCTTTCAGGCCTCCATGTGACGCTGATGAGCACTGAAGCCTGAGAGCCATCAGCAAAAGGCAATGAGGATGTTCAGGAGGAGCTGGGCTGGGAAGATGGAATCTGAGATACAAGATTCCTCATGGGAAAAAATGACCATCTGAGACTGACTAAGAGATGAAAGAGGAAGAAGCCAAAGGTGCGTCTGGACGCCAGAAAATTAATACCCATGATGGTCAATTAAGTGAAGGAGGAAAGGCTGTGTGGAGAAGAAAGCTAATGAGTCAGCTTCAGACACATTCAACTGAAGGTAATGGCAGAACCACCACCCGGAATTGTGGCAATTAGATATCTGAACCTGAAGCTCATACTTGATTTGAGACTTGGTTGGAAATGCTGATTTGGGAACAAGTATTACAGATCTGAGTTCAGTGAATTCTCCTGGAAAGAAAAATATGTGTAAAGAGAAAAAAGCAAAAAGCTAAAGGGACAGACCTGAAAAATTTATCCGATAAAGGAGAGGAATGAAGAGAAAGGGACAAAGAGGAAATGGCATGGAAGGGCCCACAATGGCACGTGCAGGAATGATAAACAGATCACATCTCATGTGCCAACTCCGATCAATGGGCAGCAGCTGCTGGGGAGCTGTATAGAGAAGGACTCTGAGGCCAATCCAGGCTCAGAGAATTAATGCTACCCTGGGAGGAGAAAGAGCTGGCAGCATGGCTTACATTACCTGTCATCTATGGAGTTCATGGAAAGCGGACTGCATGACAGCCAGAGAGGAGAGCACTGAAGGTAGCAATCACAGGCCTCTCTTCAACAGACTAGAAATGAAGCAGCAAGGACAGAGGTGGGAGACTATTGGTAAAAGATGATTTTTGCAAACAGTGGAGATCTGTGCATGACTGAAGGACAGCCATGTCAGTAATCTGTCATGAACTTACATGGCAAATGCTAGTTGTTGTTTCTCAAAAGGAATTCAGAGAACATAACGTGCACATTACTTATAAAGACCTGGCTGTTTAATGTTCAGTCACATAGACCAATTCATGTTTATATATTATACTCTGGTCCACTTCCCTAATTATCAACCTGGTGCAGGGTTCATAACACTTTTTTTAAAAAAGGAATATTTCATAACAGGGAAACAGAGTGAAGAAGCCCACTTTTATGTGCTCACAAGCATTAACCAAGACTAATATCCTTGCCTAAACAATTTGCTTTGGTAAACAGAAAGTCAAACACCACTTCAAGACTTGGATTCATAAATCAGTCTTCCCTCTTCTTATTGTTATGAACTACGATGTGCTTTTTAGCACCATAATTGTATTTAATCCCCAAACCCATGACTCACTAATGAAACTTCCTAAATTCAACTAAGATATTTACTTCTTTAAACTCTGACCAACTCTATTTTCTAAGGGAGACTTTAAATTTATCTTTGCATTTAATCAAAGCACAGAGAAAATAAAAGGCTTAAAAGTCTGAAAATAAATTCTATCTTCGAATCCACCTAACTTTCTACAGCCCCGATGAGTCAGCTAACGCCAACCTCAAGACTCTTCTTCCAAATGAAAAGAAAATCCAGCCAGGCTCGGTGGCTCAGCCTGTAATCCCGTGCCTTGGGAGGCTGAGGTGAGTGGATTGCCTGAGGGTGCAGGTTCGAGACCCGCCTGGGCAACTTGGCGAGACCTCATTATCTACAATAAATAAAAAATTAGCCAGGTATGGTAGCGCGCGCCTGTAGTTCCAGCTACTTGGAAGGCTGAGGCGGGAGGATCGCCATAACCCAGTAGGTCGAGGCTGCGGTGGCCAGAAGCGGCCACTGCACTCCAGTCTGGGTGACAGAGTGAAACTCCAACTCAAAAAAAAAAAAAAAAGAAAAGAAAATCCATGACCCAATTTCAGCCCTTTGGATAAGAAAGGACACCAGAGTCCTATTCCTTGACACTGGCCCACCAGTGGGAGGGCCATACACTGTCAGACCTCTGGGCTTTGGCGGCTGCACTTATACCCCATGGAGGGTGAGATGCCAAAAGGGCCCAAGTAAGGCACCAGCTAACTATGGCAGAACAAGGGCCTCTCCTGGGAGGTTCACATAAAGCAATTCAGATTTCACACCCAAGCTTAATTCCTATTTAATTTATGAAAGTTCAAATATATTAAGATGGCAAGAGAGCATAATGCATGTTGGTATAATGTTTTTCATTAAGCTATAGTGCAATATCCTGAGCTTTGTTTTTTATTTAATTCACATTGTTATAATTAGATCAGCCTCATTTTTGAAGTCAGAGTATAACACACCTGTAGCCGTTATTTTTTCCCTCATCTAAAATAACAAATCTCCACTTAATGTTCAGAACACCATTTCGATGTATTCGTAAGTTGTCATAATCCTTAAGAAAACAAAAGTAACTATCTGTGAAGCATGGTAGAAGTACTGTGACTTGGGCCATCACAGCTGGTTTCACCATCTTTGAAACACAAGATTATCCTCAAGGATTTCAAGACCAAACCATGTACTGGCATTAACTGAAATTCAAGAATGTACTTACCTTTCTTTAAGGTAAAATAAACTATCCAGAGTAAAGTTAGCCTGAAGAGAAGATAACAGTAAAAACCATTTATTATGATACATTCCTAGTGATCCACAATCTCCTTAATACCAGCGTTATATAAAAAAAAGTGGCAGAAATCCTTCTTACCTTTAAGTAGCATTTCATTTTTGTAATTTACACCATGAGCTATGTAAGGTTTCAGGGTGTAAATCTTTTACCTGGCACTACCAAAAATAGTAAGAAGGTCAGGGGCGGTGGCTCACAGCTCTAATCTCAGCATTTTGGGAAGCAGAGGCAGGAGGATTACTTGAGGTCAAGGGAATTGCTTGAAACTGGGCAACACAGAAAGACACCACCTCTACAAAAAATAAACAAAATTACCAAGGCGTGGTGGTGAACACACAGTAGCCCTAGCTCCTACAGAGGCTAAGGCAGCAGGATCATCTGAGCCCAGGAGTTCAAGGTTACAGTATGCTATGACTAGATCACTGTACTCCAGACTGGGTGACAGAGCAAAACTCCATCTCTTAAAAAAAAAGTTTGTATTTTTTTTTAAAGTAATGAAAACAATGTGTGCCTCCATTCAGACCAGTGCTTCTCACTTTTATCGAACCCAACTCTGTTTTATAGTAAATATCTTGTCATGTTTTGTATTTTTTGTAATGCTCCCTTTACCATCCTGAAATGAAATAGATGATAATCTGACAGAGAAAATTTAATTGGTATAATGCCTTAAGCATAATATTTTTAAAGAAATTATAATTAATGGCATATTTTGTAAATGCTCAAACATCACTACACTAATAGACGTAATAAACAGTCTGAGTCTTGAGTTTATCCGTCAAATCATCACAAATGCAAAAGCTGTAGCTATTGCTACACAGGACTTGCATACCTGGAAGATTCAGTGTACCTCAAAACCACGCAAACATACTTTCTGTTCATATGTAAAACAACTAGGGTTCTGGGCCAGATTAGGTTTCCAGCTGATGAATTTCTGATGGGATGTTCAGAAATTGAGGGCACAGGACACACCTTGAGGGTGCAAAACCACCTCTGGCCCTGCCAGTCACCTAGGTCCCTCCTCACACGAGACACCAGGCTCCATAGACTTCATAGGTGCCTAGAGTGGCAGGTGCTGCTCCAGAAAGGCAGCGCTTTCCAAGTGGCACAGCTCTGCCCCACCATCAAGCACCACTGACACAGACTTACTCATCCTGATCATGAAAACATGGGAAATCTGGCTATTTTATGGTTTTCATGACCACAGTCACACTTAATGCACTAATATTAACATGGATTTTTCACACACAGATAAAAATTTGGAGATGACACCAGAATATCTTCCCTCTGCATGAGCTCTGCCTCAAGGTTCCCAAATATGACTAGCATCCTCTATCTCCACACTCACCAAAAACACATTTGTCCACTTCCATTCATAGATTATTCTGATTTTCCTTAGAGCTACCACCATCACTTTCTGCTAATCATCAAGTTGTCTACTTTTTCATCTCCCAATGCCTCAAGATGTGTCCTAAAAGGAAGAGGGTCTGTGACTAATTCAGTGAGAGTGGAAAACATGGATGCAAATTGCAGCCTCAAGACTGCAGGCCTCCGTGATGACATCACAAGACACACAAAGATCCCAGGGAGAGCCCATCTACTCCCAGGCTGTCCAGATGTTTCCATGATCAAGCACTCACAGACCTTTGCAGATGACTGTCTTAGAGAACAATTTCCCAAACATCAATTTATTTTGAACTGACACACTTCCCATCAAAACTACACCGGACAGCTCCTGACCAACTAAAACTGTTTCATATGTGACAACATCAAAATTAATAATGAACAAACAGTTCAATAATGCTATATCATTTTTATAGTCAAGGAAAATGAGAAAAGGATTTAAAGCTACTCACCCTAAATTAACTTGTAATTCACAGATTCCTTTCTGAAATTAAGGAAGTGAAGGGTTTAGTAAGAAATAATTTCTCAAGCCGGGCTCGGAGGCTCAGCCTGTAATCCTGCGCCCGGAGGCTGAGGTGAGTGGAGTGCCAGAGCCCACGGGTTCAAGACCCACCTGGGCAACTTGGCGAGACCTCATCTCTGCAATAAATCAAAAAATTAGCCGGAATGGTAGCGTGCGCCTGTAGTTCCAGCTACTTGGAAGGCTGATGCGGAAGGATCGCTGGAGCCCAGCAGGTCGAGGCAGCGGTGGCCGGGAGCGGCCACTGCACTCCAGTCTGGGTGACAGAGTGAGACTCCAACTCAAAAAATAAAAAAAACACACACACAAAAAAAGAAAAAGAAATAATTTCTCTATAAACAGCAAAAATAAATTAGCTTACACTATAGCATATAATATGAAATATCTAGAATATATGGCGAGAAGGCAGCAAGAAGAGTAAAATCTAAATACATATGATACTTTAAAAGAAACACATTTATAATTATTTTCAAGTACAATTGGATCCAGTCTTAAAAGTGTTATCAGGTAGTGATCCTTTGGAGAACTTTTTAAAATAAAACTAATAATTAGAATGCCACCTTATTCTCCATAAATAGTAACTTCCAACATACATGATGGTTTCATAAAGTAATTTACTAAGTAATTTGAGATTTCCTCTCAGGAAATTTTCCTGCCAAACTCTCCCTCACTTTCATCCCACACCCCAGCTCCCATCCTGCTAGTGTAAATAAACATAAATCTCTAGTTTTGTGACACATTGCAATTTAAATGAATAAACTAATAAAACTGTCCTGTATGTTTTAATACTTTTAAATGGTTCTAACATATTTTATATCAGTTACACAGTTTACAGAGAATTTAACAGGAAGGACATAGCCTAATAAGGCAGACATATGTAATATGAAAAATCCTTAAAATAGAATGAAATGTTCACATTTAAATGTATGTGCACTTGAAATATGGTTATGAAATAAGAATGGTATAACATGGCCACACATGGAAGAATTTCATTTTACAGTCATAGCCACTATGTGAGTACGTGTGTGTGCGCGCATACACCATAGGATTGTAAAATAAAAGAGAAACACGTCATATTTGGTTCTTCTTAAATAGACAAAAAAACAGAGCTCAATGACAATCATGGCAAAGGACTTTGAGCAGAGCAGTCAGGTTTCCAATAATCTGTGTCCTCCGCCTGACTGCCCTCCGTGACTTCACTTCTTATCTGTAAGTTACTAATATAAAGTTTCTCTTAAAGATGAAATGGAGGAAAATGAGGGGGTATTTTAAGATCAAAAATGAACATCACGACCTTAACAGAATAAAACTTTATTCAATCAGAGAACCACCAGCATTTTATTCTTAAAATCCTGACTGACGCTGTATGACATTTCATTGAGCCAGTACTATATTTTGTAAGCTATATATCCCTCAGAATGTCAACATGCTAAAATTTATAATTTTTTAAACCTACAAAAAAGATTATGAACAAAAAGAATTTGTGATGCATTGTTCACAAAGATGTAGGATCTGGCTTGATGCTCATGTCTACCTTTACGAGTATTTTCGCTTCTGATCGCCAAGTCTCATATTTATTGTAAATGAATTTGATTTGACAGCAACAAGAATTTATTTGAACCTCTTTCACTGTCTCTGAACAATGGTAACATCCCAGATTACGATGAATGATGACGAGACCAAAGGGCAAAGTAAAATTAATGTTCATCAAGTATTTTCTAAAGATTCATTTTCTAGACCAGCTTAAATGATTATTAAATCTTTCTCCCAGAAACATGAAGCTGGTGTAGCAAAGAGAAAGATTTGGACAATAAGGGAGAGCAATATTTATTTTATATACAAAACAATGAAAGACTGGAAGCAAATTAAATGCCCAAAAACAGTGAAATGGCCAAACAGTAATATAATCACATAATGAAATACTATGCTAATATTAAAAAACATGCTTCGAAGACTATAAATCTCATGAAAAAAATGTTCATAATTAAGTGAAAAGAACAGAATACTAGACTGAACATACAGTTTGGTCTTGTTTTGTTTTGTATATGTACAGTACTGAAAAAAAGCATAAGGACACATTACAAAGAAAGACTATGGATTGCCCAGAGTGATATACACCAAAATGATATTAATGATTACCTTTGTATGTGGGGGAAATGGATCACTTCCTTTTCCTCTTTATGCTTAACTGTATTTGTTTCATCTTTTAATTTTTTAATTGAATTTCTACCAAAAACATATTTTTACTTTCATAATCATTTAAAAGTCACTTTTAAATTATGCATAAATAGGCAAAATTCCAGTTTTAAAAAACACCCATATCAATTCCATCATGAACATCAAATGTATAAATCATAACAGGAGTTCAAACCATACTAATACCGAGAGAGAGTTGGCCAGGACTCAAGTGCCCACACATGTGCACTACAAGACCCAAGCCAACAACACCGGTTCGGATGCTTTCTCTTTTATCCCACAGTCGTCCCACCCACATGCCTTTATAATAAGACAATGTGTTCTTGAAAGGACCATTACTCAAGGAAAATACAATCCCACAACCTTTATTACAATAATGTTTGGAGAACCAGAACTTAGAGCACACCATTTCTTACGTATGCTATCAAGAAGCACACCATACAACAAGGGCCATTTGCTGAAGAGCTCCTCTGTAATTGGAAATGATGAAACTCAAAGTGCATCAAAAAGGATATCCAGTGGCCATATTGAATATGAATAGAAAATAGGGAGAATCTTAAAGGCTGAGATATTCTTTTCAGTTCAGTTTTCAAGCAGCATTTAATTTTCTGTTCTCTATTTAGGCTTTTCCATTGATAATACCTATCATCCTAATACGATGAATGATGTACATTATCAAAGACAGCTGATGAAAAATTCTTGGCCACTGACTCCAGCAGTCAGTGGAGGTGATGCTAAGTGAAATATAAGGAATGAAGAGAGCCACGGATAGCATTTTCTGCATCATGCAACAAATATTCCACAGTATAATGGCAGTAAGGCTCTACAGAGATCCATTTCCCACATGGAGTGGTCACAGCTACAAATAGTCACTACATTTTGGGGTGTTCTAGAAAATCACTCTATAAATTGGCCATTTTAGCTGTGAAATAGACATAGATCTATTCATTTTATCCCACACAGGCATAAGCTAAAAGAAAATATAACGAGTTGTAAATTTAAGCTATATTATATCCATCATTACATTCTTTGCTTCCACTAGCAAAATAAAACATTTAATGTTTTTTGCTTGCTAATTAGGTTTATACTTGGTGGGAAATACTTACCAAAGTTTAGTTTTGCTTCCTTAAAATGAAATCTGACAACTTCTCATTGGGGTTTCGTGGCCTGAAGTGGATCTCATGAGTGGTATTCTTCAACATACAACTTCTTGTTCTGAAGTTGCTTAGTCCATGCACACACTGCAATCAACTGGCTAAAACAAAGAGATTCTAAATATCTATTTGTGGGAACTGTATCTCAATAGCAAATACTGAAACCATCACTTTTCCACAAAGCTTTCAAGACAGGGTAGCAATAATAAATGACAGGACACTATAGGAGACACTGCAGCTTTATCTTGCGTTTCATCTTCATCTTATTTATTTGGTTTTAAAGGAAAATCAAACTATTCATTCCTTACAGTGGCAGCGGAATCCTCAGATAATGTTTGCGTCACTTTGGATATAATTTGAAAATATCTAGTCTTTTCAATTTTTCAACAGTGCTGACAAATCAAAAGTAACTAACATTGGCCAGGTGTGTTGGCACTTCAGGAGGCTGAAGCAGGAAGATTATTTGAGCCCAGGAGTTCAGAACTAGTTAGGGCAACATAGTAAGACCTCGTCTCTACAAAAAAAAAAAAAAAATTAAAAAACTAGTTGGGCACAATGGCCCACACCCAGCTACTCAGGGGTTGAAGCAGGAGAATCACCTGAGCCCAGGAGGTCAAGGCTGTGGTGAGCCATGATTGCGCCACTGCATTCCAGCCTGGGCAACACACACACACACACACACACACACACACACACACACACACACACAGGAATTCAGGTATGTGAGAAAACACACACACACACACACAAACAGGAATTCAGGTATGTGAGAAAATAAAGTCTTTGTCGCCAAAATATTCCAATATAACTCAGCTCTGTTTTGAAAAGAATGTGTATGTCAGAGTTGCCAATATTTTTAGCACTTAGAGTCTCAACCAGACCCTTTTCCACCCTCACTGGGAATCCAAAGAATATCATGACTGTCAAGTAACACAGTCAAGTAACGTGACTGTGCCCAGCACAGACCACGAGTCAGCTCCATATCGATTCTCTCTTTCCCTCCAGTAACTGAAACCCAATCTTTGGTTGGGCACATGGCTGGTCAGGGTGAAGACGACATTTCAGCTTCTTGTGCAGCTAGAAGTAGCCTGGTGACTAAGCTCTGGCCAAAAAGACCTGAGTGGATGTGCTGTGCACAGCTTCTCAGCTGTCCCTCATGGTACAGGCTCAAGGAAGCTCTGAGCCACTTAGAAACAGCCTGGGGATGTACACAGTGAGACAGAAGAAGACAGGGCCTCAACACCAAGAAATCATCAAAGTATTCAAAATGTTTCATGAGAGAAAAATAAGACTCCAACTTCTTAAACCACTGTAACTCAGGGTCTCCATCAGAATAGCAGGAGTGTATTCTGCCCTACATATCTCACTAAAATGTGGCAAATACTCAAAGTCCTGCTCTGTCTACCCTTTGTCAGTCCCAGAAGAGTCAAAAGAGCCTCAAAGACTAGTATAGCGATTAGAAAGAGAAGGCTGAAGTATCAGCTGTGTCATGTACACCTGAGAGCTGGAAGAGACCTGCAAGAGGAGCCTCTACCCACCCCAGGGGAGAGATCTCTCTTTTATCATCCCTAAGGAAGGAGTGAAGGGTGTGTTACCCAAAATGGTTGAATTGGTAGACTGATTATTTCAAGTTGAAAACACTAGAGACACTATAGTTTCAGAAAAGCTAGCCAACCTGCCTCTTCCCGCATGCAGCAAGCCATAAAGATTCCTCTGGGAAGGGAACCCTCCAGGAACCAGGGCAAGAAAGAGTTCTTAGCACCAGGGACTGGGAACTGGGTCGCCACAGACCTGAATAAATACACTTAACGAAGCAGCCCTTACCTTCCACCAGTTCTACCCCCACCCCCAACTCCCAGAAACTCCCTTGAAAACTCACTGCCCTCACCACATGCTCTTATCCTGTTGTTTCTTCTTAAATGTATTGTTCTTCATCAAAGAGTATGGAAGCATCTTGCTTTGGCTCCTTCTTCAGACTCCATCCCCTTGTGAAGATCCTCCTGCACATGCAAAACTCACAGAATGGATGCCTTCTGCCTGTGAATCTGCCTGGTGTTGATCTGGTTTCTGGATCCAGCCAGAGAGCCCACTCATGAGTGAAAAACAGGGAGGGAGGGGTTGGAGGTGATCTCTCCCTCCCCCACTCTCCAGACAAGCACAAGAGGGCACTGGAAATCATCACGGTGCTGTGTCAACCCCAGGTAAGGAAGCCATGAGTCTATGTGGCAAATGGATCTTCCCCAGGTAAGGAAGCCACCACTCCATGTGGGAAATGGATCTCTGTAGAGCTTGCTGCCATGGGTCATTTTGTTATTTCTAGCATGAGGGCATTAATCAACATTCCTTTCAATTAACCTAATTCTGAAGCTGTGGTTCTCTGCCCACGCCAGCACAGCAGAACAGCTGAGAATGTCAGCTCTAGCATCAGATCGCCTAACTCTAAAACCCTGCTCTGCCATGTGCTCATAGTCATACCCTGGCCAAGTTCATTGGCCTCCCTGTAACTCAGTTTCCTCACCTGTAAAATGGGTATAATAAAAGTAACATGTAATAGGACTGTTGTGAAAAGTAGATCACCTTCTGCTATATACCAACACCTACCTCATCAGATTACGTTTTAGCTCCCATAAACCTACTTTACCCAAAACCTAGTAACACTCACATTTAAAATAACAAGAAACTTATAGGTTGTACATCAATGTGACTTGATTACCTTTCCTACTCTGGGCAGTTCTTCAATGCTCCATCCAGTCATCTACTTTCTGTTTAATGATAACCTAACTTAATCATACTACCTACAGACTTACAACCCACTAACTCTCTACCACCTCCTGGTAAACTAAACCTCTATGAGAAAATGTCTCACCTACCCCAATGTTTGCTGAGAATCTGACTAGCTAAAACAGTGCCCTCGATTTTTTTTTCCTTCTCTTCTCATGCAGCATTCTGCATAACAGCAACAAGGGTCCAACACAGATCCCCTAAATTTTCCTTTTTCACAAGTTTTCTTTTACTACAAATTCTTTACACAGAATTTGAAATAAAAGGACTGACTGAGTCACAAGTTCATCATTCCCCCATCTCACACCCCTCTAGTCACACAAAACTTAAATGTGATGTGGGACCACTCTGCCCTGGCTGAACCATCTAAGAGCTCCCTATCACTATTTGATGTTCTGCTCCTAGACTTTGGGAATTCCTAAGGCCCAAAACAAACAGCGGCTCTAATCCAACACTCCTCTGATATGCTAACAGTCCCTAAGAGGACTTCATCTATCAGCTAAAAAATAAACATAGTTTAGGTTTAAAGCAGTCTGCTTGAGCATAAGTTAGATAAAGCATGAATACATTAGGGGTGCTGGGAATGTTGTTAGCATTAGTGTAAAGTTATGTAAGAAAATAATTATTTTAAGCATGCAACAACAAAATGGCCACATTCTTAAGAAATGCAAATTATATCCAAGGGCCCTTTTTTCCAATATAGCATGTCCAATTTTATAAAAAATGGAAATGAAGAAATGTAATCCACTTACACATACTCACTTAACAGCACTTGGTTGAAACACACCTATTTTTTTATGAGCAATACTGATACTCTTAAAATCTTAGAAATGCTTGCCTCCATCATAATGCAGCAATGTTTCCACATTGCCCTAAGCTTCTCTCCCACTATCTTGGGTTTCCCTCTGAGTGCCCACAAACACTGTTACTGTAAGTCTCCTGTTGCAGGAGACACACCTACAAAGGCCTAAGAAGGGAGTTTTACATTCCTGTCTGCCTCCACACAACCATGACAACATTTCACTCAAACCATCCTCACCCCAGAAAGATGGGGAGTTTGGCGCCCCTGTTAGGTGACACTCATTACAGTCAACTCTGCAGTGGCACAGGAAACCTGTCAAGGTCAATACACTGCTGAAATGCTGCAGCACTGGCTCTGGTCTGTGCCAATATGTACACATTTTCATACAGCCACTCTGATGCAGAAACGGGGAGGATGCTTCCTGTCCCTACCCAACACTCTACTCTCTGTTACACATTCCAACAGATAACTGCATTTCTCACAGTATGTGTTACTTAAGAAACCCTTTAGAAATTTCTTAAAACATCTGTAATTTGTATTTTACATAAGTGATTTTAAGCTTTAAACACCTTGTTTTAAATTACTACTATTAAGATCACCATAAAGTTTATTGTAATAACCTTCTTATACTATTTATAACATATCAAGATAAAATTCAACTTGTTCCAGTCTTTAATTATGAAAAAATATTCCAAAATGACAGCATATTATGTTAGGTTTGGGGACTAACAGTATTTTAAAATGTAGACTAAAATGAATTAACTGTTACAGTTTCAAAAATAGACAAAATCTACTTTCATGACCTAATGTTAAGAATTCCTACATTTTGTACTTAAGGAAATTAACTGGTTTAATTTTAGAACTTCTGTATTTTATTTCTAAATGACAAGATAAAAGATTCCACAGTACTATTTGCAAATGCAAATACACAGGGGGAAGGATAGCTTTTATTCCCAATAAATGAAAAGCAATCTTTCCAACGTTAAGTATTAAAATATGAGACCCCAATGTGCAGCTCTGTGAGAATGTTCAGCCAATGAACACCTTTAGCAAGCTCATGAAAAGCATCCTGAGCTAATTTTCAGAGGCAGCATCACATTTACGATGCTCATTAACCTGATTTCAGCATCCGTGTCGCGTATGTTTCCAGACTTTAACCAATAATCCATTATGGGCATAAATTAAACATTATATGACTATGAATAAAAACCGTAAGCTATATAAATGTCTACCCACCTGGCAGAGAACAGCACATGTGATAAAGCAATGGAAGGGCTGGGCCCATTTGCCCATCTCCACTATCACAAAACTCACTGGACACACAAAGAAAATACCGAAAGAGGTGTTTTATTGGTTGATTTATTAGGAGAAATTAAAATATTCTCCATTAGAGCTTTTAACAGCCTGTGCTCTCCAAAACACTGTCACCTAAGTCCACAGTTGGGAATGGTATAAAATACCAACCTAGACAGACCTGCATTCTTCCAAACATTCCCTATAATTGAATAATTGCGTAACATTTTTAGGTTCCTTAATGGGATGTAGCAAAATCAAAGTTAATAGGTGGGGAGAACAATTATCAAAAAAGATAATAAAAGAAGAATTACTAAAAGAAAAAAGTACCATCCAACTTATAAACTTAAAATAATCTGTCCTCAGATATAATGAGAAGTTCACAGTATTCTCCAACCCTATTTTAAGCAAAAGATTGTTATACAAATTCAGACCAAAAGCTTTTGCAAGTTATTTGTGTGAGATACAAAAAGAGACTATAAAGTGTCAATAATAATTGGAAAAATTAATCAAAGGTTGGAAGGAGTAGAGGGAGAATGCACGTAGCAGAACAGTGGGCTCCCAGATGGTCCTGCAGGGCAGACTCGGGAGAGGGAACCTGGGAACCTGCCTGGAAGCAGGCCAGGGCTGCAGTCCTCCTCCCAGGAGGAAGAAGAGGCTGAGAGCAGGGCTCTGTCACACCTTCCAAGTCATACAGCTAGGACCCAGGATGCCACTCCCTCCCTGCACACTGTGGGTCGTGGCAGCCAGCACCCCTGCTGGATGGCAAATGTACTCAGTGGGCTTTTTCCCCTCTACCTAAAGTTTTTCCTGTCCACACCATTCAAGTCACTTACAAGTCGGGGGTGGGGGATGAATGTTAACAGTTTCAAGGAAATGGTTTTCCTATTCCCCACCTGAGGGAGGAAATAAAATGCCTTTAAGTGATTCCCTTCAATTTAACTAACAATAGTTTAGGTAAGGATGGAAGCAGCTACAACACACTTAGAAGTGGGGGGGGCTGACAACCCAAGAAGAGGTTCAGATTCACCAGTGAAACACAGTCCTACAAACCCTTCCAGGCTCCCCTACATGGTGCAGTCAAGCCCTTTCCGTGCCTCACATTCCATCTCAGGTCCTGCCTCTGCCCTGCCTAGTAGTCATCACTGCTGGAGAGCCAAACTCGTCAAGACAGGCAGGCAAATCTTCACCCTCATTAAAACAAACTGCCCAAAAAAAGCTGGAAAACAGAAGGCAAAGCTTCTTAATGAAAACAATACTGAACCCCAACAGAATCATTTTACCTTTGGAGGAGCAGCACAGAATGGCCTAGACTACTAAGAAAAACAAATAATTTAAAATTGTAGGTTCTCACCATTTTAAATTAAGTAAATTTTGACTTTTACCCTCCAGGAACTCAAAACATATATATGCCTTAATTCTTCATTTTTTTTTTTTTAGTGAGGCCTTCTATTGTTAGCATATATTTTTAATTTTGTAATTTGTTTTTCCAACTTTTTTGTGTGCAGGTGGCATGAATGTATGCAGACACGGGAGACAAAACGGTCTAACGCAGTAGGTTCTTAACCTAGGAATTCAAGGGATCTATAAACATGGACAGGAAAAACAAATACAATTTGTTCTCATTAACTTCTAAATAAAACGTGCAGTCCCTTCAATTATAAATGACAGCCTAAAACCAAGTAGTATTAGCCACAGTACCTATGATTTGTCACCAGTAGAAATCACACATTGTATAACACATTACAATTGTTCCAGACATTCCAAGTATTCATAATCACTATGCTGAAGTAATAGCAGTCAACATACCCAACACCAGATCTTCTTCTTAATGTGTTAATAAGTAAATGTATACTACAAATTTGGGTTATTAAAGATATTCTGAAAATGCTATTACAATAGGCTTCCTTTGTAATGCTATTATAATAGGCTTCCTTTGTGTGTATTCAAAAACATTGTTCTGAGAATGGGTGCACTGGCTGCACCAGAATGCCACAGTGCACCATGGCTGGTTAAGACCTCTGCTCCACTAGGATGCACAGGTCTGGAGTGAAGACCCAAACACAAACCCAGGCATTGCTACCTGTGGCCCAAACTAAGTCATTTAAGCTCTCAGCATCTTGGGTTTCTTGTCGACAAATACTTCTCAGAGCTGCTGGAATGTGAGTATATACAAAAGGGCACAACTCAAGTGTTAGATGATGCCAGGTTATGGCAAAAATGCTAGACTAACAGCACATATGCAATTAACGTGACATTTTTTAATAAAAGAAGGTGAGCAAAACAAGTTTTAAAGCCAAAACAAAGAAAGACAACACTTTACAGTTTTATAATCCCAAAACTAGATGAAAAAAAAAATCTTCCCCTCAGATAATTCTAAAGATATCCAAAAAACCAAAATGATAATCAAGATATGAACCAAACTCAAAGAGTCACAGCTCATTTTTCCACATAATCATCTAAATTTTGGTCACTCATGAAAAACTACAGAGTTGACTAAACAAGAAGAGAATATTAACAGCTACATTTAAAATGCAAATATAAGCCGGGCTCGGTGGCTCAGCCTGTAATCCTGCCCCTTTGGTAGGCTAAGGTGAGTGGATTGCCTGAGCCCGCGGGTCCGAGACCCGCCTGGGCAGAGAGACCTCATCTCTACAATAAATCAAAAAATCAGCCGGGCGTGGTAGCACATGCCTGTAATTCCGGCTACTCGGAAGGCTGAGGTGGAAGGATCGCCGGAGCCCAGCAGGTCGAGGCTACGGTGGTCGGGAGCGGCCACTGCACTCCAGTCTGGGCGACACAGTGAGACTCCAACTCAAAAAAAAAAAAAAAGATGCAAATATAGCATAAAGCAATCTCATTACTTTATTTTTACCACAGAAGAGAACACATTTATAAATTGTGTCGGAATGCTTTTTGTTCTAATATGCTATACATATTTCAACAATCTCAGATCTAATTACAAGCACAAAAAAATTCAGTTTATTTGTGATTATGAATTAAGAATAGATGAATTGGCTACATTATGAACATACTATCTTAACTAGTGCAGACAAAAAAAAAATCTTTAATCCTCAGAGACTGGAGGTTACAAGGAAGAGAGTACAGATAATCCCAAAAGTGAAAGAGCTATAGTTTTGAATCGAGGAAGAGATATCCATTCAGACAGCCATGAACTATGGGGATAAATTTGGGAAAGGGAAAAGAAGGCAATTTATATCTCACAGTACTCTGACATTGGGCTGGGAAAATAATATGTACCTGTGACAGTAAATGCCTACAAGGCAACAGTAAGTTTAGTCCATCACTGAGAACAATATAAAACAGTAAAACAACTATGGAAAAGTGAGCGTGACAAGTGGCAGATTAAGAAGTAATCAGAGTTCAGTGGGAATGATCAGGGTAGGTGTCCTGGAAGAAGCAGAATATCACTGATTTTAAAGACAAGTCAGGTCTAATGAAGAAGAGAGGAAAGGGGGACAGAGGAGGGGCAGGTAATCTAGAAAGGAAGCAAGGGTTGTAAGAACTAGTTTAGAAAGTAACAAACCGCTGGGGCATCGGGGCAGTCTGGACAACCACTGCAGCCAGAGTCGCAGCAGCCGCCAGTGCTGCTGCGGCCTCCATGGTAGCCATAGCACATAGTGCCACCCGTGCCTGAGGCGATCCACGACTTCAGACCTTGAAGCCCCTGCAGGCAAGATCTGCTGGGATCGCTGCCACCTCTGCTGCCACCTTGACGTCCTGCCGGCCGTGGGTCTCTTCCCGTGTGCCCTGAGGCAGGCTTCCATCTCCACTTCTGCCCAGCTCCTGTCCTGCTCCACCCCCTCTGGGGCGAGCAGCTGAGATAGCACCACCTGCTGGCGATTCAAAAAAGTAAACCTACAGCCCCACTGCATGGACAGATTCCAAGGCAGTGGGAAGTGGGTTTCAGATTATCCATACACCTGTCGGCGGATACCAGGACCTGCAGATAGATTCTGAATCACAACTCCGCACTTAAGTAAATCTCAAAACTGCAAAAAGGACCACCCCCAACCTACAGTGCAACTCCAGAACTGAACAAAGTAAGAGGGCATAAATAAAGAAGAATAGGAGATGGAACAAACAGAAGTAAAACCAGCCCCTCTACCCCTGAATAACAGAATTAAAGAAGACGGTGACATGGAGGGAAGGAAAAAGCAGGGAGGAAAAAAAACCCCACAAATGAAGAAAAATCAAAAGAAGAATATAGGTCTCACACAGACCCCTGGGAGGTCAGACACTGAGAAACAGACTTCGGAACACAAACAATGAAGAACCCCCAGAATTTTGCTCACATGCAATGAACCCAGACATCAAGACACTAATAGAGAGAATTTAAAAATTGAGGAGATACAAGAGTAAAATAGGAAGGAGCTGATGTCAGAAATAACAGCAGTAAAGAATACTGTGATGGAAATAAATAACAAACTAATAAGCATGGAAAGCAGAATTAGCCAGGCAGAAGAAAGAATCTCAGAGCTTGAAGACCAAAACTCAGAACTAACTCAAACTGTCAAAAACATAAAAAAGAAGCTCAAAAAAACAGAACAAAACCTTCAAGAGATGATCACTTCAGGAAACCGAACCTAAGAGTAATTGGCCGTCCTGAGGCAGAGAAAGAAACAGAGGCCACACTGGAACAAATATTTCATGAAATCATTCAAGAAAACTTCCCCCATCTCAACAGTGATGAAAAAATTCAAACACAAGAGATTCAGAGAACCCCTGCAAGACAACAAATGAGAAGACCAACTCCCAGAAATTAATAATTCACCTAAACAAAGTAGGTATAAAAGAAAAACTCCTAAAGGCAGCAAGAGAAAAAGGTCAGACTACCTACCAGGGAAGACCAATTAGAATAGCAGCAGATTTATCTACAGAAACCCTCCAGGCTAGGAGAGCTTGGAGCCCTATCTTCAAAGTCCTAATAGATAAACAATTTCAACGGAGAATAATCTACCCAGCCAAGTTAAGCTTCATCAGCGAGAGAGAATTAAAGTCTTTCCCAGATATCCAATCCTTAAGAACCTACGCTGCCAACAGACCAGATCACCTCTACATGAAACACTTAAGAAAGTATTGAACACAGAAGAAAAGGAAAAAAGAACAACAACGTTCTTCACAAAAGTACAGGCAAAAGATTAAAAACACACATGACCAACCCTAAAACCAAAAGAAAGACAACACACAAATAGAAAGAACAACAACTCTGTAAACATTATGATAGGGATAAACTCCCACATTTCAATAATTAGTTTAAATGTGAACAGACTAAAAGACACCACTGAAAAGACATAGAATGGCAAAATAGATAAAATATCACCAGACAACAATCTATTGCCTTCAAGAGACTCACCTGACTAGAAAGGACACTCTCAGACTCAAAGTAAGAGGATGGGAAACAAATTTTCAGGTGAGTAGACCACAAAAGAAAGGAGGAGTCGCAATCCTAATCTCAGACAAAATACCCTATAAGCTACCAAAAATTACAAAGATACAGAAGGCCACTACATAATGATAAAAGGTTCAATCCATCAACAAGAAATATCCATCCTAAACATACATGTACCCAACATAGGAGCACCAACTTTCATAAAGCAGCTCCTAGGTAAACTAAAAAAAGATAACAACTCCAATACCATCATAGCTGGGGATTTTAATACCCCACTCACAACCCTAGACACATCATCAGGACAAAAAATCAGCAACGAGATCTGAAACCTCAATGTGACTCTTGATCAAATGGATTTCACTGACACCTACAGAACACTCCATCCAAAGACCACAGAATACACATTCTACTTATCACCACATGGAACGTACTCTAAGATTAACCACATACTTGGCCATAAATCAAGCATAAGCAAATTTAAAATGACTGAAATTTTACCATGCACCTTCTTGAACCACAGTGGAATAAAGATAAACATTAACACCAACAAGGTTCCCCCAAAACCCACAAAGACATGGACACTTATCAGCATGATGCTAAACAACTCCTGGGTCAATGATGAAATAAAAACAGAGATTAAAAGATACCTGGAAACAAATGAAAATAAAGAAACATCTTACCAAAATCTCTGGGATGCCATGAAAGCTGTAGTACAAGGGGAATTTATATCCCTACAAACGCACATGAAGAAAATGGAAGGATCATAAATTAATAGCCTAACAATCCACCTAAGAAAGCTGAAAAAAGCAAGACCACAAAAACCCTAATTTCAGCAGAAGAATCCAAATCACCAAAATAAAAGCCCAAATCCAGGACATAGAAGACAAAAAGATAATACAAAAAAAATCAATGAAACAAAAAGCTGGTTCCTCAAAAGGATAAACAAGATTGATGGTCCCCTAGCTAGACTGACCAAGAAAAAGAGAGAAAAAGCCCAAATAAACACTATCAGAAACACAAAAAATGAAGTCACATCTGATCCTGAAGAATTACAAAGATCATTAGAGACTACTATGCACACTTGTACGGAAACAAACTTGAAAACTTTAAGGAAATGGAGGACTTTCTATCATCACACAACCTGCCTAAACAAGAAGAAATTGAGACCCTAAATAGACCAATAATAATCAAGGAAATTGACTACGTAATAAGAAAACTACCCACCAAAAAAAGCTCTGGATCAGATGGCTTTCCAGCAGAATTCTACAAGACAATTAAAGAGGAGCTGATACCAATCCTACTGAAGGTATTCCAGGCGATTGAGAAAGATGGAACTCTCCCCAAATCATTTTACGAAGCTAACATCACATTGATACACAAGCCAGGTAAAGACCCAACAAAGAAAGAGAACTACAGGCCAATATCTTTGATAAACATAGATGCTAAAATTCTCAACAACATCCTAGCGAACCGGATTCAACAACACATCTCAAAAATCATCCATCATGACCAAGTAGGCTTCATCCCTGGGATGCAAAGCTGGTTCAACATTCGTAAAACCATAAATGTAATTAAATATATCAACAGATGCCAAAACAAAAACCACATGATTATATCATTAGATGCAGAAAAAGCTTTTGATAAAATCCAGCACCCCTTCGTGATAAAAACCCTCGAACATCTAGGCATATGGGGAACATACCTCAAAATAGTAAAAGCCATCTACGAGAAACCTACAGCCAGCATACTCCTAAATGGACAAAAATTGGAACCATTTCCTCTGAAAACTGGAACAAGACAAGGATGCCCACTCTCACCCCTCCTGTTCAATATAGTATTGGAAGTCCTGGCTAGAGCAATCAGAGAAGAGAAGGCAACCAGGGGTATCCAAATAGGAAAAGAGGAAGTCAAGTTATCTCTCTTTGCAGATGACATGATTGTGTACCTTGAAAACCCAAGAGAATCTGTCAAAAACCTCCTTACACTGATAAGGATTTTGGCAAAGTCTCAGGATACAAAATAAATGTGCAAAAGACAATCGCATTTCTTTACACCAATAATAAACAAACAGAAACCCAAATAAAAATCACAATTCCGTTCACAATAGCCACAAAAAAAAAAAGAAATACCTTGGCATCTTCCTAACCAGAAACGTGAAAGACCTTAACAATGAAAACTACAAAACACTGCTCAAAGAAATCAAAGATTACACAAACAAGTGGAAAAATATCCCATGCTCATGGATTGGAAAAATCAACATTGTGAAGATGTCCATCTTACCTAAGGCAATCTACAAATTCAATGCAATACCCATCAAATTACCAGCAACAGTCTTCTCAGACCTAGAAAAAACAACACAGGAATTCATATGGAAACACAAACATCCAAGAAAAGCCAGAACAATCCTCAGCACAAAAAACAAAGCAGGTGGTATCACATAATCAGACTTCAAACTTTACTATAAAGCTACAATCATCAAAACAGCTTGGTATTGGTACAAAAACAGGCATATAGACCAATGGAATAGAATTGAGATTCCAGAAGCAAAACTTCAATTTCTCAACCAACTCATCTTCAACAAAGCCTCCACCACCTACCACTGGGGAGAGGAGAACCTTTTCAGTAAATAGTGCTGGGAAAACTGGCTGACCACATGCAGAAGATTGAAACAGGACCCCTATCTATCCCCATACACAAAAATTAACTCTAAATGGATCAGAGACTTAAATATAAAACCTCAAACCATAAGAACCTTAGAAAATGAAGGACATACCCTCATGGAAATTGGAACTGGCATCCAATTCCTGAACAAAACCCGAAACCCACAGGCCATAAGAGAGAAGATAGACAAGTGGGACCTCATTATACTGACAAGCTTCTGCAAAGCCAAAGAAACCATCAAGAGAGCAGGGAGACAGCCTACAGACTGGGAAAAAGTATTTGCCAATTCCAGGTCTGACAAAGGCTTAACATCTTGGATCTACAAGGAACTCAAACGTGCTGAAAAGAAAAAAGCAAACAACCCCATTATAAAATGGGCCAAAGATATGAACAGACACTTCTCAAAGGAAGACATCCGAGCAGCCAACAGACACATGAAGAAATGTTCAACCTCACTAATCATCAGGGAGATGCAAATCAAAACCACACTGAGATACCACCTAACTCCAGTCAGAATGGCAATTATCAATAACTCAAAAAATAACAGTTGCTGGAGAGGGTGTGGCGAAAAGGGAACACTGCTACACTGTTGGTGGGAGTGCAAACTAGTGCAAGCTCTGTGGAAAACAATATGGCGATTCCTAAAACCTCTAAATATTGACCTCCCATATGATCCCGCAATCCCCCTACTGGGAACTCAAATCACTCTGTGAAAAAGATACCTGCACACGTATGTTTATCGCAGCATTGTTCACAATAGCAAGAACCTGGAAGCAACCATGCTGTCCATCAAAAGAGGACTGGATTAAAAAAATGTGGTACATATACACGATGGAATACTACGCAGCCATAAAAAACAACAAAATCATGAATTTCGCAGCAACCTGAATGGAACTAGAGTCTATAATACTGAGTGACCTCTCACAGAAACAAAGATCTGAGAATCACATGTTCTCACTCATATAGTGGACCTTGAACATCCAACGTAATACTATAAGAAAATAACTGACAGTGGTGGGATACTATGGGGACAGAGGGGAAGGGAGATGGAATTAACGGTAGTAAATATCTGTCTGGGGACAGGGAGACACCTCTTATCAACAAGGGTTTTGTTGAAGCATATTTGTATACCTAACCCTTAACTGTACCCCACAATATCATAATAAAAAATATTGATTATTAAAAAAAAGAAAGTAACAAACTGTGTTGGAATGCTAGAAAGTAACTAAATGTTACTAAATGTTAGAAAGTAACAAGAAAAGACTCCCCCCTTTCTGAATTAAATCATAAAAACAGCTAGTCACAGATCATCTGAAAGTCACTATCAAGGGGTAAGTAAAGGAAACCATCTCCCAAAAGATAATTTAAAATCTCTCAGACACAGTCATACTAGAGTATTTGGAAAACAGCTGTACATGGAAACATAGGTGCAAATACTCCCCCCATCAAGCCTCAGAAGATATATAAATCCACAAAGGAAGACAGTGCTTCAGAGTGTCTGAAAGCAAGAAACCAGAGTGAGGACATTCTGTGAGTTTCTGACAAGAGAAAAGGACATTTAAAAAAATTCATAAAGTCACATGAAGCAAATGTGTTGATTTAAAGTATTAGGCACCTGAATTTTAGCAAGTTTTTCATTTCTGTAACTTTTTATTTTGAAATCATTTCAAATTTATAGAAAAGCTGCAATACTACAAAGCACCCACTGCACTCCAGCTTGAGAGACGAAGTGAGACTCCAACTCAAAAAAAAAAAAAAAAACTCACATGTGCCCTACACACACATAAAACATACACAAATATTTTCTTCTGAAACATGTGACAATAAATTGCAGACATGATGCCTTTTACCTGTAAATATTCCAATGTGATTTCCACAATATAAGGACAATCTGTTATGTAACTATAGTACTTTGACCAAAATTAGGAAATTAACAGCCATACAATACTATCATCTACAAACGATATTCTATTTTACAAACTGTACATATATGACTTTTAAAGGAAAAAAACTGACTCAGATCCAATCCAAGATTGTACATATTTATTTTTTTGACACAAGATTTTTTTTAAGTTTACTGAAGGCAGATATAATTAGATTTTAAAAATCCAGTGCCCAGCAATGTTATCCTACCTTGTTTTTTTCATTTTACATGCTTTTCTCTTTATATGCTCCATTATTTTTAAAAAAAAAATAAAATTTGGGAGAGGCATATGAAGCTCAGTAAACTCTTTATCATGCATAATCAGAGTTACAGGACTATACTGTCCTCTCATGAGTTATGCATATTCCCATTTCTCATTTAACCACCAAAACCTCGAAAGCAACTTCCCTTACTCATCTCTGTATCCCTCATAACTTACATGTTACTATGATTGTTGGGAGGGCAAAGTATGTTTGATGTCTGAAGAATGATTCAGAAAAACAGAAAGAACAGAGCTAGTCTTTTCAAGTTAAACTCTCCATTAATATTCTTCAAGAAAGAGAAAAAGGAATTGTACATCAAAGCAATTAGAGAATAATAGTGTGTGAACATGAAACAATATATTTAATGGTATTAATGGTATTTAATGGTATTAATCATTTAGAATAAGTGGTATTAATCATTTAGAATAAAGGAAAATATTCCATATTCCACCCCTCCACTCATACCTTCCAGAACAGTGACTCCTTGGTCATAGTCCCTTTTACAGTCAGTGCACTGCTGTCACTTGCCATTGATTCTGCGACACACATTTATTCACATTTTCATGTCTCTGATACCAATGGCATCTTGCTAACACCATGGGCCAGGTAGTAACCATAACATAGCACATGATGTTGTTTATGTAAAATCAAGAAAGCAGAAGCATCAAAACACGCTAAGTGAAAGTCAGCAGCTAGGGAGAGCACCCTGGAGTCTGCAGAAGAGCACTCTAAGACTGCCACCTCACTAGCACTCTTAATGTACAGAGGGTGACAGTGTGCAAAAAACACTCACCTCCACAGTTGGAGTCAGAAAACGATTCAGAAGACCTAGACTCTGACTGTAAATTTCAAAATACTGTAACCAATTCATTTAATTTAAATGTTCCTTTCTATGTTTATCTAATAAATATAAAAATGAATATTCTAATGAGTAAGAAAGCACTTTATTATAGCTTGCTTAACTGTCAAGGTTTTATCTTAGCAGAACATAAAATCTTATAATTACTGGCATCTTAGATGCAATAACACACAGTATTTCAAGCACAGAGGAGAACACTGTCCAATGTCTGAAGAGTTCCTTCAGAAGCAGACCACAGCAAGGCCAGAAGCCTAGCATGACACCCACCAGCTGTAACCTTCTGCAGACACTGACATGGTTCTTGCAAGCCAGAGGGCACTGCAACACTCAAGAAGCCACATCTTGGGGCCACATTTCAGAAGGCAGGGTCTGTGTCTCCATTACAATGCACTTCTGGCTTGCAACAGGGCAGGTCAACCGTGTGGGGAGGCCACACAACACGTATATCCCACAAGCCAGACACAGTTGTTGTGTTAAATCTAGACCTACTAACCTGACAACACCCTTTTAATTACCAATTTTTCCTGAATCTCTGAAGTTTTTTTAAATCGAGAAGCTGCCAATTGCATTTTTCTGCTGGTCAAGTTATTCTAAGCATAATATCCAAATAATGAAACATAAATCGATTATTTTAAAGCAACATATTTTTTAATGCAGTTTCATGTACCTTGATCATTTCTATGTATTGTCTTATTTCTAAATTTTATATATTAGATCTAGGCATACACATACACACATATATGTCTAAATATGAATGAGTATATAGAGATAAAGGTATATTTCCAAATGCTTGAGGATAAACTTCAGAAAAAGACAAATCCCTTACAAATGTTCACAGACACATACAAATAAGCTCATAATTATAACTATATTGCTATGACTCAGGCAGTAAATATGCATAGCTGCAGATTCAATCATTTCTTAAAAGAACGTTTCGTCCAGGTGTTAGGATGCAAAGGTGAATGAAAATGGTTATCTAAAAAGCTCACAATCAAAGGAATCTTAGAGATAACACTCAGATAAAAACATAAGACCCAGAGAAATAAAGAAATGTATCCAAAGTAAAATGGCTCGTTGGTAACAAGGTTGAGACAGAGGCATTTTCAATCAGCAATCCAGGAATATGCTCATTTAGTCTCTATTAAACAGTGTTCTGGATTAGACTTGAGGAAAGCATTGCCAGTTTTATAGACAAGAAAACCTGTGCTGACCTGGACTGGTTGGTCCGAAAGCCTGATCTCCTCCCTTATATCACCTTGTCTCTGTGCTAACCACTGCAATGCATTTACAAACTCCAGTCTGTCTCTTCCTGAAAGATGACCTGGCCCAGTGTAAAAGGGGTTCCACGTACCACACCATACTAATTCCTCCCTCCTACTAAAAATATAATGGGAGAGAGGGTAGAGCAGGAATACAATAGCTGATATTCTTCCTTTTTTTTTTTTTTTTTAAGTCCGAGTCTCACTCTGTCACCCAGGCTGGAGTGCAGTGACACATTCACTGCAACTGCAGTCTCAACCTGCTGTGCTCAGATGATCCTTCCACCTCAGCCTTCCAAGTAGCTGGAACTACAGGCATGCGCCACCAAGCCCAGCTAATTTTTTGATTTATTGTAGAGAGGAGGTCTCGCCAAGTTGCTCAGGCTGGTCTCGAACCTGTGGACTCAGGTAATCCTCTCACCTTGAACTCTCAAAGTACTGGAATTATAGGTGTGAGCCACCATGTCTGGCAGTAGCTGATATTCTTGAAGTAGAGAAACAGAAACCACCACCGCTTGGAAAAATGAATAAACAAAAGGCAGTCAAAATTACATAGACTATTATACAAGTAAATTACAACCCATTTACTCCACCAGCGAGACACGCCAGTCCTGGGCAAAACAACAGGCAGGAAAAGCCTGACCCTAACATGAGCCTGTGCTGCAAGGGAACCTCAGTGACTCCTACACTGTGAAAATGTCCAAAGTAATGTCTCTGTGGTCGACACATTATTTTCACAAGTGACAGATACACACACACATTTGTGTTTATATAAATGTGTGTTTCCATCAGAACTACATAGACTTAATAACTGAATCCAAATGCTGAAATCCAAAGTTCACATTTCAAGCCCTCTCATGAAGCATACAGAAAACCAGAACAGAAAACCAGAACAGAGAGGAGCCAACCTTGACGGGAATCTTTGGGAAGACACCAGCACCTTCAGGGTGCCAAAGCCCATTTGCATGTTCCTCATTAAAAAGTGAAATGCTATTAGGGCTTCCAAGTTAACCCAAAACCCATTATAAGCCTGAAGAATTATCCTACCAACATATTTCAGCAGTACCCATTCTTTCTTTGTGGAAATGCATTGAGTCCCCTTGCGCAATAACGGGGCTTGAGCAAGCAACAGTGGTGGCTTTAGCTTGTAGCCCATTGCCCTAAGCTTCCTCCAAATTCACATGGCATTTTGTCTGATTTTTCTCTTGGCAGCCACCGCTCTGTATTTTACAAGGGTTACTTATTTTTAAAAGAGTTATGTAAACCCCTATTATCCTTGGACATCACAAGTACAGTAAAGGGCAAAGTTGGAGACCCAGGCTCAGTCATGGCAGGGCTTAAGTGCCTATCATCGTTCATTAGTGTTCCTTACACCTAACCATGGCGCTGGATGCCGTTTACTTTACAGGAACCTGGGGCAACCTCTTGGGTTGTGCACAGGAGGGTCAAGGGGCTTACTGTGGACAACTGGGAGAACTTCCCACCAAATCCTGAGGCCTCTGCCTCTCCCTGGTCTGGTAAGCACTCCCATTCATACTTGGAAAGACCTACTGATCCAGCCCCAGGCAATGCACTGAAAACATTCTGCTAGTTGAAGGATAAATCAAGAGAAACAAAATTTAATACTTTTGCTATGACAGTCTCCTAAGAAACCCAAGTAACAATCAGATCTGTGGTGAGGAACCACCCACTGAATATTAAATCAGGGCCAAATAGATCCTATCCTCCTCCCTAGGACATTAATCTGAAAAATCCCATTTGTCTAGATAGGTGGCAATCACATGAGAAAGAAAAATGCACACATGATCATGGTAAATGTCCTAACAGAGGACTCTGGTGACAGAATGCCAAAAAATAACTGTTGCAAGTTATCCGATGATGAGCTCGCTCAAGATTTCTTATGACGAGATTGCATGACAAATATCTTCTGGTTATGATCTTTGTTCATCTTTCAAGAGGGCAAAATTTTACATGAATGAGCACACCAGAATAGAGGACTCCTTCAGTTTCATCAACACAGAAACTACTAGTTCCTACAATGTGGGAGAAACATGAAAAGCATGTTAAACAATTTAGCTAAGGGCACATGTTTTATTAATGGGGGCGCCATAAATGCTATTTTAGTAGACTTCAAAAGCAAAGTAGTTAATGAGAAGTACAAGATCAACAGGCTAAAAAACAAACTATATCTGCCTCTTTATTCTGAAGGTTACAAAAAAGCAGCACCATTCCTTGTACTTCTGCCAATGCCAAGTCTTTTTATTAGACTAAAGCAGTGCATTACTCTCTAAAGACAAACTTCTTCCAAGACTCAAAAAACAAAAATACACTGTTCAAATATATCCAACAATGCCACTCTGCTAATATTAAAATAACTTACTGCAGTATTCCTTTGACAGAAAGAATGAGGTCATTGCACAATCAGCTCTCCCGAAGTTCCCTCTCATACTCCCTAGCATTTTCAAAGGGTTAATGAATTCCCAAAGCTCATGTACTGAGCATCAACATTTTAAAAAGCAATACATTTTATAATGCAAGTCCATAAGTGCATGCGGTAAATGTGAAAA
This sequence comes from Cephalopachus bancanus, assembly GCA_027257055.1. Classification (NCBI taxonomy): domain Eukaryota; kingdom Metazoa; phylum Chordata; class Mammalia; order Primates; family Tarsiidae; genus Cephalopachus; species Cephalopachus bancanus. The sequence continues at coordinate 3,313,265 of JAPVLO010000232.1, forward strand.
CAGAATAAAATTCATTTAAAGATAATTTTTAACCTGACAAAGCTGCAAAAGTATTTCAACAGTTTTATTGAGCTAAAATGCATATACCATAAAAGTGTACAGAGCAATGGCTTTTCACACACTCACAGAGTTGTCCAACCACCAGCAGTGACACCCTGTCTTGCACAAGCACCGCCCCCAGCTGAGGCAACCACTACTTCCTGTATCCGTAAATTTGCCTATGCTGGGCATTTCATACCAGTGAGCTCATACAGTGTGAGGTCTCTGGTGACTGGTTTCTCTCATCAAACATAATGCTTCTGAAGTCAAAGTTACTCACTCTGAAGAAGCTTGAGATGCTCATGAACCCTTCCATTCATTCTCTCCACTGTCAAGTGTTTTTGTAGTTTTTTTTTTTTTACTCTCCTAAGAACAATGTCAACTGTTTCTTAAGAACCTTCTACAGGTAAGGCAGACGCCATATGGGTCACAAAGGAACCAGGGGCTCCCAGGTGTGCCTTCTGCCCTCAAGGAGTTGAAGGCATAGTTAAGATGGCAACACAGCTATATATAAGTAACTATTTTTAGAATGGAGAAGGACTGATGTGATGGTAATTCACAGGTACTCAATTCAAGGTACTCAGGAGGCTGAGGCAGGAGGATCACTAAGCCCAGGAGTTTGAGTCCAACCTGGGCAACATAGCATAACCTCATCTCTTAAAAAAAATAAATAAATTGTAGAAAGTAGTGCCACCAAGAGAAAATCAGACAAAATTATCGTGTGAGTTTAGAGAAGGCAAGACAAGCAGAATGAAGAAAAGTTCTCACAAGGCAATCTTGGAGGTGACCCTTCTCTCTCATACTCATACACACATACTGATTAGCGAAAGCCAGGATAAAGACAGGGACAGACCATTTCCCACAGAAGCCACTCCACACTTCTTAGATTTGTTTTTCCATTCACATTCACTCCCTGTACTCTCATCTCCCACTAAGTACTTGCATTTCGAATAAATATAACTAGTTCTCAGAATCACCAAGCCCTTTATGATTCTAGCCACTGTACCCACCATTACTTCTCCCAAGAAACACTCTTCCTCCTTCCCATTATCCCCCACCACCAATCCCATCATGTCTGACCAGTAAGCTCCTATCATCCTTCTATATTCAGCTCCAACATCAGCAGCTCTTTCATGAAGTTCACCCTGCCCTCCAGGCAGTCAGTCCTCAATCGGTCTTCCATGCTACACGTGTGTCCCATCACAACTCCTACGCACTACTCTGCTCTATTTATCTTTGGTACCAGTACAGCATCTGGTAAATGTTTGTTTGCACAAGGGCACAGAAAACCAAGTGAAAGGCAAAGAAAGTAGACAGAAAGTAGTTCACTTGGAAAGAGTCAGTCTGGAGCAGGTGAAAGGTAGTGGTGAAGCTATGGCCCTGGGTGCTACATCAGAGAGGAGCAAAGAAAGGGACATTGATTGAGCATCTAGAATGTTTCACTCAGCACCTGTACATCATCTCATTTGGTCTCCATGGCAACCATGTGGCGCTGACATTAGTCTGCCTATTTTCTCCTGAGGAAAAATGAAACAACTTGCTCAAGATCACACAACTATTTCATGGAAAAAGCTCTCTAAATGCTAACATAAAACACACACACACACACACACACACACACACACACACACATACACACACCAATTCAGAGGTGATTCAACTCTTTATTTCCAATTTGAAGAACTGGAGTTCATTTCCCCTGCACCCTACCTCTGAGAGCACACAACCACATTACACCACTGCCAGCAAAACAGAGGCGATGACTTCTGTAGGTCTTTTCACCTGGGTCTGGTCAACCTGGTACAAACCGTGCCTACTGGGGTCTGTAAGAAAGGATGCAGCAGGTCTATGAGGGAGGTCTGACAGTTTGACTAGAAGAATTTTACTTGGATAGAGATAAGGGGGTAGTTCTCAATCAAAACATAGCATCGTCTTAAAAAGGTTCAGTTCATAGTCCTCTAATCAATAATGAGCAATTAAAAAAAAAAACACTGTTTTATTTAAAAGTTTTACTCTATCATTTTTACAAGTGTTATTTTTGGAAAAAAAGATGAACATAGGTTATAAAACAATGGCTATGTCAGTAAAGGTGTAATGTTTAATAGAACAGGGAAAAAATCAGAGGAAGTAATTTATCATTTGTATGTTTATCAAGCTTGAGAAGAAAACTTTTTCATTATACAGTCCATGTTTTTCTTAAAGATTTTATTAAAAAACTAATAAAATATGTCAAAGGCCAAAGAATAATCATGAAAAGAGGATTATAACTTCTCATAATCTTATAACACTCACCCTAAAAAGCTGTTGAGATGGAATATTAAGGCAACATTGTTAGAAGTTTTTAAAAAGTGTCACAAAAGCAGTTTATGGGTTCAATCCCATGTGATTCCCAGAGAAGTCAACATGTTATTAGGAAAAATTTAAGAAACATATTATGCCCAGTGAATATCTGTGCTGTCCCACAAAATTAAACAAAAGCTGCTTATCCAGTCTCATTTTTCCTACTAGCAAAAAAGGAAACAGAGGTAGCTGACCTTACTTTCACTACAAGTGACCATGCACAGTTAAAGTCGTCTCTTGCTAAAAGCACAAGCGTCAAGAAGGGAAATGAAATGGGAACTGCTGGAGGCTTTATACTCAAATATACTTTGTTAAAATAATTTGTTTAAATAATTATAAGGACAATTCTCAGAATCCATAACCTAGCTGGTTGCATAACAAAACAATAAAAATGTTTTTGGAGTAACTATTGACCTTAAATTCTGCTTTACTATTTTTTTATTTAAATCAAATCTATCCTGATTATAGTCATTGATTTTCATATCATTTGTCAGGTCCATCCTCAAAACTACATACAGCAATCAACATTTTATCTTATTTTTTAAAGTCATAAGATGGCCATTATGTCAACAGCAAAACTAACTGCATCTGAAGAATGTAGTGTAACTACCAAATAAAATAGAGCCAAGCCAATGTGATACAGTTACATGCATCATCTTGACTGCAGCACCTGAGGATAAGGTAAAAATGGGAAGCACTGAATAAAAGCCCATATGAGCTAAAGCAAGTTCTTAGATGCTTTCCTGTATCTTTGTTAGTTAAGACTTAGATATTTGTGTGCTGAACACATGGGAAACCAGCTCTCTGGTCTCTTAGTCCTCGCCACACTGGGTCTTCCTTCCAACCCCTACCCCGAAGCCAAAACTAAATCTCAACCTTACTGAACTTCCAGACACCAAAACCCCCAGAGCTCAAGAGCAGTCCCTGGAAACTTGAGGAAGAGAGTGATGGCACAAAGACTACCCTTTCCAGAAGGAAAAAGCTATGATCCTTGAGTCAGTGGTTGAGAACCAATATGAGAACAGTCGCACAGAAGAGTTGGTGAAAAGGAGCTCCACTCTCAAGGGTCCCAGAGTGTTGGCAAGAAGCAAGTCTGGATTTCTACCAGTGGAGGCAGCGAGGGCTAAGGAGCTGCTTGCCCAAGTCAGGGTCCCAGGCTCAGAGCACATAACCTAACCCTAACCAAACCCAACCCAACCTAAAACTCCAGGGGCAAGGGGACTGACATCAGCTTAACTTCGGCCCAATGGAGAAGGAAAGGTGAGTACTAGGACCTGAGAGTAAGAGGGATCCCAGAGGGGACATTCTGACTTCCTTCAGCATGCCCCAAAACTTGGCAAGTCCACACAGAGTATTTTCTTTCTAAACTAAAGTAATAAACTATGAGGAGGACATGAGTCTCCACATCAGTGTCTTCAAGTCAGGGTCCCACTCCCTAGCCACTACCCCCTACAAACACGTACTATTCCCAAGACGGCATTCAAGAAAGTGCCTCTTCCAACAGGGCTTCCTTGGGTTTGCTATGGTTGGGACCTGAAACTGGCAAAGTATCATACGGGCACTATTCAGAGCCTGGTGAAACCCTCACACCCATGCCCAACGGAACAATCCAAGAGAGAAAGACAAACCCTCTTTCTTTCCTCCTTGCCTCTTGGCTGACACATGGCTTCATTTTCTGATTTGCTTTAGTTCATTCATTCCGCAAACATCTACTGAGCACGAAACATTATAAGAGAGTCACTGTGGTTAAGAGTGCAGAAGATGAGTGGTGAACATTACCTGCACTCAAAGGCTCATAATCAAGCAGGAAAAACAGACACGTCAACATATAACTACAACACAAGGAAGTGCATACCACAGCAAGGATCAAAATTAAGTAGAACCAATCATACCAGAAAAAGAGATTCTTCAGAAAGATACCAATTTGGGAAGTTCACACTAAGAAGAGAGGGAAAGGCTCTGAAGGAAATCTCCTCAACCCTCTGAGACATCCCTCTATCCCACTTTGCCTAAGTAACTTGGCCTCAACAGGTCAATGTTTACCTGCAGCAAACAAAGTCCATAACTGCTTCTCACCTCATTACTGAGAGGTTAACACTCAAGCAAGGGAAAGTGCAGCAAGAACCATCAAAGAAGGTCCTGAGAGGACAAATGAAAAAATAAAGGCTGTGGTATCTGAGGGAACAGGATGAGCAAACGGGCACTCACAGTACCATGTGACACTTGCTATGACAGGAGGGTGCTGTGGGTCCACACAGCAGGGGCAGCTAACCTAGAAAGGGAGTCAGGAAAAGCCCCCCGGGGCAAATGAGTTCCAGGCAGGGATCTGAGCAGAAGTTGGCCAGCAGGAAAAGGGGAATTGGTGTGGGGGAGGGCAGGGGGGAACGGGCTGCATGCCTGGGGCAACAGTGATCACACAGAAGATGGCAACATAGTCAAAAGCCCAAAAGGACAAGTTCAAGGACACTCAAGAACTGCAACAAGGTTAGATAAAGAAGTTCCCCATGAGAGAGTAGGGTTTGAAGATGACACAGGAGACTAGAGTAGGGGAAAGACTGTGCAGACCGTCATCCTCAGAGGAAGGGGAAGAAGGGCATGGTTGGCTTTACACTTTGGAAAGCTAACTAGGGCTGCAGTGAGAATATGTGGGGGAGTGCAAGACCACAGGCAGGCAGCCCAAGCAAGAGCATGCCAGGGCAGTGCAGGAGAGAGAAGATGGCAACTAGGCTGGGGTTGCCAGGGATGGGAGAAACTGTAAAACTTGAAATCATTCAATGGAAGATGCAGGGCAAAGCACCATGGCTACCCACCAAATACAGACAGGAGCCGTGGGTATTCCTTACAGGACTACAGCAGTGATGGGGTGAACCAGAAAAAAATAAAAAACACAATAAGAGCAGGGTGCATGGTATGGGGGATAGAGCAGCAGCACTTACCTGACAAAGAAAGCAAGTCCTACTGACACAGGAGGACACAAGCCAGCTCTAAGCAGCCAGCACTTCCCCATATAGTCCCACGATCTGCCATCCTTGGTGTAACGAGAGTTACCATTACTACCCTGTAACTTAAAGCAACTTCAAGCTCCAATCATCTGATGATAGCTAATTAAAGCCCCTATTTCAATTACCCCTCATTCAGGGACCGCGGTACAGAGAACCAGAAGACAGTCTAAGCATGCCATGGCAATTCTGTGAACGAGTGGGGTAGGTCACCATAATGACCCACACAGGTTCCCAGACTTTCCAAAAAACACTCCATCAGTGACAGCTGTCAACAGTGTCAAACAGGCCTGGGGGCAGAGCAGGTTTAAAAGGGGGACTTAAAAGCACTTACCGTTCCCTGGTAGCACCAGCTTGGCCTAACACAGAGCAGAGTTAAGGAATCCTGAATAAACCAGGGAGACAGGGAAGGGCAAAGGGAAGAAATGAAACGCTGAGTCAGACCTTACTTTTTAGAATGTATGTTGCAAGGAAAAACATCCTCATCAACAACAACAACCTACTATTTGACTGACAGCTGGACGGTTAATGGAATGATTTTGAATACCTGCACCTGCAACAGGAAAATGTGCATTTGAAACCCCCTTGGGCAATTGATTAAGAGATCTGGGCCATCCAAATGATGCCCTCAAGACTGTCAAATTCCAAGAAACACAAAAGTTTCGTTAACTGTTTTACAATGAGAATATTAAATTTAAATCAAAAATAGTGTTTTATGTATTGTACGTCCTGCGCTTTCCATTCCATTAGAGAAGCTTATATAACCAGTGTCTGGTTTTATTGTATAAATCTTGAAGCATGACTACAAAATTTATATAGTTTTAGCCAGGCATGGTGGTGTGTGCCTGTAGATCCAGCTACTTGGAAGGCTAAAGCAGAAGGATCACCTGAGCCCAGCAGGTTGAGGCTGCAGTGGCCATGAACATGCCACTGCAATCCAACCTGGGTGATAGAGTGAGACTCCAACTCAAAAAAAAAAAATGTACACAGTTGTTCTAGCTAGATTTTTTTTTTTACATACTCTTGGTGATATCCATGTTCTACTTAGTTATGCCAAATGACAACACATTCTATGAGAAAATATACTCCAGTTTTACAGTTCACTTTAAAGATAATGTAACCAAAATCCACTGCACCAAAAATGGGGAGTTTCCTTAAAACAGCATCTTTTTTCCCTGTTGTCATTGAAATTACTAGGGAGTAACTCCTGAGTTAACTGACTCTATGGCATTTCTGTATTTCTTATCAATATTATGCAATGCACCTAACAAAATAGTTGCTTCTTTCTAGTAACTCAAGTAAAAGTAGGAGATGGCTGGCACACTTGATTTCACACCACATGGAAGCACTTAACGCAAAGAAAATTATGCTACAGTGGTCACAGGGCAGGGCTCTGAAGACAGTAAAAAGTGGCTGAGGCCAGTGGCTAACGCATTAACTGGGACATGGATGGGCAGAAGTCCCCAACAGGAGGAACTCTCAGAAGGTGTGACTCACTGGCATTTCAAAGCTACTCAGTTTTCCTCTAATTCCTTCCCTCCACCACTGCAGGGTTTTCTTCTGGGCACAACTCTCCTTTTACCAGACCAACATACCATGGAATATAAACTATACTGTCAATGATTTGTTGTTCTATTGAAAAGAAAGTTTCCTGTGCCTTCCTCTCATTTTTGAAATAAACCGAGCTCCAACATTTTCTTATTTCTCAAAAATAAATACAACACAAGACTGATGAATCAAGTGGCACAAAGAAGTGCCCTAGACCAGCGAGAAAGAACTTAAGTATGAGTCAAGGACTGCCACTAAACAGCCTCGTGGCCTTGATTGGCATGTCCACCCAAGCCCTTCTCTGTCTCTGCCACCTCCACCCAGACCCAGCTGTTTGGCTCCTCTAGCTCTAGCTTCCAGCTCACCCTTTCCTCACTTTAACCTTCCAAGAACCCACTTGCATCATTTCACCTTCCTGCTTGGGAATCACCTGTTCTACCCTGCAAGCCACACTGTCTCAAGCAGCTGAGGGCAATTAAGGACAAAAAACATGCTTATGGAGCTGTTTAATTTTTAACTGAAAACGAAAATAGCTCTATTTAGTACTATGCTAGAAAACACACATTCTTACCACTTGCATTTGTTTGTTGAATATAAAAATATCAATGAGAAAATTAGCACTTCATTTTCAAACATCAGAAATGTTATGCATGAGCCCACGGGTTCGAGACCCACCTGGGCAACTTGGTGAGACCTCATCTCTACAATGAATCAAAAAAAATTAGCTGGGTGTGGTAGTGCGCACCTGTAGTTCCAGCTACTTGGAAGGCTGATGCGGAAATATCTCCGGAGCCCAGCAGGTCGAGGCTGCGGTGGCCAGGAACATGCCACTGCACTCCAACCTGGGTGATAGAGTAAGACTCCAACTCAAAAAATGAAAAAAAAAAATGTTATGAATATGTGGGGATAACTGAAGGGGCAACTAATGCATCTTTCAACCTGGCATCCCACCATGAGCTGGAACCGCTCACCAGCGGCCCAGGCCCTCGGCTTCCCCAACTGCCCGCCATTAACCCTGCGTGAAGCCTGGACCTCAGTCAGTCCGGTCTGTGTACTGACTCTCCCAAGAACACTTCTCACCAACACCTCTCTCCTCCCACTTACACCAACACCTCTCTCATCCCTCCTATCCTCACGATTTGGCTCAAGTCCACGTCCCTGATGGCAGGCTTGCCTGCCCAAGCTCCTTACCCTCTTTCTCTGAACTCCTAAAGCATCTCCATATCTCTTACATATTTTATCTCACTTCATATTCCTTACCTACTCCAAAATATTACCAGAGGAGGTGAAGGGTACTGAAGGAGTACTTACTCACTACAGTATTTGTTAAAGATGCTTTGGTCAAACTACTCATTCCTTAAAGTCAAAGACCGCTGCCATGCTAATACTTGACTGATGAAACTAACAATATGAGTTATTCAATCACCCATTAAATATAGTTTATGAATTTCTTTTAAGGAACAGAATGTACTGGTCAGAGAATTCTATTTATTCCTTTAATTCAACAGCATATACATTTCTTCCTAGTAGGAACTGTCAGGCAAACTATCTATTATAGCACACACAAAAAGTACAGAGTTGAGACACTGTCATGAACAAAGTTTTATATATTAAAAATTGGAAACCCAGACCTTGCAACTCCCTTCAGTTCTTGTAACCCAAGTCGAAGGAATAAACACAGCTTGTTTTCTTTGAACTCTCCCTACAGTGTTATGTCTAAATGAGCCTTAAAGAGCTGCTTAAAAATAACCAGGAGGGCCAGATTCCGGGAGAAAAATACATACAACGTATAGATGAATCTGTTTCCCTAAATTGGCTGTTTAGTTAGGGCTGTGCTATTTCCTGCTCAAATTGGTTTCCTGCAATTTGTTAAGGCTGCCAAATACTTAGTGATCTCAGTGATATACTTAACACAAATAGGCAAGTCTTTCTTATTTTTCATAATGACAACAAATTTACAGAGAAACTTGCACAGTGAGGATAATAATAAAAGTGAGTTCATTTGTCTTTTTTTCCAGATTCATCATGTCAGCTGATTCCTAGTAGCTTCAACAAATAGCCTCCTAATATTATTGATTTGGGGACAGTTTTTTCAGCAGTAGGCAGGGTCAACCATGAGAGGTCTGAGCTCAGCATAAGCCAGAAAAACTAAAAGATCTATGTGGGAAGAAAAAAAATCAATACCCAACATTGATTTTTAAAATCAAAAGATGCAAGATATTAATGAAAAGGTAAGTTTGTAACTATGTACAATAAAAAAAAAAAACTCACCTGGTATAAAAGCAAACCAAGATAATCGAGTAATGGAGTAAAGAACCCGAGGCAGTGAGGACACAGTTAAGTTCTTTAGAGCACACTCATTTATTAACGTGGCATTACAATCTGCTGTGTGTCACACAATGTATTATTTTGCCCGAACAGTTTTACATGCAAATACTTATTGCAACGAGTCATTGCCTTGGTTCAAAGCTTGGCAAAAAATAGTTTCAGTAAAGTCTTCAGAAGAACCCACTTTCCTACAATATAAAATATATTCTCAAAACTATATATATAATAAAACTTGGTTCCTATATATGGAATCCTAGGGTTCTCAGTTCATCAAATACAATGCCCTATATTCACACATAGGAATAGCCCAGGGCTGGTATGAATAAGAATCCTGTGAGAAAGAAAGCATTTTAATAAGTATTAAAAATTCAACTCACATTTAATATATAATTTACCTGACACTGAAAAATGTAGAAAAGGCGAATGACGTTTTCATCAATATATTTTTGTAAGCTTGAAAAATCAATTCATAACACATCTAAATTTCAAACCATAAGAAATCTATTATTAAGTACTAATGGAAACCCCCAAATCAGACAAACTCAGAAGAGAACATAAATTTGGAGGCCTTCTACATTCATAAACACAGTTTTTTTAATTTTAAGAAGACTAAAGCTTTGCTGATTACACAATCATAGTCTAACTGCATTCTTAACCTAAAGGCAATATCACTTCAACACAGCTGCCAAATCTGAGATCTTCTCCTGGGTTAGACTGGAATGGGTAAGGAAACCACATACTCAAAAAGCCTGTCCTATCACCCTTGAGTCTTTTTCATACTAGTGCAGACAGGAAAAAAGTATTTGTAAGGCACATGGGACTATGCAGACGAGCCCAGCTCCTCTGAGTCCAAGGGGTCAGCACCTCCAGCACACCCAAACTGCAGTGGGGAGGCTCTGCTGAAGGCTGAGGAGGACAGTCCACCCCTAGGCAATGCCCCGCGGGATAATCTCGGGCAACTGGGAAGTGAAAAGGGAGGAAACAAGATTCACAAGCCAACAACCTTAGGAGCCACCTAGCTCCACACCCTCAGCATATCACTCAGCCCAAATGATGGAGCCACAGTGCCAAGCCCCAGCATGTTCTAGACTAGAGCTAAGCAACAAAGCCTTCTGCAATAATGGATGTTCCGTATCTGCACTGTCCAACATGTGAACACCAAGCCCACGCAGCTACTGAGCATGGAATGTACCTGTGGAATTTAGGAGCTGAAAATTTTATTTTAATTATTTTTATTTAACTTGCCACAGTCACATGTGACTAGCAGCTATCATGTAGAGCATGTAGTTCTAGCCTGATCACCAAAACACAGGTGGTACTCTAAGAGCTATCAGAGCCTAGGTTGGTCACAGCTGAGCTGGACCCAAGAGTCCATCAGCCACGTCCAACCTAGAAGGGGAAGGGATGGGGCCAAGAGTTCATCACAGTGTCGGTGGATCTTCTGCAGGCCACACACACCTCGAGCAGTCAGAGAAAACCTTACAACCCCCATCCACTCTCTCAAAGAGAGAACCCAACAAGGAAAACATTTTCTCTCCACTCACAGCTAAATGAGGGTCAACATGGGAAGAAGCCAGCACCCTTACAGACAGCAGATTCTTTTCTAAGCCTGAGAAGAGCATCACTGAAACAGTTGCTCCCTCCCTCCAGCTGGCTTATGTCATATCCTCTCTACAAATGGCGCAAGGTGTCACTCAAATAATAATAAAATATAACAGCATTTGGTCTGGAGTCAGACTTGAATTCAGCTTTCACCTCCACTGCTCACCAGCTGTGTGACTGTGTGCAAGATAACCACTTTAAGTTGCAGTTTCCTTCTATGTAAGTGGTTTAATAACAGTTCCTTCTTCACAGGGTTACAATGATTAAATGAGAAATACAAAGGACTTAGCAAGTACCTGCCGCATAATAAATATTATTTGTCATCTATCATTATTTCATCACTATTTTTTCATTATCATTATCACCACCATCATCATCATCCTATCTCCTCAACACAGGAATAGAAAAAAATCTACCCATAACAAATCATGTTTTAGAGCAAATTGCAACTTTAAAAACACCCATATATCAAAAGTTAGTCTTAAACCAAAATATTTGATATACTTAATTTCAATATCTTCTAGATTTCTTTTACAATGTTTCTATTTCCTTATAGTCTTGTTACACATCTAATTGTATCTGCCAAAAAAAATCTCTAAACTTTTGAAAGATCTTTTTTCCTATTTTTATGTCCTCTCAAAATGTTTACCATAATTATTTGCTTAGGAGACATTCAATAAATGTCATCTGAATCAAATTTATAGAATTATCTAGAATGATCAAAAGTAGCTACCTTTAAAATGGATTTAGAGATTTGTCTTAAATTAATTCAACATACAATAATAATGAGCACTTACTAAAAAACAGGCACTGTCCTAGGAGCTGAGAATTCAGCTGTGAACAAACAGACGCGGGACAAAGTCCCTGTTGCTTATCTTCTGGTGAAGATAGCAGTCATGATTAGGCAAAGGAAGGTAGAAGATGATGACTAATGTTGGAAAGGCAGACAGGGCCAGTCACAGCATTTCAGGCTATATTCTGTGTACCATGGAGAGACACCACTGGGACAAGGCATGAACTGACGGACTTTTTCAAAAGAATGCAAGGGCCCCGGCATGCATAGCACAGCACAGGGGAGCAGGAGTGGAAGCAGGGGCAGCAAAGAGACTTCTGCAGAAGGTACGGGAAAAGACAGTGCTCATGTGAACTGAAGCTGTAGCCAAGGGGGTGGATGCCCACGGAACATACTCAGGCATGTTTTAAGATGGAGCTGACAAGGCTGGCCAATGGCTTGAGGCAGGGAATAAAAAGGAATTGAGGCTGAACCCCAGGTAAGGGATTCCCATACACTGGGGAAGATGGAGAGGAGAAGCAAGTCTGGGGAAGGGTGCAGAGGCTTGTCTGGGATGGGGCAAGTTGAGGAACCCTGAGGTGGAGATTTAATATAAGCAATTATCCATCAAAGTCTGGAGTTTCAGGGAAAGTTCAGTGCTAGAGACATAATTTGGGGAGTGATAGGCATCTAGGTAAAGATTTAAAAGCCATGCACTTGGACAAGATTACTTAGTGGAAATCAACAAAGAACCCGGGACTGAGAACTGCAAGTGGGATGGGAGGCAATCCGAGAGTGCAACCCAAAAGCCAAAGAGTATCCAGCAACAAGAAAATGCTCAGTCTGTCTAGCATGAATTAACCATGAAGCTTCCTCAACTCTCCCACTAAATCAAAAGATTCAGAGGGCAGGAGTTATTTCTTATTCACCTAAGAGCCTATGCTCTAAACACATCAGAAGCTCGATCCATGTTTACTGCCATAATCATTAGTACGGGAGGGTCAAAATTGCTCCAAATGAATGGTATTTGATCTCCTCTTTCTCAATTTCACAGTCTATAACCAGATTTACCCCTTTCTACTAATTACAGAAAAATCTAACTCTGCTCAAAACTAATTACCCTCAGTATTTCTATGTTGTCATTTCACAATAATCAGCGTAGCTAGCCATCAGTTGGGCAGTTATCAAGAACAATGCTGGACACATAGCAAGTGCTCAGTGAAGACTCGGTAGGTAAACAGACAGGTGAGACAGGAAAGAGGAAATAGAAGGGACATACTATTCAGCCTCTGAACTCTTCTCCAGCAGAACCTACAAATAAAACGAGGCTTACTAGTTCTTTACAGATTCCACTGAACACCACACTTTCATCAATAACTAAGAATGACTGTGATAAACTAAATCTCTTATAAACTTAGAAGAAATGTATTAGAAAACAGAATCATTTGAAATATTTCACAATTTGGAAATAGTAAATCAATATTTTCTAAGTTCAATGCTTTTCATAAATATTTACTCTAAATCTTTAATATCCCCTTAAGCAATCCATTTTACACACACAAAAAAAGAAGTAACTTTTCAAAGCCTAGAGGAGGGTTCAGGAGTTGGATGAGAAAATAAAAATTTCAAAGACTGTTTGAAAGTATATGATTTCTTAGTGAAAAACATTTTCTTACTAAGTATCTTAGTACACTATCTCGTGATGCTAACTTCTAATATTCCCTGTAAAAAGCTGAACATCCAAATAACAAAAGACTTAAGCACAGGAAAACCTATTGAGTGAACTTTTCCCACTTATAACTTTTCTACTAAAAACCCGAAAATTAAAATTCAGCAATACCTGAGGCACCATAAACACCAGAATACCGCTGGGACTTCGAACCAGATGGAGAGGATTCCTTCATTCGATCAATCACATTTTCCGAAAGCTGAAAAAGCAACATCAAAATAAAATCAATTACAAAAGAACAAGAAAGAAAACCAGTGCAACAACATCCACATAATTTAGTCATCTACATCGATATGTGTAATGAATAGCCTAAAGAAAGTAGGCAAATACTCATAGTGGCAAAATAGAAGTAAAGATAGCTTTAAGAAGGTCAAGATGCACACACAGCACCTTCCTTCATTGTTTCTAACGCACAACTAACTGCTCCTTAGAAAGGACTCCTCTCTTCATTTTCCACTAAACTGCAATCTCCGAGAGGATATATTCCATCTGAACTTCAACATTCCTTCCCAAGTCTACGAACATATTTATGCATTGACAGACCTTCGATCCTTCCCTCCCTCAGTCTCAAAAGAAAGTGTTCCTCTCTCCCTCCCTTCCGTTCAAGGCTAACCACATACAGTCACTCCTTCAACAGATTTTACTATGCATCAGCTATGTCCCAGGAACTAGCTAGACTTTTTGAGTATTCAAAGTCATCAAATTGCTTTAAGTGTAGAATAAACAGACAGCTCTCAGGCATTTAAATATAACGTGAAAGGTGCTACTTGAATGAGTCACCCTGCAATGGAAGGACACAGAGAGTATAATGGGCAGCGTGTCTAGCCAGGCTTTGGGGATGGGACTGGAGCAGAGGTCAGGGAAGACTTACAAGGCAAGGATGATTAGAAGCTAGGAAGAGAGTCCAGCACTATGGCTCACGCCTGTAATTCCAGCACTTTGGGAGGCTAAGATGGGAGGATCACGCAAGACCAGGAGTTTAAGACAAGCCTGGGCAACATGATGAGACCTCATCCCTACCAAAAAAAAAAAAAAAAATCAAAAAAATTAGCTGTGGTGGTGTGCACCTGTAGTCCCAGCTACTCAGGAGGCTCAGGCAGAAGGACTACCTGAGCCCAGGTCAAGGCTGCAGTATCGGTGACCACATCACTGCACTCCAGCCTGGCTACAGAGTAAGACTTCAAATCAAAAAGAAAAAAAAAAGTAAGAAAGAAAAGCCATAGGATAAGCGAGTGCTGGAGAGCGAGGAAATGGGGTTTGCCACCATCACACATCCATGTGGAAATGCCAAGGAGGTAGCCGGCAACAGGGCAGAAGTGCTGAGGATACTCACGCCTGGAGGTATGAGCCGTCAGCCCAGTCACCACATCCTCCGCCTTTTCATCTTCACAGCACATACCACCCTCTGACGCTTCTTGCTTACTCTCTGCCTCTCACTCTTAGAAAGCTCCATGAAGGCAAGGATGCGAAGAAATGGTTAAAGACATGAATGGCCGGGCTCGGTGGCTCAGCTTGTAATCCCGTGCCTTTGGGAGGCTGAGGTGAGTGGATTGCCTGAGCCCGCGGGTTCGAGACCTGTCTGGGCAGCGAGACCTCACCTCTACAATAAATCAAAAAATCAGCCGGGCATGGTAGCGTGCGCCTGTAATTCCGGCTACTTGGAAGGCTGAGGCGGAAGGATTGCCAGAGCCCAGCAGGTCGAGGCTGCGGTGGCCGGGAGCGGCCACTGCACTCCAGTCTGGGCGACAGAGCGAGACTCCAACTCAAAAAAAAAAAGACATGAATGAAACAATATGAAAGGATGAATAAAAGAATGGCTGACAAAGGAAGGTGGAGGGGAGGCAGGGTGAAGGAGAAAGTGGAGAGCGAAGGAAGAGATTTCCAGTTCTTGAAGATTCTCAGTGAACTCTTCCACTTAAAGAGCTTGGACTTGATCCTGGGGGTACCTGGACACTACTACAGTATTTTAAGCAGTCATACACTTCAGGAAAATCACTCTGGCTAGTATAGAGGACAGACTGGAGAAGGACAAGCAGAGTGAGATCCCCAAGGAGGCTAAGAGACCAATTAGGAAGCTATTAAGCACACGTCCCCACAAAGGACAGCACATGGTGCCCACATCTGCATATTCATAATAGCAGGCGTGGAGACAAATGCATTCTGTACACTGGCAAATGAACAAGCAAAGCTTGACATATTCACATAACAGAATACAACTCAGCAACAGAAGAGTGAAGCTCTGAGGTGCACTACCACGGGGATGACCCAAAACCATTCAGCTAAGTGAAAGAAGCCAAACACAGAGGTCATACACACACTGTGTGATTCCAATTATACGAAATGTCCAGAAAAAGCAACTCTACAGAGAGGGAGCGTAGATGAATGGTTGCCGAGGGCTGGAGTGGGAGCAGGGATTCACTGTAAATGGGCACAAGAGATTTTATTGGGGGTGATAAAAACATTCTAAAACTGGATTGTAGTAATGATCACACAATTCAATAAATCTATTTAAAAGTGTTGAACTGTACACGTAAAACAGGTGACTTTCAGGGCGCGTAAATTATTCTGCAATGCAGTTGTTTTACAAAAAGCGATTATGGTAATTCAGGGCAGAACATAGTCAAAAGACATTTAGGATTTAAAACAGCTAATACTCACTGAATACTTATTATGTCCCAGGTACTTCACTAAGCACTTCACCCATTTAATCCTTCACAAGCCTATGAGATACTCTTATTATCTCTATTTGATAGGTGAGGAAACTGAACAATAGTCAGATGAAATAACTTGTGGTGCCAGGATTCAAACCCAGGAAGTCACAATCGCAGGTCACACAAGAACACCTCTCTGTGCTACTACTCAGCGTCCAACTAGATATGGCAGCAAAGTCATAAGAAGCACCAGGGGGTTTCCAGGTCGAGCAGCTGGGTGACCCTCTTGCATCAAGAACCTACTTTCAGTTTCCACCTCTTCAACTCACCATGGACCGGCTTTGCCCCTCCCACCCCCTCCACAGCACTGAAAGTGTTCTGGTAGAAGTCTCCAACGGCCAAATAAATAACTTTTCATATTTATGTATATAATTTTTTTATATATGAGTATACATATATACATATAAATTGTGTATTTATTCTTACATTTTTAAGCTTCGGTCAACTTCAAAGTCCTCTTCATTTGATGCAATACGCCTATTTTTTTTTTTTTTTGAGTTGAAGTCATACTCCATCACCCAGGCTGAAATGCAGTGGCATGCTCACAGCCATTCGTGCATCGACCTGCGGGGCTCCAGCAATCCTTCTGCCTCGGCCTTCCAAGTAGCCGGAACTACAGGTGTGTACCACCACACCTGGCTAGTTTTTTATTTGTTGTAGAGACAAGGTCTCACCAAGTTGCCCGAGCTGGTCTCGAACCCACGTGCTCAGGCAATCCACTCGCCTCAGCCTCCCAAAGTGCTGGGATTACAGGTTGAGCCACCAAGCCTGGCTGCAATATACCTATAGAGACTCTTTTTCCACTACTCAAAACAGTTTTTGAACTCATTGATTTTGATGCCTTTTAGTATTTCTTCTGTTTTTGGTTTCACCTATTTCACATTGGCAAATATGTTTTTGTTCTTTTGAGGCAGGGTCTAACTCTACTACCCAAGCTGACATGCAGTGGTGGCATCATAGTTGACTGCAGCCTCCAACTCCTGGGCTCAGGCAATCCTCTCACCTCATCTTCCCAAGTAACTGGGACCACATCAGGTAATTTTATTTTTTTATTTTTTGTAGAGACAGGGTCTTTCTATGTTGCCCAGGCTGGCCTCAAACTCCTGGCCTCAAGCAACCGTCCCACCTCAGCCTCCCACAGTGCTAGGATTATAGGCATCAGTCACTGCAATTGGCCATATATTTTATATTTGTAAAACACTTACACGGCTTCCCTTTATCATCGAACATCTCTGCAACTACCCTCTTCTGGAAGCCCCTCCCTTGGCTTTCCTGTCATGGCACTGTCCTGGTTTTCTGATATTCTGACCATGTCTTACCTCTCTTGCAGGCTTCCCCTCCCCTGTCTACCCTTCAATGCCTTATTCTCTTCTCATTCCATGTGCTCTTCTTGATATTCTCATCAAACCTCCTGATTTCCAACTGCTGTTGATAAATTAACAAATCCTAGCCCAAGACCTGTATCCCAGAAATCAGTCCTGCACACTGAATTGTCCTATGAGCACCTGCCATCAGAGACCAGAACAGAAGCACCTCAGAGCTAGTGTCCAACTGAACTCATTTGCCAAAAAACTTCTTCTTCCTCGTACTTTCCTTGCCTCGTTAATGACACCACCCACCCCAGCCTCTCCAAATGGAACACAGGGCTTGTCCTCAACTCCTCATTCCCCTCATTCTCTCAGGCATGACTTCCTCAACCCTAAATATTTCATGAATTCATTGTCTCTTCTCCCACCTCATCTCGCCTGCCCTTCTTCCCATGACCCTTCTCCTGAAAGGCCAATCTGATAGTGGGAACTCCCTTTTCCAAATTCTTCAACAGCTATCTTCTGTCGACAACAAAGTTCAAAGTCTTTTATGTGGCACTAGAGACCTCATCATGAGACGAGGGCCTCACTCTCCAGTCTCAACGTCAGCATTTCCCAAAGCACTTCACACCCTGCTCTGCACCACTCATGGCTGCCTGTTGGCTGCCATCTCTTTGCCTTTACATGTACCTAGCCCCTCAGAAGGAGCCACCTTTCAAGACCCAGTTCAAGTATCCCAAAGCCTTCACTGACCAAACCAGCTCCCCATACCATTCCAGCCCTGTCTAGCCAAAACTACCCTTCTAGTGCCCTCTGTGACTTGCACAAAGTTCCAGGAGAGGAAGCATCCGCCCACCTGCCATCCCACCAGGTTGCAAGCCCCCATACGTCAGTAAGTCATTCATCAATAAGCATTTACCAGGCCAGGTGCTAAGCAAGGCCTGTGATACATCAGGGAGCAAAGGAGCTGGTGCCTGAAAAGTTCCTTACACCTCAGCCCAGCCCAGAAGGCAGGAGATGGCAAGGGAGGGCCAGAGCTCCACAACTGTGCTCTTGGAAGGAAAACCTACAACTCCCTTCAGGAAGACAAGCAGAAGAAGGGAGGAATGTGCCAGGGAACTTTCTATTTGAAAACACCATGGCCAGCTGCATCTTTTCTAACAACCAATGGTCACTGAGGATGGTACTAAACTCACCTGCAAAGCTGAGACCCATCTTGGGACATTACCCTGCAAGGCAGACTCCAGTCCCCTCAATTTATAGGTGAGAAAGAAGAACCAGTTACAGAGCATCAAGACCAGGAGAGGAATCCCCAATCTCTAGTCCGGTGCTCTAGTTCACTGTTTGTTTGTTTGTTTGTTTGTTTGTTTGTTTGTTTGAGTTGGAGTCTCATTCTGTCACCCAGGCTGGAGTGCAGTGGCACACTCACAGCCACCCCAGCATCGACCTGCTGGGCTCAGCGATCCTTCCACCTCAGCATTCCAAGTAGCTGGACCTACAGGCACACGCTACCACACACCACTAATTTTTTGATTTATTGTAGAGTCGCCCAGGCTGGTCTCAAAAACACGGGTACAGGCAATTCACTCACCTAGGCCTCCCAATGTGCTGGGATTACAGGCTGAGCCACCAAGCCCAGCCTTCTAGTCCACTGTAAAACACCCTCCTGCAGGCCCACGCATATACTAAAAAATGTATCACTTCCTCTTAGAGAAAATGGCCCTTCGCTTTGAGAATCGTAAAGCTATTTTAACTGATATATAATATATAAAGCCCATTTAATTTATACATACTACATGTTATATTTACATAATGTACTATATTATTATAGTATGGCACAATAAACTATAACAAAACCCTGTAAGACTCTAATATTACATACTACACACTGCTATGTACTATATACTAGAATTCACAACACAGTAATAGTGTTACATATACAGTACAACATATACCTAAAGTTAATTCAGCTTACATATAAGCTTTTGTATATGTATAAGAGGGGACCCCCAAAAAGGAATTTATTTATTAAAAATTGTGTATTTATTCTTACATGTTTAAACTTCAGTTACCTTCAAAGTTCTCTCCACTTGACACATTGCACCTAGCAAGATGTTTTTTCCACTGTTCAAAGCAGTTTTTGAACTCATCCATTTGAATACCTTTTAGTGGTTCTGCCATTGTTTGGTTTCACCTCTTCTATATCAGCAAAGCATTTCCCTTTGAGGACTTTCTTCATCCATCACACGGAGAAACCAAAAAATAGCGCTCAGGGCAAGATCAGATGAATAGGAGGGTGGGGCACGGGGGTTATGCTGTTTTTGGTCTAAAACTGCTGAACACTCAGCGCGGTGTGAGCAGGTACGCTCATATATCACACACCATGAAATGGGTAAATGCACTGGAAGAATCTCAGAATCAATTCACTGAAGCCAAACGAAGCATCTCATGACAATGCTGGCTGGAACACGGATGCCGATGGGTATACACTTATCTAGTGAGGGAAGCCTGGACTATGAGAGTCCCGCTTGCCAAAATATAATTCCAGGTTTTTTTGGGTTCCCCTTTGTAATTATAATTTTATATTTCATTTTATATTTCCATATTGCAGGCTACAACTACACTAAAAATGTAATCTACCTAATCAGAAAGTGAATGTTTGCCAAAAATCAAGAGTTGGCTATAAGCCCTCACCTGTATTCTAGGCAGGCCACCCTTTCTTCTAAATACCACTTCAGCTACTTCCCATCAAAATTCAGACCTTGCTACTTTCAAAATGACTACTACGGAAAAAAAAACCCTCCAGTCATTAAAGCAGTCTCAAAAATACCATCCTTGGGAAAGCTCGTAAAAAGCTGGCCCTGAACAGAAGAGGATATGTGGCCACCTATTAGCCATGCAACCTAGTGACTTCACCTCCACGTGCCTCACTTCTCTTATCTGAAAAAGAAAATACATATCCCCATGGGCCACGAGGATGATTAGTTTAAGTTTATGCAGCATAAACTATAACAGGCTACACAAATATTTGGTAAAGCTATTACATATAAAACTCCAGCCTTGAGGACTTTAATTTTTATTTAATTCTGGTTCACTCTCACCTACTGGGCCTAAGCCTGTCCTGACCTCCTCCTCTACACAGTGCATGAGGACGAGGCCTACAGTTACTACAAACAGTAGCTGCCTGGTCCTAGAGTGCATGTATAAGGTACTCATTTATCTCCATCTATGTTCCTGGCATAGTAAAGAAGAAATGTCTCTTTCGACCTAATCGCTAATCGTTCCTCATTAACGTTTTCTTTTTGTGGCTTCTCTGATTTCTCAAAATTTGCTACTTAATGTTAAATTATAATATTAATTCAAAACATTTCCCAATGTAGTCTTTGGTTATAGTTTATAAGAATGTCATCCAAAGTAGCACATGATAAAACATACGTAGGTTGCCTTACTGAGAGTCGATTTTCTTCTCTTGCTCTTATCGTCATCCAACAACTGGATCTGAAGGTCCTTAGAAAGGCCCACCCATGATGGTCTACAGCTACAATACTGCTAGCTCCAAGCACCATTGCTCCGGTCTGTTCACAGCTATGTTTACAAGGCAACAGTCCTACCGTCATCTGCATCGGAATGTTAATGCCCTCTGAGCTCACCTTCCAGGTACAGTAGTAAGTTCAGACCTGTACACTCACCTGGCCTCCTCTGTGAACTAGGTACCCATGCATGAGGTAGCCGACAAGAGCTAGAGATACGGGTATGGGTTATACACACAGTCTATAGCTGCAGAACAACTCTTCTTTGTGACAAATGCTGACTCTAAACAAGGGTCAACGGTAAAACATCAGCTTCTGCAAGGACTGGATAAGCCGCCTCTGTGTAAGAAGCAGCTTCTTTCCTTCAAAAGGGCATTTCTCTCAGAAAAGCCTTTTTCTGTTTACAGATCTCTACCCACTCTACCTGCTTTCCAGTGATCCCTAGAATCTCCATCAAGGCAAATACCAAGTGCAATTTATAGAAATCATTTGTAGCAAAGAATGGTAAAATAACCCAAACAAACATTGATGTGAGGAATGACACCCTAAGGTCCACGGACTCAACAGTCCATGGGTCCATTTCTCAGTTGTATGCAAAAATGTCTGCTCACTGCATTATTCTGGGTAGAGTCCACAGCTTACAGATTCGCAGTGGTCTGTGAACTAAAAGAAGAGCCACTGTGCTAATATAAAGGGCAATCAAGAGAAGCACACCTACTGACATTCAGCCCACTGACCTTGACTAGTCACCTGATTCTCTACTATAAAGACAAATATTAGCAAACATAGCTTGCCAAGTTTGAATCGTACTACTCACCACACAGCGCACTCCAGAGATGTGTGTCATCTTCCAGTCTTCCCACACATTTCTTCAAACCCACCTTGTTTGGTCTTACCCAGAATTAGTACAAACGCACCACCCATCCACCCACCCAGAAGTCATATTCTCTCAGAAACAGGAGATTGGGTGAGACGGACAAAGATCAAGTATTTCTACTCCCAAGGAACAGAGTAAAAGGAGAAGGGAACCTAAGTGACCCGTCTTCAGAGGTAAAGGTAGGAGCGAGACAAAAACAAATCAGACCTGGCCCCCACAATAGGCTTTTCTTATCTTCTTCTTCAATGTGTCTTAACATATTGACTAAAGATCTCAGACCTATTTTTCGCTCTTAGAGTTCCTTCCACTTAGCATAGGCCATTTTCTGTGACAGTACTGGCTTGATTTTCAAGTACCTTTTTAAGACAAAAACTGCCCCAAAACTGCTATCATTTTTTGGGAGAAATTACTCCCAAATACTTAAGGGTAAGGGGCAATGGGAAAATGCCATACCCACGTTGATACTTATAAAATAAGCAATTCTTAGCTGATAGTTGTATTTGTCATTTGTGTTTCTTTGCACTTGTCATTACTAAAAACCATTATTTCTGTCTGTATAAAATCTTAAGGCCAGGCACAGTGGCTTACACCTGTAATCCCAGTACTTTGGGAGACTGAGGTGAGAGGATTGCTTGAGCCTAGGAGTTCAAAGTCAGCCTGGACAACATAGTAAGACCTTGTCTCTACAAATAAAAATTAAAAATGAGCTGGGTGTGAGCCTGTAGTCCCAGTTACTTGAGGGGCCAAGGCAGGCAGGTTGCTTGAGCCCAGGAGTTGAAGGCCAGCCTGGGCAACACAGCGAGACCTTGTCTCTACAAAAAAATAAAAATTTAGCCAGGTGTGGTAGTGTGCCTGTAGTCCCAGCTACTCGGGAGGCTGAGCCAGAAGGATCGCCTGAGCCCAGGAGGTCGAGGCTGTGGTAAGCCCTGATCGCACCACTACACTCCAGTTCAGGTGACAGAGTGAAATTCCAACTTGGAAAAAAAATAACAAAATCCTAGAAAGCTTAAAACAGTACACTGCCCAGAGATTTACAGAATCGAAAGGTGAAGGGGACTGATCCTCTACTAGTTAAATGAATTACTCATGTCACATTCCTCAACACTCCCAAGGGCTGACTGAATTTATAGTCTCTGGTAACATATTCTCTCCAGAATCCTCAATAACACCCCACATTAAGTAATCTTCTCATTTGGAGTCTCTCAACTGCCAAGACTTCCCAAAGCATGAGCTGTGTTCCATGTAAGTGTCCACACTGCCATCACTGGCACCTGTGAATTTCAGCTGGCAACTTCAAGGCCAGCTGCAGATTCGTTTATGCCTGAAAAGCAGGATAAATATTACTTTGAAAATGATACTCACTGAAGTTGACATTTGCTCTAAAGGAGTTCACTCACAGCTTTGATGTTTCAGATAAACTCGGGAAAGACTGAGTCCAAGCACTCTTTCTAAGCAAACACAGCAGGTGCTCACAAAAATCCTATCAAGCACATGTAATCCGAGTAATGGAAATGTTTGGTCTTTCTATCACTGGAAATTTATTTTAGGCCTGGAGAGGAGGGTAAGGCAAAAGAGTGACCTTTCAATCTAACCCATATGAGCAGATTCAGATACAAATAGAGTCAGGTGAAAGAACACGGGTTACTTTATGCATGAGGAGAAAAAAGCTATCAACTGCTAAAGATAAAAGGAAAAAAGACCTTATAAAAACATCTGGTAGGGGAGAAGAAACTTTAAACTTAAAATTATAAGTAGGTCCTTTAATTGCTAGCTGTTAAGACCTCAAAAGAAAAATACAGAAACACATGATCTATTAATAAACTCAGCCTAGTTACTGAAAGCCTTATGTTGCTCACTAAATGTTATTCTCTAAACATTAAAATGAATAAAGATGAAATTACAGATGTTCCTTGATTTACAATGGGATTGATGGTGTTGATGGCCTTATCCAGACATAACCCCAACATAAGTCAAGGAGTGGACTGAACGCGTACAGTTTTCATCGTTGTAAAGTTGAAAAATCGCTAAGTCAAACCACTGTAAGTCAGGGACTGTGTGTTCTACCCTTATCAGTGGACCAGGACACAGAACCGGTTTTTAGTACTGACAACTGCTGAATTGCTGGTACTCTCTCACTTCTTATAATCGATGATATAAATGTTAGACAATTGGGCAAAGGTGGAAAGTTTTCTTCAGCCAAGTTGAACTAACCCATGTTAAGTTTAAAACTGAAGTTTGAGCCTCATTAGCACCATGTTTTATGTCACTGAACTAAAAACAAAGGCTCACTTACATACTGAGAATGCTGTTTCTTATCCTTCCCTGTGCCTCAGAAAGAAAGATGACGACTATTTCAAGCCAAGAAAAAATATAAAGGTCAACTAAAAAACATCTACAAAAGACTTAGAAAAAGAAAAAAAACAGGCAACCAGTTCAGAACCCAGAACTCCCACTTCCCAGTCCACACCTCAGGAGCACAACAGGTTATGATTTTTATCTAATTATTTTAAGGTCACGTAAGTTGATGCAGCCATGCTCTAATAACAGCACCTGCTCACAAGTGCACACTTCCAAGTAGCAGACACTGTACTAGATGCTTCCAACCATCACATCAAATTCTCACTACCCAAATACACTGAATAAAGAAACAGATCAAAAGTGGTTTGTCCTGAGTCACAGCCGGCGAGGCAGAGCTGGAATCCAAACCCAGGTCTGGTGGCTGCAAAGCACCTGACCCTTCCACTACACTGCACAGTACCCTCAAAGAAGCCTTAGACTCTCAGATGTAAAGAAAGCCCTACCAGAATCAATGGCTGCTTTCCATTGGAAATCTGCCACATGCCAGGTGCTTTAAATATGTCACCTCAGCTTCTTAACACAACAACCAAGAGAATGACGTAAAGTATCCTTTACAGACAAGGCAATATGATCAGAGAAGTGACCTGTACAAGGCACAGGCTAACAAATACCTGAGATTTAAACTGAATCCTGCTTCATTCAAGCTAAGAACACTATTAAGACCCCCCTGAAAAACACCTACAAAAGACCTAGGGGCAGATGACAGACGAACTAATAAATATCTAAGACTTAAGCTGAAGTCTAATTCCAAGTTGACATTCTTTTGACCATGACCTTCAAGTCAGAATGACCTCTGTGTACTCAACAATTCAACAGCACACTACTTGTAGAGGAACTGCAATGGCTGCAAGAAACTTCCAATGCCACTGCACTCAGGATTTCACAACTGGGAGAGATCTGAGAGACACACTTAGCCCCATCACTTTGCAGATTAGAAAACTGAAGCTCAGAGAGATTATGGGTCATCCTTGAGAAAGAAGGGCCTGAAGCAATGGAGAGCAGGCAAGGGCATTCTGGGTAAAGGGTGTATTCTGAAGAAAGGCACAGAGGTCAAAGAAGCGTGTTTGTGTGCTAGAACCATAACAACATAAATAAAATGTGCTGCCTGAGGAAAAATGAAGAATGCTGCTGTCAGGTCATGTGGCCAAAGGACATGATTTCTTTTAAAAAAAAATTCTTTTAAAAGGTTTTTCTAGACAACCTTTCAATTTCATAGAATACTTGTCATACCCTACTCAGCCTCATGTAATATTTGATTCAAGTCTGTACTGTGGCCACATTCCTTCAATTTTATTTGCTGCCTTCACTGTGTCTATACTAGCACAGGGATATATACATTGTTCTAACCAATGTCTTCTCACCCAAAACTTATTTTGCTTTTTCTTTTCATTCCTTTTCATGCTCTGGTGTGGGAAACTGAAGGCCTAAAGGCAGGATTTTTAAGCTTCTGCATAAAACTTAGAGTTTACATTAATTTTCACTTTACTCCAAAGAGTATCAACTGAACCACAATAAAGCAAGGAATGCAGCCTCAGAGACTTTATTACACAATGTAATACTATCGTTAATTAATATGACATAAAGAAATGCTGGTCACAGGCCAAAAAAGTTGAGTTCAGCAGTTTGAGTTTCTTAAAGAAAGCTTTAATCAATTATTCTCAAAGAAACAGTTTCAGAAAAAATGTTTTTAAACACTTTAAATATTTAAGAAGTTTTATTCCTAGAAACAAATGCTAACAATAATTTACAAATATATTCATGCTAGTTGTGTAATAACAGAGGAATGGAATATAAAGTGCTTTAAAATGTTCTGAAATCAAAACTGCTTTGTGTACTAGGTTCAGGCACCAAACTTCCAAAAATAAGAGGCTCCAAATTCAAGCGCAGCGGAGGATGTGTTAACGAGGGTGGTGCTGAGATACTGATACCCTGGAGAAAAACCAAGTTTTCAGTTTATGTATCAAGCACATGCTGAGGGCATTAAAAAAAGAGAAAGTTCTCTACATGGTTGGTCAGAGCTGCCTCTACGACTCTGCGGTTGGCACAAAGGCAAGCCTAGCTCAGCCCCATCCGGTGGCAGACACCGGCCCTGGGGCAACGGGGCCTGGGCAAACCGCAGGCCACCGCGGAGGCCTGGGAAGAAGGCACAGTGACAGCGAAGGAGAAGAAGCCCGCCTCGGCGAGCCACCCCGAGCAGGTTGCAAGGGGGTACTGGGGGAAGGGCGGCATCGAGAGCAAGCACTCAACTCAACGGCAGAAGCGAATGAAGGCGCCCGTAAAATGCCAGTTCACCCTCCCGGATACGACGTGGGCACAGGAAGAGCAAGACGGGGGCCCTGGAGCCTGCAGAAGCCCGACAGGACCCATTTCACAGACGGGTACAGCGAGGCGGGGGTTTCCGCCCAATCCCGCAAGCAGTGAGCGGTACAGGAGGAGGATACCGGGAGGCCCTGGGGTTCTCATGTCACCCCCACCCCCATCCCCGCCCCCTGCACGGCGCTGGGCGCAAGCCAGGACTGCCTCCCCGGGAATGTCCCAGGTCGCAGAACTTCAGGCTCCTGCCCGGAGACCTGGGCTCCCGGTCGCCAAACACCGGGCCGGAAGGAGGGCAGCCAGGCCGGCGGGTCCCAGTGGGTCGGGGCCGGTCCGGTCCTGGCCCTTCGCCCGCACCCCGGCACTCACCCGGATGCCCTTCACCACCGTGATGTTCTCGTTCTCGTCCGCCTCGAAGGTGACCCGGCGCGTGCTGGCGGTGCCGCCCATGGCTGCTGCTCCTGCCCAGACAGGCCCGGCGCGGACCCACGAGCACTCCAGGCCCGGCACACTCCAGCGCGTGCTGGTACCGGGACTCCGTCCCAGCGCAGCAGCAGCAAGGCCACGACCCCAGGAGCAAGTAGAAGGCGCCGGTCCCGAACTCCCGCCTCTTCCGGTCACACGGCACAGCAGAGACATTTAGGATTGGTCGGAAATGCAAACAGCCCGCCTCCATACGCCGAGGGCGCTCGGATTGGTTGGCCTGGACCCGGATGCTATGGCAACAGGTGGTGTTTGACAAGGCTTCCGGAGCCGCTGAGTATGCTGGGAATTGTAGTCTCGGCCGGCGCGATGCGTGCTGGGACATGCTCCTGAGCGCCAAAGGGAGCCTGGGGCACGCTGGGAGTTGTGGTCCTAATGCCCCCAGGCTTCTGGCAGGGCGGCTTTCAGGGAAGTGCGTTCCTCCCACAAACAGGCTTTGAAGAATGCAGAGTTCTGGAAATGTAGAACAGTAAGTGAAAAGACGCGTCTCTGCAAGGATCTCGCAGTTTAAGGGGGGAGATGCGCACTTCCCCTAGCCGTTCCTGGAGTTTACAAGTCACAACCTGGCATCTCATTACAGTCGCAACCGGGTTGTGCACGGCTGCTTCTGAGAAAGGCAACTCGTGCACTTGTCATGGAGAGCACCTGCACACGCTGCGCCGTGTGGACCCTGCACACCTGGGCTGTGCTTACCGCCCAAACTCCCAAGCTACAGTCCTGCGCAGCAGGGTACAACCCTGAGTACTGGGGAGCACCTGTAGCACGATGGCGAGTATTTGCATACCTAGACATATCTAAACATAGAAAAGTCAGTGAGCCCAGCGCGGTGGCTCACACCTGTCACCCCGCCACTTTGGGAGGCCAAGACGAGAGGATTGCCTGAGTCCAGGGGTTCAAGACCAGCCTGGGCAACTTGGCAAGACCTTGTCTCTACAATGAATCAAAAGATTAGCTAGGCCTGGTGGTGCGCACCCATAGTTCCAGCTACTTGGAAAGCTGAGGTGGTAGGATCACCTGAGCCCAGCATATCGAGGCTGCGGTGGCTGTGATTGTGCCAGTGCACTCCAGCCTGGGCAATGATGTGAGGCTCCAACTCAAAATTTAAAATAAATAAATAAATGGAAGCCCAGATGCAGCAGATTATGCCTGTAATCTCAGCACTTTGGGAGGCCAAGGCAAGAGGATTGCCTGAGACCAGCCTGGGCAACTTGGCAAGATCTTTTCTCTACAATAAATCAAAAAATTAGTCAGGCATGGTAGTGTTCACCTGTAGTTCTGAGCTCCTGAGCCCAGCAGGTTGAGGTTGCCCTGGCCGTGAGCATGCCACTGCATTCCAGGCTGGGTATGGAGACTCCAACTCGGAAAAAAAAAAAAGAAAGAAAAGGCAGAGAGAACATAGTACTGAGTCCTGGGGGCAACTGTAACACAATGGTGAACCTAGAAGACGTACGGTAAAACTGCAATAGAGACGATTTTTTAAGAGTAGTATACCTGTGTAGGGCTCTTACCATAAGTGAAGTCTCCAAGGCTGGAAAGCTCTGGATGAGTCAGCAAGCGAGCGGTGAGGGAATGTGAAGTCATAGGACAGTTGTGTACACTACTCAAACTTGCTAAATTTATCTTTCAAATATTTTCTCTTTGTATTTTTTTAAATAATTTTTAAAATTTTTTTTAGAAATGAGGTCTCACTCTGTTGCCCAGGTTAGTCTCAAACTCCAGGACTCAAGGAATCCTCCCACACCTTGGCTTCCCAAAGTGCTGGGATGACAGGCATGAGCCACCGTGCCCAGCTTGTTTTTCAAGTATTTTCTTTCTTCAGTAATGAATTAATCTCAGTTTATTATAACTTTTTTACTTTAGAAAATTTTTAAAGTTTTGACACTTTTTATGTTTATCTTTTGCTTTTTAAATTTTTTTGTTAAAAACTAAGACAAAAATACACACCAGCATGGCCTACAGAGAGTCAAGATCATCAATATTCTGTCTCCATCTTCACATCTTGTCCCACTGGAAGGTCTTCAGAGGCAACAGCATACATAGAGATATCACCTCCTGTGATAACAGCACTTTATGAAATACTTCCTGAAGGATTTACCTGAGGATGCTTAACTCTTTTTTTTATAAGTATAAGGAATACACTCTAAAATAAGATTGCAAAATATAGGATAGTAAATCCTAAACAACAGAAAATGTTCAATCCCCCTATAATCATATGAGACCATCACCGTATATACAGTCTATTGTTAACTGAAACATTGTTATGCTGCTCATGACTGAATTTTAATCTTAGTCATTAAAAAAGTAAACTTTTTAAAAGGTGGGGCAGACACAGTGGCTCATATCTGTAAGCCCAACACTTTGGGAGGCCAGTTGCTTGAGGCCAGGAGTTCAAGATCAGCCTGGGAAACATTGTGAGACACCCCCCTCCATCTCTATTAAAAGGAAAAAAAATGCATTTAACCTGTGTTCCTCTTTCATGAATTATGTACTTGTTTTATTTCCTTTTGGAAAGTAAAATTTTGAATGCTGTTTTTTCAAATATGCATACAAGAAAACATGGAAAATAAGTTATTTGTACCAAGCATGCAGGGCATGGACTTCCCACATTTGTGTCTCTTTCCACTGGTTACATAAGTTGGGTCATCACAGGATTCAGCAGAGAAACATTAAGTGATCACCAAGATGGCTTAATTAGTGGAAGAATCAAAACTACAACACAGTTGAGGTATTGTTTTGTGGAAAATGTCTACTTCAATATTTCCCCTCTATAAGATTGGTAAATAATTTGTAGTTTCTCCATGTACAATGTAATTAATTTTGCTAAACAGCATTACACATTTGCTTAGCTTTATGACCTTAGTCTTCCAGAGGTAGATGTATTCTCAATAGAAATTAAGTCAATGGGCTGGGCATGGTGGATTATTTATGCCTGTAATCTCAGCACTTTGGGAGGCTGAGGCAGCAGGCTTACTTGAGACCAGGAGTTCAAGACCAGCCTGGGCAACATAGCAAGATCCCATCTCTACAAAAATTTAAAAAATAAAAGAAAATAGGTCAATGATGATACTGCCTTCAGCTAATCTCTCTCAACATATCAAGCAGCAGATCACAACACACCATGGCACCCTCTTATGCCAAAGGCATCCACTGCAATGCAGTTTCATTTTTGAGTTTTAATTATGTGCAGCTCTGTTACAGTAAGAATATTTAGGGCAGAAATTGTGTCTTTTTAATCTCTATATCTGTCTGGGCATGGTGACTAACACCTGTAATCCCAACACATTGGGAGGCCAAACCAAGAAGATTGCCTGAGCCCAGGAGTTCAAGACTAGCCTGTGCAACTTGGTGAGACCTCAACTCTACAATAAATCAAAAATTACCCAGGTGCAGTGGTGTATGCCTGTAGTGCCAGCTATTTGGAAGGCTGAGGCAGAAGGACCGCCTTAACCCAGCAGGGTAAGGCTGCGGTGACTGGGAGTGTGCCACTGTACTCCAGCTTGGACAATAGAGTGAGACTCTGACTCAAAATAACAAAAAAGGTCAGGAAGGAAGATGGCAACCACGTCAGTTATGCAAATCTCAGTGTGAGAGTGTGAGTGTATGGAAAATTTTGTGTAGGTGAGTGGGCTTGTAAGTGACTGACTGAGCGAGAACTCAGGAGCAAGTGAGCAGGGCTCTCCTAGTGAAGCAGCTGGTGCCGCATCAGTTCGGCTTGATCTCTAGTGATTCCCAGGATACAGAAGCCAAGCACTATTTTTTTCTTTCTTCTTTTTTTTTTTTAATCAACAAAACCCTTCCTGAGAAGAAGATGCTGAGAGAGACTGACTAAGTGGGGGCTTGTGAGCAAGTGCCCAGGGCTTTCCTGGTAAAGCAGCTGGTGCGGCAGCTGCACTGCTTGGTCCCTAGCACTTCCCAGGTTGCAGAAGCCAAGCACCATTCTTTTTTAACTGACAAAAGTCTTCCTGGGAAGAAGCTACAGGGAGAGATGACTGACTTCAGGATCTGCCTCACCACTGCAATGGGAGAAACTGCCAACTCCAGGCTATGTCTCACCACTGCAGCACCTGGTTGGACACTGGCAGCAAGGACTACAGAGGGAGGCCAGAGGCAGGGCCTCACTGGAGAAGACAAATGAGGCACCCTGCCACCATCTTGAAAGCAGGGCAGGAAAGTGCTCCAGGGCAGGAAAGTGCTCCAGCTTACTCACCACAAAGCAATAGACCTGATCTCTGTCACCGGCAGATCAACTACTCAGGGGTTGATAGTGAACCAGAGGGAATATCCTGAAAGCACAAACTCCAGAGGATCAGGATGAGTGCTGAGTCTCAGATGCCAGACGCCCACCCTCTACCCTGATTCAGCTGCAGGGACAAAGGGTGTGGCCAGAAAAGGATGAGCAAGACTCCAAAGAGATCAGTGAACAAATCCAGAGCTCTGACAAGGGAAGAATAGATGGCTGAGCAAACATCAGAAGTGAAAGCTTCTTCCACTGACACTGAATAATGGAACTAAAGAGAAAAGAAAGAGATCTGTCACAAATGAGGAAAAACTAATGGAAGACCACAGGTAATTTCCAGAGTAAAAAAGAGAAAATACCTGAAAAATCAGACCTCAGAGCCCAAACAATGGAAGTCACCAATGACTGGCCCTGGAATATGACAAGGATTAGAGAATAAACAGAAAGCATGAACAAGACTCAAGAAGGACAAGATGCAACACTGAAAGAACTTGTAACAGATTTTGGCCATAAAAAATTTCATCTAGAAATAAGTAACAAGATGACAAGCATGGAAAGTAGAATTAATCAAACAGAAGAAAGAGTTTCAGAACGTGAAGAACAGAACAAGGAATTAACTCAAACTGTAAAAAACATAGAAAGAAAACTTAGAAAGAAAGAACAAAGCCTACAAGAGATGTGTGATTATATCAAGAGGCCAAACTTACACCTGATTGGTATCCCAGAAGAAGAAAGGGAAATGGAGAACACCTTGGAGCAAGTATTCCAGGAGGTAATCCAAGAAAACTTTCCCCATCTCACCAAAAAGGTGACCAACCAAACACAAGAGATACAGAGATCTCCCATGAGACATCAAATAAGAAGACCAACCCCTAGACATATAGTAATTTGCCTACACAAAATAGATACAAAAGAAAAAATCCTGTAGACAGCAAGAGCAAAAGTCAGACTACCTACTGAGGAAAACAAATGAGAATACCAGCAGACCTCCCAGCAAAAACACTATAAGTTAGAATGGACTGGAGTTCAAATTTCAAAGTCCTCAAAGACAAACAATTTCAACCAAGAATTTCCTACCCAACCAAGCTCAGGTTCATCAGATATGGAGAATTAAAATCCATCCCAGACATCCAATCCCTAAGAGATTATGCAACTTCCAGACCAGCTCTACAAGAGATGCTTTAAAAAGGTATTAAGCACAGAAGAAAGAAAAAAAGAGAACAGCAGAACACAGAATAAACAGAGAATACATCACAACAGCAAACTTGAAAACACATACATACATCAACCCCAGAGCAAAAAGAAAACAAACAAACAAAGGAAAAACTTTATAAAAATCTCATAAACAATCACAATTCAATAATCAGCCTGAATGTGAATGGGCTAAATACACCACTGAAAAGACACAGAAGGGCAAACTGGAAAAAAAACCGTGGCCCAATTATTTGCTGCATTCAGGAAACTCATCTCACCACAAGGGACACACAAAGACTCTAAGCAAGAGGATGGAAAACAAGTTTCCAAGCAAATGATTACAAAAGAATGGCAGGAGTCATGATCTTAATATCAGACAAAACAACCTTTAAGCCATCTAAAATTTAAAAAGATACAAAAGGACAGTACATAATGATAAAAGTTTCAATCTATAAACAAGAAATATCCATTCTAAACATATATGCGCCCAACACAGGAGCACTAGCATTTATGAACCAACTACCAAGTAAACTTAAAAAAATATATTGACTCTAACACTATTGTAGCTGGGGACTTAAATACCCCACTAACATTCCTAGATAGATCATTGAGTCGAAAAATCAACAAAGAGATCCAGAACCTCAACTTGACGCTTGACCAAATGAACTTAATAGATACCTGCAGAATATTCCACCCAACAAACACAGAATATTCCACCCAACAACAACCATATATATTCTACCACATGGAATGTTCTTCAAGATGTCACATCCTCGGCCATAAATCAAGCATAAACAAATTCCATAAGGTTGAAATATTGCCATGCACCTTCTCAGACCACAGTGGAATAAAAATAAATATCAACACTAACGATATTTTCCCAAAAGACATGGACACTAAACAGCATGATGCTGAAGGACTACTGGGTCAACACTGAAATCAAAACAGAAATTTAAAAATTCCTGTAAAAATTCCATGAAAATGAAGAAACATCTTACCGAAATCTCTTAAGTGCCATGAAAACAGTTCTAAGAGGGGAATTTATATCTCTACTAACACACATCAAGAAAATGGAAATATCACAAGTTAACAGCCTAACAATTCACCTAAGGCAGCTGGAAAGACAAGAACACCAAAACCCTAACTTTAGAAGAAGAATCCAGATCACCAAAGTAAAAGCCCAATTACAGGATATAGAAGACAAAAAATATCATAGAAAACATCGACAAAACAAAAAGCTGGTTCTTTGAAAGAATTAACAAGATTGGTGGACCCCTAGCCAGAATGACCAAGAAAAAGAGAGAAAAAGCCCAAATAAACCCAATCAGAAATACAAAAGTTCAAATTAACTGACCCTGAAGAAATACAGAAGATTATCAGAAGATTATTATGCACAACAAATTTGACAACTTATATGAAATGGAGGACTTTCTAATATCACACAACCTCCTAAAGTTGAAACAAGAAGACTTTGTGACAATAAATAGACCAATAACAACCCAGGAAATTGACTATGTCATAAGAAAACTCTCTACCAAAAAAAACTCAGGACCAGACAGCTTTCCAGCAGAATTCTACAAAATGTACAAAGAGGTGCTGATACCAATCTTATTGAAAGTATTCCAGACAATTGAGAAAGATAGAATTCTCTCCCAAATCATTTTATGAAGCTAAGATCACACTGATACCCAAACCGGGTAAAGATCCAACAAAAAAAGAGAGCTGTAAGTCAGTATCCCCGATGAACATAGATGCAAAAGTCTTTAAAATATTCTAGCAAATGGGATCTAACAACACATCTAAAAAATTATCCACCATGACCGAATCAGCTTCATCTCTAGGATGCAGGGCTGGTTCAACATCTGTGAGACCATAAATGTAATTAAATACATCAACAGATTTAAAAACAAGAACCACATGATTATGTCATTAAATGCAGAAAAAGCTTTTGATAAAATCCAGCATCCCTTCTTGATAAAAACCCTCAAATACCTAGGTATAGAAGGAACATACCTCAAACTAATAACATCTACGATAAACTCACAGCTTGCACATTGCTAAGCTGACAGAAACTGGAAACATTTCCCCTGAGAATCAGAACAAGACAAGGCCGCCCACTCTCACCCCTCTTGTTCAACATTGTATTTGAAGTCCTAGCTAGAGCAATTAGAGAAGAGAAGGAAATCAGGGGTATCCAAATAGGAAAAGAGGAAGTTAACTTATCCCTCTTTGTTGAAGATATGATCCTATACCTCGAAAATCCAAGTGAATCTGTCAAAAACCTGCTTGCACTGATAAAGGACATTGACAAAGTCTCGGAGTACAAAATAAATGTGCAAAAGACAGTTGCATTCTTATACACCAACAACAAGCAGGCAGAGACCCAAATTATAAGCACAATCCCATTCACAATAGCCACACAAAAAATGAAATACCTCGGCATCTTCCTAACCAGAGAAGTAAAAGACCTTTCCGATGAAAACTACAAACCACTGCTCAAAGAAATCCAAGGAGACACAAACAAATGGAAAAATATTCCATGCTCATGGATAGGGAGAATCAACATTAAGACGTCCATCCTATCAATCTACAGATTCAATGCAATACCTATTAAATTACCAACATCATTCTTCTCAGACCTGGAAATGACAATACAGAAATTCATATGGAAACATAAATGACCATGAATAGCCAAAACAATCCTTAGCAAAAGAAATAAAGTAGGAGGTATCACACTTCCAGACTTCAAACTTTACTATAAGGCTACAGCTGTCAGAACAGCCTGGTATTGGTACAAGAACAGGCATATAGACCACTGGAACAGGATAGAGGTTCCAGAAGCTAAACCTCAATTTCTCAACCAACTTATCTTTGACTAAGCCGCAAACAACATCCACTGGGGAGAGGAGAACCTATTCAATAAATGGTGCTGGGGAAACTGACTGACCACATGCAGAAGATTGAAACAGGACCCCTACCTGTCACCACACAAAAAAATCAACTCCAAATGGATCAAAGACCTAAAAATAAAACCTCAAACTATATGAACCTCAGAAAATGCAGGAGATACCCTTATGTAAAATGGAACTGGCTACCAATTCCTGATCAAACCCCCAAGGGCCCATGTCATAAGAGATAAGATGGACAAGTGGGACCTCATCAAACTGAAAAGCTTCTGGAAAGCAAAAGAAACCATCAAGAGAGCAGGGAGACTGCCCACAGAATGGGAAAAATTATTAATCAACTGTATATCTACTTTTGTAGATAACATTCAGGATCAATAAGGAACTCAAATGTGCTGAAAGGAAGAAGACAAACAGACCCATTAAAAAGTGGGCAAAAGACATGAATAGACACTTCTCAAAAGAAGAGATATGGGCAGCCAACACACATGAAAAAGTGCTCAGCCTCACTAACCATCATAGAAATACAAATCAAAACCACATTGAGATACCACCTAACCCCAGGAAGAATGGCCATCATTAATAAAACAAACAACAACATATGCTGGCGAGGATGTGGAGAAAAAGGAACACTTCTACACTGCTGGTGGAAATGCAGACTAGTACAACCTCTTTACCTCTTTGGAAGACAGTGTGGCAATTTATGAAAGAACTAGAAATTGACCTTCCATATGACCCAGCAATCCGCCTATTGGGAATACACCCAGAGAAACTCAAATCATTCTACAAAAAAGATACCTGCACATGCATGTTTTTTGCAGGACTATTCACAATAGCAAAAACATGGAACCAACCATGCTGCTAGTCGGAACTGAACTAGATTTTAAAAAATTTGGTACATATACAAGATGGATCCTGTGCAGCCATAAAGAAGGTCAAACATATGGACTTTGCAGCAACTTGGATGGATTTAGAGTCTATCATACTCAGTGATCTATCACAGAAACAGTAAACAGTTCCACGTGTTCTCACTCATAAATGGACCTTGAACAATTATCACAACACTTATGAAAGGGATTGGCAGTAGTGGGAAACTGCCGGGGCGGGGGCTCACCTCATCAACAAGGGTACTTGTGTAATGAACATTTGTATAGCTAACCCTGAATTGTGACTCACATCTTTAAATAATAATAATAATAAAAGAAACAAAAAAATAAAATAAAATTATCCATATCTGTGGTCAGTAGCAGAATGGTGATTACATCTCATCATTTTGTTCTTTTCACCATATGTGAATCTAAATTATGTTACTTTGCAATCATCAGACTGCTACTTTGTACTTGTTCTCAACTTATCATCTGCTTAAATCTTTCTCTACTGGGAAGGAAAACTCTCAGGACTTATGACTTTCATTCTGGAGGGACCTCCCCCTCCACAATATATCCTCTCTTATTACCCCAATATAGAGTACATATTGGGGGTTCTACATAAAATGGATACTCAATAAATGCTTATAAAATATCTACTTACAAGGAAAAGGTTTCTTGGAGAGAGCAGAGAGACAAAGGAACCACTAGCCATCTTGAATGTATTTATCTCCTTAGAATACTTTAGACCAAATATATTAAGATAATAAAGATTAAGCATGAGAAAGTAGTGGGCACCTTCACTTTTTATTATACAACTTTGTATTATACAAAAACATGTGATTGGTCTTATCAGGCAGATGATCTCTAAAAAACACTTTAGAATTCCTAATCCACTTCAATTAACATTATGAAGACAACTTTGAGTTTTAAAAAAAAATCTTTTTTATTTTTTTTGCATTTTCAAATTTTTATTTTAGATTCAGGGATACATATGCATATTTGTTACATGGAAATTTTGTGTAGTGAGGGTGATTGGGACTCAGGTGGCCCATTCCCCAGATAGTGAACATTGTGCCCCATAGGTCGTTTCTGATCCCTAAACCCCCTCCACCCTCCCCCTTTATTGGTATCCCCAGTGTCTATTGCTTCCATCTTTGTGACTGTTTCATTCCCACATATAAGTGAGAACATGTGGTGTTTGGTTTTCTCTTTCTGAGTCAGTTCACTTAGGATAATGATCTCCAGCTCCATCCATGTGGCTGCAAAAGACATGATTTCACTCTTTTTATGACTGTAATATATCTTTTTCCTCAAAAACTGCCTCCAATAACAATATTGATCTATCCATATCAATGGCAAGGCCAGGCACACCTACAGCCCCTTCCCAAGTCACCCAGAATGTGTGGCTTCCTTTCTGTCTGGCTATGGCTTATTAGTGATCATTTAATCCAAAGGTAGCACTTACTGTCCAGAGGCCTATGAGCTAGAATGCAAAGCTTTGTCTAAACAAAAATAATAGCTAATTCTTGAGCTACTCAGGATCTCTGTCTTTCTCTCTTGACTTTATCTCTGTAACACTTTCTCAAATGTAAACTTGAAAATTCAGAGCATCCAAAAAGATAGCAAAAAGAGAAGCTACAATAATGAACCTGAACCATGGAGCATCATGGTAAACTAAAGGTAGGTGAGGAAACTGCAAGAAGAATAGAATGCATTCAGATTGGAAAGGAAGAAATAAAACTATTCACAGATGACATCATTCATCAATAGAATAACCTTGGCCATGCCTGGTGGTTCATGTCTGTTGTCCCAGTACTTTGAGAGGCTGAGGCAGGAGGATTGCTTGAGCTCAGGAGTTCAAGACCAGCCTGGACAACATGGTGAAACCCTGTCTCAACTTTTGTTACTATAAAAAAAAGAAATTTGAAAATAAAAAATCTTAAGGAATTCACTTAAAAACCATTAGAACTAATATTAAAAGTTCAGCAAGGTGGCAAGATACAAGATCAACATATAAAAATCTAGTGTATGTCAATGCACTGGCAATTAACAAGCCAAAAATGAAATGAAGAAAACAACTTCATTTATAATAGTAATAAAAACTACTCAAATGTCCACTGATTGATCAGTGGATAAACAAAATACAGTCTATCCACATAAAGGAGTATTAATGAGCATTAAAAAGACATAGGGTGCTGATTCATGCTACAATACAGATGAACCTTAAAAACATTGTGCCAGATGAAAGAAGTGAGACACAAAAGACCACATAGTCATTAGATATTTCATTTAAATAAAATGTTCAGGACAGACAAATCTATGGAAAACAAAAGGAAATTAGGCTTGGAAGGGCTGGGAGGTTTCTTTTGTTGGGAAGTGACAAAAGTGTCCTAAAATTAGATGGTAGTGATTGTTGCACAACTCTATAAAGGTACTACAACACACTCAATTGTGCACTTAAAATGAATGGTCATTATGACATGTAAACCACATATCAATAAAACAGTTAAAGAATATATGGTTATTAGGATAACTGTTGCAGGAAGAAGAAAAGAAGGAGGAGGAGTGTTGGTATACAAATAAGGTTTTAGCAGGAGGAGGAGGAGGAGGAGGAGAAGGTGGATGAGGAGGAGGAGGAGGAGGAGGAGGAGGAGGAGGAGAAGAAAGAAAGAAAGAAAGAAAGAAAGAAAGAAAGAAAGAAAGAAAGAAAGAAAGAAAGAAAGAAAGAAAAATGTATAGTTATTCAAACATGATAGAAATGTATTTGTTGTTTATCAGAGTCCAAAATAGGTTTTTTATGAAGGAGGTGAAAAAAGGAAGAAATGAAACTGTGAGAAGCTCTGAGGTAGTGAAATACAAGCCAATTTAAAGAGTGCCTAGAATAAAGTAGATTTCAAACATTAGCTGCATCCCACAAATACAGACCACTGAAGTGAAGATCCATGACTCCAGAAGCTTCTAGAGTTGCCTAGGATCCAGGAAGTCCTTCCCACTGTAGTCTTCACAGCAGTTGGCTGTATCAAGGCTCCCAGTCTTCCTGAGGTCCAGGTGTGCAAAGTCTCCTAAGCTCCACGGTACACACCACCTTATGGGGCACGCACGGCCTCACCAAAGAAACATTGTCATCTCACAAGCTTCTTTAAGTACCAGCAACAGGGATCCTTTGTCTCCCACTTCCACCCAAGAAACCAGCTCTAAATGAAGCTATTGAATGGTAGCAGTTGACTTTGATGCAGAGCTGAGAACTGAGCAGTAATTTGATTCTTCACCAATTCTAGCTTGGCCAGTAAGCAACATGACCTTCCAGCTTCTTCCTGCTATATGAATTTTACTTTCCTGCCATGTCAAAACTTTGGGGGAAAGGAAGAAAGGAAAGAAGGAAGGGAGGGAGACGGGGAGGCAGGGAGGGAGAGGAAAAGAACATAAAAAAGAAGGAAAAGTAAGGGAGAAAGGAAAATTCCAAGCATCTTAATGACCCCTCTCCAAAAAATGTCCACCTAAGCTTCCAAATCACACTAATGAAATTCCAGAAGTTGCCAGGTACAATGGCTCACACCTGTAATCCCAGCACTTTGGGAGACCCAGGCGAGAGGAGTGCCTGAGCTCAGGAGTTTGACACCAGCCTGGGCAACTTGGCAAGACCTCATCTCTATGATAAATCAAAACAATAGCGGGGCATGGTGACATACACTGAGGTGGAAGGATCGCCTGAGTCCAGCAGGTCGAGGCCGCAGTGGTTGTGAGCATGCCTCTGCACTCTAGCCTGGGCAACAGAGGGAGACTCCTAGCCAAAAATACACTTTAAAAAGGTACCCACACTTTACCTATACGATGACCATGTATGTACCAAACCCTGAGTTGTATCCCACATTTTAAAAAGAAAGAATAAGAGAAAAAAAATCCCAGAAGTCTCAAGATGGGAAGAAAGCTTGCAGTCTACACTCTGATTTTTCAGTCCCAACTTTAAAGAGAAAGTTGCAGAAGGCAAAATCCTGGTGACCCTCTTCTGCCACTACACAGTCACTTAATGGTCCCGGCCATACTGGGTGGGAGTGTAGGAAGAGGTGAATGAGAAGGAGAGGTGAAGACAGAAAGTGCCTGGCGTGGTACAGGAAGGAGACCCGCCCCTGGTCCCTGCTAGCAAGGCTAATGTGCTGTTGTTCACCACGGCCCTTGCCCCGCTCTTCTGAGTGGCTGCCAGCTGCACAGCAGGGCACTCGGGTCCTGTGAGCTGTGCCAGAGTGGAATATGAATCTTGTGATCACGCATTGGAGCTGAAAGCTGTGTTATGTGTATACTTACAGGGACAATTAAGTCAGTCGTTGAAATCAAGATCATCCTGGAAAATGTAGGACACATACTTGCCATAGTTATAGCAAACCCATTAAAATCACCGGAAAGTGCTGTGTGTGTAGCGCAATCAACAGGAGACATTCTGAAGATGCGGACGCACCTGACAAGCCATAATGGAACAGCAGCTTTACAACTTTCTCCATCAGTTATTGTAGCTAGAATCATATGAAACCAATGAAGACCTAAGATAGTCGTTCTGTGTGTATGTGCACGTGTGCTCCTATGCTTATGTGACATATTTTGAACATGAGAATTCTTTTTTGGGACAGGATCTCACTCTGACCCAGGCTAGAGTGCAGTGGTGCAATTATAGCTCCCTGTAGCCTCGAACTCCTGGGTTCAAGCAATCCTCCTGCCTCAGTCTCCCAAGTAGCTGGAGCTACAGGCACACACCACCACACTTGGGTAATTTTAATTTTTAATTTTTTGAAGAGATGGGGTCTCACTATGTTGCCTGAGTTGTTCCTAAACCCCTGGCCTCACGTGATCCTTCTGCCTCAGACTCCTGAGTTGCTAGCTTGCAGGCATGAGCCATCGCACCTGGCTGAATGATGAGCAGCACACTTGGAGAGATTTAAAAGCTCAAATGACATGAAACAAGACAATAATAATCAGATGTATTTGTAAGTGCAGTATAACCACGTGTCTTTGAAAATATCCATAGCACAGCACGAATCACATGACCTTCCCCAAGGAGCCCATCACTGCTTGCTAGAAGTGCTCACCACACTGCCCATATGTCTAGTAAGACTGAGGCAGGGTTCCCATTTCAGGACACTCCATCTATCTTTGGATTCTGACTGAAAGTGCCTTTACTACTAATTTCTTGTTCATGGGCGTGGTGGCTCACACCTGAAATCCCAGCACTTTGGGAAGCTGAGGTGGGAAGGTTACTTGAGCCCAGTTTAGTCCAGCCTGGGCAACATAGTGAAAATTCATCTCTACAAACAATTTTTTAAAAAATTAGCCAGTCATAGAGGCACGTACCTGTAGTCCCAGCTATTAGGGAGGCTAAGGCAGAAGGATCACCTGAGTCCAGGAGGTAAAGGCCATGGTGAGCCATGGTCATGCCACTGTACTCCAACCTGGGCCACAAAGTCAGACCCCCCCCAAAAAATTGCCATGCCATGCCAAGTCACGGATGGGCTCTTAACAGACACCACTTAACACTATATAGCTAAAATAAATCTTACACACCACTCATAACTTGGCAATGCACTGGGACGATTTTCTGGTACCGCTGGCATAAAGTTTATTCTAGAGTAAAGCCTCACCAAATTTATAGCAAGTTTCTAGAAGGTCGCTCTTAGTCATTTCCTACACATTCTTCTGCTTTGCTTTTTTCATTTTTATGTGTTTTCTCTGACACCTTATTTCTTTTCTCTCATATTCATCAACATACGGTGGCTGAAATGCTGAGTCTTAGGGCACAGACAGAGGGCTGACAGTCAGTAGGGAGAGGGCACAGAGAGGGGCAAGCGAACGCAGGCCAGATCCTATTTCTTCTAGACTCCAGTCCCACCAGGTCCCAAGGCTCCTTTATTTCCTCTATGGTAGATTTACCGTGATCATCTCCGATGAACAGAGCCCAAGTCAGATGAGGTTCATTCCTCATCTCCATTCCTTAAACAAGCACAAACATTCCATCTGTCATCTCTCCTGAATGGCTCCTCTGGCCTTGATGAATTTTCAAGCCATTTTTATTCGCGAGCACAGGGACATTCTCCTAACCCTTTAACAATATCTGCCTGTCATAGAGCTTGAGAGATTTCTGAAATGCAGGCTGTTAGCTTCTTTACTTCCAAATAACAAATGCTTGAAATACATCAAGGTTATGCGAGCACTTCTACCGTGATGCTGGACAGGCAGAGAGATGCCTGTTTATCGATGCTAACAGTGTAGAAACATCCCTAAGTACACATTCTACACAACTGGGCTGCACCAAAGTGTGCCACCTTGTTTGGTTCCATTTTTGCTGCAGCTCAGGGAGGCCCCCAAGGCAGACACTTTGTGCAACTCCAGTGAAACTCTGTTCTGCTCACGAGTTTCAAAGCAAAGTGGATTCTAGCCCTCAGCCTGGAACGAGAGTCTGTCCAAGGCAACTCCTTTATTAGAAATCATGGGACTTTCAAGTGGAAGCAACCTTGACCACCATCTCATCTTTCTCTTTATTTCACACCTGAAGGGGCTGAGACCTAGCAAGGCTGAGTAAGTTGCCCAAAGCCACACAGCCTGGTCACATCAGAGCCTGGCAAGATTCCAGGCCTCCAGGAATTGTGTCCAGTACTCTGCCACCACCTCAAATTCCTCTCTCAAGGGAAACTGCCCTCACGAGTCTGAGGTGCCAGGGCTCTGATGCCAGATAAAGGATATTGCAGCAGCTGCTGGAACCATGGCAAAGGGAATTATGAGGTGGAGGCAGGGAGAGACAGTGCACAGTCATGGGATGACAGTGCAGGCATTCGCTTCACAGGTGACTCAGGTCTAGCATGAATCAAGAGATCTCCCCATGGGAATCCTGGAGCCGTCATTCAGTTCATTTGAGAGTCATGTATTAACTAATGACCCAGGAATATCCACCTCTGGAGGGACCCACAACAGAAATGAGTGTTTATTCTCCCAAAACACACGCAAGAATGTTCATGATAGCTTTACCCACAAGAACCCCAAGAAAAGAATTTGTCTATTAACTTTAGAATAGATAAATACACTGTAGAATATCCACACAGTGGAATGCTATACTACAATGAAAAAGAATTAACTATCACTATACTCAAGAACATAGCTGAATACCATCAGCATCATGTTGACAAAGGAAGCCAGGCACAGAAGAATGGTACTGCATGGGGTGTTCAGGTAACAAGCAAAATTAATCTATAGTGATAGATGTCAGAGAAGTGATTACCTTAGTCCTGTTTTCTGTAAGTGGCCGCGTGGAACTCACACACTGACACATCCCCTCATCCTCTGGGTACCAAGTCACATTTCCCCATCCTTCAGGGAAGCACAGGGTGGTCATTACACAAGGCCAGGGATGCCTGGTCCCTTTGGTTACTAGGGTAGGTATTAGAGACTGGGTCAGGGCTCGGGGGTGGGAGAGGGTCTTTTAGGGCCTTGACCAAGGACAAAACTGTACAGAAGGGGTTGAAGCTAGAGGAACCATTTGAATGTAGTGATTCCTGATGGTCAGTAAATATAAGAAGGAAGAGTCGTAGGTTAGGAGTGGTAGGACTTTGGGAAGTCAAGGTGGGAGAAGCACTTGAGGCCAGGAGTTCGAGACCAGTCTGGGCAACAGATTGAGACCTGGTCTCCATAAAAAACAAATTAGCCAGCCGGGCTCGGTGGCTCAGCCTGTAATCCCAGCACTTTGGGAGGCTGAGGTGAGTGGATTGCCTGAGCCCGCAGGTTTGAGACCCACCTGGGCAACTTGGTGAGACCTCATCTCTACAATACATCAAAAAAATTAGCCGGGCATGGTAGCGTGCGCCTGTAGTTCCAGCAACTTGGAAGGCTGAGGCGGAAGGATCGCTGGAGCCCAGCAGGTTGAGGCTGCGGTGGCTGGGAGCGGCCACTGCACTCCAGTCTGGGCGACAGAGTGAGACTCCAACTCAAAAAATAAATAAATAAATAATAAATTAGCCAGTAGTGGTGGTGGGCACCTGTAGTCTCAGCTACTCAGGAGGCCGAGGCAGGAGGATCCCTTGATCCCAGGAGTTAGAAGCTGCAGTGAGCTATGATCACACCACTGCATTCCAGCCTGGAAACAAACTAACAGACTAACAAATAAATAAAATAAGTAAATAAATAAAAGTCACTCTAGAGGTTGCTATAAGGATTTAAACACCCTTCTCATATGTTTCTGTCTTTCTCCCTCACTATCCTTTGATTCATTTAAATAAAGGAATACCCTTACACTGATTTTAATGAATGTATTTAAAGTATC
This sequence comes from Cephalopachus bancanus, assembly GCA_027257055.1. Classification (NCBI taxonomy): domain Eukaryota; kingdom Metazoa; phylum Chordata; class Mammalia; order Primates; family Tarsiidae; genus Cephalopachus; species Cephalopachus bancanus. Next base: position 3,357,700 of record JAPVLO010000232.1, read on the forward strand.
TAGTACAGTGTCTGGTATTCACCAAAAACTTAACAAATGATTATTTTATATTATTCTGGTGATGTTCATTTTAACATACATTATTAGCTATATTTCCAATCCCTTCATATTATATTTTGTTCATATATGTTTTAGATATTTAAATTACTTAAATTGATTCTATTTTAAAATTCTTAATTTAGAATTCTTATTTTTAAGTGGTTATCTTATTTTTCTTATGCTTTCTTGAGTATGTTTTGCATATGAAAAGTAATGTGTTCATTGTAGTAAATGTAGATAATTAAAGGACTGAAAATTAAAATCACCCATAAGTACCCACTACCCTTAAATAACTACCCCTGACATATTAAGAATATACATATGTAATCCTTTTTCCCCCAAATAAGTGGGATCATATAGTATACACTGTCCTTTAACCTGCTGAACTTTTGCTTAACATATTATAATTCTCTTTATAATGTTAGTTAGTATCTTTTATATTAGTGATTTAAATTATTGCATAGTATTCCTTTGTATAATAAGTAGTAAATAACAGTGATATTGCTGAAGATTCTTCCAGGCAACTCACTGTACATATTTGTGGTTATCTCCTTAGGATAAGCTCCTAACAGTGAAATTACTGGAGGCAAGAGTGTGTATATTGTCAGGTTCATCATGTGTCTTACCACCCTCTGTAGGCTGAAACAATGTGCAGCTCTACCTGCCAGACATGAGATGCTTGTTTTCTGTATCCTGACTACACTGAATATCATCATTCTTCAAGCCATTACCAACCTGATAAGTAAAAATCAATATCTCAAAGTTTTCCTTTGCATTTATTTCATTACTGGGGAGGTTGAACCTTTTTCACATTCATTGTTTTATCTGGATTTCTTCATATGTCAATTCATGTTGGTCATTCACTTTCTATTGGTATACTCATCTTTTCCAAAATGTTAATTTAATTAATTATAGTTTTTAACTTAATACTATTCATCTCTACTTTTAATTACTAATCTTTAAAGAGTATAATTAATTATAATTTTAATTTACATGAATTGCAATTTTGTTTTATACTATTAATTATGACTTTTTACTTTCAACTATTTTTAATTGTTAATCTCTCAAATTTGTTCTCATTTGGTATAATTGCTGTTATCTACTCTTGACCTGTCTAGATACTTCTTCAACCATGGTATTGTTTTATGTCATTCTTCTTTTTATCCCCTTCTTATTTCTCCCCAAAATCTTCTCTGTTTTTAATGATCTTTTTTTAATGGTCTTAAAGAGAACAGGAGAGGTGGGAAGGGCGGAGGTGAAGGTGGGTGACCCCTGTGCCCCAGGGTGGGAGGCCGTCAACGCTATGCATCCTCTGACCTCCCTTCCCTCCAATGTGAGGTCCCCTGTCCTCCGGGACCCACAGGCACATCCTGGCCACTGTAACAGCCTCCGTGTCGGAGGCTGGCGCCTCTGACATGGCATCCACACCTTCCAGGAGGGCCATGAGGCGAGAGGCGGACTCCTGCCCATGCAGCCACCAGCTCTGGGTGTCTCCTGAGGAAGAAAGGGTCAGGAGGCCGAAGAAGACACCTAGGGAGGGGCCCTCTGCCAAGCGCTCCCACTGTGGAGAGGAAGCAGAGGACCGCGCATCTCTCAGTGGCTCCCACGTCCCCTCCGTGTACCAGGAGTTCCCTGAAGGCAGGGACTGCGTCTTCTTCACCTTCACATTGAGCCCAAACCAGACCCCTAGTCTTTTTTTTTTTTTTTTTTTTTTTTTTGAGTCAGAGTCTCACTCCATCGCCCAGGCTGGAGTGCAGTGGCACACTCACGGCCACCCAGCATCGACACACTGGTCTCCGGTGATCCTTCCTCCTCAGTCTTCCAAATAACCGGAACTACAGGCGTGCACCACCACTACCCCACCTGGCTAATTTTTGATTTATTGTAGAAACGAGGTCTTGTCAAGTTGTCTGGGCTGGTCTTGAACCTGTGGCCTCAGGCAGTCCACTCGCCTGGGCCTCCCAAAGTGCTAGGTTTACAGGCTGAGAGCCCAGCCCAGACCCCTAGTCTTTAATGCCTGTTTGTTAAATGAGTTAACTAACGTGAACCTAGTACATACTCTTTTACAAAGAGTCAGCATAGCATGGTGGAGTCAAAAGTTAGGTAATCCCTCCAACTCCGTTATTAGCAAAGTAAGATCTATGATGAGACCTTGAGTATAACTTTTAATTTCTGTCAGTGTTGGTTTTCTCATCTCTCAAAAGAGATATGCCTAATCAATCTAAGGGCAAGAGGAGGACAACCTTATTCTGTCTATTTCAGGAGACTTTTTAAGATACTTAAACATAAGAGTGGTTTGGAAAAGTTTAGTGGAACACAGAGGGACTAAGATGTTAGCTCCCCTTTTCTCCTCACTCTTTCCCAGAAGGTCCCACAGTTCTTTCTCCCCATCCCCACACCTGGGCTAATAGAGCCAACCAGTTAGCACAGAGACCCCAGGATGGGTAGCCCTCTGGGGGAAAGGCCTGGGTTGACTCCAAGACAGACCAACAGAAGGGGAGGAGCGAGGGAGAGGCCTCATGGGCAGGGAAGAGAGATATATGAGGGGAAGGCGTCAGAGAGGATGCCAAGGTAGCTGCACAGCATGAGGGTACCATGGATTGCAGAATGGAGGGGTGAGAGAGACAGGGAAGTTCAACAAATGTTTCTGTGGACTATGTATGAGTTGGCTCCACTTTCTTCTTTTTTTTTTTTGAGTTGTAGTCTCACTCTATTGCCCGGGCTGGAGTGCAGCGGCATGCTCAAGGCCACCACAGCCTCCACCTGCTGGGCTCAGATGATCCTTCCGCTTCAGCCTTCCAAGTAGCTGGAACTATAGGCGTGCACTTCCACGCTCAGTTAATTCTCTGATTTATTGTAGAGACAAGGTCTCTCCAAGTTGCCCAGGCTGGTCTCAAACCCTTGGGCTCAGGCAATTCTCTCACCTTGGCCTCCCAAAGTGCTGGGATTAAATACTTGAGCCACCACATCTGGCCCCCTTTATTCTTTTTGAGTAGATGCCAGATGTTGCTGACAGGGAAACAAAACCAGTAGGATATAGACATAGATAATAGATACGAGTATAGATGTGGATAGAGAGCTTTCATGACAGATGACATATAGACAGATGTGAATATAGATATATCATGATAGGTCATAGACATAGACATAGACATGGATAAGAGAAAGCATGATAGATAATAGAAGATGATGTTAGATACAGATGTGGATATAGGTCTATCATGATAGATGATAGATATAGACATAGGTGTGGATAGGATATATATCATATAAATACAGACATAGATGTGGATATAAATCTATCATGATAGATGATAGATATAGACATAGATGCGGTATATTAATAGATAGAGCATATGTGTATGCATGCATATATATAAAGATATTTATATCAAGGAATTGGCTTATGTAGCCATGGGGGCTGGCCAATCTGAAATCTACCAGACAGGCCAGTAGACTGGTGAGCTGGAACCTCTGGGTCAGGAGTCAAAGCAGAATTTCTTCTTCCTCAAGGGAACCTCTTATGGCCTTCTGACTGGGTGAGCCCAGCCACATTAGTGAGGATAAGATCCTTCACTTACAGTCAACCGAAGGTGGACGTTAGCCACATGGATGAAACATCACCCTAGCAACACCTAGATGAGTGTTTGAGTGAATGACTGGGTCTGCAGCCTGACTAAGTTGACGTGTAAAACTGACCATCACAGCCCTACGGATTGGATCTACTTTACCTTTGCCACCAGGCTGTTTCTTAGAGGCCCTGATCTGAGAACGAACTACACAGTACGCTGGGATTTATTTCTGTGAATGAATATAAAGTCTCCCACACACACATGTGAGGACCAGTGCCACTCCATGGTTAGGAGGTGCTGCGCAGGCATTTTTGCTGATGAAAATTGTGAAGTGAGGGGAGGAAGAGAAAGTAATTGGGCAGGTGAGTTGGAGGAGTCTGGGGAAGGGACCTTCTCTCTGAGGGCGGGCAAGCTGTATGTGTACACCCAGGATACAAAACTGGCCCAGAGAGGGCTGGTGTCTTGAGAGAATGAGTGGATGATTGGTGTGTAACTTAGTCTGTGGATCTGCAAAGTCCAAGTGCTCTATTCATTTGTTAGTGAAAACACCTCCCAAGAGGAAAGAGAGGGCCAGGAGGGACACTGGGAAGTAGCATCTTCCAGCTACGGAAGAAAAGGAAAACGTGCCAAGGGCTTCTTGTGCAGCTGTCGTGTGGCAGTATGCTCCTCTGCACAGCATTGGCTCCATTTTCCAGGGCCCTGAATGTAGTCTGCTCAAAACACTGCATTCTCAAGGCCCTCCTCTCTGGGGCAGTCTGACAGGATGGTAGAGAAGATGCAACGTCCTGGGTCCCCACCCACCCTTGCCCTGACCCCCAGGAAACCCCTCTTCCTACCCCAGCGTTGCCTCACTCATCAACTATGTACTGTCCTCTTGGGCTTCCCAGAGCAGATTTCCTGGATGGGGAGGCCATTCTCCAGATGCCTCCCGCCCACTTACGTGCTAGAAACTGAATCCTGAGCATGGAAAACACAAGGGTTGCCGGCCCACAAATCACTTTTAATGATCCCTGAAAGAAACCATCAGTGCACCTCAGGCAGCGATCTGGAAGTCTAGAGGTACAACCACACAAACACGAGGGGAGGAAGGCGATGTCCCAAGGCTCATTTCACTTGGTCGGCATCTTGGATTCTTTCTTTCACGGATCATTTGTTTGCCTCTTTGTCTGCCGTGAGGTAGAGATGTGTCTTACCTGAACACATTAGGAATTTACAGTTAATCGGGCGCCATGATGAGCCTGCTCAATCTCAGTATTGGTGACATCCTCATGACTGTGCTGCCTGTGTGTTCAGAGACAGGGATTCAATTATAAACAAAATGCCTGCAACACATGCCAGCCTTCTCCTATTGCAACGTTAAGTGGTCAGTGTAGCTGTGTGCACAGAAGGCAAAACTGTTGTCGGCCTCCCCCCACCCCTCTTCCTTTCTTCTGCTTTCTTTCCTGGCCTTTCAGAGATTGGGTGGGGTGATGAAACCCAGTCCTCACCCTCTGTCCCCTCCACCCACCAGTCCCATTCCCCTCCCAGGTTTAACTGGATTCCAGTGCCAGAGCCAGCTTACTGGGAAAGGAGGTGCCTCAGCTGTCTCTGCCTGGATTTCACATCGTGACTGGGGCAAATCAGATTTTCCAAAAGTGACCACAGCAACATTTCTAATATCCCTGGTCTTGAGTGATTTTCCTGATCTTTGTCACTCTTTATCAAGAGGTGGAATTTATTTCCTCTCTCCATGAACTCGACTGGGGCTTTGTGACAGTGTCAGTGAACAGAATACAGCAGATGAGGCAGGTCAGAGTCTTGCCTTGGGGCAGCTGAAAGGAGGGCAGGTGAAGGTCAGAGAGATTCTGTTTCCCAAGGCCTGTCCCCAGGGCCAACACACTCAGCACTGTAACAAAGACTGTAACAAGAGCTATGGGGGGAATGAGCCAGGAACCTGGGATGAAGACCAGAACATATCATAACATCACAACTCCTCACTCACCCCGTTGGTCTTCCACAGGCCAATCTCAAGCCAGATGCAGAGAGACAAGCACCGCATGATCTCACTTCTATGTGGGATCTAAAAACGTTGAACTGACAGAAGCAGAGGTTGCCAGGGGCTGGGGAGTGGGGAAAATGGAGTATGAACTTTCAGTCATAAGAGGAAAAAGCTCTGAACATCCAGTGTGCAGCATGGGTGGTGATGATGTGTTAACTCTATTGTTGCAATCACAACACAATGTGTGCACATGTCAGACCATCACATGCATACCTCGAAAGTATTCTATCTTTATTTGAGGAGTTGTTGGGTGTTTCTAGAAGAATACTCATAAACACTTGAATGAAGAACCATCCTTCTCTTCCATCATTACTTGACAATTAAATATATTTTTAAAATTTTTTAAAAAGAAAATACCAGTGCTTTACTCAAGTCAATAGCATTTGTAAAAAGCATTGGCACAAACCAGGCATTGTTGTGCATGCCTGCAGTCTACTTGGGAGGCTGAGGGGAGGATCATTCGGGCCTACGAGTTCATAACCAGTTTAGGCAACACAGCAAGACCCCCATCTCAAAAATTCTTTTTAATACATAAAATATGGCCGGGAGCAGTGACTCACACCGATAATCCCAGCACTTTGGGAGGTGAGAGGATTGTTTGAGCCCACGGGTTCGAGACCAGCCTGGGCAACTTGGCAAGCCCTCATCTCTACAAGAAATCAAAACATTAGCTGGGTATGGTGGCACATGCCTGTAGTTCCAGCTACTTGGAAGGCTGAGGCAGAAGGAGACTAGGCCACAGAGTGAGATTCCAACTCAAAATAAATACATACATACATAAAATATTTTTTTAAAACACAATATAAATAAAAGGCTTGATTTAAGGAAAAACATTTTTATAGAGACAAGGTCTTACTTTGTTACCTAGGCTAGTCTCAAACTCCTGGGCTCAAGCAATCCTCCTTCCTTGGTCTTCCAAAGTGTTGGGATTACAGGCATGAGTCACCATGTCTGGGAAAAAGGCTTGATATTTATACTGTAAATGCATACAAAATAGTCTGGAACAGTAAACTTATTTAGCTGGTTATTTTCAAGGAGGAGAGTGGAATGTTAAGGAATGATTTGGGGACTCTAGCTTTCTGCTGTATAGCCTTCTGAATTATCTGAAAATAATATAATTAAGTATTATTTTATAATTTCTGAAAATCTAAAACCAGGCAACCAATTAGCTTGTTGACTTCAAGGTCAAAAGAGAGAAAGGACATGTCCTGCCACACCCCAGCCTCTCCCTGAGGCACTTAGTCCCTTTCTGGATGTTGGAAAAAAGGACAGTGATGAGGAGTCTCCCCTAAGACTTCCCTTTCCCATGCAGGGCAGGTGTGGTTGTCAAGTACAGGACACATGGTCCATGACGTCTTGGGACTACTGATGAATACCCCATCCAAGCAGCTCCAGACAGCCTCCTGGGATCTCTAAGAAAGTCTGATACCCAAGTGATACTTCTCTCACTTGAATATGAGGATGAAGCTTTTTCTTTTCTTTCTTTCTTTGTCTTTCTTTCTTTCTTTTTCTTTCTTTCTTTCTTTCTTTCTTTCTTTCTTTCTTTCTTTCTTTCTTTCTTTCTTTCTTTCTTTCTTTCTTTCCTTCCTTCCTTTAGAACAAAACTTTTAAGCCATACTATCAATGGATAATGTACCTTTAGTTGTTTGTTTAAAAATGAGGATAATTTTCCATAGGATTGCTGACAAAACCTTGCCAGGTTTCTCTGACAGCTTCTGGCTCGATTTCGGGAGACAGCTGGCTGGGGTTATGAGCAACTGGTGACCTTGGAAGAGAATGGAAATTGAACTCATGGTTCAGACCCAGGAACAACAGAAATCGGTCATCTTTAATTGGGTGCTGCTAACCTTGTGGGCAGAACACAGGCCGGGGTATACTGTATCCTCAACATAAGCTTTATTTACTAAGTAAACGGAGGCAAACAGCTTGATGTCTCCTTTATTCCTTCTTGTAACACTCAGCTGGGCTTCCTCGTATACCAGAATGCTTTGTCTTTAGGAAAATGAACTGAGGACAACATGAATACAAGCGTGTTACCTCTTACCTCGCAGGTGCCTTTCCCGGGGTCGTGTGTCTTGAGCCGTGGCTGCCGGGGGAGACTTGGTACCTTGTCCAGAAACCCAGTTCCCCAGGTGGGGCAGAAGGGGCAGAACCAGGACTAAGCTGTTGATCAGAAGCCCTCTTTTCATGCTGGCTGGAATTTATCTAAAGAGAATTCAGACTGCAAGAGGATACTGACTTAGTTAGAAATTATAAGCTTCCATGAAACGCAAACAAAACACACCTACCTAGGCCAGGCGTGGTGGCTCACACATGTAATCCCAGCACTTTGGGAGGCTGAGGCGAGAGGATTACTTGAGCCCAGAAGCTTGAGACCAGCCTGGGCAACATAGCAAGATCCTAGCTCTACAAAAAGTAAGAAAATGAGCTGTGTGTGGCAGTGTACACCTGTAGTTCCACTATAATTCTCTCCCCCTCCCCCCATAGATCAGTCAGTAGCATAGGAGAGCACTGCCTGCCCATGACACAGCTGGTTGGTTACCTCTTCAGGGATTTAGTGAAGCAACACTGGGAACAGGTAGCATTTTTTATTGTGAATGTCTCTTTGATTTAGCACTGCTCTGAGCCAAAGCTACTCCATAACAGCTTTAACATGGTTATATACATAGTCTTGTGATGCTGGCTAGCAGGAAGTTTAAATACTCAAGTGATCCTTTAAGTGTACGTTTCAAAGAAACACATTTTTAAGTTCCCTTCGATTTTTTCTTTTATGCTTTGAAACTCAAGGTAGGTGTTTCCTGATCAAATAGTACATTCTCTTTAACCATACTAATCTCATGTTAAGCGTTTCTTGCCCTCTTTCCACAAAATGATTGGATTATGAAGAATGACACTGCAATTGCTTTGCTAATTTCTTTATCTGTCCTTACGAGGGCCTACCTTTCCAAAGTGGCCTTAGCAACATTTATGTGCCTTCAAAGTGCCAGGTGCAGTGAGGTACCAAAGACACACCTTCACCTGTGATGGCTTTCTGCTTGGCGCACACCTCTTTCCACTGCCAGGTCTGAGCCATTATGTGCCCCAGAATCACCTGGGATGCTTCTTAAACACACACACCTGGCCCTGTCCCTACAACCCCTGTTGTGGTTAATCAGATCTGGGGGTGCCCCCAGGCTTCTGCTTTTTTCATTCTGTCCCAGGCAGTTCTGATGCAGTGGTCTGCAGCCTACCTTGCCCCTGCGGTGGCTGAAATCTCCCCCGTGGGCTTCCTGCCTTCCAGTGCTAAGAAAGTGTCAGCGAGCCGTGTTTGACATTAACCTGTCATTTTGCTTTTCAGAATTGACTGTTTCCCCAGTGCACTTAATGACTTTATTAAGACTCAATTTCTACTTTTTCCTGTTTGTCCCAGAAGGTCCGTGCTTGAGGGAGAGCTAGGTTTGGAGGAGCAAGATTTTAGGGCAGTGGATGTTGAAAGTCTAAATCAGAATCTAATTTTGATGCAAGGTATAATGTTCACTTGCTAAAGGCAGCTTAGGGATTCTGAGCTGAGAAATATTCATGTGAATGGGACAAATGAAATCTATTGTGGAAGTGAATTATATATTCTTTTCAGAAATGTCATCCTCTAATTCATTAAAATGTAGCTTTAATACTGAAGAAAAAAAGCCATGAGTCCTGATTAACTAGCCTGAAATTGCTGAAGGCCTCACAACGGGACATTCCATCCATTCAGCCCCCAAGCTTCCCTCGATGTGTGTTAACAACCATCTTGACAGGGCACACCACTGGACCACTGACAAGGTCATCACATCCTGACTCGACCTCATGGCTAAAGAATGTATTGTCTTATCATTCCTTCTGTTCTGACCTTCCATGGGTCCTCTTCCCCCAGGACTTCCTCAACATAAAGCAGAATTGAGACCAACTGAGTGGAGTCACAAATGTCCCTTCCCGTGAATTCTCTGGGCTTCTTAATGATGGTAACCAAGGCTAAAAAAGTTGGTATCCGTCCTGAACTGGAGTGAATAAAGGGCAAGAAGATGGAATATCTCCTCTCCTCTGGTGGTTGAGGATCTGACCACAGAACAAGGAGAATTATTAACATAAAAATTATTAATAGAAAAATTAATAATAGAATTATTAATAGAAAAATGAACGGCATTGGATGACTGGTTTTTTGTTTGTTTGTCTTTCCTCCTTCTAGTAATTGAATCCCACTCTCTTTTTTTGAGTTGGAGCCTCACTCTGCTGCCCAGGCTAAAGTGCAGTGGCACACTTACGGCCACCACAGCCTCAACCTGCTGGGCTCAGGCAATCCTTCCATGTATCTGGGACTACAGGCACATGCCACCACATGGGGCTAATCTTTTGATTTGTCATAGAGACAAGGTCTTGCCAAGTTGCTCAGGCTAGTCTCAAAACCCTGGGCTCAGGCGATCCTCTCGCCTCAACCTCCCCAAGTGCTAGGATTACAGGGTGAGCCACCACGCCTAGCTTGAATCCCTGTTTTCTATGGGAAACCCCTTACATGCTGTTGAGATACAGTTGCCTCTGCCTGTCACCACAGTCAGAGTACTCTGTCCTTCTTCCTATCCTCTCCCCACTGTAGGCCTGGAGTGTTGGGCTCAGGGACGGGCCTGTGCCCTAGGTGGGCAGTTAGCAGCATCTTGTGTGCTTTTCTGCCAGAGCTATGAGAAACCTCTTTCCCCTGGGATTGCTAAATGAGCAGGAAGCGATGTCATTATCCCCACATTGAAAGAACCTGAGAGAAGAAAGACAGACAGACCCAGGCAACATTATTTGAGTCCTGAATGCAGATAAGTCTGGTTTGTTTTGGGTTTTTTTTTTTTCGAGTTAGAGTCTCACTCTGTCACCCAGGCTGGAATACACTGGCACACTCACGGCCACCACAGCCTCAACCTGCTGGGCTCAGATAATCCTTTCGCCTCTGCATTCCAAGTAGCTGAAACTACAGGCCTGTGCCACCACACCCAGCTAATTTTTTTTTAATTATTTTTTATTACAGAGACAAGATCTCATCATGTTGCCCAGGCTGGTCTTGAACCCATAGGCTCAGGCAATTCTCTTGCCTCTACCTCCCAAAGTGCCGGGATTATAGGCATGAGCCACTGCACCTGGCTTCAAGTCTGGTTTTTTTGGGTTTTTTGTTGTTGTTGTTGTTTTGAGGTGAAGTCTCTGTTGACCAGGCTGGAGTGCAGTGGCACACTCATGGTCACTGCAGCCTCGACCTGCTGGGCTCAGGTGATCCTTCTGCCTCAGCCATCCAAGTAGCTGGAACTACAGGCACGCGCCACCATGCCCGGCTAATTTCCTTGATTTCTTGTAGAGATGAGGTCTTGCCAAGTTGCCCAGGCTGGTCTCAAACCCGTAGGCTCAGACAATCCTCTCACCTCAGCCTCCCAAATTTCTGGGATTATAGGCGTGAGTCACTTCGCCCAGCCTAAGTCTGGTTTTTAATTATGTGAGTCAGTCAATCCCCTCTGTAGCCTTGCTTGCCCTCAGATTAGTTAGAAGATGGCGTTCTGTCATTTGCTACCAAACGAGCCCTGACTACCACCGACTGGACATTGTCCTTGAGGTCTATGGCACTGTGGAGTGGATGTGATGTGGAGTAGTCCTTCCCTGAGCCCCTGCAGTGGCTAGAGCCCACAGTGGCGAGTGTCAGCTGAGGGCAGTTCTCCAGGAAGAAGAACCCCTCTCTGGCTGCCATGAATGGAGTCAGATGACCTCCCCCCCTACGGCCTTCCTGACACTCGCTGCTGTGGGCTCTAGCTGGTGCAGGGGCTCAGGGAAGGACCTTCGCCTGGAGATGCAGAGCCATCACTTACACAGCTGGTCTTGTGGAGCCCATGTGTCTTACAGGACCCTCCCCTTAGCAGTGCCCACTGGTCCCACTGCCATGTTCACACCTAGTAGTCTTGTGTGCTCAAGTGCATCAGTCCCATTTTCTTTCTGGAGACTGACCCTCCCTCTGCAGCCTTCTGCCCGTCCAGCGTCCCTTACCTCGTGGGGAATTCCCTTTCCTGCTCTCCTGCGTCCTCTCTTTCTGGGACCCATGTTCTCCCTCTGTTGGGTGACCCCCTTGTATTTGTGGAGTGTGTCCTCCACTGACTTCCTGAGAAAGATCTTCTCTTTGGAGTGATTGGTGTCTGAAAATGTCTTTATTACCAATCACACTTGGTTGATGATTGGGGCCAGGGCGAGAATGCGAGGATAAATATTATTCTTCACTACGAGCTTCGAAGGCTTTGGGGTGACCCCACCTCCTGCTCCCCCAGCACCCGGCTGTGACTTTCTCTCCCATCAGCCAAGCTCCATTTTTCAAAACTGTCTTGAGATCTATTCACTCTTGCTTCATTCTCCTTTAAAAAAAAAAGAATTTTTTTTTTTGAGTTGGAGTCTCACTCTGTCATCCAGACTGGAGTGCAGTGGCCACTCCCAGCCACCGCAACCTCGACCTGCTGGGATTCAGCCGGGCTCGGTGGCTGTAATCCTGCGCCTTGGGATGCTGAGGTGAGTGGATTGCCTGAGCCCGCGGGTTCGAGACCCGCCTGGGCAGCGAGAGCTCATCTCTACAATAAATCAAAAAATCAGCCGGGCATGGTAGTGCATGCCTGTAATTCCGGCTACTCGGAAGGCTGAGGCGGAAGGATCGCCAGAGCCCAGCAGGTCGAGGCTGCGGTGGCCGGGAGCAGCCACTGCACTCCAGTCTGGGCGACAGAGTGAAACTCCAACTCAAAAAAAAAAAAATTCTTATCTATCTATCTATCTATCTATCCATCTATTTATTTTAAAGATGTGGGGTACAATTCAGGGTCAGGTATACAAATGGTTTTATGCAGGTATCCTTGTTGATGTGGTGTACCTGCCCCTGGCAGTTTCCCACTGCTGCCAATCCCTTTCTTATAGTATTATAATAATCATTCAAGTTCTGCTTATGAATGAGAACATGTGGCACACCGTTGTTTGTTTCTGTGATAGATCACTGGGTATTATAGACTCTAAATCCATCCAAGTTGCCGCGAAGTTCATAATTTAGGAGGGTCTCACTCTGGCACCCAGGCTGCAGTGCAATGACACCATCACCGCTCACCACAGCTTCCACCACCTGGACTCAGTCAATCCTCCTGCCTCAGCCTCCCAAGTAGCTGGGACTACAGGTGTGCACCACCATGCCCCACTACATTTTTGGTTTTTTTGTAGAGATGAGTTGTAGCTATGTTGCCCAGGCAGTTCTCAAACTCCTGGGCTCAAGTAACCCTACTGCCTCAGCCTCCCACAGTGCTGGGATTGTAAGTGTGAGCTGCCATGCCCAGCCCCTTTACTCTTTATTATTTTAAAAGGGTTTTAGGAAAGGGAGGAAAGAGGTTATTTTTGGTTAGTTTTTTCCCCTGGGGATTATTTTAAAATAACATTCCTTACTTCAAAATCAATATATGTTTATTGGATAAAACAGGCTAGAGAAGATAACAGTTAATTATAACAATAACATTGTATTTTTTCCAACATTTTTTGCTATATGTCACGCAAAAAAGTTGTGGATGTTGTTGTCTGTCACCACCCCAGTGGCGATCTTCTCCCTTTTCCTCTAAGTAGGATTGGTCATAACATCGCTTGGATTCCGTGACCCTAAAAGGTTTTAGTCTGGTTTTTCCCCTCCCCCTCTGGTACAGTCTTAGTCTCGGGCCGCCTTGCCTTTCACCTGGAGCGTTGGAGCAGGCTTCTTCCCCACAGACCCACCCCCAGCCTTCCAGCTCCTGCGCCCTCTGCCCTGCTACTGGAAGTGACCCTGTAAAAGTAAAATAGCAGTCATGTCACTCCAGCGCTTAAATTACTCCTCTGCTTTCAGTCTGTGACCCAGGCTCCTTAGCGCCGTGGCGTTGGGCACTGCTGCTAGGTGTTCCACAAGTCAGAGCGTGTCCACCTCTGCCCTGACCCCGCCTGTGGCTCCCCACTCCTCACAGCATGAAGGGCCAGGAATGTCCTTCTGCTGCCCCCACCCCATTCCTCTCCCCCTCACTGAGCCCTCTGCCCCGGTCCCTCTGCTCCAGCCACACCAGCCTCCTTGCCCCCCTTCAACACAGCAGGCCCCGCCATCTCAGGGGCCCACACTGGCCAAGCCCTCTGCCCGGAATCCTCTTTCCCTAGTTCTTAGCAGGATCAGTGCCCCCATTTCCTTCAAGCCTCAATGGTCCCTGCTCAGCTCTCCTCCTCCGTCCTCTCCTCACGCCCAGTGCAATTCACCCTGCTTTTATCTTATTGACCTTGAGCTTCCCACCTTCTAATGTAGTCTATATTTTTTTTAATTTTTACTTAATGTTTACTTCCTCTCATTCCTACTAGAATATCAGATCCACGGAGTAGGGAATTTTTGTCCATTTTGTTCACTGCTGCATCCCAAGCATCTAAAGAGTGCCTAGCACATAGTACGCACTTAGTGAATGCATGAAAGATTGAAGATGACTCTCTGTTATATTTATTACCTTCCACAGAATACTGTAATTATCTATTGACTTTCTTGCTGCTTCCACTACAATGTGGATCATTTTACCTCTATAACCCCTGTCTGATGCCTGACATATACATGCTCCATCGATATTTGTGGAATAAATAAAATGGGGTAAACTTATCACTCTACAAATAAGAACATGGAGGCCACGGATCTCGGGCCATAGAACACTGTGGGTAAATGGTGAGGTCAAAGCTAGTGTCCAGGTCTTCTGTGTCCCACCCAGTGCTACTGAAAATATTTTAAAATATTTTAAAGTCTATGTTGGCTTTATGTTGCAAATTTCTTAAGACAAAGCAAAGTACCAAGCTGCTTTGAAACCCTCATAGTGCCTGATACAGTGCTGGGTACACATAATACTTATTGAATAAGTATTCATGGTTTGAGTGCTCAATACAAATATTATTATTGTTAGCATTGTTTCCACTTTTAATGACAGAAATGATAATAACCTCCCAGCAGTCTGCTTTAAATAGGTTCAAGACGCCGAAATACAATTTTAACAGTGTCTTCCATCAGCTTGCTCCCCGAAGAGATGAAATGAGTTCATAATGAGATTCCTGCAATGAGTCAAGGAGCACAAGGAATGAGCGCAGGGTTTTGCTGCAGTAGGCACAGATGTTCTGCTGGCACTTGGGAGCCCATTTTTTCCTCTGGTTCTCAGAGCTAGTACCAGGCCATGGGGGAAGAACGATCGCCCCACGTCCTCGTCCAGCCCCCAGTTCTGAGCACACATTCTCTTTTCTGGGCATTGTCACTTCAGATCTAGTTTAGCTGTGGTCGAGGATTGGTGGAGAACTGATTGTCTACTTGGAATAAATGCAGTGTCCTATTAGCCGACGGAAGCCACGAGAGTCTCTGAGTCCCACACAAAATAACACAATGATTAATTGTCAGCAACCACAACAGGTTATTTTCTCAGTAAGAGATTGGCGCAAAGTCTCTTACTTCATTTCTGTTACTAATAGGTTTGACTTGCTTGGTTTTACACTACAGGTCAATGCTACCCAGAGTTTTAAAGCTTTGGTGATGCAAGTGGTAGTTTGATAGAATCTGGGTCCAGAGGGGGCCAAATAAATAACAGCATGGGTAGGGTTAGGGCTTCATCATTTCTTCTTCTGCAACTGGCACATCATTCGGAAGAGCAGCAGAGAAAGGAGGGGAAATGAGCCACCAGCTCATGCCCTTCCCACAAAGGGACGCTCACACCACAGCCCCAGATGGGAAGGGCTCTTGCCACAGTGCCTTGCTCTTTTCCGTCTGAGGTCAATCAGGCACAAATCCCCAGGGACAAACTCTCAAAACGCTGCTCTATTTCTTCCAGCTCCTGAGACAGACTATCCCACAGTCTCCCCCACCCCAACTGATTCTGAAGTAAATGCATGCACATTCTCACTCTCTGAGCCTCCTGTGACTTCCCACCCCAACTGATTCTGAAGTAAATGCATGCACATCCTCACTCTCTGAGCCTCCTGTGACTGTGCATTCTTCTTGACCCTGTCTAATGTCTCCCGCCACTGAGCTGCTTCCAGTTCTTGCCAGGGTGACTGAGTTCAGGTACCTCTGTGTGGGTGGCTTCTGCGCCCACCTCGAGGTCACCTCAGCCCTTCCCTGCGTCCTCCCCAGCCCCCAAACCACACAGCCACGTGCCAACCCATCTACAATAACTTGGACTCCAAAAGGGCAAGCTGGGCACATAAACTTTGACAGCTCTTATAATCAACATTTGGAGAAGACTCCCTCTGATTTCCTCTTAGGACCCGTGGCCTGGCCCTCCTGGTGGCTCAGCGTCAGCCCCTCCGCAGTGCCTTCTTTTTCTGTGGAACCATTTAGAGCAGGGGTCCCCAACCCCAGGGCCATGGACCAGTCATGATCCATGGCCTGTTAGGAACCCAGGTCACACAGCAGGAGGTGAGCGGTGGACAAGCAAGAGAAGCTTCATCTGTGTTTACAGCTGCTCCCCATCACTTGCAGGACCACCTGCGCTCCATCTCCTGTCAGATCAGCGGTAGCATTAGATTCTCATGAGAGCACAAACCCTGTTGTGAACTGTGCATGTGAGGGATCTAGGTTGCGGCTCCTTATGAGACTCCGACACCTGATGATCTGAGGTGGGGCTGAGGCGGTGATGCTAGTGCTGGGGAGTGGCTGCAAGGACAGATGAACATGAGCAGTGAGGCTTGACGGCACAGAAGCCATCATAAATCCATTGCCTGCAGACTCATATCAAAACCCTGTCAGGAAGTGGCAAGTGAGTTGTACTTCAATTGTACAGCTGCCTCTGGGGGCGGGCTTTCAGTCCGACTCTGACGCCTATTTTAGTCTGCGTATGGCCCGCCCATTATTTTATCTGCCACTTCCACTCATACCCCTTTGTTTTGTTGTTATGATAAGTTGCATAATTATTTCATTATATATTTCAATGTAATAGTAATAGAAATAAAAGTGCCCAATAATATTATGCACTTGAATAATCTGAAAACCATCTCTCCAACCCCTAGTTGTTCCATGGAAAAAATTGTCTTCCACAAAACTGGTCCCTGATGCCCTGGGGACTGCTGATTTAGTGCTTCTCTCAGCTTCTTCAGTTTGTGTCCTCAAAAGAATTTCTTCTTTCATCTTCCTTAGAAGAGATGGGGCTTGGGGATTTAGAGATTGGGCTTGGTGGCTCACATCTGTAATCCAGCACTTTGGGAAGTTGAGGCAGGAGGATCGCTTGAGGCCAGAAGTTTGAGGCTGCAGTGAGCCACAGTTATACCACTGCACTCCAGCCTGGATGTCAGAGCAAGACCCTAACTCTATTTTTTTTAAAAGAAGAACAAAGGCCGGGCTCAGTGGCTCAGCCTGTAATCCCAGCACTTTGGGAGGCCGAGGTGAGTGGATTGCCTGAAACTGCGGGTTCAAGACCAGCCCAGACAACTTGGCCAGACCTTGTCTCTACAATACATAAATAAACAATAATAAATTGGCTGGGTGTGGTACAGCATGACTGTAGTTCTGGCTACTTGGAAGGCTGAGGCGGAAGGATCGCCAGAGCCCAGTAGGTAGACACTGGGGTGTCCGTGAGTGTGCCACTGCACTCTAGTCTGGGCGACAAAGTGAGACTCCAACTCAAAAAAAAAAGGGAAAGGTTTGGGAAATGACAAATTCTTTTTCCTTTGTCACATTAAGTGAAGGAGGCTGATTCAAATGGGTGGCATGTGCTGAGTAAAGGAGTGCTTAGGCTCCGCCTGACACATGACTCAACCCTGATTAGGGTCGTGTGCTAGTGAGGGCTTCTGGGTCTAGGCGTGAGACACGGCTGGGAGTTCAGCTGCAGGGCAGAAGGCTCTTCAACTCTTTGTTTCTTCATAAATGAAGTGAGATTTAATAACGTCCTTCCTACCTCCTCTGCAAAGTGGGGTCATAGATGAAAAAGCATTGGAGAGAATAAAGAACAGATCCTGTGAAATTTCATGGCCCTGGCTGAGATCCTGTGAGTACCTTCCTAGTCTTACAACCTCTAGTGGCTTCTTTTCTCTCTCTCTTCCTTATTTCTCTGTTTTCTTTCTTCCCTCCCTCCCTCTTTCCTTTCTTTCTCTCTCTCCCTCTCTCTCTTTCTTCATTTCATCAGAGTCTCTCTCTCTCTAGCCCAGGTTGGAGTGCAGTGGCATGCTCACAGCCACCTCAGCCTTACCCAGGGCTCAGGAGATCCTTCCGCCTCAGCCTCCTGAGTAATTGGGGCTACAGGCGTGTGCCACCACACCCAGCTAATTTTTTTGATTTATTGTAGAGATGAGGGCTTACCCTGTTACCCAGGCTGGTCTCAGACTTCTGGGCTGAAGTGATCTTCTTGCCTTGGGCTTCCAAAGTACTGGGATGACAGGCATGAACCCCCATGCCTGGCCCAAAAGTCAGATATCATATAAGGCTTTGTCTATTAACTTGACATCTGATTTAGCCACACACTCGCATAAAAAGGCAAAATAAGGTGGACAAAAGTCAGTCAGATCAGGAGGCTCCTGCTCTTCCCCCTCTCTTCCATCAACTTTGCTGTGACTCCTCGCGGGTTGATGGAGGGAGAGGCTCTTCCATCTGGGCATTTGTTACCACCAAGAAGACAAAACCCAGCAGAGGGTGGAATTCCCCTATGGTGTCAAGTTCCTTGGCACAGCCTTTCTGAAGGCCTTGGTCTACTTCATTTTGCTTTCAGAAAACTCACCTCAAAGAATACGGAAGCTCTCAGCACTAGCTCTCTAGCTCTAACTGTCCCAGAGGTGGATGCGAGTTCTGAAACCCCTTCCCAGCCTGTCACTTTCCTACCTGATGAACCTGTTGATACCCGACATGCCAGCACATGAATCCATCTGTCACAATGGCATGGTGCCCTTCTGCAGGATGACAAGCCAATAGCTACCAGCCCCAGTGCCAGCCAACGTGGCACTCACAACAATGCCCCGCATGACACAACACACGGAATACCAAGTCAGCAGGAAGCTCTTCCAGGGGAAGGCGCTCACTGCCAAGTGAGGAAAGCTGTTCATTATGGCAGGTCACTCGTGGCTCATGCCAGTGCAGGTCCTGCCCTGAGGGCGATATCAGCTCTATCTACATGGGCTACTGTGGAGGGCAGTTCTTATCCAGAGCACAATCTAGAAGGGAACTCTCCACCGTCAGAACACTCACAGGGTGACCGACCATCCTGGTGTGCCCAGGACTGAGGGGTTTTCTGGGATGTGGGACACTCGGTGTTAACACCAAGAAAGTCTCCAGCCAATGAGAGTGAACTGGCCAATGAACGTCTCCAGTCAATGAAAGCGAGCCTAACCTGTGTGTCCACCCAGGTCCAGCGGGCAGATTCCTCTGTGTCTGGTGTCTCCATCCCCCTTGTTTCCATGCCCACTTGATGGCAGAAGTCTGAGATGGTCCTGCGAGCCCCACTTCTCTGCATTCACATCCTTGCCTAATCTCTTACATTGGCATGTGGGCTGGACCAACTTACCGCTTGCCCATGCTGAAGTGCAGTGGCACCATCATGGCTCACCACGGCCTCGACCTCAGCCTCCTGAGTAGCAGGGACTACTGGCGCATGCCACCACACCAAATAAATTGTGGGTTTTATTGTAGAGATGAGGTCTTGCTATGTTGCCCAGGTTGGTCTCCGACTCTTGGGCTCAAGCAATCCTCCTGCCTTGACCTCCCAAAGTGCTGGGATGACAGGTGTGAGCCACCATACCTGCCCCACTTAACTTCCAATGAAGGGCAGAAGTGAAGGAATATAATTTCTGAGATTATCTTACAAAAAGGACCATGGCTTCCATCTTGGGCATTCAGTTTTCCCTCCCTGTCTTTCCTCTCCCCTCCTCATCCTCCCCATTCCCACTCCCCTCTGCTCCACTCCTTCCCTTCCCCCTTCAAGGATAACCAACTACCATGTTGCAGAGAGCCCTGTGGAGAAGCCCATATGGATTGAATGTCTCCAGCCAGCAGCCAGCAGCAGCCTCCTGAGCAAGCTTGGATGCAGACGCTCCTGCTGTGCAGCCTTGAGTCAGAGCCCTGAGTCACAGCACCCAGCTAAGTCGTGCCTGAATTCCTCACTCACAGAAACTGAGACAATCAATTCATGTTGTTTTCAGCTACTCAATTTTGGGCTCATTTGTTACACAGAAGAACTAATACCATTTTTTTTTTTTTTTTGAGTTGGGGTCTCACTCCGTCGCCCAGACTGGAGTGCAGTGGCTGCTCCTGGCCACCGCAGCCTTGCCTGCTGGGCTCCGGTGATCCTTCCGCCTCAGCCTTCCGAGTAACTGGAATTACAGGCGCACGCTACCACGCCCGGCTGATTTTTTTTTATTTATTGTAGAGATGAGGTCTCCTTGCCCAGGCGGGTCTCGAACCCGCGGGCTCAGGCAATCCACTCACCTCAGCCTCCCAAAGGCGCGGGATTACAGGCTGAGCCACTGAGCCCAGCTAACTAATACCATTTTAAACCGAGGAAGCAAGACAGTTCAGAAACATACTGGACTCACAATAGCACTTTAGGGTGTGCCGGGACCCAAAAGGTCCCCTGCTCCAACTGTTCATTTGACAGGCGAGAGGCCTGAGCTCCAAGGAGGCCAGGCCATGCCATGCAGCCAGTGAGCGACCACTGGACTTGGGTCTTGACCTTCTGATGCCCGCTTTGGTGTCGGTTCTGTTCAGCACTGCTGCCCAGGGTGGCAACCCCAGCACCCACATCTTCAGGCTGTGCCAGCATGTCAGACCCTGCCGCTTCTGATTTGGTTCACAAAAGTAGATTGCCTTGAACAGACCAGCACATTCTTATCAGCAGTTCCCAACCTTTTTGGCATCAGGGGCCAGTTTTGTGGAAGACAGTTTTTCCACAGACTTGGGGAAGAGGATGTACAGCCAAGCCTCCCTGCTCGTGTTCATCTGTATTTGCAGCCACTCCCAGCACTAGCATCACCGCCTCACTCCCACCTCGGACCATCGGGTATGAGGTTCTCATAAAGAACAACAACCTAGATCCCTTGCACGCGCAGTTCACAATAGGGTCCGTACTCCTATGAGAATCTAATGCCGCAGCTGATCTGACAGATGACAGAACAGGCAGTCATGCCAGTGATGGAGAGCGGCTGTAAATACAGATGAAGCTTCCCTCCTGTGCCGGCTCACCTCCTGCTGTGCGGCCTGAGGGAGCTGGGGACCCCTGTTCTTAATCATCTCTTCCCTGCTGGAAGCCTTTCTGACTCCTGTAAACTGGCTAGATGATGCTTCCTAAGGTTTCTAGATGGAGTGGAATGCAAGTCCTCACTCTATTTGGTTACTTTGTAAATGGTATTGTTTCTCTGAGATCTTGCAGGGAGAGGTTTATCTCCCGTTTTGTCACAGGATTGATAAGCCTAATAAAATACTTTCTATATGATCTAGAAGCACTGCACGTTTTTTTTTTTTCTGGCTCTGACAATCAGAAAGCTCCGTATCCTCTTTAAGTCAGATGTCTGCAGTGTAAATAAACCACCTTTTCAATCTAATCCAACAAAGATTCCTAAAGCACCTAGACCACCATTTGTTCTACAAGAGCTGCAGTGGAAGGAGGCAGAGATGGGAAAAATGAATGGCAGGATTATTAATCTGAAGAAGCATTTCTGGGTGGAAATAATAGCTATGAGCATAGTTATAACATTCAGCAAAGGGACTTATCTATGTTTTAATTCCTTTATTCAAAAAGACCTGAAAATGATGAAATGTTAACAGCTGTTAATTCTGAGTTGTGGGCACGTGATTGTTAGATTATTTTCTTTGCGAACATATACACTATGTTTTAATAATATGCTAAAACATACATTTAAGGCATATATTATAATGTATATGAAACATTCATTATATTATCTAAAAGTAATTTTTTCCAATTAAAAGAACCTAACATTTAATGAGTATTACTACGCCCAGTGTGAGTGTGTCTAACAAGTACTTTACACAAATCTCTCATTAAATCTTCCCACCAGTCCTAAGGACAGTACTGTGCTTTCTTTGTTCCTTTGCAGTTCAGAAAGGCTGAGTAACTTATTCAAAGCTACCCAGCTAATAAATGGAATTAAAACCTAGCTCTGTCTTATTCCAGAAGCAGCGTTCTCCAACACCAAGCTTTAATTCTATCCAACAAGAACAGCATCTAGGTGGAGATATGAGACATGTAAGTATGGCAAAAGTATAGACAAACAACTTCAGTAAGCTGCTACACTAGATATATGTAAGTGCTAGAGAAGACAGGGCACTGTTTCAGGGGAAGTCACATTCTAGGGGGTGGGATAGACAATCGATAGGTAAATGAGTAAGATAACTTAAAATCATGGTAAATACTAAAATGTAAATGGAATGAGAGAGTAATGGAGGTGTGGGCTTTTAGAATGATTGGCTCAGAAGACCCTTAAAGTTTGAAATCGGTTCCTTCTGTTTCATTCTACTGAGGTGGAGGGCTTATGCCTGGTGGACCCCAAATTATAGTTGTTGAGGTTTATGGGAATAAGCCAGTTTGTGGGGATTGCCCACATCAGGCAGAGGTCCTCATTCTTCAAAATGTATAACCTCATTGAGTAATATCTGGTTATGTCAGGAGCGGGTGGCAAGAGAACAGAGCATGTGCAACATGAGAGGAAGAAAAAACATCATGGGTTCAGGCAGCAATGAGAAAGCAAATCAGGTAAAAGAGGACACAGATTATGCATCTGGAAGGAGGGACAGAGTATCGCAGACAGATGGGGAAGGACCAGACTTTGGAAAGCCAGTGGGGAGCCTTGGATAAAAAAATTAGAGACAGAGTAGATGCTGAGCAAGAGAATGCAATGACGTCTGTGCCATTCTAAGTGGCCCACTCTGAACACGGATACCGAGCGCATGGCAGTAGAGAGACGCAGGAGGCAAGGAAGCCTTGCAAATCCTGCCGGCGACATTGGCCATATGGAATCGCTGCCAAGGAAGACAGGAACTGGCGACAGAGGGGCGTGTCAGAGACACCGCAAAGAAAGAGTCCTCAGCTCAACCTCAAGAACCTGGACTGTCGGATGTAAACTGTGAGCTCTCAGCTGAGGGGGCAGCGCTGTTCCAACGCTTCTGGGGATTGAGTCATTCTGGTCTGTTGATGCTTGAACAGATTGTCGGAATGATCTCCCCAACGTTCTGGCTTTGGACTCGAGAGGGAAAGTTTATCTGAACTATTTGCTTGGCTCCGTGGGAGGATCGTGCGTGGGAGTTGCGCTTCCGGGGGCAGAGAGCTGTTGCACAGATGGATGCATTGCAGAATACAGATCACAACCAACTCCACGCTCCGGAGACTTCATTTTTCACTACAACTTCTTCCACCCTTTGGAAAATAACAAAAGAGCTTGTGCCATATGCCTCAAATATCACTAATGCTCCTGTACTTTCCAAAGATATTTAAACAGCTATCCTTTCTCAGTCCTATAATTAACACCCTATTTGCCAACATAGATGTTTTAATTAGATTCTGGGTTTCAGAGAATAGAGATTTGCTCGAGTTGCCTCAGGTGAAAACAGAGATCGGTAAAGAGTTATAAGGACTGGGTAAGGTAATTGTCTGAACATTGCCTCTTTCCCCCATATCTGGCTTCTTTCTGCCTCTCCTCCAGGGGCAGCCTCTGGCCAAGGCTGGTCTCTGCGGGACATGCGTATTCCCAGTAGTGAGTCATGGGATGCAGGCGACCCCAGCACAGGATGCAGGTAACCAAGCAACCTAAGAATAATGTAGGTCACTCTTGATCCATGTGATTGTAAACACCAAATAGGAACTTGAATAATTAACTTGACTGATTGTGAAACTGCTTGCTGTACTGTCCCAAGGTGTGGCTCCTTCACTGACCGGCTGTCATCGGTGCCTCCTGCAAGTTTTAATAAACCAAGGTCTCTCCCTGCTGGACCACCGGCTGACTTATTTGGAACAGGTACGCATTATGCACAAGCCCTCTAAGGTTTGGGGCTACCGCGTTCCAAATATGCATGAAGATATTAACATGGGGCTCTTCCCATCTCAGGATTGTGGTTCAGGCCCCCAACTCCTGATCACAGGGGCACAATTCCCTTCTTTCCTTTCTCAACCACAGTGCTAGACCATCGGTGCAGGACAACCAAAGGGAGTGGCAAGGACTCTTCTGGCCAACACTGACCCATCTCCCACCCCCAGGCAATACAAGGAAGGCTACTAGGAATGGGCCAAGAGCCAGAGTTTCTTTGGAAAGGGCTGTTATGTGTTGCTCCTCACCATACTCCCCACCCCATTGTGTGCGCTGTACTGCCCGAGGCAAGGATTCTTCACCAACTTGCCACCATTGGTGGCTCCCATTTGTTTTAATAAACCAAGGTCTCTCCCTGCTGGGCCTCTAGGTGACTTCTTTGGAATAGGTAAGCAGATGGTAAATAGGTAAATAGATGTGTTCGCTGCCCATATCTTGCCCTTGCCACTGTAGTGCACACTTATCCAGCCTTCTACTTCCTGCCCTCCCTTTCTTCGCCTGAGAGCTTTCTCTGGCTCTTGGAGACTAGACAGGAAGTGCTAGAAGGGAAAGCCTCCCACCCCGGGACCCAGGGAGCAGACTTCCACCAACAGCTGATAGGAGCTGCTGTATCACTACCTCAGCTCTCTTGCTCTTTGGCTGAGATACATTTGAACTGTGTGTTTCATACAAACTCTTAGAGTTCTGTGGCTGGGCTGAGATCCAAGGTCCTTACAGGCCTCCAGGCTTCCCTCCTTCCCCACGAGTGTACCTGGGACCCTCACCCAAATAAACTACTTGCACTTCTGCCCTGTCTACAGCCTGTTTCTGGTGGAACCCAAAGACATACAGAGAAGGATTTTTGTGTATCTTGGGAATTTGGAGGTCGCAGGGACTGATGCCAGAGAAAAACGTCTAAAGGTAAAATCCATCAGAGAGACTTTTCCTGATGGCAAAGCAAAAAAGACAGGGTAGAGCCCTAAATGGCCTGTGCTTCACGGGGCATATCCAGCTTGCCATGATGTCCTTTTCATGTAACTGCTCGATGAGTTTACCAAGGCTTGTTTAACATCTTTCTCTCTGTGTATATGATGAGATTGCCTGTAATTCTCCTTCCTTCTGCTGTTCTTGTAAGGTTGGTATCAGGTCATGCCAGCCAATTAACTAAGGAATGAGTTTTCCCTCTTTTTCTGTTCTCTGAAAGTTTGTAACAGACATTTCCTGTGCCTGAATGTTTGGTAAAATGCTGGGGAGCCATCTAGGCCTGGAACTTTCTATGAGGGAGCGTTTTAAAATTATTGTATATGTGCAGTCTACAGCATGAGGTTTGGGTATACATACACACAACGAGATGGTTACTACAGCGGAGCAAATTAACCCAGCCATCACCTCACAGGGGTACCCTTTGTGTGTTGAAAGTGCCTAAGATCTAATCTCCCAGCACATTTCCAGGGAATAACACAATACTGTTAACTACGGTCCTGTTTATCCGCCATCACTGGAACTTTGTGCCCTTTGACCTCCTCCTCCCCATTCCACCAGGGAAATTTTCTGAGGGCTGATTCTACTTCTTTACTGCTTCTAGGACCATCCTGACTTATTCTTTAGCTTTTTTTTGGTTAATTTTTTTCAAAATACTAACTTGTCACTTAACTGCTATCTTTTTTTAACTTTAAAAGATTAAGATGTAATTTACATAGCATAAAACTCGCCCTTTTGAAGTGTACAATTTAGTGCTTTTTAGTGTATTCAGAAGGTTGTTCGTCCAAGCCACTATCTAATTTTAGAACATTTGTATCACCCAAAAAGAAACCCTGTGCCCTTAGCAGTTCCGCAGCACTCTCCTCCTCCCTGCTGCCCCTGGAAGCCGTGAATCTACTCTCTGCCTCTATGGATTTGCTAATTCTGGATATTTCATACACATAGAGTCATATGATATGTGGCCTTTAGTGTCTCGCTTAGCATGATGTTTTCATGGCTTTTCCGTGCTGTGGCATGCTTCAGGATGTCATTCCTTTTTACGGCTAAATCATATCCCATGTGTGCTGCATCTACTCGTCAGCAAGTGGGCATTTGGGCTACCTCCGCTTTTTGGTTGTTTTTGTGTGAACTTTCACTTCCCATTCTCTTGTGCATGTGCCTAGGAGTGGCATTGCTGGGTCATAAGGCAACTCTATGCTAACGTTTTGAAGACATGCCCCACTTTTTCTGAAGCAGTTCAGTTGGCTGTTCAAAGTTATATTTGCATTAGAATGTGTTCACCTTGCCTAAAATTTTAAACTTATTGCCATAATATTGTTCATTGTGTCATTTCATATGCTCCTGCAGCAGTTAGAGTTCCACATCCGTCTTTTCATCCCTCTTTATTTGTGTCTTTTTTTCTCTCTTGACGTATTTCGCCAGAAGTCTGTCTGTTTTGTGAGTTATTTTAAAACCTACTTTTGACTTTGCTGCTCCTTTGTTTCATTGCATATTACTGTTCTTTCATCACTTTCTGTTCATATCATTCTAATTTTCTTCTTTTCTTAATAGCATAAGTTTATTAAAAGCTGACTTTTTTCTTTTGATGTATCATCTCATGTATTCTTATGAACCACTTAATTTTCTTCTTTCTACTCTATCTGAGTTTGTTTTCCTAAATGTTTCTCACTTTCAGTTACTTTAATTTAACTTCCTAGTTCATTCCCTTTCTAATATTTTGTTTGCTGTTTTTTTTCAGATGGAGGATCAATTTGGTCCCTGTTATTTCATCTAGGTCAGAAACAGAAATCCCATCCTTTTACTTCTAATCTTTCCATTGCCTCAGGTTTTATGTTTTTTAATAATGTGATTTTGGATCTTTTAAATCTAGTCTCAAAGTCTTTGTGAAGCATTAGCCCATTTTTACTAAGCCATTGCTGATATATTTTGGTTTATACTACCATCTCATCTTGTGCTCCTCTGCTCTGGGTTTAAAATTTTTTTTTCTTATTTCCCTTTTTGCTATCTTTTCAAGTGATTATTTCGTATTTTTCTTATGTTTTCCCTCTGAACTTGTTTGGAAGTTACTGGGATGTTGTGCTTCAAATATGAAGTTTTGTAAACCTGAAAATATAGTGAGCAAGATTCAGGATTAGGGCTACATCAGGATCCAGGTGCCATAATGAAGTCACAACAAGACTCTAAAAAGGGAATTTAAGGAATGAGAAGTATCAGCATGGCTACTGAGTAAAGAATTAATTAATAATGGGAAGGAAGACAGCGAAAGCAGAATAGCTTGTTATTATCTGCAAAGATTCTGGAGAAAGGGGCAAATGACAATTGTGACTGTAGCTTTAATTATACACACATAGCTGTGCTCAGTGTCTCAGCCTGTAATCCTGTGCTTTGAGAGGCTGAGGTGAGTGGATTGCCTGAGCCCATGGGTTCGAGACCTGCCTGGGCAACTTGGCGAGACCTCATCTCTACAATAAATAAAAAAATTAGCAGGACGTGGTAGCGCGCACCTGTCGTTCCAGCTACTTGGAAGGCTGAGGCGGAAGGATTGCTGGAACCCAGCAGGTCGAGGCTGTGGTGGCCGGGAGCGGCCACTGCACTCCAGTCTGAGCGACAGAGTGAGACTCCAACTCAAAAAAAAAAATTATGCTCACATGCCTTACTGGACCAAGCAAGATAGTGAATTCCTGAAGCAGATCCCTGGGACCACGAGAGGTAGTGGTATAGCAATCCAAGCTCTCTGCACCCTGCTTGTCCCCAAATGAAAAGTCTATTCCTAAGGGAAATAATAATAATATTGACAGTAGTGACAGAGTAGCTAACAGTTTTTGAGCCTAAAGTGTGTATGCAATGCAGTTGTATATGGTTTTCTCACTTGATCCTCCTGCAATCCTTTGACATGGGCATCACCTAGTACACCCCACATACACCCCTGCAAGTCCCCCCAACCTCACCTCTCTGTGAGTCTGGCCAGTGCTGCAGTGACTAATCCTACGCAGTGCTTGTCACTTGAGTCACAAATATATTGTGTCTACAGTCACTAACATACAACCTGGTGATGCCTCCCTGCAAGGCCAAGCCACACACCTCTTGCTTCCCACCCCAGAACTTGTCCATTGAGGCCACAGCATGGGATGCTGGGAGAAAGCCCCCAAGGGTATCACCGGGACAGACATCCCAGAAGTGGGAGAATCCTCACATTAGTTATCAATGACAGCAAGACTGCATGGAAGCTCTCATAACTGCCCCCTCCCCAGCCTTTCTGGTCAAGATAATAACGCAATTGTGCATTCCAGAAGAAATTGTAGAGATGAATGCTACCATGAAAAGCTTAAAAGATGCAGGGTAAGTGGTCCCCTAAGCATTCCATTCAATTCACCTGTCTGGATGCTGCCCACAAAAGCAACAACAACAACAGCAAGGTCGATCACAGTGGATGACAGTCATGCATTTGGTTAGATGGTAGCCCCCATAGCAGCTGCCATGCCAGCTGTTGTACCCTTACTCAGCTAAGATCCCCTCGGGCCCTGGCTCTCAGCGCATGCTACTAATCTGGCCAAAGACTTCTTCCCCACTCAGATTAGTATGAAAAGAACCAGAATCAGTGTGACTGTCTGTGAGAGGCTTAGAAATGCAGTTACGGTCTTACCCGGGGCCGTGTTACCTTGTTTCCTTCCCCCTTAGAGTCCACAGGCACTTGACTGTCCTGACCTGCTACCAGAATGTGAATGATATCATGCTGGTGGAATCTGGTAAGAAGGGGATGGCAAGGACCCTGGATGCTCTTGAACTCGGGCCTGTGTGTGAAGGGAAATCCTGTGAAGACCTAGGTGGCAATTATTTACTAATGATTTAACATTTTTTGAATAAAAACTTTTTAAGTCTTTAATGAAATTTTCCATATAAAAGTTCAAAAATTTAAAATTTTTACTACAGGGAATTTTAAACATATATAGAATTAGGAAAAATAGTATGAGAATCAGCATGTATTCTCTGCCTGACTTCAGCCATGGTCAGATCGTAGCTGAAGGATCGTTATTTCACCAAAGCTTCATTCCCTTCCTCCTTCCATAGTAGTTTGAGACAAACCCCACGTCCTCTCATTCATGAATATCCCATATGCATCTCTGAAAAATAAAGCTCATTTTATAGCTATCATATCTAACATGTGATCATTCCTTAATATGATCAAATATTCAGTTATTGCTCAAATTCCCAGTTGTTTCATAAAAGTTATGATTTTTGAAAGTTGGTTACTTAAATAAAGATAAAAATGAAACTACCGAGCACAGCAGCTCACGTCTGTAATTCCAGCACTTTGGGAGACTGAAGCCGGAGGATCGCTTAAGCCCAGGAGTTCAAGACCAGCCTAGGCAACACAGCAAGACCTCGTCTCTACGAAAAATCACCTGTGGATGTCAGCCAGTCTCTCTTCTAAGCCACTCCAGTGCCGGCATCATGGATCTGCAGGCAGAGTGGCCATTGTGGCAGGAATGGAGGCTGTGCATGGGTCCAACGCCATGGGCTCTCTGTCACCAAGGAGAACCAAAAGCAAGAACTGACCTTGAGCCCTGGGTGTCTCCTCCTTCCTCAAGAACACCAGCCTGGACACCACCAGTGGAGGCTGATTGTATCAGGCCTGTCTATGCCAGAGGGAACAGAAATTTTCCCTTAACAGAATTGATAGGTGCTTCTTACTTGTTAAGGAAGGAAGGAAGGAAGGAAGGAAGGAAGGAAGGAAGGAAGGAAGGAAGGAAGGAAGGAAGGAACTGATGCTTGCTCCAGATGTGTGTTCACCTCTGTAGTCCACGGTCCTTCACGAGGGCCACATCACTGTTCTATAGAATGCTGTGCCTCTCAGCACATTGCACAGCACAGCATTGTCCCAGAAGAAAGAGTTCATTTTTACGGCCAAGAGGTGAAACAATGGACGCATGACCAGGGCCCGCTGGTCTGACTGTGTACCCCATTACTCAGAAGCAGCCAGCCTAATAGAAGATCTCATTGAGGGATACTAGACCCCATAAGGCTCTGTCACAGGGATGATACTCTGCTGGGTGCTGACATTTTGCTCTAGGGTATCTTGTATGCATTGAGACAAAGGAAGACCCAGGGAGCTCCCTCCCAACAACTAGTGGGGAGGAGGGTGATGAGTGAACGCCAGGGATTTAGTTGTCGTGCTTGAAGTTGCCTGACCACCTGGTCACTTTGGAATTCTCATGCTGAATGCTAAGGAATCAAAACAAGGAATTGTTATGCCAGTAAGGACAAGGACTGGCTGCCATGAGGAGTTGCCCCCATGTAATTAGAGTAGCAAGGAGCATGTTTGTAACACAGGGGATTTGATGAGGGCATCTGTTAAGGCAATCCCTCCAAGCCTTAGTTTTGTCATCTGATGGGGGTTGTGACGATTAAATGAGGTCCTTACTCCACAAAAAATTATTTCTCTTTTACTCATTCTGACCTTTAAATTTTGCAATCAGTTCTCTCTCTCTCTCCCCCGCTTCTTTCTTTTTATTTCTTTCTCTGTTCCAGACTAGAGTGAAATGGCACGATCATGGCTCACTGTAGCCTCAACCTCCTGGGCTCCGGCGATCCTCCTGCCTCAGCCTCCTGAGTAGCTGGGACTACACTTGCTAATTTTTTTTTTTTTGGTGGAGATGAGGTCTTGCTATGTTGCCCAGGCTGGTCTCAAACTCCTGGGATCTAGCAATTCTCTCGTTTCGGCTTCCCAAAGGGCTGGGATTACAGACGTGAGCCACTACACCTGGCCAAGTTCTTAAACATTTACAAGAACTTTCCACAAAACAGTCTTTTCAGTCAAGGTCCTTCTGGCAGCATCACTGAGTGTCCCCTGAAGGGGTGGTATCCTGAAGGCTGAGGAGATCAGAAAAGGCCTCCCAGAGATAGAGTGTAAGGTCTGGATGCCTGGCCACACTGTGGTCTGTGTGAAGGGAGCCCTGGAGCTGTGTAGTGCACAAACCTGTGGAGCTGTACGCGGCCTCCCTGTGAAGCAAAGAAGAGGCAGCTTGAGAAGCCAAGACAACAGGAGCAAAGGCCCAGAAGCTCTCATTAGGGCCACATTCACTCAACACCACTTTAATCCAAGGAGCATTCCATCACTCACAGGCATTTTCACATCATCATGACTTCATGAACATCCTGTCCATCTCTGGGGAGCTGGTTTGTGAAAAGTATTATTACCCACACAGCACCCTCAATAGGATACACTAAAAACGGCTACTTCGATTCTGAGTGAATTGCTGGTTAGAGGTGGGGGTGTGTCCCAACCCTGGGCTTCAGTTCCTCTCTGGTCCTACCTTGGAGTCCCTGCATTTAAAAAATCAACTAGGCATGGTGGCTCACGCCTGTAATCCCAGCACTTTGGGAGACCGAGGCCAAAGAATCGTGTGAGCCTAGGAGTCTGAGACCAACCTGGGCAACATAGCAAGATCTCACCACAAAAAAATAAAAAAATTAGCCAGGCATAATGGTGCATGCCTATAGTTCCAGTTACTCTGGAGGCTGAGACGGAAGGATTGCATGAGACCAGGAGGTCGAGACCACGGTGAGCTGTGATCATGCCACTGCACTCCAGCCTGGGCGACAGAGTGAGACTCAAGAAAACAAAACAAACTTAAAAATCAATTTTTTTTTTTTTTTAGGATGACGAAAGAAAAACAAGCCATCATGAGAGCACTCCACCAAACAAGGGCCAAAGCTGGAAGAAAGAATTAAAAAGTCACTTATTCTTGCATGGTGACAAACTGAAGGTGCTATAAATGCCAGGAGGAAACAGTAGAGACAACGGATGGGGCCATGGGCCACATCCAGAAAGTCCCACTGCGCAGGTCCGGTTGACGTGCTGCCACGCCACAGTATGAAGGTGCCGCAAAGTCCCAGCTACTGTAACGTCTCCCCACGAGCCCAGCTAGATTTATTGCCTGCATTTTTATGGGGTTGAAACAGCTTTTCTTGACATTAAATATTTAGCAGTTAGCAGTTAATTTGTCATTTTAATTTTGAATTGTTTCATACTGCGTATGGCAGCAGTTGGAGGGAGAAAAAGAAGCGTGATGTGGTTACGCCTGGGAGCTGCAGGCAGGCTTGGGGGTGGGACTGCCAGACCGGAAAATGTCCATGTTTCACGAGATTTCTGGGTCTTGAAAGGGCGAGGGGATGTGTTTCAAGGCTCTGCCAGAAAGTATTCTGAGGGTGGGAAAGCTGCAGACTCTTCCATATGCGTTTATGGGGTCCAGCCCACTGGGTCAGCCAGTCAGCAAGGAGAATCGACGCCGGTGCTTTCTTCCCACAAACGGGAGAAATTAAGGCGCTGGAAAACAAGTTTCACGTGGTTAGCAAAATACCGGTCATTGTTGGATCTGGATGATCCTCCTGCCTTGGCCTCCCAAAGTGCTGAGATTACATACGTGAGCCACTGCGCCTGGCCTGATTTCTCTGTCTTTTAAGTTATTTGCATTGAATGCGGGTTTCAACCGATATCTGGAAATCAAGTTTTGTTTTGTTCTGCTTCTCAGTAAAGTCATTTTGGCTTCTAGCATTCAAATTGTAGCTGATGGAGCAAAGGTCCCAGCCACAAGGAAAGAAGAAAGGCAGAGGGCCACCCCGTGTGTGTTTACTTGTTAAGTTTCTCATGCCTTTTCGTTTACTGGTGTGTTTGAAATTTCCCAGTCAGGATGGGACTGAGCTGTACTGTCTTCACTGGCCCTGGAAAAAAAAATGAGTGCAAGTTAGAGAGAAGGAAAGCAAGGGTCTCTCTGGAGGGTGGGATTCAGGATATTTAATACATTTTTTAAAATCATATGTGCTGAGGACTAGACTGTGTCCTGTCCAGAAGTGGGGACTCCAAAGTGATCTCTCCAAATGCTTACTCGTCTGTCAGCTTAGATAAGGGCACACGAACATTCATCTGCCATTTCTGTGTTTTAGGGCCTTTATCTATTAAGGTGAAGTAAGGATATCAAGCTGACTCCCGTGATTGGGGAAAACACGTCTTGTTAGATTGTCAAACCCTCCGGAATGGGGAACATGAAAGAAATATGAAGCAATTGACGTGAGACATGCTGCTCACTGCAAATTCCAAACACAACCATGATGGGAGAGCCTTCTAAACGGCAGATCTGCAAGTGTGGGTTTAACTACTGCCTTTGATCTGTGCTGTTCTTTAAGAATAGTGAGCACCTCTCTCTGCCCTTCAGCATTTAAAACAAGACGGAAACTTGAGGGATTAACTTCAGAGTTTGAGGGCTTCCTCAATTTTTTAAAACAGGTTTTTTTCCAAGTAGTGAGACCTCAGCACTACCTCCCATCGTCTCGTTGGAGAAGGAGACGCTGGTGGAGGTGGAAGTATCACGGACAGAAAGGGACCCCAGGGGGCCGGACTGCTTCAAGGCAAAGCTGGCCCAGGGGATGGACATCTCTGAATTCGCATCCCAGCCCCACTGTCGCAGGACACTAGTGCTCACTACCCACAGCCGTACAACGGCACTGGGTCTACCTGGGTCCCCTCCCTGCTGTTGTAAAAAACAGATTAAAGCAAAATACATCTTTCCACGACATTTTACCTAGACAGAACCGAGAAGTGATGAGTGGTGGATTCCAGATGTTGACACTCCCTGCTGCAGTTGTTTTTCTCTGCCGCTGCCCTTCTTTGACAGCCAGGGTCCGGGTGGCATCCCGAGGTGGCTCACTGCCCTCACGCGTGCTCTCTCCCCTCCTTTCACCCTCTCCCTTCCTCCCCCGCTTCCCCTGTTTCTTCCTCCCTTTGACGAACACTGCCTTCTGTCAGAGTGAGATATTTTGTGTGTATTTAAAAGCAACAGGATATTCTCTTCTTCCCAGATATTGCACAAGTAGCAAACACAATCGAAGATCAACTGCTTGGAATAGAAAAAGTATCTTTTCAATGGTCCCAGGGAAGTAAGACGCCTGTAATGTGACAAAGTTCACCATCTGCCACCAACACAGACTCCTTTTCTCAGGAAACAGGATATCCTGGGCTCAGGAAGTTCCCACCTTTTCTTCATTTTTTTAAAAATTTTTTTGAGTTGGAGTCTCACTCTGTCACCCAGGCTGGAGGGCAGTGGCATGCTCACAGCTACCACAACCTCAAACTGCTGGACTCCAGCAATCCCTCTGCCTTAGCCTTCCAAGTAGCTGAAACTACAGGCACGTGCCACCATGTCTGGCTAATGTTTTGATTTATTGTAGAGATGAAGTCTCACCAAGTTGCCCAGATTGGTCTCAAATCCATGGGATCAGGCGATCCTCTCACCTTGTCCTTCCAAAGTGCTGGGATTATAGGCATGAGTCACTATGACAAGTCTTTTTTTTAAATTTTAAAGAAAAGTCCTGGTCAGAGGTTTATCTGCTTTTGTGAAAGACAGCCACCTCCCTGCAGTTTTTCATGGCTGCTTTTGGTTCCTTGGTACCTGGAAGATGGACCCATCAGCAAAAAGGTGGGAAAATGCCCACGGATCCAGCAGGTACCAAGACACATCCGAGAGCCAAACACACCTGCCTCACAGAGGCCAACTCCTGCTGCCAAAAGGCAGTAATGTCCACAGATCAGGCTCATGGCAGGTGTTGATGGGAGATTAACACTCTGAAAAGTCTTCTGCATTTGAGAGAAAAAAACATGAAGGGGCTTCTGACTGAGATGATAACAGTCATACTATGTTTATGTGGCACTCTGCACTTCTCTAAGCCTAAAACCCGTTTAATCCTCACCACAAATGCATAAGTTAGAAAGGATAGTTTTTCCTTGCTGCAAGAGATCAGTGTCTCACCTGGGTCAGCCACGACGGCGACAGGGTGAGCCCAGGTGAAATTAAGGCCTTCCGACTCCCAGAACACATGCTCCCAGGATTCACAAGGCCTGCCAGGGCCTCCGAGCAGCGGCAGCAGGAGCATCCGTCCACTGTGTGCATCTTGGCCTGGGTCCAACGCTGCACCCTGCTCCTGCTTAGCGGCATGGTCGTGGCTGCAGCCAATGACGTGGCCATCAAGCCATCTTCCCCGAGCCTCTCGGTTTCAGCACCGCGCAGCGGACAGCTCCGTTCCTGCCCTGCACCCACCGGCTTCCTCCAAGGGCTCCCTGCTTCCTGTGGTTCACCCTGGAAGCGCAGAGCCACCATGAACCCTGAAAGGGATCAATCTCTCCTGTCCAGTGGGGCAAAGGGGCAATGCTGAGGCTTGTCCTGCACCACTGCCCCATTCCCACAGCATAAATCGGTCTACGGCATACCCTGTATTCACTTTTCTCTTGCCTTGTTTCACTCGTCCACCCTCTCCCTCCTGGTTCCTGCGATCACCTCCCAAATAATCTCTTTTCCTCATACTCTGCTTCCAAAGAGACCCAAACTCAAGCCCATCTCCTCCCCTCGTACGTTTCCCACTTCCCGGCATCTTCTCACATGTGGTGCTGCTCACATGGCCAGCCCAGCCTACCTGCCTTGGCTCTATCAGTCCTCTTTGTGACAGCAGCCACACTTGCTGGCCAGGCGTGGTGACTACATCTGTAATCCCAGCACTTTGGGAGGCTTAGGAGGGAGGACCCCTTGAGACCAAGTGTTCAAGATCAGCCTGAGCAGCATAGTGAAACCCTGTCTCTACAAAAAGAAAACAAACAAAAATCACTTACTTAAGACTGCCTCTACGTCTTTGCTGCCTCTGGAACTCTCAAGGCAGGGCCTCTGGAGCACTTGCCAAGAGCCTCTCTCCCACCCGGGGCTGCTTCCCTTACTTGTCTTGCCCTGAGACCATCATAGTTAGCAAGCTCTTTCTTTAAAGGGCCAGGTAGGGCAACCCCTTCGGGTCCCCTCCCACTGTGGGAGCTTCTCTGTCCTCTCAATTAATCCTGTTTTAAGAAATAAAAATAAAGGTTTAGATAGCCAATATTTCAGACTTTGCAGGTCATGTGGTCTCTGCCACAACTACTCACTATCACAGTGAGAAAGCAACCATAGAGCACACATGAGGGGGGACCCCAAAAGCCCAGAATTTATGTATTAAAAGTGATGTATTTATTCATACATGTTTAAACTCCAGTTACCTTCAAAGGACTCTCCATTGGATGCAATACACAAAAAATTGAGACGCTTTTTCCACTGCGCAAAACAGTTTTGAACTCATCCATTTTGATGCTTTTTAGGGCGTCTGCTGTTTTTTGTTTTACCTCTTCCTCATCAGCAAAATGTTTCCCTTTGAGGATTTTATTTCTCATTTGGGGAAACAACAAAAAAAGTCACCTGGGGAGAGATCAACTGTTTTGGGTCAAAAACAGCTGAACACTCAGCATGGTATGGGGAGGTGCGTTGTCATGGTGGAAGAACCAGTCACCTGTTTGCCACACCTCAGGGTGTTTCCTCCACAGATCACGAAACACAACAACGCTGGCTGGTCCACAGATGCCAATGGGTTCCTAGAACACTCACCTAGCAGGGGAACCTTCCAAATTGCCTTCCAAAAGGTAATTCTGGGATTTGGGGGTTCCCCCTCATACAAATGCATGAGCAGGGCTGTGTTCCAGCAGAACTCTACTCAGGGCTGCTGAAATCTGCATTTCATGGGCTTTTCACATGCCTGTCCTGGACCCTGAGCTCCATGGAACAGGCTCAGCACTCACTGGCTGGCTAAATAAGCAGGGCTGATCTTCATTCTTTGCTTCCTAACTAGTATCCGCGTGTTCACCTCACACCCCATCTCCCATGACATCTCCCAAAGGCAGACACTTCTCAGCTCAGTGTCCCTGGGTTGGCCGGGAGAGCTCTCTGAGACGCACTTCAGTCATACATGTTGGTGTTTATTGCCAGCAGCATGAAATCCCTTTCCCAGTCTTGTTTCCAAAAATTTCCAGGAAACCCCTGGCATCATAAGCATCTGACTTTGGGTGTTGAAAATAGGAACAGGGCAACCCCTTTGGGTCCCCTCCCACTATGGGAGCTTTTCTGTCCTCTCAATAAATCCTGCTTTCTTTAAAAAAGAAAGAAAGAAAGAAAATAGGAATATAGGTAACAGGCGTTTCTGTTGCTCTCTCCAGGAGAAGAGGAAAATCCTAGCCACGTGGAAAGCTCTGCTATTGAAATGACACAACCAGAGGAAAATGATGGTTACAATCTGACCAAGCAATATCACCAGCTTGGTGTTCCATAAGCCTCGACTGCACTCCCCCAAATGACATCGCCACTGATTGGTCCACTCGGCTGGGATAACCATCTGCAGACTCAGCCCAAAGGATTCATCACCTCCTGGTCCTGCCGCTGGGGCAAGTGCCCACCATCGATAAGATCAGGAGGCTGAGTTAACAAATTGAACTCTAATATGACTTTCCTAAGAAAATTTATCATCCCTGGCTTCCCCTTGAAGGAGATGGAGAGATTAAAAAATTCTGAAACAGCATGGCCCACCTCGACTCTTGACTCGGGCTTTGTGACCATGCAGGCACACACCACACCCAAGAGCTCACAGAGAAATGTGGTGAGGTTGGGAAGAGACTGACCAGAGCCACTGATGCCCCTGCAGTGTGCGGCAGGGACCTTGGGCTGACTCTGGACAGAGGTGTGGGCAACCGTCCAGGCTTCTGATACCTACGAGCCTTTCTCTGCTCCACATGTGCCCTATGCCCCGCCCCAAAAGCCAGGTCCTCAGGTCCTTGCCACTCTTTTATCTATCAAAACATTTTTCAGAAAGAATATCTGATGAATTTATTCATACTGAAATGCTGACTTCCCTAGAATAATTATAACTCCCTGTTCATTTTCTGTCATTTTCCATTGAAATATAAGCGCCAGAAGGCCAGGGTATGCTCATGCCATGACTTAATAGCTCTCAATACATCTTTCTTGAAAGAATTAATGAATAAAGAGTATACACTTGAGACCAGGTGAGGTACTCCAGGCTGTAATCCCAGCACTTTGGGAGGCTTAGTCAGGAGGATCGTTAGAGCCTAGGCGTTCAAGATCAACCTGGGCAACATAGCAAGACCTCGTCTCTACCAAAAATAAAAAAAATAGCTGGTATGGTGGTGCTCACCTGTAGTACCAGTTACTCAGGAAGCTGAGGCTAGAAAAGCCAACTAAGTCCAGGAGTTCAAGGCCACGATCATGCCACTGCACTTCAGTCTGGGTGACAGAGTGAGACCCTGTCTCCAAAAAAAAAAAAAAAAAATCTCTTCAGAATGGTATAAAACAATATGTGAAATGTTTTATTATTTTTTGAAAAGCCTTTTTTTTAAATGAATTACCCTGTTTTATCTTTGGAAATAGCTATCATTTTTATCTCCCTGTCTCACAGACTTGAAGAGGTCACCTAACTTTTCCAAGGTTCAAACAGCTTGTAACCGTCAAGGCAGAGATTCCAACCCTGTCTTTATTCATGCACACTGAGCTAAAGGCCGTGCGCAGACTGGCTCTAACCCTTGCCACAGCACTGCAGGGGAGATATTAGTGTCCCTTTTTCATAGCTGTGACAAATGAGGCTCAGAGGAGCTTAGTGACTTGTGCAAGGTCGCAGCTGAAAAGTGACAGAGCCAATATTTGAACAAAGAATTTTCAAGTTCTTTCAACATGCCATTTGCTGTTCTGGGATTGTGAGCCATTTCAATTTTCTCCTTTAAATTCTGAAAATATTTTTCAAGTTTTCAATAGCAAGCACATACAGCTTTTATTTTTATCTTTTTGTAGTCTTTTTAGTACAAGAGTAATACATGCTTATTGTGAAAAAGCTAACACTGTAGACCTTACGTTACTTTTATAATGAGGATAAGAGATCAAAGTGATATTATTACAAGGTTCCTCAGGTTTACTAGTAATTCCATTTTAATTTTTTTAGAGTTGTGGGTACGGGCGAGGGGCTGCTACTTACACAGGCTGCGTGCGGGTGCATTTGGGGCTTCCAGTGGGCCCTCTCTCCCCGGACAGGTACCCAGTGTGTTGCCACATGCTCCCTCCCTCCCCTCCTCTCTCCCTCCCCTGGCAGTGTCCAGGGTCTGCCCATCCCACGCCTGTGCTACCACTGGCAATTCTCACAGAAAGAAACCGGGCAGGCCTATGGCCATGCCCCGTTTTCACCCTACGACCTAGTAAGCGGTGAGCATGCTCTTGGCCACGAGTTGGGGTGTGAGCTTAAGTGTGTCCCCCATCCTCCTGCTTCTGCCTGGTCTGCAGACCCTGGGGAGCTGGGTGGGAGAGCCAGGGCAGGCAAGTTTCTGGTCGTTCCCGGGAGGCAGTCTGGGTTGCGCACTATGGGAGCACAGGTGTTGGGGTAGATCGAGGCCCAACACTGAGGACCAGGAGATCAGAGCCGGATTCGGAGGACCCCCTCAAGGGCAGAGACTGGGCCAGCTTAACTGAGAGGCCGCTCACAAAGGCTGGGTGGCGTGAAAGAAGCCAGAACCAGAACGTGACAGTCAGATCTCCAGGCAGCAGCAGCCACCAGCCTCAGCCTGAGGAGCACGAGGAGGGAGAGGTGAGGGAAACTCCGAGGGGCCACTGTGAAGAAGCCTCCCCCACCAGAGCCCAGCCCTGGACAACCCCACAGTCTCTGCTGGCCCCCAGCCCTGCAGCAGGGTCACCAGGGGAGCGCACAGCTCGGCCTCTCTTTCCTCCCACCAGGGCCTTCCAGACCCCAACCAGAAGTTGGGGCCCTAGAGAGTCCAGCTGGTGCAGTTCATTGCTGTCAACTTCAAGGGGCAGAGAGAAGGTGCTGAGAGCACAGCATTGCCTGCCATCCCACCCAAAGGGAAAGGCGGGCGGAGAAGAGGGGCCTTGGGCCCGGAGGATACTTGGCCAGGATGGAGCTTCATGGCCCTGCGCTCATCTCCTCTTTTTCTTTCAGTTTTTATTTTATTTTTCTGAGTCGGGTCTCACTCTGTTGCCCAGACTGGAGTGCAATTATATGCTATGGCCACCACAGCCCCAGCTTGCTGGGCTTATGAGATCCTTCTGACTCTGCCTCCCAAGTAGCTGGGACTACAGGCATGCTCCACCACGTCCGGCTAATTTTTTAAAAAAATATTTTATAGAGACAAGGTCTCAGCATGTTGCCCAGGATGGTCTCGAGGCCCTGGGATCAGGCAATCCTCTCATCTTGGCCTCCCAAAGTGCTGGAACTATAGATGTGAGCCACTGTGTCCAGCGTCCCTCTTTTTAAATAGACGATTTTTTCGAAAAGTTTTAGAACTGTAGAAAAATGTTCAAGATAGTACAGAGACTTCCCAACTACCCTGAAATAATTTTGCCCTATTATTAACATCTTACGTTAGCAGGGAACATTTGTTATGATCAATGAACCAATATTTCCATATCACTATTCTTTAAAGCTCATAGTTTCTTCAGCTGCTTTTTCTTCAACGTTCTTTTTCTGTTCCACAGTACCACGTTCCATGCAGTCGTCACGTCTCCTTGGGCTCACTTAGCCTTTCAGACTTCCCTTGTTTTTGATGTCCTCGACAGTTCTGAGCAAGACTAGGCTGGTAGTTGGTAGGACGCCCTCTACTGGAGTTTGTCTGATATTTTTCTCAAGTTGAGACTGGGGTTATGGGTTGCGGGAAGAAAAGCCCCAGAGGTAAAGCGCCATTTCGTCACATATCAAGGCACATCCTACCAGCTTGATTTATGGCTGTTGGTGCCAACCTCAGTCACCTTGGGGCAGGACTTGCCAGGTTTCTGTATGGTGGAGCTACTCTTTTTCCTCTTTTCAACATTGTACTCTTTGGAAGGAAGTTGCTGCTCAGTTGGGGAATTCTGTCCCCCTCCTCGAGGGTGGAGGGCCTACAGATAAGATTTGGGATTCCTCTGAACAGGAGACTTCTCTCTTCTTTCCCATTTATTGATTTATTCAATAATTTGTGGATATCAGTATGAACTCATAAATATTTATTTTATACTTTGGGTTATAATCCAATACTACTTTATCTATCTTTTTCATTTAGTTTTTTTAGAGACAGGGTCTTGCTCTGTTGCCCAGGCTGGAGTGCAGTGGCATGATCATAGCTCACCACAGCCTCAAGCTCCTGGGCACAGATGATCCTTCCACCTCAGCCTCCCAAGTCATTGGGATTACAGGCAGGAGCCACAGCACTGACCTCTGCTTTATCTTGCTCAAATTCTTCCAGCCTGAGCCACTGGGACCCTTTTCAGCTGACTCCTGTGTTCCTCTGAGACACCTCCATCCATGTGCTTTCTGTTTTGTTTTTGTCTTTTTGTGTGCACTTTCTTATCTTCTGGCACTACCAGAAGCTCTGGGTTTTTCTTGAATTCCTTGCCCTCATCTTCAAATCTGTCATTCACCAAGGATCCTGGTTCCTTTTACTGGAAAATAGTGTTAGAAGTCAAGATCTGGATGCGAGGTGTACTCGCCATTGGAGTATTGTTTCTTTTAGGTCCTCTAAGCTGACAGAGCGAACAAATATACTTGTGCATACTAACTCACATCTGTAGGTATTTCTACATGTAACCATCTGTATTTCTTAAGCTAAGCAGGAGTTCGTCACGGCGTTTCCAGTTCTCTTCCTTAGCCACAAGGACCCTTCTCTCCTTTCTCTCCTTGCTGATCTGTAACCCTCCACTCCAGGAGGGACAGGCCTGGCTCCCACCATTCACCATTCATGTATTCACTGTTCACTTCCAACATGATTGTGTTGTGGTGTCAGAACCACTGGCCCACACTTCATGGTCGCACTTGTCTGTTTGTGTGGCTTCACCAGGTAGGGCACAGTGCTTGCGTGCAGTGCCTTGTCATTTAACCTTACAGATTCCATGAATTTCCAGGACTTAAGCCAGCACCTGTTCCCTTACCCCTGTCCATGAGGTTGTTTCATACATGAATGATACCATTAGAGCCTCTTGCCATGGTCTGTACTCCTTTCTGGGACTCCTTTGCGTCGTAACTGATTTTTAAGTTTTTATGCAAGAAGCTTCACTCTTTTTTTTTTTGAGTTGGAGTCTCACTCTGTCGCCCAGACTGGAGTGCAGTGGCCGTTCCCGGCCACCGCAGCCTCGACCTGCGGGGCTCTGGCGATCCTCCCGCCTCAGCCTTCCAAGTAGCCTGAACTACAGGAATGCGCTACCACGCCCAGCTGATTTTTTGATTTATTGTAGAGATGAGGTCTTGCTGCCCAGGCGGGTCTTGAACCTGTGGGCTCAGGCAATTCACTCACCTCAGCCTCCCAAAGGCGCGGAATTACAGGTTGAGCTACGATCCCGGTGAAGCCTCACTCTTTGTGCTGTCAAAGCCCTGTGGGTTTCGACAGACGCATAATGGCATGCATCAACTACAGTGTAAGACAATAATTTTACCTCCTTATAAATGCCCCGAGCTTCACCTATTCATCCCTGCCCAATACCCCTTGCTTGGGATACCTGGAAATCACCAATCATTTTACTGGCTGTACAGTTTTGCCTTTTACAGAACATCATATAATTGGAATTATACAATATATAATTTTTTTGAGTCAGAGTCTTACTCTGTTGCCCAGGCTGGACTG
This sequence comes from Cephalopachus bancanus, assembly GCA_027257055.1. NCBI lineage: Eukaryota > Metazoa > Chordata > Mammalia > Primates > Tarsiidae > Cephalopachus > Cephalopachus bancanus. The sequence continues at coordinate 3,399,848 of JAPVLO010000232.1, forward strand.
TAATGACCAAATCACAACTCACCACAGCCTTGAACTCCTGGGCTCAGGCAGTCCTTCCACCTCAGCCTCCCAAGCAGCCAGGATCACAGACATGTGCCACCACACCCAGCTAATTTTTTACATTTTTGTAGAGATAAGGTCTCACCATGTTGCCCAGGCTGATCTCAAACTCCTGGGCTCAAGCAATCCTCCCGCCTCATCCTCCCAAAGTGCTGGGATGAAAGGTGAGAGCCACTGTGGCCAACCCATATATAATTTTTTTAGACTTGCCTTCTCCACTTAGAAAGTTTCCTTTGTGCATTTTGTAGCTTATAGAGAGCACATTTCTTTTCATCACTGAATAATATTCCAGAGCATGGGTGTACCAGTTTATTCATCCATTCACCTACTGAAGGACATCTTGGTGGCTTCCAGCTTTTAATAGTTATAAATAAAGCTGCTATACACATTTATGTGCAAGTTTCTGTGTGAACCTAAGTTTTTATAGCCATTGGGTAAATACCCAGGAAGGCGATCCCTGGATCGTATAGAAAGACTATGTGTTGCTTTGCGAGAAACAGTCAATATGTTTTCCAAAGTGACTGTGCCATTTTACATTCCCACCAGCAGGAACTGAGGGCTCCTGTCACGCTGGACCTTCCATTTCACTTCAAATCTTGCATGTCACCCCATGAAGAAAGGCACCCAACCAGTCTCCTCGCTGCAAGGCAGGGTTTGCAGAAGAAGAGGTAGAGGGTAGGGCCCAAGTCTTTGGTTTCCACCATGCCTTGGCACTAGGAGACCCCAGCCCCTAAAGGACACCTGGGACTGCAGTGTTTTTACAGTGTGAAGGGAGGTGATGATTTCCTGAACAGAATGAGGGCAGAGCACATGGGGGACACCCAAGATACTTAGAATTCTCATTGCACAGTCGACGGTGATTCTGTGATTGTAAAAAGAAGTTTGCCAGGCATGGTGGCTCAGCACCTTGGGAGTCAGAGGCAAAAGGATTGCCCGAGTCAAGGAGTTCAAGACCAGTCTGGGCAACTTGGCGAGACCTCGTCTCTATGATAAATCAAAAAGAAAACAGCCTGGCGTGGTGGCACGTGCCTGTAGTTCCAGCTACTTGGAAGGCTGAGGCAGAAAGACTGCTGGAGCCCAGCAGGTCGAGGCTGCAGTGGCCATGATTGTGCCGCTGCACTCCAGCCTGGGTGACAGTGAGACTCCAGTTAAAATTTTAAAAGAAGAAGCAGCAGCAGCTTCATGAATCAACACTCAAGAGGACATGTGTAGCCTGGGTCCCCACGTTTCTTCGCATGCACAGTCGTCAGGACAAATCAACCAGCAGGAGCCTTGAAAGCAGAACAAATGTGACAGAGCGGAGCAGTAAAGAACTTGCCAGCCTTTTCCCATGCCAACACTTAGCCACAACGGTCAACTGAACCCGTGCTAGAGACGGTTGCCATGCGAGGTGCTAGCATCCCAGAACACAGAGTACCATAGAGGGGACCATTCTGCCTACGGTCGTCACCATCTGAGGCCATGCACACAGTAGTAGAGGGACACAGGCTGGTTTTGGGAGTGGATGATACAAATCTGGTTAGTAAATGGGAACAAGTTCAGTAGCAATGTCAACAACAGCCTCTGCATTCGAGGAACCTGACCAGGCCCCCGAGGGGGCACCATTACTTTTCCAGGCTTATGCTAAATCACTGCCATGAGCGTTCCGCAGAAGGATTCGAAAGGAGGGATGCAGTCTCTTGTGTGTTTGAGGTGATTGCGGAAGAGAGGACGGCAGGAGGTAAAGGAAGACGCCCAGCGGTGGGCAGCCCCAGGCGGAGAGAGGCAGAGATGTTTATTATGGGAGCAGCTGCGCCACTCACCAGCTCCAAAGCCTCCCCGTCATTTGGAGAGGAGATGGCGTGCATTGTAAGGACGCAGCAGAGTGCCAGCGATGGATGGGTCAGCACGGCTGGCTGGGCCGGTGATTTTGTAATTACGAAGCAGATTTTTTAGACAGAATGGTTACCCCAACTGTGTAATTAAGAGGATCGTTAAGGAATGCCACTAGGCTGTGCATCACCCTGGGGCTCGTGCTGCCACATGGCTACTAGAGAATATTCCGGCAGGCTTCATCATCAGGTCATTGCTAATTAATTGAAACAAATATTTGCAGCAGCAATTCCTATATATGATGTATTTGCCACAGTTGAACACCGAGAGAATCTTAATAGAGGGGTGTGAGCGGGGTGAAGAAATAATAGAAAACAGGTGGTAAGCCCCGGGTTCCACAAAATCAATGGCATTGAAATTGACTGGCCTTGGCATGGCAGTGGCTGAAGCCAGCTCTGCAGCGCTGGTTAGGACCCTGTTTTGTCCTGCATATTCGCTGTGGAGCGTGCATGGCTGTAGCGGGGATGTTCCAGTGAGCTCTGAGGGTGATCTGAACTGGAAAATGGCACCCAGGAGGAAGCTGAGAGAAAGGAGACGCTTCCATCTGGGTTGTACATCTGCATAATACATTAATAGAGACTTTCGCAATGTCGATTTTTTTCCTTTTCAAGAATAGACAGGCTGGGCATGGTGGCTCAAGCCTGCAATCCCAGCATTTTGGGAGGCAGAGATGAGAGGATTACCTGAGCCCACAAGTTTGAGACCAGCATGGACAACTTGGCAAGACCTCATTTCTACAATGAATCAGAAATTATCTGGGCGTGGTGGTGCGAACTTGTGGTTCCAGCTCCTTGGAAAGCTGAGGTGGAAGGATTGCCTGGGTTACAGAGGAATACTCCAACTCAAAAAAAAGGCATTAGACACTTCTGTCTCTCCTGAACACCAAGAAGAGATGAACTTCAACTGCAAAATGAGCAGTTTGAACTGAGCACATTTTGGCTTCTAAACCAGGAGGCCACCACAGATTTTTGTCCAAGTCCCTTGAGCCCTTTAGAGGCTACGAATCCTGACACAAGGCTCTATCAGGTTCTGCACACACTTCCATTTTGTTTCTTATTATTCAGGACATCTTCTTGGGCAGAAGTCAGGAAACAGCCTTTGTTAGATGAGAGTACTACTTTGGTAAAAATATTTGTCAAATCATTAGCAAAAGGCCCGATCTCATGCACCAGCAGGGTCAGATTGTGGATTATAATGGAATCCGGCAAGGCACAGTGGCTCACGCCTGTCATCCCAGCACTTTGGGAGACCAAGGCGGAAGGATCACTGAAGCCCAGGAGTTGGAGACCAGCCTGGGCAACATAGCGAGACCTCGACTCTACAAAAAGTAAAAAATGAAAATAAAATAACTGAATCCACTTATGGCTTAGGTATGGATCATTTATCCTTTGGAGGTGGCTTCCAACCTCAGGATTCTAGAAACGACCATTCACCTTCTATCTCCAGTGACTGCTGCTGTGAATACGTGGTGGCTGTTCAGTAAGTACTTTTACTAGAGACCATGTGGAACATAAGTTCTCAGAGCTCTTGTTTAAAATGCAGATGAAACCATAATCTCAAGATAGTGCCATTTTTAGAAACGTCTCCAAGTGATTTTGAAAACTCCTGGCCCAGGGAAAACAAACTTCAGCACTGGGCTTAAAGAATCTTCCTGGGAGGCTGGGCAGAGTGGCTCACCCCTATAATCTCAGCAGTTTGGGAGGCCAAGGTGAGAGAATTGCCTGAACCTGTGATTTCAAGACCAACCTGGGCAACTTGGTGAAACCTCATCTCTAGAATAAATCAAAAAATTAGACGGGCATGGTGGCACATGCCTATAGTTCCAGCTACTAGGAAGGCTGAAGTGGAAGGATCACCTGAGCCCAGCAGGTCGAGGCTGTGGTGGCTGGGAGTGTGCGACTGCCCTCCAGCCTGGGTGACAGAGTGAGACTCCGACTCAAAAAAGAATTCGGAAGGCTGAGGCGGAAGGATTGCCGGAGCCCAGCAGGTTGAGGCTGCGGTGGCCGGGAGCGGGCACTGCACTCCAGTTTGGGTGACAGAGTGAGACTCCAACTCAAAAAAAAAAAAAAAGAATCTTCCTGGGGACAGCATCCTGGAGAAAATGCTAGAACACCGTGATCCATTCAGAGGGCAAATCTCTTGTCTAATTAGCAAATTCAGTCTGCGGCTACTCAGCCAGCCGGGTTGTCACGGCATAGATAAAAAGTGAGCAAGACCTCCTGAAGCTGCCCTGCGCTTGACAGTGCCTCACTGGGTGTGCTCGGAGGTTGTATGAGAAGCTGACACACATCTTGCTTTCAGGGCCTAGTCATAAATCCCTTCGCTCCAACAGCCCCTCTGCTTCCTCAGGAGTTTGGTGAGGCGGGAAGGTGCATTGCTGGGGACAGAGCAAAACCCTCGGGACCCCAAAACTGGGTTCTTCCAGGAACCACAGGTTGCATCAAATACCTTCCTATTCTATTCAGTGTTTGGTAATTTAAATCATGTTTTTACATTAAAACAAAGATATATATACATATGTGTGTGTATGCGTGTGTATATATATATATATATATATACACACACACACACACATATGTATTTATTTAAATATGTATATTTTAGTCAAATCTCACTCTGTCTCCCCGGCTGGAGTGCAGTGGTATGCTCATAGTCACCATAGCCTTGATCTGTTAGACTCAGGTGATCCTTCTGCCTCAGCCTTCCAAGTAGCTGCAACCAAAGGCGTGTACCACCATGCCTGGCTAATTTTTTGGTTTATTGTAGAGACGAGATCTTGCCATGTTGCCCAGGCTTGTCTTAAAACCCTGGGCTCAGGTAGACCTCTCGCCTCCATCTCCCAAAGTGCTGGGATTACAGGTGTGAGCCACCACACCTGGCCTTGTATTATCTTATACAACAAAAAATCCATGTGAGCTTTTAAAAGAAAATAAGAGACTTCAAAGCAATTTTTTCCCTGATAAGGTTCTGGCAGGGGTACTAGAACCCCAGGGGTATATATGCATTTACTCTCTTCTTGCCAAGGTGAGTTCAGAGTTGTGCTGCTCATAGGAGTTTCTTCAACTGAGGAAATAGGCTATCTAGAACCACGAGCTACTGAACACTTCATGTGGCTGGTGAGAATGAGGAACTGAATTTTTAACTGTAGTCCATTTTGATTAATTTAATTTTTAATTAGTGCATGTCGCTAGTGGCAACTGCGTTGGGCAGATTTAAAGGAAAAGTTCACATTTTAGTCCCAACTTCTGAAAAATGTCTCTGGGAATTAAGGAAGAATTTAGGAAATGGAGCAGAGTACAAGGTTTCTGTGGCATTTTCTCTCTGTCAGTCATTCTTCATTTCACAGCTACCACAGACTTGACCAACTGGGCCCGGGTGATCCTTCCGCCTCAGCCTCCCAAAGTGCTGGGACTACAGGCACTCACCACCACACCCAGCTAATTTTTTTTTTACTTTTTGTAGAGATGAGGTTTCACTTTGTTGCCCAGACTGGTCTCGAACTCCTAGGCCCAAGCAACCCTCCCACCTCGGCCTCTCTAAGTGCTGGGATTATAGGCGTGTACCACCATGCCTGGCCTATCCCTCACTTCGTTCCCAGCCCTTTTCTCACCTCTTTTCCAGTCTGCAGATGGAGTGGGCATGTGGTGCAAAGACAGACCTGCCTCTGTGGAAAGCCCAGAAGGTGTCACGGGAGTGCGAGAATGCCTGGGAACCCCTCCTGGTTGTCTTGCATTCCCTCAACAGGATCTCAGGATCCTAGAGGCAGTCATTTTAAGACTGCCTGGTAGAGATGGAGACTGAGACTTGGGGGCGGAGGTATTGATTGTCCCAGGGACTTGGCAAATGCAACGGCAAAAGCGCACACTGTCTCCAGCCACCAGGAACAAGTTCCTGTAATGAACTTGCATCCTCCTCAGGGGAAGATGATGGATGGCTCTTCACAGGTCTACGAGACTGCTAAGATCTCAAAGCAAGACAATACCCTTGTAATCTGACCACATGTATCCCATGATTTACAAATGGCCCTCCGACCTAGTAATTCCTGTAATTTATCCAAAGCAAATCATGGGGAAATATTAACAATGTTGTATTAAGTAGAAAAATGAGGGACACAAAATTATATATGTATAATGACATATATATTTAAATATATATATAATCTCAAGAATATTTTAATGCATGGGTACATCTATTACATAACTGGAAGAAAATACACAGTGATTATCTCAGAGTGGTGGGGTTGTGGATGATTTCAATTTTCTGCTTTCTGTACTTTTCAGTATTTCTTTAATAAACATCACTTTTATGATTGGAAAGGCCAAGTGCTTATAAACACTGACACTGCATTTATTACTAATGACTTAGCCTGCCGTCTTCAGTGAGCACCCACAATACCCTCCTCATCGTTGTGGACGCACCTTGGTGTGCTGAGGTCCTGCCTCCAGGGAGTGGGTATTCTAGACCTGCGAGGAACCTCCCACACGCCCTTCACTTTCTATGGACGTTTTCTCTGCAGAGGGCCCTGCGTGAAGGCAGGCATGTGCAAGAGGAAATGCCAAGAAACAGGCAGCCTGTTGTCAAACGATACAGCCTTGGCCGGACGTGGTGACTCACACCTGTAATCTCAGCACTTTAGGAAGCTGAGACAGGAGGATTGCTTGAGCCCAGGGGTTCAGAACTAGCCTGGGCAACATGGCAAGACCTTCTCTCTACAAAAAAATTTTTTAAAAAATTAGCTGGTGGCACATGTTTGTAGTCCCAGTTACTTGGAAGACAGAGATGAAAGGATAGACTAAGCTCAGCAGATCAAGACTGCAGTAACCATGAGCGTGCCACTGTACTCCAGCCTGGACAACAGAATGAGACACCAACTCAAAAAAAAAAGAAAAGCATACATATACAGCCCTATAGGCACCTGCTAGAAAAAGCTGTGCCTTTTTCTAGTTTACAAAAAGGCACTAGGCTAACAGTAGCCCTGTGTCAGCTCTTTAATGTCAGCAACTTGATCCTATTCAGAGTGAAGTGTAAACCCGGCAAACACACGCAGGGGCCTATGGGAAGTTTTCCCCACAAGAGCCTTCAAAGGTAGAGGCAAACATCAAACTCTCAAACATGCCCCATTTCTTTCTTTTTTTTTTTTTTTTGAGTTGGAGTCTCACTCTGTCGCCCAGGTAGGAGTGCAGTGGCCGCTCCTGGCCACCGCAGCCTCGACCTGCTGGGCTCCACCGATCCTTCCGCCTCAGCCTTCCAAGTAACTGGAACTACAGGCGCGTGCTACCACGCCCGGCTAATTTTTTTGATTTAATTGTAGAGATGAGGTCTCACCAAGTTGCCCAGGTGGGTCTCGAACCCGCGGGCTCAGGCAATCCACTCACCTCAGCCTCCCAAGACGTGGGATCACAGGCTGAGCCACTGAACCCAGCTATTTCTAACTTCACACGTGCAATTCCAGGCTCGCTGCTTCCCTAAGTTGGCATTAGGTGGAAGCTGGTGGGCATTTTGGAAGGCAGTTGCTGATGGAATTGTGGCTTTGGAAGGCAATTGCTGATAGAATTGGGGGTTCGGAAGGCAGTTGCTGATGGGTTTGGGATTTAGATAGGTAATTGCTGATGGAATTGGGGTTTGGGTAGGTTGTTGCTGATGGAATTGGGGTTTTGGAAGGCAGTTGCTGTTGGAACTGGGGATTTTGGAAGGCACTTGCTGAGAGCACACAACTTAGAACTAAGCAGAGACTGATTGCTAAAGTGTGGAGAGAGTTCACTGCCTGTGCGAGCCAGCTGACCCCAGACCGCTGACAGATGCGGGCTCGGTCACAAGCAGGGCTTTCTGCTGCCATGTGCTGCTCTGGCTGAGAACACTCTCCTTTGCAGGCAGGACACATAGCATTACATTTTCCATCTCTCGGCTTGCCACATCCTGTTACGTTGTAACTCATCAGCCTATGCCATGATGGAGGCGCACACACCCTGCAGTGACATGTGGTGTTTTGTAATGCATCATAGCATTTAAATCTACACCAGGCACGTTGCACGCATCAGCTTGGACGCAAGATGCTTGTTATTCAGAGTATGTGATCTGACATGTGGGAAGGCTGGCTGAGGGCACACAGTGCTTCCAGGGAGAGCATCTGTGTCCCAATCCGTCTGAGAGCCAGAGTTTACCCACCACGTTGAATGGTCAGTTCTCCCTTGGAAAACGCCACAACCTCTCCTTAGGAGAGGGGATCTGACAAACAAAAATATCCCAGACTTTTCGGAAGAAGATGGTGCCTTCAAGCCCTGAGGGTCCGTGCCCATGATGCTAATGGTATCAAGAGCAAGTCACTTTTGAAGCAGGGGCTGGATGAACGAACAGCTGTCATCTCAACTCAGAATCACGTTGGTGGACTTCCTTGGAGATTAAACCTGGGACCGTGTTGTATCCCTCTTGCCACCAGCAGATTTACATGCATAAGACTTTCCAGGAGAGCCAGGATGACGAATGTTGAATGGCGAGTTGAGGCTCAAATGCCAGCTCTTTGCTGTAAATGAAGGCTTGACCCCAGAATTCTGCGCTCCCCTCGTGCCGGCGCTCCCTGGAGCACAGGGACCTGAGGTCAAGGGGTCCCTCATGCTTCCAAACCCAGCTCCAGAAGCAAGGGGGGAGAGCCAGCCCTCAAAGGCCCAGAAGCATCGGCCTGTGGCTCGATCTGTCGCTTTCTTTGCAGGCTGGGAAGCCGCACTTGCTCCCCCTTCAAAAGGAGGAGTGGTGGTGAGTTCGAGAGGGCTTGAGAGCGCACAGCCCCCTTGGAGTCACAGGCACCTTTCATCATTTCCTTTTTGAGAACTCCATGCTCTGCGGTTCTGTTGGCCCGTCAGAGCAAAAAGCATCTGGAAAGCAGGGTTGGAGCTGTATTTCTCAGGAGAGTTTTGTTATTAAGTGGAGTTGGAACCCTCCAATGGATAAGTGGCCTGTACCATGACTGGGGGGTGAGAGAGAGGCACAGAGCCATGGTGATGTCAGGAAGCCTGTGGCTCCCAAAGACTGTAGGTCTTTCCTGATGTAACTGCATTCTCACTTCTTCCTCAGTCGCGACTATTTGGTTGGGAGTAGCAGAAACCCACTCCAACTGACTCAGCTGAGGAAGTTCGGGGGGGATCTTACCAGAAGCAGAACTGGAAAGCCGTGGAGTCAAAGCAGATTCTCTCCTACCACACCCGGTCCGTTTATCTTTCTGGAGCCACATGGGCTCACCTCTACCTTTCCTGTGTGATCTCTCTCTCTCTCTCTCTCTCTCTCATGTCTATCTCCACCTCTGACCTCTCTCTCTCTCTCACTCGCTTTGGTGTTTTTTATCTCATCTATCTCCCTCTGTGACCTCCCCCCCCCCCCTCTCTCATCTGCCTCTATCTCCACCTGGGACCTCTCTCTCATTTCTCTGTCTCTGTCTCTCTCTCTCTCATATCTATCTCCACCTCTGACCTCTCTCTCTCTCTCTCTCACTTGCTCTCTTTTTTTAATCTCATCTATCTCCACCTGTGACCTTCCCCATTCTTTCTCTCTCTCTCATCTCTCTCCCTCCCTCTCTCTCTCTCTCTCTCTCTCTCTCTCTCTCTCTCTCTCATCTATCTATCTCACCTCTGACCCTGCCCCACTTACTCTCATGGTCTCTTTCATCTCTCGCGCTCTCTCTTTCTCTCTCCCTTTCATCCATCTCCATCTCCACCTCTGTCTTTTTCAGTCTACCCATCTTTCTAAACCAGCTTTCTCTGCCTTTTCTTGTGCACATAGACCAATATGCCAGCTGGCTCCAGCTCATTTTAACTCTCCTCACTTCAAGTGGCTGGCGAAGAAGAGTACTCATACCTCAGAGTCCCAACACAAGTTCCAGAAGCCATAGGCCTGTGTTGGGCAGACCCAGTCTCACTAGGGTTGTTCTCTCATCAGCCCCCTGAGGTGCTCAGTCTGTGCTGGACAGCAGGGCCACACAGTGCACACGCAGTTGTCACAGCCATTTCTGTCACTTTGGGAAGTTCTCGGGAAAGGGGACTGGGCCTGCACATGCTCTTCGGGGCGTCCTTGTCACCTCCACTTCCTCCCCACTCTGACCACACCCTCCATCTTCTCTTCCAGATGAAGTGTCGCACAAATCATGGTGGAGTGAAAGAGAACAAGTCTGGGAGTCAGGCAGCCTGGGCTCCAATACCGGCTCTGTGGTTACCAGCTGTCTGACCTAGAGGAAGGAGCCAAAACTTCCTTTTCTCGATAAGAACAGTGGGAAGAGCATCCATACAGAGAAGCTATTTTGAGGAATAATATAAAGAATCACCTAAATCAGAATATCTGTTCTTCACTGTCTGTTTACTTCATGTTCTCTTGTTTCTGGCTTCTGCTTCTACAGTTTCCTTGAAGTTGCTTTCATTAGGGACAATTGTGACTTCTCTGATGGCAATATCTGTCCTAATCATATTTATCTTCTTTTTAGAATTAGCACTGTTGACCAAACTCCTTCGTGAAAATACTTTTCTGTTATTTCTATAACAAAGTATTTTACGTTTTTGCAAATCCATGATGGTTTTCAAAAAATTATCCCAATATATAAATGAGGGTCGGGCCCAGTGGTGCACTCCTATAGCTCCGTCTACTCAGGAGGCTGAGCTGGCTAGAGGCCAGGAGTTTGAGGCTACAACGAACTACGATTGTACCACTGCACTCTGGCCTAGGTGATATGATGAGACCTTGTCTTTAAATTTAAAAAAATATATATTTTAATATATACACAAAAATAAATTAAGAATCATTGTGTCATCTGCAAAAATTACCTAATACTAACACGTTTGATTCTCTTTGTAACATTCTTTTCTTCATAAAAATCACTCCACCATTTTGTAAAAATTATACTTTCTCGTGATATAAATTCAATTAATATGGAAGTGTAAAAAAATTAAAAAATTTAAATAGCCCAAATCTATTTATCCTGAAATTGTGTCCTTTATTAAAGATAGCACAATAACAACGCTTTGTTATCCAAGGCATCTTTTTAAAATGCAAATAGACATATATTTTTTACTACTTTTTATTTTAAAGATGTGGGGTACAATTCAGGGGTAAGTGTACAAATGTTCATTATGCAGGTACCCTTGTTGATGAGGTGTGCCCCCCACCCACCCCCGGCAGAATCCCCCCTACTACCAATCCTGTCTACCCCCTCAGCAATTTCCCACGACATACAGTTTTTTTAAAAATGTGTTCAATGGGTTTGAGAGCGAAACGAGGGAACAAAGAGAGGCAGGTGAATGGGTACAAACTTACAGATAGAGAGAAGAAGTCAGTTCTGACGTCTCGTGGCAGATTAAGTGACTACAGTTGGCAACAATATATTGTGTATTTCAAAGTAGCAAAAAGAGGGGACTTGAAATGTTCCCAACATGTAAAAACAATAAATACTCCCGGCCATAGATAACCCAAATGCCCTGACTTGATCATTACACATTCAATGCATCTAAAAATACATGCAAATGCCCATAAATATGGAAAATATTATGTATCAATAAAAAGAAATGGTGTAAAAATATAAAAATAAAAGGGGTTCATGCTATCAATACTGTCTTAAGTTAAAATAATTAAACTTAATTTCACTTTATGTTGATAAATATGAAACAGAAGAATTGTTGAACCTAAAATATTTCCTTTACTACAATAGTAGCAATTTCTAAAAGATCGCTCTAAAGCTAAAAAGAGAATACAAAAAACATTAGGAAGTCAGAGTCATTACCTGTTTCTATCTTAAGATATCAGCACTCTCACAATTCCTCCAGCCTTCCTTCCCCCACCTCTTGGTTTCTGTTAGTTATCTTATTGTTTTTATAGTGTCCACATTTATAACTTTCAGTTTAATGTTTGTTTACATAATTTCCCTTAGTTGCTTGGAATCAGGTTTTGGCTCTATATCCAAATGTATTTTATGCCCGTGTAAGCCCTTTTATCACAAAATATCCATTCAGAGTTCTTTTTTAAAACATTACCTCATTGTGGAATTTTGTTACCCACAGTTTTTTCAGAAGTGCTCAGGCGTCTGTGTTATTTGAGTTATTTCATGAGTGTCAGTTATTTTCGTGTCAGTAGCATTTTCCCTGCAGGCCCCTTGGATAAGGTAATGTTCACGGGTTGCACTTGTTTTCTTTAGAACTTAGTTGACGTTCCTCCATTGCCTTCTTCTGACACCAAATGGTCTCCTGGAAAAGTCTGGGGCCAGTTTTATTTACTGTTAACGAATGGATGACGGGGAAAAATTCCTCCTTATCTGTGTTCATATAATCTAACTAGGTTAGCTTAACTAGACTAAGTCTAGATGTTTGGAGGTCTGAGAAATTGAGATAGTGTTTGTAAAATGCTCAGTGCAGAACCTAGTATGGAGTCAGCAAATTATGACCTGCAGGCCAAATCCTGTCCACAAGCCATAGATAAATTTGTATTAGCACACAGGCACAGCCATTCACTTAAGTATTATCTGTGGGTTGTTTTCCTGTCTCAGTGATGGAGTTGAGTAGTTGTGACAGAGACCATATGATCTGTAAGCCCTAAAATACCATCCGTCCTTTTACAAAAACCATTGATCAGTCCTGCCCCCCACCCCCCATGCTCACTCTATCCTATCAAATCAGAAAAACTAGGTGCTGAAAGGATCTTTACACGCTGCTTTCTAGTTTCACACTTTGTTTTCCACAAAAGCAGTTTCCATAAAATTCTAGATACGTGCTCCATCAACCTTAACCACCTCCAAAGAAGAGAAGTTCTCCTGCATTCCATAATGTCAATATTACATGGTATTATTATCTTTTGGAGACAAGCTCACATCTACATCCAGAGACCCATCCATAACTGGGCATCATGATGCTTCAATTTAAGACTATCGATATTCCGAGACTCGCCCTGTCACTGCCACAAGATCAGACAGGCTATGCACAATCACAAACAACCAATCGATACCGACCACAGTGCGGCTGTGGCACTTCAAAAGTAAGACGAGAGAAGGGAAAGAAGTGAAATTGCTTCTGCTTTGAGTAAAGCTCAAGAAAATGAAATGATAAGATTATTAAAGGTAATTTTGAAATGGTCCGTGTTTTGCCGCTGCTGCTGCAATGACTTTGAAATGCTCTGAACAGGACTATCTGGCTCCTTCCTCTTGGGAACGGGCAGCTTTCTGCATAAGGAACACCTGCAGACATCATCTCTGGCTCTGTGAACTGCCATCTACACTCACTATCTCTCATGTACCAATTTGGGAAGAGTGATGAGGGTGATGAGATAGGAGGGAGGATTGATAGTCTGCTTTCCCATGGCCGCGAATGTTGCAAATAGATATTTAGCAGAGGGTGAGATAAGGAATCGCCACATGTTGTGTGTGTGTGTGTGTGTGTGTGTGTGTGTGTGTGTGTGTAAAATATTATCACTATATCAGCCTTTCAGATAGCTGCTTGCCTCAGGCCAGTAAAAATTAGATGCAGAAATTTTATTTAACTCTGTGTTATCTACGCTTTGCAACCTGAAGTACAGGCAGGCTAGTTAACACAAAATGTATCTTGGGATGGTCATATTGGTAATTTGTATAAAAGGCTAACATACAGCTTAGTCTGTTTTCTCCTTCATAGACAAAAGAGTAAACATCTGCAAACTTCCAAGAAACATTACAACCTTAGAGTTAACAGCCCTAGAATGCGTGGCCTTGGCCAAGTTTCTTAACCTACTCTGTTAGGTTTTCTGATCTTTAAGGTGGAGAAATTGATCAGGCAAGGTGGCTCATGCTTGTAATCCCAGTGCTTTGCAAGGCTGAAGCGGGAGGATCACTTGAGGCCAGGAGATAAGCCTAGGTAACATAGTAAGACCCTATCTCAAAAAAAAAAAAAAAATTTGAAGCCTTCATCAGGCACTGCCTACATGCCAGCTATTGTTGTACATGGCTTCATGGATTGTCTCACTTAAATCTCACAACTGTTTGGGTACACACGATTATCCACTCTTGCACAAGGAGACAGAGGGACAGAGAGGTTTAAGCCATTAGTAAGAAATGAAGCTGGATTTGAACTTGGCAATCTGGCTCCAAATGTTGTTCTGACCCTGATTAACAGTAAAGTTGTTTAAAATATTTAAAAGAGGAAAATTCAAGTAAATGTGTTATTATGTGCCTTGTGTGTGGTGAGTATGCCACAATGGCAGTGGGCTACAGTAGCGATGATGACCACGATGGAAGGAGCGATAAAAAACAAAGTAACTTAGAGGTGGTATTATTAACAACCCCCCGCCAAAGGGATTCTGGCCCAAACAAATGGCTCTCTTGCTGGCGAGAGGGCTTTCTCGACTTGCAATTGGCTCTCCCTTGGGGGCAAGGATTGTCTCCTCCTACCACAGTGCTGGTGGAGTTCAAAGCAGCGGAGGCCATGATCACATCTGGTCTTTGACTACTGGGCTCCTGTTCAGCCTTTGTGTTCTGCCAGTCCCAAAATCACTTTTTAATGCACATCTCTTATATAGACTTATGTTTGCATTCAGTAGGACGAGGAGAAAATTGGCTAAATGCATAGAATTTCCATTTTTGTCAACTGAACCAACGCACTGGTCAGAAATGGGGCCTATGGTTTAAAATTCCACAGAGCTGCCACAAAATCTGCCTTCTTACCAATCGCTCTCCAGAAAGGCCCATGGTGCCCAAAGGGGAGACCTGCTGGAGGGCGTGGTCACCAGGATTATTGATGACTGCAGCTGGTGAGGTTAGTTCACCAGGAAAGTAGGTCACTGGAGAAGCCGCTTGCTGGATTGCAGAGGCTTCCGCTGCATGCAGAAGAGCAGGCTTTGCTGCCGGCCATGCATCAGGACACAAGTGCCTTCTTGTACACAGGGGTAAAAGCTGTGAGCACCACGAGTTTGCACAGAAGCCAAACCACGAGACATTCAGTGACTCTGGCAGGCTCCCCAGTGTTGGCAACTCAGGGCATCATGGGACTCTGGTCTCCCTACAATTAGGGGGATAATTAAGAAATAAGAACATATTTTTCCAATATAAATTGATAGATTCTGGTGGGTAATGTTAGCATCAGAAACAAATTGAGCTGTAATCTGCAAAGGATGTTATTGCTATTATAAAAATAAAGATCTGTCTCCACAACCAATCAATTCAGCAGATATATACCAACAATCAAATTGTTAAAAATGACTTCTATAAATTACCCAGGGTTCTGTCTAATGGTGCCGGGAGCAGCTGGGATACAATTTAGGGCTGATATAACCACCCGTCGAGGGTGCTTTTTCATCTTGATGCCTCTCGTCTCCTTCAAAGCAGTTGTCGTTGAGCCCACAGCTTTGTTTAGTGCACCCAAGTGAAAACAAAGTGTATTTCACTCCATGGGTTAGCGAAGTCATTTTGGCAGGAACATATGCATTTAATATGGGAAGAGTAATTCAATTTTCTTTCTATTATTTCAGTGACAAGGTTGCAGTAGCCTTAATTCTTCATTAAGCCCTCTGACTTGCAAAGAAGTTGCTGTTCCTTATGAGCTGCCATACCTCTTCCAAATGAATGCGGAAAAGACTCGCAAAGGGACACTTATAATCATGTATTTTCAGTCTTGTCCACCAACCATTTCAATGGAATCAGAACGATTCGGTACCTTTCCCTTAATACCTGCAGCACTTGAAAATACAGTCTGTCCAAACGTTGATTGTCTGCTAATTCCTAATCACAAAGCCATGCCAGGATCTGTCGGTGGCCTTTTCTCCTTTGCATATTCATGTCAGCTGAAAAAGTAGTTAAATGCTGGCTGAACTGAAAGCAATTTTCCCAGCTGGGGGCCCTGACACGACAGGAATCCATCTTTAATAGAACAGTTCCAAACTTAGTTCTTACACGGAGGTTTGTCTAGTAAGCTCAGATGGTGCCCAAGTCGAGACATGGTTGACTCTAGACACAATTAACACCGAGAGTGAAAACACAAACAGAAGCTGTTGGACACCTACTGGGTGTTAAGTTCTTTCCTCAAAGTCTGAGACACCAGGAGACATCAAGACAGATAAACATGGTCCCTGCCCTCAAATGACTTACAAGAGAATGACGGAATGATGGAAACTAAACAGTTTGAGAATAACTAGGGGGATGCACTCTAGGGTAAGTCTCGTGGAATAGGTATGCCTTTGGAGAAGAGGGTCCTATCTCTCCCCAAGATAGAGCAGTCAGGCACTGTGTAGGACAGTGCAGAGGCTACAACAAGATCTCATGGTCTACATGAGGAAGAAAGTGTAAATGTTTTCTGACATGATACAGAGGGAGAAATAGAGAAATTCAGGGGCAGGGGAAGGAGACAGTAGCTGAGGGAGTTGTGGTCAGGGACAGGTTTGGAGAGGCACGAATGGCACATACTAAGTTGGACATAGAAATGGTGCCCAGCAATTAATTACCATCTGAGGCTGGAATTCAGTAGAAAAGTCAAAAACAAAGAAAGAGATGGAGAGGTCCTCTTTGCTTTTTAAATAACTGATTAGACATTGTAGAATGTTCTAGAAGTCTTGTTTTTTAATTAATACATAATAGTTGTACATATGTATAAATTACATGTGGGGTTTCTTAATACATGCATACAATGTGTAACGATCAAATCAGGATTAACTGTGACATCCCTCACCAGAAGTTTTGTTTTTGACTCTCAAAAATTTTTGATGTCTTTCCTGACAGATATTCATTCGGAAATTCTCAACAAGCATCCTTCACCCTTCAAAATATGTTTGAATATAAAATTGTGTTGACTACTTTTTTTTTGAGCCTGAGTCTCACTCTGTCACCCAGGCTGGAGTTCAGGAACACCATCATGACTCACCACAGACTTGATCTCCCAGGCTAAAGCAACCCTTCCATCTCAGCCTCCCAAGTCGCTGGGGCCATAGGTGTGTGCCACCATGCCCAATTAATTATTCGAATTTTTTGTAGCGACCAAGTCTTGCAGTGTTGCCCAAGCTGAAATTGTGATGACTTCTAAATGGTCCTTGTACTCGAGACTGTCGGGTCCAATTCCAGACCCTGTCTCCATCCTGCTGCACCTCCTTGTGTCCTGGAGGCTGAGCCCTGTGGATGGCACTGGCATGCCCTTTGGTTCTTGAATATCTGGCCAATGGGAGGCACAAGGAAGACGCAATGGGCAGGAGATAGTGAGTCGAGATGTTCGTTTGTCGTGACCTCGCCTTGCCCGGCGATGATGAGCTGGCTGCTCCTCTCCGCACAGCTGCTTGCTTTGGGTCTCAGTGCCACTCCTGTCCTTGCCAGTCTTGCTGAGAGGTGGGTTCCACTTTCTGCTGCTACTAGCCTATGGGCATGACACCGTCCCTTGTTGCTTTCCCCAGACTGTTGTATGTAGTGCCCTTATGAAGCTTCATCAGCTTTTAACTTACTCAGCTCTTCTCAGTTGCCGAGACTGAATGCACTATCTCCTTTCTGACATGACTCTGAGAGCACCTTCTGCAGATATTGACTGAGTGATGGCTGCTGTCTTGAGTCTAACACATCTTCCTTTAAAAAGTTCTACAACATGGTAAGGGTATTTGGGCTGACCTCTTTTCACTTTTTTTAATTGAAAAAAGATATTTCCTGCTTCATTTTTTCTTCTTATGATCTCCTCATGAAAGAAAATGCTTAAGATAGTTTTCCCCAACATAGATACTAATCAATAGAAAAACTGTTAAATAAATCAATAGAAAAACTGTTAAATAAATTATGATCCATCTCTATATATGATGCAGAAATTTTAAAAAGAATGTAGGTATGGACACAGAAGGATCTCCAAAATGTAACAAAAAAATTAGGCAACAGAAAAATCAGTCCAGTATAACCCTGTTGATGAAAACAACCTTAAGCAACATAAAACTATACGTTTTACATCAACTCAAATGCACACACAATCCTTCACATCCCAAACTTCTCCCTTGCCTCACTTTCCACCATATCCCTGTGTCAGTCCTGCTCCTCAGCGATGCTACACAGTAGTTAAGTTTGTTGGATGGATGAAGGAATTATGATTTTTAAATATGCCCTGCACTTTCCAGACTCCATTCTAGTGTTTGTTCTTACTGTTCCCTCAGCTTAGGATGCCATTAACCCTTCCCTCACCAACTGCAATTCAGTTAATCCTCTAGCCTCCCCTCTAAACTCCTCCCTATCTGTGAAGTCCTCCCAAATCCCTCAAGCTAGAGTTTTCTGGCCCTGCTCCGCCATTCTAAGGCAATTTGTAAGTTCACCTGAGCTCTCAGGATACCATGCTTTGAATTCAGATCCAAGCTTCCCCTCTAAGACTCTAAGATCTTTGAGGGAGCTTTGGCAATTTTGTGTTTCCAACACTCAGATAGCATAGCACCTCACGCATGGTAGGTACTCCACAAATAATTGGTGTATTGTCTTTAATTAAATGTGCTTGATTGTTAGACCAGGTACAATGCTTACAGACCAGGTACAATGCTCACTGTCGATCATTAACTGAATGTCTCCAAAGAAACTAAGTTGATGGGTGTAATTATGAAACTGAGTGCCATCATACTTTAAATAATTTATTCTTACAACTTCAGGCAGTTTAAATCTAAGATGAAAAGCAGAGAGAGAGTGGAAGCGCCTGCATGGGACAGCTCTTTCTTCGTTGGGCGTCAAAGTCAATGCAGAGAAGGTGCGGTCCTCCAGCAAAGATCTGACTTGGTCATGCGGGAGTGGACCAGAGAGAAGATGCTGGCACACGTTCAAGTTGCCTCTGCTCCCTTCTCTCCAGAGGAACAAGGGTATTTTCCTGTTGAATTTAGTAGCTGTTGCCCCTGAAAATTTCCCGGTGCAGCAGAAGCCGCCTCTGCACAGACCCATAATGCACAGCTTGTAAGTAATTCTCAAATCTAATTTATTAAGAACTCATTTATTTTCAACAACACCAGGTTTCTGATTAATTCCCAGAACCATGGGTTGTTTAAGGCAGTGGGTTTCATTGTCATTTCTGATTTCCCAAAGTGCTTGATTGATAGAAGCTTTTGTGGGCCTCGTCTGTCAGTGAATTGTTCCCTTGTCACGTGACAACAAACAACTGTGTGGATGGAATTGCTGGGTGTCTCTTCAATAAGGCAGAAATGCAGCATGGCACCAGAGACCCACAGGAGTTAGGCTTCCGCCAGGGAAACTGAAAACCATGAAAAAGCTGAGCTGCAAGACAGAGAGCCCTGTCCATGCGCGACCTGGAAAAGTCCAGCAGGGGAAGTGGTTGTGATAGCTCATCTGATGCGAAGGAGAAAACAAGTCTTTTTTCCGCTTTTCCTTTTTATGAGACTGATGAAATGCTTGGAAGTAGTTTCAGACTGATACATCAAAGCTAAATGAAACTAGTCTTATCTTTTGTTTGCTATTTTAATTTTTCAGAACATTAAAGACCCATTTAAATCTTTGAGGAAAGTAATTCTGAAAGACAAGATTGAGTGGTTAAGACTCCAAAAGTAAAAATAAAAGAAGCAGAAGACGGTGTCACAGTGTTTGTGCAGCTAATCCCTTAACCTTAACCTCTCTTCTGGATGGAGATCGTTTCTTCAACCTGGCCATAGACCTAAGCTAGCCACAGATATAAGATCTGACAATTAGGTTAATGAACTCATCCTAGAAAAAATACTACAAACTCTTTTTCTGGAATGACCAGCAGAGCTGTCATTGAATTACACGTGATGTCCTGAATGTCATCAAATGTCTTTCTTTCAATATTTCCTTTATCTTTGGGTAAAGAAAAAAGTCAGTGAGGGTCAGATCAGGTGAGTAGGGAGAGTGCTCCAATGCAGTTATTTGTACAGTTCTGCCAATGTAAACTCACATGGCAAGTTCGGGAACTTAATTGTCAGATCTCAACAAATAATGATGACCACTCCAATGGCCATTCCAGGAAAAGAGTTCCAAAACTGCCTTGATGGGTGGACTAGGTGCTGGTACTAGTGTATAGCTTCCCAAAGGGAGTACTTTGAAGGTGATTATAGTGATATTCAGCAATGAGGTATATAGTACTTCTTCTAGGATGGTTCACAAACCTAATTGTTGGACCTCGTATGAATTAGGTATACAAGCTGCCATCAAACGTTAACAGAGGGGAGAGAGCAAAGTGCTGTCACTATCTGGTGTACTCAGTTTGCTGGAATGCAGGCACCCGCCCTTATCTCCCTTCCATTTGTGTCTCTGGTCCTTTATCTTCCTAGATAGACAAGGCTCTTCCATGAAGGGAAATTGATCATTAAGTGGAAAGTCCAATCCTCTCATATTTCTCAAACATGAGGATACATAATTTCCTAATCAGTTCTTTCTCTTCCAAATGGCGCCTTCCACTACTCCCAGTGACAGCGTCCCAGAGATTTGGATTAACTTTGGTGTCAACTTTCTCCCTTCAACAAGGTGTCTGACAGCTGAGATGTTGTGATGTTTATGAACCATTCATTGTCAAAGGGATTATAGAGCACCTTGAACAGTTTAGAGGACATATTCTGTGTAAATCTAAGAGCTGAGAAGTCAGGAGCCTGAAGAGAAAGCATAATGCAAGATCAGTCTCCCAACCTCTTTCCTTTACATCTGCCTGCCTCCCTGGAGGAATCCCCAAGAGGGCAAACCAGAGAATAATAGCACAGGATCCAGTGTTCTTAAGACTCCTCTTCCTGGGGCCTTTATTACATATGATCAAGTTCACTCATGTGCAATCTCTCAAATATAAATACAACTCCACTTACACTGTTGGAAAGGTGAACCCTTTGAGATAGTTCCCAAAGAAGGGTTTATATTCATTTATCCACTAACATTTGTATGCAAAGACGTATTTACTGAATTAAAGAAAGTCCCCAACATACAAATGAACATGTTCTGTTCTGAGAACACGTGTGTGTGTGTATGTGTGTGTTTGAGTTGGAGTCTTACTCTGTAGCCCAGGCTGGAGTGCAGTGACTCACTCATGGCCACCGCAGCATCAACCTGCTGGGCTCAGGCGACCCTTCCACCTCAGTCTTCCAACTACAGGTGCGCGCTACCACACCCGGCTAATTTTTTTATTTATTGTGGAGATGAGGTCTCGCCAAGTTGCCCAGGCTGTTCTCAAATCCGTGGGCTCAGGCAATCCCCTTACAAAGGCTTCCCAAAGTGCTGTGATTACAGACTTGAGCCACTGCGTCAGGCCAGTGAGAACACATTTGTAAGTCCAGTTTGTTTTAAATCCAACAAAATCAGCCTGGGTACCCAACTCACACTATTATAGTACTGGATGTACTTAACGCACTATACTGACACCTGGTGGAGAGAAATAATACATTTAAAAATGCAGTTGTGCATTGTTAAAGTTCGTAACTTAAAGGTTTGTATGTAGGGGACTCACTGTGCGAAATTTAGGATGAATGACGTCTTGGTGTCCTTTGCAAAAGCTGTAGTTATGGTCCTGCCATCCTCATTTCCCACTAAGATTAGCTGACATTTAGAAGATAATATATTAAGATAGGAAATGGGCTTTAAACATATTGTTGTGTATAATTTGGTGCAAATTCTACGGAGGGCAACTGGAGAATATCTATCAAAATTAAGTTGTGTGGTCAGAGATTTCCAGTTTTAAGATGGCAGTGAAAAGGTTTTTTCTCTGTCTTCCTTTCTTATCAGAAACCACCCCAAAACAAGGATCATGCGAAGCAAAGCACAAACTGCATAATCCATGAAACCAGGAAATACTGATTACATATGAAAATGAATAAAGGAGTTTGAATGGCATAGCAGAGTGGAGACAGCAGGCATTGCTTATTAACAACAAGGCTTCTAATACATGAAATACCACAGAAAGTGGGGGTTAGGAAAGGGGCTGAAAATGGGGAGCTTTATTGAAAGTCAATTGAAGAAGCAGAGATAACATTTCAGAATCTCACCCTATCCTGAGCAGCTGGATGACTATCCCTCACATAACCCATGAAATAAGAAATTCAATCAGGCTGGCTTCAGACTCAGAAACCCAGTCCAGCGAAAGGCAAGCAATAGGCACTAGGCTAAAAAGATTATGTGTGAGGTGAACAGCAAGACCCCACTGCACACACAGCTTCCAGAACATGGAGGATCAGCCTTCCTGCTGTGGCATTCTCCTCTACCCACCACCCTCCACCCAATGAAAGTAAATTGTAGAATTCTCGGAATGACTATGCCAGAGAAAATACCCAGAAATACAGACAGTTGTGAATTCCACCAATAAAAATCAAGTTGCTAGCTACACTGCTAACCTGCAGTGAAGCCAATAAGCTCAACCCTGCAGATGGGAATTTCAGTCAGTTCTTACTCAGCTCCTTTTAAAACATGAACTGACATCCAGGGAACACCTGGCATTTAAGGAAAATTCTCCAATATGAGAGAACTAAAACATACATGTGTGTGTATGCATGCACACCCAGAAAAAGAGAACTAAGAAGAAACAGACAAAGTAGGCAGCAAAAAAATATATAATTGATATTCTTAGAAATCATGAAAAGTGGCTGGACGTAGTGGCTCATGCCTGCAACCCCAGCACTTTGAGAAGCAAAAGCAGCAGGATTGCTGGAGACCAGGAGCTCAGGACCAGCCTAAGCAGCATAGTGAGAACTCGTCGCTATAAAAAAATCAAGAATTAGCTGGTCATGGTGATGCACGCCTATAGTCCCAGCTACTCAAGAGGCTGAGGCAAAAGGATCACTTGAGTCCAGGAGGTCGAGGTTGTGGTGAATCATGATCACGCCATTGCAATCCAGCCTGGGCAACAAAGTGAGACTCTAACTAAAAATTAATTAATTAATTAAAAAAATTTTAAAAAGAATATATTACCTCAATAGAAAAAGAATAGGAAATATAAAAAGAATATTAAAAGAAAAAAGATCTTAAAAATATTAAACAAAAAATTTTAAATTTTTTTTAAATAAAGGGATAGAAGTGTTTCAATAAAGGGATAGAAGAAAGAGAGTATGAGATTAGAAGATAAAGCGTAGAAGAAACTGTTAGAAAATTAGAGGTTCAAGCTAAGAGATGCAGCATCTGATTAATGAGTGTTTCAAAAAGACAAAGCAAAGAAAGCAAGGAAAGGAAATTATCGAAGAACTAACACAAGAAGAGTGTAGAATATGTCTCCAGATTAAAAGAGTTCTCAAATGTCAGTACAAAGAATGAAAAACAACCACACCAAAGAACAGCACTGCAAAATTTCAACACATCTGGAACAAAGACCTTAAAACCTTTTGGAAAAATTTTTTTAAGTCTCATACAAAAAATCAGTGATCAGAATGGAATTGGACTTAGCAGCATTATTGGAAATTCAAAGATCAGTGGAAAAATGTTTACAACTCTAAGGAAAAGTATATTCCACCAATGTCCAGCCAAACTAACAACTTGAGAGTAAAATAAAGACATTTGCAGCTATAAAGGAACCTAGACATTCTGCTCTTCGTTAATCATTCTCACAGCTACTAGGCACGTACTCCACAGAAATGAGTAAAACAAGGACAAGGAAGGGTGAAGAGCAGGAAATCAGGGGTCCAATGTGAAAGGGAGATGAAGAGCCTCCTTAGAGCGATGGTCAAGGCCAGGAAGCCCAGAAAGTAGCAAGTCCAGAGAGCAGCTGGCCAAGTTGGAGCAAGAGAATGAAAGTTTCCAGAGGAAAGAAGAAACCGATGATCCGATGAATGTGTCAGCATGCAAAACCGCATGAAACATTGGATTGAGAGTTTATTAAAGGAAAAATCAGATATTTGCAAAGAAAACAGAAAATGAAAAACAAGGCAATCATTAACACCAGACGAGTACAATATTCAAGAAAGGAAACTTGTTCACACCAGAGCAAACTCTGCACAGAGTTTACATTTTACTCTCTGTGTAGAGTAATATGTAAACATCAATGTCAATTGAACTTGGAGTGTGATGCAGCCACACTTGGAGTCTGGAGAAAGGGTATGTGAGAGACCTAGATCTTCATTTAACATAATATAAAGTCATTGGAAAACACCGTAATGAATAAGGTATATGTAATCAGTAGGCACATATGACTCAGAAATATGGTAAAAAGCAGAAGAAACAAATAAAAGGATTGAAAGTGAAGGAGTCAGCGTGTGGAGAATCAAGGAATAGTGGGACCAGGGACTGTGGTTTTTAGTTATAAATCTTATAGAAATATTTGATTTTTTAAATCACTCATTTATTTTGCCTTAATGGAATCTTTTTCACATGAAAAAGGAAACAGTCAATGAAATGAAAAGGCAATCCAAAAAATGGAGGAAAATATATGCAAACCATGTATCTGATAAATAGTTACTATCTAAAATATTTTAAAAACTCACGCAACTCAATAGCAAGGAAACTTGATTGTAAACTTGATTTTAAAATGAGCAAAAAATCTGAATAGACATTTTTCCAAAAACATGCACACACACACACATAGCTAAGAGGTCTACAAAGAGATGCTCAATATCGCTAATCATCAAAGACATGTAAATCAAGACCACAATGAAATATCACCTCAAAACTGGTAAGATGCTTATCATGAAAAACATAAGAAATATCAACTGTTAGAGAGGGTGTGGAGAAAAAAGAACCCTTGTACACTATTGGTGGGAATGTGGATCGTTATAACCATTATGGAAAACAGTGTAGGTGTTCTTCCAAAATTGAAAATAAAACTACCAATGACACAGCAATCGTACTTCTGGGCATATAGTCTAAGGAAATGGAATTATTGTCTGGAAGAGATTGCTGCACACACATGTTCACCATAATATCATTCACAATAACCCAGATATGGAAACAATCTAAGTGTCCATCAGTGGATGAATGAATAAGGAAATAGTAATACTACACACACACACACACACACACACACACACACACACACACAGAATAAAATACCATTCTACCTTGAAAAAGAAGAAAATCCTATCATTCGTGACAACGTGGATGACCATAGAAGACATTATGACAAATGAAATAAGCCAGACACAGAAGGACAAATACTGAATGATCTCCCTTATACTGAGTCTAAGAAAGTTGAAGAGAAGCAGAGAGTAGAATGATGATTGCCCAGGGATGAAGAAGGCGGGGAATAATGAAAATTTTCCAGCTCATTCTCTTCAAGTATGTGCATCACATCAACATATTTATCACATGAAATACTATGCTCTTATAAAGACTATTTTCTTGATTTTTATTTGCTTGTTTGTGAGTTTATTTTGCCGCTTAAGGATTAAAAAGAAAAATGCAATCACCTCAAAATGATATGCAAGGTCTGATGGGAAGGATGGAAATAGCCGGCTTGCATTCAATGCCAATTGATTTGTCCCAAACAACACTCAGTATTTTGCAAGTGATGTTCATTCAACAGAATTAAGAAAAACCTTATGGTTTTACCAGAGTGACTGGTAGTCAGTCCAAATTTGGTAGCTAGTCCTGTAACTGAGATAGACAGCAATCTTTAAATAGAGCCTGAGAGAAAATAAAATCAAAGTTAATTTGTCAGAATATTTCACAATTTTAGATTTTAAATATGAAAATGAATGCATCCCACTTGATATGTGATTTGAAGTCACATTTTTTTTTAAAACTTTCAAAAATTTCAAATCCTTGGAGACTTTAATTCTGTTTCTGAGAATATACTATAAAAATTCAATCTGAAATAGAGAAACTTAGGCACTAAATATTCATTGCAATGTATGTTTAATAGAGAAAATTTAGGATTTACCTGAATAGTCAATAATGAAAGGAAAGTTTAACTAAACTTTAGTATTTGGTGCTTGGTATTTAAGATATGCATCTGCAGAAGGGTTATTTACAATGACCTATGGCAGCATGAGAATTTGTAAAGAAAGTAAAACAGAATAAAATATATAAACAATATGTTCAAATATGTTAAACAAATACTTTTAAAGATAGTAAAGACTGGGAAAAATACACAATCATGTCAATAGAGAAGAATTATTTGATTTTTAAAAACTACCTGCCAGTGATAATTTATGAAAAATAAGCATTTACTTAAAAATAATAACAGGACTATATTGGATGATCTTTAAATTCTTTCCTAACTATAAAAGGCACTTATTGAAAACTTCAAAAGAACGAACCCACTTAAAAAGGAATAGCAAGTAAGAAGCATGTCAAAGGACTAAATACAGATTTTTTTCTGCAGACTTCTTTTTTCTGCTCTTGTGCTAATTCTGTAAACTTGAGACTAGAAAAAAAAATGTTTGTATGACTAGAACTTATATGTTAACTTGGCCCAGGTTAATTTCCTGAAGCATTAATTCAAAAGCACACAAACAGAATAGCTACTTGACGATAAGAGGGAACACACTTCTGATACCTGCCACAACACGGCTGAATCTTCCATAGAATGTGCTAAGGGAAAGAAGCCAGAGCCATAATACTGCATAATGTGTAGTTCTATTTATATGACATTCTAGAAAAGGCAAAACCGTAAGGATGGAAAACAGGCCTATGCTTGCCAAGGGCTGGCAATAGAGTGAGGTTTGATGGTGAAGGGGCTGGGGGAGTATTCTGAGGTGGATGGAATTGTGGAATTATCCCCAATGTCTTGATTGTGCTGGGGTTGGGACAACTATCCATTTGTCAACTCGTAGAACTGTATACTAAAAGGGATAAATTTTATTTTATATGCATTATATCTCAGAAAGATAACAAGGAAGGAAGGATATAGCTTCTAAAATAGTCTTAGCATCACAGATTGTCAGCCGAAACTAAAAAAAAAAAAAAAAAAAAAAAAAGAAAGAAAGAAATGCTTCTTCCTGGGCCTCCTCTCACTGCACTGCATAGACCATTAAGTTTCCATAAGACCTTCTTTCCCAGATGTACCAGTTGAGATAGAAATTCCCAAAGTGTCATGCAGGAGCCTATGTTAGCTTCATGAGCAACACAGTTTTTCTCAAAACTTTCTAAAAGTCAAATAGTAAACATTAAAAACTTCCTCATGATAGCTTTTGAAAATGGCCACACTTTCTCCTCTCTCTGAATCCACATTACTTGCAATGTGCCCTTGAAGCTCCTCCTCTTAAGAGGAGGCATCTGGCTCTCCACCCCTTGACTCTGGACTGACCTTGAATTGCATTACCAGCAAAACATGGTGAAGGACACTTTGCGTGAGTTCTGAACATAGACCTCAAGAGGCCTTGTGACCTTTGATTCATTCTTGTAGAGCCCTGCCCAGCTACCACATGAACAAGCCCAAGCTTGTTCCTGTGAGTGAAGTGTGGCTCAGTCACTCCTGCCACCCTAGGTAACGGCTTCCCAATGTTCAGACATGTGACGGAGGCCATCCTAGACCAGTAAAAACTAGTGAATCTACGGGCTGATCCCAGAAAAGTTAGCAAGTCCAGCCAAGACCAGCCACGCCTGGCCCAGGTGAGCTGCGTCCTCCAGCTGAACTATTGGCTCAGAAGCAACAACATATTGTTGTGGTTTAAGTCACTAAGTTTGGGGGTACTTTGTCATGCAGCAGAAGCTAACTGATACACTATAAAAAAGAATATAATTTTCTGAAAAACGGAAACAGCCCACTTAGGTGTCTTTCTACTACTGAAAAGCTAGGTATATTTGACTAGAGATGAATCATCATAAACTAAATGACTTCTTAAGGTTTCATAAAATACCATATTACACTTTTAGAAACAAAATCAATTTTGCTTACAGAAATGTATTCTACAGTATACTCACACTGGTGTGCATTAATATCATTAACTAACTGAGCCCTGATTAACCTAAATAAAGTTTTATTGAAACACTGTCTCAGCCACTTATTTATCTATCTCTTTATTTTTTATTTTAGTAGAGACAGGGTCTCACTCTGTTGCTCAGGCTGGAGTACAATCATAGATCACTGCAGCCTCAACTTCCTGGGTTCAAGCAGTCCTCCAGCCTCAGCCTCCCAAGTAGCTGAAACTACAGGCTCACAACACCACGTCCAGCTAATTTGTTTTTACATTTTGCAGTGATGGAGTCTTGCTATGTTGCCCAGGCTTATGTACATACTCTCCACAGCTGCTTTCACACTACCATGACAGAGCTGAATAATCTTGACAGAGATCAGATGGCCCGCAGAACCTAAAAGATGTACTGTCTGGTCCTTTACAGAAAAACTTTTCTGATCCCCTGGTCTAAGCCAGTGGATCTGAGACTTCAGCATGCCTCGGAATTACTTGGAGAACCCATGAAGATACCAATTGTTCTCAGGGTTTCTGATTCAGTGGGTCTGGACAGGGGTCAAGAATTTGTGTTTCTAATTCTGTCCAATGCTCCTCCAGTTGCATCATGCAGGCAGCTGCCTGTTCTGTTCTCTGTGAGCTGGTGACAGAGGCGCCTCAGTCCGTGTCCAGGTGCAACGTAGAGCAGAGTTCAGTGAGGCATTATTGCGCCCTGTCTGCACTGAGCTTTCTGCCGAATGCTGGGTTGACCTTGTCTCATCATAATTCATTGACTCTTACCTCCCAAGCCTCAGGAGGGAGACCATAGACCCTGGAAAAGATGCTAAGAACTGGGCTCAAGTGTCTCCTGTTCTGTGTGCTTCTGTATGTCAGTTTACCTCTGAAGCCTGGGCATGATAAAATACTCTCACCTACGTTCCATGGCTATTGTGAGAATTAAATGGGAAATTTTATGCAAACGACTTCGTCAATGTTAACCTTTTCATAAAGTTAAATTATGTATTATCGTTAGTAACCTATTGTATTGCTGTAACATTGCTATTATTGGCAACCCCAGCAGTTCTAAGTGGATGTTGCTATCAGCAGAGAAAAAGGCTTTGCCCAGAAAGAATTAATAAACATTAATGAAATCAGTCTCTGATTAAAAAGAAGGCCTTTCACCTACTAAGCAGCTTCAGACATTATTCTGCATTCAAAGGTAAATATTTGTCTTCATTCTTGGCAGCAAGTAAGAGTGTTCGACACGTGAGGTGTTGATGGATCCAACTTATCAGACCTGGAAACTCAAAGCAAACCCTTCCTGGATTCCTGCCCAGGGTGTCTCCTCCGGCTCTGGGCTCCATTTCCAGTCCCCTAGGGCCATGTCCTCCTCTGAGCACCACCAGGTGCCCCAGCGCCTCCTGCTGGATTGTTCCAGGAGGACTCACGGCCCTGAGAGCCCCTGTCCACTCAGGTAAGCTCGAGAATGACTGCCTGCAGCTCCAAGCCACAAAAAGCCATTTGCTGCTCAGGATCGTGGCTGGATGCAGCACTGATGTGGATTGAGCCACCCCTCACACTGTTCCCTCTGTGTCCAGCCTCCCAGGGGGCAACACTTGCTGGTTGGCTGATCCTGCAAACGTGGTTCTTTTCTGGAACCATTCTGCTGTGTGTCTCAGGGAGGTTAGCCAGAGTGGAGGCCTGCCTATCTGCTTCATGTTTGCTCTTTAGCTATTCTTTCAAGGTCACCTTAACCCACTGGTCACGCATCAGCCTGGCATGTGAGTCTACAGTCCTGATTTAATCCTGGAGCCTATACTTGCCTCCCCTTGCCACATGCCCCTGGGGACAGATTCAAAAATCCCAGCCGTTTCCAAGGCTCAACTCACTCAGAACTCAGTCAAACTCCCTGAGAGCTCCTGGCTGGTGCCAAGTAATTTGAATCCCACCAGCCTGTGGTCAGAAGGCTCAGAGGCCACGGGGGCGTGGTCCAGTACACAGGGAGGCGGGGCCTCCCGATCCAACCCTGTAGGAAGTCCTGTGCAGTCAGCAGTTAAGAGGTGGATGCTGGCACCCTTGGGAGGCATTTAAAGTCTGTCCCAGCAAGGCCAGCACACACTGGTGGGCTTCTGATTAGTAGTGTGTGTCTCTCCTATCGGAATGAGAAAGTAGGAAGGCTGGGTCTGATCCTAGTGCTGCCCCCAATTTACTCTGGGTCTCACATGAGGCCTCTGACCTCTCCAAACCATGGTTGCCTTCTTTTAAAAAAAAAAGTGATGAAGGAATTTGCATTCTGATTTCTAAGGCTCCTTCGAGTGCCAAGGTTTTATGATTCCCTTAAACTCCAGGGATGCCATTCCTAGGCCCCCATATGTACATACTCATAGAGAATACAAACAATTTTCTAATATGAATCCAAGCAAAATGTAATAAAGAAGGTAAATTTGCTGCCCCACATTTGCATAATGTATTCTCAAGCCAAGCAGAAATGGCATTTGGGTTGTTTGCTGTTTTGAATTATCTGCACCACTGCACCCCTGCGTCTGTGCAGATAATTGGGAGCTGACTATATACGAGGAAGACACACAGCTGGCCTGTATGGATCCCATCACAATAGCATTTCTCAGAGTGAGGGTTAGTGTGATCAGCTCCATCGGTGAAGCCCAAGGGAGACCGCGAGTCAGAGTTCTGTGGTTTTATATATTATGTTGATGCATAAGTTCGCCATGTTTGTTTGTGGCGTGGCAACGCTGCAGTGTTGGGAGTTGGTTTATTGTTTGTAATTTGGAGTAACAGTGTTGTACTTGTGAATGCACCTTGCATTTTTCAGGTTTGAAGAAAGGCTGTGCTCTTTGTGGGCTAAAGAAGATGGAGTGTCAAGTGGAAAAAACCGAGTACTTCCAACATGTTCTTCTGTTTGAGTTTAACATAGGAGGGAAGGCAGCAGAGGCAGCTGGAAATGTTTGTGCTGCATGCAGCGACAATGCCATCGGGAAAGCACGGCAAGAAGAAGGTGCTGTCGTTTCAAAGGGGCCACTCTGACCTGAGGGATTCTCCACGTTCAGGAAGAACATCGGGCTCTGCCGAAAACCATTGAAATGCCTTGATCCACGACTGAAATGCCTTAATCCACGAATTGGCAAACGTGAGGAACTGTGACCAGCCAACCATCATGTGACATTTACATACCATGGGCAAGTGAGAAACGCTATGAACTTATGCATCGATGCAATACAGAAAACTCTTTACAGATTTCCCTTCTTGTACCCCTGATCATAAAAGGAATAAAGAAGGTAAGAAAATGTGTGTGTTTACAAGGGTGGAAACGGCAGCCACTGGACACTGCTGGGGAGGGAGGGGATAGGAGGGAGGGGACACATGGCACCACACAGGGTACCAGGTCCACTGTCGGAGGGAGAGGGCCTACTAGAAGTCCAGACCTCACCTGCACGCAACTTCCTTATGTAACTCTAAAAGAAGAGAAAATGTGTGTGTTAACTAAATGCTGGATCAGTAGACACTTGCCTTCACACATTTTGGGTTATGATCAGAGTGACTCCAAAGGCAGGTAAAATAATTTGTCATTTCTTTGAGGCACAAGTTCGAGTCGCCGGTGGTGGGTGGCAGCTCACGGGAATGAGGCCTAGAGATGGAGGTGGCACCAACCCGGTCACAGCCAGCCACGAAGCAACCCAGCTCTGTCCTCGTGGGCAGCACTGCATGCAGACACTGTAAAGAAGAGATTTCGCTTTGATACTTTAATACCCCCGAAAGGGCTGTGCAGTGTCTGCACAGATTTGCAACGGAAATGTGTGCTTTGAAATGCAACTTGGGAGAAAGACCGGAGACCCAGAAATGTGGGCAGATCCCGCAGTGAAGGTCCCAGGGCTACCGAGGTAGAACCAAGAAGCCATCTCAGGAGCTCGAAAGGAGTGGTTTTAGGACAAATGCAACAAATCACTACTCGACAGGGCAGGTAGTAAAGAAATGAAACATGTTGCCCCTACAGGCGATACAGGCTGAAAATAGAAAAGGTTCAAAAATTGCTTTGGACAAATTCAAGACCTATAAATCCACAGCAGAGGTTTCCTTTGCAACAGGAACATGAGAACCAGCTGTGCTGGCCTGCAAAACATCATGTTGCTGCTTTCAGAACCACCGCTGCTGCTGCCACCGCCCCTCCCTTATTGAGGACTGGGCACTCGCTGTGAACCGTGTGCGTGAACTGGTTGAATCCTCCCAGTCGCACTGCATTGGGTATCATTCTTCCCATTTCAAAAAGGAGGAAAGCCAGCACTGTGTCAGCCTTCTGTTTCACTGCTTCGTGCACACAACCCCTCTGCCACGCAAGGACATCAGATCACGAGATTCTGCTCCCCTCCCCCACTGCCAGCTGACGCAGGGTTGAACCCCTGACCCGACCCAAATGGGTGAAATGTGAAATGTGAAGCGAGGGAGCACAGGCATGGAGCTGTGCCCATGGAGAGCACAGAGCCAGCTGGAGGACGTCACCTTGGTGATGGGGCCCTCTTCCTTCGATGGTGGGCATGAGAAATGCTGCAGCCACTGTGGAAAACAGTTCGGTGGTTTTGAAAAAGCTGCATGTATGGGCAACCCCCTCAGGTCCCTTCCCACTGAGGGAGATTTTCTGTCCTCTCAATAAATCCTCCTTTCTAAAAAGAAAAAAAAGAGAAAAAGAAAGAGAAAAAGCTGTATGTAGAATTACTCACGACTTCAACTCCGCTCCTAGGAAGACCTCCAAGAGACTTGGAGAAAGGGACGTGGATCCTTGTACACTGGTGTGCATGGCAGCACTATTCACATCAGCAGCAAAGTCTGGACAACCCACCAGTCCACCAACAGACGACGACATCAGCAAAGCAGGTCTAGTCATTCGGTGGAACATGACTCCACTACAAAAAGGAGTGAAGGCCGGGTGTGTGGTTCACTCCTGTGATCCCAGAACTTTGGGAGGATTGTTTGAGCCCAGGAGTTCGAGACCAGCCTGGGCAACATAGCAAGACCCTAACTCTACAAAGAAAATTTAAAAATTAGCTGGGCATGATGGTATGTGCCTGTAGTCCCCGCTGCTCGAGAGACTGAAGCTGGAGGATCGCTTGAGCCCAAGAGGTCGAGGCTGCAGTGAGCCATGATTGTGCCACTGCACTCTAGCCTGGGCAACAGAGTGAAACTCTGACTCCATAAATAAGTAAAGGAATGAAGTTCTGATACAAAGCACAACATGAATGAACCTTGAAAAAATTATGCTAAGTGAAATAAGCCAGACACAAAGGGACAGATATTGTCCTTAGCTTAGAAATTACCAGAAGCTGGGAGAAAGGGGATGTGGGATTACTGCTAAGTAGGTACAGACTTTGGTCTCAAAGTCCTGCGCCCAGACTTCACTCCTTTTTGTAGCTGAGTCATGTTCCACTGAATGACCAGACCTGCTTTGTTGACACCATCATCCGTTGGTGGACAAGTGGGCTGTTCACACCTTGTAGCTGGTGTGAATAGCACTGCCGCGCACACCAGTGTACAAGGATCTGCGTTCCTGTCTTCAAGTCTCCTGGAGGTCTTCCTAGAGTGTATAGGGTGATGTTTTGGGAAAAATGGTGGTAGGTAATTATGGTCACACAACATTGTGAATGTCATTCATGCAACTGAATCATGCACTTGTGAATTGTTAACTGGTAAAATGTCATGTTATATATAATTTTTACTACAATATAATAAGTTAAAGACACACTCTTCTGCTGCTGGCTCTCCAGTGCTGCCTAGATTCTTCACTTGGCTTTTAGTTTTATTTTCATATTTTTTTAAATTTTATTTTATTGAGTCAGGGTCTCACTGTGTTGCCCAGGCTTGAGTGCAGTGGCAGTACCATGACTCACTGCAGCCTCAACCTCTTGGGCTCATGCAATCCTTCTACCTCAGCCTTCCAAGTAACTGTGACTACAGACATGTGCCACCATGCCTGACTAATTTTTTGATTTATTATAGAGATGAGGTCTTGCCAAGTTGCCCAGGCTGGTTCCCAACTCCCTGGGCTCAGGCAATTCTCTCACCTCTGCCTGCCAAAGTGTTAGGATTACATAGAGCCACTGTGTCCAGCTCTATTTTCATGTTTTTTTAGAGACAGGTTCTCACTCTGTCACCCAGGCTGGAGTGCAGTGGTGCGATCATAGCTCACTACAACCTCGAACTCCTGGTCTCAAGGGTTCCTCCCACTTCAGCTTTCTGAGTAGCCAGGACTACAGGCACATGCAACTGTGCCAGGTTAAGTATTTTGTTGTAGAAACTGAGTCTTGAGTTTTTGGCCTCAAGCAATCCTCCCACCTTGACCTCCAAGTAGTTAGGACTATAAGCATGCCTCACCATGCTTGACTAATTTTTATTCTGTTTTTTGTAGAAACGGGATATCCTATGTTGCCCAGGCTGGTATCAAACTCTCAGCTTCAAGTGATCCATTTGATTGTCTAACTTCAATGACTCAATATCATGACAATAAATGTTCTTCTGTCACTTAACTAGTCATAGAAACTGAAATAGTATGTGAAGATTTCAGGCTTCACAAGGAACTTGCTGCAAGTCTCACAGCTTCAGAGTATCAGAACTGGGATATAAGCCTACATGCCCGTGTGTGACTGGCCTCAGGTCAAACTCAGAGCCCAAGACTTTAACCACAATATCACTGCACTCTCAGAAAACTAGTGTTGAGCTGTATTGAGTTTGCAAGTATGTGCTCATGTCATCTACATCTTCCAGAATACAAGCATTCTGATAATATGAAATATGATTTCATTCATTCATTTATGCATCCGTTCATTCACTTATCAAGCCAATTGCCCAGACCATCAATCAACAACCAAGTATTTATTGGGCATATTACACTGTGCAGGATAGTCCAAGAGAAGAAAAAGGAGGATGGAGAGAAGGAGGAGAAAAAAAGGAGGAGGAGAAGGAGGACGAAGAAGTAGCAGCAACAGCAGCAACAGGAAGAGAGTGGGGGAGAGAGAGAGAGAGAGAAAGAAGGAAGGGGAGGACAGGGAAGGGAATCCCACACGCCAAACCTTGCAATCCAGCTGGGAGACAAGTGCCATATGGATAAAACACTTAAACAGCTCAGGAGTGTGACCGAACCTTGCACATCAAAGCATCTGAGGACAGGGCAATTGAATGAAAACAAAAATTTATTTGTTATGGATTCGCTTCAGCGGCAAGAGAAGTTCTTTTCAGTGGACAGTCTGGGCCGGATGGAAAGAATTATTTTCAGTTGGTTTTACAGCTCAGTGACCATAATTACTGTCCCCAAATCCACTACTAAGATCTAACACTTTATGTTATTCCTCTAAAGTTGCCAGAAATTCCCCCAGCTTCAGCATTTCTCATGGTGTTCCTGCTAACTGGTTCACTAAGTTTCATTGTGACATGTTTCGCCCGGTTAGGAGTTGGGAGAGAGGTGTTCAGGCTGTGCTCAGATCAAGAATAGGCCTGCCTTTACTCAAGCCCAGAGTTTACCTTTATAGTCAGAAATCTGACTAATACAGACACTTGGAGGAAGAACAGTCCTTCACTGTTTATTTAAACAAAAGAAGGTCTCACAACTGGTGACATAAAGATCCCATGACTACGGACCACCTTCAAGCCCAGTCTTCCCTCTGACTTATCACTTTGGGTAAGCCTGATGGATCAGGTCCGACAGTTTAGTTAATACAAAAGTATGTCTTAAATGTTATCACATATGTCCTATGTCTCCCGTCCCCACCCCCTCTCGCCACACACACACACACACACACACACACACACACACAAATGCAGGGAAACACTTTTGTCTATGGATCCAGGAAAAAGTAACAACACTACACCTGACTTGCAAAATGTCTCTTTGTCCTGGATGGCAGACAAGGTTGACTGATTACATAGAGGCAGTCCTTGGCCATCTCTTCCTTGGCTCCTCCCATTATGGGCGGGGCACTCTTGTAACTAAGAGTGGTCACTGGACCCAGTTTCAGCCTTTGAAATAAATGAAAGATTGCTGGGCTGGGGTGAGGGAGAATTCTGGGAAATAATTTGCTTCCTTGATACAAAGAAAGATGGTCCCATGGAGGTAAACGTGACCCAGAGTATCATGGCAATCATCACATGTGGTGACAGGTTGTAGGATGAAAGCCAATAAGCCAAGAGCGCAGAGCACAGATGTGTCAAGAGTTGGGCCCTGAGTCAATACTAGAAGCCACATTCTTCTGGAACTTTTCCTCTTCCTTTTAAATATGTTGTTATTGAAATACAATATACATGCAAAAAGACAGCTGCCCCAAATGCACAGCTTAGTGAAATCTCACAAACTGTACACATCCAGGTGAGTAGAACTCAGATTGAGAAAGAGAATATGGCAGCACCCCAGTGTTCCCTGCTGTGTCCTCTTTACGGTCACAAGGATAGCTCCTTCCTACCTCTCCACCATTGATTAGTCTGGCCTGGTTTTTGTACTCTATGCAGGTGGAATTGTCTGATGTATATTATTCTGTGTCTGGCTTCATGTGCTCAATATTATATCTGTAAGACTCTTCCCTATTGGTGAGGGTAGCTGTGGCTCTTTCATGATTTA
The DNA here is from genome assembly GCA_027257055.1 of Cephalopachus bancanus. NCBI lineage: Eukaryota > Metazoa > Chordata > Mammalia > Primates > Tarsiidae > Cephalopachus > Cephalopachus bancanus. The sequence goes on from JAPVLO010000232.1 coordinate 3,436,068, forward strand.
CTGCATCCCCTATGCATATGTATCACAGTTTATCCAGTCTTCTATTGGTGAGCATTTGTGTACTAATCAGTTCATTATTATCAATGAACATTCTTAAGTGGTCTGATGATAAATACATGTACACATTTCTCTTGGGTATATACCTAAAAGTAGGATTGCTGGGTCATGGAATATGCACTGGCAAATAGTTTTCCAAAGTGGTTATATGTGAAATCTTTTTTATGTAAGATAATAGTGATAGGGCCCGGCGAGGTGACTCAACCTGTATTCCCAGTACTTTGGGAAGCCGAGGCAAGAGTAATTCCTGAGCCCGGGGGTTCGAGACTAGCCTGGGCAACTTGGTGAGACCTTGTCTCTACAATAGATCACAAAAACTAGCCAGGTGTGGTGGTGTGCGTCTGTAGTTCCAGCTACTTTGAAGGCCGAAGCGGAAGGATTGCTTAAGCCTAGCAGGTCAAGGCTGTGGTAGCCATGAGCGTGCATTGCATTCCAACCTGGGCGACAAGAGTGAAACTCCAACTCAAAAAAAAAAAAGATAGTAGTGATAAACCCATGTTTGTTTAAGCCACGGTAAGCTAGGTTTTCAATAATTTGCAGCTGAATGCATTCCTAACCATTATAGCCTTCTTGGTGATTTAAAATATATTTTCTGGTTGGGCTGGATGGCTCAGCCTATAATCCCAGCACTTTAGGAGGCCGAGGCAAGTGGATTGTCAGAGCCTATGGGTTTGAGACTAGCTAGGGCAACTTGGCAAGACCTCGTCTCTACAATAAATAAAAAATTAGCAGGGTGTGGTAGTGGGCACCTGTAGTTCTGGTTGGAACTTGACTGGAACTTGGAAGGCTGAGGCAGAAGGATCACTGGAGCCCAGTGGGTAGATGCTGGGGTGGCCATGAACATACCACTGCACTCTAGCCTGGGTAGCAGAGTGAGACTCCAACTCAAAAAAAATGTTTTTTAAATAATATTTTTTTCAGTTAGCTCAAACACATATAATAATGGAACTTAATAAATAACATGAAAAACTGCATTTCTAGCTTATCTTGAAATATTAGAAGATCTCACAAGATAGTATACATTTATGGGTGAAAACAGTTGACTGGATTTAAAAATCATAATTACATGCTAGGCGCCATGGCTTAAGCCTGTAATCCCAGCAATTTGGGAGACCGAAGTGAGAGGATTGCCTGAGTCCACAGGTTCGAGACCAGCCTGGGCACCTTGGGAGGCCACGTCTCTACCGTAAATCAAAAAATTAGCTGGCATGGTAGCACGCGCTTGTAGTTCCAGCTACTAGGAAGGCTGAGGCAGAAGAATCGCCTGAGTCCAGCAGGTCGAGGCTGCGGTGGTCATAAGCAAGCCACTGCACAGCATGGGTGACAGAGTGAGACTCCAACTCAAAAAAAAAAATCATAATTACCAACATCTAGACAATTCCTACTATGTGGTAGAAATGATTCTAAATGCTTTATGTATAGTGACTCATTTAGTACTCACCATAATCCTACAAGGCAGGTACTAGTGATGTGCCCGTTTTACAGATAAAAAAGTGAGGGACAGAGAGATCAGGTATTTTGACTATGATCACACAGTAAGAAACAGTGGAATCAGAATTTGAATTCAGACTGTGTGTTCCAGGATCTGTGCTCTTAACCACTGTACACCACCAGTGGAAGGACCATGCATGCCCCAGTTCATCATGGTCTCTGTCAATGCTACTGCCTGATACCCAGTTCTGTTCTTGTTTATTTCAACTTGCTAGGCTTCTATAGACAATCAAATTTGCAACCCTGGCATTACATACTTTGTGAAGGAAGGAAAGCCCAGCATATAAATTCAGGATTTTTGTCATAACCTTCCAGGATACTTACCATCCCACCAAACTGCTGACCCTTGTAACTCAAGGCAAAAGAATTCCATCCATTTACTCACTGTCACTCATTGTGGTAAATTTCCCACCTCCCAAATTCCTGTGGATTTTTAAAAAACCTATTCATTTGGGGGCAATTGTTTCACAAGGCATTTGTGTTCCCATATGTTAAGGTCAGCACCGGGCCTGGTAGCCCAAGGATGCAGTTATAATGGTGCAAAGGGAAGCACTGAGAGACACAGGAGCAGGCGGCAGGATGGTGCAGGACAACCCGACACCACCAGAGGAAAGCCGTAGCCATCGGGGTCTGGGGAAATTAGCTGAGCAGAGGCCAAAGAGTCTTGGAAGCAGGGAGCAAATGAAGATTTGGGCCAAAATCTTTGAGAAGAGAAAGGAGGACAGGGAACAAGAGCACAATGTCCAGACCGACACGTCACTAAGAAGTGTATTTTCCAGCTGGAAAATTACTACTGCAGCTAGGAGAAGTTCCTGAAAAGTAAGGGAAAGGACCTGAAGCTTCTAAGGATCTGAAGATGTAGAGAAAGAGGAAAGAGAAAAGGATTGGTAGTGGACATTAATTGCTTTCACTCACCTAGACCTCATTTCTCCTTCTTGGTAGTAACACTCCTCCCATTCAGTGTAGTTTTGATAGAACTGATCCCACTCCCTAGCTCCAGTAATTGGCATGTGACCCAAGCATGGCCAACCAGCGGATTCCATTCTGCTGGCTACACTGATTGGTTCAATGATGGGGATGCTATCTAAGCCAGGCATTCAATTCAATCCCATGACTTTCACTGGAATTACTAGAACGGATAAGCTCTTGCAGATATTTCTAGCTACTGATAGAAGAATGATAGATGCTTGAAGCTGCTGGGTGCTCCCATATAGAGAACAACTTCTTGAAATGATGCTCACACAAATGAAAGAAAAGAAGAAAAGTGAGTTATATTGATTTGACCTGGTTCAAGACCCTGAACACAGCCATATGCTGAAGTTTTGGGCTTTTCCATCATAAAAATCAATTAGTTCCTTTTTGCATCAGATTTCTGTCATATCAACAACAAAAATGTGCACTCAGATTATAATACATAACTCTTTGGCCAAGGCATGATAGAATATAAACTCTTACAAATTAAAAGGGAGAAGAATGGGAAGAGGAGGAAGAAGGAGGAGGAGGAGGAGAGAAACGAGAGACCGAGAAGAAGAGAAATAAGAAGAGGAGGAGGAGGAGGAAGAAGAAGAGACTCAACTAGTATAGAATAAAAGAAGGAGGGACAGCATATGTGTCTAAGCGTATGCCCTAGAACTGTCAAGAGAAGGGTGGAGGTGGAAAGGAAAATGAAGCCCCGTCAGTGCCTTGGTGGAAGTAGGCTGGACTGAAGGAGCCATGGTGCTTGCTCCCTGCCCAGCCTGTATGCTTAGGTCCCTGCACTTGGAGGGTCAAGTGTGCATGATGTGGAAAATATGGCAGAGAAAGAGCATGGAGGAGTGAAAGCCAGTGGCTCTGGACACTGGACTTTGGGTTTTAGATGTGAGAGCTCTGCGTCTTGGGGGGGCGGTGACTGCGTTTCTGCTGGTGAAATGCCAGCTAGCTACTGAGCCCAGGTGCTCTTTTCTTGGGACTTTTTTTACTTGTTCATCCTTTTCTCCATCTCACCTTATTTCTCCATCTCACCTTATCCTTCCTTCGATATGATTCTTTTTCATTTCTTTCTACCTCATTTTTAAAAATATTTTTTCTTCTTCTTCTTCTTCTTTTTTTTTTTTAGTTGAAGTCTCACTCTATCACCCAGGCTGAAGTATAGTGGCATGCTCACAGCCACCGCAGCCTCGACCTGCTGGGCTCAGACGATCCTTCCACCTCAGCCTTCCAAGTAGCTGGAACTACAGGCATGTGCCACTATGCTCAGCTAATTTTTTGATTTATTGAAGAGATGAGGTCTTGCCAAGTTGCCCAGGCTGGTCTCAAACCTGTGGCTCAGCCAATCCTCTCACCTCGGCCTTCCAAAGTGCTGGGATTATAGGCATGAGCCACTGTGTCCAGCCTAAAATATTTTTTTCAATCTTTTCTTTCATGAGAAGATTGAAGAGTTAAAAGAGGAACTTCAGATTGTCTTCACTTATTTAGTATGTAATTTGGTTTTGACTAATATCTGTGGATTAAGGTCACATCCTTCACTGCTGGAGTCCAGCTCCAGGAGAGAGTCAAGGCTTGAGACAGGGGAATCGGGAAGCGGCGAAAAAGAAAAGACAAACACGACAGATTCCTTCTTCCTGAGGAGAGTTCAAGACTCTGCCAGTTTTTATTCAACTCTTACAAGCTTATATAGTTTTTTTACTGACCCCCCTACCCACAAAATGTTACACATTAAATGTTTACATCATGTTTTTTCTTTTGTTTATGGGGAAGTTGACCTTTACAAGTTTCATTTTGTTCCTTCCTGCTACCAGTGGTGTAACAAAATACCAGCTGCCAATTTATCAGCCACATCCTGTGACCTCTAGGCCAACTGAATCTCTTCCCTTCACTATTCTATTTCTTTTCCTTTACTAATCTATTTTCTTAATTCTACCCATTTTACATTTTATATTTCTAAGCAAAACTTATGTCTAAATCTACACTTACATATGAAATTAATCTTACTTCTAATCCTAAATTTATTTAATTTTAAACCTACATTAAGTGTATATAATTTTAAGTTTACCTTAAAACTTAATTATTTCCTATTCCTTCTATTTAATTAATACCTACATCTATAATAAACATCTATCTCTTAATTATAACTGCTATCTAATTCTAATCCTTACTTTAATTTTAACCTTCTTTCTAATTAAACTATAATATTTCTTAAATCAAAAAGGCATGTCTGTGACTTGTTTTTCCCAAAAACACCTGTTTGTGGAGATACTCTGTCTCAGTTTCCCACTTCCTCATCAATCACAACTGTCAATGTTGTTACTTATAAAGGATATGAGGAAGGATATGAGGAAGTACTTGTTTTTCCTTTTTAGCTAAAGGTTTCAAAATTTGCATTCCCTTGTCCCTTCAGGGGGGAGATTTTTGCTGTTGAGCCTTTTTTACATTTCTATACATGGGTTTACTGCTAATTCCACATCCTTGCACATTCTAAGGGGCACCCTTTTTGCTGCAATCTCACCTCCATTATGCCTATGTATAATTTTTGCTGTCAAATGCCATCATCTATTTGTGCATCTGTTACCTCAACTAAAGAGGGAATATTCTCAAGCCTATGCATGCAATCCTTCAAAGTTAGGGAAGGCCCATCGACAGGATCCATGGGGCTTTGCCTCCGTCATGGCTGCATTTTACTGGGGACTTGCTCTGGCATTTTTCCTGTTATCAGGTCCCTTTTACCTTACTTTTACTAGTGATTGCGGCTCCCAGCACTTCACTTAGAATTTCTAGCAGCGCAGTGAAGGTATATGTAATTCTAATCCTGAATCCCACACAAAAACACTGTGGGCTAGGACTTGTCAACATTATGCTAATGTCCAGCTCTCAAACTATAAGACAAGTTTCTCAAGGGCTATAGACAGTTTTAGTCACTAGGACAGGTCTTAATTGAGCACTGATTTCCACAACTGAATCTTTTTTTTATTACTATTGTAATAGAAGCACTTAACATAAGATCAATCCTTTCATCTATCTCACGTACAGTACAGTTTTTAAGACTATAGGCACAATGTTGTACAGCAGATCTCTTAGAACTTAGTCCTCCTGCATAAATGAAATTTACATGCTACTCATTTATGCATTTATCATGTATAAATTTACACAACTACTCATTTCCCCCTTCCTTCCACCTCTGGCAACCACAATTCTACTTTCTGTTTCTATATTTGACTATTTTAAATCTCCCATGTAAGTGGAATCACACAATATTTGCCCCTCTGTGACTGGCTTATTTCACCTAGCGTAATGTCCTCCCAATCTATCTGTGTTGTCGCATGCAGCAGGATTTTCTTCTTGTATGGCTGAATAATATGTCACTGTGTATGTCTACCACATTTTCCTCATCTGCTCACCTGTGGATGGACATTTAGCTTGTTTCCATATCTTGGCTACTGTGAATAGTGCTGAGATGAACACAGGAGCGCAAGTATCTCTCTGAGAACTTGATTTCCCACAACTGAATCTTTAAATTAAAAACTATAACACATATATATAAAGAGATTGAAAATATCCCATATTTTATGCATTTATCATGAAATGAAATGAAAATATGGGATATTTTCAATCTAAGAGTTTCAGGAGAATTCTTTTCCTTGTATGTTTTATCTTTATCTGACTCAACTGGTGCTCAGTATCATAACTGGAGGCAGTACTGGGGGACTCCTAGTGTAATAAGATATTTATAGGGTACTCTTGACTGCTAGTTCCATATCAATGCAACTACTATCATGTCAAAAGTGTTCGGAAGCAATTAAATATTTCTTCGATGTGTGTGTGTGTGTGTGTGTGTGTGTGGTGTGTGTGTGTGTGTGTGTGTGTGTGTTTAGTCTCTCTTTTCATTGATTTCCTTAAAACTAAGACTTGAATCAGCTATTTCTTCTTTTGCATATCTCTTTTCCCACCCCATTCCCTCAGTCTCTCTTTTTCTCTCTTTGGCCTATTGTGTGCCAGTGCTGTCGATTCTGAAATGACACTAAAATGTCCCTTCCAGTTAAGTTACAGCCACTCTTGTTCCCTACTATTTGATTTAATACACTGAGGGAATAGTTTTTAATTTCATTGCTGGAAATTTCCTTAGCTTCTGATTTCCCCAAGGGATAGTGTGTTAAGAAACCAAAAAAAAAATTCTTCTTTTTTTCCTTCATCTTAGTGAGTCTGAGGGCTGATATACATCATTGAAGTTTGCTATTAACATTAAGTTAGTTAATTATGGCAAGCACATAGTCGACATGCTGTGATGATGGAAGAGAAAAAGAACAGTCCATCAGTCAGGGGAGCCTCTAAACGGTTTTGCCATAATCTAGGGATATTGAAATTGATGGGTCTCACCCCATCAACCAACCAAATATAGCATCCAGTGCTTACTGAGGGACGGGATCTGGAGTTTTACACATGCTAAAATCCAAAGCCTCCAAGGTTGGTTGCACCATGTCATGCTTGAACAAAAAATTATCTTCATATTCCTCTCTAGTACCTGCCACACTTGTCACTGTCACCAGAAGAAACTTGCCCATATTCACTACACGCCTCCTCTTGGTGTCTTATGTCTTTTCTGACTGCTCATTGCTAACAGACACCCCTGAAATGTGTGACTTTACGTGAGTTTAAGTTATGAGTGTTCCGATTGGGTGTGCTCCAATGTTCCAGCCTCTGCCTCCATCCCCAGGCCACAGGGTGAGCCCAGTCATGATCCTGCAAATCTTGAGACACCAGAGAGTTTAAGAGCAGTCCCAGCCAGGCGCAGTGGCTCATACCTGTCATCCCAGCACTTTGGGAGGCAGAGGCGAGAGGATTGCCTGAACCCAGGTGTTCGAGATCAACCTGGGCAACTTGGTAAGACTTTGTCTCTGCAATAGATCAAAAAATTAGCTGGACATGATGGCACATACCTGCAGCTCCAGCTACTTGGAAGGATTTTTGAGACTTCAACTCAAAAAAAAAAAAAAGGAGCAGTCCCTGCTGCAGGTAAATTATTCTCCTGTGGGTAGAAATCTAGAAATCACTCGCCTGGCCAGGTAACCAGGAACAGGAACACAGCAAGACAGTTGAGATCTGGAGCTGCTCCGAGTGGTGGATCATAACTATCAGCAAGCGGTTGGAAGACGTTTTAGAGGGTCAGTGGAAAACCCGTGCTCCTGTAGCCTTTTCAATCACCCATCACCTCATCCTTCTCTCTTTCTCCTGTTCACTTCTTTCTCTTTGATTCATGCAAATGAGTATATATGGAACTTCCTTAATTGCACAAGGAGTCCTGCACTGAACTCAGTGCTGCCGAGAAGAAAGATTTATAACCCTATCACACCTGCAGGTCAGCACCGTGTAAGCCCCACCACGTAAGACCCATTTTCCAATCAGAAAAGGTTTTGAGAATCTCTCCCCCAGCCCACTCTGAGCATCCCCCTCCTTCTTGAAGTGGGTCTCCATCTTCATCTGCATATACTTTGCCTCCTAAATAGGCTCTCCGGCAGCCTTGAGCAGTTCATTTTTCCAGCCTGACCTCTTCCAGCAATAGCTCTCTCTTAAAATTACCCTGCATCATTTTCTCTGAGTGAAGCAGAATATTAAAGAAGAAAGCAGTCTTTAGACTGCACAGAATGACAGTATCTCATTCGCAGAGACAGAGGGTATTACGATGTTCCAGTTATGCACCGAGGACTTTTCTCTCCCCTTGCACCTGTGTCTAACAGGCTTTCAGTGCCACGTTTAGCACATATTTACACTCTCTCAGCTCCTAGACGGGTGTCTAATCTCATTTCAAAACAAAGTCAGCCGGATTGGACCACCTTATCAGTTTGAACCTATTAAATCTTATTTATTCCCCAGCTGCTAGAGATTCAGGTAATGGTTATTTATGTAGGAATTTGGCAAATGTCAGACAAACCCAGTGATGCTTGTCTGGAGTCCTGTTTGCAAAGGACAGCAGCCAAAGGGTTCTGTGAGTATTTCCTAACCCTTCCTCCTAAAATGACCCCATCTGAGATTTAAGACAAGGCCATGCGAAATCTGATCAGGAGTGAGTTGGTGAGACTGACTGTCTTACTGAATGCTTCAGGAAGTAGAGCCTTATTTATATCAATATTACAAATTGCTTATTCCACAAACTCAGGGTGCAAATATATTCACAATTCTTTTTGCTTTCCCCATTATAATTTGCCCTATAGCAGAACTTTCCCAGGGACTTATTGGCAGAAAGCCCAGGATTTCTCTCTTGAAGTCCACTCTTCTACCTTGAATCGTCAACATTTCTGAATGCTTAATCCTTAGGGCGAGTGTGTTGGGGATAGTACTGACAGATCTTCCAGAGAGCCAGTTTACCAGCACAGCATCGCCCAGGAGCAAGGTCTGAAGGTGCATCCCTAGTCTTGAGTTGCATTAGAACCAGGCCTTCCCCCATAATCCTTGGGTTCCTCCCCACCCTTCCCCTGTGTTTTCTTTTGGGGCAGTCTTGTATCTGTCGGTTTGTCTACCCTCTCCTCAGAGACCAGTCCTTCTGCAGGTGGCCTCTCCCTTAAATTCACAGGAGTTCTGCTCAAGTGACTCTTCCTTGATAAGACAAGAACGTTGTCTCTACAGGAAAGGTGTCGTTTGAAGAACCCCTGACCATGGAGCACAACTGCTACCTTGACAGATATGCTGTTCCCAAAAGATCCCTGACACATGGTCATTTCTTAGTTCTTCAAGCAATCTTTGGGCTGAAAAGCTCCCCAGAGTAACCCAGATGTCCGTAACCCACAAGCATATGGTGAAAAACAAGGCACTCACATTTTCTTCAATACCCCAGATCACCCCACTTGCTGGGCCCCCTCGAGATCCCCATGGCCTTTGGCTTCTCCTGGGAGTCCCATCATGGCTTGACAGTTGCCAGAAACTGGGGGAGGGATGGTCCAGATGCCCCTGAGGCCAGCCAGCCAGTCAGCAGCAATGAAACTTGCAGGCCCCCTGCTGACCTAGGGTCCCTACCCTTGCCAACAGGCCAAAAATGGAATGTCAGGCAGTAGCAGCCACATGAGGCTCTTTGGACCACAGCCATTTTCACCATGGAGGTCTTGGAGTGCTGGTAAACCCGAATGAGAAGTTTTAATCTATGGGCCATGTCCCAAACCAGCACCTTCTTGCCAGGCTGCTCATGCTGAGTGCAGGCCACAAGCTCAGATTTTACCCTCTTTGTGGTGGCCTCTTCTCAGGGACCTGAACGTCCTATTCTGCATTCTGGCTTTAGGCTGGAGGACTCGTTTACTTGGTTGTTAAGGAGTAGTCTACCACACATAGCTTTACGTCTCTCATATGCTGAGGAAGGGGATAGGTTCTAATATACCTTCCCTGGGTGATTTTCTGCTTCTTATTTCTGAGTGCAATAGATAGAGGCTGGTAGTAGGGAATTACTTTTCCAAGACCCACACCTCACTTTTCCATCATTTCAAAGTTAAGCCGCCATGCTTGCTAAATCAGGCTTAAAATGGTCTTTCCTGTCTACATATGATGACAGTGATGTATTTCATTTACGTTGCCCTTTTTATTAGTTTTGTATTGCTGCTATAACAAATTACTACTACAAAGAACTTAGAATCTTATAGTTTTGTAGATCAGAAGTTCAGAATCAGTCTCACTGGGCTAAAGTCAAGGAGACTTCAGACTGGTTGCTTCTGGAGGCTCTGAGGGGAGAATCGTTTGCTTGTCTTTTTCTGCACCTGGAGGCTGCCTGCCTCTGGCTCCTGGTCCCTCCTCACAGCACCCCAATCGCCAGTCTCTTCTCTCATTCCCATCATCATATCTCCTGCTCACTCCAATTCCCTGCCTCCAGAGTTCTGATAAACACACCTGTGACAACAAAAGACCCACCCAGATCATCCAGGACGCTTTCCCTATCTCAAGACCTTGAACGTAATCTCATCTTCCGAGGCCCCTCTGCCATATAACGTGACATATTCACAGGTTCTGGAATTAGAATGAGGACATCTTTGGACAGATAGGAGGCCCATTATTCAGCCGACCACACCACACCCATAATGTTTTTAAAAAATGTTTTCAGGTCCATTGCCTTACTAGATTCTGGTGTGGTCATGTGCTCTTTGAACTATGACAGTCACCATATTTCCTGACTATGGCCCCCATCCCTGCCTTGAGGAGGTGAATCTCCTCTCTCTTTCTCTAGAATTTACCTTTTAAATAAACTATATTTTCCAATCTAAAAAAATATGTTTTTAGATAAATTAAGACAACCTTGAGAGGCTGGTTATTTTCATTTCTGTTTTACTAAAGAGGAAATGGCATAGGCCAAGGCTGTGCTGTCCGGAATGGTAGCCACTAGTCACATCTGAACACTTGAAATTTGACCAGTTCAAATAGAACTATGCCAGAAGTGTAAGAATCATAATGGATTTTGATGATTTCTTACAAAGAAAAATAAATATCTCAATAATTTAAAAAATGTTGAGTATATGTTGAAGCAAATATGTTGGATATATTAGAAGAAATAAAATAAAATAATTAACCTGTTCCTCTAAAATGCAACTACTAGATAATTTTGCATTACACATGCAGGTCACATTCTATTTGTATTGGGCAGCACTGGGCTCAGAGCATACATTTAGTAAGTGGCTAATCTGTCTTCTAACTCCTCTCCCACTGCTCTATGTTCTATATTCCATAGGACAGTAGAAAAACTGCCTAAGATAGGGGTGCCCAAACCCTGGGCCATGGACCAGTACCGACCAGTCCATGGCCTGTTAGGAAATAGGCCGCTCAGCAGGAGGTGAGTGGCGGGTGAGTGAGCAAAGCTTCGCTGTATTTATAGCCACTCCCCATTGCTCCTGTTACCGCTTGAGCTCCGTCTTCTGTCACATCAGTGGTAGCGTTAGATTCTCGTAGCAGTGTGAACCCTATTGTGGACTATGCATGCGAGGGATCTAGGTTGCACACTCCTTATGCGAATCTAACGCCTGATGATCTGAGGTGGAGCTGAGGCAGTGATGCTAGCACGGGGGAGCAGCTGCAAATACAGATTAACCTTAGCAGTGAGGTTTGACTGCACAGAGACCATCATAAATCAATTGCTTGCAGACTCATATCAAAACCCTGCCAGAGAGTGGCAAGGGAGTTGATGGACTTCAATTGTACAGCTGCATCTAGTGGCAGGTTTTAAGTCAGAATCCAACATTTATTTTAATCCATGCAGGGCCTGCCCATTATTTTATTTCTCACTTCTGTCCGAACCTCTATCTCACACTGCACACTTGTCTCAGATACAGTTTTGGGAAGCCTACGTGCTAACCCCAACAAAATGAGTAAAAAACAAACATCACTGGAGAACTTCTTTGAAAAGGGGGAAAGAGTGATGAGACAGCAGAAAACTCTAAGACTGCCAACAAAAAGAAAGCCACATTTAAAAGGAAATACTGAGTCCTGCTTAAACGACTGGTTCATTGCAATAGGTGATTCACATTCTCCAAGCCCGCTTTGTATAACACATGGCAACTGGCTGTCCAATAAAGCCAAGAAAACTTCAAAACTCCTTCACCACATGGAGACAAAGCACCCTGCATTAAAAGACAAATCTTTGGAGTTTTTCCAAGGGAAAAAAAAACATGAACATGAAGAACAGAAGCAATTATTGAAGACCATCACTTTATCAAATGTGTCTGCACTGAGAGCATCTTGCTTTAGTGGCTAACTGCATGGCTAAAGCTAAGACACCCTTTGCTATTGGTGAAGAGTTGACCCTGCCTGCTGCTAAGGACATTTTTTGTGAACTTTTAGAAGAGGCTGCAGTTGAAAAGGTGGCACAAGTTCCTCTTTTGGCTAATACCATAACCACACAAATTGATGAAATAGCAGAGGATATTGAGGCCCAATTGTCAGAAAGAATTAATGAGTCATGGTATGCAGTCCAGGTTGACAAGTCTACCAATGATGACAAGGCAACAATGCTTGCTTTTGTGTAATATAGTTTTCAGGAAGATGTGCACTAAGACATGTTATGTGTACTTTTGTTGCCAACCAATACCACAGTTACAGAACTATTCCAATCTTTAATGATTAATATCAGGACAACTGAATTGGTCATTTTGGTCGAATATGCATGGATGGAGCAGCTGCTGTGATTGGAAGTCTTTCTGGCTTCACAACTCAGGTCAAAGAGGTCACTTCTGAATGAGAGACCATGCACTGTGTCATCCATAGAGAAATGCTTGCTAGCTTAAAAATGTCACCTGAACTTAACAGTGTTTTGTAGGATGTGACTAAAATTATCAACCACACTGAAGTCCATGTTCTTAACTCACATCTGTTCACACAGCTCTGTGAGGAGATGGATGCAGAGCACACATCTTCTCTTCTACACACAGAAGTGAGATGGCTTTCTAAAGGTTGAGTCTACCTGGTAAATCACTGGCCAGAGTTTTTGAGTTTTGAGAAATCTCTGCTCCAGAGATTTCTTTTAGAAAAACAGTCACTGGCTGGGCTTAGTGGCTCAGCCTATAATCCCAGGTGAGTGGGCTGCCTGAGCCCACAGGTTTGAGAGCAGCCCAGGCAACTTGGTGAGACCTTATCTCTACAATAAATAAAAAATTAGCCAGGCATAGTAGTGACCACCTGTAGTTCCGGCTGCTTAGAAGGCTGAGGTAGAAAGATTGCCAGAGCCCAGCGGATTGATGCTGGAATGGCCATGAGTGTGCCACTGCACTTCAGTCTGGGCAACAGAGTGAGACTCCAACTCAAAAAAGAAAAGAAAAACAGTCACCACTGGCAATACATTTCAGTGACACAGAATGGGTCGCAAAAGTTGCCTTCTTGTGTATTATATTCAACTTGATCAATGATCTCAATCTGTCACTTCTGGGGAGAATGACAACTGTGGTGAAGTTGGCAGATAAAGTGGCTTCATCCAAAACCAAACTGGAATTACAGGGACAACGAGTGAACATTGGGATTTTTGTCATGTTTCAAACCTTAGCAGATTTTGAAAGAGACTAAGCCAGGGCCTTCTTTCTCCTAGCTGGTGCATGATCACCTATCTCAGCTTTCAAAAGAGTTTGAGCATTGTTTCCCAACCACAAAAGACCCCAAAGTGGGAAAGGAAAGATCTGCAACCTATTAGTGAATAAGCCAGGTGAATTGACTTTGTCCATGCTAGAAGAGGATCAACTGCTTGAGATCACAAATGACGTGGCCTTAAAAGTATGTTTAAGACAACTTCAAATCTCCATACATTCTGGATTAAAGTCAAGGCAAAATATACTGAGATCTCCACAAAAACACTGAAAAGCCTGCTTATATCTTCGACCCCTTATCTTTATGAAGCAGGGTTTTCTGCAGTGAGATTACAAGACTACAGAGTAGACTGGACATAAGCAACATACTTCAGGTGTCACTGTCTCTTGTCACCCCCAGATGGGACAACCTAGTTGCAGAAAAACAAGTTCAGGGCTTCCATTGATTCTGCATTATGATGAGTTGTATAATTATTTCATTATATAATTACAATTATAACATTATATTACATAATTATAATCATATCATCATATTATTACAATGCAATAATAATGAAGCAAAGTGCACAATAAATGTTATGCACTTGAATCATCATAAAACCATCTTCCCACCCCCAGTCCATGTAAGAATTATCTTCCACAAAACTGGTCCATGATGCCAAAACAGATTGGCAACCTTTGATCTGAGAGACAGTCTAAGAGACCTGGATTCAAATTCTGACCCTTCCACTTATGAGGAATGTTTATTAATGTCTCTGAGCCCCAATTTTCAAATCTGAAAAAGAAGATAATAAGACCCACATTACACAATTGTTGTAAATACTCAATAGATGTCCTACATAGACCTAATGTAGAAACTGGAATTGGTGGCAAATGATAGTTATCTTTCCCATCTTGTCTTTTCTCTATAAAACAGTCATTATATGCAAATAGGCAACTAATAATTTTAAAGGTCATCGATTACAGGAAAAAGTCACACTTACATAAAACTTTTCTTATCTACATTAAGCTGGGAAAAAAAACCCTAGTTTTTACACTAATTTTTTAAAAATAATTTTAACTCCAGGCATGCATTGTATGGCAACTGTCTATGAGATCTACTTCTCCAATGGTAGATTTTTAGTTCCTCCATGGACAGGAAGGAACAAGGCTTGTACATACCAAAAAGGGAGCCAGACTCTTCTGGGACCCATTTGTTCTAATGAGAAAAAAATTCAAAGGAGAGGCACTTCTCTTAACTTGTCATAGCTTGGCCTGAGGTGAAGCATGACAGACTTTTGAAGATAAAGTCCTCAAGTCAAGACATAGACGTTTTGTTGTTGTTGTTGTCTGGACCTCGGGTCAGGCAATTCTATTACCATACTCCTCTGTTCATGGCACAATGGTTTTCAAGTCTTAAAACTCAACAATGGACTTCCGGGCAAGATAGCGACAGAACAGGTTGGATTGTGAGAGTCTCTGCAAAAGCAAGTGTCTATAAAGACTCTCTGTATGAGTGGATGTGTGAAAGTGGTGAGTGAAAGTCCATCCGAGGGGAGACTCAGGTCCATGCACTGGGGGTCTCCTCCAGAGGTGACTGCATCCCCATGCCCTGAAATTGGAGACTGGGTACACAGGATCATCTGCCATCAGGACTGTCTTGAGAGGAGGCAGCAGAGAACAGCCACTCCTCAGTACCCAAACCCAGCCCATGCCATCACCAGCAGCAGTAGACCTGGTATGAGAAGGCAGGTAGTGGACTAAAGCTCCAACGCTGGTGACAGGACACCAAGGAGTTTCATCTTCTCAGTCCTGGGACCAGGCAGAGACTTGCATTGCCCCTCCCAGCTCCACCCAGCCTCCATCTTGGGATCCAGAGGCTATTATCTCATCAGACTCAGAGGCATATGCCCCTCCCTCATGCTGGAAGAGGCACAGACCATCGGATCTGAGTGGGAGACTTGACAGCAGCAGAAGCAGCAGCAAGTAGGGTGAGTCCGGATCGAATCCATCCTCCTCCCACAGTTGTCCATGAGGCATCTGACCCACACTGAAAGCAGCCCTATCAACCTGTGCTGAGAGCGGAGGGGAGGGATTAGAGACGAGATCTGCTCTCTAAGGCAGAGACCTGAAAGGAAGCTGGACTCACAGAAACTGCCAGAGATGGAGGTTTTTTCTTTTTTGTTTTTTGTTTTAGTTTTGACTTTTTTCTTCTCTCTATCTTTTGTTTACATTTTTGTACTTGCTCTGTTTCTGTTATTTTAATTTTTTTCGATTTTTCTGTTTGTGTATTGGTATTTTTGAGGGACAGTACAGCAAAAGGAGGGTTTTTGTTTGGTTTTTTCTTTGTACAATTGTCTATATGTTTTTGTCTTTTTGTTTTTACTGTCTTTGTTTATTCGTTAGTTGGTAAGCCTGTTTTCCCTCTTCTTCTCCATCTCTCAACCTCCCTTTCGCCTTCCTCTTTCCTTTTTCCACTCTTTTCCCTTTTCTTATCTCATTTTGCTTTCAGGAGGCAAACAGATACCACCCCCACTGCATGGACAGATTGTAAGGCAATGGGAAGTGGGTTCCAGGGGACCCACACCTGTCAGTGGATACTGGCATCTGCAGATAACTTCTGAATCACAGTTCCCCCTTCAATTAAATCTCAAAACTGCAAAAAGCACAGGACCCCACCCCAGTCCAGGTTCAGAATTGAACAAAACCTGAAAATTTACATAAGGAAGGATAGGAAATTGAGCAAACAGAAATAAAAGCTATCACCCATCACTGAACAGCAGAATTAAATAAGAGGTAAAAAAACAAAAAAAAAAAAAACAGGGAGGGGGGAGCCTACACAAGAAAAACCAAAGGAAGAATATGAGTCTCACACAGACCCCTGGGAGGTCAGCCACTAAGAGTACAGACTCCAGAACTCAAACAATGAAGAACCCCCAGAATGACTGGTCTCAAACCACAAACCTATATATCAAGATATTAATAGAGTGAATAAATAGAAATAAGGAGAGACAAGAGGAAAGAATGAAGGAGTTATAACTGAGATAATAGCAATAAAGTATACAGTGAATGAAATAAACAACAGACTGATAAGCATGAAAAACTGAATTAATCAAGCAGAAGAAAGAATTTCAGAGCTTGAGGACCAAAATATGGAACTAATCCAAACTGTTCAAAACATAGAAAAGAAGCTTTAAAAGACAGAACAAAGCCTCCAAGAAATGAGCAATTATTTCAAGAGGATTGTTTTTTTAAGATAGGTAAATCCACTTAATTTTTTTATAATTTATTTGTTTATTATAAAGATGTGGGGTATAATTCAGGGTTAAGTATACAAACATTGATCATGCAGGTACCCTTGTTGATGAGGTATGCCCCTCCCTCCCCTAGCAGTTTCCCTCAATTGCCAGTCCCACACCCCCTCCCCCTGACAGTTTTCCACTACTGCCAATCGCTTTCTTATAGCATTATAATTTTTCAAGGTCACCTTATGAGTGAGAACATATGGAACTCAGTTCTTTGTTTCTGTGATAAATCACTGAGTATGATCGACTCCAAATCTATCCAAGTTGCTGCAAAGTCCACATATTTGTCCTTCTTTATGGCTGCATAATATTCCATTGTGTATATGTAACACATTTTTTTTATCCAGTCCAGCTTCGATGGGCAACAGGATTCATTCCATGTTTTTGCTATTGTGAATAGAGCTGCAACAAACATACACGTGCAGGTATCTTTTTTGTAGAATAATTTGAGTTCCTCCGGGTATATTCTCAATAGGGGAATTGCTGCATCATATGGAAGATCAATTTCTAGTTCTTTCATAAATCTCCAAACTGTTTTCCAGAGAAGTTGTACAAGTTTGCATTCCCACCAGCAGTGTAGAAGTGTTCCTTTTTCTCCAAATCCTCGCCAGCATCTGTTGTTGTTTGTTTTATTAATGATGGCCATTCTTACTGGGGTTAGGTGGTATATCAATGTGGTTTTGATTTGCGTTTCTCTGATGATGAATGAGGCTGAGCACTTTTTCATGTATCTGTTGCCTGCCCATATATCTTCTTTTGAGAAGTGTCTATTCATGTCTTTTACCCACTTTTTAAAGGGGCTGTTTGTCTTTTTCCTTTCGGTGCATTTGAGTTCCTTGTAGATACTAGATGTTAGTCCTTTGTCAGATATACTGTTGGCAAATATTTTTTTCCCATTCTGTTGGCTGTCTCCCTGCTCTCTTGATGGTTTCTTTTGCTTTGCAGAAGCTCGTTAATTTGATGAGATCCCACTTGTCTATCTTGTTTCTTAAGGTATTGGCCTGTAGGGTTCTGGATAGGAATTTGTTGCCAGTTCCAATTTCTATAAGGATGTCTCCTGTGTTTTCTAAGATTCTTATCGTTTGAGATTTTATGTTTAGATCTTTGATCCATTTAGAGTTAATTTTTGTGTATGGTGATAGGTTGGGGTCCTGTTTCAGTCTTCTGCATGTGGTCAGCCAGTTTTCCCAGCACTATTTACTGAATAGGTTTTCCTCTTCCCAGTAGTTTTGGTTGGAGGCTTTGTCAAAGATGAATTGGTTGAGGAATTGAGGCTTTGCTTCTGGAATCTCTATCCTGTTCTATTGGTCTATGTGCCTGTTTTTATATCAACACTGAGCTGTTTTGTTTACTATAGCTTTATAGTAGAGTTTGAAGTCTGAGAGTGTGGTACTTTCTGCTTTGTTTCTCTTGCTAAGGATTGTTTTGGCTATTCGTGGTCGTTTATGTTTCCATATTATTTTCTGTATTGTCATTTCCAGATCTGAGAAGAATTATGTTGGTAACTCAATGGGTATTGCGTTGAATCTGTAGATTGCCTTTGGTAGGATGGACATCTTAACAATGTTGATTCTTCCTATTCATGAGCATGGTATATTTTTTCATGTTTGTGTCTTCTTGGATTTCTTTGAGCAGTGTTTTGTAATTCTCATTGTAAAGGTCTTTCACTTCTCTAGTTAGGAAGATGTCGAGGTATTTCATTTTTGTGTGTGGCTATTTTGAATGGAATTGTGCTTTTTATTTGGGTCTCTGCCTGCCTGTTGTTGTTATCTAGGAATGCAACTGATGTTTGCACGTTTATTTTGTACTCTGAGACTTTGCCAAAGTCCTTGATCAGTGTCAGCAGGTTTTTGACAGATTCTCTTGGATTTTCAAGGTATAGAATCATATCATCAGCAAAGAGGGATAACTCGACTCCCTCTTTTCCTATTAGGATACCCCTGATTTCCTTCTCTTGTCTAACTGCCTGGGCTAGGACTTCCAACACAATATTGAACAAGAGGGGTGAGAATGGGCAGCCTTGTCTTGTTCCAGTTTTCAGGGGAAATGTTTCTAGTTTCTGGCTATTTAGCAATATGTTAGCTGTGGATTTGTCATAGATGGCACTTACTATTTTGAGGTATGTTCCTTCTATGCCTAGGTGTTTGAGGGTTTTTATCAAGAAGGGATGCTGAATTTTATCAAAAGTTTTTCTGCATCTAATGAGATAATCACATGGCTCTTGTTTTTGCATCTGTTGATATATTTAATTAATTTATGGTCTTGCGAATGTTGAACCAGCCCTGCATCCTAGGGATGAAGCCTACTTGGTCATGGTGGATGATTTTTGAGATGTGTTTTTGAATCCGATTTGCTAGAATTTTGTTGAGGATTTTTGCATCTATGTTCATAAGGGATATTGGCCTGTAGTTCTCTTTCTTTGTTGCATCTTTACCCGGTTTGGGTATCAGTGTAATGTTAGCTTCATAAAATGATTTGGGGAGAATTCCATCTTTCTCAATTGCCTGGAATACTTTCAATAGGATTGGTATCAGCTCTTCCTTGTATTTTTTGTAGAATTCTGCTGGAAATCCATCTGGTCCAGGGCTTTTTTTTTTGTAGGTAGTTTTCGTATGACAGAGTCAATTTCCTGGGTTGCTATTGGTTTATTCAGTGTCTCAATGTCCTCTTGTTTCAACTTGGGTAGGTTTTGTGATGTCAGAAAGTCTTCCATTTCATCTAGGTTATCAAGTTTATTTCCATATCGGTGTACACAGTAATCTCTGATAATCTTTTGTATTTCTTGGGGGTCAGTTGTTATTTGATCTTTTGTATTTCTGATTATGTTTATTTGGGCTTTTCTCTCTTTTTCTTGGTCAATCTGGCTAGGGGCCCATCACTCTTGTTAATTCTTTCAAAGAACCAGCTTTTTGTTTTGTCAATATTTTCTACGATTTTTGTGTCTTCTATGTCCTGTATTTGTGCTCTTATTTTTGTGATTTAGATTCTTTTGCTAAAGTTGGGGTTTTGGTGGTCTTCTCTTTCCAGCTCCTTTAGGTGGTTGTTAGGCTCTCCACTTGTGATCTTTCCATTTCCTTGCTGTGTGTTCATAGAGATATAAATTCTCCTCTTAAACTGATTTCATTGGCATCCCAGAGGTTTTGGTAAGATGTTTCTTCATTTTCATTTGAATCTTTCAATTTCTTCTTTGATTTCAGTGTTGAACCAGTCATAGTTCAGCATCATGCTGTTTAGTGACCATGTCTTTGCGGGTTTTGGGGAAATTTTGTTGGTGTTATATTTATTTTTATTCCATTGTGGTCTGAAAAGGTGCATGGCAAGATTTCAATCTTATGATATTTGTTTATGTTTGATTTATGGTCAATGATGCAGTCAATCTTGGAGTACGTTCCATGTGGTGATGAGTAGAATGTATATTCTGTGGTCTTTGGGTGGAGTGTTCGGTAAGTATCAATTAAGTCCATTAGTTCAACAGTCTCATTGAGGTTTTGGATGTCCTTGCTGATTTTTTTATCTTGATGAACTGTCCAGGGTTGTGAGCAGGGTATTAAAGTTCCCTGCTATGATAGTGTTAGAGTCAATCTCTTTTTTAAGTTTGTGTAGAAGCTGCTTTACAAACATTGGTGCTCCTATATTAGGTGCATATATGTTTAGGATGGATATTTCTTGTTGATGGATTGAAGCTTTTATCACTATATAGTGACCTTCTTCATCTTTTTTAATTTTTGATAGCTTAAAGGGTATTTTGTCTGATATTAAGATTGCAACTCCAGCTTTCTTTTGTGTTCTGTTTGCCTGAAAATTTGTTTCCCATCCTCTTACTTTGAGCCGGTGAGTGTCATTTCTGGTGAGATGAGTCTCTTGTAGACAATATATTATTGCCTCATGATATTTTATCCATTTTGCCATTCTGTGTCTTTCCAGTGGTGCATTTAGTCCATTCACATTCAGGCTAATTACTGAAATCTGAGGGTTTATTTTTGTCATGATGTTCTTATAGAGTTGTTGTACTTGTTTGTTTGTTGTCTTTCTTTTGGTTTTTGGGTTTGGTTCGTGTGTGTTTTCAATCTTTTTCCTGCGCTCTTATGAAGAACATTGTTGTTCTTTTTCCCTTTTCTTCTGTGTTAATACTTTCTTAAGAGTTTCTTATAGGGGTTGGTCTGGTGACAGCATAAGTTCTTAGGGATTGGATGTCTGGGAAAGATTGTAATTCTCCCTCACTGATGAAGCTTAGCTTGGCTGGGTAGGTTATTCTTGGATGAAATTGTTTATCTTTGAGAAATTTGAATATTGGACTCCAAGCTCTCCTAGCCTGAAGGGTTTCTGTAGATAAATCTGCTGCTGTTCTGATTGGTCTTCCCTGATAGGTAGTCTGACCTTTTTCTCTTGCTGCTTTTAGTACTTTTTCTTTTATACCTACTTTGTTCAGGCAGATTATTATGTGCCTAGAAGTTGGTCTTCTCATTTGCTGTCTTGCTGGGGTTCTCTGAATTTCTTGTGTTTGAATTTTCACATCATTAATGAGGTGAGGGAAGTTTTCTTGAATAATTTCATGGAATGTTTGTTACAGGGTGGTTTCTGTCTCTCATTCTGCCTCAGGAAGGCCAATTACTCTCAGGTTCATTCTCTTGAAGTAATCGCTCATCTCTTTGAAGGTTTTGTTCTATCTTTTTAAGCTTCTTTTCTATGTTTTTGACAGTTTGGTTTAGTTCTTTATTTTGGTCTTCAAGTTCTGAGATTCTGCCTTCTGCTTGGCTAAGTCTGCTTTCCATGCTTATTAGTTTGTTATTTATTTCAATCACGGTATTCTTTACTGCTGTTATCTCATTTATCAACTCCTTCCTATTTTCCTCTTGTCTCTCCTCAATTCTTTTTATTCTCTCTATTAATGTCTTGATGTCAGGGTTTATAGTATGTGACCAGTCATTCTGGGAGCTCTTCATTGTTTGCATGCCAAAGTCTGTTTTCTCAATTTCTGATCTTCCAGGGGTCTGTGTGAGACCTAAATTCTTCTTTTCATTTTTCTTCATTTGTGTAGATTTGCCTCCCCACTTTTTCCTTTTTAATTTTTTTCCCCTCTGTCGTCTTTATGTCTGTCATTCAGGAATGGCAGGATTATTTTTTGCTTCTGTTTGCTCAATCTCCTATTCTTCCTTATGTGAATCTTCTGGCTTTGTTCGATTCTGAGGCTGGACTGTAGGTTGAGGGTTTAACTTTTTGCAGCTTTGAGATTTATTTGAGGGGGGAGCTGTGATTCAAAATTTATCTACAGATCCCAATATCCATTGACAGGTGTATGGATACATTGGATCCTGTTTCCCACTGCCTTGCAATCTGTTCATGAAGTGGGGGTATTGGTTTGTTCCCAAGAAGTAAAACAATGCAAGAAAAGGGAAACAAATGGAATAGGGAGAGAGGGAGGTGGAAGGTGGAGACAGAATAGTAAAAGGGAGAACAGACAGAGGTACCCACTATTAAATGAAAATAGACCTGAAGACAGATACGAGTAAGAGAAAACAAAAATAAAAACAATCAAACAAACAAAAAACAAAGACAACAACACACAAACTATGACATATAATCATACAGACACAAGCTGACCAGCCTCCTTAAGATATACTGTTCCCTTACATAACCATGAGGTCTTAGCTCCAAAGTTGGAGGTTAGGCAGAGTTGGGTGGGTAAGTCACTGCAGGTCTCTGCCTGGTCACAGGGCTCCAGCTATTCTCTGGTCCCGTTGCTGTCAAGGGTGAGTTGGGGGAAGTGGAGTGCGAGACTGCTGGGTGTTGCTGGTCAGCGTAGTGGTCAGGGTGGCATGGCCACCAAGGGAGTTCAGAGCTCCATGGGGAAAGAAACTTGGACCTCCCTGGGCAGTGGAGACTTGGGGCCTGGTGGGGCGCTTCAGTCAAGGGGGAAGTCTATAGCTCTGAGGGGCTGGTGTGTAGGAACTCTGCAGGCAGTGGTAGCTCAAGGCGGGGTTGGGCGCTTCAGCCAGGGTGGGAACCTGGAGCTCCAAAGCGCCTGGATAAGGGCCTGGAGTTCTGAGACCCTCGGGCGCGAGATACTGGGGGCTTCTGCAGGGGTGGCAGCTCAAGATGGGGCTGGGTGCTACAGTCCAGGCGGCTGCCCAGAGCTCCGAGGCACGGGCACCATTGGCCTTTGTGGGGGTGGTGGCTTAAGGCGGGGCTGGGTACTTCAGCCCAGGAAGGGCTGAAGAGTTCTGAGGCGCAGGGCCTGGGGGCCTGCATGGGCAGTGGTGGCTTTGGGCCTGGTGGGGCGCCCCAGGAAGGGATGGAGCCTATAATTCCAAGGGGTGGGCATGGAGAGCCTCCACGGGCTGCCACGACCTGAGACTGGGCTGAGCGCCCAGTCAGGGAGGAAGCTGGCAGCAGCTGAGTGCCAGGCAGATCAGTGTAGCCAGCAAGGGAACCCAGATCTCCACAAGGTGGTATCCATGGGCCTCCACAGGTGGTGGTGGGTGGCTTGAGGCCAGGTGAGACAGAGTAACTGGGGAGAGAGCTCGGAGCTCCACACGGCTGGGGTCCAGGGCCATCTGGGGTGGAGCAGCAGCGGCAAAGGCATCACTGTAGCCAGTTGTGCATGGGACCAAGGGTCTCCAGGCCTCAGACTGGTGCAGCTGGTGGGGGGGGAGGAAAGCAAGAATCATTATGGGAACTCACTTTTGGAGAATCTCACAGTCCCACCTGTGCGGTCACCATCTTACCAGAACTCCCCAAACTTAAGATTAATTAGAATCCCTGAGGCAGATAGAGAGACAGAGACCACCTTGGAACAAACATTCCATGAAATTATCCAAGAAAACTTCCCTCATCTCACCAGTGAAGTGACCATTCAAACACAAGAGATTCAGAGAACTCCTGCAAGACAGCAAATAAGAAGACCAACTCCCAGAAACATAGTAATTTACCTACATAAAATAGGTATAAAAGAAAAAAATCCTTCCCGTGCTTTGGGAGGCTGAGGTGAGTGGATTGTCTGAGCCCGCAGGTTCAAGACCCTTCTGGGTAACTTGGCAAAACCTCATCTCTACAATAAATCAAAAAAAATAGCCGGGTGTGGTAGTGCGCACCTGTAGTTCCAGCTATTTGGAAGGCAGAGATGGAAGGATTGCCGGAGCCCAGCAGTTCGAGGCTGTGGTGGCCGGGAGCGGCTACTGCACTCCAGTCTCGGTGACTGAGTGAGACTCCAACTAAAAAAAAAAAAAAAATCCTAAAGGCAGCAAGAGAGAAAAATCAGACTACCTACTGGGGAAGACCAATTAGAATAGCAGCAGACTTATCTACAGAAACACTTCAGGCTAAGAGAGCTTGGAGCCCAATCTTCAAAGTTCTCAAAGATAAACAATTTCAACCAAGAATTACCTATGCAGCCAGGCCAAGTTTCATCAGTGATGGAGAATTAAAATCCTCCCCAGACATTCAATCCCTAAAAGTTTATGCTGCTTCCAGACCAGCTTTATAAGAAACACTTAAGAAAGCATTAAACACAGAAGAAAGCGAAAAAAGGACAACAATGCCCTTCACAAGAATGCAGGAAAAAGACTGAAAACACACACGAATCAACCTAAAAATCAAAAGAAA
Organism: Cephalopachus bancanus; assembly: GCA_027257055.1. Classification (NCBI taxonomy): domain Eukaryota; kingdom Metazoa; phylum Chordata; class Mammalia; order Primates; family Tarsiidae; genus Cephalopachus; species Cephalopachus bancanus. Next base: position 3,460,510 of record JAPVLO010000232.1, read on the forward strand.
GACAACAAACAAACACCAGCAACAACAACAAACTCTGTAAGAACCCCATGACAGGGATAAACTTTCACATATCAATAATTAGCCTGAATGTGAATGGACTAATGCACCACTGAAAAGACATAAAATGGCAAAATTGATATAATATCATGTAGCTACAATACATTTCCTCAAAAAGACTCATCTCACCAGAAATGACACTCACAGATGCAAAGTAAGAGGATAGGAAACAAAATTTCAGGTGGATGGAACACAAAAGAAAGCAGGAGCCATGATCTTAATATCAGACAAAATATCCTTTAAGCTATCAAAAATTTAAAAAGCTATGGAAGGTCACTGAACAATGATAAAAGGTTCAATTCTTCGATAACAAATATCCATCCTAAACATATATACACCCAAAATAGAAGCACCAACTTTCACAAAGCAGTTTCTAGGTAAACTAAAAAAAATATTGACTCCAATACTATCAAAGTTGGGGACTTAAACACCCCACTAACCACCCTAGACAGATCATCAAGACAAAAAGTCAACAAGCATTCTGGAACCTCAATGTGATGCTTGACCAAATGGACTTAATTGACACCTACAGAACATTCCACCTAACAACCATAGAATATGCATTCTACTCATCACCACATGGAATGTACTCTAAGATCCACCACATCCTCAGCAATAAATCAAGCATCAACAAATTCCATAAGATTGAAATTCTGCTATGCACCTTCTCAGACCACAGTGAAATAAAAATAAATATCAACACCAACAAAGTTCCCTCAAAACCCACGAAGACATGGACTCTAAACACCATGATGCTAAACAACTCCTGGGTCAATACGAAAATCAATACAGAGATTAAAAGATACCTGGAAACAAATGAAAATGAAGAAAAATCTTACCAAAATCTCTGGGATGCCATGAAAGCAATAATAAGATGGGAATTCCTATCACTATGAACACACACAAAAAAATGGAAAGATCACAAGTTAACAGCCTAAAAAAATCATCTAAGGAAGCTGGAAAAGCAAGACCATCAAAACCCTAACTTCAGTAGAAGAATCTACATCAGCAAAATAAAAGCCCGAATTCAGGACATAGAAGACAAAAAGATAATACAAAAAAAAAAAAAGAAACCAAAAGCTGGTTTTTTGCAAGGATAAACAAGATTGATAGACCCCTAGCTAGACTGACTGAGAAAAAGAGAGAAAAAGCCCAAATAAATGCAATCAGAAATGCAAAAGGTGAAATCACAACTGACTCCGAAGAAATACAAAAGATTATCAGAGATTACTATGTACACGTGTATGGAAACAAACTCAAAAACCTAAATGAAATGGAGGACTTTCTTACATCATACAACCTCCCCAGGTTAAGAAAAGAAGAAATCGAGACCCTAAATAAACCAATAGCAACCCGGGAAATTGAGTATGTCATAAGAAAACTGCCTACCAAAAAAAAAAAGCCGCAGGACTTGGTGGCTCAGCCTGTGATCCCGCACTTTGGGAGGTCGAGGTGAGTGGATTGCCAAGAGATCCGCCCGGGCAACTTGGCGAGACCTCATCTCTACAATAAATTAAAAAAAATTAGCCAGGCATGGTAGCACGTGTCTGTAGTTCCGGCTACTTGGAGGCAGAAGGATCACGGGAGCTCAGCAGGTCGAGGCTGCGGTGGCTGGGAGCGGCCACTGCACTCCAGTCTGGGTGACTGAGTGAGACTCCAACTCAAAAAAAAAAAAAAGCCCTGAACCAGATGGTTTTCCAGCAGAATTCTACAAAACATGTAAGGAGAAGCTGATATCAATCCTATTGAAAGTATTCCAGGCTATTGATAAAGATGAAACTCTCCCCAAATCATTCTATGAAGCTAACATCACAATGATACCCAAACCGAGTAAAGATCCAACAAAGAAAGAGAACTATAGACAATATCTTTGATTAGCATAGATGCTAAAATTCTCAACAAGATTCTAGCAAATCGGATCCAACAACACATCTCAAAAAGCATCCATCATAATCAAGTAGGCTTCATCCCTGGGATGCAGGGCTGGTTCAACATTTGCAAAACCATAAACATAATTAAATACATCAATAGATGTAAAGACAAAAACCGCATGATTATATCATCAGATGCGGAAAAAAGTTTTGATAAAATCCAGCACCTCTTCTTGATAAAAACCTTCAAGCATCTAGTCATAGCTGGAACATACCTCAAAATAGTAAGAGCCATCTACAAGAAACAGCCAACATACTGCTAAACAAACAGAAATTGGAACCATTTCCCCTGAAAACCGAAACAAGACAAGGATATCCACTCTCACCCCTCCTTTTCAACAGAGTATTGGAAGTCCTTGCTAGAGCAATCAGACCAGAGAAGGAAATCCTAACCAAATAGGAAAAGAGGAATTTAAGTTATCACTCTTTGCAGATGACATGATTCTATATCTCAAAAACCCAAGAGAATCTGTCTAAAACCTCCTTGCACTGATAAAGAACTTTGGCAAAGTCTTGGGATATAAAATAAATGTGCAAAAGACAGTCACATTTCTATACACCAACAATAAACAAACAGAAACTCAAATAAAAGCACAATCCCATTCACAATAGCCACACAAAAAAATGAAATACCTTGGCATCTTCCTAACCAGAGACGTGAAAGAACTTTACAACAAAAACTACACAACACTGCTCAAAGAAATCAAAGATGACACAAACGAATGGGAAAATATTCCATGTCCATGGTTTGGAAGAATCAACATTGTGAAGATGTCCATCCTACCCAAGGCAATCTACAGATTTAATGCAATACCCATTAAATTACCGGCAGCATTCCTTTCAGACCTGGAAACGACAATACAGGAGTTCATATGGAAACATAAAACCGTGAATAGCCAAAACAATCCTCAGCAAAAACAAACAACAACAACAACAAAAAAAAAACCAGCAGAGGTATCACACTCTCAGACTTTAAACTTTATTATAAAGCTACAATAATCAAAACAGCCTGGTATTGGTACAAGGACAGGCATATATACCAAAAGAACAGGATAGAGATTCCAGAAGCAAAACCTCAATTTCTCAACCAACTCATCTTCAACAAAACCTCTACCAGCAACCACTGGGGAGAGGAGAACCTGTTCAGTAAATGGTGCTGGGGAAACTGGCTGACCACATGCAGAAGATTAAAACAAGACCCCTCCCTAACACCACACACAAAAGTCAACTCTAAATGGATCAATGACCTAAACATAAAACCTCAAACTATAAGAACCTTAGAAAATGCAGGAGACACCCTTATGGAAATTGGAACTGGCTGCCAATTCCTGATCAAAACCCCAAGTGCTCAGGCTATAAGAGATAAGATAGACGAGTGGGACCTCATCAAACTGACAAGCTGCTGAAAGGTCAAAGAAACCACTGAGAGAGCAGGGAGACAGCCACAGACTGGTAAAAAATATTTGCCTACTATATATCTGACAAAGGCCTAACATCTAGGCTCTACAAGGAACTCAAATGTGCTGAAAAGAAAAAAACAAACAGCCCCATTACAAAGCGGGCAAAAGATATGAACAGGCACTTCTCAAAAGAAGACATACAAGCAGCCACAAGATACATGAAAAAATGCTCAGCGTCACTAGTCATCAAAGAAATGCAAATTAAAGCCGGGCTCGGTGGCTCAGCCTATAATCCCATGCCTTTGGGAGGCTGAGGTGAGTGGATTGCCTGAGCCCACGGGTTTGAGACCCGCCTCGGCAACTTGGTGAGATCTCATCTCTACAATAAATCAAAAATCAGCCGGGCATGGTAGCGCGTGCCCGTAATTCCAGCTACTCAGAAGGCTGAGGCAGAAGGATCGCTGGAGCCCAGCAGGTCGAGGCTGCAGTGGCCAGAAGCAGCCACTGCACTCCAGTCTGGGCGACAGAGTGAGACTCCCACTCAAAAAAAAAAAAAGAAATGCAAATTAAAACCACACTGAGATATGACCTAACTCCAGTCAGGATGGCCACCATCAATAACTCAAAAAAATAAAAAGATACTGGAGAGAATGCGGGGGAAAGGGAACATTTCTACACTGTTGGTGGTAGTGTAAACTAGAACAACCTCAGTGGAAAACAGTGTGGCGATTCCTAAAAGATCTAAAAATTGACCTCCCATATGATCCCGCAATCCCCCTACTGGAGATATACCCAGAGGAACTCAAATCACTCTGTGAAAAAGATACCTGCACACACATGTTTATTGCAGCATTGTTCACAATAGCAAAAACATGGAATCAACTGTGCTGGCCATCGAAAGAAGACTGGATTTTTTAAAACTGTGGAACATATACATGATGGAATATTACGCAGCCATAAAGAAGGACAAAATTATGAACTTCTCAACAACTTGGATGGACTTAGAGTGTATAATACTGAGTGATCTATCACAGAAACAAAGAACTGAGTATCACATGTTGTCACTCATAAGTAGACCTTGAACAATTATCATAATATTATAAGAAAAGGATTGTCAGTAGTGGGAAATTGCAGGGGTCAGGGGGAGGCAAGATTGGCAGTAGTGGGATTTGCCGGGAAGGGGAGAAACACCTCATCAACAAGGGTACCTGCATAATGAACATTTGTATACTTAATCCTGAATTGTACCCCACATCTTTAAAATTAAAAATAAAAAAAAACCCAATGATATGCTTTCGTTACTTTGCTCTTCTTCTTAGGACTTCCTTTCTGCCTGTTTATTGATTTACAAGATAACCAGGTTCCCAATGAAGAAATAACTGGATTCAGAGCAAAGAGTCCTGTTCTCTTAAAGACAAACTCATAGGACAAGACATTAGAGTGGACTTTGAATCTACAGGAGATCATTTTATTTTAATAATATGGAAAACGGTAATGCAAATTTCCTCTTGCTTTAACAACTGTGCTGACATTATCAATCTTTTGCTTCTCACAGCTTGTACCATGTCCCCCTTTGTCCTTTCTGAAATGAATAATGCAAATCTGATCCTGCTCTAACTTCACTTCCCCAAAAGTGAGTCCTGAGGATCAGAAATGAGAGACTCCGTGCCCTCTTAGAAGCAACTTCATAATTCCTTTCCCATTCCTGGAACATAATGGTACACCCTTTAGATGTGGTGGCTGCATTCTCTCCTCCCAGGACAAGCAGAAAGACAAACACCCTTTTCTTGATGATGGTATAATCTTCTCTCTGTTTAGCAATCCCTCTAAAAAGCAAATAATCCCATCGGCTAACTACTATCAAAAAGAAAACCCTAAATCAATTGTGCCAGATTAAAAATAGTAACCATAGGCAGATGTGCTCCAGCTGCCAAACTGAACAACTCCCTCATTTTATTTAGTCTTCAGGAGATATTTTGGTTATCCAAAGCCGCTTCCAGAAAATAATTTTCACTGCTTGCACATGCATTGAAACCTGCCTGGGGTACAAGCAGAAAAATCATCCACCTAGACAAGAATGTCAATCAAGCTCCTCAGAGTCATGAGGAAACCTCAGCTTTGCCGCCAGCAGCCAAGATCACTGAAGCACATGAATCTTCTGTCAACAATGTGGAAGATCTATGCCTTAGGTCTCAAATTACCTGCTATTCATTCTCTGTTAATTACTCGCCTGATAATTGAGAAGAGTTTTCCAAGAAGCATGGCTAAAGATATATACCTCCAGCCTAAACTACCTTCCAGCCTACGTTCTGTCCTCATACCAAGTCAAAAAACTAGCCAATAACACACCTGATAGACTTCTTTATGCCGTCTATGCTAAAAACCTTAACAAATCCAGACCTTAACATTCTTCCCTTGACGCTTATTGAAGATATATTTGAGAGATAGATATCCCAAGTACACAGATTTAATCTTCACAAATTATGTGACTGTATTAAATGATCACATGCATGCCGAAACTATGTACATCTATTATGCATCAACTTTTTTTTTTAATCTTTGTATATAATTTTTTTTTTAATATTTTATTTTGCCCGGCTCGGTGGCTCAGCCTGTAATCCCGCACCTTTGGGAGGCTGAGGTGAGTGGATTGCCTGACCCCACGGGTTCGAGACCCACCTGGGCAGCGAGACCTCATCTCTACAATAAATCAAAAAATCAGCCAGGCGTGGTAGCACATGCCTGTAATTCCGGCTACTCGGAAGGCTGAGGCGGAAGGATCGCCGGAGCCCAGCAGGTCGAGGCTGCGGTGGCCGGAAGCGGCCACTGTACTCCAGTCTGGGCCACAGAGTGAGACTCCAACTCAAAAAAAAATAAATAAATAAAAATAAAATACAAATACAAATATTTTATTTTAAAGATGTGTGATACAATTCAGGATTAGGTATGCAAGTGGACATCATAAAGTATGGGCCTCCCTTTGGTCCCCACTTTACCTGGTTTGAGATCAGGTACCCTTATTGATGTTGGGTCCCTTGCCCTCCCTCCCCGGCAGTATCCCACTGCTTATGCATCCATTTTAAAAGAGGTTAAAAGGATATACTTGAGGAATTTCCATATAAAAGTGTTCCTATATCTCAAAAGTGAAGATAATAAATCCACCATATTAGGTGACTATGTTCACAACAGATACATTCATTTTAGAATATAGTAGGAGAAACACTTTTTAAGTTGGTGTATTTAATTTACCAGATAATAAAGCCTACCTCGGCTGTCATATTTCTCTTTTTTACCTTGACTTCCGGGTGCTCAGAACTGTGTTTGGGGATCCACTGCAGCCATTTTGCCAAGCCCAAGCCTTATGGCACAGTGGTAAGCCACCTACCGACTGGCTTGTGTTCTTTTGCTGTCTCGTAGTGGTTCTTCATTATTTTAGTCTTTATTGAAAGTCATTTCAAATCCTTTTGAGCAGTAGATAATATCAAAATAAGACATAAATAAGCTGCATATAATTTTTATACTAGCATTCTAGGAATCTGGAAGAGCATAAACTGCCATAGAAAAGGAGAAAGCACAGACAGACACAGAGCAGAGGAAAACTTTTGTGTAGGAGGAAAGGTGGGGAGAGATCATTGAGCTACACAGCTCACTTGGTTTCTGAAGTGGATTCAGATTTACATCCACTCTGCCTGTGTCCTCAGCAGATTTTCTGCTGCTGCTTTGGACAAACTGGGTAACTTTAACCAGAATTAGAGAGACACCATCTTAGTGATTCATTTCAATTGAAGAAGAATACAAAATCAAGGCATACATAGCATCCCCATACATAGCATTGTAAAGGTGTATCTTTGTTGCTTGCTTGCTTATTGGCAGGAATGTTTCTCTTTTCTCCTTTCTCATTTCACTAGATGGTTTCTTTGCAGGCTTGTCATTTCTAAGCACTCTAGAGATCCCAAGCTCAGATGTGCTCAACTGAGACTCCACCATCAGCCCATCCATCCCTGGCACCACCTTCTGTGCCAAAACTCCTTTCTCTGACTTGTGATTCCCGGGTCAGAGTGAATTGGTGGAATGGCAAGAGACCCTGATGTCCCTCTGACAATTTCAGCTGCAGGGCTGTGCTGTTGCCAGTCAACAAGCAGGGTTTCAGCCTCAGCTGTCTCAGCGGAAGAGACTGATCCTTTTTTAAAATAAAATCTGTTGGGGTGAAGAGCACAAGACTCTCAGGTGCTCTGACAGGAATGGGTCCTACCAGGAGAGGAAAATCAGATCAGAGTCAGAGGGGAATTTATCAGGTAGTTATAGACCTCCAAACTATAGAAAGGGACCTCAGAGACAAGTTCAGGAGGAAATGTTACAATAAATTTTTTAAAAATATTTGGCTAACAATTCAACTGACTTTGTAGTATGATTATAATATTGTATCACTGGAAAGAGACACACAGTAATCAAATTCAGGTTATATTAAGTGACTACTAGTGAAACGCCTTTAAATTGAATGCAATATTGCTTGGGTATGTGCAAATGCTCATTCTCCTGAAAAAAAGAAGTCATATCGTTATCAAATTTTCAAGCAGGTCAGCAATCAAAAACAGGTCCAGAAGCTCTCACTGATCTCATGCAAAGCCCTCATTTCCAAGAGATCATCCAATCATACTAAGCAGCGCTGCCAGGTGAAGGATTGGGAAAGAGCAATTACAGGAGAGAAACTTTTCCAATGAGGTTTTTGTTAAGTCCTACAGCTTGCAAGGCTAAAAACACCATAAAAGGACAAAGAAGACCTTCACCAACTAGAACTTTAAAGACATCATTTTTCTGATCAAAATATTTCACATATGGGTCAGGTGCAGTGGCTCACATCTGTAATCCCAGCACTTTGGAGTTTGCAGTAGGAGAATTGCTTGAACCCAGGAGTTGGAGACCAGCTTGGGTAACATAGTGAGATCTTGTGTCTATAAAAAGTTAAAAAACTAGCCAGGTATGGTGGTGCATGCCTATAGTCCCAGCCACTTGGGAGGCTGAGGTGGAGGGATCGTCTGAGTCCAGGAGGCTAAGGCTGCGGTGAGCCGTGATCATGGTGTACTGCAGCCTGGGTTAGAGAATGAGACCCTGACTCAAATACATACGTGTGTGTGTGTGTGTGTGTGTGTGTGTGTGTGTGTGTGTGTGTGTGTGTCTGCCTGTGTGTTTCACATATGATCTTTTCTGTCATCATGTCATGTATTTAGGAGGGTAATTTTCTCTAGAGGTACTGAATCACTTACAAGAGTGAAATCTGCAGGTAGGGGATACTGGTATCGGCTAGCAACAGACACCTGGATTGTGTTGAATCTCCTGCTCTCCAAGAACACATGGATGATTTGACACACTGGCTGGTCAGTTTCTTGATTCCGATACACCAATGAAAATCATTTCTACTTCTCAGCCATCCACGTCCAAGCCTATGGCCCTAGATCTTGCTATCATCTAGAATTTCTCTATTTCTGAATGCTTTCACCCAAAGTTTTCATCCCCTGACAACCTTTGATCACTCATGACCCTTCTGCATTTGTTAGTTAATCACTTTGACATCCGCTTCCCGGACGCTTCTGTTTTCTCCAGATCCTGCTGGTCTGTTCTCCTGTCTTCATTGGTTTCTTCTTCCTCAGCACTCATCTCACTGTCTGTCCCATCAAACCCCTTGGCCCCTGAGCACTGGTTGACTCGCCCACTGTTCACTTCTCTGCTTCTATGCCTGGGCAGTGCCCCCATAGTCTCCAACTTCTGCTAAGGTCTCGATGATTGCCTGGCAATCCACCCGTTCCCCCACCTTCCTCTCCACAGCAGCTATGTCAAACCTCCTCATGTTTCCAACTCTTCAACTCCACTACTGGCTCTGCTCCAGCAGATGATGATCTTGTCTCTTACAATACAAAGAAAACGAAGGTCATTGGATTGGAAATTTATCAACTTCTTGCATCTGCACTGCATTTTCCTCCTTCCCTTCTGACCCAGAGGAAGAGACACTTCTCCTTCGTTTGAGGCTGTCCTCTCCTCCTTTGTTTTTGGTCCCTCCAACCTCCTTGGGGACCTCACTCCATTTATTGCCCTTTCTCTTCCAGCATCATTGATCTCTCCTTCTGCTCTACTTACTCCTAGCACATTTCTCTGATCTTTTAGGAAATGCTCTACTTCAGACTTGGTAGTAATCATCTTATCCAAGGGTCAAGGACTGGAATCCCCCAAAGTGGGACAGCCTGATGTTATGTGCCTCTTATTATAACTTAAGATATGCAGGATCACTTTTGTAGTGTTTTTCTTTCCCTTCTTATTTCCCCTCCTCCTCCTCCTCTTCTTCCTCCTTCTTTTGAGTCAGGGTCTCACTCTCACCCAGGCTGGAAGGCAGGGAACCATCACAGTTCACCACAGCTTCAACCTTCTGGACTCAGGGGATCCTTCTGCCTCAGCCTCCTGAGTAGCTGGGACTACAGGTGTGCACACCACTACACCTGGCTAAATTTTTTACTTTTGAAGAGACAAGTTCTCGCTGTATTGCCTAGGCTGGTCTTGAATTCCTGGGCTTAGGTAATCTTCTCGCCTCAGCCTCCCAAAGTGTTGAGATTACAGACATGAGCCACCATGTTCGGGCTTGTAGTGTTCTTACAAGACGTGAATGACCTGACACTTATGGCAAGAGAAGAGTCAGAGAAACCCAGGTTGTGGGATGTTTCACTGGACAGCTAACATAGATTCTTCAAAGGACTCAGTGACATGAAAAACAGGAAAGCATTAGTGTATATGAAAGAGACAGACTTAACTGTCAAATGCAAGGTATGAATCTTGATTGGATCCTGGATCAAGGAAGTAAAATGCTGGAGGACATTTTCAGGACAACTGGGGAAATAGGAGTATGGAACGTGTGTTGGGTGAAGCCATTGAACTAATGTTACTTGTCTTAGATCAGAAATAAGATATGCCTGTCCTTGGAGATACATACTGGCGGGTTTAGGAGTGAAGTGCCAGGGGGCTATGGTGGGTGCTTTAGGAAAAGGAGTTTCAGCAAAGGTAGTGAGATGAACTGGGGGAATCTGGACAAAGTGTCATGGGGTTCATTTTTCCAACTTTTCCGTGGATTTGAAAATTTTCAAAAGAAAAGAAAATGTTCTAATTCCTGTGTTCCCTATCTTGCACTACCCCTTCCCAGTCAAGTGTTTGAAAATTTGTCTTCTTCATCTCTCACTCATTTTTCATTTTAACATGATCTGGTTTCTCCCCCCACTGAAATTGCTCACACTGTGGTAAACTGAACAACCTTGATGCTAGATTCCATGCGTGGATACCTCCGATCTATCTTCTAGTTCACTAAATCACTCTTCAACTACGTTCGGTTTAATCATAAACTCATACAGATTGAAGTTATTATACATTTTCATTTCTAGAAGTTCAAATCTTCTCTGCCTCTTTTTATGGTTTACTGTTACCTGCAGGCATAGTTTATGGATAGAAGCATTATTGTTTTACTTTTTAAAGTATTTTAACAGATTTGTTAAGGTATAATTGACACACAAGAAACTACGCATACTTAAAGTATATAATTAGAAAAACTTTTACATGGGTAAACACCTACAACCATCACCATAATAATGATGATGGTGTATAGCACATGTATACACATCCCATGTGTATAAATATCACCACAAGCAAGATAATTAACACACCCGTCACCCCTAAAAGTTTCCTTGTGTCCTTTTGTAATCCTTTTCTCCAAGCCCCTGTGCCACACTCACTAGGTCCCAGCCAACTACTGATCAGCTTTCTGTCACCATAGATTGGTTTGGATTTTCTAGAATTTTAAATATTTAATATTTCAAACATTAAAATCATATTTAAAATGCTATACATATATAAATATGTTTATATAAGCATAAACTTTTAGAAATATTAAAATTATATACTCTTTTTTATGACATTTTCACTTAGCATAATAATTTTGAAATCTATGCTATTGTATGTATCACTAGCTAATTCCTTTTTGTTGTTGAGTAGTATTCTATTACATAGCTATATTACGATTCATTTAATCATTCATTTGTTGATGAACACTTGGGTTGTTTCCAGCTTGGTACTATTACAAATCTGCTATATACATTCATCTACAAGCCTTTGTACAGATTTATGTTTTTACTTTTCTTCAGTAAATGCTTAGGAGCAGATGGCTGGGGCATATGATAGATAAATCTGATTGCCTAAGCCCGCGGATTCGAGACCCGCCTGGGAAACGAGACCCGCCTGGGAAACTTGGCGAGACCTCATCTCTACAATAAATTAAAAAATTAGCTGGGCGTGGTAGCGCATGCCTGTAATTCCGGCTACTTGGAAGGCTGAGGCGGAAGGATCGTTGGAGTGCAGCAGGTGGAGGCTGCGGTGGCCGGGAGCGGCCACTGCACTCTAGTCTGGGTGACAGAGTGAGACTCCAACTCAAAAAAAAAAAAAAGAAAAGAAACTGACAGGGCAGGGAGCTGTGCCAAACACATGTAATCCCAGCACTTTGGGAGGCTGAGGTAAAAAGATTGTTTGAGGCTAAGAATTCAAGACCATCCTGGGCAACATAGTGAGGCCCCCAAGACCCCCATATCTGCAATCAAGAGGATCGCTTGAGCCAGGAGTTGGAGGCTGCAGTGGGCTATGGTCACGTGTTTGCACACCAGCCTGAAAGAAACTGCCAAACTGTTTTCCAGAGGGTGTATCATTTTTCATTCCCACAAGGAGTGTATGTAATGTATGAGCATTCTAGTTACCTCACCCTCTCCAACACTTGTGTGCTCAGGCTTTTAATTTCAGCCGGTTTTTTGTTTGTTTGTTTGTTTGTTTGTTTGTTTGTTTGTTTGATGACACACATGTATTTAACAACGCGGTTGCCCATAGAATGCGCACAGAAGGGCTTGAACGTACAGACTTTCTGTTAGTGATCACAGCACAGCACATCCAAATCTAGCGCCTAAGTAGATGCATTATAATTTGTTTAGAATTTAAAGACTTAATGGCAATAATGGGGGGAGGAGGGTACATAAGTTTGTTTTACATAACTGACAGAAAAATAAATTCAAGTACTAGTACATAGAATCTAAAATGGTCTCATGCGCCCCGAGGGGGATGGTGCCTGGTTTGGAGGGGTGATCGCCGTGTCCAGATAATCTCCTATCTGAAAGTTCTGCGACTGCAGGGTCATGGAGTCATCAGTCCCCTTTCTGCAGGGCATAGTGTTGCCGGTCTCATTAACTCGGTAGCCAGGTCTTTTAACATCGGTGAAAACATGGCAAAATTGAAGTGTGTGCCCCTCTTTCTAGCTTCTGGGTAGACTTCTTTCACTGAATTAGTCAGTTTTTTCAAGGTTGCATTCATCCAGGTGTAGATCTGCGGCTCCCCGGACGGCACGTTCCCGCGGGAGAACTCGTCCCTGCGGTGGTGGCGGCCGTTGGTGGTGGTGAAGATCGCGGTCGATCGGCTTCTCCGGCTGGTTCTTGACATCCTCTTGGGTGACACGCGACTCCATCGCCATCTTCCTCCAGCGGCCTGCAAGACGCTCCCCTGACCTCCGACCCCCCGCCTCCAGCAGGAGCGCAGAGTAATTCCAGTCGTTCTAATAAATGCACAGTGGCATCTCATTGCAGTTTTAACCTACATTTCACTGATGACTCATGATGTTTAGCATTTTTTTAAATGGGATTGTTTGCCATCTAAATATCTTCCTTGGTAAAGGAACTTCTCAAATCTTTTTTCTACTTTTAAATATAATTGTTTATTTTCTTATTATTCAGCTTTAAGAATTCTTTAAATATTCTGGATTTAAGTTCTTTCCCAGATATGTGATTTTTAAATATTTTCACCCAGTCTGCGGCTTGTCTTTTCATTTTCTTGACAGTGTCTTTTTAGGTTCTGTATTTTGATGAAGTCCAATGTTTTTATTTTTTCTATCTATGCATTGTGTTTTGAGTATTGTACCTGAGAAATCTTTATCTAATGTCATAGTTATTTTCTTAAATGCTTCTAGAAATTCTGCAGTTAGATCTAAAATCCATTTTGAGTTAATTTTTTATATAGCATAAAGTATGGCTCAAAGTTTATTTTTGCATCTAGTTGTCCAATTGTTCCAGTATCTTTTGTTGAAAGACTGTCTTCACTCCATTGAATTGCTTTTTACCTTAGTGGAAAATCAATTGACCACACACGTGTGCATATATTTCTGGACTCTCTAATTTATTCCATTGATCTATTTTCTATTTCTATGCCAATATCACACTGTCTTGATTACTGTGTCTTTATAATAAGTCTTGGAATCAAGTAGTGCAAGCCCAAAATGGAGCACACCATCTCTTTCAACCGAGTCTTATTCCTGTCTTCTTTATCTCCATGGATGGGAAGACAGAGCCTCATATTAAACTTCTTTCCTCAACCCCTCTAATATTCCTGTCTTCTTTATCTCCATGGATGGGAAGACAGAACGTCATCTTAAACTTCTTTCTTCAACCCCTCTAACCCTGCATTTTCACAACGACCAGCACTGCTCTCCGCCCCTGTGGCTACTCTGAGCTACTTTTTATTACACATTCAATCAGTCTCTCTCATTCTCTCTCTCTCTCTCTCTCTCTCTCTCTCTCTCTCTCTCTCTCTCTCTCCCCTCCCTCCCTCATTCTGTTTCTCTTTCTCACTCTATCATTCTCTCTCTTTCTGGCCAAGCTTTCAAGTTCATGAGGAGAGAGATCATGCCTGCCTTGCCATCATTTTAATCTAAGCTATTTGCATGTGGCTCAATAAATGTTGGTAGAATGAGCAGATTAATTAATTATCACCTGGATTTCTGCAACACATACAGATCAGTCTTTTAACTGTTTCCTCCAGTCTTGGCCCATCCAATACATTCTCCACAATGCAGCTAGAGTAATTTTTCTGGGCAAATCTAAGAAGTGCATTTCCTTTCCTCCTTACACTCAAGAACCCTCTTTGATGGACCTATGCTTGACTCCCTAGTCTCAACCCTTATCACATCCATCCTTAACCTAGCATCCCATGCTCTCTCGCCTTCTGATCTGCACTCATGCTGTTTGCCTACTTGCACAAGTTTTACCCTATTTATTTCCTGTTCCCTCCCATCTGATTAATTCTTCCTCATCCTTCACGCTTCAGCTGAGATAGCTTCCCTGAATTCACCAAACCTGGGCTAGAGGTTTTTCATATTTGCTCCCAGAGCACCAGCTATTTCCACTTTCACAGCATATTCTCGCTATCCATATCCATAGAAGTGTCTGTGGGAACAGGGAATGTGACTGCCTTGTTGATCATTTTATCTCTAGCACCTAATACAGATCCTGGCATATAGTGAGGTGGGTGCTTAACAAATATTTGTTAAATACATGTTGCATACTCTGACCTCCATGATTTAAATTGTAAGTGTGAAATTTTAATTTGAAAGTAAGATTAACATTATATCAAATTCATTCTTCTATATCAACAGATTTAAACCTCTTCTGAACAGCTCAGTTTACCACCTTTGAAAAGTTTTTTTTCAATATTTGGAGCAATTTTTAAAGAAATCGACATCTAAGCCAGTGCTTCCTTTTTTTGATCCTTACATCTCAGCTTTCCATGTAGCTGGAACTACAGGCACACACCATCACACCTGGCTGATTTTTAAATTATTATTATTATTTTTATTGTAGAGACGAGGTCTCGCCAAGTTGCCCAGGCTAGTCTCAAACCCCTGGGCTCGGTTAATCCTCTTGCCTCAGTCTCCCAAAGTGCTGGGATGACAGGTGTGAGACCCCATGCCCAGCTCAACCAGTGCTTCTTAAACTTCAGAGTGCACAGAGTCACTTGGAAAACTTCTTATAATTCCAGATTCCTGGTTGCTATTCCAAGAGCCTCTGATTCCATACATCTGGGAATGAGACAAGGAACCGACAATTTTAATAAGCAATGTATTAATCACAGTAGCCTGGTTGTCATAATAAATGAAACCCCAAACCTCAGGTGGTTAACACAATAAAAGTTTCATTACTTGCTTACATCCCAGTCCCAATGAATTGACAGCCTTCCATGCAGAGATTCAGGGGTAAAAACCCCTTACATATCATGGTTTTGTCCTCTTCTAAGGACTTGGAGTTCTACATGGCAAAATCCTGTCTTCAGTCAAGAAATGAAGGAAGACTGAGACTGCGATGTATATAATACTCATACGTGAGAGGTATGAAGGGTTTTATGGGCTATCGTGGCAGTAGCCATAATATGTCCAGAGCTGAACTCAATCAAGAAGTCAATTTAGCTGGAAATTGGAAAGGGGAATACGGTCTCATGACATGTCCAAGTTAAACAGAAAAGGTTTGAACATTGGTGAGCAGCTAGCACCCCCTGTCTCTCATACCTTTTGCTTCGGACACACTAATCTCAGCAATAGTTGGAAGACATCCTAGTAGATGGTAAAACTCAGTTCATGTCTTATAGATTGAACATTATTATGCATAGCATAGTTTATTATCCCAAGATTTCTCTGTAATCCTTGTTTTGAAGTCAGATAACATGCCAGATGGTTCGTGCTCATGGCTCTATAGGCTGTCTTAGGGTAAAAAGATGTTTTCATCACATCCAATAACTACTGGTTATTTCTTTAAGTTAGAGCTTCTAGGGACTCCACTTTTCCACAGCTTCTGCTGAGCTTGTTCCTTTTAAGTTTCAGGTCTCATCATCGATCCTTCCCATGCAGCAGGAAGGAGGAGATTATGGCCAGGTAAGGCACTTCAGCCCTTCAGCAAAAACCTCTAGGTAATTAATTCTATTTCTAGGTCTCTCTCCACTTGAGTGCTTTTACATCTTTGCGATTTATTTTTCTTTTATGTGAGAGCACATTCCGAGTTATAACCATTTGATCAATATTTTATTTTGCACATAAATGATTTTTCTCAGTAACTTCTTAGCAACTTACAACTCTTATAAACCGTCTTCTTAAATCAACTGCTTTCTGAGAACGATTACCTAAGAAAGTAGTTTGTAAAGATTATAAGTTGTAAAAGGATCCTAGTAAAAATTATTTTGTACAAATTGTTTCTGCTGGAGAATTCGTATTTGGAATAGCATTTTAGCACCCTAAAAAAAACCTGTGTAAGAAACAAAGAACTGAATACCACATGTTCTCATTCATAAGCGGACCCTGAACATTTACCATAATACAATAAGAAGAGGATTGGCAGTAGCAGGACACTGCTGGTGGAGGGAAGCACATAACATCAATAAGGGTACCTAATCTTAAACCAGGAAAAGTAGGGACAATGGGAGGCCCAAACTTTACCTGTACAATGACCACTTGTATATCTAACCCTGAAATGTACCCCACATCTTTAAAATTAAAAACATTTTTTTTAAGTAAGAATTTTCATTTCCATTAAAAGTATGTGGGCCGGGCTCGGTGGCTCAACCTGTAATCCCGCGCCTTGGGAGGCTGAGGTGAGTGGATTGCCGGAGCCCACAGGTTCAAGACCCGCCTGGGCAACTTGGTGAGACCTCATCTCTACAATAAAAAAAAAAAATTAGCCGGGTGTGGTAGTGTGCGTTGTAGTTCCAGCTACTTGGAAGGCTGAGGCAGAAGGATCGCCGGAGCCCAGCAGGTCGAGGCTGCGGTGGCCAGGAGCAGTCACTGCACTCCAGTCTGGGCGACAGAGCGAGACTCCAACTCAAAAAAAAAAAAAAAAAAAAAGTATGTGAAATACATAATTCAAGTTAAAACTGTCTTAAAGGTTAAAAAAAAAAACCTGTGTAAAGAAGGCTTTAAGCTTTTCTCAGGACAAAATGACTGCAATTATTAATTGGATGGTTAGAAGGGAGTGTGGGAGCAGAAAGTGTTTCTTCAGCTCTAAACATGCAGGGTCCATCTTTGCCTTCATCTTCTGCATTGGAGAAAGAGAGTTTTAGATGAAACCCAGGAGATAATTATTCTCACATGCTGAGGAATCGCCAAAGGAAAGAGAAGGAAGAAAATTGGAGAGCCTGTGGCTGAGTTTGTACCCAACTCATTATGCCAACATAGGTTTTCCAGTTTTTCTTCCTACAATCTTGGGTATCTTTGACTCTAATACTCTTCCACTCCTTGCCTCAGTTTCCCCACTTTCTGGGCCAAAAAGTCCTACACTAGATTTAGAGAATCATAGGTCAGACGAATTGCACCAATACTAAAAAAGCCTCCTTGGGTTCTGTTCTAAAAAATAGTAAAATGAAAGACTGATAAAAACATCATTGGCAAGAAGAGGCTCTGCCTCCATGTATTAAAGGAATAATTCTCATTCCCAAACCTTGCTCAAATGGCCAGGGAGAAATGGCTGAGAAAGGCTCAGGCTTCTTCCAAATGTTAGCTCTTTACCATGCAATCTAAAGTTCAAAGGATAAGCAAGCAGAACACATCTGGGACACAGTGACAAGGGCTCTGTACACATTTCCAGAAATGAAATTCCCTTAAGCCCTTGAGAGAGCAAGAGCCTAGTGAGTGGTGACCTTTTTCACTTACTGTCTGGCTTGTTCTCAAGCTACCATTCTAAACACTGGCATGTGGAAGTTTTGATAGTGTTTCAGCGTAATATTTCCCAAGCTCTGACTCTGTGGTTCTCATTGGAACTGGTTGCCAGGGGCTTAGTGTTCTGATCCTGGCTGTGTGAGATGGAGTCTGGAGAGAGCTTAGTTAGTAGGATGGTGAAAATAGCCCTAATCCAGGAGGGTCTACCCTTCTTCCACCGCTGATCCTGAGGTCTAGAAGTTTAACTTTCTGCTGCCTCTATTTTCACATTGAAACACTTGGATGGTGCCATCTGCACTATGGTTGTACAAAAGGATGACAAGATGATTAGAGGTTTTAAATATCTATAGGAAGAACTTCCCTGTGGTTGATATGCCAGGCCATACATATAATTAAGCTTAGACTACTTTTATATTAAATACAGAAGCCGGGCCTGGTGGCTCAGCCTGTAATCCCACGCCTTTGGGAGGCTGAGGTGAGTGGATTGCCTGAGCCCGCGGGTTAAAGACCCGCCTGGGCATCGAGACCTCATCTCTACAATAAATAAAAAAATTAACCGGGTGTGGTAGCGCATGCCTGTAATTCCGGCTACTTGGAAGGCTGAGGCGGAAGAATCGCCGGGGCCCAGCAGGTCGAGGCTGCGGTAGCTGGGAGTGGCCACTGCACTCCAGTCTGGGCGACAGAGTGAGACTCCAATTCAAAAAAACAAAAAACGAAAACAGAAGTGGCCAATACTATATCTCATGTAAACCTCAGGGGTTCATTAACTATTGCAAATACTGTGTAGTTCATTAGAATTAGCATAATTGTGGCCCCTCTTGAAATCTGTTCAATTAGCTGGGTGCACTTTGGGAGGCAGAGGTGAGAGCATTGTCTGAACCCAGGAGTTCAAGATCAGCTTTGTGAGACCTTGTCTCTATAATAAATAAAAAATTAGCTGGGTGTGGTGACATGCACCTGTAGTTCCAGTTGCGTGGAAGACTGAGGAGGAAGGATTGCCTGAGCCCAGAAGGTCGAGGCTGCAGTAGCCATGATGGTGCCACTGCATTCCAGCCTGGGCAACAGAGTGAGACTCCGACTCAAAAAAATCTGTTCAATTGTGTTTTTAATAAATAAGCTTTTTAAATGTTTGCCTTAAAATAATACAAATGCTTAATCTTTTGGTTCTGGAGGTCAAATGTTCAAAATGGGTCCCATGGGTTATGGGTTAGAATGAAGGTGGTAGCTGGGCTGCAATATTTTCAGAGGCCCTGGGAGAGAATATTTCCTTGCCTTATCCAGCTTCTAGAGGTTGCCACATTCCTTGGCTCAGTGCCCTTTCCTCATCTTCAAAGTCAGTAAGGTCAGGCCGAAGCCTTCTGACATTGCCATTTCTCTGGTTCTTTCTTCTACCTCCCTCTTCCACTTTTAAGAACTGACTATGGTTTTAATATTTGTCCCTTCCGAAACTCAAGCTGGAACTTAATCCTCAGTGTAACAGCATTAAGAGGCAGGGCCTTGAAGAGGTGATTGGGTCATGTGAGTAATTGATTAATTAATGGGTTATCACAGGAACAGGTTAGTTATCGTGGGAGAGTGGGTCTATTGTAAAAGGCTCTCAGCACACCCCTCTCACTTTGGGATGCCTTCTGCCATGTTATGGCACAGCACAAGGCCTTCACCAAAAGCTGGCCAGATGCAGCTGCCTGGGCTTGGATTTCCCAGTTTCCAGAACTGTAAGACATAAATCTCTTTTCCTTACAAATTACCTAGTCTCAGGTATTCTATTATAGCAACAGAAAATGGACTAAGTGAATATATTCAGCCCACTCTGATAAACTACCTATTTTTATTTTCATTAAAAAATTTTAACTGTAGTAAAATGCACATAACATAAAATTTATCATCTTAAGCCAGGCTCAGTGGCATGTGTCTGTAGTCCCCGCTACTTTGTAGGCTGAGGTGGGAGATCACCTGATCCCAGGAATTTGAGACCAGCCTGGACAACAAAGCGTGACCCTGTCTCTAAAACAAAAAAAAACAGAAAACCCATCGTAATTATTTTTAAGTGTTCGATTTAGTAGTATTAAGTATATTAACATTGTTATGTATTTTATGTAATTTTTATCTTTAAAGGGACATTCAAGTTCTCCTAAAAAAAAGTCACTTGGAGGGCCTGGCGCAGTGGCTCAAGCCTGTAATCCCAGCATTTTGGAAGGATAAAGTGAGGGGATTGCCTGAGCCCATGGGTTTGAAAACAGCCTGGGCCACTTGGCAAAACCTCATTTCTATGATAAATCAAAAAATTAGTCGGGCATGGTAGCACACACCTGTATTTCCGGCTACTTGGAAGCCTGAGGCAGAAGGATCACCTGAACCCAGCCGATCGATGCTGGGGTGGCCATGAACATGCCACTACACTCCAGCCTGGGCGACAGAGTGAGACTCCAACTCAAAAAAAAAAAAATTACTTTGATATTTAAAACACCTTTCTGACCAGGCTTGGTGGCTCAGCCTGTAATCCCAGCACTTTGGGAGGCCGAGGCAAGTGGATTGTCTGAGCCTGTGGGTTCAAGTTCAGCCCAGGCAACTTGGCAAGACCTTGTCTCTACAATAAAATAAAAAAGTAACCGGGCGCAGTAGCATGCGCGCCTGTAGTTCCAGTTACTTGGAAGGCTGAGGCAGAAGGATCACCAGAACCCAGCAGGTCAATGCTGGGGTGGCCACGAGCATGCCACTGCACTCCAGCCTGGGTGACGGAGTGAGATTCCAACTCAAAATAATAATAATAATAGTAATAATAATAACATCTTTCTAATAATTATTAAATTAAAAGGGAAGTCAATACTGAATTACATGATTGAGAAATGAGGGGCCACGATAGCCCCACATATCAAAACCTGTTTGGTGAGTCCAAGGACAATTTAAAGCCTTAAATACATTGATTAGATAACAAAAAAAAAACTTAGATCCAGGCACGGTGGCTCATGCTTGACATTCCAACCCTTTGGGAGGCTGAGATGAGAGGATTGCTTGAGGCCAGGAGTTCAAGAGTAACCTGAGCAATATAGAGAGATTCTATCTCTTAATAGAAAAATTAACTAAGTGTGGTGATGTGTATCTGTAGTCCTAACTACACAGGAGGCTGAGACAGGAGGAGTGCTTGAGTGCAGGAGTACGAGACTGCAGTGAGGTATAATTGCACCACTGCGCTTCAGCCTGGATGATGACAAAGTGATACCCTGTCTCTAAAACCAAAAAGAAAGAAAAAGAAAATAAGAAAGATAAAAATAAATAAACTAGTCGTTCATCACATAATCCTTTGAGAAGAACAAAAAATAAAGAAACTAAAAGCAGAATGAAATAGAAAATAAATATAATAGACGATCAATTTTTTTTAAATGAATTATTTTAAGAGAGCAATAACATAAGCAAATTTTTGCCAATTCTTATAAAGATAAGAGAGAAAAAAGAAAAGTAATAAACCTTAGAAAAAGGAAATGAACAAATTAGAATTTCAACAGTGGCTCTCCTTATAAGAGATTATGTAAATTTTATACCATTATGTTTGAAAATACAGATAAAGTGGATGGTTTTCCAGAAAAATATAAATTTTCCATATTGACTTAAGGAGAAATAAGAGA
This sequence comes from Cephalopachus bancanus, assembly GCA_027257055.1. Taxonomy (NCBI): domain Eukaryota; kingdom Metazoa; phylum Chordata; class Mammalia; order Primates; family Tarsiidae; genus Cephalopachus; species Cephalopachus bancanus. The sequence continues at coordinate 3,482,054 of JAPVLO010000232.1, forward strand.
TAGAAACTGAATGATTCAATAACCATAAAAGTAATTTAACAGGTAATCAAATATATCTATCCTTTAAAAGGCTCAGTCTCAGACAGTTTATAGGCAACTTTGACCAAACTTTAAAGAAATAGATAATTCTTATTTTATATAAATTATTTCAGGAATAGAAAAAAATGGAAAGTATTTCAACTTGGTATACAGAGAGAAAGAACAAAAAAATTTACATGACCATAAGCAGAGAAATATCCTAAATAATATAGCATAAAATAAAGATACCTGTGTGTGTGTATACACATACATTTCTCACATACCCACACCATAGCCAAGTATGATTTAATCTCATTAATATAAGGATATTTGTAATATTAGAAAATCTTGTAGTATTCTACACTAACAAATGAGGAAATTGACATTGATATATGCTTTAAAAATCTGCTCAAGGCCAGGCATAGTGGCTCATCCCTGTAAGCCCAGCACATTTGGAGGCAATGCAGAAGTTCAAGATCAGCCTAGGTAACATAAGGAGATCCTGTCTTAAAAAAAAAAAAATTTTGGCTGGTCACAGTGGTGCACATCTGTAGTCTCAGCTACTCAGGAGGCCGAGGCTGGAGGACCATTTGAGCTCAAGAGTGTGAGGCTGCAGTGAGCTATGATGGCACCACTGCAACCTGGGCAACAGAGTGAGACTCCATCTCTTAAAAAAAAAAGGTAAAAATGAAATTATCAGGAAAACATCTGCTCAAATTCAACTTTATTCAACAATTTCTGATTAATGTAAAGGCCTCAAAACAAAATAGTAAAGGGAGAAACATCCTTAACTTGAGAAAGGAAGTCTACTGTCACCTCAGCACAAACAGTAGGACTTCGGGTAGAGCATTAGAAAGTTTCCCACTGACATCTGGATGAGCGGCAGTTGTCTGTATCCGCTCAGCTATTCAACCTCACATGGAGCTTCCAGCCAAGAATTGGAACTGATTATGGTAAGTGCAATTGCTGGGTCATAGGTGCATTTTTGATAAATGCTCCACTTTCTTCCCAATATAGTAGCATGCTAAATGTGTTTTCAGTATTATGAATACATAAATATTGTTTACTGCTGAGCTACCCCATGTCCCATAATTACACTTACTTTCTTGCACAAAATTTTCTTTTTCCTGGAGTTAAAAATAAACTCATATTTTCTTTTTTTTAGTTTATTTTTTATTTCTATTTTTTAATTTGAGAGCTGTGGGGATTTACTACATAAGTAGGTTGCATGCAGGTGAGGGTGGGCTTCTAGCAGGCCCTCTCTCCCCCAATAGATGAAAACACATACTTAATTGTCTTTGAACCTAGAATTTCACTCTTTCATACAATTACGAGAAATGTAAAAATGCCAAGGCAAAGAATTTTTCTCATCATCAAATTCATCAGAAAATAGTTCCATTCTACTTTGTATTTCCCGGAAATGCTCCTTCCGGCATCTCCACCTCCCTGCTCCCATCTGGTCCCTCTCTTGTTCTGGTTCTCTGGGAAATAAATCTCTCATCTCCTGCTCCAGTAGGTAAGCAAGCATCCGGGATTTGAAGTTGACGTGGGGACAGACGAATGGCACTATTGCTGTGCCTGTTTTTATTCCTTTACCCCTCTCCTGCCTTCCAAAGAACCCAGTGCTTCCAATGCTTGATGTCGCTGAGCTTTGTGAACTCATTTATCATTTTTTACCCACTTTTCCATCTTCGTACAGTGTTGCTGGGGGTTATCCACGACAAAATAGAGTTTGTGCTTTTGTTCACTGTTCTTATTAAAGTGGTGGGGTAAGCCGGGCTCGGTAGCTCAGCCTGTAATCCCGCGCCTTTGGGAGGCTGAGGTGAGTGGATTAGAGACCCGCCTGGGGGGCGAGACCTCATCTCTACAATAAACCAAAAACTCAGCCGGGCGTGGTAGCGCATGCCTGTAATTCCAGCTACTCAGAAGGCTGAGGCGGAAGGATCGCCGGAGCCCAGCAGGCGAGGCTGCGGTGGCCGGGGGCGGCAATTGCACTCCAGTCTGGGCGACCGAGTGAGACTCCAAAAAAAAAAAAAAAGTTGTGGGGTAATTCCCAAGAGGAGAAAGAAGGTATGTTAATCAGGGTCCAGAGAGCAAACACATGCCATACTAAACTTTGGATGATTGCAGGAATGTCCAATAAATGGACTGTTTACAAGGCTATGAGCTGGAGGCAGAGAAACTGGAGGGCATCCTGCCGTGCCAGGAAGTAGAGCAGAGCTGTGGACCACCTAGCCTCCAGACCGAAAGGGGAGAGAGAGAGCGAAGAACTGGAATAGAGAGTCAAGCAGAGACGCCATCTTGAAAGAGCAGCAGTGACCTTCACTGAGGTGACTCCACAGGAAGGCAACAAAAGGACCTCATCTTGCTTCCTCATGCTGCTCCTCCCTCTCATCTCCTGGGAGTGAACGGAAGGTCTCCATGAGTGCAACTCAACTGGGAGCCAGAGGGCAAGCAGGCCCACTGAGGGTTGTACATACATGTCAATCCCCTTGGGGCAGAAAACAGGGTAGAAAGAGGAGAAGAAAGGGTATGGAGGGTTAGACAGAAGGTATTTGGCACATGGGTGGAATTCTCTTCTGCAACTATTTTAAAACTAGAAGTTTGGTACCTTGGCTGCAAATGTTCTCTCTCTTTTAACACTTAAATTGATGTTAAGGTCTGCATTTATATCTTAAACCAGATTTCTCTTTTAAAATCTAAATTTGCAGCTCAACTGCCTACTTAATAGCTTCACCTGTGTGTCTAACTGACATCTTGAGTAGAACATGTTCAAAACAGAATTCTTGGTTTTTACCCCCAAATGTGTACCTCCTCAGCCTTCACAGAACTAGCAATAGTGCTACACAACTGTCCAAGTCAAAAATCTAAGAATCACCATTAATTCTTCTCTTTCTCTCGTGCTTTACTTACAATACTGTTGAGTCTACCTTCGAAATATGACTTGACTCATACAACTTCTCTCGCTCTGTGCGGCCACCATCTCTTGTCCCAATTATTATTTAAAAACATCTTCTAGTTAGTTTTTCTGTTTGATGGTCAAATCTCAGCCCACTTGATTTCTTGGTCAAGGAACATTTGAACTAGTTGGTATTTATTACTGGACTGGTTGCATTCAGCTGTTCTCAAACTCTGTGATTAACTTACTCAATCTCTTTCACTGATCTTTACATTTCTCTCTTTTGTTGTTTTTTGTTTGTTTGTTTTTGAGGTGGAGTCTCACTCTGTTGCCCAGGCTGGAGTGCAGTGGCACACTCATGGCCACCTCAGCATCGACCTGCTGGGCTCCAGCGATCCTTCCACCTCAGCCTTCCAAGTAGCCAGAACTACAGGCATTCGCTACCACTCATGGTTAATTTTTGATTTATTATAGAGACGAGGTCTCGCCAAGTTGCCCAGGCTGGTCTTGAACCCATGGGCTCAGGCAATCCATTCACTTTGCCCTCCCAAATTGCTGAGATTATAGGCTGAGCCACCAAGCCCAGTAATCTTTACATTTTCAGTTTTAATGTATCAGCAGTTATGCCATGTTTTATTTGGGTTTCGAGCATTTTAATGCATGTTGGACTCACTAACACCAGGTAATGGTTTGATGACTCCATATTTAATGCCTAGTGTCTAGACTCTGAAGGAACTAAGGAAGAGAAAAATTAAGTAATCCAAAATATGGAAAGTTTCAACATTCCTTGGAGAGAGTATTTAATGGGCGCAAAATTTATTTGGGATGATTAAAAAATTCATGAATGGTGGTGATGATTGCACAATGCTGTGAATATCTTAAAGCCACCAAATTGTACACTTAGCAATGGTTAAGATGATAATAAGTTTTATTTTGTGTGTATTTTGCCACAGTAAAAAAAAATTTTTTAAGTACCAACATCTTGATTTGTTATCAGGAAAGAAAAATAGAAGATTCCCTAACATGTTGTAAATTAGAGCCCAAAGTCTGTAATGTCATTTAGACCAGAGACTATTTAATAAAGTTCTCTTACCTCATCCCCACCCCGACTCCTCCATTCCCAGGAGCCCAACCCAGTCTCTGGAATATGGCAGGCCTTCAGTAAGCATTTATTAATTGTATTTTGAGTGTTCATACTGGTGATGAAATAGTAGTAAGTAGAGACTGAAATGGACCTCTTCTCATAGGAGGGACCCAGTTCTGGTCATCACAGTCATTCTCCTGTTCACTTTTCTGTTTTTGAGCCTTTTGCTACCCAGAAGTCCATTTCCATTGCATCTTTTCCTCCACCATGCTCTCTCCATTTTCTTTAACCATTGCTTCAATGTCTTGCTTTCTCTCATAAATCACTCCTGTCACTCTCAGATCAAGATCTAGACATAATCTGTAAACCACCTTCTAGTGTGGGTCTTGAATCCACACCATGTCACACTTGGTAAGTGTCTGCCCAGCCTGGCCTCATTCTGGACTTTCACAATGCACATGGGGTGATCTGCAGCCTGTCCCGACCTCTTTCAGAATCGAGGAGGAACCAGTCCTTCCTTTAAACCCACCCCTCACCACCTCAATTTGGATTTGTTGCTGCTGTGTTGGACCCTTAAACCCCATCCCATCCAAGCTAACTTTCAGCTAATTCTCCCTTCCACAAACTGTCTCCCATGGGTACCCCACCCATACACCTTGTCAAATGTAACATGAACAGTGCAGTGTGCTGATCAGTGAAGTGCTGCCAGGTACTCAACAACCAGCTCTGCAGGCAACACAAACAAAATAATGAACAAAGAAACAACAAAAACCACTTGATTTGGAGCATTTTCTTATTTCTGTGGTGTAAAAATACGTACTCCGGCCAAGTTCAGTCAATCGATGTGATGTCACTGAATGTGGAATTGGGGAGAGATGCACAGTAGCACATTATTTTATCATATTTTCACCTGTGCCAGTCAGCCTCTAAAATGCCAATCCTGGTGTTCACGCCCAGTGTTTATTATCCTCTCACATTATTCTGGGTTGCTTTATATAATCAATAGAATATGGCAGAAGTGATGCTACATTACTCTCAAAGTTGGGCTGTAAAAGACACTGCAGCTTCTGTCTTGGTCTCTTTCTCTTTGTTGGATCACTCACGCTGAGGAAAGTTGGCTGCCATGCTGTGAGTAAATTGATGGAGAAGCCCACAAAGCAAGAACCGAGGCCTCCAGCCAACAGCCATGTGAGTCAACATTCTTGGAAGGAAAATCTTCAGCTCCAGTCAAGCCTTGAGATGGCTACAATCCCAAATGACATCTTGATGACAGACTCGTGAGAAACCCTGAGCCAAAACCACCTAATTAAGCTACTCTCAGATTCCTGACTCACAAACTGTGCAAGCTAATTTATGTTTGTTATTCTAAATTGCTGAATTTTGGGATAATTTGTCATGCAGCAACAAATAACTAATACTCTATCATACAAATAAAAGAGATATAAATGCTCTCAAGAGTTTAGAATTAGTAAAGTAATAAAAGTAACATAATTAGAAAATGCCATGTTTTGAATATTTGTTACATATGTCTTTAACATAATATATGTAGTTATACATTTATATAATTAAAAATTAATAATAGTTGTGTTTAAGAGATAGTTTTTTTAAAAATTCAAAAATTTAACAATTGGTTTTCATCAGTCCATGTAAGCGAGTTCTAGTATACCACTGACTCATCCAGTGGTTGCCAAAGTCTTTTGATTGCATATTCCTGTCTGTAACAAGGCTATGAGCTTATAATTGCAAAATATTTGTAGTTAGCTTTACATTATATACACTTACTCCTCTACAAATATGGTTGTAATATTTTTAAGGGAAAAATAAACTATATTTTAAAATAAAATTTATTTAGTTTACTTGTAGTATACAATTTTTTATGTTTAGTGGGCAGCAACTTTTTAAAAGCAATAGGAATGCGTCAGCTCTGCTAGGCCACCACTGTTTTCAGATGTAACGTGGCTGAACTAGAGCTCATGCCAGCCAAAGAAGTGCTGGTTTCTTATTGTTTCCTTATGCTCATGTTATTAAAACTCAACTCAGTTCATACTCTTGCTGCGGGAATATTTTAAAGCTACTTCTTCATTTTGTGGATTAAAAGTAAACCTAATCTATAAGACCAAGGAACTATTTACATGCAAATTGTGATATTTCACAATTCTATGAAAAAGAATAAATGAGAATGAGGGCGGTCTTAATTGGTTTGTGTTGCCAAAAAGGAACACCTGAGGATAGGCAATTTAGAAAGAAAAGAGGTTTCTTTGGCCCACTGTTCTATAAGCTGTGCAAAAAGCCTGGTGCCAGCATCTTCATGGCTGCTGTCAAGATCCTCAGGCTGCTTTCACTTATGATGGAAGGTGAAGGGGAGCTGATGTGCATAGAGATCACATGGCAAGAGTGGAAGCAGGAAAGCCAGACATATGAGGTACCAGGCTCTTTCTAATAACCAGTTCTGGGACATAATAGTGAGAACTCACTCACCTACTCACCCCCACACTGAGGGAGGGCATTCATCTGTTCATGAGGATCTACCCCAAGACCCAAATACATCCAACTAACCCCACCTCCAACATCGGGGATCAAACTCCAACATGAGATGCAGAGGGGGACAAACATCTAAGCTGTAGCAGAGTCAATCCCAACTCACTTTGCAACTCCCATGTTTCCCAGGACACTTGCATACCACTAGTGACAATTTACTGAATGGACCAGTCCAGAGGGCATTAACAAGCCATGTATTAAATATTCAAATTTAACTTATTTCATTTTTAAAGGGAAATAAAGAAATGCTTTATTATTTTTCTTTCTACACCAGTGGATCATTTTCGCCAATCCCTGGAACATCACGTGTCTCCCCTCACACCCTCACCTCCCCCTTTAGAGTCCTGTGGTCCAATCCTTTGCTGGCAATTAGTGCTGACAAGTGGTGTTAAGTGCCTTGTAGGACCTCCCTCAAAGCTTCTGAGAGGCACAGTCCCTTCTGTAAGAGGAAGGGAATTTCTGCACCTTGGATTTACAGAGCTGGATTGAATGCAGGGACTATAAGAACATAAGGGATATATGGTTAAAAAAAATGCTTAGCTATCTTGGGAGTTGAAAAAACGAAACCACGTGAAGAATGTTTTAAAAACAAAACAAAACAAAAACCTAACATGGGTGATGAATTGTCAGAGTTGTGGTGCTTGGCTGAAAGCAAATGTCCAAAAAAGCAAGATGAAGAAATTCTTCACAAACATCTTTTGAGGCCCTGAAGTTTCCTTTTCTGGGAAGATTTAATAGAAGCATAAGGCAGTCACTTATTCTCCTGCATAATATCCATAAAAGTGTTATTCCTTCGTCCCCCTAAAAAAGTCTTTAAAGATGATCATTCAAATACATATTTTTCTGCATATTATAAAGTGATTTGCCACTTCTTTTGTGTTTTGATAGATGTTTCCTAGTGTTTAGTTTCAGAATGTTTCCTTTTATACATCTGAAGCATTGCCATGTCTTCCAGACTCTAATGTGGCTTTTAAAAGAGAGTATCACTCTGTCCCCAACCACTACTTGTTCTCCAAGGGAGGGTTTGACTTGGGGAAATTGGAAGTTATTGATGATTTATACTGGAGGTAGCACTTAGCCTACCTAGTTAAGTTTCTTTATCATTGTTATAACCCCTTTGACTAGTTGCTGGGGTTGGGGCGAGAATATATTGACAATGTTCCTCTTTTTGATTTTTATTTTTGAGTTGGAGTCTCACTCTATCACCCAGGCTGGAGTCCAGTGGCATGCTCATGGCCACCCACCCCAGTGTCAACCTGCTGGGCTCCGGTGATCCTTATGCCTCAGCTTTCCAAGTAGCCAGAACTACAGGCGCATGCTACCACGCCCAGTTAATTTTTTAGTTTATTTTATTGTAGAGACGAAGTCTCACCAAGTTGCCCAGCCTGGTCTTGAATCCCCGGGCTCAGGCGATCCTCTCACCTCGGCCTCCCAAAGTGCTGGGATTACAGGCTAAGCCATCACGCCTGGGCTTAGCAAAGGCCAGCACTTTGGGAGGCCGAGAGGAACGCCTGAGCCCAGGGGTTCAAGACCAGCCTGGGCAACTTGGTGAGACCTCGTCTCTACAATAAATCAAAAAATAAGCTGGGCATGGTAGCACACACCTGTAGTTCTAGCTACTTGGAAAGCTAAGGTGGAAGAATCACCTAAGCCCAGCAGGTAGAGGCTGCGGTAGCGGTGAGTGTGCCACTGTACTCCAGCCTGGGCGACAGAGTGAGTCTCCAACTCAAAAAAAAAAAAAAAAAGGAAAAAAGAAAGAGATCAAAGCCTCTATTAGGTGTGGTAAAATAAATGCCATAATCATCGCCCTTCATACTTAAAAAGTACTTTCATATACATTTCTCACTGGAGCCTGCCTGCAGGCCTAGATTGAAATTATTTGTGTTTACTGTTGGAAAAATCTGAGGTCAAGTGGCTTACCCAATTTACACAAAGCTTATTTCAAAAGACACGGCAGGTCCCATACACTGTGAAATACGACAAAAAGAGACAAATGGCGCATTTTTCTTTCTCTTTTGCTTCATGTTTTCACTACCTCCCTAACTCCACCTGGCCCAGGTTGAGGTGAGTTGACAGTCCTCATTTACTTTCTAGTTGTTTTGAGAAGACTCCTGAACAAAGTCAAATCTCAGGGGCAGGACAAAAAACCTAGAAGAAGGAGACAGGCTTATCGGCAGACATAAACCACGAGGATGATTGCCAACAGAGGGGCAGACAAGGTTAACTAGAAATCTATTTGGCAATAAAGCAGAAAGAGGCAGCACAGGAGGATCAGAAAAGAGATGGGAGTCAAGAAAACCCCAAAATCTCGGACCGCTGTCTCACTTTTCCCTAGCATCTTAGTGCCAGTTGAAAAGTGGCCCCACCACGTTAGACTCCATAAGCTAGATGAACCATATAAATTCTCTGAACCTTAGCTTCCCTCAACACACATCCACAATATAGAATTGCCAGATAAAATATAGGGCACACAGTTAAATTTGGATATCACATTTAAAAATAAATGCCTTTTTGAACTTCACAGCAAACTGAATGGAGTTGGAGACCATCATACTAAGTGATCCATCACAGAAAAAAAGAAATGGATACTACATGTTCTAACTCATAAGTGGATGCTGAACACTAGTCACATTAGCACAAAGGAGGAATCGGTGGTCGCTGGACACTAGTGGGGGGTGGGGAGCATGGAACAACACAAAGGGTACTTGGTCCTATACCGGGGGAGTGAGGGCCAGTTGGAGGACCAAACTTCACCTGCAGGCAGCCTACTTGTGGAGTTAATCCTTATGTGTACCCCACATCTCTATAATAAAACAAAATAAAATTTAATTTAATTTTAAAATCCTTTTTTGACTAAGTATACCCTACGCAATATACAGAACATACCTATACTAAAAAATAATGCTCTTTGTCTGAAATTCAGGTTTAACTTGGTGCCTGTATTTTTATTTATTAAACCCGGTAACCCAAACCGAATGAAACTTCCGGTCCACTTGCTACCACTGAATGTAATCTGACATCGTTGCTATCCCCTGCTGGCCTCTGTTGGAATCGTCGTTTTCTTGAGAGTGCAGTGTCCACTCAGATGCTGAGAAAAGTGTTTCAAGTAGGTGTATCTTGGAATTTGTTCTCTCCTTACCTGAATGCCAGATATGTTCAACCCCCTCCTCTAGCATCACCGTAACGTCCTTTGCCTAACTAACTTTGCCTAAATGTCCAGTTCAATCATAATCTGAACTCTGTGTCTACCTCCTATGGACCACACAGCATAAGCCTACAAAGGTTTGATCATCAACATCAGGATTTTCCCTACAAATTCTGTCACAAAAAGTGTGTGGAATCTCCTTCCCTGGGAGTTAGTTCATTTGCAAGAGTTCAGCTCAAACGGATGGAATTCAGACTTCCCAAATGGAGGCGGAAGTAGCAGACAGCTCCTTGGACTACATTGATTACATTTTTATTTTCCATATCCCATTCTCCATTTGACTAGGGAAAGCATATGAAATTGGACTTGCAGAGATGCTAACCTAACTCACACACTGAGTAGAGAGATACTCCTCTCCCTGCACTATGCCGTGACCCTGATCTATTAGTAGCCCCCATATTAAAAGCCAACAGAAAGTACAATAGCTTTGTGAATCCTTGGTATACAGAAAAGACCATTCAGCGAATAAAACATTGCTATGGAATGTATTGAATTTTAATGATTAAAATATAAATCTATCTTTATTGTTTCTCATTGAGGTGAAATTCACTTACAACTGGCCATTTTAAAGTGGAAGATGTAGTAGATTTTAGTCCCAAAACATTTCCGTTGCTGCAAAGTTAAACCTCTTTGCCATTAAGCAGTCATTCCCCATTCCCACCTCCCTGGGCCTCTGGCAACCACTAACCTGCTTTCTCTCTGAATTTGCCCATTCCAGATATTTTCTATAAGTGAAATCACATGCTGTGTGGCTTTTGTGCCCAACTTCTTTCATGTGGCACAATGTTTTGAAGGTTCATCCATGTTATAGCAGGTATTAGTACTTCACTCCTTTTTGTGGCTGAAAGACATTTTCCTTACATTTTTAAGCTCAGATTACAAATCTTATTCTTCTGTTTTGCATAATTAGCAAATTTTGAATAATTTCTTTTAAGCCAATTGATTAATATTATCTATTGACATAATTAAAATCCCTTTAAAACTTCAAATAGTATGTGTATATACATTTAGCATGTTCAATTTTCTTTAACATATTAACGAACCTTTTAATGAGAATACAGCATACATAGAGAAAAACACACAACTCCTCTGTGTGTGACTACATGAATTCTCACAAAATGAACATGCCTACGAAGTGACCACCCAGACCAAGGAGAGCGTGACTAGCATCGCCGAAGGTCCTCCTGCCCCTTGGCGTCTTCCTGGGAAAGAACTGTCTTCAGGTCCCGAGTCTCTCTGACTTTCTGTGGAAGATGTACACGCCCACTGCATTTCCTACCATGTTTGCCAGTCGCTTGTCTTCCTCAACAGAAATGGCTGTGGAGTGCAAAGACGATTCAGAAAGAGCCCCAGGTTGGCCTTGTGGCTCTTGGTATCCCCAACACTCTCCCCAGACAGATTCTTCCCTTTGTGCTGAGTAGACAGCTCACATTGCCCTGAGTGTGAAGGAACTGGAAGTAGAAGAGAATGACACTGAATCTATTATAACTGTGTTTATGCCAAAGAGCACCTGCTATTAGCATATACAAATGTCCCACAGTTGTGTGGGCATTTAATCCTTTTGTTATGAAAATGCTTTAGGTATTGCGAGGTGTAGGCAGGAGAACTCAACGGATTGTATTAGTTATTTATTTTTAATTTTTTTCTTTTTTTTTTATTGTGAAGTTGTGAGGTACAGTTAAGGGTTAGGTATACAATTGCGTTTCATTCAGGCACCCTGTTGATATGGGATGTTTCCCAGTACCCAGACAGATATTTGCTACTGTTAATCCCATCTCCCTCCCCCCACCATAGTTTCCCAGTACGGTCAGTCATTTTCGTATAGTATTGCATTGGATGTTTAAGGTCCATTATATGAGTGAGAACATGTGATACTCGGATCTTTGTTTCTGTGAGCGGTCACTCAGTATTATAGACTCTAGTTCCATCCAGGTTGCTGCGAAATTCATGATTTTGTTCTTTTTTATGGCTGCATAGTATTCCATCGTGTATATGTACCACATTTTTTTAATCCAGTCCTCTTTTGACGGGCAGCATGGCTGTTTCCAGGTTCTTGCTATTGTGAACAATGCTGCGATAAACATACGTGTGCAGGTATCTTTTTTATAGAGTGATTTGTGTTCTTCAGGATATATTCCCAGTAGGGGGATTGCGGTGACATATGGGAGGTTGGTATTTAGAGCTTTGGGTGTGGTGAAAATTTTTTTTTCTTTTTTTGGAGACAGAATTTCTCTGTTGCCCAAGCTGGAGTGCAGTGGTGCAATCACAGCTCATTGCAGCCTCTCTAACTCCAGGGCTCAAACTATCTTCCCACCTCAGCCTCCAGAGTAACTGGGACTATAGGTGCCTATCATCACACCTGGCTAATTTTTTTTATGTTTTAATTTGTGCAGAGATGATTTCTTGCTGTGTTGCCCAGGCTGTCCTGGAACTCCTGGGCTCAAGTGACCCTCCCACCCTGTCTTCCCAAAATGCTGGATTATAGACATGAGCCACTGCACCAGATTTCAGTGGACTTTAATAGCATTTGCTGTTAAGGGTTCCTTGGGCCAAATCAGGTAAATAGCACACCCTTAGAAAATTTGATGCCTTGAGAAGAATTATTTCTATCCTGAATGAACTTTTATAGCAGCAGTTAGATGATCAGAAGACTCAGAGCTAAGATAAATGCAGAAAATAGTGAAGAGCTCAGGTAGGGAATACAGGCTGGAGCCATCCAGTAGAAAGCACTGGAAGCCAGGGATGGATGTGTTGTCAGGCAACCCTGGTTGGTTTTCATGAAGGAAAACCCATCTGATACGAATCATCTTCCCCTTCTTGTATCGTTTTTTTTCCCACAGGGGACTTCTGACAGAGGCCCAAGACTGATGAGTGGTTTTTCACACCTGCGACTCCTTGGGGGCTACAAATCTGCTAGAGAGACCCTCCATCAGCACCCCTGCTGCTGTGTCCTCCCCCCACCCCACGGAGTCACTGCAGGCCCAGCCTCCACTTCATGAATGATTCTTTGTGTGTGATCCACAGCAACAACAACAATAATAATAGCTCACAGTATTTATCATGTTTCTGACACTGTTCTAAGTGGTTTCTAATCTTCACAGCAACCCTCAAAGTTAGTACTATCACCACCCCCATTTTACAGATAAAAAGACGGGGCCAGGCTCAGTGGATCAGCCTGTAATCCCAGCACTTTGGGAGACCAAGGCAAGTGGATTGCCTGAGCGCGTGGGTTCAAGACCAGCCCGGGCAACTTGGTGAGACCTCGTCTTTACAATAAATCAAAAATTAGCCAGCCATGGTATCGCACACCTGTAGTTCTGGCTAATTGGAAGGTTGAGGCAGAAGGATCGCTGGAGCCCAGCAGGTTGACGCCGGGGTGGCAGTGAGCGTGTCACTGCACTCCAGGCTGGACAACGGAGTGAGACTCCCAACTCAAAAAAAAGAGACAGAGAGAGAGATGGAGACACAGAGAGGTCAAGTAACCCACCCAAAGTCACCACCAGCTGATAAGTGAAAGGGGATTCACAGTCAAGGGGTCTACTCTAGGGCCCATGTTCTTGACTTAATCTGCACTCTTCTAATTCTCAGTCTTAAGAACTTTCATCTCCTCCATCAAAGTTGCTTTTTGGCACCTACCTGCAGATCTCTAGGCTGCTGTTCCAAACCTGGGATGAGTTTTTTTTCCTGCCCCTTATCATCAGGGTCCTGGGCAGTGGCTCTGAAGTAGGGTTACCTTCTGCTGCTCCTCATCTGTGTTTCAGGCGACACAGGTGGGAGAGCCTGCATACTGTCTCACCTGGTTATTCACCAGTCATTCATGGAGTCCATCTCGGGCAGAGCACTGGAAGGACTCGAGATGCACAAGACACACAACTTGGCATAATGCTCCTCCATCCCACCTGGATCCTGGGGCATCCATGGGAGGAGGTGGAGCAGAAAAGGAGAATGTTAAGAAATGGCATCCACCGGGCTTGGTGGCTCAGCCTGTAATCCCGCGCCTTTGGGAGGCTGAGGTAAGCGGATTGCCTGAGCCCGCGGGTTCGAGAGCCGCCTGGGCAGTGAGACCTCATCTCTACAATAAATCAGAAAATCAGCCGGGTGTGGTAGCACATGCCTGTAATTCCGGCTACTCGGAAGGCTGAGGCGGAAGGATCACCGGAGCCCAGCAGGTCGAGGCTGCGGTGGCCGGGAGCGGCCACTGCACTCCAGTCTGGGCGACAGAGTGAGACTCCAACTCAAAAAAAAGAAAAAGAAAAAGAAAAGAAATGGCATCCTCCTCTCCAGCTCTGTTTGGCTACAAGCTTCATCTCTTACTCTATCCTGGAATCTTTGGAGCAACAGAAAAGCCACCCCTTTCTTGTGTCTCCTTTTTGCCTAGAAAATGGAGCTCCCTTGACACTTCCCCCCCCACAGGCTACTGAGATCTAGCGCAAAATAACAAAACGTTACCATCACATCCACAGCACACAATGCCCTTTCGGAACGATTGCCTGTAGACTTACTGCACAGAGCAAAGCCCTCTGGGAACCAGTGCTTACAACGAAAAATGGTTTATTATTATAATGGAGTGTTCAATTACTTGCTCTGATGAGAGGTGGAGGGGTTTCTAAATTCAATGTGTTAATTTAGAGCTTGGGGGAGGGAAATAATTAAAGACGTAGGCCACCTATGGGTGCTACATAATGTGGATGATATAGTGTGCTTATAATGGGAATGCGATGCATTTTATTTATACAGTCTCTAGCTGCAAAGAGTATATTAGGTATTTTGTAGTGTGGCTCAGCCGCCTAAAAACAAACAAGATTAAAATCAGCAATAAAGCAGATCAGGAGAAGCCAGTGAAATTCAGTAATAAATTTGATGCAAAACCAATGTGATATGCCAAAGGCCATCTAGAGTTTGCTACAGGCTGACGCCTGTGTTTCTTACTTCTGTGATACAGGAGGATACAGGAGGCAAGGTTGATGACCGTGAAGCAGAGGTCAGCTAGGAGCACTTCCCACGGGATGAAGAGCAATTCTGGTTTTGTGGAGGAGAATGGAATGTTCATGGCCTAAAGGTTTTCATGAAAACTGTGTGTGTGTGTGTGTGTGTGTGTGTGTGTGTGTGTGTGTGTGTGTGTGCGCGCGCGCGCGTGCACTTAACTTCTCATAGTCATTCATTCCTGTGTGACTCAGAAGCCTGATGGCCAGGAAACCCTTCCTGCGGAAATCCGAATCATCTTGTGGGGTTTTCCACTGATGTTTTCTTTTGTTTCTCCCAGGCTTCCAGCCTTTTAAAACCTGTACCAATTACTCCTGCAACTCCTCATGTTAATGCTACATAGCTTACTAGACAGAAATAAGGCCAAGCATGGGAGAATATGGACTTAATGGTGATAGGGGATCCATTGGGCCCAGATATCTCAATGTAATCACACTTAGAAAAATTCCCTCTTTCCCAATTCTATGAAAATGGCAGCAAAGATTTGCTGAGAAAGCCTGACAGTACTCAGGAAGAAAAATCACTGTTTTTCTTCAGGTACTTATATGAATCGAACCTAAAGCCTATCTTCAATGCCCTGGTAAGAACCTTTAACTCATGGGTTGAAGAGAATGGTTTGGTTCTTATTTTGTGTCCTGTTTTATGTGTTATAGACTGTGCTTACTGCAAATTCAGATGCATTCATCTGTTAAAGCTTTGCATCTGAGGACTGAGCATTATGTATTTTCTGTGGGAGATGTGCCTATCTGTCATAGATTCTAAAATTGATTTTCTAGTTGCTTGCTGCCCTTGTTAACATGGGTGCATGGGGAGGGTTAGAGCTCTTTTTCAGTGTCCTCTCAGTGTTCCCAGAGCACAGTGCATCCCAGTCTCTGTGTCCTCAGTTTTTAGTTTGCCACAGTTCACGTTCCTTGCACGGTGGCCATCCCAGGGCCATTTAGTGCCCGTTTGTGAGAAGTGTTGCTCCACGCTTGGCAGCTACACTAGCAGACCTTACTCTGAGCCACACCATGGTACTTCTGGGTAACACCATCCAACAGCGTCTTCTCCTGGCTGCCAAATACTCCAGGTGAAAGTTAGCTCCAGGTCAACTCTCTGACCTCTAACATGTGTGTGGGAACATGTAGCATTTATCTTTCTGCGCCCGACTTATTTCACTTAACATAACTTCCTCCAGGGTCATCCATTCAAACCTTACTTTGAAAATGTTCAAAGCTATCTACTGGAAGTTGCATTTTAGAACACCATAGTAACTTCAGGTTGCAATTATGCGCCACACTTTCTGGAGTGTGTCTACAGTGTGGACGTTACTTTCGTATTTCCTTAATGTTTCTCCATGTCTGGCTCTTTACTATATATGTATTAAATATTCAATAAATATGATGTTTCTATATACACCATTTACATTATTTGTTTTCTCTCACAACGTTGTTTCCTAAATTTTAAATTAACACATAATAATTGTACATTTCAATACATGTGTGCCACGTGTAATGTTCAGATGACAGTAATTAGCACATCCATCACTGCCAACATTTATCTTTTCTCTTTTTTGGGAACGTTCAAAATCTTTCTCCTCTAGCTACTGGAAAAGATATGATAAGTCATTAAACTGTAGTCACTCAGCAGTGCTATGGAACAATAAAACTCACTCCTCCTACCTAGCCAAAATTTACCAGCCTCTCCCCTTCCCTTCCTAGCTACTAGTGACACAATTCTACTCTCCACTTCTGAGATCAACCCTCTGATCTCTCACATGCGCGTGAGAAAATGTGGTATTTATCTTTCTTTGCCTGACATATTTCACTTAACATAACTTCCTCCAGGCTCATTCATTCACGTCTTATTTTGAAAATGTTCAAAGCTATCT
Organism: Cephalopachus bancanus; assembly: GCA_027257055.1. NCBI lineage: Eukaryota > Metazoa > Chordata > Mammalia > Primates > Tarsiidae > Cephalopachus > Cephalopachus bancanus. The sequence continues at coordinate 3,498,651 of JAPVLO010000232.1, forward strand.
ACAGAAAGTTTGGAAAAGCAGAGTAAAAACCTGTATTGGGCCAGGCGCAGTGGCTCACACCTATAATCCCAGCATTTTGGGAGGCCAAGGCAGGAGGACTGCTTGAGCTCAGGAGTTTGAGACCAGCCTGGGCAACATAGTGCGACATCATCTCTAACAATGACAACAACAACAACAACAACTTGTATACTTTCACCTAAACCTAGCATTTGTTAATTTTTCAATGGTCACGTTTGCTTTATCTGTTTACATATACCTTGTTTTCTTCTAAGTACTTTGAAAATTAACTGTAGAAATCAGGACATTTCATCTGTAAATATTTCAACACACATTTCAAAAAATAAGGACTTTTTCTTCTGCTTAGCTATTATGACATCTAGGAAAAAATAATAATATGTAGTCCATAGTTAAAATTCCATAATCACTCAGGAGACTAAGGCAAGAGAGTTACTTGAGGCCAAGAGTTCAAGACCAGCCTGGGCAACATAAACAAGACCTCGTCTCTAAAAAATAAAAAATTCCATAGTCATCTCAAAAATGTGTTTTAAAATAGTTGTTGCTTTGCTTTTTAAAAATAAAAAATTATAGGATGGTTCATGGATTGCATCTTGACTTTACATCCAAAGGTCACTTTGAGTGAATATGGAAATTCAAAGTCGTTCATTTACTGTTTCTGTCCCACAGTTCTTGGTAGTATATCTGGAATGATTATTTCTACTTAGAAAAATGATAGAGGAACTAGAGATACCAAGTTTAGAACACGTAGAACATGCCCTAGTAAATGTATCAGGTACTTGTTAGGGGGAGAAGCTAGGATTAGAATAGGGCCAATATTCTGGTGATGTGTACCCATATCATGTTTGTTAATACAGAAAAACTATTTACTGTTGGTACATTTCAGCACTCAATGCCTTAATTCCTTGTACCCCAAAACTGAGATGTTTGTTCTAATTGGTCAATATCTTGTCACATCATCTTTTTTTGGGGGGGTCAGAATCTCACTCTGTCGCCTAGACTGGAGTGCAGAGGCATGCTCACGGCCACCACAGCCTTAACCTGCTGGGCTCAGGTGATCCTTCTGCCTCAGCCTTCCAAGTAGTTAGAACTGCAGGGGCTTGCCACCATGCCGGGCTAGTTTTTGTTTTTTAAATTGTAGAGATGAGGTCTCACCAAGTTGCCCAAGCTGGTCTTGAATCCCTGGGCTCAGGCAATCCTCTCTCGCCTCCACCTCCCAAATTGCTGGGATTAAAGGTGTGAGCCACTGTGCCCAGCCTTTTTTTTTTTTGAGTCTGCACCTCAATTTGTTGCCCAAGCTAAAGTGCAACAGCACCATCACACCATATTGCAGCCTCGACCTTGAAGGGTTAGGCAACCCTTCTGCTTCAGCCTCTTAAGTAGCTAGAACTATAGGTGTGTGCCACCACACACAGCTTTTTTTTTTTTTTTTTTGTAGAAACAAGGTCTTGCTATGCTGCCTAGGCTGATCTCAAACTCCTGGGCTCAAGCAATCTTCCTGTCTTGGCCTTCCAACATACTGGGATTATAGGTGTAGCTCTGCACCTGGCCATCATACCATATCTTAACTTTTAAAATATCACTCCAGATTAAAAGAAAGAAAACCTTGAATAGACTCATTCCAGATTACTCTGTGTCTATTTCAGTTCTACTGTCTGTTAACTGGGATTATTGTTTTTAAAAATGGCTTTAGAACTCATATTTTATCAGGTTACTCAATAGATTTAGGATTAAACAGTTCTCACTATTTAAAGTGTTAGCTTTCCTGTCATATCCATAATTTTCTGCATTTTGCTTTTCATTGTGCTCATACCAATCTATCATATATAAAAATCATATATAAAAATTTATATGTATATAAAATGTTTCCTCAAGGTAAACACATTTTCCCATGTTCACTTCAGCCAGAGAACCCAGCGTTCAGTGCCCAAATAAAAACCATAGTTATTATTTTATGAATGTTGGCACTGAACACATAACAGGTGGTAGTGACTGCTTCTTAAGCCTTGTGTGCACATCTGAGCATTTATTTACTTAATATTTTTGAAATTAAACATAGAAATTTCACAAACCTGTAAAGTTAAACAAATGTCATTTGTTTTGCATTTACTCAGTACATACAAGTGTTAACCAAAGCAGTGCTTCTGAGCAATTATTTACATAATCAAGGAATTTGATAAGATTTTGAGCAATAATTTCATTAAATTTTTTAAAGTTTTAGAATGTGTAAAAGTGACTGAACAGTTATAAAGGGATTCTGAGAGTCTGTATCAGAAATGTCAGTGAAATATTGGAAGAGATTTCTGGAGACTGAAAGGAACTATGGGCCGGAAATGTTAAAGAAAGAGAATGATTGGAAATGAAGAGTGAAATGCTGTAGAATTTCTCAAATAGTGACTAATAAGAAATGGGCTGCTGTCACCTCAGTAGAATGCAAATGGGAGCACTATGCAGAGCATGACAGTAGTGACAAAAGCAAAACGCAGTAAGTAAAAGTAAGAATGTTGGAATGATCAAGGTGTGCCAGAACTACGTGCTCAGCATAGGATAATCCCAGCACTTTGGGAGGCTGGGGCAAGTGGATTGCCTGAGCCTGAGTGTTCGAAACCAGCCCAGGCAACTTGGCGAGACCTTGTCTCTACAATAAAATAAAAAAAAATTAGCCAGGCTTGGTAGTGCGCACCTGTAGCTCTGGCTATTTGGAAGACTGAGGCGGAAGGATCGCCGGAGCCCAGTAGGTCGACGCAGAGTTGGCCGTAAGAGTGCCACTGCACTCCAGCGTGGGCGACAGAGACTCCAACTCAAAAAAAAAAAAAAGATTATTGTATTATAAGTTTCTTGTATTCTTACAAGAATATAATCCATTAATGTGTATATACACACTCAGAATATATATATTCAGTATATTTATTTATACTCAGAAAAGTGAACAACATATTTGCTAATAATATATTGGCTTCAGAAAAGTGAGTAAAATAAAATATAAAGCACAAAACTGAGTAAAACTAAATAATTATAAAACAAAGCTAATATCCATGTAACTACCGCCTAATCAAGAGAATGTTACCAGCCTTCCTCTGTTGCTACCTGTCCCTTTACCTGGAAGGTAACCATTACCTTGATATTTAACAATATAGTTTACCTTGCTTATTCTTTAAATTTTACATAGATGGAATTGTACGTTGCCCATTCTTTTGTGTCTTTGCTCATTCCATTTTATGTTTTTGAGATTCATTCATGTTGTTGTGTGCAAGAAAAGTTGGCTTTGTTTTCAAAGTTCTAGGGTCTTCTATTGTATGATTGTGATTTATGCATTCTCCTGTTTAGGGACATATCTCTTGTAACACCTAGTTTAGGGATATTATGACTAATACTGCTAGATCTTTTTCATGTCCTTTGGTGTGCATGTACCCATATAACTGGAAAAGAAATGTGTGTGTATGTACAATGTAAATAAGTCTTCATGTGTTATCACTCTCTCCACACACAATGACTTTTTTCATGAGTTGTTTTTTTTTTGTTTTTAATGTGAAACAGGACTGCTGGAAGCCAATTGGTCTTAGGGGACAATCAAATTATACTGTATAGGTAACTGTTTTTCACCTATCAGCTGAGTCAATTTACATTGATAATCTCTGTCCAATGGATGTACATTGTAGTACTGTTTGTACAATTAAAAAGCACAAAACACTCAAACGTCTAACAGTAGGAAGTTGATAAAATAATTATTCAACTAAAACATTAATAGTAGATTATGTAATAGAAAGGAGTAGAAAGTTGTTTATTGCTTAGTTTTTAAAATAAGGCCAAAAGCAAGATAGCATAGATAAAATCTTAGAATACAAAACAAAGTGTTAATAGTGATTATCTCTGAGTCGTGGGTAGTAGAATTATACAGGATTATTTTATTCATTTTGTTGCTCCATGTTAATTTTTTTCTATAATAAGAAAACTAACTGTAAAAATGTTAGTTTAAAAAGTGGGGCAGAATCTCTATGCTTTGTTAACTTGGACAGTGATAAATACCCAGGGAATCAGTGGTGCTTTACCTCTTTTTGTCATGACTATCTTTAATCTTCCTTCTCTGTCCAACTCTAATTCCTTTCTGGAATCTCACCTGATTTTTCTTTAATATTTTCTCATATCCTCTCTCTTTTCCTTTGTTCAGTTCTTGGCCTGAGAGCTAAGGGAACCAGAAGACTTTACTGAGAGCCCATTGCTACAGGAGATATCCTGGATGTCGTGAATCTGGACTATTTCCAGTAACTCATGCAGAGTAGTTGAAATCATTGACTGGATTCCCCTGGAATACATTTCCAACCTCTGGATATCCATGGAGCATTGCTATAACAAATAAAATGATCTCTGTGAATGGTTGAAAATTCTCTCAAAAGAGCTGAAGATAAATGGTGGTCGTGCTGCTGTAGCTAGTGCCCATTGCAATGGGAAACGTGATTTTTAGGGAATTGAATTTCTTGAGATACCAATACTTTAAATCATCAACTTCATATTTCATTGTCTCATACAAGTTTTTGTTGTTTATTTTTTAAAAAATCACTGGTAAGGCAGTTAAGGACAAATATGAGCATCAAATATGTATTTAAATAAAATCGAAAAGCTTTGGTGTTTTGGATTTTTGCCTCACCCCACAATAAATATCTATATGTATTTTTACAGAATAAGCACAGGGATTTTTGTATCATCTACAGTTTTATTTTTATGTGTGAAAAATTTAAACATAACATATTAGAAGATTTTACTCCAGACAGTACAAGAAATTTCAGACATGAAATTATGTTGCTGATTTCATTTTAATTTTCCTTCTAATTTCATACATCAAAATAAGTTTATGATCTATAATTCAATCAAAAATTATTTCTATTTTCATTATTGTTCCCAAAAGACAAGTTAAGTTTAAATTAATTCACCTAAACTATAAAGTCTGTTTAAAACTTCTAAAAGGAGCTGGGAGAAGTGACTCACATCTGTCATCTCAGCACTTTGGGAGGTGGAGACAAGAGGATTGCCTGAGCCCAGGGGTACAAGACCAACCTGGACAACTTGGTTGCCTCATCTCTACAACAAAATAATATAAAAAAATCTAACTGGTTTTTTTTTTTTGAGTTGGAGTCTCACTCTGTCGCCCAGACTGGAGTGCAGTGGCCGCTCCCGGCCACCGCAGCCTCGACCTGCTGGGCTCTGGCCATCCTTCCGCCTCAGCCTTCCGAGTAGTCGGAATTACAGGCATGCACTACCACGCCCGGCTGATTTTTTGATTTATTGTAGAGATGAGGTCTCGCTAAGTTGCCCAGGCAGGTCTCAAACCCGCGGGCTCAGGCAATCCACTCACCTCAGCCTCCCAAGGCGCGGGATTACAGGCTGAGCCACTGAGCCCAGCTAAAATTTAACTGTTAATGGTAGTACATGCTTGTGGTTCCAGCTCCTTGGAAGTCTGAGGCGGAAGGATTGTCTGAGTCTAGCAGGTTGAGGCTGTGATGGCTGTGAGCAAGCCACTGTAGTCCATCCTGGGCAACAGAGGGAGACACCAACTCAAAAAACAAACAAACAAAAAACTTCTAAAGGAAATACTGTGTTTAAATTATTTATCATTAGTTTGATGACTGTGCTGACTTTTATCAGGCTTTATGGCATAATTTCCTTAAGATCAGGTATTTTTGAGAGGCCATCTTAGACACTAATCAACAGTTAAGAGTTGTGGTGTGTAAATGTGTGTGTGAGTACTTAGGTGTGTTACTGACCTTTGGCCTTGAAGGGTAAACAGAATTTAAACCAGAATTTTTAAAAAGAACCCACAACTACTAGGGAGGCTGAGGAGGGTGGACCACTTTAACTCCGGAGTTCAATGCTGCCATGGGCTATGATCATGCCACTGCACTTTAGTCTGGGCGACAGAATGAGATCCCAACTCAAAAAATAATCCAATGCTGAATGTCCTACAAACATATCTTTTTTTTTTTTCAAATCTCACAACAACCCTGAAGATAGGTAGTCTATCTTCACTGGGTCACCCAGAAAGAGAACTACAAGCCAATATCTTTGATGAACACAGATGCTAAAATTCTCAACAAGATCCTAGCAAACTGGATTCAACAACACATCTCAAAAATCATCCATCACGACCAAGTAGGCTTCATCCCCAGGATACAAGCCTGGTTCAACGTTCATAAGACCATAAATGTAATTAAATACATCAACAGATGTAAAAATAAAAACCACATGATTATATCATTAGATGCAGAAAAAGCTTCTGATAAAATCCAGTACTCCTTCTTGATAAAAACCCTCAAACATCTAGGCATACATGGAACATACCTCAAAATAGTGAAAGCCATCTACAAGAAACCCACAGTCAGCATACGCCTAAACAGACAAAAATTGGAAAAATTTCCACTGAAAACTGGAACAAGACAAGGATGCCCACTTTCACCTCTCCTGTTCAACATAGTTTCAGAAGTCCTGGCTAGAGCAATCAGAGAAAAGAAGGCGATCAGGGATATCCAGATAGGTTAAGAGGAAGTCAAGTTATTTCTCTTTGCAGATGACATGATTGTATATCTCGAAAACTCAAGAGAATCTGCCAAAAACCTTCTGGCACTGATAAAGGAACTTGGCAAAGTCTCAGGGTATAAAATAAATGTACAAAAGACAATCGCATTTCTTTTTTTTTTTTGAGTTGGAGTCTCACTCTGTCGCCCAGACTGGAGTGCAGTGGCCGCTCCCGGCCACCGCAGCCTTGATCTGCTGGGCTCCAGTGATCCTTCTGCTCAGCCTTCCAAGTAGCTGGAACTACAAGCACACGCTATCACGTCCAGCTAATTTTTAAATTTATTGTAGAGATGAGGTCTCACCAAGTTGCCCAGGAGGGTCTTGAACTCATGGGCTCAGGCAATCCACTCACCTCAGCCTCCCAAAGCGCAGGATTACAGGCTGAGCCACCGAGCCCAGCTTGCATTTCTATACATTAATAATAAGCAAACAGAAACCCAAATAAAAAACACAATTCCATTTACAATAGCCACCAAAAAAAAAAAAAAAAAGAAAGAAATACCTTGGCATCTTCCCAACCAGAGACGTAAAACATCTTTACAATAAAAACTACAAAACACTGCTCAAAGAAATCAAAGATGACACAAACAAGTGGAAAAATATCCCATGCTCATGGATTGGAAGAACCAACACTGTTAAGATGTCCATTTTACCTAAGGCAAGCTATAGATTTAATGCAATACCCATCAAATTACCAGCAACATTCTTCTCAGACCTAGAAAAAACAATACAGGAATTCATATAGAAACGTAAACAACTAAGAATAGCCAAAACAATCCTCAGCAAAAAAAAAAAAAAAAAAAGAAAGAAAGAAAGAAAAAAAACAAAGCAGGAGGTATCTCACTCCCAGACTTTAAACTATACTACAAAGTTACAATAATCAAGACAGCCTGGTATTGGTACAAGAACAGGCATATAGACCAATGGAATAGAATTGAGATCCCAAAAGCAAAACCTCAATTTCTCAACCAACTCATCTTCGACAAAGTCTCTACCACCCACTACTGTGGAGAGGAGAACCTGCTCAGTAAATGGTGCTGGGAAAACTGGCTGACTACATGCAGAAGATTGAAACAGGACTCTACCTATCCCCATATACAAAAATTAACTCTTAATGGATCACAGACCTAATTGTAAAACCTCAAACTATAAGAACCTTAGAAAATGCAAGAGACACTCTTATGGAAGTTGGAACTGGCAACTGATTCCTGATCAAAACCCAAAGTGCCCAGACCATAAGAGATAAGATAGACAAGTGGGACCTCATTAAACTGACAAGCTTCTGCAAAGCTAAAGAAACCATCAAGTGAGCAGAAAGACAGCCTACAGACTGGGAAAAAGTATTTGCCAACTCCATGTCTGACAAAGGCCTAACATCTAGGATCTACAAGGAACTCAAATGTGCTGAAAAGAAAAAAACACCCAGCCCCATTATAAAGTGAGCAGAAGATATGAATAGACACTTCTCAGAAGAAGACATATAAGCAGCCAACAGATACATGAAAAGATTTTCAGCCTCACTAATCATCAAGGAGATGCAAATTAAAACTACACTGAGATACCACCTAACTCCAGTCAGAATGGCCATCATCAATAACTCAAAAAATAACAGATGCTGGAGAAGATGTGGTGAAAAGGGAATGCTTCTACACTGTTGGTGGGAGTGTAAACTAGTACAGCCTCTGTGAAAATCAGTGTGGCACTTCCTAAAACTCCCAAAAATTGACCTTCCATATGACTCTGCAATCCCTCTACTGGGAATATACCTGGAAGAACTCAGGTCACTCTATAAAAAAAATACCTGTATGTTTATTGCAGCATTTTTCACAATAGCAAGAACATGGAACCAACTGAGCTGCTCATCAAAAGAGGACTGGATTAAAAAAATGTGGTACATATACACAATGGAAGATTACGTAGCCATAAAGAACAAAATCATGAACTTCGCAACAACATGGATGGAATTAGACCTTATAATACTGAGTGATCTCTCGCAGAAACAAAGAGCTGAGTATCACATGTTCTCATTCATAAGTGGACCTTGAACAACTACCGTATTACTGTAGGAAAGGGATTGAAAGTAGTGGGAAACTGCGGGGAGGGGGTTGGGAGGTGGGAAGCTGGGATTGACAGTAGTCGATATCCACCTGGGGAAGGGGGGAGCACACCTCATCAGTAAGTGTACCTGCACAATGAACACTTGTACACCTGACCCTGAATTGTACCCCACAATTTCAAAAAAAATTTAAAAAAACCCCACCCAAATGTTGAATATGGGACTTAGAGACATTTTAGGTTGAGCAAAAGATGTAAGAAGAGTGTATTAGTACATTTTTCAATCCTATAAAGGAATACTTGAGGCTAGGTAATTTATTTCAGAAAACCAGTTTATTTGGCTTACGGTTCTGCAGACTGTCCAAGAAGTGTAATGCTGGCCTCTGCTTCTGGTGAGGCCTCAGAACGCTCACAATCATGGTGGAAGGGGAGGGGAGCCTCTGTGTCACATGGCAAGAGCAGAAGTGAGTGAGAGAGAAGGAGGTGCTGGTCTCTTTTAAATAATCAGTTCCATTCATTCTCATTAATTATCATTAATGAGATATTCCTCATTAATGGCACGAAGTCATTAGTGAGGAATCCTCCCCCAGGACCCAAACACCTCCCTCTAGGCCCCACCTCCAACATTGGGAATTCCATTTCAGTGTGAGATTTGAAGGGGACAAACATCTCAACTCTATCAGAGGGAACTGTAAGAATACCTGGCACATTTGGGACACGGCTAGAGACCGGCGTGCAATGGGGGAAGTAATTGATAAAGAAGCTGAAAAGATAGCTCGATCTGATTTATATAACAATGGCGTGGGCGGTTTGTTTTGTTTTGTTTTTTGAGTCAGGGTCTTACTCTGTCGCCCAGGCTGGAATGCAGTGGCACAATCATGGCTCACCACAGCCTCAACCTCCTAGGTTCAGGTGATCCTTCTGCCTCCGCCTCCCTGGGAGTGACTGGGACTACAGTACCACCATGTTCATGTTCTGCTATTTTTTGTTTGTTTGTTTTTGTTTTTTGTCCAGGTTCCTTGGTTTTTCTAAAAGCAAGGTTAGAAGGATCAAATTCATAGTTCAGAATAATTAAGTGAGAAGTGTGGTGAGTAGATTGGAATTTGGATGGTGTAAGAAAAAGGGAAACAGCTGAGAGGCGAAAGCAGCAGCTGAGACAAGAGAGGATAAGGACTGGTCACGGTGGTGGACGTGGAAAGTGAGGAAGAAGACGGACTGTGCACATCACACTGGGGGAGCTTGGTGGCCAGCTGAAAGATGTCAGTGAATCCTAACTTGGGACTTTTTGCGGGGAATAAAATTTATAACATCAAATTAACCATTTGAAAGTGTGCAATGTGGTGGCATTTAATACATTCACAGGGGTATGCAGCCATTTACACTATTCGTTCCCAAACGTTTTCATCACCCCAAAAGAAAACCTTGTACCCGCAAAGGGGTCACTCCCCATACTCTCCTTCTCTTTTGTGTTTAGCTTCTGTCACTGTTCCCAATGCCTCTGAGATTCATCCATGTTGTAATACCCACCAGAACTTCATTCCTTCTTACAGCTGAATAGTACTTCATGGTATGAATATACCATATTTTGTTTATCCAGCTATCTATTGATGGACGGTAGGATTGTTTGTACCTTTTGGCTATTGTGAACAGTGTTGCTATGAACTGTTGTGTAAACATTTTTGTTTGAACACCTGTTTCGAATTCTTTAGGGTATATAACAAAAGCGAAATTGCTGGTTCTTATGGTATTTTTATGTTTAACTTTTTGGTAAACCATCACCATTTTCTATAGCAGATGCACTAGTTTGTATTCCTACCTATAATACAAACCTATTTTTGTAATACAAACTAATACAAACTAGTGCATCTGCTATAGAAAATGGTGATGGTTTTCTGCAGGGTTTTTTCTACAGGGTTTCATTTTTCCAAGTATTTGCCAACACTTATTTTCCTTTTTTTTTTTTTTGAGTTGGAATCTCTCTCTGACGCCCAGGTTGGACCATGCTCATGGTCACCCCAGTGTCGATCTGCTGTGCTCCAGCGACCTTTCTGTCTCAGCCTTCCAAGTAGCTGAAAATACAGGCACGCACTACCGTGCCTGGCTAATTTTTTATGTAATGTAGAGACAAGGTCTTGCCAAGTTGCCCAGGCTGATCTTGAACTTGTGAGCTCAGGCAATCCACTCAACTTGGCCTCCCAAAGTGCTAGGATTACAAGATGAGCCACCAAGCCCGGCCTCCTTTTTTTAAAAATAGCCTATCTAATGGGTAAAAAGTGGTACTGTGGCATTGTGGTTTTTGATTTGCATTTCCCTGTTGACTAATGATGTTGAGCATCTTTTCATGGGATTGTTGACCATTTGTTTATCTGCTTTGGGGAAATGTCTGTTCAGGTCTTTTGCTCACTTGAAAAACTGGATGATTTGTCTTTGTATTGCTGAGTTGTCAAAGTTGTTTATTTGTCCTGGATCCTAGAATATTACCAGATAGATGACTTGCAAATATCTTCTCCCATTCCATAGGTCATCTTTTTGCTTGATCAACCATTGAGCCATTACTGAAACAGGAAACACAAGAGAAGTGGAAAGGGAAGGTGGTGAGAAAAATGGTTCTAGTTTGAAATGCTAGCAAAAATCTAGGTGGGGATGTCCAGAAGCATCTGGCTAATCATGGTCCCTGGAACATTCTATGCATTCAATGTTTGTTGAATAATGGAATCCGCGAGAGAAGCTGGGGAAAGAGTGAGGCCTTAGTTAACCAGCAGTTAGGCTCGTGACCCACAGAAGCAAAGAACACTTCTCTTTCAACAAAGTTGTCCTTTATTATTGAATATAATAATTCATTATTATTATTCTTGACCAACTTCCTACAACAGTTAGGAACTCAAATGCAGTATGATTGCCCCACAATTTCCCTATTAGACAACATAGGTTAAGTCAGGTATTGGGAATATGGACAACAAAACTAACTGGTAAGCTGGGTGGAATGGCTCATGCCTATATTCTCAGCACTTTGGGAGACAGAGGTGAGAGAACTGCCTGAGCCCAGGGGCTTGAGACCAGCCTGGACAACTTGGTGAGTTCTCGTCTCTACAATAAATAAAAAAATTAGCCAGGCATAGTGGCATCCACCTGTGGTTCCAGCTACTTAGAGGGCTGAGGTGGAAGAATCATCTAAGTTCAACAGTTTGAGGCTGTGGCAGCCGTGAGTGTGCCTCTGTACTCCAGCCTGGGCGACAGAGTAAGACTCTGACTCAAAAAACACCAAAACAAAAACCTGGTAAGAGATACAGCCTGTTGTGATCTATTTATGAAATGTCCCTCCAAACAGAATACAATTTGAATGTATCTTAAGCTAAGCTTATATTAACATCAGATTTATTTAATGCAATGTATTTAAAGAAGCTGATATAAATCTGAAATCCTGAATAAAATAACAGTTGCTTTTTCAAAGATGAATCATTGACTTTTTCATTCAGTTTATAATCTATATTCTATGTATTGATTTACTCAGCCATGCCTAAAGTACATTTTTTTTTATATATCTTAGCTGAGTTGACTCTTTTTTTTTGAATCAGGATCTCACTTTGTCACTCAGCCTGGAGTGCAATGGCTTGATTACCACTTACCATGGTCTGGAACTTATGGGCTCAAGCAATCTTCCCATCTAAGCCTGAGTAGCTGAGACTACAGGTACACCACCATATCCAGCTAATTTTTTTAGTCTTTTTTTTTCTGTAGTGAAGAGGTCCCACTCTGTTTCTTAGGCTGATCTTGAACTCCTGGGCTTAAGCGATCCTCCAGCCTCGACCTCTCAAAGTGCTAGGATGACAGGGGTGAGCCTCCGCGCCCAGGCAAGCTGACTCTTATAAGCAGCAATGTTGATGGGGTAGCCCCTTTACAGGGTTCTGCCCACATGGCTGATATTATGAGACACTTTAAAACATCTCCTGTGACTGTGCTGGGAGTCCTACGGATATTCAGACCTGGACATTCTTTACGGATCTCAAGGAAGCCACTCTGCTTCCTTGACTCACACGTTTCATTTATCCACAGTAACAAGAATATCAATACTTTGGATTTATATAGAGCCATTCATCCAAAGAGGTCAAAGCATTTAAATTTAATTGGATGTTCCTGTGGTTTTAAGAGCCCTGGAGTATATTTACAAATGTAATATTAAGAAATAGTCTGCCCTGGTTTAGACAACATAAAACAAGATCCGCACAAATGTTACTCCTCACCTTCACTGCACAAACATATCCAATGCCTGGCCAAGGAGTGCAAGGTCTTTTCTGAGATGGTCTCTCTGTTCCTCTTCACCTCATGATACCAGCTCTTTCCCAAGAACACTTTATTCTAGATAAATTATCCCTTTGAACATGGGATGCATGTTTTGACTTTGCGAGTTAAATTGTTGAGAAGGCCCTGCTCTTCCCCTGTGGGTATTTAAGTCTCTATTCTTTTTCTTTCTTTTTGGTTCATCTTAATTATAACCCAGCATATTCCAAGAAGACTCCTATAGTCATCCTAGCCTTCACTGATTATTTCCCACAGAGAAAAAAAAGGAGCATTTTTGCTTTTTTTCTTTGAGTATTCAGTGGATACTGTAGCTTTGGTCATTTCTACTTTTCCTTTTTTCTTTTCTTTCCCGGTAGAGCATGTTAGTACCTCCACACAGAAGAGTATATAATCAATCTCTGAGATGTTCATAAGTTTTAATTAGTTCCAAGTAGCCTGTTGAGTTTGGGACTCTGGGTTGAAGGTTGAAAGTCATAAAATAGGCAGACCTACTAATCCTTCCCTATGTTTCTTTTTCCATTTTTCGTAGTGTAGTGCAAGTTTGAAGTTAGTTTAGAAAGTCACCATAGAAGCAATGTTAAAGATATGTTTGTCACCTGAAGATGAAATGTACAAGGGGCAAATTTTCCTGAGGTGGAATGTGAAAGAAGTGGAATAAAGAGTCAAAGATAATAGTTTATTGAATAAAGATTTAATTTAATTACCACCTAATTGCATTTCTAGTTTGTGATAAAAGTAGTCCATCATCTTTGACAATTATCCAATTCTTGCCTGTTAAAGAAAGTACTCTTTATTTCTATTTATAAAAGCAACAACTAGCTGGGCTCGGTGGCTCAGCCTGTAATCCCGCGCCTTTGGGGGTGGATTTGAGGTGAGTGGATTGCCTGAGCCCACAGGTTCGAGACCCGCCTGGGCAATTTGGCGAGATCTCATCTCTACAATAAATCAAAATTAGCCGGGCGTGGTAGCGTGCACTTGTAGTTCCAGCTACTCAGAAGGCTGAGGTGGAAGGATCGCCAGAGCCCAGCAGATCGAGGCTGCGGTGGCCGGTAGCGGCCACTGCACTCCAGTCTGGGCGACAGAGTGACTCCAACTCAAAAATAAATAAAAAACAAAAATAAATAATAAATAAATAAAAGCAACAACCAGAAACTTTGAAAAGCACAGAGAAGTGTAAAGAAAAAAATTTCCCATATTATTCCTCCTGGAAGAAACTTCATAATACCCACAGAGATGTATTCAACACAAAATTAGTACCATGTCTTAGTAATAATAGCTGATACCTACAAGTGTTGATAATGTATGCTTACATAGTCTCACAATAACTCTCTAAGTGAAGGAAATTTATCACCTGCTTTCCAGATAAGGAAACTGAGATACAGAAATCCTAAGTAACTTGCCTAAGGTAACCTAACCACTTTTAGTCATAAATAAATGACAAAGTGAATAATTCAGTGTCCTTCAATACATTCACAAGATGTCCAACCATCAATGCTAGTTCTAGAACATTTCATCACCCCAAAGGAAACCATGTATCCATTCAGCATTGTCACCTCCCGCACAGATCACTAATCTGCCTTCCATCTGCATGAATTTGCCTATTCCAGAGATTTCATATAAATGGGATCATCCATTATGTGGCCCTTTGCGTCCGGCTTGCGCTACAGTAACATACCACATACTGTAGCACATTCATCCACTGATGGACATTTGGGTTGTTTCCACCTTTTGGCTATTGGGAACAGTGCTGCTGTGACCATTTGTGTACAACCTATTTTTTGAATTCTTGTTTTCAATGTACCTGTAAGTGGACTTACTGGGTCATGTGGTCATTGTATTCTTCACTGTTTTTTTTTTTTTTTTTTTTTGAGTTGGAGTCTCACTCCTTTGCCTAGACTGCTGGAATGCAGAGACATGCATGCTCACGACCATCCCAGCGTTGACCTCTTGTGCTCCGACGATTCTTCTGCCTCAGCCTTCCAAGTAGCTGGAACTACAGACATGTGTTACCACATCTGGCTATTTTTTATTTATTGTAGAGATGAGGTCTCGCCAAGTTACCAGGGTTGGTCTCGAACCCGCAAGCTCAGACAATCCATTTGCCTCGGCCTCCCAAAGTGCTGGGATTACAGGCTGAGTCACCGAGCCTGGCTTATGCTTAACTTTTTGAGGAGCCACCAAACTTTTTCCACAATGACTGAACCACTTCACATTTCCAATAGCAATGTACAGGGTGTCCAGTTTCTCCACATATTTGCCAACATTCATTCTCCACTTCTAAAATTATAGATCAGACACAGTGGCTCACACCTGCAAATCCCAGCACTTTGGGAGGCGGAGGCAGGAGGATCACTTGAGTCCAGGAGTTTGAAACAACCTGGGCAACATAGTTAGAACCCGTCTCTAAAATATAAAATAAAATATAGCCCAAACATGAAAAAAATTATAGCCAACTTGGTGGGTGTGAAGTGGTATCTCTCATTAGTTTTGATTTGCATTTCCTTATAATGACTAGTGATCTGAACATCTTCTCATGTGCTTGTTGGTCATTTTTGTATTTCCTTTGGAGAATTTTCAGCCAAGGTAATTGATCAGTTTTTACCTTTTTTTTTGTCTTTTGTTGTTGAGTCGTAAGTGTTCTTTATGTATTCTGGATACAAGATTCTTATCAGATACTGTATATGATTTGCTTATATTGCCTCCCATCCTGGGGGCTGTCTTTCACTTTTTTTGATAGTGTACTTTGGTGCACAAGAGTTTACAATTTTGACAAAGTCCAACTTTTGTTATTCATACTTTTCGTGTCATAGCTAAAAATCCATTGCCAAATCTAAAGTTATGAAGATTTTTCCTTACAATTTCTTTTCTTTTCTTTTTTTATTTTGTTGAGATAGGTTCTCACTGTGTTGCCCAGGCTGGTTTTGAGCTCCTGGCCTCAAGTGGTCCTCCTGCCTCAGCTCAGATTACAGTCATGAGCCACCCCACCTGGCCTACCCCATATACTTTCTTCTAAGAGTTTTATCTCTTGTAGTTAGGTCTTTGATCCATTTTGAGTTAATTTTTGCATATGGTGTAAGGTAGGGTCCATCTACTTTTTTTGGTTTTTTTGCATTTAGATACCCAGTTTTCCCAGAACAGTTTTTTTGTTTTTGATTTGGAGTCTCACTCCATTGCTCAGGCTGGAATGCAGTGACACACTCATGGCCACCCCAGTGTTGACCTGATGGGCTCTAGTGATTCTTCTGCCTCAGCCTTCCAAGTAGCTGGAACCACAGGCGTGCGCTACCATGCCTGGCTAATTTTTGATTTATTCTAGAGACGAGGTCTTGCCAAGTTGCCCGGGCTGGTCTCAAACCCACGAGCTCAGGCAATCCACTTGCCTCAGCCCCCCAAAGTGCTGGGATTACAGGCTGAGCCACCGAGCCTGGTCTTCAGAACAGTTTGTTAAAGAGACTATTCTTTCCCCATTGAGTGGTACTGGCACCTTTGTTGAAAATTGATGGATCAAAGATGTGTATGTTTGTTTATGGATTCTCAATTCTATTAGTTATCTAAGAGTTTATCTTTATGCAAGTACCATAGTCTTTTAATCACTGTAATTTTTTAGTAAGTTTTTAAATCAGGGAAATGTGAGTCCTCCACATTTGATCTTTTTCAAGAGTGCTTTGGCTATTTGAAGTTCTTTTTACTTATACGTGCATTTTAGGATCAACTTTTCTATTTCTGCAAAAAATGAACTTTGATAGAGATTGTGCATTGAATTTGTAGATAGCTTGGGGAGTTTGCCATCTTAACAATATTAAGTTTTCCAACCCACAAACACAGGATCTTTTCCATTTATTTGGGTCTTTAACTTCTCTCAACAATGTTCTGTAGTTTTCAGAATGGAAACTTTTCACCATTAAATTTATTCCTAGGTATTTTTGCTGCAATTGTAAATTGAATTGCTGTCATAATTTCCTTTTTGGATGTTTATTGCCAGTGTATAAAAATACCACTGATTTTGTTGCTGTTGTTGATTTTGTATCCTGCAAATTTGCTGAATTATTTTATTAGCTCTAATGGTTTTTTGTGTGTATCATTTAGAATAGTCTATATATAAGATCATGTCATCTACAGATAGATTTTGTTTTACTTCTTCCTTTTCAATTCGGACGACTTATTCATTTTGTTGTCTCATTGCTTTGCTACAACTTCCGATACTGTCTTGAATAGAATTGGTTTTGCTCCTGATCTTAGTGGGAAAGTTTTCAGTTTCTCATCACTGAATATGATGTTTGCTGTAGGTTTTTAGTAATTTTCCTGTATGATGCTTAAGAAGTTTCCTTCTACCCCTAGTTTTCTGAGTGTTTTTTTTTTTAATCAAGGGAGGATGCTGGAGTTTGACAGAAGCATTTTATGCATCAGCTGAGATGAGCATAGTTTTTTTTTTCCTGCAGCCTGTATTCTTAACCACTAGGCCCAGCTACCTCTCCTTTTCTCTACGAATTATTTAATTTTATAGCTGTTTTTGCACTTATACCATAAAAAATCTTCTTTTCATTAACAGCCATTACAATGATCATTTTCCAGAGGGTATATGTTATTTCCCTCATATGAATGTTCTGTAATTTATTTAATATCTCCATGTTGTTTCAAAAATTTCAATACTTTATCTCTATCTCTATTTCTTTGGGAACAAAGTCCCTAGAATAGGAATTATTGGGCAAAATGCTGTAAACACTTAGTTATCACATACGTGTGCATATATATATATATATATATATATATATATATATATAATTTCCAGCTAATTAAAATTTTAAAAAATGTGGACTTGACTTTTTAGCTCAGCTCAATGTCTGTTTAATAAAAGTAGCTGCTGTGTTAAGAGTGTGCTGCTTCACACCTCCAGGACCTTTGAGTCAGTTTGCTTTTTATTTATCACTGAAGTTCTTTAATCTTTATTGCTACTGATCAGACCATCTCCCTCCCTACTTTAAAAATATTTATGTTCTTCTTGTTCCTCAGTCTTAGCACTTTCTACACACAACCTAATCTTGGTTTTTTGTTCATTTTTCTGAATTAATGGCTAAGCCAATAGAGTCAAATGCAGGAAATAGTAAAACCTGACCAATAAACCTACTCATACAAAGGTGCATCACCACTAACTGTATTTTATTTAGCTTGGAAATAAAAGGAATCTGCAATCTGGTAAGGGTTTTTTGGGTTATACTGTTTTTTCTTTAACAACACTCATTTGTGTGTTACTGTGTGTATGTTTTTAGAATTATTTGGAAATTCTGGAACATTGGAAAATAATTGAACTTCCATAAAACGAATGTGGAATCATTTAGTTTTACTAAAGAAAGGCATTTCTGTGTATATTTATTTTCGCATCTCGTATTTTTGAAAAATCGTTTTTGTTTAAAAGTAAAAACTTTTCACAAAAGCACCAAGTGCACAAAACCCTTCTTCATTTGAATACACACCCTGACATACACGTTTTGGCACCATCAGACAAATTTAAAAATCTGATAAGATTTCAAAAGCAAGCAAACTGAAAAAACCAGAGTCGTCAGAACACACGTAGAGGAAGACACTCGGGTCAAGACTTCACAAAGTTGCCTCTGACTTGGTATTCCCGTGCGCCAAGAGTCTGGAGGGAAAACTACGACTCCCAGAGTGCTTAGAGCGAACACGCACCTCGCGGCCCCTAAAGCTCCGCCCTGGTCCCGCCTTCCCTCTCCAGCGATTGGGTGTTCTACTTCCGCGCTCTGGGTTTCTCTTCATCCATTGGTTGCGGCCCCGGAGGGGGTCACTTACGCAGCCACGTTCGCCGGAGTTTCAGCCGACCGGCTCTCCCGCGCACCAAGATGGCGGCGGAAGCAGCTGGTGGCAAGTACAGGAGCTCAGTCAGCAAAAGCAAAGACCCCTCGGGGCTGCTCATCTCTGTGATCAGGTGAGGGAGGCAGGAGGCCGGGTCTGAGGCGCGGCGGCGGCTCGACCTCCGCTTAGGAAGGGGGCGGGTCCGCTGGGTCCATCCGCGGTCCCCCGCTCCTGGCCTCCCCGACCCTCCCAGGCCCCCGCCGGCCTTTTTCTCGGGGTGATGCCTTTTGGGGGCACAGCCCGCCTCCGGGTCCCCCGGTCCCCGGGCCCGCCCGCACGCTGCCGGGTCCGGCGAGGCACGCCCGGGAAGGCGCGGAGGACTCCCGCGGTGCCTGGGCGGCTCGCCGAGAAGGGCGCCTCGTCTCTGGGCTCCTGTCTCGAGCTGCGGGAGGTGCTCGCGCGGCGACTCTGGGAGCCACCTGCGCCTGGCCTCCGCCCCAGGGCCGGCCCGCAGAGAGTCGGGACCAGAACTGGGAGTGCCGAGGCGCCGTCCGTTCTCGACTTCGAGCTGCCTTTCCTTTCTGGCGACCCCGCACACCAAAGCAGCGACACACACAACCCCGTTTCAAGTGACCCTCGGTGCACGCTGTTTTCCCCAGGATGTTTGGGTGGGACGGGAGTGGGGGGCCTTTTATAGAAGTGAAATGCGTTGGGGGGGCGCCTTTTCAAGCCCCACTTGGATGATGCCGGGAGTGCCTCAAAACAACCCACACAAAATGCATTATGGTACGTGTTTTACGTTGTTGGCATTGAATGTCAGCTTAGTTATCTTTCATAAAACAAATACTCGTACCGCCCCCCCCCCATGCTAAACTTTTGCTTGAGTTCTTGGAGGGCTGCTGGAGTGTCCCCGTGGTCTTTGTATAAACCTCACGCCCAGGTTTTCTGGTGGATGCGCTTGGATGAATGACAGCTCACCAATCGTTGACTGATAAAGACCCACCTCAAGATTTTATTTAGGGGACTCTACTTCAAGACAAGGGCCTGTTAAATCATAATGATTAGTTTTTTTTTAGGATTAAGTGAATCATTTTTTTCTGTGTGGAAATACTTCATCTGGTTGGTAGACCGTACAAAGACATGCCGTTCTGTTGCAAGTCCACTGGCCCACATTCTTGCTGTGACTACACAGGTGACGTGAGAATGTCTCATGATACGAAGACTTCAACTAGGATATTTGTAGTTTCCCTTCGTCATCCTCTGTGGAATTATAATACCTTTATGTGAATTTATTTGGATCCTCTTTAGAACGTACTTACTTTTTTTTTAGTGAATATTCATTTAAACAAAAGGTCTTTCATGCTAGTTTGTAGTGTAGAGTCTGGCATTTATTAAGACTTAGTAAATATTTGATGAATGAATGACTGAATGCCTTGAGTCAAACAAGACAAACCAGACATGATGTAACCCTTGAGGAGAGTATAGGTTACCTAGGGCATAAAATGTGTAAGAAAACCATGACAAAAAAATGGAAGGGAGGTTGGGTATGGTGGCTCACCCTATAATTCCAGCACTTTGGGAGGCCGAGATGAGAGGATTGCCTGAGCCTGGGAGTTCGAGACCAGCCTGGGCAACTTGGTGAGACCTCATCTCTACAATAAATCACAAAAACTAGCTGGGCATGGTGGCATGTATCTGTAGTTCCCGATACTTGGAAGACTGAGACGGAAGGATCGCCCAGCAGGTGGAGGCTGTGGTGGCCATAAGCATGCCACCACTGCATTTAGCCTGGGCAACAAGAGTGAGACTCCAACTCAAAAAAAAAAAAAAAAAAAAAAAAGAAGAATGAAAGGGAGAGAGAGATGCTACAGAATCCAGCAACCAAGTTGATGGGGTCGAGGAGTGGTTGCTTCCAATGAAGTGAGGTGGGGATTGGAGGAGGCAGCAGCTTGCACGCTTGTGCCATCTCAGCTGTGCGCTTCTGACTCTGAGCTGTTCCCACTTCTTTTATACTTTTTATGTTTTCTTCAGTTCAGCTAAATTTACTCTGTCAGATATTTGAAAACAGCATGGAAACCAACTCAAAGTTTTTTTTTTAAACTAATGCTGATTCAGAAACATATGTTGCCTTTGGCTGACCATTCCTTGGTGCTCTCCAGGGAGGATCTCCTGCTGGATGATGTGTGCAGTATGAATTTGTGATTATTCATCCATCTCTTGTGCCATTTATATCATCTTTGCTGTATCACCATGAATTAGACCTAGGTATTTTTTACTTGGACTTTGGACTTTTCACTTTTTTTTGAGTTGGAGTCTCACTCTGTCGCCCAGACTGGAGTGCAAGTGTCCGCTCCCGGTCACCTCAGCCTTGAGAGCTGGGCTCTGGTGATCCTTCCACCTCAGACTTCCAAGTAGCTAGAACTGCAG
Organism: Cephalopachus bancanus; assembly: GCA_027257055.1. NCBI lineage: Eukaryota > Metazoa > Chordata > Mammalia > Primates > Tarsiidae > Cephalopachus > Cephalopachus bancanus. The sequence continues at coordinate 3,519,822 of JAPVLO010000232.1, forward strand.
GTGTGCACTATCACGCCTGGCTAATTTTTTGATTTATTGTAGAGATGAGGTCTTACCAAGTTGCACAGGCAGGTCTCGAACCCACAGGCACAGGCAGTCCACTCGCCTCAGCCTCCCAAGGCGCAGGATTACAGGGTGAGCCACCGAGCCTGGCTGCTTTTCACTTTTCTTCTTTATCCTTGACCATCTCAGACCACTGAGTGACACTTTTAGTTTATATTTGTTAAAAAAATGGCATGAGTGTCCCGACCCAATATTCTGACCAAATTTAGTAAGGATTGGGATTCATAGTGTTGGTGTTTGTAGTTCTTTTCTTTTCTTTTTTTTTTTTGAGTTGGAGTCTCACTCTGTCGCCCAGGTTGGAGTGCTGTGGCATGCTCATGGTCACCCCAGTGTCGACCTGCTGGGCTTAGGCGATCCACCTCAGTCTTCTAAGTAGCTGGAACTACAGGTGCGCGCTACCACATTTTCCTAATTTTTGCTTTATTGTGGAGATGAGGTCTTGCCAAGTTGCCCTGGGATGGTCTCAAACCCGCAGACTCAGGCAATCACTTGCCTCAGCCTTCCAAAGTGCTGGGAACTACAGGCTGAGCCATTGAGTGTGACTAGGTGTTTGTATTTCGACATTTCTTTAAGGCACAGGAAAATTTTGAGTTGGAATGAGGATGTTGCTAACTCTGTCTTCTTCTTGTTTCCTTCCTAATGTGTGTTTGCACATATTCAGTAGTTTAAATTTTATAAATAGTGGCAGTCAATGAGAGGAGAATGGTAGTACTGCTTTGGTGTTTGGGGTGGGGAGTGGTGGGAGGATCCTGCAGGGAAGAATAGAATGGGGAATGTACATTTCTTGTTAGTGAGTTGTGCTGTCTCTCTGAAGTTGGTACTTCGTGTCTGTTCAAATTTTTTTGTTTTACCAGTCTTGTAACATTGTACTCATTATTCTTTTTTTTTTAAAAATTAATCAATATTTTTTATTATGGTTTTGTGGGGTACAGTTAAGGGTTAAGTGTACAGTTACGTTTCATTCAGGCACCCTGTTGATAAGAGGTGTTTCCCCATCCCCAGACAGATATTTGCTACTGTTGATCCCATCCCCCTCCCCCCATGTACTCATTATTCTTAATTCCTTATATAAAACTTTGATTGCTTCCTCCTAGTTTTAACCCTTTTTTCAAATTTTCTCTCAAGAATGATAGTTTTCCTGGTTGCTTTGGCAACATGCCTTAAAAAGGAAAACCCATTTTATCCTCATGTTTATAAAGTCTGAGCATTCCTGAAATGTACCTGGTACATGCCAGTTCTCTTTCATATTTCCATGGACCTATCATTTTGTCACAAAGCAAATGACTTGGTAGTGATAGAGTTTATTGTCTTTTGAAAAGTTTGATCAGTTTAGCCTTATTTATCCTTTTATATTACAGTTTTTCTTTTTTGAATACTGAGTGTTAAAAATTCTCCTGAAGGCTCAGATATGTAAAAATGTCATTTCTGTACTACATTGTGTATTATCATAACACTTTGCATTTTTAAATGCTATTTCTTATAGCTGAAATAGCATTTATTGCTGTAGTCATCTTTTAATACTGGATTTAATTAATTAATTAATTAATTTATTTATTGATGGAGATGAGGTCTCATTATGTTGCCCAGGCTGGTTTTGAATTATTGGGCTCTAGCAGTCCTCCTGTCTGGCCTCCCAAATTGCTGGGATTATAGGTGTGAGCCACCATGCCTGGCCTAATGCCAGATTAAAACAAAACTTCAGGTGGATACCAGTTTGACTTAAGGTATCCAAATCTCATTGCTATTTCCAGCCATGATACTAAGTCATTAAGTAATGCCTCTATGTTTTGCTAGTACGTTAAAACATTTGAAAGCCAAAATAATTTAAAGTATTGTATAATTGTAATACAAATAATATATTTGGTAGATAGATATTTTTTAAGTACCTTGAGACTCATAACTAAGAATTCCTAATCATTTAGAAAATATTTTATAACAGTGTTTCACGTCGATCAGATGTTTCAGAGGATAGACTCCCAGGTTGCCATAGAAGAGGTCCTGAGGTCTGTGACATGGGGCTTCCAGGGGGACAGTACTACTTGGAATCTGGTCTGTGGACGCTGCTGCCCACAGCTTCTATAAAATGGAGCCAAGTGGGTGGTCCTGATGACCTGCTGACATGCGATGTGAACAGTCTCACATGCATACACATGGCATTTTCCTACTTTTCTATTGATTTTCCCCCCAACCTTGTGTTCGGTGTGAGGTTGGAGGAGGCATCCTCTCTACATGGAATAAGCAAGATGGCATTTTGGAGATATTTTCTTTTTGTGAGTTCTTGTCAGATTTTTAATTGGGAAATGTGTCTACTGCTTGCTGTTAGGTGATTTGCTTTCCAATTAAATGTTCTTCTCATTTCTTTATAAGTTGATCTGTAATAGCCAGTTTAATTGGTTAAACTTTGGTTGTGACTTAGGGGGACCTTATTGAAACTTTGGAGCAGAGATTTTGAAGACACTCTGTTTATAGATGTCAAGGAGGTTTGAAGGCAGTGAAAGGCACATGGTTTCATCAACTTTTATGTCTTCACACAAGTTGGAATTTCAAAAACTTAGAAATCTTTTATTGTGGACACCTGTTAAATTTCCTTTCTCCTTGGAGAGTATTTTGGTCGACCATGTATTTAATTCAAAGTAAACTTTGTTGAAGGGGGTCCAGGCTTTGATCAGGGTTTTGAACAAACAGCTTTGAGGTTCATGACATCGTTTGTGGCAGGAAAGGAATGTGGTCACTCTGTTCTGAGCTGAGTCCTGGAGTTGTGTTAGGCGTTGTGCTGTTTCCAGCCTTGGTCTTCATTTGAGCCCACCTCATAGTGGTTTTTAGGTTTCTAGGTCTCAGCACCTTGGGGACTCTTGACCCTGGCGATATAGTGTTGTTTGAAAATTACTACTAGAATAGGTATTCTAAGGAGACTAAGTGGTTTCTAGACTTTCAGGAAGTCTTGGGTCATCTGAGAGTGTATATGGACGCAAGGGGCAAAATATTTCCATTTTCAGGCCAAATGTGCAGAATAAATAACTTGGGACCTATGTCTTGGTTTCTTTTTTTTAAATCTTAGACTGGAAAATATAGTTATTTAGAAAGTAAATTAGAGAGAGAGGGAGAGAGAGAGGGAGAGAGAGAGACGGACGATTGACCTCCCCAAGGTAGGGGAGGGGGCCAAAGCTAAGAAAACATGGTGGCCATAGCTCAAAGAGCATAGGGCCAGACCATAGCTTAGTAAGGCAGTGGCTTGATTTTAATAAATTTGCCATTTGACAACCAGGATATAATGTAATTTCACACCAGCAATCTCCTTGCCTGGTTGACTTAAGTGCTTGATTTGTGAGAATATTGTCTCTGTAACCAGGAAATCTTGTGCACTGAGTTAAGATGATAATTTTTTGATAATTTGAGTCAGCTAATGAAGTTTGATTTAATATATTTATGCTTATGTGTGTGTGAAAGACATAAAATATAGGCACATACAATACAACATAGTAGATGAAAAGATTTCAAACAAACAAATCAAAGGTGCCATGACCTCTTTGCCTAGATAACTCTTGTTGTTCTTTATAAAAATTATATTGTACTACTTTGTAAAAAGGGTAGAGTCATAGGAGGGAACATTGTCCAACAATCTCATTTCCCAAAATATTGCCCGTTTTTGTTTTTCAGGCTTTTGTATGAATCCTGTCCATGTACATACACAGGTTTAGTAGAAAAAAATTTTTATATTGCGATATGGTTTTATAAGTGTTTTTTAAGTGGCAGAGTTAAAAATATACAGAAAATTACAGCGGAGAAAAAATAAATTACCCATATCTTCTTTACCCAAACTTAACCACCTTAATACCTTTGCTCCTAGTTTTAAAAAAAGACTCCTTTTAAAAAATAAAAAATAGCTGGGTTCGGTGGCTCAGCCTGTAATCCCGCACCTTTGGGAGGCTCAGGTGAGTGAATTGCCTGAGCCCGCGGGTTCGAGACCCACCTGGGCAGCGAGACCTCATCTCTACAATAAATCAAAAAATCAGCTGGGCGTGGTAGCGCATGCCTGTAATTCCTGCTACTTGGAATGCTGAGGCGGAAGGATCGCTGGAGCCCAGCAGGTCAAGGCTGCAGTGGCCGGGAGCGGCCACTGCACTCCAGTCTGGGCGACCGAGTGAGACTCCAACTCAAAAAAAAAAATAAATAAATAAAAATAAAAATAGTACTCTTATAAGACGTAATTTAAACAACAAAAATGCAAAAAAAGTGAAGATGAAAGTAAAAAGAATTCTAATTTTATGCTCTGTAAGTTACCATTATTGATATTAAATGAATCTAATTCTGGACCACCAACCTCTCTCTCCCTCTCCCTTTGTGTGTATGTATTTGTGTATATGAAGTGTGGATAGACGAATACTTTTTAAATTAAATCTGGGATCTGTCTATGCTATATTAGCCCTTATTTTTGAGATATATGCAAATCTTAAGCATGTCACCCGATTAATTTTTACTTGTGTGACCACTGTCTAGATGAAGATGTGGAACATTGCCAGCATTTGAGAGTGTTCCTTCTCTGTCATTTTTTTTTTCAGTACATTTTTTTGTATAAGGATATTCCTTGTTCCAACACCATTTGTTAAAAAACTGTCCTTTCTTCACTTAGTTTCTTTGCATTTTTAGAGCAAATCAATTCACCTTATATACAAGGGAGGGCCCAATAAAAACCAGAATTTTAAAAATATTGTGTATGTATTTTTACATGTTTAAACATAAGTGACTTTCTTTTTCTTTTTTTTTTGAGTTGGAGTCTCACTCTGTCGCCCAAACTGTAGTGCAGTGGCCGCTCCTGGCCACTGCAACCTCGACCTGCTGGGTTCCAGCGATCCTTCCACTTCAGCCTTCCAAGTAGCCGGAATTACAGGCGTGCGCTACCACGCCCGGCTGATTTTTGATTTATCGTAGAGATGAGGTCTCACCAAGTTGCCTAGGCAGGTCTCGAACCTGCGGGCTCAGACAGTCCACTCACCTCAGCCTCCCAAAGGCGCGGGATTACAGGCTGAGCCACTGAGCCCGGCATAAGTGACTTTCATTTGATGCAATACACCTATTGAGATAGTTTCCACTGCTCAAAACCGTTTTTGAAGTCGCCAATTTTGATGCCTTTTAAGTACTTTTGCGTTTTTTATTTCACCTCTTCCACATCGGCAAAATGTTTCCCTATGAGGACGTTTTCCATCTGAGGAAACCAGTCACTCAGGACAAGATTGAGTGAATGCTGTTTTTGGTCAAAAACTGCTGAACCCTCAGTGCAGTGTGAGCAGGTGTGCCATCATGAAATGGGCAAATGTATTGAAAGAATCTCCAGAAAAATTCACTAAAGCTGAACATAGCCTCTCCCAACAATGCTAGCTGGTACAGGATGCTGATGGGTTCCTAGAACACTCATCAGTGGGGGAAGTCTGCACTATAAGGGGCCTGCCCTCCAAAAGACGATTTTAGTTTTTATTTTAGTTTTTTGAGTCAGAATCTCACTCTGTCGCCCAGACTAGAGTGCAGTGGCACACCCACAGCCACTGCAGTGTCGACTGCTGGGCTCTGGCGATCCTTCCGCCTCAGCCTTCCAAGTAGCTGGAACTACAGGTGCATGCTACCATGCCTGGCTAATTTTTTATTTATTGTAGAGAGAAGGTCTGGCCTGGTTGCTCTGACTGGTCTCAAACCTGCAGGCTCAGGCAATCCACTCGCCTCGGCCTCCCAAAGTGCTGGGATTACAGGATGAGCTAATGAGCCTGGCCAGGTTTTTGCTTTTTTGTTTCCCCTCGTATGTGGGTCTATTTCTTGACTTTCTAGTCTGTTCCATTCGTGTCTGTTTCTCTTGATGACAGTACCACACAGTCGTGATTACCACTTTTGCATGTCTTGAAGGCAGATAATGTAAGTACTACAACTTTCTGTACTTTTTGAAAGCAGTTTGTGTTATTCTAGTTCCTTTCATTTCCATATGAATTTCAGAATGAGCTAGTTGATTTCTACAATAAAACCTGCTGGGATTTTGATTGATATTTCATTGAATATATAGCCGAATATATGGAATTGACATCTTAATAATGAGTCTTCTGATCCATGAATGGGATCTCTCTCTCCATTTAATTATTCCTTTATCCTTCTCAGCAATTTTTTTTTGTAGATTTCAGAGTATGGTTTTTCTGTGTCTTTAGTCAGATTTATCTCTAAGTATTTTAAACCACTAGAGGTTGTGCCACAGTTCACTGAATGCTGATGTTTATTTTTTTAAAAAACAGTATTCTTTCTCTTTCTAGTGTTTGCGTAATTTCTGTTGCTATGCTAGTTCACTTGTCTATTCTGCTATTCCCAATCTGTTGTTAATCCCATCTAATGTAATTTTTAAATCTTAGATTCAGTTTTCATCTCTGGATGTTTGATTTGGGTCTTTTTTATATCGTTCATGTCTCTGCTTATGTAATCCTTCCTATAGCTTTGTGAACAAATGGAATACAGGTATTTTAACAGTTTTAATGTCCTTGTCTACTAACTTTATCCTCTGTGTCATTTCTGGGTTAGTTTCCATTAACTAATTTCTTTCCTCTTTCCTTTGTATGCCTTGTACTTTTTCAGTGGATGCTAGACATTGTCAGCTTTACCTTTTGGATATTGATTTTAGATTTGTTGTATTCCTATGAATATTATTGAGCTTTGTTCTGGGATTTGGTTAAGTTACTTGGAAACAGTTCGGTCCTTTCAGGTCTCATTTTAAATTTTGCTAGTTAGGAGCATAGCAGCATTTAGTCTAGGACTAATTTTGTCTCACTCCTGGGGCAAAATTATTTCAAGTATTCCACCTAGTGATCTGATAATTATGGGGTTTTTCACTTGGCAGAGGGGATAGACATGAGGGGATAGCCCTGTGTAAGTTTAGATCACTGTTCTCTCTGATCCAATCAGGTTTTTCTTTTCCTGGCTTTGAGTAGCCACCTCCCATATGTGTGATCAGGGCTCAGCTGTAGGGGAGACCCTTTGCAGACCCCGGCTTCCCCTGTGGTCCTCTCTCCTCCTTTAGCGCCCTGCACATTCAAAACACCATAATGAGCCAGGCTCAGTGGCTCAGCCTGTAATCCTAGTGCTTTGGGAGGCTGAGATGAGTGGATTGCCTGAGCCCGCGGTTTGAGACCCGCCCGGGCAACTTGGTGAGACCTCATCTCTACAATAAATCAAAAATTAGCTGGGCATGGTAGTGCGCACCTGTAGCTCCAGCTACTTGGAAGGCTGAGGTGGAAGGATCGCTGGATGCCAGCAGGACGAGGCTGCGGTGGCCAGGAGCATGCCACTGCACTTCAGTCTGGGCAACAGAGTGAGACTCCAATTAAAAAAAAAAAAAACAACAACAACAAAAACAACACCATAATGTCCGGTGTTTTGAAAGCTGTTTTGGCTGTCAGTTGCTTTTTTAGTCCTTGTTATTCCATCTAGGCTTAAGTAGAAGTCTACTAATATTTCCTATTAAAAAAAGGAATCTTTAAGATTAGTTTGTGCATTTTGGACTGGATATTCTCTGAGGGGAAGGATAAGCTATTCAAATGTGCTATTGAAAGTTATGGCAGTCAGGTGTGATGACATGTGCTTATAGTACCAGCTACTCTGGAGGCTGAGGCAGGAGGATCACTTGAGCCCAGGAGTTTTAATCTTGCCTGGGCAACATAACAAGACCCCATTCTTAAAACATAACAGTAGCTGGGCTTGGTGGCTCAGCCTGTAATTCCAGCACTTTGGGAAGCCAAGGTAGGTGGATTGCCTGATCCCGCGGGTTCGAGACCAGCCTGGGCAACTTGGTGAGACCTCGTCTCTACAATAAATCAAAAATTAGCTGGGGGTGGTAGTGCATGCCTGTAGTTCTGGCTACTTGGAAGGCTGAGGCAGAAGGATTGCCACAGCCCAGCAGGTCGAGCTGGGGTGGCCGTGAGTGTGCCACTGCACCGCATGGTTTGAATTTTATAAAGTAGATAAAGCAAATATAATAGTTAATAGTACAGTTAGTCAAGTCAGAGTTAAAAAAAAAATTTTTTTTTTGAGTTGGAGTCTCATTCTGTCTCCCAGGCTGGAGTGCAGTGGCACAGTGCTCACGGCCACCGCAGCCTTGACTTGCTGGGCTCAGGCAATCCTTCTGCCTCAACCTTCCAAGTGGCTACCATGCCTGGCTAATTTTTGATTTTTTGTAGAGACGAGGTTTCGCCAGATTGCTGCTGGGGCTGGTCTCAAACCCCTGAGCTCAGGCAGTCCTCTCACCTGGAATTATAGGCTTGAGCCACCGCTCCTGGCCAGTAGCCAGTTTTTTATGTGCTGAGGATTTAGCTTTGAAACGCATGGAAACTCACAATTTTTTTTTTTGAATTGGAGCCTCACTTTGCCCAGGCTGGAGTGCAGTGGCACAGCTGAGCGTTGACCTGCTGGGCTCCAGCAATCCTTCCGCCTCAGCCTTCCAAGTAGCTACCACACCAGGCTAATTTTTGATTTATTGTAGATATGAGGTCTCACCAAGTTGCCGCCAGGGCTGGGCTTGAACTCTTGGGCCTAGGCAATCCACTCGCCTTGGCCTCCCAAAGTGCTGGGATTACAGGCTGAGCCACCAAACCCAGCCAGAACTCACAATTTAACAGGAGTTAATAAGGGAAAATTCTTGTATTACATTTGACACTGTTGGTAAAAAAATTAAATATTTCAAGATTCTTATGAGAACCTTTTCTGACTTTTATTTATTCTTTTAAGCGTATTTATAAAGCTCTTTCCAAAGATGAAGTAGAACATAATTCAAAAGGATTTTTCCATTTGAAACTTGGTGCCTATCATTGTGCTGAATGTTATGGGAGACATTATCTTATACTAAAAATATCACTTGAGAGCGTGTTAGAAATGCAGAATTCAGATACCACCTGATTTACCCAACCTGAATCTTCATTTTAGCATTTCAAATCCCAGGTGATTTGAAAGGATAATGAAGTTTGGGTAGCCTTTGGAACATAATTTAGTTGGGGAAATAGGATATAAGAAACCCCAGGCTTGAAATGCGATCAACACATCGAAATGATGAATGCTTGTGATGGAATCCCAAATACTCTGACTGGATCATATATATTCTATGCATGCAACATGTTACATGTACTCCTAAACATGTACAAATATTATGTATTAATAGAGAAGATACAGAAACCAATTGGAATTGTTATTTATTTATTTTTTAGCTGAGATAATGGTATTATGGCTATGTTTTTTAAAAAAGTGTTATTCTTAAGACACACACAGACACACACACACACTCTCTCTCTCTCTCTCTCTCTCTCTCTCTCCCTCTCTCTCTCTCTCCCTCTCTCTCTCTCTCTCTCTCTCTCTCTCTCTCTCTGAAGTATACCAACAAAAATGATATCATGTCTGGGATTTGCTTCAAAGTAATCAGGGAGGAGGATTAGAGTCAGTGGGTATAAGTGAAGCAAGGCAGGAATGTGTTGGTAATTGTTGAAGCTGGATTTATTTGACTCAAGGACATCTCAATTTTTGTCCTTGGTTAAGCACAAAATATGCAGGATTTCCATAAAAATGTAGGTGTGTATATGTGTTTATATATATGTATATGTTGGGGGGAGGGAGGAGGTGGGAAACATAAGGTTAATGGATTAAATTTTATTAATATTTATTAGATGACAGAAGTGCTACATAGTATATTCTTCATATACTAGACATCTCACACATTAATGCATCAGTCTCCCTTATGTCCGCAGTTAAGAAACCTGCTGCAATTTGTGTAACCCAGAATTTCCAAAATGTATTTGATCATGTCACTATTAATAGCTTATATAAAACAGTGTTTCTGAGGAACTCACCAGAAAATAAGGTCACTGTGGACAATGCTTTAAGGAGGACTTGGGCTTAATAGGGAAATAGGAAAAGCGGTAGAGTTTGGTTAAGTAAGGGTAGAGACATATTTCAAGTTGACTTTATCAACCTTGGACTCGGGTTTTATGCTTTATTGAGGTGATTTTACTTAATTTTGGGTAATGACCTTCTTTGTTGCCTAAACGATTTATGACTTTTGATCCCCAGAAGTGTTCTCTATAACGGAGTTAATTGAAATATTGAAAACCTGTTTGTGGTGGATGTAGTAATTGGCCCTAAGTGCTATTTGCAGCAAGACACAGTGAATTTTCAATTGACTTTAAAGCAGAACTTGTTTACTGTCACTTGATATTAAATTAATCTCTTTGTACTGTTAAGGGATATTGTTCTTATGCATCAGAAAACTTTTTCAGAGGGATATGTCATTGTAAATTGCTACCAGTTGGGATGGGATTATCTTGTATTTTGTGAGCTCTAATAAGACCATAATTAAGAAACAGGCAATCACAATGTATAATTGAATATAATAAAATCCGATTTAAAAGTGTAATGTAGATTTAGTTATGCTTTGAGTGAAGCTGTACCTTATGTGATTATATAGTGATACACATCTCAAACATTTTAATGTGTGATTTTTTTTCACAAACTCGGAATTATGATGAGGGTACCTTATTTTTATAGTTCAATGGAAGCATTTATAGACTATTCATTATACACAAAGCGTTCAGCTTAGTGTAATGGACTCAGAAGCCTTACTTCTTGTTTAGTTCGTGTTTCCATGCTAACAAATCTCCTTCCTCCTCTTCGTTTGTGCTTTCACTATGCTTGTACTTAGAACTGCCTTTCATTCCCCTGCTAGCATCATAGGTTGATGTTGCTATCAGGCATTTCTTAGATTGGCTGCTTCATATTTCAAAGGAAAAGATAACCTTCTCACACTTTGAAATAAGGACTAAATAGATCTGACAGTGTAACCTACTGTCTTCTGGTTAACAGCAGTTGGGAAAGAAAACAGGATTTATGTTTTGAAGAATCACATCAGTTCTAGACTTTTGTATTTTAATCAATAACAAAAAGGAATATCATGCTCTGTAAATATCAATAAGCTAATTCTTAATTTTTTCTTCTTGGAGAGAGGTTCTGGAAGTAGGTAACCCTTCAACATTACCTGTTGAGAGTTTAGCCATGCTTAGTTTTTGCCTTATGATAATATGATAGAATGTTTTGTAAATAAATAAGATGACTCCCTGTCTAGTGCTCTTTCCAATATGCAATTAAGCACATTTCCTTAGAATTGTCCTGATAAGAGAGAAGATGGTGTTGATGGGGCGTGGGTTCAGGTTCTTGGTAAATACAGAAACAGAGATCCTGTGACATCCAGATCGTCCACTGAGAGGCCCATTTCGGGTACTTTCAGAGTGGGGGTGGTTATTAAGACGTTTGATTGTTATTGAAGATTGTGTTCAGTAGGGCTTGCTCCCTGGTAAGTGATTTTTTGGTATGTGAAACCTTATTTGTAATCAGTTTTTCTGAGTTGCTTGAAGGGATTTTCATTAATTATTTTGTTAGTCTTTATTATTCCTGGAGGAGAGGTCACTGGATGCCAACAAAGAATGCCCTTAGTAGACAATTAATCCTATTAACTGTTTTCAGAAAGCATGACTTAATGGTAATTATTCAGCAGGTGTTGCCAAAATTCAGGTGTATTGCATTAAACATTTCTTGTAGTGGGTTAATTAGTTTAGTTAGAAATTGGTGTTGCTTGTGACTAAGGAGGGTGGCTGATAACATCTACCTGAAAATTTCTTTTTTCTTTTGAGTTGGAGTCTCACTCTGTCGCCCAGACTGGAGTGCTGTGGCTGCTTCCGGCCACCGTAGCCTCGACCTGTTGGGCTCCGGTGATCCTTCCTCCTCAGCCTTCCGAGTAGCTGGAATTACAGGCATGCGCTACCACGCCCGGCTGATTTTTTGATTTATTGTAGAGATGAGGTCTCGCTGCCCAGGCGGGTCTCGAACTCGCGGGCTCAGGCAATCCACTCACCGCAGCCTCCCAAAGGTGCGGGATTACAGGCTGAGCCACCGAGCCCAGCTGAAAATTTAACCAACCAAAGTAACATTGTGTTTTGTAGGGTGGTGTATTGGTCTGCTCTGGCTGCCGTAACAAAAGACCTAAGACTGGGTGGCTTAAACCTTAGAAATGAATGTGTTTTCTCTCAGTCTGGAGGCTGCAAGTCCAGGGCAGAGGTGCCATCAGAGCTGCTCATGTGACCTCCCTTCCTGGCTGCATGGGAGCTGCTTTCTCACTGTGTCCTCACATCCCTTTCTGTGTGAGTGTGTGGAGAAGGGGCTCTCCTTTTTCTTCCTTTTCTTACAAGGACATCAGTCCTGTTGAATTAAGGCTCCACCCGTATGACCGCATTTAACCTTTATTCCCTTCTTTGTAGGCCCTATTTCCAAATACAGAACATTGAGGGTGGGGCTTCAACATGAATTTGTTGGGGACATAACTCAATTCATAGCAGCTTATATAGTAGTCCCCAGGGACTTTTACTACTTTGGTAAAATACCCTAAACTGCTTCCAGAACGATAGTCTGTCATCTTGAGGCTCTAGCAGGAGCCCTAGCCAGCCCTTAATTTTTCACAATGGGTTGTCAATCTTACACCATGCTTTTCTGCCTTATATTATTTAACAGTCCTCTAATAACCCTCTAATACCAAATACTTATACACTCTCTTCAAAGAGAACTGCTGGCTGGTGAGCTTGAACTATCAAAAGTTGCTGAGACCAGGTGTTGTGGCTCACATGTGTAATCCCAGTGCAGGAGGATCCCTTGAAGCCAGGAGTTCGAGACAAGTCTAGCAACACAGAGAGACCCCTGTGTCTCAAAAAAAAAAAAAAAAAAAAAAATTAGCAGGGTGTGGTGCCAGCTTCTCAGAAGGCTGAGGCTGGAAGATCGCTCAAGCCCAGGAGTTTGAGGCTGCAGTGAGCTACGTACGATGGCACCACTGCACTCCAGCCTAGGTGACAGAGTGAGACCCTGCTTCTAAAACAAAACAAAATAAAACAACAACACAAAAAAGTTTTGCTAAGAGGAAGGAATTAATAAAGCAGTTTTATCCATTTAGTCCTAAGTTCCCTAAATTCTGTCCTTAAAAGGAATCATTGAAAAACTTCATACTGTAGTGTATTCAGGGTCTTTCATAATCTCTAGGCCTGAGTTGAATTCTACTGTTATGTTCTTGAAGGAATGTGTATGAATGGTCATGTAGAATTCATTCCTTTTTCCTGTTTTCAGAAGGTTGTTGAGGACAACGTTCCTTACATAATGTCTTGTTATTTTAAGTGAAAGATTTCTTTTTGAATTTAGGACTAGTTTAAAGTTTGCTTCCCCATGAGGAACTAGAGTCTATCTTTTTGAGAATGAGAATCATATTGTGTACTGTGTCTCCTTTTGCCTTTCCCACCTGGGAGTTCAGCTTGACATTGAGACTCTTCTAACTGTGCTTGCCAATTTAACCTGCATACTTGCATTTTACATCTGTTTGGCAATGTTTTGTCCTGCATCTCTTTAGGGCCACTTTCTCATTTGTGTTTTGCTTTTTATTTACATTCTTGTATAAACCATCTCAGATCTTTTTTGGAAAGTGGTGGGATATAATTAAAATGGCACTTGGATGTAGATATTGTTACCCACTTTCATTTGAAAGGTGACCATTTGCCGGGCTCAGTGGTTCAGCGTGTAATCCCATGCCTTTGGGAGGCTGAGGTGAGTGGATTGCCTGAGCCCACGGGTTCAAGACCCGCCTGGGCAGCGAGACCTCATCTCTACAATAAATCAAAAAATCAGCCGGGCATGGTAGTGCATGTCTGTAATTCTGGCTACTCGGAAGGCTGAGGCGGAAGGATCGCTGGAGCCCAGCAGGTCGAGGCTGCGGTGGCTGGAAGCGGCCACTGCACTCCAGTCTGGGTGACAGAGTAAGACTCCAACTCAAAAAAAAAAGAAAGGTGACCATTCTTTGACTAGGTGCTGAGTCCCCCAGTGGCTTCAAAGGATACCCAAGAGTAGAAGCCTGCCAAGTGGTGCCTGGTCTGGCTCCAGGTCCTCTCTGATGGCTTATTTTGCTGTCAGGCTTCCTCTAGCATCTGAAGCCCCTGACTTTGCCTCTCCATGTTCCTTGTGCAGGTCAATGCCTCCTGCCTCAGGCCTGTGCTGCTGGGCCTGTTTTCTCTGGACCCAGCTTCCCGGGCAGTATTCCTTCCCCTCTCTCCTGCAGCTCTGCTCCTGTGCCATCTTTGAGCAAGACCTCCCTGACCTCCTTGTGTGAAAGAGCCTCAGCCTTCTACCTGGTGTGGCTTTGCCATGGCGCCCACCTGCCGGTGTCCCTCACTGGAATGTCAGTTTCATGAGGGAGGGCTTGGTTTTGGTTATTGCTGTATCTCTAGCCACTTAGAACTGAGCCTGGTAGGTAATGGGTGCCTAGCACATATTGTTGGCTGAATGCATGAACTAAATGGAGTCTCTGTAGCTATTGTTTGTTCTTTCCTAGAGATTTCTGAACAGGTGTTTGTGGGAGGCAGTCCAGCAGCACTTGTTTCTCAAGACAGGAGCTGTCCTCTGTGACCCTCCAGTGTCTTGGTGCAGCTCATCATTCTTAGTTTTTACTAAGCACCTGATGCGCCAGGCACCGTAAGAATATCTAGAAAAGGTCTGCTCCTTTACTGAGCACCTGATGTACCAGACACTGTAAGAATATGTTGAAAAGGTCTACCCTCAGTGCAGAAGTAAATACCCTTAGTAACTTAGAAATGGGGTGCCTTGGGGGGCTTGGGCTAGCAGTGTTGTGATTCATAGATTATTTATTTTCTTCCTAATAATATGTGAAGCAACACTCTTTCACACTTTGTATCTTCTAAGCACGTTTGCACACTTCTGCAGTTCTTACAGCATCCAGGTGAGGCAGATATTCTTATTATCTTGCTTTTTACACAGAAAAATCCCCAAAAAACAAAAAAAAACAGACCCAGCGAGGTGAAATCATTTACCCAAGGTTTTTTAAAAATTCCAGAACCTATGTTCCTTTAATGTTTATGTGCCTTTTGTTTGACACATTTGACGAGAGTATTAAGAGCCTTTTCTGGTGTGTTCCTGATGGTAGTATTCTAGATTTGTATTGTTTCATTTGTATCTTTTTATTCTGTCTTTGAAAGCTACTGTTTGTCTTGAGTGATGGGTTACCTTTTAGTGACTGACCTTATTTTTGTAGGTGTGTTTTTTCTCGGATTTGAACTTCCTTTTGTCTTTCAGAATAATATCGACTTTTATGTACTTTCTCCTGTCTGGACTCCATTACTGTATTAAGTCCAAAGTGAAAGCAAAATTGCTCCATAGAGGGAATCAATGATGGTGACTAGTTATTTTCCTTTCAAAACATTTGACTGGCCACACTGAAACACAGAGGCTGGTGTAAAAAAAGGAAACAGATTCAGTTTTAGGTCTCAGTTACCCTGTATTTTAATGCTAGTTTTTTGGGACTCATGTGGAGCTGACTGTTGCACGTCTGCTAGAGCTGTGTCACATAGATGTCTCTGCTAGGTGCTGTTAACAGTATCATGTGTGTGCTGTGGTCCCTTTTGCCAATTAGGTAAATACTTTCCTTCCTGGGGACTAATTAGTCATGGTTAGAGATATAATTCATCATGCGAAATACCAGAGCTGTCTTAGTGAAACATCTTATTGATCCAGAAATGTCTCTGTGTCCAGCTTAACTAGAATATAGTTTACTCTTTTATGTTTCTTCATGAACTTGACAGTAGTTTGTAAATCATAATCATTTTGAGATAGGAAAGGAAGAAAAGTCTAGAGTGATCCAATAACTTGAATACATTTTGCGGTGGTAACTTTAAACCATTTGTCCTTTGATCATGTCTTACAGTTGATGCTTTTAAACCTCTTGTTTAGGTTCAAGTCTGTTCTGACTAAAAAGCTGCTTAGTGCTGTTTCCATCTCTAGCTGTCCACTGTTCTCTTTACATACGAACCGTAGTGTGATTGGGTGCAGTACCGCAGCTCAGGAGTTGAAGGGAGGAAAGATAGGAGTTTCTAACATGCATAGTAGGAAGAGCATGGGCTTTAAGGTCAAGTATTCTTAGCTTTACTTCTGGCTCTGATGCTGTTAGCTGTGTGCATATGTGTAAGCTACTCTACCCCTGTGAGGCTCTGGTGGTGATACAATTTTGCTAGACTGTTTTGAGGATGCTTACATTATGTATGCAGGACAACCCCTGCATTGCCTGGTGTTTTATAGACATGCAGTGATTTGTGTCCCATGCTTCACTTTCACCTGTCTTTCCAATGCCCATGCACATTTCTGTATTTAGTTTTAGATTTCACAAGCGGAGGATGAGTGAGAGTTGGCTTGTCAGCACGTACAGTCAAAGGAATCTTGGATACTTTTTGGAGTCTGTGTTTTTAAAAAATGCAATGTAGTTTTAGGCTAGAGTATTAGAAATACAGTGTCTGTGTTGTGGGATATAAAACCCTTTTCCATTTGGAAGTTTGTTCAATGCTGAACCCATCTTGAGAGGTGGGACAGTGAAGCCACTGAAAGCCAGGCAGCCCAGGTTCTAGGTCTGACTCTGCTGCTTAAAGAGCAACTCAATCTCTTCATCTCTAAAAAGAGGGGTAATAATAATTCTGGAGTAAATACATTATTATGTTTAAACCACTTAGATAAGTGCCTGTCACATAGTAAGTTCTGTGTGAGTGTTAGTTGTGTCTGAGGGTACTTCAGAAAAAGTGGGAAGAATCGGGGGCTGCTTGGAGACCATGGTGTGGGAGAAACAGCTGACAACAATGGAGGTGTATAACCTGAGAAAGAACTGTTGAGAGTCCCTTACCATTTAGAGGGAAATTTTATGGAAGAGGGAATAGACTTATTTTGTATTACTGAAAAAGTTGTAACTAGAATCAGTGGGTAGAAATTATAAAGAGGCTGATTTTATTTTATTTTAATGTAAGGCTTTTAACAAGTAAAGCTGTTTAAACTTGGCAGTGAATTGCTTTGTAAGCTGGTGAGCTCTGCATTGCACAGAGGCTTAGAGACTGAAGAGGTTCCTGACCTGACCAGTGGGTGAGCTCAGTGACAGGTGTTCTCTTCTACCCTACTGGCAATGCAGGTTACATGACCGGCTCATACTAAGGTCATTCCACACTGAAATTTGCTGGGATTTGCTAGCCTGTGTGAGGATTTTTCTCCCTAGAATTAGTCTGCTGTTTCATGCTTTTATGGTCTATCGTTTATTTATTTTGCAAATATTCATTGAGACATTGTATTTCTAGTCTCATTTTGCATAGAAAGCAGAGCTTGGAAATGAATCTTTGTTTACTGCCTACTGTTGCTTGGCACCATGCTCTCATGAAATCTCATGGGAACCCAGTGACTTTGGTTTCATCTTTGGGAGGCAGTTCTCCTTGGGTCTGCTGTGTTTCTGAAGTTCTTATGAGCAAAGCACTGAGTGCCCTTTGTTTTAGACTCTCTTGTCAAGGATGTTTGTGTAGCAAACAACCTTGGAAGATAGAGATAGTCTCTCCCTCCAGAGCAAGGGGGATAGACATGCTTCCAGCCCAGTGTGAAAATTCTGTTCTCTAAGCTCAGGCTTCTATGGGTGTCCATTTGGGCCCATCTGCCTGACCCCTGTGGGACTTGGGGGCAAGGGGAATGGAGGCAAACATGCTGATGCTCATGCTGCTCACTGTGTTGTGGGCAATCAAATGTCTAGTCTTCACCCAGGAGTTTTGTGTCTTCTGCCAGCACCTGTGAAACTGTTGGAGACTGACTTACTGGCTTGCAAGTAGGATATAGTCTCAGACTTCACAACTTTTGACATTAAGGAGGAGTAAAGTGAGAATCAGAGAGGTTAAATGTAATGCCCAGAATCAAATGATCTAGTACTTAGGGGTGGTGAGATTTGAACATTTGTCTCCAGAGGATGTACTTTTTATTATATTATGGAAAAATGCCACTGCCTTTGCTGCTACTACTATAACAATTAACAGCTAACAACAACTGACATTTGTTGAGTGCCAGTGACATACCAGGCCTAGTTTGATCTCATTTAACTCTCAGTAATATCCCTGTAAGGAAGGTATCTTATTCATTTCATAGATGAGCAAAATGAGATGCTGTTACCAAGGTCAATGGGTAGTAAGTATGGTAGAGGCAGGAATCCAACCCAGGGAGTGGAAATCTGCCTGTCAAGACCATACTCTATAGAGGTTAGGGGCATAATCTGAAAACAGACCAACCTGAGTTTTAAACCCCTGTGCTATCTCTTATCCTAATTGTGTGAGATGGGGCAAATTAATTTAACCTCTTCAAATCTTAGCTGCTTTTTCTGTAAAAAGGTGGGTAGGGTAACAGTAAGACCCACTCCAAAAGCTGTTACAAGGATTAAACATACATTTTAGGAAGTGTGCAACACAACTGGCTCCTGACAACTAGTAAGCCTTTCTCGATACTAGAGGCTATTAATATTTTTATTATCCTTCTTGCCTTTTCTCTAGTTAAGAAAAAAACTTTAATAGTTTTGTACTCTGGTTTTATAACATAAATATTTTTGACTAGAGACAAAATGCTATTCATCCCAGTTTACATCAAGAAGATAAATTTCAAATGTGGGACAAACCTGGCCCAGGGTATTTCTTATATAAATATTGTATTGAAAAAGGAAAATAAGAGGGAGAGCCCCCTATAGAGCTAATTTACTCTCTAATCTTCATTTTAGTAACCTCTTCTGATCTCCTAAATAGCTTCTAATGATCCAGTAATGAGTTAACATTGACAGTTGATGCCAGAGAAGACTTCCTTTCTGGCCTGACATTTTCCTTAATGGTAATTCTAGCTAGTTAGGGTAAACAATGTGGCAGTTTTGGCATGCTTCCTTCCACAAATGGTAGTGGAGAGGAAATCACAAAAAACCTTGTAAAGATGGCAAACTGATCCAGTGTGGCTTTGATAATTCTGTGACTGCTGCAACCAGGGGAAATAATAGAGTTAAATATCTAGGAACACTTATCTTTGGGACAGTTGACAAATTGAAGGCATTTTCTGATTGTGCCTTACTTTAAATTAATAGCCTGGAAGGTTTCAGATTTAAAGAGCAAGGTTGTGTATCATAGAAGCAACAGGAAGACGTGAGACATGCCAAGTAGGCCTGTACCCAAATATTGCAGTTCTCCTAAATTCTCCACTCTGATGAACCTTAACAGCCAAACACTTGTGTGGTGTTCTCCACCTGAAAGGAACCCTGGTAATAGTCTGGTTTAGGATCACCAACTTCTAGATGAGCAAGCAGGATTTGGCAAGGCAAAGGCATTAATTTCAGTTCATGTATCCCAGGAATGTTACTTTCCTGAGTGTCCCACACTGTCTCTAGTGGCTTTTGTCTTCTCCTTTATTGCCTTCATTCCTTCATTTTTGTCTCCCTCTTCTCCTCAACTGTTATGCTGTACCTGGTCTCTTGGCATCTCTAACACATTTACAAACGTCTTTTTGGAGGTTAGATTGAAGTCAAAGACTGGCCTCCTAAATTTGCCTATAAATTGAAAAAAAATTTTTGCATATTGTATGGTTCATGAACTAAGATCCAGTTTGGAGAAGACTGTCATACAGTGTTTTGCTTGCAGATCTCTAGAAGTGAAGATGTGATGAATTTGCTGACAGACCATCTCTGAAAGTGCTCTAATGATAGACTTATAATTGATTGAATCCATCATGGAAAGCCCAAAATATCCCCTCCCTGAATTAAAAAAGATAAATGAAATAAACTAGGCTAAATGTATAAGCTGACAAATCCAAGGAATTTAATGAAACTCTAAATTACCACAGCCGGCAGATAAGAGGAAAAGGTTTCTTTGTTACTGATTATAAAACTAAATTAAAAAAAATTATCCAAGAAATATAATAGAGGAAACAAAGATCTGTGGTGCATGTATCAAACTAAGTTATTAAAAGATTTTTAATAAGTATATCCATCTCATTCCCTGGTTATTGTTGATTCATATCAATCTTGTCAGCACTGTTTAAAGGCTAGTAAATGCAGGAACTGTCTTGTTTTAGAATTAATAAGACCTTCTTTCCAGGCTGCTGGGGCTCTGTACCAAATTCAGGTCATTCCCATAAGCTCTTGGGTAGGCAGCTCTAGTGTAGGGGTAATCTTATCAGTTAGCATGCTTTGGCTACATATAAAAGAAGACCAGCCAAAAGTGACATATACAACGTTTGTTTCTTATCTCCCCTAACACGAAATTCTGAGGTGAGCTAGGTGCAGGGCTGGGTGCTTTTATGGCCCTATGACAACATAGTGGTTGTTTGGGGTTCTACTGGCTTTTTATTCTGTGGTTGGAAGGTGACTGAAGTTTTGGAGTGTCTCAGCTTTATGTAATAGTATCCCGGGTTGGGAAAAGGAAACTTTTCTTATTCTTTTGCACTAAATCTCTTCCTAGAACTTCTTTATATCTTATTGTCCAGACTTGTCCCTGGTAAGGGGAATGGAATTATTAGAAATTACTACAGTTTACTCAAATCAAGAGCTGCCCAGCCTCTCCAAAAGTTCATTCCTGCCTGCTGACTGAAGTCACTTCTAATGCCAACCAAGCAAGTGGAGGGAAGGGCTCTTTGAATAGGTAACCGACAGATCCACTTAGATGGGCTGTTGGAATTTGCTGTGAAGGTGGTTTTGTGCATTGTTGTTGTTGTTGTTAGTAACTCTTTTCGCTTCCTAAAAAGATTCTCTTCTGGAAGACATCAGAAACTTGTTTTGTGCTGAATGTGCTGGTTTTGATGATGTCCCCTTTCCTTTTCTTTAAAATTTTACTCAACTTGATGTATTCTCTACCTTCACTAGGACCCTGTCTACCAGTGATGATGTGGAAGACAGAGAAAATGAGAAGGGTCGCCTTGAAGAAGCCTATGAGAAGTGTGACCGTGACCTGGATGAATTGATAGTGCAGCACTACACAGAATTGACGACAGCCATTCGCACCTACCAGAGCATTACAGAGCGTATCACCAACTCCCGAAATAAAATAAAGCAGGTGTGCCTCTTCCTCCTGGGCTGGTGACTGCAGCACCTTTGGCTAAGCACCGTGTTGTGACTGGGAGAGGAGCCATACAGTGACTGATGGTCCCTAACAAGTGCTTCACGATGAGCTTTCAGGAGTTTCCTGGTATCTGGAGCATGGGTGGGAGGTGTCACAGAGGGCACCCTGGGCTGGCATCATGCCTCCCCGTGTCTTACTCTTGGCTCTGCCATGATTTCTCCCTGCAGTGTGAAATGACACAGAGAGAATAGCCTCAACTGGAGGGAGCCTGGAAGGAGTCCACACCACAGAGGAGAGGATAGTGTGGAATTGATACTGGTTGTGGTTCCTCTGCACACATTGTGTATTCTTGGTATTTTTTGAGAGGTGAAGAAAATCTAACCTACAGATTTTTTTTAAGTGTAATGAATTGTTTGTGCAAATCAAAGTCCTTGAATATCATGCTTTAGTTGTGGTGAGCATGTCTTTTTATTTTGTAATTTTTGTTTCATGTTTTGGAGCTATTTCTTTCTGTCTTTTTCTGCCCTCTCTCTTCCTTCACTTTTTTCCCTTCTCCCTCTCTTCTTCCTCCCCCCCTTTTCCCTTTCTCTCTCCCTCATTCCTCCTTTCTCTCTCCCTTCCTTCCTTTTATGGTAGGTCCTTGGAAAAAACTCTAGGTTCCTGGGTGCTGTGCCTTAGTACCTGAAGGATGAAGTAAGTGTGTGTGTGTGTGTGTGTGTGTGTGTGTGTGTGTGTGTGTGTGCGCGCGTGTGCGCGCGCGCGCGCGGGTAAGAGGTGTTTTTATATTTGGCTAAGGGATGAACTGATCAAATAATGGCTGTGTACTGTCACATTATAATTATGCAGCTCTCAGCCATGTATTTTGAGATCACACCTTTGATACCTCTTAGGATTCTTCTTTAATAAATATCAATCATTGCTACCACTTATTGAACACTGATTCTTTGCAAGTTATGATTATGTCTACTTGTCTCAACAAATTTAGGATTTCAGCTCTGATCACCCTGACTCTTAAAGCCTTTGCTGCTGATTTTCAGGCACATTTTAAGAACAACCCCTTACCTCCCAACTCTTAAAAAATGTGATATTTTGCAGGACCTCAACATTATACAGGAGAGGTGACACTCTCCTCTTACTTGGCTTTGAGGCGAGAGGTTGAGAGCATTGTGCTTTGTGCTTCCCGCCTCAGTGTGACTATGGACTGTATAGGCCATGTTTCCAAATCCATGACCCTGTCCCGTAGGTTGGCCTGTACATGCCTGGCAGTGGTTGTGCTCATGACCTCCTCATATGCTGTATTTCCTATACATTAGACCTCATGTGATATGTAAGCAGATATGTGAGTGATGCTTCTGAGAATGCAGGTGATGCCTGAGTCTCCACCTCTAGTCCAGTCCAGACTCAGGAAGCTCTTTACCTATTTTGGAGCCACGTGCTGATCTCTCACATTTTAAAATTGACTGGGTATATTTGAAAGGAATACTGTGATTCTTAGCCTCTACAAGTGTTGAGTTCATCCTGTAGATTTATCTGTGAGACTAGGTAAAGCTATAGATCATTTACTCTGAATTTAAAGGAAACTGGTCCATTTTGACCCATCATACTAAGCTCCAGAGGGGTTGGAAAATGGATGGTAGTGCAGTTGGTGTGGCTTTGCTTCGGGCAATCACAGCAAGGGTGAAAGACCTTGGGCATTTGCGTTTTCTGATTAGTTGGGTTGACTGAAAAGACTTTGTCTTAAACTCAGGGGAGGCACCACTGTGGTGCCTTATCACTCTGAGTGGAAGCATCTTTGCTGCAAACAAAGAAGGTTCTCTTGGTATAGAGAGACAAAGTCTGTCTTGATTGCATCACATTTGTTCTAGTAGCCGCATTTCTTGCCATCCTCATTCAGCATGCTTGAGCTCTGAGTAAAACAACAAAAGGAAAACTTTATTATTTCAGATGGTTGTCAAGAAAGTAAATGCCACATTGTTCTATGTTATGGATTAGCTCCCATATTGGAAAGAGAAATAAGGGACTAAAGCTCTTTTCAGTAAGACTTCTAATAATTGATTAATGGGAGAGGAAAAGTATTGGGGAAATGAAAGTAGATTTGACTTTGTTTCATAATATGAGAATTTTGTACCATGAAAGTTCATTTCTTATCACCAGAGAAGCACTGATGTTTTCTCACTAATCTTCTCCTGTCACTTTTGGTTTTTAATTGCACTTTGGATTATACACAAAATACAGGTTTTTTTGTTTTGTTTTGTTTTTTTGAATGCGAGTCTCATTCTGTCACCCAGGCTGGAGTACAGGGGCATGCTCACTACCATTGCAGCCTCAACCTGCTGGGCTCAAGTGATTCTTCTGCCTCAACCTTCAAGTAGATGGAACCACAGGTGTCTGCCAACCACTAATTTTTTAGCTGGGTTAATCAACCTGACTAATTTTTAAAAAAAAATTTAATTGTAGAGATGAGGTTGCCAGGCTGGTCTTGAATCCCTGGGCTCAGGCAGTCAGCTCACCTTGCCCTCCCAACGTGCTGGGATTTCAGGCATGAGCCACTGCACCCGGCTGGTATATATTTAAGTGGAAATATGAAGGATTCAGTAAACATTGGGCTATATTATTTTAGAGCTGATCGAGATGTGAGAATGTGTAGATCTGAGTTGAACTTTTCTTTCTGTTCTCTGCCAAAAACTTATGAGGGTTCCTGTAACAGATGCGTGTCAAGTATCAGCGACATTTCTGGTTTTGTTTTAGGGCTAGGGCTGCACAGGTCAGAAACACCAGTCCCTGTCTTTGTGGAACTTACATGCAAATATGAGAACAGGAAAGCTAACAAGCAGACACTATTAAACAGTGTTTCTGCAGTCTCCACATGTTGAGGGTCTGCCCTTGTGGACTTCACATTCGAATCAGGGGAGATGACTATGAATGAATAATAGGAGGTGGTGTAACAGCTGGTAAGAAGTGCTATATAAAAACAAGCAAAACCTCCAAAAGCAAACAAAGAAGTGGGGACTAGGATTTTTATCTGGGTTAATCAGGGAAGTCTTCATTGAGCCAATAACTGAGAAGGTGAGGGATAGTGTCAGGAAAAACACTCCAGAAAGAAGGGAAACATGTGCAGAGATTCTGAGGCAGGGGCATGACTGGAAGTTTGTGAAGCAGTAAGGAGGCCAGTGAGGCCAGGCGTGGGAGGATTGAGAGAGTGGCAGGAGAGACAAGACAGCAGGGGGCAGGGATGTGCCAGTGGGGGGAGGGACCAGGGTACTGGAGCTTGGGAACTCTGGGGATAATCTGATTTCAGCTCCAAGTATGATGGGGCACCATTGTAAGGTTTTAAGAACAGGAATGTGACTGATTTTTTTTTTGAGTTAGAGTTTCATTCTGTCCCCAGGC
Source organism: Cephalopachus bancanus (assembly GCA_027257055.1). NCBI lineage: Eukaryota > Metazoa > Chordata > Mammalia > Primates > Tarsiidae > Cephalopachus > Cephalopachus bancanus. Next base: position 3,544,247 of record JAPVLO010000232.1, read on the forward strand.
TGGACTGCAGTGGCACTCTCATGGTAACCTTGACCTGCTGGGGTTTGGCAATCCTTCCACCTCAGCCTTCCAAGTAGCTGGAACTACAGGTGTGCGCTGTAACGCCTGACTAATTTTTTATTTATTGTGGAGACGAGGTCTTGCCAAGCTGCCCGGGCTGGTCTTGAACCTGTGTTCTCATCTCGGCCTCCCAAAGTGCTGGGATTACAGGCTGAGCCACCGAGCCCGGCCTGTGACTGATATTTTGAAAGACTCACTCTAGCTGCTGTGCTGGGAATAGATTTTAGTGGGGCCCACGACAGATGAGATGCTCATATTCATGCTGCCACCTTTTATAACTGGAGACCACAGAACTGTTTATGCTTACCAGTTTTTAAACTTTAATGTATTGATTTACGTTACATTTGTAGAATCTGTGTCCTTGAGGATATGTATCAACTGATGGATGTGACTCTCTTCACAGATGGTGTAAACTTTTTACATTGGTGTAGTCCATTTGTGACTTTTTTTAGATTAAAAAGAAAAGCCATGTATGATTGATCAGGTCAAGTAATGTGAACAGTAAGCATAATACTTCGGCAAATCTGTTACTTTTGAATACATTGTAAAATTGACTGGAATGAGATGTTATTGCATTAGGAAACCTCAGAATCCATAGGTTCTCCCAATTTATGTCTCTCCAGCTAATCACCATCTTATTATAGTAGCAAAATAGTTGGATATGAGTTGATACTGGTTGGTGATGTGGCCCATATAGGTAATAATTGTTGATATTTTGAGTTTGAGTGTTTCTCTGTGGTTACCAGGTAGATGAGGTAACCTTAGATTTCTATCATGGGAGCAGGGTGGGTTGGAGGGAGATACTGGACATTTAATACTTCTTCCCAATTTTTACTTCCCTCTTGGTACCACATTGAGCTCTGAAAGTAATTTTTCTTGTCTTTAATTGGAAATAACTATATGTGATTATTCAAGTGAAGTTGTTAGGACTTAATCATTGAGTAATGAAACATTTATTACTTAACATGTACCAGAGATACTTTTTTTGGCTTTTAAATGAAAGTATACCTTGAAATGTAGAATTAGAATGAAAAATAGCCTTAATTAATATAAAAAATGTCCTAATAGAATAACATGGTTTTGGTAGGAAATTATTTACAGCTCAAATATAAGATGGAAAATTCTCACTGCGCTTATAATAGAAAAAGGCCTTTGTGTTTCTAGAAATGGTTATGCTGAACAGTGGGCAATAATGAGATGTCATAATTTAAAGTCTGGGCAGTAGTCTGGAGTGCATGAATGAAGTCTTAAGAACTATGAGGTAATTTTCCATTAAGTTCAACAGTATCTGAACTTGTATACAGTGTTTGTACTTGTATACAGTATCTCCAAGAAAGGTATTGCAAAGGCTTAAGTGAGCTTAGCAGAATTTCAGACCTTAGAATGGCAGCTAAAAAAACGAAAGGAAAAAACAACATGGGAAATAAAAGTTCGAGGGTAATTTTAAAATGGAACTGCTAGTTCTAAAAGACTTTTTAAACAGAACAGTAAGTTGTGTTTCTGAAGTTCCTTGTTTCTGGGCACTTTCTATAAGACTCCATGGAAGATATTGGCTTGATCACTGTGGCAGGAGAAAACTTATGAAAGTGCTTATGTGTAGATTTACTAAATCTACACATAAACTAAAAAAAAGATATCACAGTATTTTGTACTTTTAAAGCTAAGACTGTTGTGTACTGTTATATATTAATTTTTATTTACTACCCTTTGCTCACAGGGAGCTTTTCAGAGTGTTTCCACTCTTGGCTTCAGGGAACTGTGTACACATTTGTTGTGTTTTATTAAAAATAATATGCACACTCAGAGGCATTTCCCACCTTTTCATCTTCTTCTTGATCCAAAGTCAGTACTTTTCTGACTTACTGATGTAGAAGTGACGTACTTCCATTCCCTCCCTGGGCCTGTGTTCACCAGCCCCTCGCTACTTGGATCTCTGCTCATCCTTTCATAAATGTAAAGCATGTTCTTCAAAAGCCCCTGTGAGTTTTCCCACTCTTTATCTTTCCCAAGGCAGGGTTGGAAAACTCTCTGCTTCCCTGCTGTCTGTATCTTGTAGTTCTAGCCTCTTGGATGAGAAGATTGCTTGAGCCCAGGAGTTCAAGACCAACCTGGGCAATATAGTGAGACCTCATCTCTACAAAAAAACCAAAAGATTAGCTGGGCATGATGATCCACACCTATAGGTCCACCTACCTGGGAGACTGAGGTGGAAGAATCCTCTGAGCCCAGGAAGTCGTGCCATTGCACTCCAGCTTGGGTGACAGAATGAGAGTCTGACTCAAAAAAAAAAAAGACCCCGTTTTTCCTTTTTCTAATAGTTTCTAATTAGAGTGACTGCAGTTCTTATATACTAAAACTGAAATTCTTGTAATTGCTGAGCAGATGATTAGGAGCAACTGTGAAGTTAATACAGTTCTGAGGAAGCAAAGGAAACTTGTCTGTGTACTTGATGTCATGGTTTGAACAAGTTGACTTCATGTATTTGTTTAAGGAAGAAACAGAGTAACTTGACTTTTTAGTTTTAATGATCATTATACATTAAGTAGAATAAAATGAAAGTACTGTCATCATATTTATGAAAGTAGAACAGAGATTTGCCAAATAAATGTTTTGGTATAATTTGGTACCGTTTTTGCTTTTAAATGTTATTATTCATTGGTGGACATAGACCTGTTTCTCTCCATTAAAAAAAAAACTCATCTTTATATCTTTTAATTTTTTAAAATCAACAAATAAAAATTGTATTTATTTATGGTATACCACATAATGCTTTGAATTATATGTACATTATGGAATGGTTAAATCAAGCTAATTAGCCAGTATCAACTCATGTCCAACTGTTTTGCTACTATAATAAGATGTTGATTAACGCGAGAGACGTACATTGGGAGAACCTATGGATTCTGAGATTTTCTAATGCAATAACATCTCATTCCGGCCTATTTTACAATGTATTCAAAAGAAATAAAATTGTCCAAGTATTATGCTTAGTGTCCACATTACTTGACCTGATCAATCATGCATGGCTTTTTTTTTAATTACCTCATAGACTTACCAGTTTTTTTGTGGTGAGAACACTTAAAAGCTACTCTCTTAGCAATTTTCAAGCATATGGTTCGTTGTAATTAACTATAGTTACCATGTTGTACAATATTGTATCCTTTGTCAGGTATCTTGCCAACTCCACTCCCCTAACTCCTGGCCCCTGGTAACCATTCTACTTGCTGCCTTTAAGAGTTCGACTTTTTTGAGGTGAGTGAGTGGATTGCCTGAGCCCGCAGGTTCGAGACCCGCCTGGGCAGGCGAGACCTCATCTCTACAATAAAATCAAAAAATTAGCTGGGCGTGGTAGTGCACACCTGTGATTCTGGCTACTCGGAAGGCTGAGGCGGAAGGATCGCCGGAGCCCAGCAGGTCGAGGCTGCGGTGACCGGGAGCGGCCACTGCACTCCAGTCTGGGCGACAGAGTGAGACTCCAACTCAAAAAAAAAAAAAAAGAGTTCGACTTTTGTAGATTTCACATATGAGTATATCATGCAGTATTTGCCTTTCTGTGCTTTGTTTTTTTCACTTAATGTCTTCCAGGCTCATCTATGTTGTTCAAATGCCAAAATTTTCCTCTTTTTGAAGGCTGAATAGTATTCTATTGTGTATATATACACCACATTTTCTTTATCCATTCATTGATTCCATATCTTGGCTAGTGTGAATAATGCTGTGGTAACAAATGCAGGCATCTCATTGACAACATATGATTTCTGTTCCTTTGCATCTATACCCAGCTGTGAAATTGCTGGTCTTGTGTTCATTGTTTTAATTTTTTGAGACACCTCCATACCGTTTTTTGGTAACAGCTGGACTCCCCATTTTTACCAAGGTCTAATTTACATACAGTAAAATGCACATATTCTGAGAGTGCATTTCAGTGAGTCTGGGTGAGCATATATATCCCGGATGTGGCACCAGCCCCAGAGAGTTCCCTCCTGCGTCTCTGCAATCAGTTCTCTCCCCATCCTGCTCCAAGCAACTGCTGCTTTGAATTCTGTCACTATGAATTTGTTTTGCCTGCTCTAGAACTTTATACTTTATGTTCTTGTTTGTGTCTGACTCCTTTTGTCAGCATAATGTTCTTGAGATTCTTCATATTTCTTCCTTTTTTGTTGCTGACTGATTGCTTTCCCCAACTTTTAAAATAACATGTCTTCGTAACTGTGACTTTCTAATCATAAAACTGAAGCCTCGGGGCAATTTAGTATTAAAAGTCCTTGTAGCTTCTTAGGTCTGCAGCTTTGTTACCTCAGTTTAGGGAATAATTTTGATGTTCGTCTTCTACACAGCCTGGTGTCAGTTTTCTTCCCAGAAATTCTACCTTCCTTTTTACTTTTCCTTCCATGTAGTAAGCAAAAGTGAGAAGTGAGCTGACTGCAGTGTATGTATCCCAGCGTGAAATGCCATTATGGTCTTTTTCCAACCAGCTCCAGCCAGGAGTTTGCCAAGCTTTACTGACACTGTGAGTTTATCCTCACTCTTTTGGTCAGGAGCCTACTTGGGTGTTGTATGACATAAAATTTATTTTTAACTTTTTCCATAGTAACCATTACTGAGAAAAAGCTGAGAATTATAGGACCCAGATGATATAAGTCGAATATCGGAAACCAAGTTCTAACAGATTTTTAACTAAGATTTAAAGTGCAATGGATTTAGTAACTGGAATTCTTAACTCAGAGTCCAAGATCTCCAGAGGAATCTAGGAGTAGTCTTGAGAGATGTTTGAGTCAAATACAACCACACATGATATAAAATCAGGACTCTCCTGCCTCATCCCGCCCCAGTTCCAGTCCTTGTGCTTCAGAGGCACTTCACTCTTTCCATTTTTCCTGGAGTATTTCTGTTTCTAATCGTATGCTCATGCTGCTTTTTCTTGACTTTTCTATTTTGAACGTTGCTGACTTCCAGCTGTGGGAGATTTAGCCCTTCCCAACCCTCTCCCATCCACCATGCCATCTTCCCCCTCCTGGATGGTTGCATCCTAGCTTTGAAAAACAGATGTCTCGGTGCTCACTCTTTATACCTACGTAAATGTTTGCATCTGTGCCGCACAGTGTGCTGTGGTTATGTTTTCTCTCTGTAGCTAGGTGACTGCTGCTCCCTGGAGTTGATAACTGAGTTGTCCTTCTACCTTTTTTTTGTACGGGTTCCTCCTTTCCTGGATCCTTTGTTTTTTGTATTTACGGGCACATTCTTCAATAGTTTGGTGAGGTAGGGTTCATATAAGGTGGATTTCTTGAGAGTGTGCATGTCTGAGAATGTCTTTATTCTTTCCTCATACTTGATTGCTAGTTTTTCTGGGAAAATTCTCTCTGACTTTTGAAGGTATATTGAAGGTATGTTTTTCCTTTGTCTTGTAGCTTTTAGTGTTGCTGCTGAGAAGAGTCTGATGTCATTCAGATTTACAATTCTTCCTTTGGGTCCTGTTTTTTTTCCTTAAAGCTTTTAAAATGTACTCTTTATGACTTGCGTTCTTACATGTTGGGATAATGTGCCTTCACTTGGGTCTTTTTGCATTCTATTGTCTTAAGCACTTGGTATGCCTTTTCGGTCTGAAAATGTGTGTCTTTTGTTCTGGAACATTTTCTCTTATAATTTTAGTAGGGTTTTTCTCCATTCAGTGAGTGTTGGATCCCATGAGTCCATCCTCATTTTCTTTGATCTCTATCACCTGCCTTCTGTGCTTTCCTGTTTGATGATTTCCTCAAGGGTGTCTTGTAGCCTTTCTATTGGATTTTTAAAATTTCAATCATATTTTTAAGAGTTTTTTTCATTTCTTGAAACTTTAAAAATTATCCTGTCCTTGTTTCATTGATGTAATAGCCTCTTTTATTTTTCCTAAGGATAGTAATTACAGTTAAAAGAAAATTACAAGGCTCACACCTTTAATCCCAGTACAGTGAGTCCCCTACATATGAACAAGTTCTGTTCTGAGAGTGTGTTCATAGTCCAATTTGTTTCCAAGTCCAACAAAGTTAACCTACATACCCAACTAATACAATTGGCTACATAGTACTGTACTGGTTTATAATACATTTCACACAAATGATACATAAAAAGGAATTTTTTTTTTTTTCGAGTTGGAGTCTCACTCTGTTGCCCAGACTGGAGTGCAGTGGCTGCTCCCGGCCACCGCAGCCTTGTCCTGCTGGGCTCCGGCATTCCTTCAGCCTCAGCCTTCCAAGTAGCTGGAACTACAGGCGAGCACTACCATGCCCGGCTAATTTTTTTTTAATTTATTGTAGAGATGAGGTCTCGCCAAATTGCCCAGGAGGGTCTCGAACCCGCAGGCTCAGGCAATCCACTCACCTCAGCCTCCCAAAGCGTGGGATTACAGGCTGAGCCATATAGTACTTTGAAAAGTACAGTAGTTCAGTAGGGCACACCAGCTGGCATCCTGGGGCTGGAATCCAGTGAACAGGCAAGGAGAGTTCCTGACTGGAGGAAGGAGAGGAGAGGGGAAGCGGCAGAGCTGAAGGATCATCAGCAAAAGGAGATTGGACATGCGAATGCATGTTCACAACTTGAAGGTTCGTATTCAGGGGGTTTACTGAGGGGACTTACTGTGCTTGGGAGGCTGAGGATTGCTTGAGGCCAGGAGTTCGAGACCAGCCTGGGCAACACAGTGAGACTCTGTCTTTAAAACAGATGGTTATTGCCTAGTTTCTGTTCCCCCACCTTCTGCAGTACTTTTCTCCTTTTGTTTATTTTAATGCCTGTTGTTTCAGTCTGCAGGCTCTCCTGGTGTGTCTGGAGATGCTTGGCTAGCCATTTGTGTGTGAGAAGGAGGCACTACAGAGCTGACTGGAAGTTCACATTCTGGCCTCCTGGGTTCTTAGGCCTGCTGTCCAGAAAAGCCAAGACTGAGACAGCAGCTTTTACAGTAGAGAGAATAGAGAAAGCAGCCGAGCCCTCCTCCCTGAGAAGTCAGAGGCCTCTGTGACTTGTCGCCCCGGCTGGCGTGCAGTGGCACACTCATGGCTACTTCAGCATTGACCTGCTGGGCTCCGGCAATCCTTCTGCCAGCCTTCCAAGTAGCCAGAACTATGTGTGCGCACTACCACACCCGACTACTCCATGGCTTTTAAAGATAATTTGGCAGACAGACAGTTAGGGAACTGGGACTGCTGCTTGGTTGGGGTGACAACAGAGTGTTGAGATCTTCTTTGTGCCTAGTCAGGGTCTGGGCAGGGGTCACAGGCCACTGATCTGGTTGGCATCAGGCCCACCAGAATGCAGAGTCTGAAAAAGATCTCAAACTTTAGTTTTAGTTTTATGTTATCCATAGTAGCAACTGGGGAAGTTGCCGATCTTGTGAGTGGTGGATGCCAGGAGTCCCTAGTGATCTGAACTACTCATACCCTTCCTCCAGGTAAACTGCTGGGCACCCTCCAGGAGGTTGGTGGGACCTATAGCCCATTGCTCTTAGAGAAGCACCAGTTTGTTAATCTTGCATGGAACCCCAGGGCTGGGATGTGCATGAGGGAGGAAAGTTTCAAGAAAACCTTCTGGCTCAGCCAGGCTTGTGTCCTGACAGAATTCAGGCTCTCGTCTCAATTCCAGCCTTTGTAGTCTTTTATTCACTTTACAGAGGTGGTTTCCCTAGAGCCTGTTGTGGAGCTTGTCTGAGGCAATTGGGCAGGAGCTCACCATTTCTTCAGTGAAACCTCAAATGTCACCGTCTATACAGGTCTTTCCACTCGAACTGGGTCACTCCTAGTGGGTAGCTGGACGTGTCCTCTATGGGCTGAGATCAATGCCAATGTGGTTGGAGCCCATTGCTGGGGAAGACTGAGGCCCAGAGGGGTGGAGGATCATCCTGGTGAGGAGGCTGCACTCAGCTTTTTCCTCTGTTGTTGTTTCCTGGGCTTTGGAGCCCTCCCTCAGCCACCTGGCATTTTCTTGCCCAGATCTTTTCTAATGTAGTCTCTCCAGCTTTGGCCAATGCTGTGGGGGAGGGAATTACCCATGTGTGTGACTGATGGGGTCAGGGGCTCCGAGTACTTCTACAAAAAGACTTTACCCTGTATCCGTGCCTTCAATATGGTTGACGAAAAGATGCCACACTATAAAATATTTTAAGATGGTTTATTCTGAGCCAAACTTCAGGACTTAGACCCATGTCATATGTCCCCAGGAGGTTCTGAGGGTACATGCCCACTACGGTTAAATGGTGGATTGGTTATATACAATTTTAGGGAGGCAGAAGTTACAAACCATACATCACTATATGTGAGATTTTCATTGGTTTGGTCTGGGAAGGAGGGACATTTCCAAGCGGGGGCTTGTTAGATGTAGGTAGATTCAAATAGTTCTTGACTGGTAACTTGTAGTTCCTAACTAAGGAATTTTGGAAATCAGTAGAGAAGATGCTTTGCTGAGATAAGGGGGCAGAAAACTCCAGGTTTGTTGATAAGTAGATGAAATCCTGTATGTGGCAGACCTCAGAGAGGATAGATAGATGTCTTACAAGGTTCTCAAAGTCTGGGGGTTCCAAAGGGTGGCTTTGCAGGACCATAAAATATTAATACTTTAATTTCCTTCTTTATTTTTTAGATGATGTTATGCCAGAGTCAGGTTGGAAAACATACCTTAGTCTATAGGGTAGCAGGGTAATAAAACCCTGTCTCGTGAGTCCTTGTCAGGTCTGGTCCTCCATATTCTTCGTGCCTTCTTTTCAGGGTTAGCAAACCCTACTCCAGGCGAAGACTTTCAGATTTCTCTGATCTGCTAATTTAGTTACTCTCCATACATCTTCTTTCCAGCTTCCAGAGTTTTGGTACCATCCCATATTTGCCATTTCTCCTCTCTGTTCTCTCTTTTAATGCTTAAAAAATACATTGCTATTACTTTGGTGGGATTTGGAAGGAGTAGAGATAACTGGAATTATCTTCAACAGATTTTCAGAGGCGTCTATGTCACCCACCCCAAATTAACCCTTGGCACTAGGCAACATCTTGCAGATCACCTATCAGCAACAAGACTGTACTTTTTTACGAAATGGTGAAAAACGAATCACCTCATAGTAAGTAGTATAGTATTGGAACCCATTATTTTATTGTAGTGATATTTGGCTGTTAGTGGAATTTTGGACATTGAGGAACTTATATATGACAAAAAGATAAAAATTTTATATCTTATATTTTTCTAACGTGTGTAGTAACATGTGAAATAGTCACCAACATGCATTGCAGGTTCATTGATACATGCTGTGCAATGGTAATTTGTTTGATGTCTTCCACTTGGTGTTTTTCTATTTGAGCAAACAATGTGGTCTCATTTTCTTTCTCCCACATTAAATTGAACAACAGATTCATCAATACAAACTGCCTGACCTGGTATGAAATAATGCGAAAATTTTGAATTGATGTATTCCAAATAATTACTGGCCTTTTGAATACGAGTTCTGATCATCCCATCATTCGACGTAGGTGTCTTCAAATGAAGCATCCAGAAGATTTGCATAAACCTTTCTCTACTGAATGTTTCCAAAAGGAAGAGTATTTTACTATTGAAAGCATTTGACCAGTACTCTTGCAAATTTGTTACTGAATTATTCCCATATTTAGGATAGCTGTGTTAAAAGCTAAAAATTCTTCTTGGTCAATGTCATGCCACTTATGCCAAATCAATTTGTGTGACAGCTGCTTTTTCCTTGTTTTTTCTCCTCTGAATAATGATTTGCTTCTTTTATTACACTATCCATTAATTCATTTGTAAAATGCAGAGTAAAATAGTCAGTTAGTTCTCTTATATTACTATTTGTGGTCCCTTGGTTTGAGAATGTACAACAAAATTTACTCTCGCTGGAGGGCCGTCTTTTTCTGTAAATCTGAAGTTCTAAATCTAAATTTCTAAATCTAACTCATCTTTGCTCCTGCTTATTTTGTGACTCTCACTTTTGTCTTCTCATTTTGCCATTGTTCTGAAAATGAAATAAATGGGTAAAAAATTTCTAATTGTAAATTATGAAATCATAAAATGAAAAATTTATCAAGAAATATTACTTTTCCAATTTACTTCCTTGACTTAGTGCGGATATTATATATTCGATCTGTGCCACTCGGTACTTCAATATGATCTGCCTTCAACTTCGAAAGTTTCTTTTAAGGCTATAGTAACTTGCTTATCTGTCTTTTCAAGTTATACCATGTGATACAAAGGGTGTACCCATAGCTGCCTTTCTTATACATACCATCTGTATCACCACCTTCTCTCTTTTACAAATGTGTTGGCACCGCTGTGAAAGCACTTCACACATTCTCTTTCTATGTAACACCAGCTGATTTTTAAAATGTATATCTCAGTATATATTTGATCCTTTTATTTGCTTTTTCATGCAATTTGAATGGAAAACTTAAAGGGAACATACATTTCTGAAAAATGTGCACTTGCCTAACTTTGTCACCAGTAACCTCTCTATGTTCCCTCGAGGGGTTTGCTAGATTTATGATGTCCCCTCCGAAAGCACACCTGAGTGCAAAAGGTTAATATTCATTCCACTGTCTTATCAAGGTAGATTGCAGATCCTCTCATTCAAGTGTGTTTGTTTTCAACGTGGGAGAGTTTCATAGAAAGAAGTACAATTCAGGCATTGTCCTAAAGTTGTAGGTATGGGTTAGATACTTCCTTAGGAAGCCTTCTCATCTTAGCATTCTGTCTTCATGTTGTCCATGCTTGTTGGAAAAATACTCAAGTTTAGTGTCAGTGAATATGTTCAGCACCACACCACATCTTGTAGAATAATACAGATTTTTCAGTTGTCAAAAATGTGGTAGACTTTCTGGGATGATAGAAATGTCCTGTGTATTGATGAAGGTTTGGATTATACAGTCGTATGCATTCGCTAAACTCATCAAATGGTGCACTTGAGATGCATTCATGCATACATATTACCTCAAATGGCAAACAGAAACAAAACTGTAAGCAAATATTAAACTCTAATTTAAATAAAAATACATGTTAAGACTGTCAAATTATATGAAAGTGGGCTGTGCATTGTGAAAGGTTACAGTTCTTTTTATTTTTCCATATTATAAAGATGGAGAATTTTAAGTTAGGATAACAGATAAAAAACTTCTTCCTATTGTGTGCATTGTGACCAGCCCTTCCCACCTCTTTCTTCCCTTTGGTTTTGTTATATTATGCCTCTGCTAGTTACTATACTGGATAGGTCCACAGGAATGGTAGAGTTGTCTCATTTAATATCTAATATTCAAAATACGAGGTAAGCAATCTTTGGTATGCCTTCTTATTTTTGTTTTATCTCTGGAAATACCTACTGTTTTGGAAGTTTTTTTTTTTCTTCTTCTAATTTTAGTCAGTTGAGGTGAGCACCCAGTTCCTTAATTGTAAACTTGAGCTGGCATTCTAGAGGTAGAAGCATGGCCCAAGTAACTTATCAGCTGAATAATATTTGCAAGAAGGATTAGGGAAGGACTAATGGTGTGAACTCTCATGTTGACCTTCTCCTTTTAGGTAGATTGACGTTTAGGTGGTGCTTCATGTTTTCAGAGTGCTTTATCCCTAGTAGTTTTTTCTAGATTCACTTGAAGGTAGGTAGGAGTAATTTTCTCATTTTATGGAGAAAACTTACAGACACTGAGAGGCAGAGAGATATGCCCACATGAGTCAGTGTCAGAACCATGATTAGAATTCTGTGGGTAAGCTAACCAAGGAGAATAAGTGGGTGTTAGGAACTGTTACATACAGAAGTGCCAGTGGGACTCCAGACCAGATCATGCGTTTACTCTGGCAAGACTTGGCACTGACCCCAGACTGAATCTGTTTTGTTGCAGGTCAAGGAGAACCTGCTTTCATGCAAGATGCTGTTGCACTGCAAACGGGACGAACTTCGGAAGCTGTGGATAGAAGGCATTGAACATAAGCATGTCCTGAACCTGCTGGATGAAATTGAGAATATCAAGCAAGTGCCTCAGAAGCTGGAACAGTGCATGGCCAGCAAGCACTACCTCAGTGCCACTGACATGCTGGTAAGGGCTCAGCCTGGGCCATGGGGCATTCCTGCCAAGATGCAGGCACACTCTCTCTTGTTCTGTGTCCTGTAATGCATGGGACAGTGCATGGCTAGCAAGCTCTATCCCAGTGCCCCTGACTTGCTGGTAAGGGCACAGCCTGGGCCAAGGGGCATTTCTGCTGAGATGCAGACACTCTATCTTGTTCTCTCTGAGTCTTGTAATGCACGTCACACATTACAAACTGCCCCCTTGAGGTTCACAAGTCCATGCAGGTGAAGCCTGCCTGGTTCTCTTTCTAATTATAGAATTTGCAGTGGTAGATGATGATTATTTATGCATTGTCTGCCTTTGGAACAATAGCAAGAAATATAATGGTGAGAAACCAGTACTGAAATCATGTTAGAATGTTGTTGAGAGGTATGTTTTAGAGGAAGAGAGTTAATCCTGTTTTAAAGAATGAATCTCCATGAGACAGAATCGTTGAAGATTTGTAAACTTGGTATTCCACACGTCTGTTAAAGGAGTTCTTTACATTAGGACTTTTTTAAAATTTAAGATGATAAGAAAGAAATATTTTGGGGACTAATACTGGAAGCAACTTTGTTAGGCAAGAATACTCCTCCTCCTAGCCTTTAGCCCCTATGCTAGCCCCTTGTGTTCTGTCACTCTTCGAATTAGTGAACATTCTCCTAAGGTTCCAGTTGATAGTGCATGGGGCTGAGTGTCAAGATGATGAGTAAAAAGTAGAAATACAGATTTTGCTCCCCAACAACCCTCATGTTCCCAGGTCTGTGGCTCGTAGAGGACAGCTCTTCTCTCTTCCCTTCCACCTCCCTTTCCATCTCAGAGTTGACTGGACTTAGAAACTCTCAGCAGCAGATGGGCTGTATTTGCTTTCCTTTCCACAATAGGTAAAAGTCCTTTGTCTTTCACTTAATTAGATTGGCTTTCATACTAGAAAACCATGAGGGGAATTGGTGAGGAGACAGGCTAAATGCTGTAAGTGTTCTAATTCATTCAGACCTCTAAGAATTTTCCTAAAGCTCCTTCATAAGAAGCTTTGAAGGAAGTTTGGAAACCAAAGAGTGTGAAGTGCCATGATACTCTCTCATGTATAGGACTGCATGGTCAGTTTCTACAGTGGAAGGAAGTTAATAATGGTCTCTCTCTCTTTTTTTTTTTTAAGTGAGAAAGCAGGATTTATTGAGAGGACAGAAAAGCTCCCACCGAGGGAGGGGACCCGAAGGGGTTGCCCAATGGTCTGCTCTTGGGAGTGGCAAAATAATTGATTATTTTCAGTATCTTTTTCAAAGTGACATCTTAGTAATGACCTAGGGTGTCTGACAGAAAAATTAGTTACTTTTTAACTTCACTGTTGGTTTATACATTTAGTGCTGGTGTGTGGTAAATTTTCAAGTTTCAGCAATCAGAACAGATAAGCTTGTATGTAATTGTGTAGCATCTATTTGAATCATGATTATTTTTTGGCATGGGACTGCTTTTAAGCAAGTGCCACAGATATAAGTAGGTTGTTAGAATTTATATCTGTGTTAATTGTGTTCAATTTAGGGTTTCAAAATTTTGTTTTATGATCCTATTACTTAGTAGCCAATCAGTATTGAATACAGTCCCTTTCTTTTGACTCCTTTTTCTTCGAGACCTCTTTAAAGAACTTGTTTAAATTGTTGGTTGCAAGTTACAGAGATTCAGCTCTAGCTAACTTAGGTAAGGTGATGTTTCACCCAGGTAGCTAGTCTGCTGAAGGGACAGAGCGTCTGTGGAATGCCATTGTGTGTTATCCCTGCACGTTGCCTTCCTTGTTCTACCTGTAGACTGGTTTCTTCCATACGTGGAGGAGGGAGATGGGTGTTGAGGGAGATCAAGGAATATTGCTGTAGTCTGTGTCTTTCTAGCTTTGCTGAAGAAAGTGACCTTTTCTAATGTAGAAATCCAGCATTAGGACCCAGGTTGAGCCAGCTACTTACTTGATCTGGTCATTAGTGCTGACTCAAACTATGTGGTTGGGGTGAGGGTGGGATGGTTTATATATTCAGGGTACAAATTCTTTTATCTGTTAGATTGCAGATATCATCTCCCAGTTGATGTTTTCTCTTTTTCCTTTGTTTATGGTGACTTTCATTATAAAGAAATTGAAAGTTTTGTTTATTTATATTTTAGATTTGTAGGGTACACATGAGTGTTCCTCACATGGACATATTGTGTAGTGATGGGGAGTGAGTCTCAGGTGGCCCATTCCCTCATCAATGACAATTGTACCCCAAAGGCATTAGCATTTTGGTGCCATAACATTTCTCAGTTTTTCTTTCATTTTCGATATGACTTTTGGTTTAGGACACTGTTTTCCATCTTAGTGTCATAAAGAGAATGTCTGTTTTCTTTTTTGACTCACCGAAAGTCCATTTTTATATATGGTATCAACTTGGGATCTAATTTTATCTTTTTTCTATGTAACCAGCTGGCTCAGACTGTTTATCGAAGCCCTTTTCTCCTCATCTGTAATGCCGTTTTGATTGCAGACCAGGTTTTCACACGTATGCATGTCTGTTTTTGAGCTCTTCATTTTGTTCAGTTGGTCTTGTCTGTACCTGCACCATGCTGCTTTAATTGCCATCACATCATAATATGTCTTGATAGGAAGTGGAGACATTCCCTCACCTGTTACTCAAAATGGTCTGTATTGTTCTTGGCCCTTTCCTCTTCCACAGGAATTTTAGTATCAGCTTATCAAGCTTCACACAAACATGGAGGAGTTTTGATTGAACTTAGGAGAATTTCTATCTTTGTAATATTGAGTCTTCTTGTCAGTGAACAGGATATGCCTCTCATTTATGGAAATCTTCATGTATGTCCTTTGATAATGCTTAGTAATCTACTCCTTAGAGGTATTACATATATTTTGTTAGATTTATTTCTGGATATTGCATATTTTTTGTTGCCTTTTAAAACAGTAGCTTCTTGCTAATTAAATTTTCTAGTTGTTACTGGTGTATAAGGATGTGACATATTTTTCTTTCTTAATTGACTATATATTTTCCTAAACTGATTCCCAATCCTGTGTACCTGGAAAATGATAGTTTATTCTTTTTTTTTTCTGAGTCAGAGTCTCACTGTCACCCAGGCTGGAGTACAGTGGCATGCTCATGATTACTGCAGCCTCGACCTTCAGGGCTCAGGTGATCCTTCTACCTCAGTCTTCCTAGTAGCTGGAACTACAGTCATGCACTACCGCACCCAACTCATTTTTTGATTTATTGTAGAGATGAGGTCTCCAAGTTGCTCAGGCTGGTCTCAAACCCCTGGGCTCAAGCAGTTATCTCACCTCGGCCTCCCAAAGTGCTGGGATTACAGGCATGAGCCACCACGCCTGGCTGATAACTTGTTCTTTATGGTCTGGCTTAAATTTTACCAAGTCACTCAATGTCCCAGATACTCAGATAGCTAGATGCTTTTTTTTATGTTTCCATAAGCTCATGTGTTATTTCCTTTTTAGTATCTTTGCTTTTGTTTGTGTGGTAGGTTATTGAGGGTAGGGGTTCTGCCTTGTCTATTTTTGTCTGCCTTCTACCTTACATGGTGCAGCTCATCTAGTCAGAGTTCACAAGTCATTAGCCAAGTAGGTAACTAAGTGGAAAACTTAATACCAGTAGGTGGAGAAAAGGAGTTTATTTTGCAGGAGGTTTGTTCTGTTTTTTCTTCTCTGGTTAGTTTATTTAGTTTATCATTATTTTTAATGGTAAGGTTCTCTAGTTTCTAACTTCTCCTTTTTGTAACAGTTAAATGAACAGCAACATTTATAATAGTAGCTAATATGTGCTGAGCACTTACTATGTGCTTGTACCATTTTAAGTGTGTTTCACTTGTTAACCCATTGAATTAGCACAACAACCCTATGAGAGATAGGCTTCTGGTATCATTACCATTTTTCAGCTTGGCAAGATCTGAGGAGTTGATGTATTCCAATAAACGGTGATCTATGTATCCCAATATGCAAAGTTTGCATGGCGGTAGGGTGTAGAGTGCCCTTAAAAGGCTGAAGATATTCTTCAGCTTGGGCTTTTGTATATATGAGTGAAGAGTAAGTTCCACTAAGTGCTCTTTCACTGACTTCATATGAAAAATAATCGCATTTTCTTTGCCCATGGTTATGTGTTATGATAAGTAAAATCTACTTAAGGTATCACAAGGGGCCCAATGAAAATCTTTGCTAAAAGATATCATAGGAAAGTGAAGACAGAATAATGTAGTTTTTCAAAATCCCTGATTTCCTTGGATTTGTCAAAAGATTTTGCATTTCCATCTCCATTTCAAGGCAGGTGTAGATGCAGACGTGTAATAACTTAATCACCACTCAGTCTAGATGACTACATCCAGACTAAATAAATCAGGGGTGACCCATTGCTCTTGCCAGCTCCTGTCACTCCTGCTTCACCATCACACTGGTCGGTAGCTATAGGCTTGGCTTCTCAGTAGGATATTTACTTCTTCTTTTGATATGATAACCTGAGTATTGCATGAAATAATTAAATTGTCATGACAGGGAATGTCTGCAAACAGGTCTGGCCTTTTGTTTCCTTCTTCAAGGTAAACAGCTGCTGTTGGCTTTTGAAAAGCTAAACGTGATCCAACAAGAAGGCTGTATCCGTCACATTGAAATCAGAGGCTTGATTAATATTGCAGCCTGTAGCTTTGTGATATGTTCAGCTTAAATTAGACCTTTGCAGTCATTGTGCTGGGCTGATGCAAGCACATTAATGACATAATTTCTGGTTGCTGCATCACATTTCTGCAGTCTGTCCTTTGTATTCCACTCACATTAATTGAAGTAATTTTGTCAGTGAAGCGTGTTTCAAACCTCTGCATTTAAATTGAAATTTTAATTCCCTTATTGTTTTGGAAAGACGGCTGAAGATGCCTTGTTACAGGTTTCATTATCACTCAAAACACTCCAGCTGCTGGTTTTAATGTACAAAGACTGATTAATTCTGGAAAGAATTATTAATATAAGAATAGCAGCTTCTTTCTATGGCGTGAGCTAACCAGGAAGATATTTCACGATAGTTAATATTTTTATAAACTTTTTTTAAAGGAAAATTTGTACAAGTCTGCGTCAAACTAAAATTGCCCAGACGAGCTTTGAAAACCACTTACAAAGTTCTGATTTACAGCACGTAGAAGTCAATTCATAATTGCATTCAATCAGTGGAAAGCAAGCCAGTGCAAGTAGTTTTGAAGCACTTTAGCTGACAGTCACAAGGCTTGTGACTAAAATAATTTTTTCATTTCTAAGCCTTCCTGAGATTGTAGAGATTTTGAATGTCTCTTAATCATTTTGTCTGTCTTTATTTATGTGCCTTTTAAAAAAGAATCCAGTGCTGTATAGTCAGATAAGGATTATTATGATAATTATAATAATAACTTATATTTATGTGGCTCCCTTCTTCCCAAAGGATCCCAGAGTGCTTTGCTGAGAGAATGGTGTGGTGGAATTATGTCACTCACACTGTGAAAATGTGGCCATATCTGGGATAAAGAGAATAAGGCAGCTGTTTATTTGACTAGTTTTCTAAGATCTTGTAATACAAGCAAGTATACTTGCAGTATTTTTAGTTCACAAGATACTGGCTGTGGATGTCAGCATGGGTTTTAATTTGGGGTGGTGGTCCTATTCCTGAATCCCAGCTTTTACCCTCAGTAGCCGGATGACTTGTGGTTAATTATTTCATGAATCTTTGCTAAAAGTTGGAGTGAGACCTCATCTCTACAATAAATCAAAAATTAGCCGGACGTGGTAGCGCACGCCTGTAGTTCCAGCTACTTGGAAGGCTGAGGCGGAAAGGATCGCCGGAGCCCAGCAGGTCGAGGCTGTAGTGGCCGGGAGTGGCCACTGCACTCCAGTCTGGGTGACAG
This sequence comes from Cephalopachus bancanus, assembly GCA_027257055.1. NCBI lineage: Eukaryota > Metazoa > Chordata > Mammalia > Primates > Tarsiidae > Cephalopachus > Cephalopachus bancanus. Next base: position 3,562,261 of record JAPVLO010000232.1, read on the forward strand.
AGTGAGACTCTAACTCAAAAAAAAAGAGCAATATATACCCACCAAGGGTATATGGTATATTGTTGAAAGGATGAAGTGAGATATTAATCTGTGTATATAAGGTATGCATAGTATACGCAATACGTTCTTTGAAATGTTATCTTAGTTAATTGGTTATTTTTACTTGCACTGTAGGAAAGGATATGGTAATTGCTCCTGTGTTGTAATCTCAAAACTGTCGTGTAAATGAACTTACTCTGAGCTAATGGAAGAGTTAGAGTAGGGCGAGGCTAAGCACTTGGACTCCTTTTCTTTTTGGCCCAGTGTAGACATGGACCTGAATTAAAGACTCACCTACCTTTTTCACAGTTGAAGGAACTCCTGCAGGTGGATAGGACTTTTTTTTCTCAGAAAGCAATTCTAATCTGTTATAACACATGCACAAATGGGTGATCAAGACCCAAAATTGTATGCCGTATTTTTGGGATTGGCATGGACAAATTTCACATTCTGTGTCATCAGTTACCTATTGGCCTGCATCAAGTATATGCTCACAAAGCGCCCATTGATTGGTTAATTATAAGCTATGTAATCTGCTAGAAAACTGTCTGCCATCAGGTTGTTGCAAAATTTACTCTTAGGTAACTAAATCTGGACATGGACTGTTTCCCCTATAACTGGTTTCTCCCTGCCCCTACCTCAGGAGCACCCTGTGACCAAGGTCTCTGCAGTGTGTGCATATTCCTGATAATGAGTTATGGGATGCAGGTGACCAAGCAAGGCTGAGAGCAGTGTAGCCGTTGCATTTGACTGATGTCATTGTAAATAGCAGATAGGACTTTGAATGATTAACTTGATTGCTTTGATTATAAAACGCTTGTTATGCCGCCTGAGGTGTGGATCCATCACCCACTTGCTGCTATCAATGCCTCCCATGAGTTTTATTAAACCAGTGTCTTTCCCTGATGGACCTCTGGGTGACTTCTTTGAAATAGGTAAACATTACATGCAAGCCCTCTCAGATTTGGGGTTACTGCATTACAGTTAATCTGCTAGGTATCATAACTAAATACACACCAGGTCAGTGTTGGAAGATGCTTATCAAAAATATGATGTTAGTGTTAGAGTAGCTGATGTTATGCTATTCTTTCTGTGAGTGCTTGGAGAGCAGGACCAGTGGACCAGCCAGTCTGCCTTTATTTGTGCCAGTAAATCTTTATCATTAGCAAATAGACTAATTTTATTTTCTCTTTATTAAGCTCAAGGATTGGACCATGCATCCTACTGTCAAATGATTAGTGTACAAGTAAGAAAAAAGGACCTGCAGCATTCATCCCTTTTATCTGGCTTGACAGTTTCTGAAATCACAAATAACTGTTTTCTTTTCATTACACTGGGAAAGGTATTGAGGTGAAAACTCTAGATACCAGGAACTGGAACACTCTAGTGAGCTTATTGGACAACCTGAAAGTGGTTCAGTTACTCTATACAAATGTCACAATATCCCATATGGATTTCTCCACAGCATGATAAAAAATGAACCAGTTAACAATATTGAAATAGCCATTACTAAAGCCCATCTGTCCCTAGCTTAGTATACCAGTGTGAAAGACTGAGGCCCAATATTCTATGCTAATAATTTATCAGGAAAGAATCTGGCACATATTTTGATAGACAAATGATTGAGTCTTTAACATGTGATAATGCCATTGTTGATCACTTCTGTTGTGCATCTGTGAAGGTGGCTTTCACCTTGAAAGATACTACATGTGAATAGGAAGAGACAGATGGTAAACAAATAAGCAGTGAATTATGTCATAATGAGTACCGTGGAGAAAAGTACAGTAAGAAACGGGCCTGGGGTTACAGATGAGGGTGGTGTGGGTACTGCTTAAATAGGGCAGTCAGCTGCCACTGCTTTTAGCTGCATTTGGGAACCCCGACATCTGACTTCAAAAAGACAAAAGAAAGACTGAAAATAAAGTTATTACATGAGTAACCTTGCCTTTTTGTGTGTTCAAAATTAAGTGAGTAGGTTTGTGGCAGCTTTATTTTTCTCTTATAAAGTAAAAGCACAGAGCTTTGTAGCAACTGATTTTTATGCTGCTCAAAGTCCTTTTTGCTTATATTTGTTTTTGAGGCCGGGGGTTTCTAAAGACCAGACTGTTTGATAGACACCTGGGTATTGTATTCATTTCCTTCTCCTTTTCTTTTGCTTTTTTACATACTATTCATTTGTCTCTGTTTCTTTTTTTTTGAGTCGGAGTTTCACTCTGTCACCCAGACTGGAGTGCAGTGGCACGTTTACGGCCACCGCAGCCTCGACTTGCTGAGCTCAGGCGATCCTTCCACCTCAGCTTTCCAGGTAACTGGAACTACAGGCACATACCACCATGCTCAGCTAATTTTTTGATTTATTGTAGAGATGAGGTCTAACCAAGTTGCCTGGGCTGGTCTCGAACCTCTGGGCTTAGGCAATCCTCTTACCTCGGCCTCCCAAAGTGCTGGGATTATACGTGTGAGCCACCGCACCAGGCTTGTCTCATTTGTTTTAAAGTCAATAGAAATTATGTTTTATTGCACTAAACCTTATAAGATTCAGCAGTTTCCACCTGGCTTGGTTGGCTACAGGGCAGTGATTCCCAAACTGCACATAGGAGATCTTTGAAGAATGCTAAAGTCCAGGCCACATAGCCCAGACTGCTTGCATTGAAATCTCTGGGGCAGACCACTGCCTTCAATTACTTTTGGCTTTCTCCAGGTGATACTAATGTGCAGTCAAATTGGAACTATTGGTGTAGAGAATGGCTTGTGCTGTGGAAGAGAGCAAAGCTCATTCTGTCTTCATTTAACAACTCTAAGTAGTTAGAAATCAAGTATCTAAGACACATATTACATGGTGATATTCACATTTATGTAGAAATGATATTGTTTGAAGTGTCTTTGTTGCCATACTTTTTTTTTTTATTTTTTTGAGTTGGGGTCTCACTTTGTCAGTCAGGTAGGCATGCAGTGGCACAATCACAGCTGATTCAGCTTCAACTTCCTGGGCTCAGGTGATCCTTCCACCTCAGCCTCCTGAGTAGCTGGGACTACAGGCACATGCCATCACACAATTTTTTTTTTTTTGAGTTGGAGTCTTACTTTGTTACCCGGACTGGAGTGCAGTGGGATGCTCACGGCCTCCCCAGTGTCGTCCTGCTGGGCTCAGGCGATCCTCTGCATCAGCTTTTCAAGTACCTGGAACTACAGGTATGTGCTACCATGACTGGCTAATTTTTTGATTTATTGTAGAGATGAGGTCTTGCCAAGTTGCCCAGGCTGTTCTTGAACCTGTGGGCTCAGGCAATCCTCTCACCTCAGTCTCCCAAAGTACTGGGATTATAGGCTTGAGCCACTGCTCCTGACCACCCCACAATTTTTTATTTTTTATTTGTAAAGATGAGTCTCACTATGTTGCCCAGGCTGGTCTTGAACGCCTGGCTCAAGCAATCTTTTTTCCTTGGCCTCCCAAAATGGTGGAATTACAGGCGTAAGCCACCATGCCTGGCCTGTTGTCTTTATTGTAATTTTTGGATAGAGCTGATGAGTATTTGACTTTTATTCTGATTTTATATTCTGATTATTTGACCCAAATGGGTTTAGTTTTGTAGTTAAATTAGAGGATTTCCCAGATTTGGACAGACTTAGAACTCTTCAGAGATATCATTTTAATGCTCTGATTTGTGCATTTTTGCTGTGGGGTTCTTTTTTTTTTTTTTCTTCTCCCTCCCACTCTCTCCATCCACACTGTGGGGCTCTTACCTGACTTATTGCAGGGATTTAATGGGTTGAGATTGGAGCACAAGTTTATTCATTGAAAGTTATAGCTCTGTACAGGGTGGCATAGTGAAAATGAATGGATTTAAGAACAAGAAGTTCTTTGTTGAGTTGAAGTCTCATTTGGTTGCCCAGGCTAGAGTGCAGTGACACACTTACGGCCACCCCAGCAAGTGTCCTGACTTAACACTTGCCAGTTCTGTGAGATTCCTGTTCCACGTCACTTTCGCTTCCTGTTTTGTAGTATCCTTATCTGTAGAGTGGATATACATATACTTACCTGCTTACATTATAGAGTGACTGTGAGAATAACAGTGACATATTGTATAGGAAAAGTGCTTTGTAAAGCGTAAAGCAGTATGCAGGTTTCAAATGGAATAGGCATCATTGTCATCATCACCATTACCCAGTGCCAGGTGCAAAGAAAAGACAGAGGTTGGCAGCTTGTTATTAATACCTCAAGCAGCATTTCTGTTCTGGTACTGCCTTTGCCAATGAACACGTTTTAATCAGATAAACCATGTGTGCCTGCTTACACATTGAGTCAGTAGGATACCCACGTCATTTGCTGACATCTTCCATCATATTTCTGGTTTCAGCCTCACCTGTGAATCTCCTTGAACAGGTTTGATTGGTCACTCTGTGGCCCAGTTGAACCAGACATTTGTGTAAACTGTAGCTGATAGCAACCCATGTTGTTGATAGAAGCCTTCCATCTCAACTTGATGGTGGTCTGAGAATGCTAATCAATAGCCTCTGATAAGATAGGAGGAACTTGTTAAAGAAGTCTGTTTTCTCTGAGTTTCATTACAGTACTAATGACTTGTGGTTGCCTAGCTCTTAAAATGAAAAAAGACATATTCTTCTCTCATTTCTTTGTGGGGTTTTAATAGCTCATGCTAGTAAAGAGCTGTGTAAGTGCATTTTCCATGGACTTGGGGCTCCAAGTCTTGATGTAAGGTGACAATTGTCCTTGGGGACATTTGTCCTGATGTAAGGTGAGCCTGAAGTGATTCTCAGAGACCTCCTCTGCCAACTCTTAGGAAGAGAGAGTCGTACCGTACCTTCTTCTTGTCCCAGAATAACTAAGATGATGCGGTAAGTGACTTTAGGATGCTTGTTAAAAGATAAAATGTCTGTCTTAATGGTCTTTTCTATTGCATTTATAGAGTACTGATGGTAATTGGGAATTGAAGGGACCATGAGATTAGGAACAAGAAAGGATTTTTTCTGAGCTTTTCTATATGCTATTTACAATTCTTATCTTTCTCATAAAGTGTGAGATATAGTTTATCATCAGGAAAGTAATTGTGAACACACCTGTTTCATGACCATTTAGAACAAATAAGACTCTTAATTTAATTTTGGACTTTGAATTCTAATTCTAGAATTTTATATTAAGGAAAGAATTAAGCATTTTAATGACTTGTGTTAAAGAAATATATATACAAAGCACTTATCACAGTATGATATGTAAGTAAAAGAGCAGTGACTTAAGAGTAGGGAATGGGTTTAAGTATTGTGTGGTATAGTTCATTCATATAGTGGGCTAGTATGAAAACACTGTAAGTCATTATGATTAGGGATGGGTTAATGTTCCTGATGTATTACCAGATGAAAAAAGCATGCTTAAAAGTTACTATTTTTGTAAAAACTTTGCTTGGAAAAATGACGGGAAAGAATATTATTATGTATTCTATTTCATAAGTGAGAATATGGATGGTCTTTTCCTTTGTGGTTTTCTGTGTCTTTCAGATTTTCTTGGTTGAACATATATTATTTTTGTAATTTGAAAGAAAATTAAAGTTTAAGAAAAAAGTACCATTCTGGGCCTCATTAAAAAAAAATAATCTGTGAAATTAGGAGGGAACCCCAGTCTTAACTTTTAAAGCTCTCTAATAGTGGAAAGTTCTTACATTTCATCTCTCAGATACTGTCATTCTGTGAGGCTTGGGTTGGTAGAATATCTTAGAAGAACTTCTTGCCCCTTCTTTAGGATGGAAAAAAAAAGATGACTTTTGCTTTAATGAAGTATGGGAATTATTTGTGGTAGAATGCCCTGATGTTGAGGGTACACACACACACACACACACACACACACACACACACACACACACACACACACCCCACATGCACGGGGGACCCCAAAGAAAGCTTAAGGATAGTTTAACAAAATAGTATGCTTTTAGAATAAGTCTGCGTTTCAAGGCAGTAATGGGATGAGATTTTTCATGAAGCCGAAAGTCCCATTTGATCTCTTCTGAGTTTTGTTTTCTAAGATAGATTTGAAGATACTTTAAAGGAGAAATTCATAAGTAAAGGACCTTTTCTTTGACAGCACTCTATCTTACAAGCCCCCCTCCCTTTACTCACTTATCAATAACGTCATCTCATTTGCCTCATCCTGTAAATTCCATTATCTCCCTGGCAGTCCATTGGATTAAGCCCTCAGTACCTAATATCGCCTCATTTACATTGACACGTGCTTGACCTCAGCCTTCTCCTCTCTTTGTTAATGCACCAAAAAGCACTGATAATCTCTCCAGAGCATTATCATTTGGCTGTTAGCTCAACTAATAACAACCCTTCATTTGAGCTGATGAAGGTTTATTAAATAAAAACGTGCAATAACCCTGGCAGTCATGGAGGGAGCATGAGGTAGGCAGTGTCCTGTTTTTAATGTTGAGAGCATGCTGTCTGCTTTGTAGGTACCAGCTTTCCTCAGGGAGATGGGGCATCTGAGTGGGTCTGGTCAATAGGATGCTATTAGGCTGCTTAAAGAATGAGCATCTTTGATTGCCTGATTTGATCACGCTGATTAGCATATTAGTTGAGGTTTTTGTGGGAGAAGAAGTGTTCTTACCCTAAGTGCTTGGCCTTGCTCTCTGTGCACCGGTCTTGGGAAGTCTGTCTTCCAGTATGTCAGTATGTCAGTAGCCCTGGGCCTTCAGCGGGGCTTCCTTTGGTAAAGCTTGGATTGAGACTTTTTCCTGTAGCTCCCTCAAGACTCCCCAGAACCTTCACTGTAGCCCTAATCTTGCATACATCCCCTTTATTCTCCCTTGCATGGGCCACTCATACTAATAAAAATTCCTCTTGACCAAGTTTTTCCATGAAAACCAATCTAGTCCCTGTAGTGACTGGTGTCATACTGTAAAGAAAAGAGAAGTGGGTTATGTTTTCAAGTTTATATGTAACAGTTGGGATTTTTGTGAACATGGGTTCACTGACTGCACATTTATGTCACATACATATAATATGGTATAATATGAGTAAAATTGGGCCTAGTTTATCAGTTGCAGTTAAGTACATAGGGCTCTATAAAGGCCACAGTGTTCTTCAAAGAGTGCAGTGACAACACAAATGCACCAAAGCTTTCAGACAGCTGCTAAAACTGTTAGGTTTAACTATATGAAACAGCCAATATTTGATCATTTTTGACCTGTGAAAACAGTATTTTCATGTGGTTCAGATTCGCACATGAAAAATTCCTTGTTTGTTTTTGCTTGTTTTTAAGCTGCATTCAATTTGTGCTACCAGTTTCTGTCTGATAAAGATAAAAATTTTTGCTGTGGGAAATATGGTGTGGCAAAGTGGAAATGGTTGATGAGTGAATGGTCTGGGTTCTTGATTCACATCTTGGTACACATTTGGCAGATGCCTTCCCTGCTTGCTTCAAGGTGGGTCTGCATCATTCTGGGAGACCGGGAGATTTTGTGTGCCCCTCTGGGACTCCCCAGGTCTGGAGGTGGACACTTGGGAAGTGGAGGGTACTCTGGGGGATCCTGGTCTGAAGCCATGGGGGGTTGCCTTCCAGCAGTTCAGGGGCAGGGTGGCAGCAGGTGGAGAATTGGGCATTCAGTAAATCTGAAGCTCCAGGACATGTTTCTTTTGTTTTTTCACAGTCAACTAAGAATGGCATTCTTATTTAGTTGAGATTGCTTGTGTAGTCTTATAGACAGGTAGGAAGAGGGAAGGTTTTTTTCTGGAGTAGCCTAATTTAGGGTCTTTTTACTGCATCTGTTGTTTTACTAGAAAAAAATCTTTCTTAAGGGAGACTTACTCACCTACTGAAAAGCAGTAAAACATTTGGAACCATGTACTTCTCAAAGTCCTGATAAGGAAATATTTGTTTTGTTCTCAATGATGGGAATACATTTGCTTTCTTTAGGGAACATTGTTGCCAAAGTAAGTATTTTTATTAACTAGCAGATGGTTTAGTTATCGGATTATTTCTTGTTTACTTATTTTCTTTTTTTGACTTGAACCTTAGTTCTAATTAGAAGCAATAACTGATATCATTTTCCCACCTCACCTACAAAAATAAAGCATCATAAATTTCTTTGACGGCATTTCTTCAGTGAGGCTGGTACTGGGAATGGCTAACTTTAGGCTCCTCCAAAGTGTTTCCCTTGGTTCATGTGTGAGCACAGAGCTAGATCTCTTTACCTTGCAAGCTTGATTGAGTAAGACTAGCAAGAGACAAGCAGTTAATGTGAAACAATAATTTCCCATATCTTATACTAACATGGAAATAAACATTTGCAAAATTGACATTTGGAAAAGAAAACTTAGGGGTAGATGATTCCTAGTTTCAAAGATTTTCCTTTGTAGTAGACTTATTCTTCTACTCAGGGCAACATTTTTTGAGTTCTTGATGATACTTTTTAATTGTTTGACCTATTTTTGTTACGTTTTAGAATCTCTGTTTTCTTACATGAATGTCTCTAATAGTAAAACATACAGTCTTGTTTAATATCATGTGATAAGGCATTTTGAAAGTGTTTGCTTATCTCTGTTATTCTAAAGGAAATATTTATTTTCAACTCTAAAACAGATTTCTGTTATCAGTTTCCAGCTGTGTTGACTAGAACATTAATATTCTCTTAGATAGTAATAGGTGTTCTGTGAAAAATTCTCTACTAGTGGTATCTTATTTTCTCCAAAATTTTTTAAAAAATGTAATAAAAATTTCAAATACATTTAGCTGACTCTTACCATTATATAGTAATCTAACTTTTTTTTTTTTTTTTTGAGTCGGAGTCTCACTCTGTCGCCCAGACTGGAGTGCAGTGGCCGCTCCTGGCCACCACAGCCTCGGCCTGCTGGGCTCCGGTGATCCTTCCGCCTCAGCCTTCCGAGTAACCAGAATTACAGGCATGCACCACCACGCCCGGCTGATTTTTTGATTTATTGTAGAGATGAGGTCTCGCTGCCCAGGTGGGTCTCGAACCCACGGGCTCAGGCAATTCACTCACCTCAGCCTTCCAAAGGTGTGGGATTACAGGCTGAGCCACCAAGCCCGGCAGTAATCTAACTTTAAGAAATGACGTAGCATCCCTGAGAATTTTAGGAGTCATATTAGAAAACATTTGGGGCGTGAACTCATGGTGTTTGAGTAGAAGCATACATAGCATTTACCAGTTCACTGTTCCATGTACGTTGTCTATTTGCCCTTTTATCTGCTATGTCTCATCCTATAATTTTAATATATACTTGTGACATTTTTCAGTGTTGCAGGCCATCATACTTATGAACCTAATTTTGAAAATTTCTTATAGCATCTGACCTTTGAAACTATTTTGTTGCTGTGACCTTTTATCCATTTGCATCTTTTAAATTCCTGCTGATGTTTCATCAGTGTATTATTTAGAAAGTACTCCATAGTCACCAAATTTGGAAAACAGTGAACTACATTTTAAAATGACCACTCCACATGCGTTAAGATCCTTTTCTCATTGGTCATGCACATTTCTAAGTATAGACAGTTACTTAATGATTCCAGTAGATCCCAGATGTTAGTAAGTGCCTGGAATCACCTCCCCTCCCACAACAGAACTGACTGTCACTGCTGGTCTGCTAGGTTGACTGCTGCCTCCCCCAGTTTTCCTCTATGTGTCAACTTTATGGTACAAGATCCTTAAACCCAGTAAGATCAATTTCTAAACTGATGTTGCATTGACAATGTTTTCTTCAGATTGGTTTGAAGGCTACTTGATATGGCTGTGTATGGGAGACAGTGGCCTTGCCCGGTTTCCAGAATTAGAGCTTTTTAAATACATTGTTAATAAGTGGAGGCCAGAAAATGAAGCCTTGTTCATCCTTATAGACATAAAGGATTTGTCTCTATTCACTTTTGTGATAAGGCTTTCAAATCTTTGGCGTTCTTAGACTGTCCTTAATTAAACATGTTAATTGTACTTGTATTTTGAGATGAGGAAGCATATTCAAAAATTTTGTTATTTTAATGGTTACAATGAAGGGAAGAACACTCCCTGAAAGTGCTGCATTAAATCATGCTGGGAATAGCCTCTGAGTTTCTTTATTACAGAATAAACAGGTACTGCTAAAAAATAATTTCAGTGAACACTCAATATTTGTCAGGCACTGTTCTAAGTGTTTTACCTGAATTTTAATTTTTAACTTAATTAGGTGGCTTTGAAATTTGACACTGTCACATAATTTTGTATTGGAGCATGAGCTGTTTGGGTTAAAAATTTTCATTCAAATTCCTACAAATAAATCGAGTGTGGATATGCAGTGGGTGGTTTTAAGCCTAAATGTCTAAGTTGGATTTAATTACCTTGAGGGATAAGGCTACATGATGGGCCAGTGGTTTGCCAAATTATTTTTCATTTTCTGGATCTTGGTGTCACTGAAGGTTAATGCATCCTCTTTTCTCTGCTCCAGACCTGAGTTAAAATCCATTTTAGGGCATAAGTGTGAATGAATTTGTTGTTGTTTCTCCTCCTTGGGGACACTCTGGTCATTTTGTGAAGCTGCCTTTCCATTTGGAATCGCTGGCAGTTGCACTGGCCCAGGGACTCACGTGGCTGGGGCAGCTGCAAGTCAGTGTGAAAATGAACTGCAGGCTTCAGAGGGCAGCGCTGGCCCAGGGCTTGTCACTTTCCTATTCCTGACTCTTTCTTGGTTGGCTTAAGGAAACTTATTTGCTACTGACATTTGTTTATTGGCCATCACAAGACAAACACTGTGTTTGTGGGGAAGTCGTTGCGTTCTCCCTATGGTGGCGGGCTGGTTTGCACCTGTGGCAGCTGCAAAGCTTCCCGTAGTCACTGTCCACTCCTAGATGACTCCTCAGGCTGCTCTGCATTAGTGGTCAGCAGTCCTGGTCATTGTGTTTCGTGGTTTTTGTGGCCTATTGCTGTCGTGCAAATGCTGCCTTTTCTAGCAGCATGTTTGGATCCATAATTATGTGGAAGTGTTTACTCTGAAATCAGTTCTGTTAGCTACTGCTTTTGTCTGTGCCTAGTAGGAACATGGGGACGTGTAACCCAAGCAGGGAGCAATCCCAGCACATCAGTCCCTCGGAGGCACTGGTGCCTTTCCCTCTAAGCTCAGCTTTCGTCATCTCACCTCCACTTTTTTAGGAAAATTCGTCCAGATTTCCTCTTCCGTTCTTTTTTCCTCCTAAGGAATAGTAACTGGAATCTGCTCTTTACATTTTGTTCTTTAAAAAATGCATTCGATCTTTATACGTAGAGACACACATAAATGTGATGTTGTAGACGTGAATCTTGGATCCCATCCTGCAGGCTGTCTTCTTGTCCCTTTGTGGCTGTCACCAGAATTCCAGAGCACGTTACTCCAGGTCTCCTGAGTCCTTCTCTTGTCCATTTACTGCCCTACACTCCTACACAGTTTTTACAAAAATCTGACAAAGATGCCACTCAATGTCTTCCAATACTTGGAGTCATTCAATTCTTGAATCTTTTTTGTCTTTAACATTTTCCAAGCTACTTTGCATCTGGAGTATCTTTGTCTTCATATTTTATTTTCTATTCACCATTCAAATCCCATTTTTTTTTCTGTCAAACTGGATCAGACCAAGCAGAGGTGATGACTGCTATTGTTCATTTGTAGCCTTCATGTGGAAAATGCATTTACCTCTGTGTGATGTGTATTTGGGAAAGACAAAGAACCTGGTTCAGACACATGTGTGACTCAGACTGACCAAGCTCTGACTCATGGTTGCTGTGAGAATATGTTATTATCAAGACATTCATGCAGTGAGCTTTTAGTCTTGGTCTTAAGAGGCAAACTTTGAGAACTGATTTAAATCATTAGTACATGGGATTTCTGTGAGAATATGAATGATGTAACCATTAATCAGGGATGTCTCTGCAGGTGTCCACTGACAAGCAGGTGTGTGGGTTTATGTAACATGGAGAGCTTTGTCGTTGTGCTTGACATGCCTTCATGTTTATCTTTGCCATGTTGTTTAATATTACCTATCAGGTAATAAACTCTTCCTTCAAGGGTTGGTCTAGGCTTGTCTACATTATGCTCTACAAAGCCTTATATATGTTGATAAGAGTTATAAACTCCCTTTCGATGGTACCTTTTAAAAATAGTCTTTCTAGCCTGACTTGGTGGCTCAGCCTGTAATCCCAGTGTTTTGGGAGGCTGAGGTGAGTGGATTGCCTGAGCCTGTGGGTTCGAAACCCACCTGGGCAACTTGGCGAGACCTCATCTCTACAATAAAATCAAAAATTAACCGGGCATGGTAGCGCACGCCTGTAGTTCCAGCTACAGAAGGCTGAGGCGGAAGGATCACCGGAGCCCAGCAGGTCGAGTCTGCAGTAGCCGGGAGTGGCCACCACACTCCAGTCTGGGTGACAGAGTGAGACACCAACTCAAAAAAAAAAAAAATAGTCTTTCTAATTTGTAATATTATCAGGTTTTCAGTTGTACTTCGTTGACTTTCTTTACTTCCCTTTTCAGGTGTCAGCAGTTGAGTCTTTGGAGGGTCCCCTGCTCCAGGTGGAAGGACTGAGTGACCTCAGGCTGGAGCTGCACAGCAAGAAGATGAACTTGCACTTGGTTCTCATAGATGAGCTGCACCGACATCTGTACATCAAGTCCACCAGCCGAGTGGGGCAGCGTAACAAGGAGAAAGGGAGAATGAGGTTGGTTCGAGAGGCTCTTTGTTACCGTGTCTTGGGGCAAGGGAGTATTGTAAGGAATATTCTTTGTTTTCTAGAATATTGTTGTTGCTTGTTTTCCTTTACTGTACAGTCTTTGAGACGTGAACATGGTTTTTTAACAGCAAATGCTCCATGTTCTGAGGGGCTGATATTCCATGTTTGTTCGTTCATTCATTCTACTTTTATTGTGGTCCTCTTCTGTAAGGTTATACAGGAAACACTTACTGTGGGCCTCTTTATTCTGGATCAGAGACACTCTGGTGTATCTCAGGAGGAAATTGAAATATCCTTAAATTGGACGGTGAAGTCAGCCTAATTAAGAAGTACAGATGTATCAGCTGAAGTTATAAGATCCCATATTACTTAGGATTATATTCAGCATTGGACAGTCCTTTTTCTGGAATAATTCAGGAAGGGTTTAGACAGAACACTTTTATTCCTTCATTGGTTATAGCATAGCCCCACTTTAAAAAAATTTTATTATAAAGAGGTAGGGTACAATTCAGGGTTGAGTATACAAACATTGATCATGCAGGTACCCCTGTTGATGAGGTATGCCCCTCCCTCCCCTAGCAGTTTCCCTCAACTGCCAATCCCCCCCACGACAGTTTCCCATTACTGCCAATCGCTTTCTTTTAGCATTATAATGTTCAAGGTCCTCTTATGAGTGAGAACATATGGAACTCTCTTCTTTGTTTCCGTGATAAATCCCTGAGTATGATCGACTCCAAATCCATCCATGTTGCTGCAAAGTCCATATATTTGTCCTTCTTTATATAGCCCCACGTTTAAGGACCTGGGAGGACTCAAGAAATTCATTAGGCTGGTATAGACATGATCTATAAGATTCATTAGGTTGGAAACAGACTAGATCTTAACAGAGTAGGCCATTAAAGTTTTTAACATATCGGATAGTTGTGCATGGTATGTGTCCTTCCAACATTCCTTTAGAATAGCTGTGAGACCTTTTCAGAGGGCATTTTGGCACTGTCTACTGAAATACAAATGTTCATGCTTTTTCATCCACCTGTAGACAAGAAGAGCACTGGGTGCAGTGCATACTGGGAATGGAGGCTTTCAAGTCTTATTCTTGTTTGAACAAAAAATGCCAACTTTGTGTGTGTTGCTTCAGTTAGTCAGAGACCCTGACAGAGAAAGAGAAGTTTCTATTTCTTTTCAGCACACAGGTTCTAGAAGAACCTCTGCCAGGCACACAAATTGATCCAGGGAGGTGTACCTGAGACTTAAAGACTAACCCTGCCTGGTGGCAAATGGCAGGCTGGAAGAGATTTCTTCCCATCAAGGATCAGTAATGAACAAAAATTATTGTGAGTCCTGTGAAAATATTTTATAGCATCAGGTTAAAATGAGCATCACCTTAAAGTCTCAGAGGAAAAACAATTTTTTGAAAAAAAATTTTTATAAAGCAATCAAGAAAAGTACAGGAGACTTAAGCTTAGGTTTCTCAAAAGGTGCATGAACCATGATGTAGTAGATTATGTTTCAATAATCATTCCTTCCCCTCATTTAGCGGGAGAAGCATAATTCCTACCTCTGACCTTTGGCTTTTGCTGTGATTAGGACACGTGACTTCAGTGTCCTTCAGATGGGCTTGTGCTGGTGTCTGTGCCCTCTCATGCCCCTGCTGTTGCCTTGCTGGTGTTGGTCCCAGCAGGAGAGAGAGACACACAGATCCAAGGTCAGCAGACCCATGCGGCCTGGATCAGCCAGCCACCAAGACCTATACCCATTGAATTCCGCTGTGATCTTGTGGTTGTGTGGCAGCAAGAACATGGCTTCTGTGAAAAAGTAATGGGAGTTACAAGCATGGGCTAGGGAGGGAAACTAACAGGACCAGCTAAGACATGAATCAAAGGTCAGAAACTATAGTGAAGTCAGGAAATGTAAGTCTTTATTTAAATCATTAGAGAGATGAACTGAATCCATTCTGTGAAGGGAAACTTTCCTCATCGTGAAGCGGAAAAGAACAAGATGATGAAAGAAAGGTGGTAAATATGAAAGATGGTGAGTGGTGGTCAGCCCCAGGATTCAGGGATTCCAGAGGATGACACTAAAGGAATCATGTTATGGACTGAATTGTGTCCCCTCTAAAGCTCATGTATTGAGATCCTACTCCTTAGTACCTTGAAATGTGACTCAATTTGGAGATAGGGTCTTTCAGAAGGTACTTAAGTTAAAATGAGGACATTATGGTGGCCGCTAACCCAACAGGACTGGGGTCCTTATAAATAGAGGAAATTTGATGTGCTTGGAGGGAAAGCCTTGTGAAGACACAGGGAGAAGATGGCCATCTACATGTGAAGCAAAGAGGCCTCAGAAGAAACCATTCTTGCATATCCTGGACTCAGACTTCTAGCATTCAGAACTGTGAGAAAGTAAACTTTTATTATTTAAGCCACCCAGTCTGTGTCACGTTATTATGGCAGCCTGAGATAATTAACACAGAAAGGGACAGAAGTAATAATCAGTGTATAAATAAAGAAACTTCTTCAACAGGAAAAAAAGACCTTGGTCTACAAATCAAAAGAATTCAAGGTTAAATTAATTTTCAAAACCCATAAAACTCTTTCATATGATCTGGAAATATTTAGGATTTTCAAAAACAAATTTCATAACCAAGAAGAAAAATTATGTTATCTCCTGTGAATAGAGATAATTATTTGCCCACCCAATATCCATCTCCCCTTCATTTTTAATGGCAGCCTTTACTTTGTTCTCAGTAACCGTAGACCCAGCTAAAAGGCTACAGCTTTTTGTTCTTCTGTAGAGGCAAAGGTGACTTGTGGGGCTTTTGCTTGTAAGCTGTTGAATGTGCAGGCTCATGGGAACACTTGCCAAGGTGCCAACTAAGCTGGCATGCTCACTCTTGGACCCTTCACTTGCTTTTCTTTACTTATTCTCTGGGACATGGACTGATGCCATTCAGCCCTCTGAGACATGAGGTAACCTTGAGGATAAATGCCACATCTTAAACCCTCTCATGACATTGAGGCTCTTTTCCAGTCCTGGATGGGGAACCTTTTTCATATAAGAGGAAAAGAAATCTTTGTTGTGCTCAGACCCTTGTTCTTTGGGTCTTCTGTTTAATACCATTAAGCATAGTTCTAATACACAGAAATGGGCAAAAATTTGACTCATCAGGTTTTGCTGAACACTAAATGCCAGAAAAAAGTAAAGCAGAACCTAGAGTGTTGAGTGGAGAAGAGTTGGGACCAGAGATTCCAGACCCAGCCAAGTGTAGATTGATATGGAATAGAGAGACATTCTCAGATATACATTTATAGAAAAAACAAATCCTTAGTGCTTTCTTCTGAGCAGAATACTCAGAGATGAACTATAAGATAAAAATCAAATCATGACTCTAACATCTAGTTATAGGTAGTTTGAAATAACTTTGAGGACCACATATTAAATTTGCAAATTTGTGTATATGTAAGTAACTCACAAATAAGTTTCACAAGATCAAAAATATAAGCTGAAAACTACTGCTGAAAAAGAAGGTCTCTATAGTCAAGGAATATTCTAATAATAAACAGAATAAGCAGAATTATATTTCCTTTTACTAAGCTGGTGGAGGCTGGGAAATTTGGATAGGTAGGAGATAGAAAGCAGTGCTGGTTTCTTGCTTAAGATGAATCAGAAGTTGTTTTGTTTTAGACTTTAACAACTAGAGAAAATATTTGTTTAATTTTGCTTTTACTAATCTAGATATGTATATTTAAAGATTTCTGTACTAAATAATCACCAGCGAAGACAATTAAATTAAAAAAAATGTATTCTTTATTACAAGGGTTTATGCGTTGTTATTCCCTCCCATTTTTGGAGGGGTATGTTCCAAGACCCCTAGTGGGTGCCTGAAACTGTGGATGGTATCAAGCCCTATATCTACCTGTATACTAAGTCCTCACCTAATGTCCTACCTTTAAGGAAAATGACATACATAAGGTCCTCGAATAACATTATCTTATTCCCTATTGTCTATTGATGAGAAAAAATAAATTGGTTTCATTTTATGCCAGTGTTCTTGATTGCAAATAATGAAAATGAGTCCTGGTAACTAAAATAGAAAAGGAATTTATTGGAAACTGATCAGGTAGTTCACAGAATCTATGGGAAGTCTGTATCATCAGGCTCTAAAACACAGTAGAAACCAAGGGAGATTAAGCAGCTGAGCATACAGTCTCAGACAAACCATAGGAAGGGTCTGGTTGGGTTGCTGTTTTTGCTGTCACCATGCCTACAATAGCTGGATTTCAGATTCTTCTGTAAGTGATCTCTAACTGTTCCTGCCTCCTTCTTTTATCTCCTCAAGAGTCAAAGTCCTGGTGGAAGTGTCCAGTTTGCTGAGTCTGAGTTGTCTGGCCTCATTCAGTGTCCAGAATAGAAAGTAGAGCCCTCTTTTTGCTTTTTCTCAGACAATAGAGATTCCCTCCAGATGCAAAGACTGTTCAGATGTCTTATATCCCAAAACAAACACCCAGCAGTAAATTTCTACTGCAGGAGAGAACAAAGGAAATGATGTGAAGGTACATACATATAAGAAAAGCCAGGCATTTCTGTAGTAGAAAGTAGACAATTAGTAGAACTGACAATGGTATGTGGGTGTATGAAAAAATGTAATAAAAGTGGTATTTGGCAGAAATGAAACAAATAAATGATGAGACTGTCCATGTTCTTAGCTCATAAAGATATCAGTTCCAGCTGAAATTTTTGAAAGTCTCAAATGAATTCTGAAGTTCACATAGAAGAATAAATATGTATGAGTTGTTTAAAAATATTGAGAAGGGAAGTTATGTGATATTAAGGTTTATTGTAAAGCGACTTCATTAAAAAAATACAGACATGCAAATACATAATCAGGTTGGTAGGCGAAAGTAGAATTGGGAAATAGACTGCAGGACACGTGGGACTTGAGTGTTTCTGACTAGTAGTTCAGGTCAGTTGGGGGTGGAGGTGAGGACTAATAAACTGTTCAGACAACTGGTTGTTGATTTGAAGGAAGTGAATTCAGATGTCTGCCTGTTATCATATACAGCAATTCAGCCAGATTTGAAAATCACATGATAACATTTTGTTAGCATTAGAAAAAAATAGGAGCATATGCATGAAGGAGGCTTTCTCAAGCATATCAGAAGATATAAAGAAAAATATTAGATGATTTAAGAAGCAAACACTATCTTTAGTAAAACGGAGCCAAGAGATAAAACAGACTGAGAAAAAACTATATATATATTTTCTCCTATAAAGCCTTAGTATCTAAATTATGAACATATTCTTCAGATTAATAATAAATAAAGGGATATAGACAATTTGTAGATAAAAGAAACATAGGAAGATCGTTTAATGTCATGGCTAGTCAGAAATTTGAAAAATTAAATGTAAATTTTTGATTATAAGATTATCAGAATTAAGAACATCAATAGCTTGCTATGCTGGCAAGGATGGGGGAAAGGGGTAGTTTTCTCTTGGTGGTGGAATAACCAGTATGCCTTTTCGGAAAATAAAAAATTGCATATTCTTTGACCAGGGAATTTCATTTCTAGGTCCACACCCTGCAAATATAGTACCAGTTTATAAAAACATATGTAACAGGATGTTCATTGCAACATTGTTGACTAGAAAGAACAACAACAAAAAGTGAGCAACTCAGTGTTCATCAGGAGGAGAATGGTATATTCACTCATACCTTGTGTTTCTAGAACTTGAATGAGAAAGGTCTCTATGTGCTGATGTGGAACCATGTCTAAGATTTACTGTTGGGTCCAAAAAGCAAGTTGAAAAACAGCATACATAGTATGAGCTTATTTGTGAAAGATCTTGAAAGGCTATTTAGATATGTGCCCCTTGACCTTATATAATCCTATTATTTTATAATATTTGTTTGTGTATAGAAAACTTCTGGACAGATAATGCCAAAACAAAAAAGAGTTACCTGGGGATGGGGGATAGGCAGGAAAGAGTTCCTTTATTCCCTGTGTACATCCTGGGCACTTATTTCTTTATGAGAATACAATTATTGATGATGCTTTTGAAGATTTTTTAATGAAATGGGAAGATGTTTAGGTTATACCGTTTGAAGAGAAAAACTAGAATTGTACACTCTTTACAGGATGATCAAAGAATGCTGAAAAAGGATCATGTATGTCTTTTTTGGTGTGTGTGTGTGTGTGTGTGTGTGTGTGTGTATAGTGAGGGGTAGATGCACAGACAAACTAAAATGTTTTGGAAAGCATTACTCTGAAATGATGTTAATAGATTAATTTTATTTTTTCATAGGTTGAAGAAATAATTTGTATCTTTATAGTCAGATATCATCAATAAAAAGTTATTTAGGCTGCCACAATGGCTCATGATTGTAATCCCTGCACTTGGGGAGGCTGAGGTGAGAGGATTGCATGAGGTCAGGAGTTCGAGACCAACCTGGGTAGCATAGTGAGACCCTGTCTCTACAAAAAGAACAAAATTAAAACTTTGCCAGTATGGTAGTACACACTGTAGTCCCAGCTATTTGGGAGGCTGAGGAGAGAGAATCACTTGAACCCAGGAAGTTGAGGTTACAGTGAGCTATGATTGTACTACTGCACCCAGCCTAGATGACAGTGAGAATGTGTCTCTTAAACAATGACAACAACAACAATTAAGATATTTAAAAAGTGATTAATTTTGCTGGTTATTGCATGCATCCTGAGTTATACTTGCTTTGGCCTTGCTTCCTAGGACAGCCCCTAGCTCATAGAGGAGAAAATTGATGTCAGTATGTATCCCTGGGTGTGTGAGGAGTGTTCCTCATCCATTGTGTTATTTGCTCCCTAACTATTTTGTCTTTTAAAGATTTTTTTTTGTTTACACGTATTTTTTTTGTTATTATCTTTCAGTAATTCCTTCCTCCCCTTTGCTTAGATTTGTAATTTTTATTTTGTTAAATTTATTTATTTATTATAAAGATGTGGGGTACAATTAAGGGTTAGGTATATAAACACCAATCATGCAGGTACCCTTGTTGATGAGGTATGCCCCTCCCTTCCCTAGCAGATTTCCTCAACTGCCAGTCCCACCTCCCGCTCCCCTGACAGTTTTCCACTACTGCCAATCGTTTTCTTACAGCATTATAATTGTTCAAGGTCACCTTATGAGTGAGAACATATGGAACTCAGTTCTTTGTGTGCTAAATCACTGAGTATGATCGACTCCAAATCCATCCAAGTTGCTGCAAAGTCCATATATTTGTCCTTCTTTATGGCTGCATAATATTCCATTGTGTATGTGTACCACATTTTTTTTTTATCCAGTCCAGCTTCAGTGGGTAACAGGGTTGGTTCCATGTGAAGGGTGCAGGAAGCGACCAGAGG
The DNA here is from genome assembly GCA_027257055.1 of Cephalopachus bancanus. NCBI lineage: Eukaryota > Metazoa > Chordata > Mammalia > Primates > Tarsiidae > Cephalopachus > Cephalopachus bancanus. The sequence goes on from JAPVLO010000232.1 coordinate 3,582,377, forward strand.
GGCGGCTCCCAAAATGGTGCCGACACACCAGACAACAAAGGCCTTCGGTCCGGCCTCTGCCAGCACAATTCCCCGCGCCAATTTCAAACCTCCCCATGCGCGTCAATTTCAAACCTTCCCGTGCGCCTCAATTTCAAACTTCCCCTGCTGCGCCAATTTCAAACCTGCAAGCCTCCAATCAGTACCCAGCTTTGTTATGCGTCCAATAGGACCATCACATGGCATTGGCCCCACCCTACTCCCATGCAGCTCCTCCAATAGGAGCATAGCACGGCCCCTTCCGGCCCCTGTCGGGCTGATAAATACAGCCCTGTCCCCGCAACTCTCTTCCTCTCCGTCTCTGTTTCTTTCTCTCTCCGTCTCTGTTTCTCTCTCTCTCTCTCTCTCTCTCTCTCTCTCTCTCTCTCTCTCTCTCTCTCTCTCTCTCTCTCTCTCTCTCCTCTCTCTCTCTCTCTCTCTCTCTCTCTCTCTCTCTCCCCTCTCTCTCTCCTCTCTCTCTCTCTCTCTCTCTCTCCTACTCTCTCTCTCTCTCTCTCTCTCTCTCTGCTGCTCTCTCCCTCTCTGCTGCTCTCTCCCCGCCTGTCTCCCACTTCCTCTCTCTCTCTCCACAGACCCTTTCTCTTTTTCCTTGTAACCGCCACTTTAATAAATCTCTTGGTCCTGGCGGGGTGTGGAGTCATTACTGGCGCCGAACTTCTTTTACCATGTTTTTGCTATTGTGAATAGAGCTGCAACAAACATACATGTTCAGGTATCTTTTTTGTAGACATATTTGAGTTCCTCTGGGTGTATTCCTAATTGGGGAACTGCTGGGTCATATGGAAGGTCAATTTCTAGTTCTTTCATAAATTGCCACTCTGTCTTCCAAAGAGGTTGTATTAGTCTGCATTTCCACCAGGAGTGTAGAAGTATTCCTTTTTCTCCACATCCTCGCCAGCATCTGTTGTTGTTTGTTTTATTAATGATGGCCTTCTTACTGAGGTTAGGTGGTATCGCAATGTGGTTTTGATTTGCATTTCTCTGATGATGAGTGAGGCTGAGCACTTTTTCATGTATCTGTTGGCTGCCCATATATCTTCTTTTGAGAAGTGTCTATTCATGTCTTTTGCCCACTTTTTAAAGGGGCTGTTTGTTTTTTTCCTTTCAGTGCGTTTGAGTTCCTTGTAGATCCTAGATGTTAGGCCTTTGTCAGATATACAGTTGGCAAATATTTTTTCCCATTCTGTGGACAGACGTGTCTCCCTGCTCTCTTGATGGTTTCTTTTGCTTTGCAGAAGCTCGTTAATTTGATGAGGTCCCACTTATCTATCTTATTCCTTTACGGTTCTGGATAGGAATTTGTTGCCAGTTCCAATTTCCATAAGGGTGTCTCCTGAGCTTTCTAAGATTCTTATAGTTCGAGATTTTGCGTTTAGGTCTTTGATCTATTTAGAGTTAATTTTTGTGTATGGTGATAGGTTGGGGTCCTGTTTCAGTCTTCTGCATGTGGTTAGCCAGTTTTCCCACCACTGTTTACCGAATAGGTTCTTCTCTCCCCAGTGGTTGGTGTTTTTTTTTGTTTGTTTGTTTACACATAATTTTATTATTTTTTTTGCTGTTGTTATTATCTTTCAGTAATTCCTTCCCTCCCCTTTTTGCTTAGATTTGTCATTTTTAACTTCACTTTATTTTCTGTTACCATGTTTTCACCCTTGGTCTGTCATTTGCAACTATGACTCTTTGTAATTTTTATACCCTCTAAATCATTCATTTTTCTTTCTGTATGTTCCACCACATCCTAAAACTATAGAGAATTACTATGCCAGACATTTCCGTTTCATTATTCAGTAAAATTTTCTTACTAAGGACATATTATCTTTGAAAGATATTTTTCGTCTCAATTTGAATTGACAGATTTTTATGAGCACTTGCTCTTTGACAGGCACTGTACCAGTTGTTCTGGCTATTGAAGTGCATATATCAGTGACTATATTTACAATTTAAAGCTCAGCTCACCTCTGCCAGTTTTTAGTTTGACAAAATCAGCCAAATGAGCTGCAACTGTAAATTTTGGACATAGTTGGACCCATTTATTGCTAACTGAAGGAACAGGAATAGGTTCTAATTAAAAAAGCAGATGTTTAATAAGTGGTCAGCACTTTTAACTTTTTAAAAAAAAAATTTTAAAAACCATCTGTTTTCATAACTTAAATTTGAATTCATATATATTTAAAAGCAGATTCTTTCTAGTTGGTTGATTAGTTAACAGCTAGAAAGTTCTTGGGATTATTGTGGCAGTGGTATTTGCCTGTTTGGGGTGTGGCTTAATTTACTTTATAGTTTTCCTGTCTTTCATCTATTGTTATTAAATAGCAAAACACATTCAGTCACAATATACAACTGGTAATTTTGGGAGTACTATTTTATTTGAGGAATTTAGTATACATCAGCTGTCTTTGATCCTAGCTATGAATGATTCCAAATGGACCTAAAGCATTTTTTTAATCATTTATTTAAAAAGAAAAATAACAACATTTCTTTCACAATAATTCAGTTTAGAGCATTCATATTAATTACAAACTTCAAAAGAACAGTGTAATTTTGATTTTATTTTTCGTTTTCAAAATCTCTTAAGAGATTTGAAACTCTTAGACGGTGTTAATAAATTAATTTCTTCTGAACTTTATCTCTGATATACGGTGTAAAGAGGTCTTTTTCTCTTTCCTGAAATGGAAACTGATGAGAAGAGGTCTTCTTCTCTTTCCTGAAATGGAAACTGAGGTTCACACTATGTAATGTAATTTTCTATAATAGCACCTACCAGAAATTTCTGCTGAGCTTCATGTCTTTAGTTACTAAATGAGTGGGAGTGTCTCTTTCTTGTAGAACTTTTAAGCCCAAGTCCTTTTATAAAAGAACAAGAGAAAAACTAAAGTCACTTCCATAGTTTCTTGCCTTTGGGTTAGTGTTCACAAAGGAGAAAATTGAAGCCTAAGGGAATATTTTAGAGAGAGAGATGGGTGTATGAAAATAGTTTTGCAGTAAATTGACTTTCTAAAAGTTTATTGATGGAGTTTGAGGGCCCTTCTGGCTGTGATAATAAAATCAGCAGGTTTGTTTTCCAAAGTTGAAATAGAAAGCCATTCATCACCTATACTTAACTGAAATGTGTTTTTAGGTTAAAGCCGGGAAGAGAATTGTAGGTTTTAATCTAAAGTGAATCATGTACAATCTGCGTTTATAGAAGTATGTACTGTTACAGATACTCACATATGTGTTCATACAGTGTGCACACGTGCAAGTCACAGCTACTGTTTTGTTATTAGGCTTGGCAGGCAACATTCCAGCGGCATAACTGAATTTTCCTGCTAATAGATACCTTTATCTGTGCTTTAAAAGCAGTTCTTCTACTTTAAAAAGTAAAAAATAAAAAAAACAAAAACAAAGCAGTTCTTCTATTTTGTTACAGAAATGTTTAAATATCTTGAAAATGCATTTTGTTTTGTCATTTAAGTCAAAATTAGCTTTTTCTTAATTACTTGGCAGCAGGACTGTAAGTAACCCTAATGATGGTGCTCTGTTTCTTCAAGCATGTGTGTCCAGGGGCCAGGGAGGATGTGGAGGTGAGTCTCCAATTGTGAGTAAAATGCAAGTAAAAGAGGATGAAGTAGTTGAGAGGGGAAAATGAGAAGACAAGTAGTCATAAGACATGAAAGAGTGGACAAATCAATAACCCACTTGATTCCATCTAGAGCCAAACCATTAAGGTAGTTTAGGCAGTTAGGAACTTACAGGTTTACACTGGGAGAAAAGAATTGTGAGAACCATGCCAGTTCAGTTCCTGGTAAATGTTGTTTCTGTTACGTTAATATCTTATACTTCACTCGAGTTTCATGTTAGTCTGCAGATGATGATAATTGGAAATGCGCCGAGTTTGGTTTTGCTCACATCTTAGTCACACTTGCATCTTCATGCTGAGCACAGTGCCATGTGTGTAACAGATGCTCAGGACTTGGTGACGAGTGATTCCCCTCTTCCCTGTGGCAGTGAAAAGGGGAAAGCTCGTGACTGTGTAGTGAGACCCAAGGCCCAGAAAATGGATCACACATTATTAGCCTCAGTAAAAATAACAATATCTTGCCGGGCTTGGTGCCTCAGCCTGTAATCCCACGTCTTTGGGAGGCTGAGGTGAGTGGATTGCCTGAGCCCGCGGGTTCGAGACCCGCCTGGGCAGCGAGACCTCATCTCTACAATAAATCAAAAATCAGCCGGGCATGGTAGTGTGCGCCTGTCATTCCGGCTACTCGGAAGGCTGAGGTGGAAGGATCGCCAGAGCCCAGTGGGTTGAGGCTGTGGTGGCCGGGAATGGCTACTGCACTCCAGTCTGGGCGACAGAGTGAAACTCCAACTCAAAAAAAAAACCAAAAAAAAAAAAAACAATGTCTTAAATGATAATCTCACTCTGTAAGGAAGTTTATCCTTCAGACCTTTCTGAGAGAACAGTTTATCTTTTATTAGTTTAAAGTACACATGTACCTAGCACACGGTTCCAATGGAAATGTGAGTGGCAGGTGGGGAGCTGTCGCTGGGGGCAGATGTAGTTCACAGATGCTGGGCATGTCCTTCCTGGTGCCCGGGCTCTTCTCTGCTCCCCAGCCTGCTCTGCCTTTACACATGGAATCACTTTCATGGTAGCCACTGCTGCTGCTGCTGTGTTTCAGGACTGGAGAGAGGTGAGAATTATGACTCTGACCTCTCTACCTTTGGGACATGGCTTGGGCAAGCTCTTCTGCTGTAGGTGGTGTGGCTAGATGATTCAGTTTCTTGAGGGTAGGACATGGGTTTTATTTGCCTCGGTGTTGCCTACATTCTTGTACTTAACACGTGCTTATAGATGAAAATTATCTTGAAAATTTGGTTTCTATAGTTTTGTGTCTTTTAAAACTAATGTGTTTGTTTCAGTGAATTTAAAGATAATCATTAAGATGAGGGGCTAGGCCTTTTTGGAAGAGGTGAAATGGGTAATCAAATACTGAATTAGCCTGTTTGAGATTCCTTAAAGCATCTTAATTATAGTGATTCTCAACTTGATGAAATTTAGGAGATGCTTGTAAAGAAAACTAAATGTGGTGAACTCCTATAATATGTCAAAACTCCTGGTTGAAATCACAAGTTAAGCAAGGTTTAACTACTGACATGGTGTAATTTGATCCATCTTTGCTGATAAATTAATCTTCAGTACAGATACAAATGACAGTGAAAAATTGCTTGGCGCACTTTTATTGTAAGGTGATCATTCAGATGATCCAGGATATGCTTATACCAATTTTTAAACAGCATCAAGATGAAAAGACAAAATAAAAATTTAAGTACTTGGCCCCATTAGAATACATCTTTAAGCCGGGCTCGGCGTCTCAGCCTGTAATCCCGCGCCTTTGGGAGGCTGAGGTGAGTGGATTGCCTGAGCCCGCGGGTTCGAGACCCACCTGGGCAGGCGAGACCTCATCTCTACAATAAATCACAAAAAAATTAGCCGGGCGTGGTAGTGTGTGCCTGTAATTCTGGCTACTTGGAAAGCTGAGGAGGAAGGATTGCTGGAGCCCAGCAGATCGAGGCTGCAGTGGCCGGGAGCGGCCACTGCACTCCAGTCTGGGTGACAGAGTGAGACTCCAACTCAAAAAAAAAAAAAAAGAATACATCTTTATACTCCATGTGTGGTGCTTTCTTTATTGGTAATGTACTTGGGAGATGGAAATGTACTTGGGAGATCCCGGTGTGAAGTGGGCTCATGACAGAAGGAAAGTGACATGGTGGGGCTTGTAGGGGGACTGCAGGTGGTTTTGGCGATGGTGATAACTACTCCTCCTTTTCCTGTTCAGCTCCCTTGTGAAAGATGCTTCTCCTGTTCCTCTGATTGATGTGACAAACCTTCCTACTCCTCGAAAATTTCTTGATGCCTCTCAGTATTCTGCTGCTGGAAGCTCAAGTGGTAAGTATTTTATTCTTTAGCCACTAGTATGCCCTGTTCCTGGGCAAAGACCTGGCAGAGTCTTTGTGGCTGGCCTGAGCGGACTAAGGTAGGTGCCTTGGAGCCTGTGATGAGCCCTTTGTGACCCTCAGAGCAAAGCAGTTATACACTGATTGATTGGTCTTGCTGAATTAGCAGGGCTGAAAACTGGCCTGCCTGCTGAATCCAGTTGTAGATGTGTTTGACTGTTGGATAGATAGATGGGTGTATGTATGTATGTGTGTGTGTGTGTGTGTATGTGTGTATGTGTGTATTTATTCTCCAGAAAAACAGCACTGGTCAAATTGAGTTTGAATGCTTCAAGTTGAATTCGGATGCTTTTTTGTTTGTGTGTTTTTTTGAATCAGGGTCTCATCTTTTGATGAGACTGGAGTGCAGTGGTATGATCATGGCCCACCACAGCTTTGGCCTCTTGGACTCAGACGGTCCTTCTGCCTCAGCCTCCCACGTGACTGGAACTACAGGTGTGTGCCACCACACCTGGCTAATTTTTTGTAGAGACGAGGTCTCATTGTGTTGCCTAGGCTGGTTTAAACGCCTAGGCTCAAGCAATCCTCCCAGCCAAAGTGATGGTATTACAGACATGAGCCCCTGCGCCTGGCTTTGGATGCTTTTTGATAGAGAGCTATAATCTCTTTTTGCTATAATCTCTGTGATGCCTGTTAGCTTTTACTCAGTTGTTTTACATTCTGTGTCTGGTCCTAGAGAGCTTTTAAGTGTGTGACCTCTGTCCTGTGTCCTCATTCCATTGCATCTTTCAGCTTTCACTCCCAAATGTGCCCACATTCATGTGTGTACACACAGTCAGACACATAGCACTCTGAGGAAGTGTTCACAAACACATCGCTTCTTCTTTGGGGCTCCCTAATATCTTGTTGAAAAAGACCAAGGAGATCAATTTGGGGCTGTATTTAAGGTTGGGGTGGGAGAGAGTGTTTTTGAGTTTGGGTGCAAAGCTTTAGGGGAGTCTTGTGAGTGGCTCCGATTTGCCCCTAGGGAGTTCAGCTCAGCTGGACTCAGAGCTTCAGGGCCTCTGCAGTTTCTCTGCCCCTGCGGCCTTGGGTCAGGTAGAAGAGGCCCAGGTGCTTCTGTGAGACCCTCACGGACCCTCCTGTGGCAGCTCCTTCTCAGTGCCTTTTACAGAACTCGTAATGTTTGTTTTCATTGTCTTTTCAGATAGAAGTTATTTCTGGTATGGGGCGGGATTGGCAGTAGTGGGAGACTGCCAGGGTATGGGGGGTACACCTCACCAACAAGGGTACCTGCATAATGAACATTTGTATACCTAACCCTGAATTGTACCCCACATCTTTAAAATAAAATTTTTTTAAAAAAAACAAGTTATTTCTTAGCGTTTCTATCAGTTTTGTAGTTCCGTAGAGCCTGCAATAACAAAAAAGTAGAAAAATAATTTGGATTCAGTCAGTACATTTTGTGTAACTACTTGAAAGTTTCTTTTGAGATTAACATTATATTGTTGCTGGAGCATAGTTTATTACCTTTAAAATGTCATTTAAAAATTATTTTAGAATTATTTAGACTTGGAATTTTGAAGTTTATTTTAATATGAGAAAGTACAGAACTTTTCATAGATTTAAAATTCTACACACTTAGTTTTATTATGGTGCTATATAAAGGTTTGTATTCAAGCTTCTTCCTAGAGTTAGAAAAGGGTTTTGGTTTCTCTCTCTCTCTCTCTCTCTCTTTTTGAGTCGGGGTCTCACTCTGTCACCCAGGCTGAAGGGCAGTGGAACAATCATGGCTCACTGTAGCCTCTACCTCCCAGGCTCTGGCAGTTCTTTCACTTTAGCCTCCTGAGTAGCTGGGACTACAGGCACCACCATGCTCGGCTAACTTTTTGATTTTTGTAGAGAGGAGGTCTTGTTATGCTGCCCAGGCTGGTCTGCAACTCCTAGGGTTGACCAGTCCTCCTGCCTCAGTGCAAGGATGTCAGGCGTGAGTCACTGCGCCTGGCCTGTCGCTCCCGCTTTCTGGTGTAGTATTACTTTGAGTCTTGGCACTCAAACAGCTCTGAGCTGTTACAGAGTGTGGAATTTTGAAATAGAAAATATATTTATACTTTTGGTTTGTATTTTATCTCTGCCTTTTTGGAAATTACCAGTTATTATGTCTTTACATTTTTATGATGTGAATCATCACTGCTTAGCTTGCTTATATTAATTTATATAGATGTTCTTGAGTCAATGGCCAAGTGAAATAAAAGTTTTAATTATTTAGGAAGAGGGGATAGGGCAGGCTTTACAAATGAAAAGTGTTGTATAAATATGAAATAAGCTGAAAAATGCCAATTATAGCAAATTTCAGTAAAAACTAATTTTGCTACATCTATTATTTTTAATAAGACAAGTCACATTATTAAAGGGGATTGACTTCATCTGTCAGGACCTGGGTTTGCATTTACCCTTAGTGGAGTTCTTTGTGACACTTTGACTTTGACTTTGACATTATTGTGAATGACTCTTGAAGAGCTGCATGGTAGTTAGTGGAGCTGGGAACATTATTGAGACGGCTTGCAGAGATATGTACAACCTTTATTTTTATTTCACTTTTTGAGTTGGAGTCTATTCTCTCACCCATGTTGGAATGCAGTGGCACAATCACGGCACCGTAGCCTCAACCTGCTGGACTCAGGCAATCTTTTCATCTCTGTTTTCTAAATAACTGGAACCACAGGTATGCACCACCACACCCAGCTAATTGTTTTGATGTACTGTAGAGATGAGGTCTTGACAAGTTGCCCAGGCTGGTCTTGAACCCCTGGACTTAAGCAGTCCTCTCGCCTCCGCCTCCCAAAGTTCTGGGATGACAGGTGTGAGCCACTGTACTTGGCTAAACCTTTCTTTTAAATAGGTTCATTTCCTTGACTGTTTTGAAGACTGTTCATCTGGTGATTTTTCCTGTGGGCAACCGAAAAAGAAGGTAATTAAACTATTATTAATTGCAATCAATACTAGCAGAGGTTAGGATATGTTTACTGCCTATTTTATGTGAAGCAGTTTTACATTAATTAATTCTTTTAGTCCTTCAGTCATCTTATGAGATAAATACTACAGTTAGCCTCATTTTGCAGATGAGAAAACTGAGGTATAGGAAGATTAATAATTGGTTTAAGTTTATGCAGCTGATAAGTAGCTGTGATTTCAACTCATGAGCTGGGTTCCAAAATATTCTTTTTAAGCTGGTTCATTCTGCTGAAAACAAGCTAGGTATCCTGCATGTATTGATTTTCTACTCATGCAGACTTAGTGGCTTAAACAGCATACATTTATTATCTTACGCTTTTGTGGGTCAGAAGTCTGATATTGAATCCATTGGACTAAAATCAAGCTGCAAGCAGGGCTGTGTTCCTTTCTAGAGGCTCTGGGGGAGTCTGTTTCCCTGTCTTTTCCAGTTCTCTGAGGCCACCATCTTCCCTGGCTCATGGCCTCTTCTTGGCCCCAAACCAGCAGGATGGGTCACTCCTTCTCACATTGCATCTTTCTGACCCACTCTCTGGCACCTTCCTCTTTTTAAGAACTCATGATGCTAGACTGATTCCACTTAGGCAATTCAGGCTCCTCTCCCCATCTCAAGGCTCTGCAAAGTCTCCCCACCACATAAGCTGACATAGTCACAGGTTCTTGGGATTGAGACACGGATATCACTGGGAAGCATTCTTCTGCTCACCACACTCTGCACTGCCTGTTTTCTGACTTAAGTTATCTTTAGGAACCAACTGGAAAAAATCTGACTTTCTTCAAAGTATGTAGTGAAGTCTTTAAAGTTATTGCAGTTCTAGTCTTTAGGACTATATTACTCTGGATCACATTATTAAAGGGGATTGTATAAATGAGGAAGATGTAAACTATTTAGACACCTGCACAAAATGTTACTAAATACGTATAAAAGTAGGGGGCCGATGTAATATAATAAAGGACAGAAATTTTGTCTTATTTTTAATAATGAACTATAAATCTTAAGAGTCTATTTGTGATGCGCTCTGCAAGTCCACCTAGAAAGTAATAGCCATTTTCAGCAGGGAGTTTACCATAGGCTCTTAAAGCTCCCCTCTCATTTTGTGAAACAGTGGGATTGAGCTTGTAATCCATTAGAATTGACACTTTTATAGAGGATTCTCCAGTAGGTAATCCCTGGGTGGAATGGATCCCTCATTGTGGTGCAGTTAATTAAGGTTGGAGGTGGTTTCTTTCTTAATAATCTTACAGGTTGTTATCAATTAAATGAGAATTTTGATTGCGTGTGAATGAGTTTTTCAGATGTCCTATTTAGACACAGTGTTGTGGGTGACTTTTCCAGGAGAGATTTTTTTTTTTTGAATATAGTTTGTAAGTGATAACTTGCAAAATACATTATATCATTTAACTGATGAAACAGTCCTATGAGGTAGTTAGGGCAGGTACTATTGTAATTACTATTACAGTTATTCTGTTTCATCCTTTATATTTAAGTGTTATCACATATTAAAAGTATTATAATAGTTATATAGAATTATATGTGTATGCTTCACCTAATTTAAAAATAAAGCATTTCCTCAACTTTACAAAATGCAAAGTTGAGGAATAGATTGACAAAAGCAAATAACCCATTAATAGAAAAATGTTTACATCCACTTAGCTTTTCTATATATGAATGAGAAAAAGAAATGGCATAATAAAGAACTGAGCAAATAATGGAAAATTTGGCCAGGCTCGGTGGCTCAGCCTGTAATCACAGCACTTTGGAAGGCCAAGGCAAGTGGTTTGCCTGAGCCCGTGGGTTTGAGACCAAGTACAACTTGACGAGACCTCATCTCTACAATAAATAAAAAAATTAGCTGGGCATGAAAGTGCACGCTTGTAGTTCCGACTACTTGGAAGACTGAGGCAGAAGAATTGCCAGAGCCCAGCAGGTTGACACTGAGGTGACTGTGAGTGTGCTACTGCACTCCAGCCTGGTTGTCAATGTGAGACTCCAACTCAAAAAAAAAAGGAAAATTCACAGAAGAGTCCATGTACATGGAAAGATGGACCCTTATCTGAAGGAGGTTAAGTATCCAGAATATAGAAAGAACCCCTATATATCAGTAAAACAAGCTAACAGAATAATAGGTGAAAATGTGAACAATTTGTGTAGGGGAAACCCGTGCCAATACATATGTGAACAGCTGCTTACACTTGAGTTAGTCAGGTGTTATTTTAGAAATAATTTTGCAGGGTAGAGCCAGAATCCAGGAAGGTGGAGTGAGTGGTCCAGGTTCAACCAAATGGCAACTGTTGTAGCCTGGCCTCCTGCTGCTCCCACTCTGAATAGTAAGGGGTGTATCCTGTGAACCTTTCTCTTATTCTCATCAGTCACAGCATTTTGTAATGTACAGAGAAACTAATGTCTAATTCAGAGAAGTGTAAGGAAAAGCCAGTAATTGTGGTAAATGCTGGTTTAGGCTTTTGGACTCTCAGTGTGTCTTTTCATTTGGCAAGTTGCCTTCAGAGCATTTAGACTGAGCAATTGCTCCCAGGGTACACAGGCAGTTTTCATTTGTGGCTTCTTTATTCATTTTATTCACGCTCTTGCTGGAATTACTGTGAATATGACTGTAATGAATCTGGACTATTTACTTTTTGGTGCAAGCATAGGTTACACAATAAAAACCTAAAGGGAATGCAAATTAAATTATTATTTTTTGCTGCCATTTTTTGATGTGCTTTTTATTTCATAAAGTCTTGTTCTGAGACTTAGTATATATCTTAAGAATTTGGAGTGTGATATGTAAAAAAATTATCACGACATGGATTGAGAGCTATGTATCCTAACGTAAGAGGAGAAGAAAATTCTCCTCTTAGAATTCATATGAATAGTGTGAATTCACTTAGAATAGTGAAGGTCTGATTCTTTTTTTTACTTCTGTCTTTAGGTTAGGACCTCCCTTGGCATTTTAAATCAACTGTTCTTAAAATATTCTTGTATTTCCTCCTGCTAAATATCTTTGTTGATTTCTGTGATTAATCATAAGTATAGTTGAAGAATATATACAAGAGAGACAAAATAGAATAATAGAATTAATAGTGCAGATATTTCCAAATGTAAAAATGAAGCAAGATCAGAGTTCATTGTTTAATTCTTTAAAATATTATATATGTATTATAAAATAAGAATATTACATTTATATTTCAGAGATCAATTTGTCACCCCATGCACTTCCCACTAGATGAACACATCTTAATATTTTTCTGTATTTGTTTCAGATTCTTTTTTTTTGATGAAATGTTACAAGTATCCCTTATGAGTGCATGAATCCTTCCTCAATTCCTTTCTTCTCTCTTCTACCCCAGAGTTATTACTATTTTGAAATTGTTCTGTATCTTCTTTCTGCATGTTTTCATACCTTTACTACATATATATATGTATATGTGGTACAGTTGTAAATATATGTATTTTATGTACTTATGTGTGTTGACATTTATATATAAATAATGTGGTTATATATTGTTTATATACTTATATATTCAAAATGTATCATTTTGAATATTTTAAAGCTCAAGTAAACCATATAATACTATATGGATCATTCTACTAGGGGGCTGTTTTTACTCAACATTATATTTTAAAAATTTTCTCATGTGATAGTATACCGCTAGTTGTTAATTTTAACTACTATATAGTATTTCATTACATAATTACAGTTTAACCATTTCCCTATAGATATATAAGTTGTTTCCAGTTTTTCTTTATTTTTTTGGTTGGTTGTTTTGAGTCAGCATCTCACTCTGTTGCCTAGGCTGGAGTGCAGTGGCATGCTCACAGCTACTGTAGCCTTGACCTGCTGAGCTCATGCAGTCCTTCTGCCTCAGCCTTCCAAGCAGCTGAAAATACAGCGTGCACTACCATGCATCTATAACTTTTGATCTATTGTAGAGACGAGGTCTTGCCAAGTTACCCAGGCTGGTCTCAAACCCCTGGGCTCAGGCAACCCTCTCAACCTCTGCCTCCCACAGTGTTGGAATTATAGGCATGAGCCACTGTACCCATCCTCCAGTTTTTTATTATTGTGAATCTTACACTAGTGGGTATTCTTGTACATATTTCTGTGGGATACTTTTTCCAACCACTGATTTCTTGGGAGTGGGTTGTAGAAAGATAAGAGATAGGAAACTCTTCAGCCTTTGGGGGAGTCATTTGTATCTTGAGGAGTCACTAGGCATGTCATCCTTAGCTGTGTGCAGCAACTTCCTTTTACCCAGCTGTTAAATACTGTTATTTTCCATATGTGCCATGATGCCCCAAAGGTGAGGAATCTCTACACTTGGGATGCATGTATATGCATGTACATTGATGTGGTACATTTGCTTTTTAAAATGATTCGCCAAGCAGTGCATGAGCTTTTGATTTATTTGCCCTTTATATTAGTTTTGTTAGGCTTTAATTTTTGCACATTTATTTATTTTTATTTATTTTTTATTTTTTTATTTTTGAGTTGGAGTCTCACTCAGTTGCCCAGACTGGAGTGCAGTGGCTGTTCCCAGCCACCGCAGCCTCGCCTGCTGGGCTCCGGCGATCCTTCCGCCTCAGCCATCTGAGTAGCTGGAATTACAGGCATGTGCTACCATGCTCGACTGATTTTTTGATTTATTGTAGAGATGAGGTCTCACTGCCCAGGCGGGTCTTGAACCTGCAGGCTCATGCAATCCACTCACCTCAGCCTCCCAAAGGTGCGGGATTACAGGCTGAGCCACCGAGCCCGGTTATTTATTTATTTATTTATTTATTTATTTATTTTGAGTTGGAGTCTCACTCTGTCGTCCAGACTGGAGTGCAGCCGCTCCCGGCCACTGCAACCTCGACCTGCCGGGCTCCGGTGATCCTTCCACCTCAGCCTTCCAAGTAGCTGGAATTACAGGCATGCGCTACCACGCCTGGCTGATTTTTTTTGATTTATTGTAGAGATGAGGTCTCGCTGCCTAGACAGGTCTCGAACCTGCGGGCTCATGCAATCCACTCACCTCAGCCTCCCAAAGGCGTGGGATTACAGGCTGAGCCACTGAGCCCGGTTATTTATTTTTTTAAAGTTTATTTTAGTTTGCATTTTTCTGATTTCTAATGGTGTTGAGCACCTCAGGTCTCTAGTTGTGTTGACTTATGTGGGCCACTTAAGTCTCTTTTGTAAATTGTTTGTTACTTGCCTAGTTTTTTATTATGCTGTCTCTTTTCTCCATTAATCTGTAAGGAAATTAAGTGAATGGTAATCATTTTTTCCGTAAACGGGTTGCTTATGAATATCTTCTAGTTATACTTGTCTGTTTTTATTGTTATACACGTGTTTTAGATTTTATTTTGATGTAGCTATATTTTCCTGTGTGATTTGTATTTCTTCTGCTTTAAGAAATCCTTTCCTAGTATGATTTCATAAAAAATAGTTTGCTTGTGCTTTCTTAATATTTTACAGGTTTGCTTTTTAAACTTGACACTCTTAAGCTATTTGGGATTTATATTTCTATTCATTTATTTTATCTAGAGCTGAATTTTGACTTTTTGTATCTAATCAATTATGCCAGCATTTCTGATAGTCCATCCTTCCTCTACTGACTTAAATTTTTTTTAGATAGACTTTTTATTGTAGAATAGTTTCGATAACTGAAAAGTTGTAAAGACTGTACAAAGAGCCCCAATAATTTTTAATGCCACTTCTGTCATGTTTTCATGTAGGTTTTTATAGTCTTCTGTTCTACTGGGTTCTTATCTATTCCAACACTAATACCATGCTGTTTTTATTATCCATAACTTTTTGATTTATTTGGATACCCGGCAATGGAGTATTCCTATCTTGCTCATCTCCATAGTTATCCAGGCTCTTCCTGGCCTTTTATTCCCCACACCGTTTTAGAATGAGCCTATACAGTTCTGTTAACAACCCTGTTGGGATTTTGATGGGAACTTCATTTAATTCATAGAATCAAGAGAATTGATTCTTGAGTCTTTTCATCTATGAACTTGAGAGAACTTCTCTGTTTAATTCTTTAGGTTCATAAGTATCTTGCTTATCTTTTATTAGATGTATTACTGAGCACTTTATATTTTTGGTTGTTATTGTGAATAGTTTTTTGGTTACATTTTGTTTTATATTTCTGGGAAGTCTATTTTTTCATGTTGATCTTGTACTGGCAATTTTGTTAAATTATTTTATGAATTCAAATATAATATTGGAAAAATACATTTGTATATTTTCCTGGATATTATATGTAAACAACAGGACAGTTTTGTCTCTGTTTCTTAAAATTTAAGGTTATTTGCCCCTTTCATTTGGTTTATTTATTAATTTTTGTATAAGTGGAGACCTACAGTATAACTTTGAATGATGGCGGCAATAGTGGGTCACGCCTTTAATGGAAGTGCTTCTAAAATGTCACTATTAAAGTATCATAGGTCCTTTTAGTTTTTAACTGATTGTTTACACTTCTGCCGGGCGGGAAGCCATAGATTTTATTTTTGTTCCTTTAGATTTTAACCTTAATTGTTTAGCACCAACTGTGATACAAAGATGTTTTAAAGGTTTTTAAATGTCTCTTTTTCTTTATTATTTCATGTATAGTGTATACTCCTGGCTAACAGCAATTATTAGGTGTATGCCAAACTGTAATTTGCTTTTTCTACCATTCTTTCTTTATTTACTCTTTAAAATTTCACTGTACTGAAGAGCTGTATCTTCTTCATTGAATTACTTATTATTGTTTAAGTTGATAAGATACCATGGATATTTATTTTGTTCTATGCCTTGTACTCAATCAACATCATTATTTGTTTTGTTGCCAAAATTTGGTTACTGGTAGCTCCTCCAAGTTGGCTCCTGAGTCCTTCCGACATGCCCCATCATTTTTTGGAAACTTCCTTTCATTCTGGGACCACAAGACATTTCAGGCTCACCTGTCCTTCCCCTGTCTTAGCCTTGGAATTAGCCATTTCTCTAAGGTTTATTGGAGAAGGGTATTTTGAAACCAAGATCTGTATTCTAGTTGAACACATCACTGCTGGTGTGTCACTGATGTAGTCCCTCTTAGCTGACAGAGCAAGGAAATAGGTATGTGTATGTTTATGTATATTATATGTTGTGTGTACACTGGATCTGTGTATAGACAGAAATGTGTGTGTGTGTGTGTGTGTGTGTGTGTGTGTGTGTGTGTGTGTGTGTGTGTATGTATATATACACCCAGATCTGTATCTCTTTTGATTGAAATGTGTGTGTGTGTGTGTGTGTGTGTGTGTGTGTGTGTGTGTGTGTATGTATATATACACCCAGATCTGTATCTCTTTTGATTTCAGCAGCTTTAGGGTATACAAATCGTTTTGGTTACATGGTTGCATTCTATAGTGGCAATGAAGTCTGGGCTTTAAGTGTGTCTACCATTCCCACCTGTGCACGTTGTACCCCATAGGTGATTTTTCATCCCTCACCCCGTTCCCCTCCCCCTTCTGAGTTTTCGTGTCCATTATACCATTCTCCATGTCTTTGCAGTTTCTTAGTTTAGCTTCCACTTATAAGTGAGAACATGTGGTGTTTGGATTTCTGTTCCCGAGTTAGTTCACTTAGGATGATGTTCTCCAGTTCCATCCAAGTTGCTGCAGAAAACATTATTTCATTCGTTTTGAAGACTGAATAGTAGTATTCCATGGTGTATATAGGCCACATTTTCATATCCACTGATCGGTTGAGGGGCATTGACGTTGATTCCACATCTTTGCAATTGTGAATTGTGCTGTGAAGAACATGCAGTTGCAGGTGTCTTTTTTGTATAGGACCTCTGTTCCTTTGGATAGATTGTATCTATTGATTTCTATCCTTGTGTAGATATAAGTAAAACATGAGTTCAACTCCAGTTCCAAATCCCCCCACTAATTCTAACCTCTTCTTTCCTTTTTTCTAGCTCTTTTCTTCAATAGTGAGAAACCTGGTTCTCATTTTTAAAAACGTTATTTGTGCACTCCTAATATACACATAAAATAATTTCAGAATTCTAACCTATGAAAAAGAGTTCATGACCCTGTGAAAAAAATTTTATTAGCCTGAGTGCAATATCTGTGTATAGTTCTATTTGTTTACTAGAAGACTTACAGCATGTAGTCAAAATCTAGAGTTACTGAGGTCACTTCCTTTCCATCCCAGGCCACTCATTATGGTTATATTTTTTATTTGCAACACAGAGGTTCACTTGTCAATGATTTTATTTCATTTGGGTACTGGTCCACTCTGGTTGATTTCAATTATTTATTCTGGGGGTAGCATCTGAAACATTATCATCGAGTACTCCAGCAAGTGTCACTTCAGTATTCCTTTCTTTGACCTCATCCTGAGTCTCCTGTTCCTGGTATCTTGTTTCCACCATCCCTTCTAAGGAGACCAGTCTCCTTAGTTTTGCTTTGTTCTTTCTGTGCTTCCTTTTGCACAAGCAAGCAGATGCTTGTATCTTTTCTTACATTCTTTCTTTCTTCCATGAAGGGTAGAATACTACAGATCTTCTCTTATGCTTTGCTGGAAATCATTCCATATGAGGTCACAGAGATTTTGCTCACTCTTTTGTTTTATTTTTACGCCTACATAGTACTCTGTTGTGTCGATTTACCATAGTTCAACTGCTCATACCTAGGTATGGGCATTTTGATTATTTTCAGGATTTCACCATTACAAGCAAAAAATGGTTAAATGAATAACATACATATGTATTTTCATGCTTTTTTTTTTTAAACTTTGGGGGGTGGTCCTTCCTTACTGTTTTCACAGCAGCCATGCCATTTTATGTTTCTACCACCAGTACAGAAGAATCCAGTTCTCAAGTCCTCACCAACACTTGTCATTTTCTGGGTTTTGTTTTGTTTTTCCCCTTTTGGCAGTATCCATCCTAATGGGTGTGAGGCTGTATCTGTGCTTTTTTTTTTGAGTTGGAGTCTCACTCTGTCGCCCAGACTGGAGTGCAGTGGCTGCTCCCGGCCACCACAGCCTTGACCTGCTGGGCTCCGGCGATCCTTCCGCCTCAGCCTTCCAAGTAGCTGGAACTACAGGCATGCGCTACCACACCTGGCTAATTTTTTTATTTATTGTAGAGATGAGGTCTCACCAAGTTGCCAGGCGGGTCTTGAACCCGCGGGCTCAGGCAATCCACTCACCTCAGCCTCCCAAGGTGCGGGATTACAGGCTGAGCCACCGAGCTTGGCTATATCTGTGCTTTTAATTTGCCTTTCCCTAATGCCTAGTGATGCTGTACATCTTTTCATGTGCTAGTTGGCCATTTATATATCATCTTTGGAGAAATGTCTACTCAGGTTTTTGCCCATTTTTTTTCTTTTTATGCTCAAATTGCTTCTTCATCTATTTTTTTTTATTAAACATTTTTTATTTTAAAATTGTGGGGTACAGTTAAGGGTTAGGTATACAAATATGCATCATTCAGACACCTTTTGCCCATTTTTAAATTGGGTTATTTGTCTTATTGTTGAGTTGTGGAGATTCATTATATATTCTGGATGTGAATCCCAGATATATGATTTTCAATGTTTTCTGCCATTTCATGGGTTGTCTTTTCACTCTGTTGATTGTATCCGTTGATGCATAGAGGTTTTAAATTTTAATGTAGTCCACTTTTCCTATTTTTACTTTTGTTGACTGTGCTTTTTGTCATATCCTGGAAATCCTTGCTAAATCCAATATTATGAGGATTTCTCACTATATTTTCTTCTCAGGCTTTTATAGTTTTAGGACTAAGTTTAGGTCTTTGATCTATTTTGAATTACTTTTTATATATGCGCTAAGGTGAGGTTCTGTGTTCATATGTGGTTTTATTAGGTCTTGCCAATTTCTCCTCCAGGAGAGTAGCACCAGTTTGCATTTCGTCTGCCAGTGTAGCAGAGTGCTTGCTCCCACAGTCTTGCCAATAGAATATGTTGTACATTAAAGTTTTTGCCAATCTGATAGATAAAAATGTAATCATAGTGTTTAATTTTCACTTCTCTAATTATGTATGGGTTTGAACAGTCTCTCATATGTTTAGGGTCTATTTTTATATGTCTTATGAATTGTCATTTTGTCTTTTTTTATTTTTTCTGTTTAAATCTAATATTATGCTATATTTTAATGGGTTTCCTATATTGTGCCAATCTTATATTCTTGGAATAAATCCCTCTTGATCATGGTGTGTTATTTTCTCAGTGTGGTATTGAATTCTGTTTGCTAATATTTTATTTAGAATTTCTGCATTGATGTTTATGAGTGATATTATATAAATGATAATGTATAGTCTAAACCTTACTAGATGTTGGTTTCAATGTAATAATTTGCTTCATAAAAGAAATTGGGAAGTGTTGTTCATTTTCAAGGCTCTCAAGAAATTTATGGAGCATTGGGGCTATCTGGTGTTTGAAAGTTTGGAAATTTTCCTGTGAAATAATTTGGCTCTTTTACTATTTTACATTTTCACTTTATAATTTTCCCTGTTTTTTTTTTTCCCTATGGAAAGTGGTCTTTTAAAACATTTTCTGTCTGGTGAAAACGAATTTATTTTCCTAGGAAATTATTCATTTCATCTAGTTTTTCAATTTTATTTATACAGAGATCTTTGTTTTTTTATGGTACTAAAATTGTTTCCTGTTTCCTTTTTGTCATTTCTTATTTTTTAATGTTTTCGATTTCTATTCTCTGTCAAAGTAGTGAGCAATTTGTCTATTTTGTTAGATTTTCTTTTTCAAGAAATAGCTAGGATTGTGATTTGTTTTGTCTTTGTTAATTAGTTTTGTTAGCAGAATTAATTGTTTTCATTTTTTCTGTTTTCTACATCATTACTTTCTGCTTTTGTCATTATTATTTCCTTCTTTGTGCTTTCCTTTGTTTATTTTCTTACCCTTTAAAATTTTATTTTGAGCTAGAAATTTAAATTATGTATTTAATTTCATCTATCTATATCCAATTGTTACAGACAGGGTCTCACTGTCTCCTGGGTTGGAGTGCAGTGGTGCAGTCATAGCTAATTACAGCCTTGACCTTCTGATCTAAAGTGATCCTCTAGCCTCAGCCTTTTGAGTAGCTGGGACTACAGGTGTGAGCCACCACACCCAACTAACTTTTTAATTTTTTGTAGAGATATGGAGTCTTGTTATGTTGCTCAGACTGATCTCAAACTCCCAGTCTCAAGCAATCTTCCCACCTTGGACTCCCAAAGTGCTGGGATTATAGGTGTGAACCACTATGGCCAGCTTTTAATTCTTTTATTTTTTACTGATAAAAATGTTTAGTGATATGAATATTTTGTCATCACTGTTTTAAATGTATCCTATAGACACTAATATGTAGAGGTTTCATTGTCACTGGAAAAAATCGTCTTATTTCAGTTTACGTTTTCCCTTTCATCCAAATGTTTGTAATGGAAGCATTTTAAAATTATACTTGCTCTTAGCCAAAAGACCGAGTAGTGATGGCATTTTAAGTATAAAGATGAATGACCTTTTGTATTTATTTGCTTTTATGCTGTCTACTGTACACTTTACTTCATTATGATCAGTTTTGTGTGTAGTCTTTTTTCTTTTTGACATTTATCGTTCTCTTTACTTGATATGTGATTAATTTTTGTGAAGGTTCCATGGGTCCTTGAGAAGCAGGTGGATTCTCTGTTATCAGGTATAGAGTTTGATGTGTATATCCATAAACTGACCCTATTCAGTTATGTTGTTTATGCCTTCTTTTTCCTTTTTTGCTTTATGAGGCTCTAGAGTTTCCTGTTCCTAGTGTGTTTTTTCTATACTCTTTGCACCTGCTGTAGTTTTTGCTTCAAGAATGTGGTTACTGTGCTATTTGGTGTACTTTGATAGTGAATTGTAACTTTTGGTATTAGAAATGCCATTCCTTGGCATGTGTAATGCTTTCAACTGGCATACCTTTGTTCATTCTATATTCCAGCCTTTCTGAATTGGTTTGTTTTACATGTGTGCATAGCTTTGTGAGCCAAATTCAAAATTATTTTCTTTCAATGGTGAGTTAAATCTATGAATCCATATGGTGATATGATTGATGTTTTGTCTCTTTTGTGAAGGTGTGTATTGTATTACATTTGCTATGTTTCTTTCTCTCTGAGATGCTTATTATTTGTTCTGTATATACAATTTTGTGGTGTCATAAGGAGAGAAGTAATATATTTTACTTACCCATTGCTTGGTTTATGGCTGAGAGCCCTATAACACAAGACAGAGTAACAAGACAAAACAAATTTATTTTAAATAAGTTTTACATGACACAGGTACTTTTAGAAATGAAAACCCAAAGAAACAGAGGAATCCATGATTTTTATGGACAGTTTCGTAGAAGTATGATTTGGAGAACAAAAGGGAATTATATGATAGTAAACTTGGGGGAACTTAGCAAGATCTGTTCAGTTTCTTTGTGGTGTCCCTGTGTAACATTTCTTCCTGGAGGGCAAGACATCTGTCATGTGAACTTCAGGGGAGAAGGGAGAGAAAGGTCAGAGAGTGACCTTCTAGGCCTCCTTCAGGGTTGTAAAGTAGAAGAAGGATCGTGATGGAAAGTCTTCTAGCTCTGCTGTTTTCTTAAATGCCAAGGGGCTGTGTTTTGGGGTTGTAAGTCCCGAACCCCATCAGCGTTTAGGATTTAAAAAACAATTTTTTTTTGTTTATCTTCAATTGTTCACCTTCAAAAAATGCTCTTAGCACCCTGTTTTCTTATTTAACTTTTGCTCTTTGGTTTATCCATTTTTATTGGAATTCTTCAATTCCCATCTATTATTTATATGACAAACAAGAAACTTTGTTTTTCTCATTGTCTCTTCTCTCCTGATTTTTAAACTGCATTATCTTTACTTTTCACATGCCACTTTTGTGTAGTTGTCTCCATCTTCATTCCCGCTTTAGTACCTGTCTTAAATCTTTATTTACATATTCAGAGTGCCCATCATCAACCCTTTTGTTGGCTGGATGAAGCTCCTCATCTAATAGTTTAAGAGCTCATTGGTGCTCATTTGAAAGCTGTTACTTTCTAAAGTCTTGGTACTTAAAGGGCAACCTGAGTGGGTATAAATTTTTCAGTTTATGTTTTCATTCTTTGAATTTTTTAAAAGATGCTATTTCATTGTCATCTTCTTTTGCATTTTTTATGAAAATTCTGACGCCATTCAAACTTTTTCTTTTTTGTACTTATTTGATCTTTTAGCCCGTACCCTTGAAGATTTTTTTTGATCTTAGAAATTTAATGGTTTTACATAGGAATATTTTGGAATTGAGTATTTTGGGTTAATTCCCAGATACCCAGTGGGCTCTTTAATTTTATAAATTCAAATATTTTTAAAAATGTCTGACAACTTAAAATTAAAAAACAAATTTTTTTTAGTTCTGATTCATTGTTTTTCTTCTTCCTCTATTAATGTTATTTTTTCTTTGCTTGTTTTCCATTTCCATTACTTTCTCTTTGATCTTTTTGTTTTTTAAAATTTATTCCACTTTATTCTCTTAGTTTGGTTTCTTGCATTTCCTGAATGCTTTTTAATGAAATATTCATTTGAGTCTATTCTTTCTTGGGCATTTCAGTTTATTCTTTATGTCTGAGATAATTTTGCTCTTTTCTTCTATTTCCTTTCTGAGTTTTGCCACCTTCTTTTCATACCCTCCTGTTTATTGTGTGTGTTTTTTTCTTAGTTTTTGAACTTCTGGCTCAAGGTGGCGTTTCATATCCCAAATTCTTATTTGAGTATGTTGGTTTCATCTGGAACATTATCTTTTAGTTTTTCTGTGCTTTGTGATTATTTTGTTGGAGGGAATTTACCTCTGTTGATATGTATTGTATTCTCTTTGTTGGAATACTTCAGTATGCATTATGTTCATTTTTTCTGTTTATTTTTAAGGTATGGGGGTGTTTTTCAGGATTTTTAGCTCATTGGCTCCCTCTTCTGTCAGTATAGGAAAGTCTGGATACTTTTGTGGGTTTTTTGTTTGTTTTGGTGACAGGAATGTGTGGCTTCTGAAGTTTGGCTCTCTTGTCATTGTATAAGATCCTGGATTTTCCTTTTTTGCTTTTTTCTCTTTTAACCACCCAATAGCCAAAGGGCATTTCTCTCTTTCTTTTTTTGTCTTATGTCTTTCCCAGAAGCTATGTGTTTTAAAAACGGCGCCTTTAGATTGAACTTGCTTTTAAGTCCCTTCTGTGGAGTCAGTGCTCTGATCTGCTTGGATACTTTTTTAGTATTTGAAACTTAGTGTTAGCTGAGGGTTGACTTTGTGTTTCTTGTAATGCCTTTTTATGGTGGTTTCAGATCAGTCTGAAATTCATCGCTGATTCCTATTTTTTATTTTCATAGTTTTTTACTCTGTCTTTGCTTGCAACAAAGCCTTGTGGAAGAGAAAGGGGGAGGGAGGAGATCCCTTGCTGGGATTGTGTATTTTTTTCTTATTTTTATCTGTAGTTGTTTTGGATTTGGGGCAGTTTCTTGTTGTCAGGTTGACCTGAGGACGTGGTTTTCATGCACTTTGTTCATTACTCTTTTTGTTCTGCATGGTTTTGGAAGGGACACTGGGAGATGGGGAGCTAAGCAGCCACCACTGCCAGCCTGGGAGCTCCCAGGGCTGGATATTATAGAAGGACATTTGTTTTGACTGTTTTTCTTTTTTGTGAACTTTGATGTCACTTTATTTCATTTAATATGCACAACTCTGTGATATGGATAATACTGTCTCCACTTTACAGGTGAAAAAATTGAGGTCCAGCAAGATTAAAGAACTGAAGGGCAATCATACAACTAGGAAGTGATGGAGACTCTAGTCAGATCTGATTGTGTGACTCCAAGCTCTTGTTTTTCCCCCCGCATCACACCATCTCCCTGAGTAACTGAAGATATGCATGCATTGACCAAGGACTGCATGATCATATCTCTCAGTGTTTATCAACATAGCCAACAGCTGGTCCTTGGCTTCTTGTCCCTTCTGTTATCCTGTGTCCCTGGCATATTTTCAGTAGCCTTTTCTCTACTGTCTGCTACTCCTTGACCTTCTAAGGCATGTCCTCTTTCCTGTAAAGGAGATAATGCATATTAAGTGCTGTTCCATGGTAAAATGAGTCAACAATGCCAATTTCATCCATTTTTTTTCCCCCTAATGGAGCTGTTTACACTACCTTCCCTTAAAGCAAACTTGCCATCATGTCCCTCCTGGCCCACTTTCAGTTATGAAAGGACCAGATCACACTCATCTTCCTTTCAAAACTTACTGCTGTCTCTGTGCATAGTCTTATCCTGAGTCCATGTAAACTCTGGATTCATGGAAATAATAGCCCTGAGTAGCAGTTGGCAATGACTTTTGGCTGCTTCCTTTCTGGAGTAGGGTGTTATATTGTCTGTAGTTTTCTTTAAAGTAATTTAATTTGCACCTTAGGGGTGCTTAGCTAACATTTTTGAGGTACCTTAATCATGAATCTACACTCCAGGGGTAGTTAGTTAACATTTGAAAGACCCTGATCAAAATTCTATACTCCAGAGGCAACCAGTGCATCAGATGTTGCTCTCAATCTGCACCAGCGGATGCATTAATTAGGATAAAAGTTGTAAGAAGTAATTTTTCACTGGTGAAGGAAGGGAATGGAATTTAAGGTATGTAGTTGACCAAGTACCTGCATGGAGACAAGACCTGAACAGAGGGCAAGGATGCGGCTTGGTGAAGTCAGCAGCCCCCAGCCTAGGTCCCACCTTGACTTGGGCCAGTGCCTGCATTCCTCGAGGGCTGGAAGGTTCACCTGGCCAGTCGAGCATGCTAATCTGTATTACCCGTGTGCCCGAATCCAGCCCGCTTCTGCCTGCTTCTCCACCCAGAGCTCCTTGGACTTTGCTTAGCCCCACTCATTGTGTGCATTTCTTGTCCATAGAGATGTTACTCTCAACTTTGAGCCAGACAACTTCTTTTCAATTTCTTAATTTATATTTTGTATATAATTATGCTTTGAGCAGATTGGATATATCAAAAGTGTGAATTTATAGTGCCATTTTGACCAGAAGCACAGACATTATTTTGAAATGAGAATCTTATTATTTTCTACTTGAGAATATTATCAGTGTTTTGAGGCCAGGTTCCCATCTGTGAGGTGGCCGGACTGGAGACACATAATTTGCTCGATACTGTGCTGGCTTATTGGTAATGTTTCTGAAGGCTCCTTTTTATATTGAATTCTGTTCAGTAGTGGCAGATAATGTTTGTGTTACATAGGGATAATATTTTTGAATACAACATGTAATTTAAGTTATGTAGATTAACTTATATGTATTAACGTTGCATAAATTATGTAATGCGGAGTGTAAGGAATGATATCTACCAAGAGTTTCTATAGTAAATGCTACGATTGTCTCAAACCTTAATTAACATGTATAAATATAAATGATACCTCAAATAATACAACTTATTCAATAGAAAGTTAAAGTATATCATAGGGCTCTTACCATCCACAGTTTGGCTCATGTTACTGATCTTGTCTCAGTAAACATACCGAAGAAAGTTAGCATCCGTGACCTGGTGGTCTCTAGATGACTTTTTGTACTCACGGGCAGACAAAGTAGTTTTTAAATAAAATACTTAGCTGCCTAACTGGATTATTTAACTTTATCTGTTACTTTTAAAATGAGCCGTCTATGATACAGGTATACATTTAAGTAGCTGTAGGCAGAGATGTATAGATTTAAACCATATTTAGTGGCATCATGGAATTGTAGAGCTTGAAAGGACCTTGGATATCATGGAGTTAGTCCTTTCATGAGTCGCAGAGAATTTCAGTTCAGCCCTCCTGCCATGATTCCATGAGGCTTACGAATCTCAACCTCAGAGATGATTTCTGTCCCCTCAGACATACATGCCTCTCTATCCATGTCTGTCTATGCACAGTGTGTGTGTGTGTGTGTGTGTGTGTGTGTGTGTGTGTGTGTGAGATAAGAAACACCTGGAGCCCCAGATTTTTAGTAGAAATAATTGGTTAAAGGGCATTTTCGTATTTAGCACACCCTGTCAGTGAGTCTTTAAAACTAGATTTCAGAAATCTTCACTTAAGTTCCTCAGAGCAAAAAAAAAAAAGAGAGAGAGGAAGAGAGAGAGAGAGAGAATTGAGAAAGAAAATAAAGTATTTCTAATTTTAAAGTGTTCTAAACCTAAACATTGAGTGCATACTATAGCAATATAGATACTAGGGAATGATTTGGGGTTCAGTAGTTTTGAAATATATACATTTTGTTCTAATTGCCGTGTGAGGCCTTACTGAATTTTGGTTAAATTATTTTTGCACAGGGCTTTTTTCATAAAGCACCAATAATTCTACCTGACCTCACAGGGTTTTTGTGATTATTAGACTAGTCATGGTTTATTATATTATCCTTTTAAATTGCCTATTAATTTTGAGCTGATGTAAGTGAAGTGTGGAGCGCCTCCGCCCTAGCATGGCGCCTGAAGCAGCCAGACCACAAGACAAAATAAGCCCTGATAAGGCAACTAAAGGATATCAGCATACAATCCTCTCTTACGGGCCGTGCCGCGTTACCTTAATTGATTGGCAGAGATACTAGATTTAAGGTCACGAATAGGAGAAAGAGAAAGAAGAACGATGTAGTAACCTGGGATTAAAGCAGCTTGCAGAAGAATCGTGTGAGAGTCGTTATTGAAAGCGACAAGTGGTGGCCCGTACGGGGAACTCAAAGAAGCCGAAATCCTTGGATTCAGAACTGCAGCTGCTCAGGGCAGTCGACTGGTATGTAGATGCCAAAAGGGAGGGAAAAAACTAGAAAGGTCCTCGGTAAAGAGGCGATTTAAGAAAGTCCTCGGTAAAGAGGCGATTTAAGAAGGTCCTCGGTAAAGAGGCGATTTAAGAAGGTCCTCGGCAAAGAGGCGATTTAAGAAGGTCCTCGGCAAAGAGGCGATTTGGGAAGGTCCTCGGCAAAGAGGCGATTTGGGAAGGTCCTCGGCAAAGAGGCGATTTGGGAAGGTCCTCGGCAAAGAGGCGATTTGGGAAGGTCCTCGGCAAAGAGGCGATTTGGGAAGGTCCTCGGCAAAGAGGCGATTTGGGAAGGTCCTCGGCAAAGAGGCGATTTGGGAAGGTCCTCGGCAAAGAGGCGATTTGGGAAGGTCCTCGGCAAAGAGGCGATTTGGGAAGGTCCTCGGCAAAGAGGCGATTTGGGAAGGTCCTCGGCAAAGAGGCGATTTAAGAAGGTCCTCGGCAAAGAGGCGATTTGGGAAGGTCCTCGGCAAAGAGGCGATTTGGGAAGGTCCTCGGCAAAGAGGCGATTTGGGAAGGTCCTCGGTAAAGAGGCGATTTAAGAAGGTCCTCGGTAAAGAGGCGATTTGGGAAGGTCCTCGGCAAAGAGGCGATTTGGGAAGGTCCTCGGCAAAGAGGCGATTTGGGAAGGTCCTCGGCAAAGAGGCGATTTGGGAAGGTCCTCGGTAAAGAGGCGATTTGGGAAGGTCCTCGGTAAAGAGGCGATCTAAAAGGGCCCTCGGTGTAGAAGTGATCCCCTTTTTGCTAACATGGGCACTACTTCCTCTCACCCGCTTTTTCAGGCTCTTAAAACTCTCCTAAGAACAAAAGGACTAAAATTAAGGGATAAAACCTTGACTGATTTTATCACACAGGTAGACGAGATTGCACCGTGGTTTGCCGTTTCGGGGAATCTCACAGTGGGTAGTTGGGACAAAGTGGGGCAGGATATTGACCGCGCCCGAGAGCTAGGAGAGGTGGCAGGCGGGGTCCAGCCCCTTTGGAGACTGGTTCGTGCCTGTTTGGAAGATCAAAAGTGCGTGCAAACAGTCGAGCAAGGCCAAGCAGCGCTTGACCAAATAAAAGAGGAACGATCAACTTCCTCAAGAGGGAACAGCGAGGCAGCCTCTGACTCAGAACTGGAGTCAGATGAGGAACTTAGAGATCTCGTGACTCGAGTTGAAAAGTTAGAACTCAGTCGGGGCCGCGCCCGAGATAAGGGCGGATCCTCTGTCCCTGGGTCGGTAGGAGTTCCTCCCCCGTATAATCCTTCTGCGCCTCCCGGAAAAGGAGGCGCTTCTTTCAACAATGAAGTGTGGAGGGAGGTCCACGCCAGCGGCACATGGCAAACTTTTCCGGTGTTCGTGGATAATGCAGGGAACCGGTACCATGAGCCATTAGATTTCAAAACAGTGAAAAACCTCGCGGAGGCCGTACGAACGTACGGGCTCACTGCTGCCTTCACGACAGCAATGGTGGAGGCACTAGACCGGTTCGCCATGACCCCCGGAGACTGGCAGAGATTAGTGAAGGCTTGCATGAACCCGGGACAATATTTAGATTGGAAGGCCTATTACATAGAATTGGCTAATGAGCAGGCAGCAAGAAACCGGGCGGCGGGTAACGGGGCTTGGGACGTTGATATACTGTTGGGGCAGGGCCGTTTTGCTAACCAACAGATAGGATACCCCCAGGTTGTGTATGATCAAATTAATCACATGGCAATGCGAGCCTGGAAGGCCTTGCCTAGCCGAGGGGAGGTATCAGGTAATCTCACCAAAATTACTCAAGGTTCCACAGAGCCTTTTTCAGACTTTGTGGCCCGAATGATGCAGGCCGCAGGGCGGATTTTCGGGGACCCAGACACTGCCATGCCCTTAGTGAAGCAGCTGGTTTAAATCTCTTGAAGTGGCAGGCCGAATATCCCCCGCTAGCCCTATACATACATTTGCCTACAAAATTCAACAGCTGATATGGCAACGTTCAGAGCCATTCTTTGTTCAGCATATCCGTGCGCACACTGGCCTACCAGGACCCCTCAGTGAGGGTAATGCCCAGGCTGACAACCTTACGCGACTTCAACAGGCTTTCTTTGTAACCCCTGCCCAAAAGGCACAAGATTTTCATGCCCAGTTTCATGTTAACTCAAAAACACTACAGACCCGTTTCCAAATACCACGTCATGTGGCCAGAGATATTGTAAAATCTTGCGAATCATGTGTTACTTTCCACCACCCCCCTTCATGGGGGGTGAATCCAAAAGGCCTTCTCCCCTCACGGGTTTGGCAAATGGACGTCACTCATGTGGCAGAGTTTGGTAACCTCAAGTATGTCCATGTTTCCATAGATACCTGTTCCGGAATTTTGTTTGCCTCGGCCATGGCTGGAGAAAAGGCACATCATGTTATCTCCCATTGCTTGGAGGCGTGGGCCGCCTGGGGCATGCCTCAGCAAATCAAAACAGATAATGGCCCCCCCTACACCTCCCGAACATTTCAACGGTTCGGTGCACAAATGAACGTGGACCTGCGCCATGGGCTCCCTTATAATCCCCAAGGTCAAGGGATAGTCGAGAGGGCTCATCGCTCACTAAAAGAACTACTTCAAAAACAAAAAGGGGGAATAGGCATGGGTTACAAACCTAAACAAAGACTGTCATTAGCATTATTAACTTTAAATTTTCTTCAGCTGGACAACGAGAACAATTCTGCTGCGGACCGCCATCTAGGCGCAGTACCGCATAAAAGGGGCTATGTTAAATGGAAAGATGTTATCACGGGACAATGGAGAGGTCCCGACCCAGTATTAACGTGGGCGAGAGGATCTGTGTGTGTTTTTCCACAGGACAGCCCAGACCCAGTGTGGGTACCTGAGCGACTAACACGCACTACAAAGACCCCCGAGGAACGAACCCCGATTGCTGATAATGAATCCGACGACGTGGCTTCTGCTGGGAATGCTGATGCTGAACCTCCCCATAAGTCGTGCTGAGCAACAATGGGGAATTTTAACAGTATTTCCTAGACACTTATTCGGCACGTACTTTCCCCAGATTTTTAACTGGCACCAGCCCCTGATTTCTATTACACTCTTGCTGGGGCCCTAATGCTCTCTCTCCTTTTAGACAGAGGAGAGACTTCGGCATTACAGCCGCCAACATTGCAGCAATTGCAATGGCGGCCACTGCAGCTGCTACAGCCGCTGTTGCCATGTGTACCACAGTACAGACCGCCACCACTTTAAACACCTTGTCTTCCACTGTTGCTGCCAAAGTAATATTAACAGTCACTTGTGTGGCAGCATTATGATCTTAGATCAAAGAGTTGACGTAGTACAAGAACAAGTAGACATTCTCTGGCGCATGGTGCAAATAGGGTGTGAATGGCACACTATTGCTTTATGCGTAACCGGCATCCCATACCACAATATGACCATTGCTGCTAACCTCTCTCGAGAGCTTTCCCTCCATCTTTTAGGTAATTGGTCCCAAGAGTTCGACAACCTGACGGAGGCTCTACGTCGTGAAATCATCAGTGTCAACTCCATCAGAGTAGATCCAGTAGTCGCTCAAAACCTTGGCCTCCCGGATCGCCCAGGCGGCATACCACCTTAAAGAGTGGGCGGGAATGGGTTCAATGGCCTTTTTTGTTATTCTCTTGTTGTGTCCTGTGCCTCTATTGTCTCTGCCATATGCATCAACGCAATGCACGTGACCGTGCGCTACTAGCGCAGGCCTTTGCTGCCATGGAGGTGGATCAACCCCCTCAGGTCTGGGTTGCCGTGTTAGGGCAATAAGAACAGGGCAGGATGTGAGAATAGTACTGCACACGGGGGCCCAGGAGGAGTTATCCCGTGGAGGGCATGTCCAGCTGCATATGGGTCGACACCGCCTCTCCCATCCCCAGAAAATCGGTGTCGGACAGGTGGGCAGTCGGTCTGGCGATTACACACGCGAGATAGACTGTCTTACATGGTCCTTGTTATATGGGGGCTGTGACCACTACCCTCTCCTGCCAAAATAAATAAAAAAGGGGGAGCTGTGGAGCGCCTCCGCCCTAGCATGGCGCCTGAAGCAGCCAGACCACAAGACAAAATAAGCCCTGATAAGGCAACTAAAGGATATCAGCATACAATCCTCTCTTACGGGCCGTGCCGCGTTACCTTAATTGATTGGCAGAGATACTAGATTTAAGGTCACGAATAGGAGAAAGAGAAAGAAGAACGATGTAGTAACCTGGGATTAAAGCAGCTTGCAGAAGAATCGTGTGAGAGTCGTTATTGAAAGCGACAGTGAAGTAGATAATATAAATTAATTAATATTGGATCTGTTCAATGTTTCTGCTCTAGGAGATTTCATGAGACAAACAAAAAGATAAGTTTCTAGACAAATGTGCCATTTGGGACTGTGGCATTTTATTACTCATATCTAGCTTGTTTGTTGTGTTTTAATGGGCTATCTGTCACATTAGTGTGCATATCAGAGGCTAAATGCCATGTAATCTTAGGTCTTACTGATTTAAGCTACACTTACATCTTCATCTGTCAGCCTTGTGGATTGCTTGTGTGGGCATTTGCTAACTGCTACGTTCTCAGTGCGATGATCAGGTGGCCCTTGGCATGTGTCATGTTTGTGCCTCATGTGCTCTTCTGTGGAGAGTGTTTTGTCTCAGCTCAATTCCTGGTACTTTTTGTCTTCATGCCTGAAGCTCACTTACAGTTAACTTGTTTCGCCCCCCCCGCCACACCCACTTTAGGTGGCCCCTTGACTGCCGAGTGCCTTTTTCCGCTCCTGTGGGCTTGTTTTTGCTGGAGGGAAGACTTCTGAAGTATCTAGCTTCTTCATGCATGAAACAAAACCGGTAGCTGAAAGTGTTTATCTTTGGACTGTCACATTTGGAAGTATTTTTTTTTTTTTTAATTTGCTATCAGAGTTGCCATCTTTAGAGGTATAAGACTTCTTGGCTTTGCTTCCAGCCTTGCTAGTATTAAAAAGGGCATTTATTGAACACCATATTGGGAAATGCTTTCCACACTGCCAAGAAAGCCACGTTTGTGGTCATTATGTGTGTTTCTGTTTTTGCATTTCAAGGATCTAGTGAGCCTGGGAAGACTTATATCATGTGCTCACAGAAGAACAAAACTCATATAAGTAATTATATGATATATGTAATTGAAATACCTTTGGTTCATATTTAAGTGTATGTTTAAAAATTGTGGTGAAGTATACGCAGCGTAAAACTTACCATTTTAACCTATTTTATTTTTATTTTTTGAGTTGAGAGTCTTACTCTGTGGCCCAGGCTGGAGTACAGTGGCATGATCGTGGCTCACCGCAGCCTGACCTCCTGGACTCAGATGATCCTTCTACCTCTGTCTCAGGGTAGCTGGGAACACAGGTGTGCACCACTATGCCCAGCTCATTTTTTAATTATTTATTTTTTGTAGTGGCTATGTTGCTCAGTTTGGTCTCAAACTCCTGGCTTCAAGCAATCCTCTTGTCCTGGCCCCTCAAAGTGCTGGGATTACAGGCATGAGTCACTGCCCCCGACCATTTAGACTGGTTTTTTTTTTTTTTGAGTTGGAGTCTCACTCTGCCGCCCAGTCTGGAGTACAATGGCTGCTCCTGGCCACTGCAGCCTTGACCTGCTGTGCTCTGGCAATCCTTCTGCCTCAGCCTTCCAAGTAGCCGGAATTACAGGCATGTGCTACCACGCCCAGCTGATTTTTTGATTTATTGTAGAGATGAGGTCTTGCCAAGTTGCCCAGGCAGGTCTTGAACCCGCGGGCTCAGGCAATCCACTCACCTCAGGCTTCCAAAGGTGTGGGATTACAGGCTGAGCCACCGAGCCCGGCTAGACTATTTTTTTTTTTTTTTTTGAGTTGGAGTCTCACTCTGTCGCCCAGACTGGAGTGCAGTGGCCGCTCCCGGCCACCGCAGCCTCGACCTGCTGGGCTCCAGCGATCCTTCCACCTCAGCCTTCCAAGTAGCCGGAATTACAGGCATGCCCTACCACGCCTGGCTGATTTTTTGATTTATTGTGGAGATGAGGTCTTGCTGCCCAGGCGGGTCTTGAACCTGCGGGCTCAGGCAGTCCACTCACCTCAGCCTCCCAAAGGCGCGGGATTACAGGCTGAGCCACCCAGCCCGGCCTGGCTAGACTATTTTAAAATGTATAGTTCAGTGGTATCAAATGCATTCATACTGTTGTGCAACCATCACCACTGTTCATCTCTAGAAGTCTTCATCTTGCAAAAGTGAACCTCTACCCTTAAAGACTAAGTCCCCAGTCTCCCCTCCCCTCAAGCCCCTGACAACCATCATTCTACTTGACATTTCTATGAATTTGACTGCTCTAAGTACCTCATATAGGTGGAATCATACAGTGCTTACCTTTTTGTGACTGTGACAGACTTCATTTTGCGTAATGTTATCAAGGCTCATCTGTGTTACGACATATGTCAGAACTTCCTTTTAAAAACTGAGTAATATTCCGTTGAATGTGCATATATTTTGCTTGTTCATTCATGTATTATGGATACTTGGATTGCTTCCATATTTTAGTGATTGTGAATAGTGCTGCTATGAAAATGAGTATACAAATATCTCTTCATGATCCTGCTTTCAAGTCTTTGAATATACTCAGAAGTAGAATTGCTGAATATATGGTAATTCTATTTTTAATTTTTGAGGAACCACAGTAGTGTTTTTCATAGTGGCTGTATCATTTTACATTTCCACTAGTAGTGTACAAGTGTTCCAATTTCTTCACATTCTCGTCAACTCTTGCTATTTTCTGTTTTTATTAAAAAAATTTTTTTTGTAGTAGCCAGCCTGTTGGGTATGAGATGCTATTTCATTGTAGTTTTGATTTGCATTTTCCTAATAATCATTAATCAATTATGTTGAACATCTTTTCATGTGCATATTAGTCATTTGTATATCTTCATTGGAAAAGAAGATATTCAAGTTGCGCATTTTTGAGATGGACATTTTTGTTACTAAATTTAGGAGTTCTCCATATATTTTAGATATTAATTCCTTATTGGATATACGATTTGCAAGTGTTTTCTTTCATTCTGTGGGTTACCTTTTTTACTCTATTGATAATGTCTTTTGGTGCACAAAAATTTTTAAATTTTCATTCAGTCCAATTTTATTTTTTCTTTTACTGCCTATGCTTTTGGTATCACAGCCAAGAAATCACTGCCAAATTTAGCATCAAGAAGCTTTTGTCCTCTGTTTTCTTCTGAGGGTTTAATAGTTTTAATCTTATATTTAGGTCTTTGATCCATTTGAGTTCGTTTTTTTAATGTGGTGTTGTGTCTAAGTTTATTCTTTTGCATGTAAGTATTCAGTTTTCCCAGCAACATTTGTTGAAAAGACTGTCTTTTCCCGTGGAATGGTTTTGGTATCCTTGTCAAAAAATCATTTGACCATATATGTGAAGGTTTTTTTCTCGGTGCTCTATTTTATTCTGTTGGTCTGTATGTTTGCCGTGTGTGTGTGTGTGTGTGTGTGTGTGTGTGTGTGTGTGTGTGTGTGTGTTTGAGTTGGTGTCTCACTCTGGCTAGAGTGCAGTGCATGATAACGGTGATCACAGCAGCCTTGACTTCCTGAGTTCAGGCTAGCCTTCTACCTCAGCCTCCTAAGTAGCCGGGCCTATAGGCTTATGCCACCATACCCGGCTAATTTTTTGATGCTTTATAGAAACAAAGTTTCGCTGTTTTGCCCAGGGTGGTCTTGAACGCCTGGGTTCAAGCAATCTGTCTACCTTGGCCTCTCAGTGTGCTGGGATTATAGGTGCAGCCAGCCGCACTTGGCCTGTATGTTTGTCTTTATACCAGTATCACATGTTTTGATTACTGTAGCTTTAAAGTAAGTTTTGAAATAGAAAGTGTGAGTCTTATAGCTTTGTCTGCTTTTTCAAGATTGTTTTAGTTCTTTGGGGTCCCTTGAGGTTCCATATAAATTTTAGGATAGATTTGTCTATTTCTGTAAAAAAACATTGCTGAGATTTGATGGGCGTTATATTGAGTTTGTAGATTGCTTTGGGGAGTATTGACATCTTAACAATATTAAGTCTTCCATTCCGTGTGTATGGGATATGTTTCTATTAATTTATGTCTTTGTTAATTTATTTTAACGTGTTTTGTAGCTTTCATTGTGTAGGCCTTTTACTTTTTTGGTCAATTCCTGTGTATTTTATTCATTTTAATGCTATTATAAATAAAATTGTTTTTGTAAATTCCTTTTCAGATTGTTAATTGTTAGTTTCTAGAAATACAACTGACTTTTTTGCTTGTTGACTTTGTATCCCGCTACTTTGTTAAATTCATTTATTAGTTCTAATAGTTTTTTATTTTTTTGATAAAATCTTTAGAGTTTTCTATATATAAGATTGTATTATTGCAAACAGAGATGATTTTACTTCTTTCAAATTGGAATGCTGTTTTTTTTTTTCTTGCCTAATTGCTCTGGCTATTACTTCTAGTGCTGTGTGGAACAGAAGTAGTAAAGTGGGCATCCTTGTCTTGTTCTTAATTTTAGAGGAGAAATTTTCCATTTTTCACCATTGATTATGATGTTCATTGTGGGTTTTTTATATGTTAATTTTGTTACACTGATGTAATTGTCTTATGTTACTAGTTTGTTCAGTCTTCTTTATCATGAAAGAGTATTGAATTTTTCACATGATTTTTCTGAGTCAATTTAAATGATCATGTGCTTTTGCCCCTTCATTTACAGAGATCGATTTTCATATATTAAATTATCTTTGCATTCCAGGAATATTTTCCACTTGATCCTAGTGTATTTTCTATAAGAATGTTGCTGAATTCAGTTTGTTAGTATTTTGTTGAGGATTTTTGTATTGGTGTTCGTAAGGGATATTGGACTATAGTTTTTTTGTAGTATTTTTGTCTAACTTTGGTATCGGGATAATTCTGGCCTCATAGACTGACTTAGTACATTTTCCTTCTTCTTCTTTACTTTTTGGAAAAATTTGGGAAGATTTGGTGTTCTTTAAATGTATGGTAGAATTCATCAGTCAAGCTATTAGGTCTAGGGCTTTTCTTTGTCAAGAGGTTTTTGAATCCTGATTCAGTCTCCTGGCAAATTATGGGTCTGTTTTGGTTTTCTGTTTCTTTGTGATTTAGTGTTGATAGGCTTTATGTTTCTAGGAATTTGTCCATTTCATCTGTGTTATATAGTTTGGTGGTGTACAGTTATTCATTGTACTCTCTTATAATCATTTTTAATTCTCTAGAATCAGTGGTAATACAGCCTTCATTTATGAACTTAGGAACTTTCATTTAGTAATTTACGTCTTCTCTATTCTTGTCTTAGTCCATGTTGCCAAAGATTTGTCTTTTTAGTTGATGTTTTCAATTCTGTTGATTATTGGTATTGTTTTTCTGTTGTCTATTTTGGTTATCCTTGCACTAATCTTTATTATTTCCTTTCTTCTGCTAGCTTTGAGTTTAGTTTGTTCTCCATTTCTAGTTCCTTAAGTTATAAATTTAAATTGTTATTTTGAGATCTTTCTTGTTTTTTAATGCATGTAGTTATAACTATAAATTTCCCCATTATTACTGTTCTTTCTGTATCCCATAAGTATTGGGATATATTGTGTTTTCATTTTCGTTTATCTCTGTGTAATTCTGTGTTTTTACTTGTGATTTCTTTTTTGTTCCTTTGGTTATTTTAAGAGTGTGTTAATTTCTACAGATTTGTGAATTTTCCAATTTCACCTCTGTTATTGATTTCTAACTTTATCCCTATTTGCTTAGAGAAAATATTTTGTATGATATCTATCTATGTAAATCTATTGAGACATAATTTGTGGCCTAACATATGCTCTATCCTGGAAAATGTCCCATATGCACTTGAAAAGAGTGTGTATATTGTTGTGGAATAGCAGGTTCCATATGTGTCTGTTAGATCAAGTTGTTTTACTGTGTTGTTTAAGTCCTTTATTTTCTCATGTATCTTTGATCTTGCTGTTCAGTTATTGAGAGTGGGTCTTCAACTGTTATAGAACTGTCTACTTCTCCATTCAATTCTGTCCATTTTTGCTTTATGTATTTTGATAGTCTATCATTAGGTGTATAGATGTTTATAATTGTTATTTATATCTTTGTGCTGTATTGAGTCTTTTATTAATACGTAATGTCCTTCGTTGTCTCTTGTAATCCTTTTGATTTAAAGCCTGTTTTTCTCTGGTATTAGTGTAGCCACCCCTGTTCTCTTTTTGCTCTTTGCTTGGAATATCTTTCCCATCCTTTTACTTTCAGTCTGCTTGTGCCTTTGGATATCTATTTGTACCTTTGTAGGCAGCATATACAGATGGATCATGTTTTCTTACTCATTCTGCCCGTCTCTCTCTTTTGATTACAGAGTTTAATCCTTTTACATTTAAAGTATTTACTAATAAAGACATATTTATGTCATTGTGCTATTTGTTTTCCATCTGCCTTATCATTGTTTTGTCCTCATATTCCACATTACTGTATTATTTTGTGTTTAGTTGAGTTTTTGTAGTAAAACATTTAAATCTTTTCTCATGTTATGTTGATACACATTCAGTAGCAATTTTCTTTGTGGTTACCATGGGGGTTACATTTAACATCCCAAAGTTATAACTCTAACTTAAATTTATACCAGCTTAATTTCAATAACATATAAAATCTCTGCTCCTTTACAGCTTTTTTCCCTACCTCTTTTAGTTGTTAATATCACAAAATAACATCTTTAAACATTGTGCGATCCAAAACATAAGTAATTATTTTAAATGCATTAGCCTCTTAAATTATATAGAATGCAAACTATGGATTTACAAACCAGAGTTATAACAATATTAGCTTTTAGACCAATAATTGTGTTTTCAGAATGTTTCAGTCTCTTATGTAGAAACAATGGTTATAAACTGTTGTTGCAATTATAATAGTTTTTATAATTGCCTAGTTATTAACCTTTACTGAAATCTGTATTTCTTCATATGGTTTCTAGTTATTGTCTAATGTCCTTTAATTTTAACATGCAGGGCTTTCTAGAGCATTTCTTGCAGGGCAGTTCTAGTGGTAAGGAACTCCCTTAGCTTTTTTTAAATCTGGGAATGTCTTAATTATCTCTTACTTTTGAAGGACAGTTTTGGTAGATGTGAGATTCTTCATTGACCTTTTTTTTTCTTTTAGCACTTTGTAATGAGTTACTTCTCTCATTGCTTTCAAGATTATCTCTTTGTGTTTGTCTTTCCAAAGTGAAATATCTTTGAGTTCCTCTCACTTGCAGTTTGTTGAACTTCTTGGATTTTTCTATTTATGTCTTTCATAATATTTGGGATGTTTTCTACTACTATTAATTATTCTCTCTGCACCATTTCCTTTTCCTTTTGGAGCTCTCACAATGTGTAAGTTAATGAGTTTGATCTAGAGGTCCTGTAGGCTCTGCTTACTTCTCTGCAATGTTTTTTCTTTCTGTTCTTTAGACCTCATAATTTCCATTATCTTGAATCCAAGTTTACTGATTTTTTTCTTCTGTCTGCTTCAATTTGCCTTTGAGTCCCTCTAGTGATTTTTCATTTTAAGTATTATACTTTTTAGCTTCCAAATTTCTTGATTTCTTTTTAGTTTTTATATCTCTATTAATATTGTCATTTTGTTGATATGTCATTTTCTTGACTTCCTTCATATTTTCTATTCTTTGGGCATCTTTAAGACAGGCATTTAAAAGGCTTTTTTCTTTAGTAGATTTACCATCAAGTCTTTTTCAGGGACAGTTTCTGTTGGTTTGCTTTTATCTTTTGAATGAGCCATATTTTTCTCTTTCTTTGTGTGCCTTGTGGTTTTTTTGTTGAAAACTGGGCACTTGAATCTAATAATGTGGTGACTCTGAAAATCAGATTCTCCTTCTTTCCCAGGCTTTGTTGTTTTCTTATG
Organism: Cephalopachus bancanus; assembly: GCA_027257055.1. Lineage (NCBI taxonomy): Eukaryota > Metazoa > Chordata > Mammalia > Primates > Tarsiidae > Cephalopachus > Cephalopachus bancanus. The sequence continues at coordinate 3,621,073 of JAPVLO010000232.1, forward strand.
TTGTTATTATTTGTTTTTTAAGAATCAGTGTAGGCAGTCTGTGTCCCAAGGATCAGTTAATTTAGTGTTCAGCAGTTTTTGGGCAAAAAACCCCAGCATGAACCCCATGCCCTGCCCTCCCTACTCACCTGATCTCACCCCGAGCAATTTTTTTTTTTGTTTCCCTGGATGAAAAAAGTCCTCAGAGGGAAACATTTTGCCTGTGTGGAAGAGGGGAAACAAAAAAATGGTAGAAGCATCCTAAGAAACATCAAAATGGATGAGTTCAAAAACTATTTTGAGCAGCGGAAAAAGCATCTCCATAGGTGTATGGAGAGGACTTTGTAGATGAGTGGTGTTTAAACATGTAAATAAATACACATTTTTTTTTTTTTTTTTTTTTTGAGTTGGAGTCTCACTCTGTCACCCAGACTGGAGTGCAGTGGCCGCTCCCGGCCACCGCAGCCTCGACCTGCTGGGCTCCGGTGATCCTTCCGCCTCAGCTTTCCAAGTAGCTGGAATTACAGGCGCGCGCTACCACGCCCGGCTGATTTTTTGATTTATTGTAGAGATGAGGTCTCGCTGCCCAGGCGGGTCTCGAACCCGCGGGCTCAGGCAATCCACTCACCTCAGCCTCCCAAAGGCGCGGGATTACAGGCTGAGCCACCGAGCCCGGCTTAAATACACATTTTTATAAATAAATTTTGTTTTTTGGGGGTCCCCCCTCGTGGTTACATTGGAGAGGTTCTGTCAGTGCAGTTGTGTAGGTGGGGGAGATTCCTGGCCTTCCTACTCTGTCTCTCCATATTCCTCCCCAAGTGCATTTTGTAAGTTGGGTGCCCTCGACAAAGGATTTTTGAGAATCTGATTTTGGCCTCCAGAGGATTCCACGTCATTGAAGTATAGGTTGTAGAGACTTTATGTGGTGGTTCCAAGAAGTTACTCCATGTCCTGGAGTGTGTTCATTCTTTCCTAAGAGGGTTCCAATACTCCTCCAGCAGTGCTGAATAACAGAGTGTCATCCAGTTGAGCTTAAATCTGCAATAAAAGGATGCATTTACTCTTTCATATATCACACATTTAAAAAATCTTCCATTTGTTTTGAAGGGTGGAGGGCAGAGGTGGGTGGGGAAAACTCTTGACTGTTAGGTTTCAGCTTGAGACCTGTACTCCCTTTTGCTTTTCTATGTCTTAATCCAGCCATTTGTAAAACGAGAACATTCTGTTTGAGCTAGAGATTTGTAACCTGCTGTTCTTTTGGCAATTGTGGAAGCCCCTGAGTTCATGTATGGAATTTTGGGTGTGTATGTATTATTTGGAAGCGAAGGACTGTGACTTTTGGTAAATCTGCTGCCCTTCCTCCCCCCAGCATTACACAAAGGTAGAGAACCACTGTTCTTGGCTGTTTCTTCCATTCCAAAATCAAATGGGTTTGGATGAGAGCTGTTTACTACCACCCTACAGAGGTTTTTGACGTATAACATTACTTCTCAGAAACCTTTCATGGGTGATTAGTAAGATCTGTCTCGATAGATGATGATGTCATGGCAAACCTATGTTTAAAGAAAAATAGGAAGTTGTTCTTTTTTTTTTTATTCATGGAATATTTCTTCATTACTCTTTCTCCTCAAAGTCTTGTCTCATGTTGTTGTTTTCCTTCAGGTTTCTTTATTTCTTTTAAAATTTGTTATAATTTTAACTCAGCTTTCTTCCCTCTACATGTACTTATAATGTCTTTTGCTCCAGTTGCTTATCACTGGAAATAAGCAGGTTAAACAGGAACTTGAGGATAGGATCTGACTCTTTAGAATTCTCTGGCAGCACCATAGATGGCATTTTATAAACAGTGTGAGTGCTCATTAATTGTCATGAGCCAATAGAGTCATGGAAGTAATAGTCTTTGGAAAACTTCCCACTGAGATGCTCATACTAATTTTTAATTGCTTTTACATCTTATTACTTACTGATGGGTATGATTTGCAGACTATAGCTGTTATTTTGTGACTCTTAGATAGTTACTATGAAAATATAATTTCAATGGAAAAATCTTCTTGAATTCCTTTAAGGGCATAGTCAATGCAGTGATCCCATTTATTAGACTGCTCTGTTTGTGAATGTAGAATGGAGTCTGTGTCTGTGATTATTGCTGTTTCGTTTTGCAGCTAGGGAACTGAATCTGCAGGACATCAAGGAGGATTTGGAATTGGACCCAGAGGAGAACAGCACTCTTTTTATGGGCGTCCTCATCAAGGGGCTGGCCAAGCTGAAGAAGATCCCAGAGACTGTAAAGGCAATACAAGAGCGCCTGGAGCAGGAACTCAAGCAAATTGTGAAGAGGTCTACCACGCAGGTGGCGGACAGTGGCTACCAGAGGGGGGAGAGCCTTCCCGTGGAGAACCAGCCAAGGTAGGAATGCCAGAGGTGGGGCGTGGTCACTTTTGACATTCTGCTGGCATTATTTTCTTGAACTTGGGATAGTGTTGCCCACACAAACTCAGACCAGTAAAAACAGCTTGACCAAGGCATAATTCAGCTGCCTGGTTTTTAATGTTGTTGAGAAATTTTAAAGCATGTTATCCATATTCAGATACATTGGATGAATGAATTGAATGATCGTAGCAGTTATTGAACATACATTAAGTAGTGTTCAAGACAACTTCTGTATATTATTTCACTTAATTTTCACTATGGCTCTATGAGCGAGATAATGGTATCCACTTGTTGTTGTTAGGAGAATTGGGACTCAGGAATTAAGTTATTAGCTCAAGCCCATATAACAAGTGGCTGGTTTTGGCATTGAATACAAATCCACTTGGTTCTAAAACCCATGGTCTTTCATCTGTCTCATGCTTTCTTCTTTTTAATGTATGGTGATATTTGCCAAGAGGTAAATCAGTCTCAGGAATTCCTTAAAACAATAAATAGGATTTGGATTTTGTAATTCTTGTTTTATAAGGAGAATATTGAAATTGTATTCAGATTCTAATTCTGTGACTATTATACACTGAAGGATCATGTTTGCCAAACAAGATTTAAGGGCATAATAGACTAATGTTGTCTGACAGTGGAGTAAGGTATTTGAAATTGGGGCTTTTCTGGAAAATCAGAGATTCACTATGAAGGGGTCTCTTTTCCTGTCTTTCCCTCCTCTGCTTCTACCCCCTAAGTTCTCTCATCCACCAGACATGCACAGAGGCAGGGACTTGACATAGGGATAAAAAGGCCAATGGAAACTCAGTTTCACATGGGAATGAAGGGCAGGTAGAGCCTGGCTCCTCGTTTGCGTGAATGGTTCAAGCTCCTGAGAGATGAATGTAGGAGTCTTAGTCTTCTTGTTAAGGACATTTCCTCTGCTTGCTTTTAGGGCCTTACAATTTTTTCTAAAAAAGGTAAGGAGAAATAATAACAGCCCATTTAGTATAGACTTCCCCAGACTTACTTTAGATTTTCTGGGAAAAACTAATGTATTTATACTTCCATATTCTTTTGTATGTCAAAATAACATTGACTTTAATTATACTTTGAGACTATTCAAAATTAATTTTCTTGTAAACTTCATTCAAAAGTACTACGATTGGCCAAAGAAATGACCCGTTACACCCTCCTCACGCAGAATGTTTCAAAGCAAACCTCTGATGCGTTTATATTCCTGCTTTGTGGTCTGCAGAAAGTAATCTGTCTTACAGGGATTCTTGCTTTAAATGAGGTTATATGGTTGTGGGACTTAGTAGAGTGGCACCAGTAATTTCTGTTACAGGAACACGTTCATGCATGTGGTTATGTGCACGTGCGTATGTAAGTGAATACACATTTGTTTATTACTGGCATCTTCCTCAGCTGCCATGTTCTTTAATCACTCGCATTATGGTCCAGGGAACCTGGAGAACTGTTCTTTGAATTTTGCTTTTCTTTCTTTGCCTGGTGCCTGGATTTCCATAAAGACCTTTTGACTCTTTACTAATGAATATGCTAAGATTCTGGTTTACTCTTTGCCCTGTTGCTTCAAATCCCTAGATGGATACCCTGAACTTTCCTAGGGAAATAATGTTACTGTAATATATATTGGAAATAAAATGAAAGGGCATGGATCAATAACTTTTCTGCAGATCTCATTACAGTGTCCTTAAAAGCACTGTGTCTTTCATGGGATTTTCACCTCTTTCTTTTCCATTGCCTAGGCTTCTAGAATTCATGAGTGGAAATTACAGCACTGGAAGTGGAAGTTTAACACACTGCCCCAGGAGATACTAAATGCTTCTCTATGAGGAATGAGTCAGTAGCAGGATTTTTCCCCCCTTTAAGTTTATTTTTTTATAAGTATTTTTAAAAGGTTTTATAGGCAGGATATATTGGACACTAACAAATTGACAAGCGATTTACCTAGCCTTCATGTCTATAACACGATCCCACTTAAAAAAAAAAAAAATCCAAAATTTGCGGCCCAAACTGTTTATTATGAGATATAATAGTACAGAGAAAGCAAATATTTGAGGTAAACCACTTCAAGATCAAAAGATTAATTCTTGGACTGGGATTCCAAATGACTGATAATTTTGAGCTGGTCTCTGGTGTGCTACCAAATGCTTTAAAACTCTTTGAGTTAATTATTTTGAATTAATCACAATCATTCAAAAATGATCAGTATTGTTGCTTCTAGAGGATTGGAATTTTAGAAAGGATATTGTCAAATTGTCCCCTGTTTGCATGTTGCTTTGTGTGCATCAAACTAAGGAAAGTGCTAGTGATGTTTATTTCAGAGAGAAGTAAAATCATAGCACTTGGCAGTATTATTATTATTTACCATTCAAGGAATCTTATGGCTAAAGGCATAATCTGTTTTTCTTAAAGCTGGAGCACAGGCCAAAAGAACCACGAATCCTCCCTCCTCAACGTGCATATTTTCTCCCCTATTCTCCAATGAATTAGCTTGTTCCAAAACATTAGGTATTCTGAGACAAGATCCCAGTACTGTAACTGTCTCTAAAAATTTCATTGTTCAGCATCATTTTATTAAATGTATTCTGTATGTGGTGCATTGCAGGCTTGTTTTCATTTGTATTTATGTAAAGAGAATTAATGTTGTGTGCTATTTTGCTAGAAATGTTGAAGGAGCCAGGCTAGTGAATTTTGTCTTGCTTTCAATTGCCAGGATACTTTCCCAGCCAGTTTAAAAAAAATCACTTTGGTAACCCACGTACTATTTTATTTCATTTTGTTTTTGAGCTCCCAAACTATTTGTTGTCTATTTATAGGAGAAATATCTTCTCTTTTCTGTTTATTCATAATCTGTCAGTGCCTTTAAGTCTCTACTTACTATTAAAGGAAAATATTCAACTATGATTATTGCCAACTTGGTAAACATTAGGGTAACCTGCACCTTGCTAATTTACCAGAACTACCTGCTACCCATTATTTCCCCAAAAAGTCAGGCAGTGTCTTCAGCTTCAGATGGTGAATGTGGCCTGCAGCCTCTGTATTTCAGCATCCATTTCAACTCCTGCTGCCTAATTGTTGATTCTTTCCCAAAATCTAGCTCATGAGTATTTTCATATCATTTTTATTTTAAAGAAGCTGGAAAAAGTTCTGTAATTTTAAAAAAAAACAATAAGCATTTATTATTTCGGTTCTGTAATATTTAACAACAAAAAAAATGAGGAAGATATGGAAGAAAAAAATTCTTCTAAAAAATGTGATATCTTTTCAAGAAAATGAAAGCAAGGAGAATGTGGGAAAAGAGAATGACCGGCATATGTGGGCACCTGCTCTGGCTCTTTGAAAATGGGCCTGTTTAAACATCAAGGCAGCTATTAATTGCAGGAAAAGGTGCTTGAGGCCTGCGCCTTGTGGGTAGTACGATTGGCTTAGGAGAGCAGAAAGGGCTGGATGAGCTGGAGCTGTGGCAGCCAATGAGACCTTTCTCCCTGTTGGAAGGAGACCATTTTGTGATGTTCATTAACTCTCTTAGGAGGAGGTTAGTGTCAGAAATGAGAAGCAGAGAACGTTGTGTGTTTTGTGTTTGCTCTGATAGTGAAGAAAGATTCATGGAAAACACGGGAAAGAAATAGGCTCCAATACTAAACATAGTTTTGTTTGGATCATAAGGCTGTAGGTTTTGTTTTTTGTTCTATTTTGCAACTTTATTAAGTTATAGTGAAAAATAAAATCATTATTTAAAAATTAAATTATTACTCGAGTTATTTTAATGAGATCTCTTTAGAAATGAAGATGCCTATGAGGACATGAACAGTCATAAAACAGAATTTTAGTATGAAAAAATGTCATGCGTGTTTTTAGACTAACTGGACATTGTTCATTGAGTTTCTTTTTTGTGCTATATGTGTCTGTCTGTTATGTTTGGCTTTTTATTGATTGCCCCTAAAGAGGAAGAGTGTGAGCACTAGTTAGCCTTGTTCAGCACCATCTGTCTAGAATCTCGATGGCACCCACCTGACCCATCATGAGTACTTGTTTAAGGCAAGAGTGAATCCCACATGTGTTAACTATCAGCCAAGGGCCAGAGTTGGGCTAAAATGGTCAACAAATCCGATGAGGTTCCTGTCCTTGTGGAATTTAAAGGGAAGAAAGGCATTCATCCGAGGGCCCTTAGATTAGGCTGTTGTTACAAACTATGGTAAGTACTGCAGAGAACTAGGAAGTGTGCCACGCAGGTGGACAGCCACAGTACCATATCGAGTCTGGGTGGGTGGGCAGGATTTATGAGGTGATTGTTTTTATAGAGCAAGCCGGGCTCGGTGGCTCAGCCTGTAATCCCGCGCCTTTGGGAGGCTGAGGTGAGTGGATTGCCTGAGCCCGTGGGTTTGAGACCCGCCTGGGCAGCAAGACCTCATCTCTACAATAAATCAAAAAATCAGCCGGGCGTGGTAGCGTGCGCCTGTAATTCCAGCTACTCGGAAGGCTGAGGTGGAAGGATCGCCGGAGGCCAGCGGGTCGAGACTGCAGTGGCCGGGAGTGGTCACTGCACTCCAGTCTGGGTGACAGAGTGAGACTCCAACTCAAAAAAAAAATAAATAAATAAAAATAAAAATAAAGCAAAGAAGCTTTTATTGTTGCTTTATACTGATTGAAGTTGCCAAGCGCTGTTCATTTGATAACACCTACCGTTTGTTATTCTAGTTCTTCAGTTAGCATGGCTTTAAGGAGAGCAATCAGACTCTTGAAATGCCATGTCACAGTTTCTGCTGACCTCTGTGGCTGATTAAATTTTGATTATTGACAAATGGGATTTTCTAAGAGATGATACCAGTTTTTCATGTCATGGATAAGATTTGAGAGTTTCTGTTTTCTCTTGTGGACAGATTGTATTATGAAATGCTTTTATCTTTGCCAGCCTGAGAGGTGAAACATGGTATTTCTAAGGTGGGTTGGATTTGCATTTTTATTTTAATGAGTGAGGCTCAACTTCTTTTTATTTTTACAAAAGTAGTTTGTTGTCATTATATCTGTTATATTTGGATATATTGTTTCAAAATAATCTGGGTTGAGAGTGGGTGAAGATATGAATAAAAGAAGCTGTGGAATTATGCTTATTGAAGCAGGGTGATGGGAGCAACGTGATTCATTATCGATGATTTTCACGTCTTTAGTGTTTGAAATTCCCGTTAATTCAATGTTCAAGTTATGTGTATTTCCTTTTCAGTGAACTATTTTTCTAGTATTTTGATCTTTTTATTGATTTGCAGGAACTTTTTATATATTTAAGAAATTAGGTCTTTGGAATTTATTTTGCCACATCTCCCAATTTCTTTCTCTTTTGACTTTTTGATGTTTCTAGGCTTGTAGACATTTGTTTTAATTTTTATGAGGCTGTATTTATCAATGTTTTCTTTTATAGCTTCTGGGTTTTGTGTCAAACTCAGATCTTTCCCACTCTTAGGTTATAAATAGAAGTTTGAAACTTCTCTAGTACTTATATGGCCTCATGCTTATATGTTGAGACACCTGGAATCTGAAGGAATGACCACACTAATTTTAAGCACAGCGGATACTTATTACACTGTCTTGTAAGATATTGTACACCCCTTTCATTTCTACCACCTATGTGTCTGTCATGTAATTGTCAGTGTCAGCTGCATGATTGATGAGTGGTACTAACACTGAATCACTGATTTTAGTCATGGTTCTTTTCAAGGTTGGTATTTGCCTCATTTTCTAAAACTTTTTTTGTTTTCCCCCCCTGGTTTCTCAGTCTATGAAGGCTTTAGGTTTTCAGAAATACATTGGATTATTGTTTCTAAAATTTGAAAAAAAAGTGCTTTAAAAATACTTTTAAAATTTGGAGGTGGAGGCTAGGATTAAGTATGCGGCATATTGATATAATAAAGCATTCTATAAAGTGGTTTTGTCTGCAAGGAAATCTTAGAGGTTCAGGCCCCAACCATAGTTTTAAAGTGCAAGTACAATGTTTATGGAAAGAGGAATGAATGAAATACTGTTCATGGCTTCTTTCAGACTTACAGTGAGAGCCAGGCATGCATTTCTCTTTCACATGAGTAGCGCTTCCTTTCATCTCTTCTTTCTATATTAATTGCTCTTCTTCTAAGTATCTGAAATGCAGGACTTGGTGAAATTGGTCATTTTACTTTACAGAAAAGTTATTTAAGAGCAGCTTTGAAGCAAGGTCAGGCATTTGTCCTTGTGGTTTCTTACAGCCATTCCCAGGCACTGCATGTAGCACCTGGACATGCTTGGAATCAGGAAGGGCCTCGATGTAATTTAGATGAGTAGTTAATTCAAATCAAAGCAAGCGGGAAGCAAGTAAATTTAACTTCAGTGATGATGATTAAATCTCTACTTTTGATTACATGTATCAGTGAGAACATGCTTTAAATATACCCAACTATTAAATATTGAATGGGGATGAATAGGATGAACCAGGGACATACAGAAGAAATTCTACTACTCTTCAACTAGGATATAACCCCTGAAGCTTCACTGAAATATTTTTAGGACAAATGAAAGGAATTAATTCTTTTACATATGAGACATATTACTCTAGTTGTTAACTAAAATATACAACTTATTCACTTGGAAGGTCTCAAGTCTATATACTTTCCAGTAAGACTAAAATAAATTAATTGATAATAGCTCCATAACATCTAAGGTGAATTAGTAATGTCAATAATGTTCATAGTTCTTTTGTAAACATGAGATTGGACAGCTGTTTTTCTGAGTGCATATAGTCCTTTGGTTATAGTCTCTAGACAAAGGTTTCTTTGCTAAATAGGCCAGAGATCTTGCTCAATATTACATTTCTTAAAACTTTTTTTGTATTTGGCAAAGTAGAAAGAAAAAACTGCTCTGAATTTTTGTTTTACATACTAAACAGGTTCAACTTTGAGATCTGACTATCAAAGGAATGATAGATACAATCTATTTCATGGGTGTTTACAACTTTATTCAGTTGCCAGCCATCATGCAGTGTCAAGTCCACCTCTCTGTTTGGAAGAGTGGGAGCTGCCTTAGGTCTTGCCATTTTTATGCATTTGTTAGTGTCATGATAGAAAAGGTGCTTCAAGCTCAAACTGACACAGGTTCTTTTCATTGGAAAAACAAACCAAAGAAAGTGTATCAAAGGAAATCCTTCCTTTGGTGACATGTAGGGTGATGTAATATGTGATTAAAGTGCCTTCACGTGTATATTAGGCTGTGCTTGGTGTTATCTGGGCTCCTCTAGCTCCTGGCTGATCCCCTGACTGTAGCCTCTAATCATATTGGACTGAGTTTATAAGAGGGAAGTTAACTTAATGTTTGCATCCTGATTCAGGACTGGACACATATTACATGCCCAAGAGTTTTTAATGAATGTATAAATAAGAAAAAGACCCAAAGCAGGTAATTTTTTTAACAAGAGGAAGTGATTTTCTAAAAAAAAAGTCCCAGCACTGTTCACAGTAGGTCTAAGGACCCCCCAGCACCAGTGTCACCTGAGAGTTAGAAATGCACATTGTCCCTTTGGGAGGTTGTAGGGGTTAAATTGGAGTCTTTGGGTGCAGGATCTGTAGGCCTCTATGACTTAGATGATTCTTATCATGCTCAAGTTGGGAGCACTCCTTCTAGCATAGCACATACCATCGAGTTTTGCAGCTTCATAGCATCCATGCTTTGCAAAGCAGTCTGCCATCTGGTATCTCACCACTGGCCTTCTCACGGGGAGGGAATTATTATTAATCCCAGATTTACCCAGAGAAATGGGAAAGCAGAAATAATTTGACAGTTCACAAAGCTTGGTGGTGGGGGGATTAAGATTAGAAGTAGTCTCTTTCCATCAGGTAAGATTGCTTTCTGGTTTATGTAAGGATGATATTCTGAACTCATTTCCTGGGCTTGATTTTGGTGTTCCTCAGAAGGTCACTATTTGCACCCTTCCCATTTCCTCCCATCCCCCCTCGTGATCAACAGCAACACCAGGCCTCTGTGAGGTAGCCAGATATGTTAAGAAGAGTGATTAGCAGCTGCAGAATAGATGGACTATAATCAGGTCACTTCAGAATCAAGTTTAGTTACTCAAACAATTCCTCTAGAGACCTTGCACATTCTTGCACTAGGAATATACACCTGAAATCTTAACTTTTGTTATCTCTGGGAATGGATTTATGGATAATTTTTCTGATATTCCACTATGATGAAATGTTATTTTTGAAGTGAGGGGAAGGGCTTTTGAAAGAATGATACTGATAATTCAGAGGAAGAGGGCCTGAGTTTATTTGTTGATTTTAGCCACTGATTTGCCATACCTCAGAATTACATGTTCAAGGTCAATCCCTCCAGATTTCAGAACCCTGACTTGACAGAGAGGGGAGAGATGGAGGAAGTGACTGGTGCCAGGCTCTAGTCAGTATTCTTGTTTTTTTGCTGTGTTTCATTCTGCATTCCTGATGGTTTTTCTTAGTTCTTTTCATGATGCAGATGGAGAATTAGTCAGCACTCTTCAAATAGTAACTTCTTTTTACATCAAGACTGTTATTAATAAGTAGTAAAACTTATCTCTATCCCTTAAAAGTAGGTATTAGATAACCTTGAAGATTAAATGGGATCTATGTCCTGTTAGAAATGAAAAATGCTAGCTCAGCCAAGCTTATCAAGAAAAATGTATATGTGAGATATAGGCAGGTAAAAACCAAGACCATTCTGATAGAATTGAGGGTAAATTTCTTTTAATTTTTCATATAATATCTAAGCTCTGAGGTCATTACTTTCCTGCCGTTTAAACATAGTGATGGGGAAATAAACGCGCCATGGTTATTGCTTTTGTCTCTCTGTGGGAAAACGCAGAGCCTTGACATTAAGGACTCAGCAGATATGTAGTAGAACAGAACTTGTTTTCTACCTTGTGTGTGTCTTTGCTTCGTGACCAAGTAAGGCAACTGCTTGGCTGCAAGAGTGAGTTTTCCAGCCAAATGACTAATTCAAGGTTTCCTGGATGTTAAATTTAGATTCCGATAGTCTTGTCTCACCTTATGTATTGAATACGTCTCACAACTTGATGATGTAGCCTTATACCTTAGATACTTCATGCCTTGTGCAACTGGGACTGTTTCTCAATGTTTGCTTCTTAGCCTCTGCCTTTTTTTCATGGTGGCACTTGAAGGTGGGATGCTGGGGATCTCTGCCATTGGGAGGCTGGTAGAAGATCTGGAGAGTAAGTAATGTTTTATTCATATCTGTGAGACGGCTGGTTTTACAGCCTGCCAGGTAATTGGATGTATGTTTAGAGAATAAATGCTATCTTCTTCCTGATACTTTTCTGCATTTTACATATAGAATAGATTTTATTGACACATTATTAAAGTCAGCATTAAAACATATTGTTCGGCTTGTAACTATACTTCCTTATGTTCTCGTGGTTAGGTTGATAAGGTTACCTTTGTGAGGCCATAGTTTTGTGTGAGATATGTTTTTGTTATGGGCTTCTAACGTCAGGATATTATAATCCATAGCACTTATTTCTCACCACTTGTTATCTATAACCAGGCCTCTCTGTCCTGTTCTGCTGAAGCTGATACTTTCTTTCTTTCTTTTTTTTTTTTTTTGAGTTGGAGTCTTACTCTGTCGCCCAGACTGGAGTGCAATGGCCACTTCTGGCCACCGCAGCCTCTACCTGCTGGGCTCCAGCGATCCTTCCGCCTCAGCCTTCCGAGTAGCTGGAACTACAGGCGCACGCTACCACGCCCGGCTAATTTTTGATTTATTGTAGAGATGAGGTCTCGCCAAATTGCCTAGGCGGGTCTTGAACCTGCGGGCTCAGGCAATCACCTCAGCCTCCCAAAGCCGCGGGATTTCAGGCTGAGCCACTGAGCCTGGCTTGAAGGTGATACTTTCATTCCTTCATTCAACAAATGCTCCTTTGTTGCCTATCATATGCCTGATTGACTATCAGTGTCATGCAGATACTGGAATGCAGTGATCATGCAGAAACTCCCACTCTCAGAAGTTCATGCAGAAAGGGAGAGGCAAGGGTTGGAGAAGGAGACTAGTCAGGGGCTAATCTCCTAATCCCAGGAGTGGGGAAGTGCCCTGCATGAGCAGGTGTGGTGGCCGTGGAATGGAGTGGCCCTTTGGAGAGAGAGTTAAGAGGTGGAGTGAGGAGACAGGGTATGCTCGGGGCTGAGGGGAGGATGCATCAGGTGTACTTGCCAGGGCCATGAGGGAGGACTGGGGAGGAATATGCTGAGGTCCAGTTAAGTCATACAGTTTTGTGGTCTACAGCTAAGGGGAGTAATCTGGCTGATTGGTTACTTGAAGACCTAGTGGTGAGTGAGCTCACCTAGAGGGCGAATGAAGATTGAGAAAGCGTCCATGAGATTTAAGGAGCAGGCGAGGAAGAGGACCCTGAGAGGGAAGGCAGAGGAGCCAATGAGAGACAGTGTTTTGAGAAGGAATGAGTAGACAACAGAAACCAGTGCAGTAGCTGCTTGAGTAAAGACTGAAGAGGGTCTACTGGGTTGGACATAATGATGACTTGGGACAGTAGGATTGAGATGTTTTAAGAGGGTACTGGGGTGAAAACCCTTTACAGTGAGAAAATGGCGTCAGTATGGACAATACAGACAGCACAGACAGAGGCAGTGTGGACGACTCCAGTGGTACTCTCCAGCCCTGGCTTCTACAACAGTGTAGAGTGCTAAGCCCTCTTGGGTCTCCCCTCTTAAATTGTTGCTTTTTTTCAAACACCCTTAAAAGAGACAGCCTCCAGAATCGTGTTCTTGGTTCTCTTATCGCTGAGCCTCCATTTCCTTGTTTATAAAATGGGTAAAAATCATCCCTTCCTTATAGGGTCGTCCTGAAGATTAAACAGTATATTCTGATTGAAGCACTTGGTAGTGCCTGGCATGTTGTGATCATTAGTAATGAGTGGCTGTTATTAGTGTGTTATTGTTGTCTTTGTCATGGTCATTCTTGTCAGTTGTCAACATCTCTTTTCAGCCTTATTTTCCTGGGGATCACCTCCATTGTGATAGCTTTAGCTGCCTGCCCCCTGTAGAAGAAAAACTTCTAATACTTTGCCTATTCCTTTCCTCATCAGCTCAGTTTGCCGTCAGAATTCGACTGTTTTCTCCTTTCCAGACACTGGGCTGCGTGTTGAGGGAGAGGTGTGATTACAAGGAAGCTTGAACAGGGTTTCTGTCTGTGGAGGTTCAGGCCTCGAGATGCTGGCCCAAGAGGCTGTGCCCGCTGCTGTGTTGTCACTTCTCTCAGCTCCAAGTAACAACTTTGGAGGAACCATGGAATTACAGATGAAGGAGGGAATTGGCTTCTGCTCTGTGTAGCAGGCCTTTTGGTTACGAGTGACAGAACCCAAAGTCCAACCAGTTCAGTAAAAGAGGGGCTTTCATGAGAATGATGCCTGTGTCTTAGGGAATACAAGTGGGGTTTGCCACCCCCAGCTGCAGGAAGGATGGAGGGGCAGCTGACCTTGCAAGCACATGGGTTCTCTTACCCTTTGCCTTCTTTCTAGATGATAACGGTTTATGATATAGAAGTCAGTTCACTGTCACTTTTTTTTTTTTTGAGTTGGAGTCTCACTCTGTTGCCCAGACTGGAGTGCAGTGGCCGCTCCCGGCCACCGCAGCCTCGACCTGCTGGGCTCCGGCAATCCTTCCGCCTTAGCCTTCCAAGAAGCTGGAATTACAGGCATGCGCTACCATGCCCAGCTAATTTATTTATTTATTTATTGTAGAGATGAGGTCTCGTCAAGTTGCTCAGGTGGGTCTCGAACCCGCGGGCTCAGGCAGTCCACTCACTTCAGCCTTCCAAAGCATGGGATTACAGGCTGAGCCACCGAGCCCGGCTCACTGTCACTTTTAGTTTGCTGTTTTTAGTGGACATTCACATACAGTCAATTTCTGATTAGGAAACTGTGAGTGAGAAGGCTGGATTTGGGGAAGTCCGTGATGTGCTCAATGTCCTGTGTCTGTTTAGCAGGGAGCTGATGTTCAGATGTCGGCCTCTAATGCCAGTGCTTCTAATGGCATTTATGCCACATTGCTGTCCCAGGATTAATATTTCTTTCACTGACTGTGACACTGTCTTGGGTGCTATTACATATTATTTTGTGACTTTAGAAACTACCTGTAAGAGGGCTGTGTGTGTGTAATTTTTTTTCTGAAGGGTAGAAATTGCAGTTAATTGAAAATCAAATCTCTAAGTCTCTTAGGCTCTTACTAATCCAATTCAGTTTAAGGAATAATCAGGCATTGAATGATCATGCCTGCTCTTTTGTCTTTTGAATGGGTGGTGGAAACCTTGATCCCACAGAATGTAAGCAACGGAGCTAACTGCAACACAGTGTTTTATTTCTTCTTTAATTTAATATTTTGGTGGGTGGAGCATGGGGTGATTTCAGTGGGAGTTTGTGTGCTTAGGTCATCCTGAGTGTAGCAGAAGGCAAGCATTGCTTTTCTCCATCTTGTGTTGTGGGCAGTTGGAGCGTGATTACGAATATTAGCAGCATATTTCTGGGAGCTTTAAATTGGGCTAGCCCAGTGCAGATTTGCATCCTGTTTATGTGAACGACTCCAGCCTCTTTTATTCTTTGATGCATCACGAGTGTCCTCTTCCATCCTCCTTTACTCTATGAGTGTGCATGCTGGTGAGGAACAGCCGCCTTTGAAAGTCCACAGTAGCCTTGGTTTTTTTCTATGTTAGCATTCACTTTCATTCCTCTCGAGTTCCATTCAGTGCCCAGCAGGATGCTTCTTGCCAGACCACTGAGGCAAGTGTGAGCTGCACATTTTGTCCTCTGTACCTGGCTGACCTGGTGTAGCCTGTGACTCTGTTGAGAATTCTCTTCTAGGTTGTCTTCTGAAATGTTCCCTGGCCTCCTTCCTTGCTTTCTAACCTCCTTTTGAAAGCTGCGATTTCCTCTGGAGTCTTAGCTCTAGTCCCCCTGGCTTCCCTGATCTGCCTGTTACCCTTGTGTGATCACAGCTTCTTGAATATTCATCACTTTTGAGCTCTCTACTGTCAGCCTCTCCAGAACTCCAAACTTCTGAGGTCAAAACACCTTAAACTTGTCACGGCAGGTCTACACCCAGCATCTCTCCTCTCGGGTTTCCAACTTCACTTTAAGTCTTTCTATCTCTCTCAGTGTTGCTCAAGTCACAAACCCAGACAAAGGAACCCCAGCCCTATCTTCCTTTTAATGTGGTGCTATTGCCTTATCTAGTTCTGTCCATTTTCTAATCTGGTCCTTCCAGCAGCTCTGTGAAGTTCCTAAAACAGGTATTCATTCAGACTTTGATTTTAAAGTGGAGACACTTGGAGAAGTTGAGAAGTATTTTTCATAATTAAAAGTGTAGAAAGTGTGAATGCTGGGAAATAATGGAAATCCTTTGTTTCTTGCATGTTACTTATGAAAGAAGGAGAAACAAAACCCAGTGAATCAAAAGAGAAAAGTTAATGTCCTCATAGCAGTAAGAATGTAAAGGAATCACATCCACTGTTCTGTGTGTTTCCTCCACTCTGCTAGAGAGGTGGTAAATACTCTTCCCACTCAGTCACAGCTGCTGTATTTTTTTCAACAGGTATTTTAGGATGTAGTTCACATATCATGCAATTCTCCTGTGGGAAATATATAATTCAGCAGTTTTTAGTATATTCCTAGGGTTTTGCAGCCATCACCACGTTATTTATTCCAGAACATTATCTTCCCTAAGACAAATCCTATAGACTTTTCCAGGCAATTTATACCCACCCTGACATGAGTAACCACTAGTGTATTCCTGTGTCTATAAATTTGCTTATTCTGGATGCTTCATGTAAATAGACTCACATGATAGGTGGTCTTCTGTGACTTTACTCAGCATCACTTCCAGGTTCATTCCTGTTGTCCATGTGCCAGCACTTCATTCCTTTCTATGGCCAAGTAATATTCTATCTTATGAATATACCACAATTTGTTTGTCCATTCATCAGTTGATGGACATTTGGATTGTTTCTACCTTTGGGTTGTTATGAATAGTGCTGCTATGAACCTTCATGTATACATTTTGTGTGTACGTATTTCCCTTAGGTGTATAGGTAGGAATGGAATCACTGGCTCCATACGGCAACTTCGTGCTTAATGTCTTGAGGAACTGCCAAACTGTTTTCCAAATGGCTGTACCATTTGGTACAGCACTGTAGGAGAGCTCCAGCTTCTTTCCATCCTTGCTAATGCTTTTTATTGTTGATCCTTTTGATTATAGCTGTCCTGGTAGGTCGAAATTCTGGCTCATTGTGATTTGGACTTGCATTTCTCTGATGGCAAATGATGTTTGCATCTTTTTGTTTGCTTTTTGCTATTCATATATATTATTTGGAGCAGTGTATATTCAAATCCTTTGTCCATTTTAAAATTCAGTTGTCTGTTTATTATGCATGTAAGAGTTCTTTATATATTGATATAAGTCTTTTATCAGATCTGTGGTTTGAAAATATTTTCTCCCTTTTTGTGGGTTGACTTTTCACTTTCTTGATATCATTTGAAACACAAAAGGTCTTAATTTTGACGTCATAGTTGCGGACTTCATTAATTTGGTATGATTCTGCTTTGGTAAGGCAGAGGAGAACATCCCTCTCTTTGAAATTGGTGGAGATCTCAAAGTAGGTAGAGATATAAGTACAGTCTCTATACTTCTGGCCTGCTTCTCCCTAACTGCTGTTATACCTTTTTTTCTTCCCTGTGGAGCCTGTCTTGAGGCTATGATGGCCACACTCTGGGGACGGGCCTGTCTTGAGGCTGTCATGGCCACTCTGTAAGAATAGGCATGTCTTAAGGCTATGATGGCCACACTGTGGGGACTGGTCTGTCTTGAGGCTATGATGGCCACACTGTAGGAACAGGCTTATCTTGAGGCTATGATGGCCACACTGTAGGAATAGGCCTGCTTTGAGGCTATGATAGCTGTACCGTAGGAACAGGCCTGTCTTGGGGCTATCATGGCCACACTGTAAGAACAGGTGTGTCTTGAGGCAATGATGGCCACACTGTGGGACCAGACCTGTCTTGGGGCTATGATGGCTACAGTGTAGGAACCGGCCTGTCTTGGGATTATGATGGTCATGTTGTAGGAACAGGCCTGTCTTGAGGCTGTGATGGCCATACTGTAGGAACAGTCCTTGGAACTGTGATGGTCACACACTGTAGGAACAGGCCTGTCTTGGGAATACAATGACCACACTGTAGGAATAGTCCTGTCTTGGGGCTATGATGTTCACACTGTGGGAACAGACCTGCCTTGAGGCTATGATGGCCATACTGTGCAAACAGGCCTGCCTTGAAGCTATTATGGCCATACTGTGGGAACAGGCCTGCCTTGGGGTATGATGGTCACACTGTGGGAATAGGCCTATCTTGAGGCTATGATGGCTACACTGTAGGAACAGCCTGTCTTGGGACTGTGATGGCTACACTGTAGGAACAGACCTACCTTGGAGCTTTGATGGTCACACTGCTGGAACAGGCCTGTCTTGGGGCTATGATGGCCGCAGTGTAGGGACAGGCCTGTCTTGAGACTATGATGGCCACACTGTATGAACAAGTGTGTCTTGGCCTTGAACCTACAGATTTGGCAGAAACTTGGACCGTGTCAACATTTATCAAGGAATTCCCATTTCCATGGTGTTAATACATACTGTGAGTCTCCTCTTATACCTTACTCCTCCACTGAGTTTCTTTTATACCTGGTGTGTGGTCCTGGTTGCTGAGCAGCACTTGTCCATGACTGACAGACAAGGTGTGCAGTCATGGAGCATATTGGCCCTGGAGATAACCAGATAACAGTACCTCTAACACAGGTGTCTTGACTAACAGACAAGGTGTGCAGTCATGGAGTTCATTGGCCCTGGAGGAACCAGATAGCGGCACCCCTAACATAAAGGCTTAGAGTGACAGACAAGGTGTGCAGTCATGGAACGCTTTGTCCCAGGAGGTAACTGATAACAGCACCTCTAACACAGGAGCTTTAACTGACAGACAAGGTGTGCAGTCATGGAGCTCACTGGCCTTGGAGGTAACCAGGTAGCAGCACCCCTAACACGAGGGCCTTGACTGGACAGACAAGGTACGCAGTCACGGAGCTCAGTGACCCATTCTCTTCCATTAAAACTTTGTTGCTAGAACTTCATGCCATTGGGCCATTGGGCATCAGTGTGCCTCAGGCTTCTGAATATCATAGCTCAGTATGATTTCAAAAAATAATGCTGGGCTATTAACTTATAGTTAAGTTATAATTTTGTCCAGTAAGGATATTTGGCAACATAGCAACCATTATGACAGAAAATAATGGAGGTTTTTCTACCAAGTAATACAAAAAATGTGAAATCAAATAAATTCACCTTGTAGAAAGTCAACATACTGTTTTCATTCTTCTCATTTTGTTACCCGCCATTGAAAAATATATTTTGTTGACAAATTCATATTTAAGAACCACAGTCTTACATACTTGGTATTAATATTTATTGGAAAAGTAGACCTTTCACTTAATCAGGTTTTCACTGATTAAATTACTGATTTGTATGATGCCAGACACCAGTTTTATACCAATTATTTTCTTACACTGAATTAACCATTTAAACTGTTATGTTTAGACACATCTTTTCATAGTTTGTACCTCGCTCTGCTGATGTTTGAGTAGTTCTCCAATAGCACAGTTGAGAAAGAATGATTATCTAGGCATATGTGAGTATAAATATGAATTGACCTTTAAAAGACTAAAAGGAACTATCAGTCAAAAGGTAGAATGGCTTCTACTTAAAAATACAATGTGTAGTTTCTGGATTATGTGTATTCTAGACTGCGAGTACCACATAAATTCTATTGATTCTGTCTCATCTAAATTGCAATGTCAAATAGATATTAGGGTTTTATCACGAAGTAGTTATGAGCTGTCACATTGGCCCATTAATTACAATAATTGGACAGTAAAGAAGCCATAGGAATAGATAATATGCTGTACATTTTGATGAGATTATGGTTATAATGTCTTATTTATGGTAATAAAATTTTATTACTTGACACTGCTGACAAGCTCTTTTGCTTTCTTTCCCCACTTTCCAAGTTGGCTTATCAGTCTATGCAGGAACTGTGTGAACTGAGAGCCATATAATATACAGCGCAGCTCGCACGCCAAGATATTCTGTATTGGCTCATGTTATACACATTCAACTCACTCAGCAAACACTTCCTGACCGTTGTTCTAAGTGCCCCTAAGTGTGGAGAGATGTATAAGGTGTGCCTGCCCTGAAAGATTCATCGTGGAGAAGAAAGGTGAAATGTCCATGTATAAATAAATGTGACCCAAATGCATTGAGCCACATATGTGAGCCACAAGTGAAGAATTCCTTAAAGCAGGACCAAGCACTACACACAATTAGGAGGGGAGAGGAGAATTCCAGGCCTGGTTGGCCAGGGAAGCTGTGTGGCTCAGCAGGAGAGGAATTACTTTGCACATATGACATAAAACCAGAGCTGTATTAAGCTAACTCTTAATATACACCCACATTCTAGAACTGGAGTGAGAGGTAGGTAGCTAAATGCACTACCATGGAGATCAACTTTTGTTTTAGGCCCAGTGGACTTGCAACCTCATTTTTGTCCTTGAGTATATAAAATTGATGTAATAATATGTGTCCAGCATATCTCACTATGATAAATGAGTTATGTGGATACCTATGCTGCTCCCTGTGGTGAAAGTCAGATTGCTTGGCAGGTGTGTGTGTGTTTTTTTTTCCAGGCAACTGAGGCTATCCATTTGAATGGTAGGAAGCAGAGCTTTCCATGACGAAAAGGATTATTATCCCTGACCAAAGGGCCCAATGTATTGCTAGGGAATAGCATATTCTGTGTAACATCTGAACCGTTATCTGAAAAACTTTGCCTGAATTCCTTGGAGAAGCTGCCCATATGAATACAGAGTAATAGTCGTGTAATCACTGAAATATGTTAAAAAGGAAACGAATGTTTATTGAGCTGTGGTCGCTGGTTTAGAGACTTTGCAATTGATTTTAAATTCTTACATCATTTCCATTTTACAACAGAGGAAACTGAGGCTTAGATAAGTTTTAAAAAGTTGCTTAGACCACACAATTGTCTAAGTTCAGATCTGCTAGAAATCTAGTATTTGTGCTGCTTACATTGTGTAGTATGCTACTTTGCCGTAGTTTGATGTTCTCTTGGCAGGCCAGTGAAAATCATTTATCTGTATGTATGTGTGTGTAAATGTTAATGTTAATTTATTTATTTACTTGTTTATGTCACTAGATTACTTCTGGAACTGCTGGAGTTGCTGTTTGACAAGTTCAATGCTGTAGCCACTGCACACTCTGTGGTTCTGGGGTATCTACAGGACACTGTTGTGACCCCACTGACTCAGCAGGAAGATATCAAATTGTATGATATGGCAGATGTGTGGGTGAAGATCCAAGATGTTCTGCAGGTGAGGGCCTTTTACAAAGGTGTTGTCTTGATTCAGAGTAACGATTTAGAGCAACAGTAACAAAAATTAGCCTCCTTAAATATTACCTTAAGGGCCATTAACAGGGTGAGAAATAAGTGATTCCATTTAAAAGTGATACTGTTGATGGCATTACTATCATCTTTAAAAAACCTTTTAACAAACTTGTTTCTGGCAGACTTTAAAAACAGGAGCAGATTCTCAATATATATGATGTCTGGCTTTCTGTTGTAATGTACTTTACATCATTGGTAGTAAATATTAAAGTGTTCTTAAGCATTATCCTATAAACATACATGTAGATTAATTTTGTTGACTACTTCCTTGTAGTTAACTTACTGGTTGAATGAGAGACGAAGAGCTTATTTTGAGAGATGAGAATAAATCTGTAAGGTATAAATGTATCACTTTGATAGATTTGTTGAAGATTAGAAGAATGATATTACTGTTTGATATGATACTGCTGAGATGATATTTATAAAT
Source organism: Cephalopachus bancanus (assembly GCA_027257055.1). Classification (NCBI taxonomy): domain Eukaryota; kingdom Metazoa; phylum Chordata; class Mammalia; order Primates; family Tarsiidae; genus Cephalopachus; species Cephalopachus bancanus. Next base: position 3,642,489 of record JAPVLO010000232.1, read on the forward strand.
TGTATTATATTTTTTCTCTATGTGCCAGCAAAATATATTTGACTTGGCAGACGAAAATTAGAAACACAATTAAGAGTTAGCTGAAGCAAGTTTGACATAGTGACATAAAAGTGACTTAGATAGTACCTGCTAATATGAAAAAAATTAAGTATATGTAGGGAATTGAGAAATGTACCTATGTAGAAATGAAATTGCTTGTATGGGAAATAGGAGTCTTTGCAGGGAAATATAAATCATGAATGTAAATTAAAGTCATTTTTGAGACTATAGACATGATACCAGATTGGTTGATGGATTCTTGGGTATTCATTCATTAGACATCTTTTGGTACAGTGTATATGCTTTACTGATGGTTCAGCAGAAATAATGTGGGTTGCAACTACATTCCCTGAGTTCTTTTTACTGCCTTGTCAACTACCGTGTGTCATAGTAGGTGCTTGATGAATATTTGTGTATTGAATAATATTTCTTTATGGGTTGGAGGCTGGTTATTTAACATTTTGTATCTTGGTTTGCTAATCCATCTTATGGAAATAATGTGTGCTTTTCATGTCATATGTTTGTTTTAAGGATGAAATAAGATAATAGATTTTAAGCTGTTTCAAAAATAATTAGAATTAGGGACTTCTGCTTCTGGTCCTGATGAAGTGACCTTTTGCTGTGAGCAGCTATAAAGCTGGGTAGACTCAGGCAGTCTGAAAGTCAGAAGAGGGAAGAGAATGCATGTGGTGAGTGCCACATTCACCTCTGCGTACTCCTTGGGGACAGTGTCTAAACTATCAGCCCTTGGGTCGGATATGAAACTGTACCTACTGTAGGGCTTAGCAGAAATCAGCTAGAGTGGCACTGTGAGCTGAATGGAGGTTTCAGCACTGTACAATGTTCAGAAATGTTAGAGTCTGGACCAGCCAGTGTGGAGAGAGCTTGCTGAACATCCTGTGCTTTCAGCCGTGACCTCTGCATAAGGTTGTACCTTAGGAGTGGGTGGTTCTAGGAGTTGAGGAATGAATCCTACAGATCTTATATAACAAAGCATAAACCAAGATTCTGTGGCATTGGGTGATCCGCCTGCAAATTAACTGCCATACAGAACAAAACTCTTTAAGACATGACAATGCAATCCACATTCTCAATAACAAAGTATGCACAGTATCTATCATATAGTTGTTATATGTGATAAAGCAGGAAAATGTGACTCATAATCAGGATTAAAAACTTGATAGAAATTAATATCTAAAATGAAAAATTTACCAGATGAATTTAGCAGGAGGTTACATGTAGAAGAAAGGATCAGTGAAGTTGAAGATTGATCCATCTCAACCATCCAAATCAAAGCACAAAGAGAACATAGACCTCTCTATGAAACATGAAAAAAGCCATAATATCCTCTAGAACAATATTGTACAGTCCTAACAATTGTGGTGGTTGCAGGTGCAGAAGGAGAGGGGATAGAGAGATTGGAGCAGAAAAATATCAGAAGAGATAATGACCGAAAATTTCTAAATTATCGAAAAATATAAACCCATAGATGCAGAAAGGTCAACTAATCCCAAGCAGGAAAATCAACACCTAGGCACATCATTATGAAAACGAAAGGAGAAAAAACAATCTTTAAAATAGCCAGAGGAAAAAAAGACACATTACCTATAGGCAAACTGTTATAAAAGTTATCAGTGACTTATCAGAAACAATGCAAGCCAGAAATCAGTATGAAAGTGCTGGGAAAAAAAAAAAGACAGAGACCATATTGGATTAAAAAAACACAATAAAAAAACAAGACCCAGTCATGCTGTTTATAAGAGGTACATTTTCTTACTTTTTCATTTTAAAAGAATGTAAAACTTTTAGAAAAGCTATAAGAATAAGAATAGTATAAAGAACACCTGTGTATCTCTTTATTCACATTCATTTATTCTTAATATTTTGCCACTTTATTGTCTTCTCTATCTGTGTATACATGTACACACTCTGAAAAACAGTTAGTAAGTTATCTAATTTACTGGTTATGTTTTAGTTTTGTCAACTGACCCAGTAATATTCTATATAGCAGGTTTTTTTTTGTTGTTTTTTTTTTTTTTTTTGCCTGTCCATTAGAGAAAACAGTCTAGAATCAGGTATTACATTTTAGTTTTTTTTTTACAAGTTGAACATTTCCATTTTTTTTTCTTTCATGACAGTTGCATTAGTCTTTTTTGTTTCATTTGCACTTAAATGTTTCTGTAGTCTTTCTTTTCCTTTTTTGACAGTAACATTTTTGGAAACTCGGTTCCCCTCTTCTTTTAATACAGTTTTCTCATTTGGGGTTTAAAATACAATTTAAAATATAAGATTAAAAGTATAAGTGCAGGGGGGCCAGCCCCTGCAGAGAATCGGGGGTCCCTGAAAGGTGTGGCGGCGTTGGCGAATCTGAAAGGGATAGATAATAGGAGAAAGAAAGAAAGAGACTGGACTCTGTCTAGTGCAGAAGCTGTTTAATGGGACAAACTGTAAGCCTTTTATCCTAAAGTTTCACAGGCAAAATCACAAGACTTTCACGTGAACACAAAGCCAGGTGAATGAGGGGCACCCCCCCTCTACCCTCCAGATGTTTCCTCAAGCATGAGGAAGAACAATCCCAAAATTATCCTACTGTTCCTAATGCCTGGTTAAAGTTCCTCAAAAATAATGCAACAATTCTAATATCATAATATTCTAATAATCAATAACTTTTAAAGCTTATGCATACACAACGCCTAATGACTAACTTAAATCCTAATACCTAGCTGGGCTTGGTGGCTCAGCCTGTAATCCCGTGCCTTTGGGAGGTTGAGGTGAGTGGATTGCCTGAGCCCGCGGGTTCGAGACTCGCCTGGGCAGCAAGACCTCATCTCTACAATAAATCAAAAAATCAGCCGGGCGTGGTAGCACATGCCTGTAATTCCAGCTACTTGGAAGCCTGAGGCAGAAGGATCGCCGGAGCCCAGCAGGTCGAGGCTGCCGTGGCCAGGAGAGTCCACTGCACTCCAGTCTGGGCGACAGAGTGAGATTCCAACTCAGAAAAAACCAAAAAACAAAAAACAAATCCTAATACCTTTCTATTCTATGCTAATTCTACCTACACTATAGAAACTCTTAATTATAGCTCAAACCAGTTCCTAAAGAATGTGGCCCAGTCCAAAGATCACTCTGGGCTGTTTCTAGGAACAATTGATTACAATCTCTTAATAAAATGGCTTTTCTAAAATCCTATATATCTATCTTAACTTTTATAAAAGTTTCTAATTCCTAATCCTAATATATAAAGGTGTTCATCAGCAATAAAGCTTCTAAAAATAAAACCCAAATATAAACTGTAAATTGTACTAAAGCCAAAACCTCAATAGAAAATGGGAACAATGAAATTTCTGAAGTTAGCTGTATTCCTATTAAACCTCAAAATATCATGTTTGATCATGCTTGAACTAACATAATTCCCTGACATTAGCACAACCTGTTCTACAATACTTTCTATGAGTAAAATAAATTCAATTTCTATAATAAGTAGAAAAACCCTATACTAACTGTAGGTAAAATTGGTTTAAAAGAATGCAGTCCAGTCCAAAGTACGTGCTGGGCCCTTAGGAATGTGGCCCAGACCAAAGTTCGTGCTGGGCCATTTCTGGTAACTCTAGATAATCATCTATACCATCTAAAGCTGAAAACAGCTCTCTATATGTATATACTAATTCTACAAATATACTTTTAAATCTTATAAAGAAGCTTGTACTGTATAGAAGGCTCCCAAATGTGACCTGAGTTTGAATTATATCTAATACCTAAGCCGAAACCACAGTTCATGGGAAACAGGAACAGTGAGTTTCTAGAGTGAGCCATGCCTGGCACAGTCAAAGAGCCTTCAGCTTAGGTCAGCAGAGTTCCTTTTGGCTAAGTGTGCTAAATAGAAAAAGTAAGAGGGAATGGGGTCAACAGCTCCAAACCCATCCTAGTGGTCTCGGGGTCCACGGCCCTCCCTGATCCCTAATGCTCAGTGACCCTCTGTGGCTGGCTCCCAACATATAAGAATGAAAAGAGATATACCATGACATACTAACAAAAATAACTAGACTATGCAAACGTATCAGACATTTTAGAATATGTAATGTTATCAAATTGAATTATTTATATCAGTATTTATGACATTTAAAACTTGAATGCATTAAGCTGTAGAAAGTGTGTTATTGACTATGTAATACTACTCTGTCAATGTTATAAAATACTTTCTGAATAAGTTTTTTGACTTCTGATCTTTGGCTAATTTGGAGTAATGTTCTAAATTAAAAACAACTATTCCATCTGTTAGGATTCCATTTATAATACTATCATGAAGAATTAGTTATGATTATGAACAAAGTAAGATATGTCATCCTAAATTCTACTTTGTAATTGTCAAATATATATAATTCGTACAGTCTTAAAAACAAACCCATTATCTCATATTAAAAAGGGCTGTAACAAACTAAGCAACGTTAAGTTCCATCAGACATTAACAGTGAATGTGTGAAACTTACTAAAAATATGTGAGTCTAGCTATTAAATGAGTTATACATTTTATACATGTGGTTTAAAATGAGTAATTTGGAGATTCTATCTTCATGTTAACATTTGTTTGACATAATTTACATATTGTGAAGTCCACCCATTTAAACATAAGTTTCCGTGGTTTTTAGTATGTTTGTACAATCATTGTCATCACAAACTTCTCAAATATTTTCACCCCTCCAAAAGAAGCCATGTATTCCTCAGCGGTTACTCCCCACTCTGCACTCTCTTACTCTCCAGCCCAGGCCTCTAGGTAGTCATCTCCTTTCTGGATATGACTTATTTTTATTATGCATCCGTGGTCTACATTTTAAAAAATGTTCTGCAATATGTATCCTTGGAAATTTTACAATTCAAGAGAAAGTGGACAAGATGTGTTTAAGACACTAGTGAGGTATCAATTATGTGTTGTGTCTGTCAGAAACTTGTAGTCCTCTGATTAATTATATACTTGGCAATACGGTTTCTAGTTAATGTTAATGCATGCATGTACCAATGTCATAAACTGTTTGACAGATAAAGAACATAAAACTGAAACTGATCTAATAAAAGGTGGGAGATCTAACGTAGAAATAGTATTTCATTTCCTGTATTTTGTATAATTGATTGATATCAGGAAATGACAGTGTTCTTTGCCTTTTTCTTTCTCTTCCTTCATTTTCCTCTTCTTTTTACTTTTTTGCCCTCATTTCTCTCTCTCTCTCTTTTTAAAACATATTTTGGAAGAATGATTGTACTCGTGGCTTGAGTACAATTTGTTGATTTTTTTTGACTATATAGTCTACTTATCTTTATTATTAACTCATGGATTCGCTCATAAAGCATTTTTAAATAAAAGGCTCATCTAAATATTTAAAATTGTTATACAACTTTAAAATTGTTTTCAGGTTAACTTTTCTAATTCTATCAGAATTCTTTCAGGTTGCACAGCACTGAGTAATATTAGGCTATATGTCCAGCAATAAACTGGTTATTTAATGACACAGACACACAGATGAACTAATGTTCCTACATGTAAGAACAGCAGTTAATGTATAATTTCGTTATATGTATCTCTTTCTCTGACCTGTTGAATGGACCAAGAAAGGTTTTTGAGACTGAAGATGAGTTGATCCTTGGAGGATTCACAGAGGGTAGAGGAGATGGGAAATGGCACTCCAGGTGGGTGGAAAATCTGATGACATAATATTGGTAAGCGGCACAAAAGCAACAACCAGGCAAGACTATCCAGGGATAAGGATCTGTAACTGAAGGTTTATTTTGTGGACTAAAAATAAGCTTGGACAGGTGAATTTGGGTGCAGGTTGTGGAAAGCCTTCAGTGTCATCTAAGTGGTTTGTGATTATCTTTAGACCAATCATTTCTGAACCTGGCTACATAATTCAACTTACCTAGGCATTGATTCTTAGCTCCATTCCCCTCTGAATGACACTTGCTGTGGATACATTCTGTGTTTTAGCTTCTAAGATTATTCTGATATATTTGTTTAAGATCCTATATTTGGGAATGATTGTTTTGGGCCAGTGGTTCTTAAAGTATGTTTCCTGGACCAGCATCATCAGCATTATCTGGGAACATATTAAAAATGCAGATTTTTATCCCTATCTGACACTGACTGAAGCAGAAACTCTGGGGGCAGGGTCTTACAGTCTGAGTTTTGGTCAGGCCTTCAGGTGTTTCTTGTGTACAATGAAGTTGGAGGACCTTTGCTTTAGGTAATTTTGGACCTTTGGTGTTTTTCTTAGAGTGTGATGAGATGGAAGAAGATTAATGTGGTAGCAATGAAAAGGATTGAGTGGAAAGGCTCAAACTAAGGTGGGCAAACTATTTTTAGGCTTATGGACACTGTATGTGTTGTATTACTTGCAGTGTTTTCTAATAGTGAAGTAAACAAGGCAGGCTTTGATGGTGGATGGTAAAGGCATACCAAGAAGGGAGAAGGATTTTCAACCTTTTGAGAGTCTTTTGGAAACTGTAATACAGCATGGTCCATCTGTCAGCCTGGTTTCTAGTGTGATAGATACTTTAATGATGGTTTAGTGTTAAGTTATTTGGACCAACTATATGAGGAACACAGGTGAACACAAGATAGAGAGCTCACTCTGGTGAAGTGTGTGGGGAGCGGGGGTAAGGGGGAGCCTGCAATAGTGTCTAATTTTTCCTTGAATTCAGTGGTGGTGCTTTCCATATACTTGTTGGAGGAATGGTCTTTAGGTTAATCATTCCTGGAGAACAAAGTAATTGAGAAGAGCCATAGATGACCGAGATAAGCATGGAATAGCATGAATGAAGGTGGTGGGATAGTATGATGAATGGAGTAATAAGGGTGCAGAGTTTGATTTCAGTGTTTCTTTGAATAGACGATTCTCCTTGCTGAAAAGTTGAAGTGTCCTCTTGTATATTGTCTTGGAAAAGAAAATAATCATTGATCTTTTAAAGACTTGAGCACTTTTCTCCCACTGGAACCCGGGCTTTCCCTGGCAGACAGATCCCAGCCTGGAGACAGATGGTGAGGACACACGGCTGGAGTGATAGCAGTGACAGGGTATTGTGGTTTCCCTAGTGTCAGCCCTGGGACCACACATCTTCCAGTTTTACACTCTCTGAAAACTGTGATAACAGAAATACATGTGTTTGCCTTTTTGAGCAGCAACAGTACCTTCCAAAATGTCACCTACTTGGTGATATGTCTGCGTTGTTGACTGTACGTTTCTTTTTTTTTATTTTGAGTTGGAGTCTCACTCTGTCACCCAGACTGGAGTGCAGTGGCCACTCCCGGCCACTGCAGCCTCGACCTGCTGGGCTCTGGTGATCCTTCTGCCTCAGCCTTCCAAGTAGCTGGAACTACAGGTGCGCACTACCACACCCGGCTAATATTTTGATTTATTGTAGAGATGAGGTCTCACCAAGTTGCCCAGGCGGGTCTCAAACCCACGGGCTCAGGCAATCCACTCACCTTAGCCTCCCAGGGTGCGAGATTACAGGCTGAGTCAGCGAGCCTGGCTGCTGTGCGTTTTCAAGTATATAAGACTGAGGTACACTAAATAGAAACACAAAATACTCATTAAGAGGATCGCTTTGCATAAACCCATCTTCCAGGTATTATGATTCTGGAAATGTCTGGATTTTCTATATAATTTCAAAACCAAACTGTCCATGTAGCCACTGCTGGCTTAGTGTGTCGCCCCAGGTGTGTTGAGCAGCCCCTGTCTACAGATGGGGGCATTGGGCTCTGATTATGCTGTTGACACTAACAGGGACACCTGGAATAAGTCATTTTTCTCATTTTAGTGCTTTGATTTATTTCTGGAGATTAGTAGAGACAGAATATAGTCATTTTGCTTTTGCTGTCACATAAATGTTTAAATAGGGATAAAATTAACCTCTTACAGAGAGAACTTGAAGTTTGCTGAAAGTTAAGAAAATCCACAAAATTATTAGTAGTGCTCCATGACCTGGAGGGGATTCTCAAGGAGGCAGATGCGATTTCTATTTTGAATCCAGGTCTGAAAGTAGGCTATTCTTAGGTTTTGTTGAATTTGATATTTTGGTTAACTGAGGATTCCATACTTTAAACCGAAACTAGCTTTTATCGGTATTCCAAGCCAGATAACTTGTGAAGCACTCTTGCAGAAATAGTTTTTTTGGGGTGGAAGGGTGGGTAGCATCATGAATTCATATTGTCAGCCAGGCTGTCATGTCTCTGGGAAGGTGCTTGCTCCTGGAGTTTTTGTTCATCTTGTCAATGGATAGTATGCTGCCAAATGAACAGAATTTAATTAACATTTGAAAGTTAAATTAAAAATCGTTCTCTAAATTGGTGCCAGTTTCTATAGCACCAGGACTGTCCTTGTGTTATTTCATGTTCACTAGTAATTCTTCAAGCTGGAACTGATGGGCAGCCAAGGAGATTCCTCTGACACTTAATACTGACGTGGCAGATGCCCAAGTCAGAGTGCTGAAGTGTCTTGTGCCCAATGAAGGCTGAAGGGGATGTCATGGACATCTTAATACACTGGGGCAAGCTTCAGAAACTAGTAGCTTGGTGGGGGATATCCCAGAAGAGGTGGCAAGGCTGCTTTCCTTAAATTCCTAGATACCCAGGACACGGGTGCTTGGGCCTGATGACATCTTGGTCTAGAGGATCCAGAGGTAGAAATGGCAGTTTTTCCTCTCACCCACTTCCAAAGCTTGTCTGTCTGTCTGATTTTGTCTGAGACTTGAGAGGATGAGCCTTTAAAAACCAAGCGCTCATCAGACTCATGTTGCCACTGCTGTTTTGAGTGTGCTCGTCAAGATTTGATACACCTAGGCCAAGGCCATAGGGTTGCTAGGAACCAAGAGGCCAGAGTAAGTGGTGGAGAGTAATAGTATGAGGTGAAATGCTGTGATGTAGAAAGTGACATTATATGACTTGAGTGAAATTAAAGCAACTGATGCGACCTTGCCCACTCAAGGTTTTAGAGCAACTGTCGTATTTTTCTGAATTGGTAATCTCCGTTTTGTTTTTTCTCTTTTAAATGTATTTTTCTATTCTGATTGTGGAAGCGATGACTGTGTCTGAATTCTCAGTTATAGTGCTAGTTCTTTTGGTTTGGTTAACTTTTACTGCATACCAAATTGCTCAGAAACTTTGTGGATTAAGATAGCTACTTTTAATAAAAAAAAATTTCTCATACTTTTGCGAGTCAAGAAATCATGAAGGCTTAGATGCACAGTGCCTCTGCTTGGCATGGTGTTCATTGGCATCATTAACTTGGCTGCCTCACCTGCAGCATGGCCTTGGTTACAAGGTCCAAGAAGACTTCACTATGTAGGAAAATAGAGCTTATCTAGTGGGAAGAGTGACAAGGAATTTGCAGCTATTTTTATTCTCCTATAACATGGGCTTTGTGAGTTGTCTTTATAGATATATCAGAGGCAGCCACTCACATGGGGTTACTGGTGTTGGGTTTCTGTTGGAAGATAAAGGTCCACATGTTATTCTTGTCGACTGCTCTAAATCTGTTAGAGAATATTTAAATCATTGCAAGATTCAGCACATTTTTACCAGAGTGATCATAATAAAGGTCACTCAAGATGTATTCAGGAAAATACAAATCTTTCATGATTCCTTTGTTTAAGTGAGTTAATGAAAATTTTTGTAGTAATTGCACTTTGTCTATATGTCACTTTAGACTCAGGTACTGAAATTTTAAAAAATATTTTAAATATTTTATTAACCCATTTAATATTTCTGTTGTTAATAATTTGTCATATTGTCCCCCATTTTAGACAGGGAAAAGCAGATGAGTTTTATATTATGTTTTTAGCACTGGAGAGTCTGGTGTAGAACTCAGTTTACCTTGGCTTTCTTTTTAATATGTTTAGTCATTGATTTATAAGCCTGGCTTATGCGCTGACATCTTGACATTTAACTTAAGAGAATCTGTGACACTCTTTTCATTGATTCATTTAATTGAGGTGACTCAGTTCACATGTTTTTAAAAATCATTTTGAGGCATATGTTTAACTGGCATTTTACTAAGTATTTGTATGTATAGAAGTGTGTTTAAACCTATACATATATAAGTGTGTGATTGTTTTCAAATTGTGAAGATTCAGGATTTCAAGTTTATTTTATTTTTTTACATTGACAGATAAAATTATATGCATTTACTGCGTCGATGTTAAGTTGAAGAAAACCGCAATCACTGCAAGGAGGTTTGGCTTTTTCTGTCCTAAAATGCCAAAGATTTTGGTAAATGACTGGTTTCAGTTTTTGCATTACCCTATAGGGTCAAGGAAATTAAGGCTGCTTCTTTTTTGTTTCTGGTAGTGGCTTCAGATTAGATCATCTGGGTATTGTGAATGTTTTGGTGGTAACAGCTAGTCTAGTTGCTGCTGGGCTCCCTCCATCCCTCTCCACTCTTCAGAGCTGATGATAACTGCAGTAGCTGTGACATCCCCCACCCGCCCTGCTTTTAGAGGTGCTGGTTTTCTCTTGTATGTCTTAATTTCATGAGATGGTTATCAGGAGGGAGCGCAAGGAGGCTTTGGTAACTGCTGTCCCTTTGTGGGCATACACTTTTCTTGTTTGTGCCTCCAGCAAGGACTACACTCTGTTAGTGGAGGGAGTCACCCTTGACATTAGTTTCCATTGCTTAAATCTTGTTCTAGTAAAGGTAAAAGTGGGGATATAGAAATGCAGGATGTTACTGTCATGTATGTCATAACAGGCGTATGCAAAGCTTAATTTAAAAATTGAGTGGGCTTGGCGTGTTGCCTCAAGCCTGTCATCCTAGCACTTTGGGAGGCCAAGGTGAGAGGATTGCCTAAGTCCAGGGGTTCGAGACCAGCCTGAGCAACTTGGTGAGACCTCATCTCTACAATAAATCAAAAAATTAGCTGGGCATGGTGGCACGTGCCTGTAGTTATAGCTACTGTGAGGGCTGAGGTGAAAGGATCGCCTGAGCCCAGCAGGTCAACGCTGGTGTGGCAGTGAGTGTGCCATTGCACTCCAGCCTGGGCAACACAGTGAGACTCTGACTAAAAAAAAAAAAAAAATTGCATGAATGTTAAATTGCAGGATATTAACCTTTTATGCCCTTGACCTTAAACCTTCTATGGTGAATGGTGACACAGAAGCTTCAGTTGTTGTATTTCTTCTAATCTTGGCCTATGAGATCTACATTAGTCACATGAGTTCTGCTAATGAAGAATATAATGCAAGAAGAGTGTTTCTGTGAAACTTTGCCACACTGGGCAGAATCCAGTGTCTTTGACTGAGGAGTGGCAAGAAGCACCAATGCGGAGGTCAGGGACAGCATTCTGTCACCGGCTGAATGCTGTATTTCTGTTGTAACAGTCGTAGTCAGCCTTAAAACAGGGAGATTCTGCTGGGGTGCACCGCCAGCAAGAGCTGTGGACTCCGCATCTGGAGAGCTGTTCAGCAGGATTCTAACTGATCCTAAAGAATGCTCCTGGGTAAGAGGCAGGGTGAGTGATACAAGATACAGTGATAGTAAAGTCTGCTAAAGACAGCTTTAAGGGGTTGGAAATGTTTACAACAAGCGAACTTAGTTTGATTTGGAAAATTGTATCACTGTGGCATATTTAGGAGAGTGTCTGTGTTCTGTAACATATGGTGAATGATGACACTTCATAAAGATGGGAACATGCTTTAATATACATATACCTGTAAAGGGGAAAGAAAAACTAAATGTGTGTGCTGAAACAGATCTCCATTTACAGACTCCGGTCAACTTTATTTAGAGTAGCAGTCCAAAGCCCAAACACAGGTAATTCCTGTTTCTGACTGAAACAGTTGAGAATGTTGACAAATACATTATTTCATTCACAAATTTGTTTGGACTGGAAATAATTCTATCAGAATGTTCATTATTGTCTGTTATTAAAAAGGGGGTTTTCTAGGTTACCTCTCTTCTCACCTCATTTATGACTTATATGACTATTTAAAGTTTTTATTGATGGGATTTTTTTGTGATGGGGAGGTAGAAATTTTTTCCTTTATAACATGTTCATATAGAAGGAATTTAAGAAATTATTTTAATCTTGTAGAGTTAAAAAACAAAACACAAATCATGAACAATGCAGAATAGTTTATGCTCCCATGGAAAAATGTTCAGTCTGAATACAAGTGCTGAAGAAGACCTTTGAAGTGTGAGTGGGTTGAAGCAGTTGAGTTCATGGACAAGGGGAACTGGGTACATTGCAACATGGTTAAGTCTAAATATAGTATGTGAATAGTGTTATGAGAACTGGAGAGAATGTAGGCTTTTGGGGTTGGTTTATTTGTTTGTTTTGTTAGAATGTGTTACCAAGAAAAAGAAAAGATTGACTACTTGTGGGTGATTGGGAGATCCTTGAGGAAGAGGTTGGGCATTTTGGATTTGGTCTTTTAGGCAGTGGACTGCCATTGCATTTTTTTGTTTGTTTTGATTATGGAAAATTTCACACATATTTGGAAATAGAATAGTATGGTGAATTTCCATCATCCAATTTCACCAGTTACAAATTTATGGCTAAAATTGTTTCTTCTCTACCCATATCTACTTTATTCTCCCTTATTATTTTGAAACAATCCTAGAAATTATATTGTTCCATCTATATTTTAATATGTATCTTTAAAAAAAACTTTAAAAAAACCCCCATAACCTAAAAACTTAATTTCTTTGTCATTGAATATCCTGTCAGTTGTTGCAAATGTCATAATTATGTATATATTTTAAAGTTTGTTTGAATAAGGATCCAAATAAGGTTTAATATTATAGTTTGATTGATAAGGTTCTTTTTTTTTGAGTCGGGGCACACTCTGTCACCCAGGCTAGAGTGCAGTGGCACGCTCACGGCCACCGCACCTGCTGGGCTCAAGTGATCTTTCCACCTCAGTCTTCTAGGTAGCTGGAACTACAGGTGTGCACTACCATACCCAGCTAATTTTTTAATTTATTGTGGAGAGGAGGTCTTGACAAGTTACCAAGGTGGTCTCTAACCTGAGGGCTCAGGCATTCCTTTCGTCTCTGCTTCCCAAACTGCTGGGATGACAGACATGAGCCACCATACCCGGCTGATAAGGTTCTTAAGACTCTTATATCTGTAAACTCCCCCTTTGTCTCTCAGTTTACTGTTATTTCTTAAAATTTATTTATTGAAGAGTCCAGATAATTTCTCCTGTAGAATTTCTCATAGTCTGGCTTTGGTTGATTATTTAGTGTTATTTGCTATTTTGGGTCTACAGGCCTGATCAGATTTAAGCTGATTTTTTGAGCATGAGATTACTTCACAGATATTATGCTTTTTGATGGTGGAGCAGAATGGTTGAAGGAATGTTTTTAGAATGGTTTATTCGGCAGCAATGTGCACCATGAATTGGTGGAGAAGAAAATAAACGGGATTCCGATTGGAAGGCAAATTCTGTCAATGCAGGAAGGAAAGTCTAGGGTAAGACGGCAGGGAAGAGGAAAGCGATAGAGAGTAGAGAGATTTTGAAAGAAGAAGGGGCTTTCAAGACCTTTTTTTCGTTGACCCTAAGGCATGGAGAACTGTAAGTCAGAGTGGAAGTATGAACCTGGGTGGCTGGGAAGAGGTCTTTGTATGTGTTAAACTTGAGGTCTGCATGGCACATTATCCCTGTAGGATTGTGTACAGGCAACAAGGTTGAGCATGGGAGACCAGGGGAGAGGTCAGAGCAGGAGGTGGAAGTTTAGGAACCCTCTGCCAGGGGATAGCTGACTGGACACAGGACCAGCTCAGAAACTTGTGAGTGAGGTGATGGGCACTTTCCTTTAATTCATCAACTTCATTGCCTTTGCATAACTGTCATAGCAGAATGTTGTGTTGTCCTCAGTGACAGGAGTTTCTGGTGGTGGTGCCACATTTGCCTGTCTCTGCTTCTGTGGTTTTCCATGGTAGCAGATTTCTGAGCAGGACCCAACTGCTGTTCAGGTCAGCGGTAGCGGCTTTGAGAAGCCGGCAATTCCTTTGGGCATGTGGACAGCTTGGAGAGAAAATAAAAGCCAGGCTCATAAGTGAGCCTGGGAGGAAGGAAGTGGTGCGGCAGGACGGGTGTATTGGGCCAGTCGTAAGGATGAAGCTGGAGTGGAGGGGATTTGGTATGCAAGCATTAGTGTTACTTCCCTCTTAATCCTGGCCTGACCTGCACGACGACTGAGAACTCATTGGTGATGGTGGGCACCAAGTGTTTCCCAGTGTCCTCTCTGGCTTCTGTCTCCACCGGAATAGAGAAGGTGTTAATGGGACACTACAAAACTTGATAATAATCATAAAAAGTCCCTCCTGACTTAAAGGATTGTCAGAAAATGTGTTTCTCTGATAGATATCTTAGATTGTCTAACAGCATCATATTCACTCATCTGGGCCTTACAAATACTTTTGCCTAGTTATAGAAGGATGGCAAAATAAACTTTTGCTATCAAATCTATAGCTATAATTAGTGAGAAAAGTGATGGACCCTTCTTTACAAGGGAATCATGTTCAAATCATTTTTTAAAATCTCCAGTAAGATTGTGTTGCAAATCTATTACTCTCAGAGGTGCAGAGGATTTTTTTTTAACAGTTCTGGTCTTCCCAGAAGTATTTGTTGGTGTTGCCAGAGAGTTGTGTCCTATAAATAAGTGACATGAACTCTTTCATTAGCTACTTGAAAGTTGTGAAGGGTTTTGAAAATATGAAGTGAACAATAGCAACAACAACAACAAAATGGATCATGGATATGATTCTGTAGGTAGATGGGGGCTTCTGCCAAGTGAACTAGAGTGAATGATGAAAGCTCAGCCCGATCTAGCCAGCCACGTTGGGGTGATAAATGGCAGTACATTAGATATGTGTTAGCAACAGGATATGGCAGTGAAAAAGGCTGGGGTTATTTCTGGCTGTGCTGCACAAACAGCATCTCATTACCAAGCTGGGGCTGATCAAACTTTCGTGAGGCAGCATCTGGGATGCTGCTGTGAATTTGGACACATGTGTGCCAGAAGAATAGACAAACAGGTGGGAGTTCCAAGCTGAGGAACTGCGGTGATTTAGGACTCAGACGAGGCAAGTTCAGAAATGAGCATGGAAATAGAGAAGTGCTGACCTTTTCAGAGATAGGATGATGTTAAAGAAATATTGTCATAGACTACTTAGGAGCTGGTGTTGGTTTGATACAGTGCATTTAGAGGGATGACTCAAGCATTTTCAGACAACAGATCATCAAAAAGCAGCTCTAAAGCAAAACTAAACGACTATTTGTTTATGGTCAACTGTGTTTTAATCAAGGATGTTTGCTATAATGGGAAGAGGCATGCAAAATAATAATAGATTATGTAAGTCAGGTGCTTTTGATTGGTTGATTGGAAATTCAAGTACAAATATTAATATTAAACCTGGGAAAAAAGTGAGTGGGACTTTACAGTTATCTTAAAAATTCAAGTATGAAATAAAGGAATTACTTACTTTCCACAATAGTATAGGCAAGCACAGCAGAAACAAATAATTTAGGAAATGCAGAATGTAAACTGAATGTCAGGGAATATTTCTGCAGTGAGAACTATTGAACCATAGAAAATATTCCCCTAGGAAAATGGGCTTGAATTTCATTGGACATTTGATCCTGACAGAATTGAATGTGTGTCAGTAGGGAAATAGGCTGAATATCCCTGTAGGCATTTTTCATTTCTCTTTTCTCTGATTCTGGGCCCTGTTGATCTCTTCACCTGCTGTGATCAGAAAGAAATTTCATCTTTTGTTTTTCTCTACCTGGACACATATCAGATGCTTTGCCGATTGACAGGCTAAAAGTGGAACTTCATTGCCCTAAGGTTGACCTGGCACCATCTCTCCTGATATTGTGGAATTACTCCCCTCTGTTTGAGATACAGTGTTAGAATCCCTCACTGAAGATGAATAAATGTGATAGAGTGGGCTGATATGTATGAGGTCAGCGTCTTCTTCAAAGACACTAATAACCCAACAGGGTTGCAAGCCGACCTCCCTGGGATGCTTTGGGAGTGACTGACAGTCTTATTTTTGCCTCTTACCCCAGGACCTTACTTTCAAGGAAAGGGATATTTAGCAGACTAGGTCACTATAGATTCATACTGTATCCTGTGGAAATGTGATAATTTCAAGTTCCTGGATGGGAAAGGAACTTGAAAACTTGACTCCTTACGGTATGGCAGTGATATGTGGAGTCTTTACATGTAGAGTGTCATGGTATAAACAAAGAAGTAAACTGAAAATGCAAACTAAAATTCTAATTTACTACAGGTGGTCTGCATTTTCTTGTTACAAACTACTCTGTTGGGTAAGATTGTTTTCTTAGCTTGGCATTCAAATGCCTCCATAATTTGGACAAAGTCCACTTTTCCAGGCGTAGTTTTACTCTTTACCATGGAATGCTGTGTTCCAGTTAAATCAGTCTTTCTCTCTGTCCTCTATGACTGTCCTATCTAACACTGGTTGTTTTATTTATGCTATACATCTTTCCTTCTGTCCTTGCTCTCATCCCTGAATACCTTCTCTGATGGGCTGCAATTCTCTGTCTAATCTTTGATGCACCCATCGATCATTTTCTTTCAAGAATTCATTGCATTTCTTGTTTTTACTAGCCATTTGACATATCTAATAGTTGCATTTTTCTTCCTCTACTGAATCTACACCTTACCTTTTTAATCAGATTAAAGGTTCTCTTGGGGACCATTTCTTACATGTCTTTAAATTTCTCACAACTTTTGTATTTCATTTTTTTAGCATCTTTTTTTTTTTTTTTTGACTCGGAGTCTCACTCTGTTGCCTGGGCTGTAGTGCATGCTCATGGCCACTGCAGCCTATACCTGCTCGGCTCAGGCAGTCCTTCTGTTTCAGCCTTCCAAGTAGCTGGAACTATAGGCATGCACTACCATGCCTGGCTTATTTATGTATATATTTTTTAATGTATTGTAGAGACGAGTTCTCACCAAGTTGCCCAGACTGGTCTTGAACCCCGAGCTCAGGTAGTCCTCTTGCCTCGGCCTCCCAAAGTGCTGGGATTACAGGCTTGAGCCACCGCGCCCGGCCTGCACTTTCATTTTTTAAATTCATTTTCAACTGATCTTTAAGCCTTTTGAGAGAATGGCCTATAGTTTATTTAGTATGTCTGTCCCTTCTCTACCCTCACAGAGTTTGGCAGTGTGCACCGAATAAATATGTCTTGAACAAATGAGTAGTTGATACTCAGTACACATCTTTTGATGGGTTGATTTAAGATGTGCTTTAGGCCAAATGTTTATGTCCCTACTGCACTGAAGTCTTATCCCTAATGTGATGGTGTTTGGAGACTGAGCCTTTGGGAGGTGACTAGGTCATGACAGCAGAGCCCTCATGCATGGCGTTAGTGCTGTTAAAAGGAGGCCTCTGGGACTCCCTCTCCACTTCTGCCATATGAGGGTTTGGTGAGAATATGACCATCTGTGGATAAGGACATGGGCCCTCACCAGATGGCAAATTCGCTTGTGCCTTGATATCATGAGGTAATGTTGGCAAGAGAAACCACGAATAACTGAGACAATCACAACATTATTAGTTTATAACTAGAGCTTACTCATTGATAGGCATGGTTTTCATCATGGGTATGACAGAAATAGATTTGGAAGAGTGGTGAAAATGTGATAGTAGGTTAAGTTAAAATAAACTATCCAAACTCATCTTTCATTCTTTGGAAAAAAATTTAAAATTTAAATTTTTCATTTTAATTTTTTCTCACTAAAAAACTGTTCCTTCCTATCTTGCTTTAAGTGAAATGCACTTTTCTTATCTTGCTGTAAGTGAAATGCACTTGCAATAAATTAAATCCGTCTCTTTCACTGATATCTGTGGTGTGTAACTACCTTCTTTAAGTTTTAAGTCTTTCTGTAGAATCATTGGAGCTGCTATTCTGTCATTCTTTGGAGTAAATGCTAGTTAATCAGAATATGCATTTCACCAGAGGGGCAGCTTCCAGTGAGTGGTGTGGAGGTGTTTCTTCAGAGAAACAGAAGCTGTTGTGTGGTGTTGTGTGGTCTTCTGAGAGACAGGGTGCTATAGAAATATGAGGCTTTTATTATAGCTCCTAGCCTGCTATAACTGAGCCTTGCTAACATCATTGATGACTATTTTGCATAATCAAATAATTAAACAAAAAAGTCATATTAATTTTCAGCTCTACTTGAGATGCAAGAATCAAAAAAGTTGTTTGCCAAATAGGAAGGTGCTAAATTGGTAGGAGAAAAGTTTAGTTTCGAGTTTCAAAGGAATGTTACAAATAACATGACATAAAAAAAGACCTTACCAAAAGTGCCTGACAGTGTCCTTTTAAAGACTAGTAATGTCAAAAGGAGAAACATTTTTTAAAAGTCGGAAAAAAGAAACTACAAAAGTATGAAATTAAAATAGCTGTAATTGAATCAGTTTATGTTTATAAATTACTTCTGAGAGCCTCAGTTTGAAGATGCCCAGCTAGTTCATGGTAATTAGTAGAATTTTGCCGTGGTCACCATGTCTTCATATTATTGTTGGTGGTCAAACAGCAGTACTTTTGCCTTCTTTCTTCTCTACCTGGTAGCAATTGAAGATGATGAAAAATCTTGTGAAAGGGTAAATGCAAACTTTCTGAAGTGAAAGAGGGACATTTAAAGCACTCACATTAAAAAAAGTTTGCGTTTTTAATATAAAAGTGTTTTAATTTTTCTCTCCCTACCTATAAACAACATTCTGATATGTGTGAAGAGCTGTTGTTCATTTTCTGGGATCATTAATCAGAGGCTTCGAGAGGTGAGGAAGGATATGCAATGAAGAGCAGTGCCCCTTCCTCTGAAATGAAGACCTGGAGGCAGCCAGAAGAGCTGGGGACAGTTCTCATCTGTTATATCCGTTCTGCTTCGATTTCATATCTGCGCTGCTCCATGACCAGCTGATATGCAGATGGGGAAGGAGCAGTTCACAATATCAAAGGAGCAAATGCATAGGACCCCAGAGCATGGTTGTCATGGGTGGATTGAGATTACTCTCATCTAGGCCCCATGTAATTCTGGAGGCAGTGTGTTTTACTGCTTAGTTAAAAAAAAAAAAATATATATATATATATATGTATGTATGAATATATATATTTATATTCAGTGTCCATATGAAATAGACACACACTGTATTTAAAAAGGAAAAGTAAAGGAAAAGGCCATCTGTTCATTCTGTCCACATTTTTATGGGCATTTAATCTGACAGCAAGTCACTTGGGATTTGTATAGAACAAACGTGTGCTAACATTTTATGAAATAGGGTATAGGTAGGGGGATAACCAAAACTTTCTCTTCAGGGAATGGTGCTTAAAGCTCCCAACTCAGCAGATGCTTTTTAAATTTTTATTTTAAATTTACTGCATATGTACATGGTGATGTGACAATTAAGTTTATTTTAAAAAAATCTTTTAAAAACGTTAGCCTTTTCTGACTTTATGAGAGAGATTAATTCCTTTGTTTTAGCATGGACATTTCTCAGAATAGACAGTGGCATCAGAGTGGACCTTAGGTAGACAAGTTGTTCTCACAGTGTGATCCCCAGACTGACTGTATCTGCACCACTTGGGAGCTGGTTAGAAATGCAAATTACAGTGTGTGTCCCAGGCCTACCGGTGGAGAAACCCCCAGAGAATGGACTCTGCAGTCTGTGTTCAGCTTGCCCTCCTGGTTCCTCTGATATGCAGGAGAGCCACGGACTTAGACAGTAGCTTTTAAAGAAGAAATGCTAGTGCTGTTACAAGAAATGTCAGCACCTAGGCTCATTCATGCTGATTAACATGACCTGGGCCAAACCACAGATATATCATTTCCTTCCACCCTCACAACACTGCCAGAGCCTGCTATTATGATTCCTGCGTGCAGATGATGGCATTGTGTCCAAGCTCATGTTTGGTAAACAGTGAGCCAGACTTAGAATCTTGGTCTCATTTCAAAGTGTATTCTCTTAAGTACTGTTGCAAGGGAAGATTTAAAACAGAATGAATTTCAAGTGACTATTCTTGTGAATTTTTTTTTTTTTGAGTTGAAGTCTCACTCTGTCACCCAGACTGGAGTGCAGTGGCCGCTCCCGGCCACTGCAGCCTTGACCTGCTGGGCTCCGGCGATTCTTCCACCTCAGCCTTCTAAGTAACCGGAATTACAGGCATGCGCTACCACGCCCGACTGATTTATTTTTTAATTTATTGTAGAGATGAGGTCTCGCCAAGTTGCCCAGGCGGGTCTTGAACCCGCAGACTCAGTCAATCCACTCATCTCAGCCTCCCAAAGCGCGGGATTGCAGGCTGAGACACTGAACTTGGCTTCTTGTGACTTTTTACAGTCATGTATATCGTCAATTAGGAAGGCACCCAGGAGTTCAGCTGCCAGTTGGGTGCCAAGAGCAAACCAGAACCTAAAACCAGAACTTAGTTCCAACCGCGGCCCTGCCTTTGCCCTCTCACTCATTTGGTCAGCCTAACAGCTGACTGAACAGGCCTCCCCCGGGAGCCTTGATCCCTGAGATGACTACAGTTTTTCTGTAAAGTGTGCTGCCTGTTTTACAATGAGGATCTTCATTTCCAACTGGAAAAGTAAACAGAGTTGAGTGACTTTCACAAGGTCATTATCCTCTTTCAATGAGAAAGCTATAGTTTGCATCTGTTCATATGTATTGGAAGGCTGAAACTCTGCTACCATTCTGTTTCAGTGCATAAAGACATATGAGGTCTGACAATCACATTCGTGAACCATCCTAGAAAAGGTGCTATATACCTCATTGCTGAGTGTCACTACAATCACCTTTGAAGTAATCCCCTTGGGGAACTATACACCAATGCCAGCACCTAATCCTCCTGTCAAAGCAGTTTTGGAACTCCTTTTCTGAAATGACCATCGGAACTGTTATCATGTTACTCTTGAAGTCCTGAATGTTATCAGACATCTTCCTTCCAATATTTCCTTTATCTTCGGGTAAAGAAAAAAGTCATTGTGGGCCAGATCAGGTGAGTAGGGAGGGTATTCCAGTATAGTTATTTGTTTACTGGCTAAAAACTCTCTCACAGATTGTGCTGTGTGAGCTGGTGCATTGTCATGATGAAAGAGATCCTTCAGGACCATTTTTGCACACATCTTTCTCATCCCAAGATTTTCAGTTAAGATTTTCCTGTTTCTCTGTGGACGTTTATTTGGTCTCCTAAGCTTCTCACAGTCAACTGATGGTTTTGATGTACAATTCGATGAATTTTTTCAATGTTTTCCTCAGTTCTGCTTGTTACTGGTTGTCATGACCTCTCTTCATCAATAGTGCTTTTTTGCTCCTTGGAAAAATGTTTAGTCCATTTGTATACTGCTATTTTCTTCATGGCATTATTCCTAACATGTCTCTGAATTCACTTCCACTCTTGCCAAGTTTAATAAGAAATTTAATATTTGTTCTGCTAATTCAAGCTCTGACATTCTTGCGACAGCACACAAAAAGATGCAACAACAATGAATGCCACTCAGCAAGACACTGCCACACATTGACATGAACACAGCTGTGAGACACTGATATACCAAGGCTATGAAAACTTAATGAGGCTCCCGCCTCCCGCCGCCCCGGCGCCCCCGCCTCCCGCCGCCCGGCGCTCCCCCCCCCCCGCCGCTCCCGGCGCCCCCGGCGCCCCGCCGCCCCGGCGCTCCCGGCCCCCCGGCGCTCCCGGCCCCCCGGCGCTCGGCCCGCGCAGCTCATCAAAACCCCGGGCCTGAGAGGAGATCCACACAGATCGGCTTCTAGGAAGATCTACAGGGATTTCTGCCAAATCTCCTGTGTCTGAGATTGTGCTGCTGGCTCGCGTGGGGCTTCTGTTGCCTGCTCGGAGGCAGGCAGCCATCTTGTTCCTGTCCGGCCCCACCCCCTCTGGGGCGAGCAGATGAGATAGCACCACCTGCTGGCGACTCAAGGTAACAACACCGAAAGGGGAGAAATAAGCCTGATAAAGACATAGACCAAACCGCTGAAGGAAAGCTGACCTGAGCTGTCCTTCACAACATATCAGGGGCAATTGACTCTAACTGCAAACTAATTCACCGGCTTGAAAAGAAAACTAAAAATCAGACCTGAAAGGACATTGGACTTAAACGAAAGGTCTCAGAGTGTGCTTCATTGACTCTATTAGTTTAATGACTTAATTCTATTCCTACAGTATTGTTCCCCTTTTTTCTCTTTTCCTTTTCCTTTCTTCTCTTTTCTTCTGTCTGTAAACCATGTCTTTGTATAGAGGAACAACACACCAATAAGGTGGTTGGATAGCGGGTATGTTAGCATCACAATATGTTTTATTTGTGGTTGTATGAGAGTTGGTTCGACTGTAGCTGTGGTCCATCATTTTTAGTTGTTTTAGTATAGACCTCTCTCTCTATTTGTTGGCACACTCGTTAGTTTCCTCCCTTACTTCTCTATCTCTCCACTCCCCTCTTCAACCCACTATCTGCTCCATTCTCTCCCCCCTGCTAACCACATTTTATTTCAGGGAGTAAACCTACAGCCCCACTGCACGGACAGACTCCAGGGCAGTGGGAAGTGGGTTCCACATTATCCACACGCCTGTCAGCGAACAGCAGGACCTGCAGACAGATTTTGAATCACAGCTCTCCCCTTAAATACATCTCAAAACTGCAAAAAGGACCACCTCCAACCTACAGTGCAACTTCAAAATTGAAAAAGTAAGACGACATACATAAAGAATGGGAGATTGAATGAACAGAAGTAAAACCAGTCCCTTTACCCCTGAAAAACAAAATTAAAGAAGACGGTGACGTGGAGGGAAGGAAGAAGTAGGGAAGAGGAAAAACCGCACAAATGAAGAAAAACCAAAAGAAGAATATAGGGCTTACACAGACCCCTGGGAGATCAGACAATGAGAAAACAGATTCTGGAACACAGACAATGAAGACTCCCCAGAATGACTGGCTACATGCAACAAACCCAGACATCAAAACATTAATGGAGAGAATTAAAAAAATTGAGGAGAGACAAGAGGAAAATAGGAAGGAGCTGTTGTCAGAAATGACAGCAGTAAAGAATACTGTGATGGAAATGAACAACAGACTAATAAGCATGGAAAGCAGAATCACCCAAGCAGAAGAAAGAATCTCAGAGCTCGAAGAACAAAACACAGAACTAACCCAAACTGTCAAAAGCATAAAAAAGAAGCTCAAAAAGACAGAACAAAACCTGCAAGAGATGAATGATCACTTCAAGAGACCAAACCTGAGAATAATTGGGCTTCCTGAGGCAGAAAGAGAAACAGAAGCCACACTGGAACAAACATTCCATGAAATCATTCAAGAAAACTTCCCTCAGCTCAGTAAAGATGAAAAAATTCAAACACAAGAGATTCAGAAAACCCCCTGCAAGACAACAAACGAGAAGACCAACTCCCAGACACATAATAATTCGCCTAAACAAAGTAGCTATGAAAGGAAAAATCCTAAAGGCAGCAAGAGAAAAAGGCCAGACCACCTACCAGGGAAAACCAATCCGAATAGCAGCAGATTTATCCACAGAAACCCTTCAGGCCGGGAGAGCCTGGAGCCCTATCTTCAAAGTACTAAAAGAGAAACAATTTCAACCAAGAAAAACCTACCCAGCTAAACTAAGCTTCATTAGTGAGGGAGAATTAAAATCTTTTCCAGACATCCAATCCTAAGAACCTACGCTGCCACCAGACCACCGCTACAAGAAACACTCAAGAAAGTACTGAACACAGAAGAAAAAGAAAAAAGAACATCAGCATTCTTCACAAGAGTACAGGCAAAAGATTAAAAACACCCCTGAACCAACTCCAAAACCCAAAGAAAGACAACAAATAAACAGTAACAACTCTGTAAGAACCTTATGACAGGGATCAACTCTTGCATTTCAATTATTAGCCTAAATGTGAACGGACTAAATGCACCACTGAAAAGACATAGATTGGCAAAATGGATAAAATATCATCAGGCAACAATCTATTGCCTTCAAGAGACTCACCTCACTAGAAAGGACACCCACAGACTCAAGGTAAGAGGATGGGAAACAGTCTTTCAGGCGAACGGAATAAAAAAGAAAGGAGGAGTAGCCATCTTAATTTCAGACAAAATATCCTTCAAACTATTAAAAATCAAAAAGATACAGAAGGTCACTACATAATGATAAAAGGTTCAATCCATCAACAAGAAATATCTATCCTAAACATATATGCACCCAACATAGGTGCACCAACCTTCTTAAAGCAACTTCTTGGAAAACTAAAGAAAGATATTGACTCTACCACTATCATAACTGGGGACTTTAATACCCCACTCACAACCCTAGACAAATCATCAGGACAAAAAATCAGCAAGGAGATCCGGAACCTCAATGTGACCTTGGACCAAATGGACTTAATTGATACTTACAGAACACTCCATCCAAAGACCACAGAATACACATTTTACTCATCACCACATGGGACATATTCTAAGATCGACCACATACTCGGGCCCTAAATCAAGTATAAGCAAATTTAAAAGGACCGAAATTCTACCAAACACCTTCTTGGACCACAGTGGAATAAAAATAAAGATTGACACCAACAAAGTCCCCCCAAAACCCACAAAGACATGGACACTAAACAGCATGATGCTAAACAACTCCTGGGTCAATGACGAAATCAAAACAGGGATCAAAAGATACCTGGAAACAAATGAAAATGAAGAAACATCTTACCAAAATCTCTGGGATGCCCTGAAAGCTGTAGTAAGAGGGGGAAATTTTTATCCCTACAAACACACATGAAGAAAATGGAAGGAACAGAAATTCACAATCTAACAAGCCACCTAAAGAAGCTGGAAAAGCAAGACCACAAAAACCCTAATTTCAGCAGAAGAATCCAGATCACCAAAATAAAAGCCCAAATCCAGGACATAGAAGACAAAAAGATAATTGAAAAAATCAATGAAACAAAAAGCTGGTTCTTCGAAAGAATAAACAAGATCGATGGTCCCCTAGCTAGACTGACCAAGAAAAAACGAGAAAAAAAACAAATAAGCATAATCAGAAACACAAAAGATGAAGTCACATCTGACCCCGAAGAAATACAAAAGATCATTAGAGACTACTATGTACACTTGTATGGAAACAAACTTGAAAACCCCAAGGAAATGGAGTACTTTCTGACATCACACAATCTACCTAGGTTGGAACAAGAAGAAATTGAGTCCCTAAATAGACCAATTACAATCAAGGAAATCGACTACGTAATAAGAAAACTTCCTACAAAAAAAAGCCCTGGTCCAGATGGCTTTCCAGCAGAATTCTACAAGACATTCAAGGAGGAGCTGATACCAATCCTACTGAAGGTATTCCAGGCGATAGAAAAAGATGGAACTCTCCCCAAATCATTTTATGAAGCCAAAATCACACTGATACCCAAGCCAGGTAAAGATCCAACAAAGAAAGAGAACTACAGGCCAATATCTTTGATGAACATAGATGCTAAAATTCTCAACAAAATCCTAGCAAACAGAATTCAACAATACATCTCAAAAATCATTCACCATGACCAAGTAGGCTTCATTCCTGGCATGCAAGGCTGGTTCAACATTCGTAAAACCATAAATGTAATTAAATACATCAACAGATGTCAAAACAAAAACCACATGATCATATCATTAGATGCAGAAAAAGCTTTTGATAAAATCCAGCACCCCTTCTTGATAAAAACCCTTGAACATCTAGGCATACGGGGAACATACCTCAAAATAAAAAAAAACCATCTACGAGAAACCTACAGCCTGCGTACTCCTAAATGGACAAAAATTGGAACCAATTCCCCTGAAAACTGGAACTAGACAAGGATGCCCACTCTCTCCCTCCTGTTCAACATAGTATTGGAAGTCCTGGCTAGAGCAATCAGAGAAGACGAGGCAATCAGAGGTATTCAAATAGGAAAAGAGGAAGTCAAGTTATCTCTCTATGCAGATGATATGATGGTGTACCTTGAAAACCCAAGAGAATCTGTTAAAGGCCTCCTTACATTGATAAAGGCCCTTTTGGGAAAGTCTCAGGATACAAAATAAATGTACAAAAGACAATCGCATTTCTCTACACCAATAATAAACAAACAGAAACCCAAATAAAAAAAACAATTCCATTCACAATAGCCACAAAAAAAAAGAAATACCTTGGCATCTTCCTAACCAGAGACGTGAAAGACCTTTACAATGCAAATTACAAAACACTGCTCAAAGAAATCAAAGCTGACATGAACAAGTGGAAAAATATCCATGCTCATGGATCGGAAGAATCAACATTGTGAAGATGTCCATCTTACCTAAGGCAATCTACAAATTCAATGCAATACCCATTAAATTACCAATAACATTCTTCTCTGACCTAGAAAAAACAACACAGGAATTCATATGGAAACACAAACGTCCAAGAATAGCCAGAACAATCCCCAGCAAAAAAAACAAAGCAGGTGGTATCACAATACCAGACTTCAAACTTTACTATAAGGCTACAATCATCAAAACAGCTTGGTATTGGGACAAGAACAGGCATATAGATCAATGGAACAGAATTGAGATTCCAGAAGCAAAACCTCAATTCCTCAACCAACTCATCTTCGACAAAGCCCCCACCACCTACCAATGGGGTGAGGAGAACCTATTCAGTAAATGGTGCTGGGAAAACTGGTTGACCACATGTAGAAGATTGAAACAGGACCCCCATCTATCCCCCTGCACAAAGGTTAACTCCAAATGGATCAGAGACCTAAATGTAAAACCTCAAACCATAAGAACATTAGAAAAGGAAGGAAATACTCTCATGGAAATCGGAACGGGCATCCAATTCCTGTACAAAACCGAAACCCACAGGACTTAAGAGAGAAGATAGACAAATGGGACCTTATTAAACTGACAAGCTTCTGCAAAGCCAAAGAAACCATCAAGAGAGTAGGGAGACAGCCTACAGACTGGGAAAAAGTATTTGCCAACTCTAGGTCTGACAAAGGCTTAACATCCTGGATCTACAAGGAACTGAAACGTACTGAAAAGAAGAAAACAAGCAACCCCATTATAAAATGGGCAAAAGATATGAACAGACACTTCACAAAAGAAGACATTCGAGCAGCCAACAAACACATGAAGAAATGCTCAACCTCACTAATCATCAGGGAGATGCAAATCAAAACCACACTGAGATATCACCTAACTCCAGTCAGAATGGCAATTATCAACAACTCAAAAAATAACAGCTGCTGGAGAGGCTGTGGTGAAAAGGGAACACTTCTACACTGTTGGTGGGAGTGTAAGCTAGTGCAACCTCTGTGGAAAGCAGTGTGGCGATTCCTGAAAGCTCTAAATATTGACCTTCCTTATGACTCTGCAATCCCCCTACTGGGAATATACCCTGAAGAACACAAATCACTCTATAAAAAAGATACCTGTACACGTATGTTTATCGCAGCGTTATTCACAATAGCAAGAACCTGGAAACAACCATGCTGCCCATCAAAAGAGGACTGGATTAAAAAAAAGTGGTACATATACACGATGGAATACTACGCAGCCATGAAAAAGAACAAAATCATGGATTTCGCAGCTACCTGGATGGAACTAGAGTCTATAATACTGAGTGACCTCTCACAGAAACAAAGATCAGAATATCACATGTTTTCACTCATATAATGGACCTTGAACATCCAATGTAATACTATAAGAAAATGACTGATGGTACTGGGAAATTATGGGGGGGGGATGGGATTAACAGTAGCTAATATCTATCTGGGACTGGGAAAACACCTCTTATCAATAGGGTGCCTGAATGAAACGTAATTGTACACCTAACCCTTAACTGTACCCTACAAAACGATAATAAAAAAT
Organism: Cephalopachus bancanus; assembly: GCA_027257055.1. Lineage (NCBI taxonomy): Eukaryota > Metazoa > Chordata > Mammalia > Primates > Tarsiidae > Cephalopachus > Cephalopachus bancanus. The sequence goes on from JAPVLO010000232.1 coordinate 3,670,448, forward strand.
ACTGATTATAAAAAAAAAAAAAAAAAAAAAACTTAATGAGTTGTTTGTACAGTGCTGCCAATGAAAGTGCATGGTGGCAAGTCAGACCTCGTACAGGCTGACCAAGATGCAAAAGTTCCCCCTTGCTGGCATTTTATGTAGGGATTTATTTGCAAGCCTGAAGCATTTCGTGGGTGTTTACCTTTGCTGTTTGTCACAGCAGCAGTCATAGTTCTGTCCATCCCAAGCCTTTATTGATTCAAAAGTCGCCTGCATCTGTGCTAACCAGAGCCCATCCAGCCATCCTGTCTAGGTCTGTAGATAGCCCCTTGCTGCTGTTTATTTTTATTTCATTTCATTTTCTTACCTGTCACAAAAAGTTCCAATCGCCTTGACTGAATTATTGGTTCTTGGACATTGAGGACAACTTCTTTGTGTTTTTTCTGTAAATTGTTACTGTGTCTTTTTCACAGCAGGTGCTTAATAATTTCATGAAAAATTAATATTTTGGCTCTTCCTTATCTTGCTGTTTTTTTCCTGTTCTTTTCATTCCTATCCTCTGCATGTGATTCTGTTTACCTTTCATGTTTATGATTTTTCTTGTTACCTTTCTTTGCATTTACCAATTCTTTAGTGCAGATACATTATTCTTTTCTTCTCGTTAAACTTATTCTCTACATTAACAATACAAAAATTTAGAATTAGAGTTAACATTTAATGGGCATGTTCCATGCCCTACTATGCTTAGTACTTTATACACATTGTCTAATTTCAATCCCCTACTTATAATACCATTGTTATTCTTAGTTTACAGGTAACAGAAATGGGACTTAAAAAGGCTAAATGCCTTTCCCCAGCTATTAGTAGTGAGGCTGAGACACAAATTCAGCTTTGTCTTAATTCCAGTTGGACATTTAACCAATATAGTGTATTGTCTCCATTGTTTTCAAAAGACATATAACCCTTTATTTTTGTCTGCTTTGCTTTAGTATGGTAGCTTACTCAGATATTAGGATTAATCTACTTATTGTCATTTGGGGAAAAAAAATGTGTAGAGGTTGCCAGGCATGCCCTCCAGGCCAGAAGCCCACATCTAGAATTGTGGGTGTTCCACTAGTGGGCCTTACATGGGACCGTGCTGGGCTGCAAGCTCTCAGGCTAAGAGGTGTGTCACATGGCTCAGGCTGTCTCCTCACACTAGCGTCGATGGGGTCTAGACCCGAGCTTGAGTGCCATCTTCAGTAGATTCCAGTGCAAGGATAAAGACAAGGTTGCATCCACAGTCCCGTCGTGCATGAGGGCTGTTCCAGCATCTTCTTAGGTAAGTTCCCTTCCACTGGTGCCTCAGTTCCTTTCAATCCAGAATCTCAGTGACTTTCTTCATTTGTACGTAAACGCTTACCATGTATGTTCACTCTTTGCGTTTGCTTGTTCACTTGTGTTGAACTTCTAGTTCTGGGTGGACCTGAGCATGTAGTAGGACAACTGCCTCATTTTGACAGCGCTCCCCTCATTTTGACAGCACTCCCTTCAGACACTCCTCAGGATCCTTTCTTTCTAGAGCCAGGTTGACAGAGGGAGTTGAAAGCAGAACAAGGAAGTTGAATTTGTGTTGTTCGCCTGTTTCTATTTCTGTAAACTCTGGATTCTCAAACTAATTTCTGAGAACCCAATCACCTCTGGTTCCTTTCACTGCACCCCTAACTTAGTGACTTGACTTCCATTTTCTCTAAATGGAAATATTTACATGTATTTCAGAGGATGCCCTCTGGCTTAATTAATATCTCTAAACTGATTAGAGAGTGTAAAGCGGTGTTTAAATGCTGATTATATTTTAATTACATTTATAAAGGTTAAAATATAGATAACTCAACCATCATTATCATCATTATTTAGAATTTGTATACCATTTGCATTTCCTAAGTGCTTTATTCATGTAAATTAGCTGGTCCTCCTGGCATTCCTATAAATTATGTCAGTATTATCCTCTGAATTGTTGCCATTTTCAGTTTATAGTTATTATTTTTATTTTAGACAGCTACACCTTGTTAAAAGTGTGGAAGTGATTAATAGCTTTAAAACCACTAAAGGTAACACATCCTTAAATACCCTTGAAAATGAATCGGTGCTGGGAACTGCTGAGATGGTTGCCAGTCCAATATTGTGAATTCAGTTATTTTCTTTGATTTTTCTCTTCTCCCTTCTCCCACTCCTCTGTTTATTTTGTATTTGTACAGGTATGTGCACACATTGTAAGTGTGTATTTTTTACAAATTCTTCTGAACTAAACATACCTGTGTAATCAACACTTGGGTCAGGAAACAACATGCTACAAACATCTCTGAAGCTTTCTCATCATTTGTCCATCCCTTCTCTATTTGAGTGTAAGATTGTCTTACAGACTACAGATAAAAAGACCAGTATAGTTGGAATTACAGTTGTAATGAGTTTTCATGCTCAGATGTTGCTTCAGTTTTAAAACTCATTTCTCTGTGTGTTTCAGAAGTGTTATCTTACTAGTTGAAAGATGCACTGAGTAGTCACAGAAAGAGAAGTACACAGATGTGCCTCGTGAGTGATTTAGACAGCATGTCCTATTGGACATCACAGGAACAGAGTTGGACCCTTTCAGAAAGGTTCATGTGGAGGTGGGATTAGAACTGGACTGTCTGCTGGGGACGGAGGGCCTGGACGGAAGAGCAGGATTGAGCCAAGAGAAGCATAAGAGGGGTTTGTGGCATGTGGTCTGAACAGGGAAGATAGTCATGTCTGGCATGTTCTGGTGATAGGGCAATTCCTACTGTGTTTGCAACAGAGGATTCATGTAAGGATATAGTCACGATTCAGGTGTGAGAGGTAAGTAGGGCCCAGATCTCTAAGGATCTTGAATGCCAGCTAAGGATTTATAGTGAACTAACACATATTGAATACCACCTCTGTTAGGCACAGTGCTCAGTGCTTTTATATGCATTTGGGGCTGTGAGGGCAGGGGTTATTGGCGCTGAAGATACAGGAGCAGCCTGGGCAGAACTGGAGACCCAGAGACAGGAAAGCAGCTAGAAGACTGTTAGGGTCTGATGCGTGGGTAGTGATACCTAGGATTAGACTTGATTCCAAAAGTTGTAAGTTCAGCTACTTGAAGACCTGGTTTTCGATGATGGAACCTTTATATTTACTTGGTTATTCCACATATGCAGTAATCTAATGCATTAGGAGCTTACGGTAATGTCATGAGCATGTAATCAGTAGATCTTACATGTACATCTCCATACTAGGCTTGGTGGGCAGATTGCTCTGTTCCTCTGTCCACTTGATGTTAATCAATTTGGGGGCAACCACATAATAAGTTACTTCTTAGTATCTGTATATGACCAGATGTTTGGGACTTGCCTGCTTGACTGAGGGTGGTGGTTTTTTTTTTTTTTTTTGAGTTGGAGTCTCACTCTGTTGCCCAGACTGGAGTGCAGTGGCTGTTCCCGGCCACCGCAGCCTTGACCTGCTGGGCTCCGGCGATCCTTCCACCTCAGCCTTCCAAGTAGCCGGAATTACAGGCATGCGCCACCACGCCCAGCTGATTTTTTTTTTAATTTATTGTAGAGATGAGGTCTCGCTGCCCAGGTGGGTCTCAAACCCGCGGGCTCAGGCAATTCACTCACCTCAGCCTCCCAAAGGCGCGGGATTACAGGCTGAGCCACCGAGCCCGGCTGGTGGTGGTTTTTCTAATGTCCTCTCCTCCATTTTTTTCTTAGGAATTCTTAGGAATTTTTGTTTTTCTTCTTTACTACAACATGTTTAAGTCAGATAACTGAATCTAGTTTGTAGTCTCTCATTTTTTTCTCTGTACTTCATCACTTTAGAAACAAAAGTCAGATCTCTTTGAATAATTACTTTTGAGCCTTTCTCCCAGTTCTACTGCTTATTGACCATAACAACTACTTAAGGTTTGTCTTGGACTCTCTCCTTCCCTTTCTTTACCCCTCTTAGAGGTCTTGATACCTTGTTTTGTGTTACATGATGGCTTAATAAGCTAGGTAGTGAGGGAATGAATATAAGGATAGGTGGAATATATATGAAGGAGGACTCCCCAAAACTCGACATTATCCTTTGTGAGCAGGCCCCTTGTAGTCCAGGCTTCTTCCACTAGGTAAGTGTTCTAGGAACCCATTGGCATCAGTATACCAGCCAGCATTGTTGTGAGAGGCTGCATTCGCTTCAGTGAATTTTTTTGGTGATTCTTTCAATGTGTTTGCCCATTTCATGATGGGTGATTTATGGGTGTACCTGCTCGTACCACGCTGTGTGTTCAGCAGTTTTGGACCAAAAACACATGATTCCTGTGCCCCACCCTCCTTATTCATCTGATCCCGCCCCAGTGACTTCTTTTTTGTTTCCCCTGTTGAAAAAATTCCTCAAAGGGAAATGTTTTGTTGATGTGGAAGAGGTGAAACAAACAAACAAAAATGGCAGAAGCACTAGAAGGCATCAAAATTGATGAGTTCAAAAACTATTTTGAGTAGTGGAAAAAGCATCATGATAGGTGTATTGCATCCAACGGATAGTATTTTGAGGGTGACTGAAGTTTAAGCATGTAAGACTAAATACACAATCATTTATAAATAATTCTGGTTTTTTTTGACTCCCTCCTCATAGGTTGGTAGATTAGTGTGCATTCTGGAAAATGAATTGTGTAAGAGAAAATAGAGGTGTAAGAAACAGAAGCAGGGAGTAAGAATGCAGAGGATGTAGACAGAAGGGCAGAGAAAGTGAAGAGGCATGATACCTTGGAGTGAGTACACAAGGAGGCTTCCGGTGAAGTCGGCTCCTACACTCTTGGTTAAGTTGTCCAGGAAGCAGAGAAGTCATTCAGATGGCTTCCAAGCTCTCTTTTCGCCAACTAGAAGAGTTGCCATGGTTTTTAATCACCTCTCTGAGGTGTGCCTAAGAATCTTAGTTACATTTACTATTTGTTTGCAGTATTGTTCCACGTGTTTTTTAATTTGGCATTCTGAAGAGATTGGGACATACTGTAGTGGCTTTGGTACTAGTCTTCATCCAAATTTAGTTAAGTGTGAGTCAGTCAGGTATTTAAACTCTCAGTAATTTTAGTTGTCCTATAATTTGGTTCTTCTTCACATGGGCAGTATGTTTTATGTTCTTCAATAATTAGAGGATAAGTCATGAATCTTTTTTCTTGAGGACTTTTTTAGATAACTAAATATATTTAATTAATACATACAATGATTTCTGCATGATTTTCATAGTGTTTTTGGTCTAGATTTTGATGTAAGTTTACCTTCTTCGACCTTTTAATCTATTCCTGAATGCATTATTTTTAATAGATGTAATATTTATTTTGGAACTAGAATATTAATTACCCCTTTTAAGGCAAATCACTATCTAAAAACACATTAACTGTGCCTTCACTAAGAACCTTGGTAACACATTTTCACCTGACAAAAGGGGTGTGGGCAGAAAATTAGCTAATTAAATAGTTGTTCTGGACTAGTATATAATTAAGGACTTTGCAAAGCCCTTGGGGAAACTAGAAAACTAGGGATGAATTAAATGCATGTAAGTTATCTGTTGTTATACAAAATATATGTATAGTGGAAATGAATTTTTCCTTCTGAAAACAAGAACAAGTCATAATTATATTACTTTGCTTAAGTGTTCTGGACTACAGGAAATCTTGAAGTAACTTTTTGATCCATGTTAATTGTCATTAAATACCCACTTACGCTGCTTTGTAAGTGGTATAATTTGAAGACTGTTGTTGAATTACTCCTTCACCTCAGCCTCCCAAAGATGCGGGATTACAGATTGGGCCACCGAGCCCGGCTCTGACTAATTTTTTTGATTTTGATTTTTAGAAATGAGATCTCACCATGTTGCCCAGGCTGGTCTCATAGGAAACACATGTACACACATATGCACACGTATGCCCTGCATCTTGAGCGTTTGTCATCTTGAGACACTGGAAGCTGTTTGGGACCTTTAAAGGGCTGTATTCATGCCTCCTTCCTCTTCAATATATCCCTTTCTCCTAATCACTGGGCTCCCATGGCGTTTGTGGAAAGACTGCTGGCTGGGCATCATACTTGACCCCGAACTGAAGTTCTGAATTTGCCTGTGAATTGTCAAGGTTAGCAGAAATGAATTTAGCACATTATAGTAATTGGCCAATAGAGTGATGCCAACATAATTTATTGAGTCTTCTTGCCTGGTTGCCAGCTCAGTGCTGGGTGCTAAGCCAGCTGTGCTCTCCATTTTCGTAACTTTCACTTATTACCATGCCAGATGCTCCACATCAAAAGGTCCTACATCATTTGCAAAAGTCTAGTCATTCTACCTCAGTATGTCTCTAAAAGCCTCTGGTTTCTCTCTGTTTTCCTCCAAGTACATTGCTCTGCTCGGCATTGCTTTGCTCAGGCACCATTCCTTCTGTACCATCCTCCCCATCTCTACTCATATATTTATGACTGGTCGTGTGATTATTATTCCAGATCTTTCTCTCCTCTTCCATATTTACTATAGATCATTGCCTACATGCTGACATAGATTATACATGTTAATAAATTACAAATCCATAACTGGTTCTGGCCCTATTCTGATTTACTGTCCATACTGCAGCTGGGATTAGCTTTCTAAATGACAAATCCGCCCTAAAAGTTAAGTCCAAACTCCTTGACTTGGCTTTCAAGGCCTTCCTTGAGTCGATCTTTGGCGGCTGTACATCTCACTTGCATTCCCTGGTGGAGTCCTTTTCTTTTTTGCCTCCAGGGGGGCCTTTGCACATACTCTTCTCTGTGCCTAGGGTATCCTTCCTTACCCCTACTTCCCTGAGCACCTTTCTCATCTTTTACTTCTCAGCATTCGTGTTAAGCTTTCAGGGAGGCAGTTCCTGAGTGCCCCAGGGAAGATTATTCCCTGAGCGTTGTGCATGTTCCTGCCTCCACAGTTTCATCCTGTGTCCTCACTGCCTAATCTTGGCTTGACTGGGTATTTTCTCAGGCCCACGCTGAGTCCTGTGCATAACTGTCTTCTTAGTGTCTGACATACAGAAATATTTATTCAGTAAGAGACTAAATGGAAAAGACAGTTGAAACTTAGGTACAGTATCTTTATTTTGTCTAAGAGAGAATTTACAATGTTTTTGAGGCCATGGAAACTTTATACGAAAATTCATACATTGACTTAGTGATAAAGTTTTAATGATGTATGGAGAGCAAATGGCAATAAAACAATATAATTTTATGTTTAGTGTGTAGGCAATGATGCATATTAAATATGAAGGAGGAGGGAAAAGATCTGGAATAATAATCATAAGATCAATAATATTTGAGTAGAAATAGAGAGGTTGTTGAAATTGTGAAAAATAAAATTCTTTTTCCTTTCTTTGTTTATTCAAATATGTTAAAATGATATAAGCATTACCAACAAATACTGATATTATAATTTTTGTTTCCTGAATATTATTTTTCTTTGCATTTTGGAGCAGATGCACTACTTTAAGGTAGTAACTGTATTATAATTTGGACCTACAGAAGAGGAAGGAATTGCCTTCCCTCAACTACGCAGTTGTCCCTCCTCCTTCACGGGAGATGTGTTCCAAGACCCCCAGTGGATGACTGAAACTGCAGATTGTACCAAGCCCTATCTAGTTGTTTCCTATATATGCTTACCTATGGTAAAGTTTAAACTTTAAGTTAGTCACAGTAAGATTAGCAATATTATCTATAATAAAATAGAACGACTACTACAGTAGGCTGTAATAAAAATTATATGAATGTGTGCTTGTGTACATACTGTCTCTTTCTCTCTGTTTCTCTTTGTCTCTCTCTCAGTATCTTATTGTCTTGTACCGTGGGTAACTAAAACTGTGAAAAGTGAAACCACAGATGAGAGGTGACGATCATTCACTTCACTTAGTCAATATTTGAGTGCCCACTGAGAGCCAGACGTTGTGTTAGGTGCTGGGATAACAGGCAAGTAATGTATGATGTGAAAGATAAACCATGTCCATAAAAACATCTGAAGTGTTAGTGAACGTGGCTGTCTGTAGGTAATAGGACTTGTGGAGTGATTTACTGTTGGTAGAGCTCTTTCAGGTGTCTTGTCACCTTTTCCCACAACACAGACGAAGAAACTAAGGTTGAGAGTAATTTGCACAGTCCCTTAGCTACCCAGTGGAGAAAGTAAAGGAACCTTTAAAGGGCAGTATTCATGACTCCTTCCTCTTCAGGAGTCTGAACCCACAGGAGACTCTGCTTCCAGATTGCGTGCCCTCTCCTTACACTGTACTCTGCTGCTTCTGTGAGCTACTGTGGAGTATCCCCTAGAACCGCATCAATTTTTTTAGAACATGACTTGGAAAATACCCTCTTTTTTTGTGTGTTTATGGCATATATTTAAATGCTTAATAATTTTTGAGCACTGAGGATTAATACAACCTAAATTATATCCATTATGTTACTCATTGGGCCTCTGTTGATTTAAAACATTTAAAACATGGTTTTACCTTTAGTGATTCCTAGAATTGTATTTTTAAATTAACTGTAAAGGAAAGGTATGTATTTTTCAAAATTTCTTTTGATTCTTTCTTTTTGCCTCTTACAATTTCCTTGCTATCTTTGATAAAATATAAAGGTTGAGGTTCTTGTAGGTTACAGAGGAAATTTAGAGAAAGAAATATATTATTGGGATTATAGCACATAAATAAAATACAGTTCTCATAGTTCACTTCAGTTTAAATTATTTTCCTATCTGCTTTTGTAGAAAGTTTCCATTCAGGCAACAATCACTTATATGACAATGTCTGTTGAATATGACTGTAACTGGTTATTTTGTTTTATTTATTTATTTTTTGAGTTGGAGTCTTACTCTGTCACCTAGACTGGAGTCCACAGCCTCTACCTGCTGGGCTCCAGTGACCCTTCCCCCCCAGCCTTCCGAGTAGCCGGAATTACAGGTGTGTGCTACCACGCCCGGCTAATTTTTTGATTTATTATAGAGATGAGGTCTTGCCTGCCCAGGCGGGTCTCGAACCCGCAGGCTCAGGTAATCCACTCACCTCAGCCTCTCAAAGGCGCGGGATTACAGGCTGAGCCACTGAGCCCGGCGTAACTGGTTTGTTAAATGCACTATGCTATGTGAATCTAAGGCGTTACTAACATAGTCTTCAATGTGGACAGAAAGTGAGAGGGAGCAGTCCATGTAGCGATGTCCTTAAGTATATGCCACAAACCTCACTCTTTTTGTTAGAAAGACTCCTCTGGACTGCTTCAGGACTTGTCTATTCTTGAATTTGACGAAGACTCTTTACTTGCCAGACTTTAATTAGGCTCCTCTGAGCTGTCTTCTCAACTGGGGCTCAACCTTGGGCTTCTGTATTCATCCTGTAGAGTCCAGTGGCAGCAAGAATCCTGCTTTGTCAATCTAATGAGACTCTCCCTGCCATAAATATCTGTCACCCTCAATACCTGATCAAGTTCCACATCCCACCTTTGATCCACAAGTCCTTGATCTGCATTTAGCAGGATCTTGTGAGATGAGTTTATAGTAAGCATCCCCTCTCCTTGAGTCATTTCTTCTTAGTGCTTTTCCACCCACTGTCCTCTCACTCTGCTCATTGGCTATGAATCCCACATGTCTTTGCTGTATAGAGTTGAGCTGATCTCTTTTCCCTGTTGCAGTGGTCTTGAATTAGGTCTTCCTTATTTTAATAAATATGAGAGTGATTTTTTTTTAAGCAGTGTCACAGTAGCAAAAGCAATTCCATTAATCAAGTCTGTGATTGGAGATAAATGTTAAAGTCACTGGGTCTTAGCGTTAAAAGAAAGGGATATCAGCCATATTCACATATGTTTATGTTTAAGCAAACTACGAAGGAATGGCAACCTGGAGTTATAATGTGTGTAAGATGAAGTTCCCAGCAAACTGAAAAATGTGGCTGTGAATTATAGGAGGAAAATTCATTTAAATAAGATGCTGATAATAAATACCAGAATTACCAAACTATGGACCATTTCTTTCTGAAGGATGATGCGAGGGCATTTAAAGTCAGACTGGAACAAATACCAAAAAGAAGAAGAATTTAGGTAAAAATGGGATCTGTGTTGAATTCCTATATTTCTAGATGTATAGTTGGTTACATTTAATTTTTTTTGTCCTTTCAATGATTATGAAAAGTCAAGACTTTTACTCATTATCATTTTTTTGGATGACAAACCCAAGGCTAAAAATGGTGAAATAATTGTTCTGAGGTCAGCTAGAACTTAAATTTAAACCTGACTCCAAAACCAGTAAAACAAGGGTAGTGATGATGATGAAGGAGGAGGAAGAGGAGTGATGGGGTGATGGTGGGGAAGGTGTTGGTGGTGAGATTCAGGTGGTGGCGGCGTAGTGATGTAGGTATTGCTGATGCTGGGAGTGGTGGTGATATGGTAGTGGCAGCTGCCCCTTACTTGTAATTTCTTTTGTTCTAAACTCTGCGATGGTCTCATTTCATTTACATCTCAAGGCTGTGTCCATAATTCACTACATGCCTAGTAAGTGGCAGAGCTTGGGTTTGAACCCAAATTAGTCTTACACTAAAGTCTACATAAGTCACAGGAATGTTATGTTGCTTCCCACATTATTTTCAGTCTACCATATGTGAATTCTGTATATTTTCACAGAATAGTGACACCTATATTCTGGGACTGTGGGGCTAGAAGATGGTCGATCTGGTACCAGTGATTCTTTTCATTACCTTTCCAGATCTCAATATTTACCACTTTACTTATAAGACCAAAAGACTTTTCTGAAAACTACCATAGGTAGCCTGTGTTAGTTTTCAGAAATAACTATATATACAGTTGTTATTTAAACAGTTTTCTCTTACTGGAGCTATCTGCAATGACTGCATACAAAGAGAAGTATAATCAAGATCAGATAAACTTCCCAGTAGGTTAGTATATGGATACATCACTGTTGTTCTCACTCATAGCTGTGCTTCTACATTACTCATAAGGGATTGTATAACAAAACTACCAAATTCATAAATGTTTAACTAAAATATGATAACAGAATGATCAAGTTTATTGCCACTTATTGTTGAGGCTTTGTGTTCCTACTAGAAAGCTGCCTACTGAAAGCACTGGAATTTAAGCTGTGTTAGGTTTATTCTTTCACTTAATTCTTTCCCCTTGCCAAGCGTTCCTGTGGCATGAGAGAGAAGTTTGCATGTAAAGGTCTGTGCTGCATGCTACGAGCACGGTGGTTTTTTTTCCCATCATCTTCTGTAAGCATTCCTGTGGAGTATTGCTAGCTATACGAGATAGAATGCTGGAGACCGACTCTCTTTGTTTATCTTCAAAATGTTGCCAGAAATGGCCAGAGTAGTTGATTTGCTTTTGTTCCCTGAGTATTTTCACTTCTAGCCTCAGAGCAATACGCATGACTTCATGCCTTCAACCCGACTTCTCTTACTGTGGAACATGGTAACAGCAGGCCTTATTCAGACACTTGACAGGCTGTGGTCATTGGACTAATTCTCTCCTTTTTTCTATATATTTTAATCACCTCAGGGATTTGGTGCTCTGTACGATGTTACTACTGGCCAGCTTGATAAATGTTGGGGTTACTTTCCCCTTCATAGCTCAGGACTACTTATGCTTACAGGCCTGAGAAGGGGAATTGAATGAAGGAACTGGAAACTACTAGACTTTATTTACAGAAAAACCCATTGTCAGTTAACATCTTAAAATAATTTTGCATTCATTGTGTTTTAATTGTGAATTAGCCTATCTGTGTGATGTTCTTAAGAGAATATTTAGAATTATTAACTTTATTTTACTGATAAAGAGACACTGAGCATATAGATTGCTGGGAGTCTCTTTTCCTTGCTAAGAAATGAAATTGTATTTTACCTGGGCCTCCCTGCTTATTCCTCTTCCTTTTTCCCTTCCTCCAGACAGCCCATCCTTCTGAGGCAGGACATAGTGAGTGTACTTTGAAATGGTTTTATGTCTGTGAGTACCACACGGTTGGTGTGCAGGAATCATAATAATGTGTTGGGCGTGTGTTTCAAGGTAGCTCAGAGTCTTCTTATCAAGGCTTATATCTCATAGGATGTCAGAGGAGGGAGGGTAGAAAGTATTATGCAGTATTAGAGGAAAAAAAAGCATTATATTAGGAAAATTAGAGTTTTAAAGAGGGCTGTCAAGTGAACTTTAAGACTGAGGAATGTGTATCTGTGTGTGTGACTTCTTCTCCTGTGTGGTTGTACTACAGTGCACTCACATTGTGACACATGAGTATCCACCTATTGCCTTATTTTGTTTTTCTGTTTGAATACTATATCCAAGGTCACCAAAATGCGGTAGTAAAACATATTGTTTATAGTCCACATTAGCATCAGTATATACAGACCATTTAAATTGTGGTAGGTCAACCTCTTTGATCTCATTTTACTAAAGTTTAGCATGGGTAGTGATGGGATGGGACCATGGTTTTAAGAGGCTGAGGCTATTTATCTTTGGGTTAGTTAACTTTGGTCTATTTTTTGGCCACAGACTATTCCCAAAATTATGACCAGCCATATTAAAGATACCCATTTCTTGTATCCAAAGGGATTTCGCAAAATAATATACGTAGGTTAGTGTAAACTCATACTTTTGTAAAATATTGTTAAACCTCATGTCTTTCTCATGTCTTACATCTGTAGTGTCATTTTTGGATACAAAGGAAAGGTCTTAAATAGTTTCTGTTAGCCAAATACCAGGAAGTTGAAGCATTGTTGTATATTCATAGATCCTTATTGCGTCACGTTATCTACTGTAGTGTTGTCTTTAATGGTTGGTAATGTTATTAGAAATAAACTCAAGAATTCTTATAATTAATACAGAAGAGACTAAGAATAGAGATATTCTTTGTCATTTATGCATAAAAAAGACATTTTCTATTTCCTATGTTTTTCCTGACCTCTGCCAGTACATTAGCACGTCCACACACTTGCAGAATTCTAACTAGATCTTATCACGGATTGTGTAGCTATAGATTTAATGTTTTCAGCATTCAGCATCAGCAAAAGTAGGACAGTTTTTCGGTCTTTACATTCCATCTAAACATGTATTGACATTCTCGAGAAAGTCGTTTGAACAAAAATCCCATCATCAAATGCTGGAGTGAAGGCATCTCCTGGTGCAAATTATGCTCAGATTATGGGAGATTTATCTTCACGGTCACAAAAGTATGCTGGCTTTAGGGAAAGCTGTGTTAGGAAGTCAAGTGGAACATGCTAGTTTATTTGGAACTCATGCAGTGTTGTTTATACTGAAGTACTTAAATGTATGAGCTCACCTGCTGTCTTTCTTCTGCCTTTTAAAAGTCTTCTAAATGTGGCTTTGAAAGGAAGTAGTCAGACCCTAAACCTTCAAGTGGATCATTAAATAATAATCACCTATCTATCAGTGAGCTTGTTTATAGGGTTTGTTGCTTTTGATGGACTGTTACCTGACTGCTGGGTCAAAGTTTGTCTTGCTTTGCAGTGGGCAGTCTAAACTTAAGTCTTGTTAGACTTCTAGGCTGTACAGAATTTCTGATTTGTATCTGCTAAATACCTTCAGAATTCAACTTTTTTTTGGCCAGTAGTTAGCTGATAAAAAGTGTTATGGTGGGGTTGGGGGTGGATGTTGGCGAATTAAGCATACTTCTATTTGGATATACTTGGGCATTTTAATATTCTCATCTTTATTTGGGGTAATATCCAATTATTTTTTCACAGTCAGGTATATAGCTTTTTGACGTTTGTCTAATGGCAACTCACTTCTGCAATCTCATAATTGTATGTTAACCCCAAACTGCCATGAAAAATCAGTTATTCTCTGTAGCTGTAGTCCCTACTATTCTGGAGACTGAGGCAGGAGGATTGCTTAAGCCCAGGAGTTTGAGTGCAGCCTTCAACATGGTGAGACCCTGTCTCCAAAAAAGCAGAACAAATAAAAGAACAGGGCCTGGTCATAAGCCTAATCATATGACAACAGCAAAAAGTAGCAATCACAAAGAATATTTTTCCACAAATAAATTTCTGAATCATATTAAAATATAAGAGGAGAGATAAAGTTTGAGGTTTTCCTTTTTTTCCCATGAAAATGAAATCTAAAAGATTTATAGTCGTTTTATTGTCTTTCTCCAAGTAGTGATTTGATGGCAAACCCCTGGGCAAGGATTCTGTATCTTTCTTAGAAGTACTGAAGTCATTGTAGGTTCCCACTTCATGTTTAATAACATTATTCCAGGTTGAAATGTGACCATTATAGCAGGGTTAATGCTGGTGCTTTTAGGAGTAGGGTGATTGGCATTTTAATCAGTGCAAATGTCTAGAACCTTTGTCTGAATGACTGTATTTCCAGCAGTTCCAATTTCCCTGCGCTGGTTCAGTAGCAGTGCAAAGGGGAGAGTGCCATCTACTGAAGACCTATTTCAGAAAGTCTTCTCTTGAGTTCAGTGAGTTTCCTTTTGCACAACTCATTGCATTTCCTTCTGATTTATGAGTTCCAGTGAAGGTTATGCTGAAACTGGTGATTTGGTTATTTCAAAACCAGATTCCTTGTCATTTTGCTTAGTGCCTAAATCCAAAGACTTAGCAGGAAGCATTCTTAATTTACTCTGTGCTCTTAAGAATGCATTGCTGGGCCAGACACAGTGGCTCAAACCTGTAGTCCCAGCACTTTGGGAAGCTGAGGTGAGGGGATTGCCTGAGTCACGGGTTCAAGAACAGCCTGGGCAGCTTGGTGATTCCTCACCTCTAAAATAAATAAAAAAATATTAGCCAGGCATGGTAGTGCATGCCTGTAGTTCTGGCTACTTGGAAGACTGAGGCAGAAGGATCAATCTCCTGAGCCCAGCAGGCTGACGCTGGGGTGGCCGTGAGCATGCTACTGCACTCCAGCCTGGGCGATGGAGTGAGACTCCAAACAATTTTAAAAAGAGCATGTTGCTGTAGGTGGTCTTTCTTTAGTTATCCCTAGCTCCTTAGCTTGAATCCCCCATGTGTTCATACTGGCATTTTATTGGTGATTTTATAGGAATTGCAGTGACTTTGGTGTGAGATTTAGATTTATTTTCACTTTTGCCCTTTTGGATGGCTCTGGGATATTATGCAACTGACTTAATTTCTATATACCTTAGTTTCCCCATGGGGACATGTGGAACATGTTTAATGAGTTTAGATTTTGTTGGAAGGACAGTACAGTCTTTGAAGGGGATCATTCATATTTGCACTGAAGATCAGACCAGAGATTTGGGTGCTCAGGGTTTGGCTGTCAGCTCTTTTAGCAACTGCCAAAGCTGCTGAGAAACACATTGTCTAAGATCATATATGAGAGTGAAAAGGTTAGACCGTCTCAGACAGACTCTGGACAACTTTGAAGGGCTATATTTTTATGATATGTAATAGGGAGTAATTGCTTAAGACATAAAAATCACAAGCCCCAAAAGAAAAGACCAACAGTTTAAAATACATTAACATAAAAATCTTCAATATAACAAAATACATTAAAAGTAAATCAGAAAAACAGACCATAGACTGGGAGTATATATTTGCATCTCTTCTAAGTGACCAAAGGTAAGTGTCCAGAATTTGAAAGAAATCATATAAATCAATAAGAAAAAGACAAAGCTACTCAATAGAAAATGGTTAAAGGATTTGACTTGGCAGTTCTTATAGAAAGAAGATTGAATGGCCAATTATGAAAGATGCTCACCCTAACAAGGAAATGGAAAGTTAAACCCTGGTAAGATTCCATTTTACACCTATTGATTGGCAAAACCTAATAAGCTTGATAACACCAAGTGTTGGCAAAGATGAGAAGAAACAGGAACTCTTGTATATTTCTGATTGAAATAAATTGCTACAATCTTTTAAATAAGCAATCTGGAAATATCTGGTAAAGTTGAAGATGTGCATATTCTGCAACTTGGCCATTCTGCCTTAATATGTTAGCTCAGAAAATTGTCACACATATACAACAAGGAACTATGTACAAGGATGTTCATTGTAGCACTACTTCAAATGGAAAAAATGCAGAGGAAATGATAAATGTAGTATAATTTTTCCTCCACACAGTGGTGCAATTAAAATAAATTAGTTGTACATGTATCCACATGGAATAATGTCAGAAATATACTAAGTGAATGAAATAAGTTGTTAAAGTATATACAATATGTATATGATATAGTTGTTATACATCTCTGTAACATGATTATGATATATATTCTATATTTACATCTTTTTGAGATATACTTTTCATACCATACGATTTACCAATTCAAAGTGTACAATTTAGTGGCTTTTACTATATCCTCAGAGCTGTGCCTCTGTCACCACAATCAATTTTAGAACATTTTCATTTCTCCAAAAAGAAGTTCTGTTCTTTAGTCATCAGCTCCCCTGTGTCCAACCCCTGCAAATCTCTCATCTTCTCCAGCCCTAGGCAACTATTAATCTATTTGCCCATTTGAGACAGTTCGTATAAGTGACATCATACGATAGATGGCCTTTAGTGGCAGGCTTCTTTTGGTTAATATTTTCAAGGTTCTTCAGGATTGTAGCCTGTTATCAGTACTTCATTCTTATTGCTGGATAATATTGTATAGATATGCCTCATTTCATTTATCCATTCATTACTTTTTATGTGGACACGTTTTCGTTTTTCTTGGGTATCTACCTAGAAGTGGCATTTCTGGATTCGGGAACTCTGTTGGATAGCCGAGTCATTTTCTAAAGTGGCTGCATGCTTTTACACTCTCACTAGCAGTAGTGGAGGGTTCCTGTTTCTCCATATCCTTGTTAGCACTTGTTGCTGTTCATCTTGTACATCTTGAAGTGGTAGCTCATTGTGGTTCTGATTTGCATTTTCCTGATTTGCATTTTCCTGATGACTCATGTTGTTGATTATCTTTTTCATGCACTCATTGATTGTATATACATTTTTAAAGCATACTAACATGGTATGTATTGTCTTTGATATGTATGTGTATAATCAAAGTGTAATTTTATTTATTAAATAAAAGAAAGGCAGGAAGCATAAGACAAAATATTAACATTTATTAAAATTGTGGTGCTAGGTACAAGTTGTGATATTATGTGTGTTTATACATAATATATAAATATAACATATAATAAAATATACGACTATATGTAATTATATATAACTATATATAATTTTATTTATATGTCACCCATGTGGATAGTTGGGAGTTTCACCGTGGTACCACAGCTATGCAATCCTGATAGAAATTTAGAGTGATGACTTTTTAATTCATATCTTCTCTTTTTCCTCTCCTATTAAAAACATCATATTGTTTGCAAATATGGCTGTTTCTCTTTCTAGCTCTTAAGGTCCTTTGAGTGAAGGAATAATGGGTTATTTATTCATCTGTGCTACTGCCAGCTGCAGTATATAGTAGATGCATGAGTAGTAATCTTTTTTTTTTTTTTTTTGAGTTAGAGTCTCACTCTGTCCCCAGACGGGAGTGCAGTGGCTGCTCCCGGCCACTGCAGCCTCTACCTGCTGGGCTCCGGCAATCCTTCCGTCTTAGCCCTCCAAGTAACCGGAATTACAGGCGCGCGCTACCACGCCCAGCTAATTTTTTGATTTATTGTAGAGATGAGGTCTCACCTGCTCAGGTGGGTTTCGAACCCGCGGGCTCAGGCAGTCCACTCACCTCAGCCTCCCAGAGGCGCAGGATTACGGGCTGAGCCACCAAGCCTGGCTCATGAGTAGTAATCTTAACATCAAGATAACCTGGCTCAGTGTGGAGAGACTGTGTATGTGGAAGAGCCATGGAGAGGGTGGGAAGTGTGAGGAAACCATGTGCACATTGCACCCTCAGCACTGCCTCACTCGTGACCAGCCAGCATTAGTATCCCCATGCTTTCCCCTTCAGAGAAGGCCATTGGAGAGAGCCACTACAGAGGACTCAGAAAGGAGGGGAGAGCAGTGGTAGCTGTCAACTCTTTAGAGAGAAGGTGGCTCTTCACATGCTGGGAGGGAGGATATGCCCTGTTAGAGTGGGGTGGAGGGAACACTGAGGGAAGGTGTGGTCAGTGCCTCATGCAGCGGGTGGAGGCCTGGCTAGGGGGAGGCAGCGGTATGGGGAGGAGGAGGGCATGGAGATGGAGAGCATTTGGAATGTCTTTGGATGAATGAGGGAATAAAAGATGACTTAATGCAGTGTTTAACAACATCGAGGGCTCACTTGAATTTTGAGATAGGAATGATGAGACCTGTGTGATTGTGTAACCTGTGTGCTTTGGAAGCCAGGAACGAGCACGTGTAGCGTGTATAGTGTCAGGAAAGGGATTCACAAGATTTGTGGAGATGTGATGATTTCCTTTAAATGTTCAGATGGTTCCCATATGAATACGTAATTCTTTTTTTTTTTTTTTGAGTTGGAGTCTTACTCTGTCACCCAGACTGGAATGCAGTGGCCGCTCCTGGCCACTGCAGCCTCGACCTGCTGGGCTCCCGCGATCCTGCCGCCTCAACCTTCCAAGTAGCCGGAATTACAGGCACCCACTACCATGCCCGGCTGATTTTTTGAATTATTGTAGAGATGAGGTTTCTTTTAGTACTGTTTTATCAGAAGACAGAACTCAAGCTAAAGAGTAAAAGGAAGACAGATTCCTGCCCAGTAGAAAGAAATTACCAATAATTAGAGCCATCTAATCTTGGAACATGCTATTTTTGAGAGGTAGAGGGTTTCCTGACAGGAGGATTTCAAGAGACAGTGGGATGTAAAGGTGGAAGGCCTGCATGTCACCTGCAAGTCTCCAGCATGTAAGGTGCTAGAAGGTTTTATGATCAGAAAGCTGATGGGTAAGAACACTTAGTTGATCATTAACTGCAGAATAAACATCATGATTTGTAAGAGCTCAGGTTAGGTTCTAGTTGTAGCCAGAAAGACACCAAGGAATAAAGGCAACTGGGGACTGTCTCTGCCATATTTACCTCTTTTTCTGCCTCTGTGCTATTGGCATCAGGGCCTGATCTCCACAGTAATCTCTGCCCTCGCTTTCTGTGATCCTTAACCTACCTACCTCATTAGTACCTTTAGGCTGCACGTGCTTTTACCCTCACTGAAAATTTCATTTTAGAGTGAATCTCTGTCATTTACTTCTTTGAAATAAAAGTCAAGTAATTTTAAATTTATTTGTAGAGTGTGCAAGTGAAACGTTAGCATTCTCTCTCACTCTTTTTTTTTTAAGAGATAGGGTCTCACTCTGTCGCCAAGGTTGGAATGCAGTGTTGTAATCATAGCTCACTGCAACCTCTTACTCCTGAGCTCATGGCATCTTCCCATCTCAGCCTCCCATATAGCTGGGAGTACAGGTATGCACCACCATTCCTGGCTAAGCTTTAAAATTTTTTTTGTAGAGACAGGATCTTACTGTGCTGCCCAGGCTGCAATTTAACTCCTGGTATCAAGTGATCCTCCCACCTTGGCTTCCCAAAGTGCTGGGATTACAGGTAGAAGCCACTGCACCTGGCCCAAGGATTGTATATACATTTCCAGTTTATGCATGGTTTTTTTTTCATTCTGGCATCAATCAATAGATGTATTTTTGATTCTGAGTAAAGATCATACTTTTTTTTTTCTGTAGGTACATGAGATAAGGAGGCAGCAATCTTTTTATTCAGACTCTGGTTGCTTTACAGTGTCGTCATGTGTAGAAGCCCCTTAAGTTACAACTAAATGGTTTTTCCATTTTTACTGAAAACAGTGTGTAAGTATTTCTTGTTTCTACCTTTTCTCCTCCCTTTTATCTTAATGGAGCAAACATAGCCGTTTTGTCAGTTTCACTCATTTCCTGAAGTTGATGTCATCAAACATGCCATGAAGTTCAGGACAGGGGGCAGCTGGCAGCTGTACGTATTGACTTCCTTCTGGGCTCAGTGCTTGACATATTTAGGCTGTAGGCTGCCCTCTTGTAGGATCCTAGACTCCACACTTCATTGTTGTTATGGTATGTTAGTGCCCAGAAATTTAGTATTGATTTTTTGTAGTTTCTCTTGCCTCATCTGAATGTGAAAGGAATGGAAAAGCAGCTTGGTTTATGATGTTGGCCAGTTAGCTCTTTTTGCTTATTAAGGTTGCGCATTGGTTTTGGAGAATACTGAATCATCAGTCCTGGAATTACTTTTGTGTCATACTACTAAAGTACTGTTGAATTAAAGTCACAGCCTTCATGGAAAACAATGTGTCAGACATTAGTAAGAAGAAGGCCTGAAAGGTTGTGAAGTACTGGAGAGAAAAAAAATGGGTCAGTGCGTTGATTATCTTGGGATGTGGGCAGGGGCCATGCTCTTTAAGAGGCTATAGCAGATGCTGTAGTTAAAACGTTTATTTTTTATTTTTGGTAGCATTGGGGTTTTGCTTTGTTGCCCCGGCTGATCTTGAACTGGCTTCAAGCGATCCTCCTGCCTTGGAAAATGTTTCTAAGTATACGTGACCCACCCCTGAGATTCTACTTTAGCTGTGACTCACTGGATTCTCGTTTTCCTTTATCCCATTTTGTAGCACTGGGTGTACTCACTACCTGTAACTACCTTCAGGATTATCATGAATATTGTTAGCTATAAGATGAGTTGAGCACCACAATGCTGGTGAATATACCCTGAGGCTAGGCAACCATTGTAATTAATAGGTCAGGTATTATTAGCAAATTTGACGCAGGATATAGGATTAGATAAAACTTTCATACATGGGAAGCTTCTAGAATTTAAATTAAAAATGAAAAAATAAATGGAGAATTTGGGAATATATTGTAAGGATAACAATAATTTCAGTGCTGAGAAGGTCATCTTTGTGTTTAGAAGTCACAAAGTGGTTCAATATGATACATGTGGTATAAGTGAATTCAAGGGACAGGGAAGACACCCTCTGAATAATGTGCTGTTTCAAGGAGCTGGGCATGTAGGCAGGATTAAAGGAGGCAGAAGTGGAGAAGTGAAAATGACAAGGTGGTTTCAATGGGATTTCAGGAAAATGACAAGGTGGTTTCAATGGGAGGGACCTCGGATGAACCACCTCATCAGAGTTGTGGTTGACTGTGGACTGGCACCATTAGCAGCATATGAGCTGAGGGAGTTAAGAGGACTAGAGGAGCATCGAGGGGCAGAAGGAAGCTCCTGGTGTGGAGCAGAGAAGGGCCGATTCACAGCACCAAAGGAACACGGTTAAAATTCTCCAGCTCTCCAAGTTGGTATTCATCATTGAGAATTAAGAGGCGAGTTCTGAGAACCAACAGCAAAGGGATTTACCATGTGGCTGGTGTTTTGATGGAAAGTAGGATGAAGCAAAATCCACATGAGTTGAGATTGGAAGGTAATGGTGGCACATTCGTACGCCGCCAGTGCTCTAGGATTCATTGAGTGCAGTCCTGGCAGCCTGGAGTACATGACTTGTGTTTTAAGGAGATAAGGTCGACCCAAACAGAAGGCAGCAAACGTTGGTGTCAGTTGAGTGCAATGCAGCTCAATGTGTGAATTTTGGAGCTCGGGCCCCAATCCAGACTGACTTCTTATTTTTCTAGGGCTATCTATCAACTTACCACACAAACTTCATGATTTAAAACAGTGGACATTTATTATCTCACATCTCCTGTGGGTCAGGAGTCTGGAAAGCTTAGATGGTTCCTCTGCTCCAGGGTCTCACCAAGCTGCAATCAGGTATTGCCAGGGCTGTGCTTACCTTGGAGGCTCACCTGGGAAGTGTGTGCTTCCAGGCTTCTGCAGTTGTTGGCCAAGTTCTCCTTGCTATCCAGGGTTCATGACAACTTGCTTCTTCAGAGCCAGCAATGGAGTGGAGGGAAGGGCATTCTACTAGCTTGACGGAGTCTTGTGTCATGTGACATTTGCCATCTTTGCTGTGTTCTGTGGGTTAAGAGCAAGTCCCATGTTCCTCTCACACCAAATGGGAGGTGATTTCACAAAAGCGTGGATATCGGGAGGTGGGGATCCCAGGGCCACTGCGAAGTTTTGTCTGTGAAAACCCCTATATCAGAAGCTACATTTTAACGATTTCCCAGGTAATTGCATTTTAGGCAGCAGTGTCATAGACAGTAGGTGCCAAAGGAGTTTGATTTAGAGGGAGAAGACAGTTCTTCAGGCTTGGCCTAGCCAGGGGCTTGTTTTATGGTCAGCATAGTAAACTGTTGAATAAAGACTTATTCACACCAGGAAATTTTTGTTATTTCTTTATTTTTCCCCTTCACCCCACCTCTAATTAAGTATAATGTTTTTCACTTTTGTGATGCTTTTGGACTCTCTGTGGGAAAGAGTCTATGAGTTCCTAACTTGGGCTTTTTTAAAAAAAGCTGTTCCTTGGCCTCCTGTAATTCCAACACTGTGGGAGACTGAGTCAGGAGGATTGTTTGAGGCCAGGAGTTAGAGACCAACCTGGGCAACATAGTGAGACCTTGTCTTTACAAAAAATAAAAATTCGCCGGGCATGGTAACATATGCTTGTCATCCCAGTTACGCAGGAGGCTGAGTTGGGAGGATTGCCTGAGCCCTGAGGTCGAGGCTTTAGTGAGCCTTGATTGTGCTGGTGTACTCCAGCCTGAGCGACAGAGTGAGACCCTGACTCAAAAAAAAAAAAGTTGTTTCTTTCCCTTTCACTGTTGTTCCATCTTGGTGATGAGGGTTGATGGGAAGTAGTGGACTGGGTATTTCCCTGCCCTTATTGAAGTGGAGCCAACTTGGGAAAGATGCTGAACCATGCTTGCCATCAGTTATCTCGTATGCCAGTTTTGTCATTCCTCTCTTACAGGGGTATTGTGTGATGAGTTAAAGAAGTGGCAGTAAGGTGTGCAACATCCTGTCATGCTGTGCGGACTGCGTTAGTTGTAAATACTGAGTTCTCAGTGTTGCCCCCTTCCCCATACACGTAGGTACCTGATAGTCACAACTGTCTCTTGATTGCATCCTCCTGACCACAGTCCATCAGAGACCAGAGGATGCCTGACCCACACCGGGTCACACAGGCTCCCCATCTTGGGAATTTGGATTTGGGACCAAATGATGACAGTTTAGTCTTTGCTGATCTAACATAAGGAGATTAAAACCCAGGGCAGCTGCAGTGCAGCTGTCTTCTTTTATATAGAAGGAGTAGCAGAGAAAGCTTTTTCCCAAGGACAGAGGTTCAGAACTCAGATCTGCAGGGAGAAGTGAACCATGGAGAGAGGTGGAGAGAGAGGGCTTGCTGCTGGGCTTGTTTGCTTTCCACTTCCTGCTGGCTTTCCTACTCCTGGATACATTTTTCCTTCAAGTTGTATAATATGCAACTGTAAATCTGGATAGTAAGCTCCCTCTTTTTTAAGTAATTTTGAGTTTTTTCTGTTACTTTTGACTAGAGAGCTGAAATGAAGGCCAATAAGTATGGTATTTAAAAAAATTTTCAGTCCCCCACTTACTCATTTATTTCTTCTCCAATGTCTATGTGATATGTTTTTAAGACCAATTATATTGCTTCATTTATTGAACAGTCACTGAGTGTTTTCTTCAGGATACTTTAGGAGATGCCAAAATGAAGAAATGTGATTCTTGTCCTGAAGCAGTTTTTCATCTACTGAAAGAGATGGACATTTAAATTACTATCTTTAATATCAGGCCAAAGAAAGACTTAAGTACTGTATGCTGCACATGTGAGGTAGACTTATCTCATGCTCAGTAACCTTTTAATGACCTTTAATGACCTTTCAGTCATTACAAATTTCATTTTTTACAAAGAACTGAGCCCTTTTTGTCCCCATTTGTTGATGGGGTCCCAGTTTGCTTTTGGACCTGTCGTTTTTGCCTGTGATACTGAGCATTGCACGTGGCCAGGCAGGCAGTCATGTATACCTTTCTTTATTAATGTAGGCAGGGGAAAATCCAACAGTGTAGGCAAACTGGAAGAATAAAACGCAAACTCAGATCATCGATTTTTTTTTTTTGAGTTGGAGTATCACTGTGTTGCCCAGGCTGGAGTGCAGTGGCATGCTCACGGCCACCCCATCGTCGACCTGCTGGATTCTGGCGATCCTTCCACCTTTGCCTTCCAAGTAGCTGGAACTACAGGCGCATGCTACCACACCCGGCTAATTTTTGATTTATTGTAGAGATGAAGTCTCGCCAAGTTGCCTGGGCTGGTCTCGAACCTGCGGGCTCAGGCAATCCACTTGCCTTGGCCTCCTAAAGTGCTGGGATTACAGGCTAACCACGGAGCCTGGCTGATTTTTTTTTTTTAACTTGCTCAGTTTGAAGTTATTTGATCTCTTAGGGTGACGAAGCCACCCTTACCTATGGGTGATTTCAACAGTTCCATGTTTAAGGCAGGTTTTAGAGGTTTTGGGTTTCCTATAGCTTGTGTCATGTATACAAAGGTATTTATACACCTTGTGTTATGTGATAACAAGGATACTTATATTGCTGCATTGCATAATCGAAAGGGTGTCTGATATAAGAGTTCTGTTTCCCAAAGTTTGCATTACATAATGAAATGGTGCTTAAATTAGATGGAAGCCAGTGAAATTATAGTCAAACTGCGTAAGGCTCGTTTTAGAACCACATTTTCTGAACACGGAGGTTATGTAGGTTGCGCGTTGTACTGGCTCCTGCTGCTCTTCAAAATGACCCAGTTCAGAATGACATTCAACTTAGAGAGTGCTGATTGAAATGGGCATTGGTGGAGAATCCCTTGGGAATTTATGGAGCAATTAAAAAACCTAGGAATCTCATTCTTTTTAATAATAGAAAATATCTGCAGCTCGAAAGAATTTTAGAGGAGTATGTGACGATTTTATCTTACTAAGGAAATTGTGGGAAATACTTATTTTTTTGAAGGAAAAAAGGAAACAATCTCATTTTGAAAATATTATTAGGTAAAGTAATAGAATTAACAGAGCAACCCAAGGATGAGATAAATGTGTTTCTCTGTGAGAGTTCTTCTAGAGATTTATCCTCAAATTATTCTAGCAATGTCATAACACAGTTTAACTAATAGTACTTACTCAGGCATTCTGTCCCACCTTCTTTCCTCCCCTTAGAGAAGTTGCATGTGCTTTCCCATGGCACTCTCTGTCTTGTCTTCACATCACTTTGGTCATTCGGTAACTGTGGAGGTATGAGTGTGTCATTTTGGTCGTTTGGTAACTATGTGAGTACATGCACGTGTGTAGACATTTGTCAGTTTCTTCTCTGCTAGATTTTAAGCTTATTGAAAGTGAGAACCTCGTGATTACCTTATTACCATGTGTTCAGTACCTAGTGCTGTTCTTGGACATAATAGGCCCTCAAAACTATTGAATGAATTAGAATTTATTATTTATTCACATAACCTGCATCCTACAAGCATTAAAAAGATATGCCTGAAATATTTATAGCTAACATTATTTTTAAAGGCTCTTAGAGTATCGTATATTTGACTTGAGCACTATGAGTACAGTCGGTAAGTAGTCTGTTAAAAATGTGATAGTTTTGACTCATATTTCTTATATTCTCAGGGAGAAGCTAACCTGAAGGAGAGAAGAGGGATCAGTAGGTGGGACATTTTTATTTTTAGATTGTGAGTTGGCAAATAACTGTCGGCATTCTCTGGGGACAAAGCTTCTAGTCACTAGGTTGGCCAGCGTATAGAAAATGCTAGGGGTGGTCCCAAAGCTCCAGACTGTCGTCAATGGTGGCAGCAGGTTCAGTGAAGAATCAGTGGTGTTTTCCTGAGGCCAGTGCTCAGGAAAGGGAGAGATGCTGTCATGGTACCCTTTGTGGGAGGGTGTGTGCTCCCTGGACTGCAGTGATGGTCTCAGGGAGAGGAACTTGGAAGGCTGTGAGCTGGGCAGCCATGGAGACTGCAGGGCATGGGAGACATTGGTAAGGAGTTGCCCTTCGAAGGGAGGACAGTATTGGAGACTGGGAGTCTGAGGAGGGAGACGCCCAGCATCTCTCTCCTGGAGAGGCTTCTGTGTTCTGGAAATGATGCTGTTGGTGCAGAGCTCATGCTGGCAAGCTTGCCTGCAGAGCAGTAGAAGTGTGAGGGACTTGGCCCTGGCTCATTCCATGCTCACCTTGAGGGATGATGTGTGGAACTGTCCCAGAAGCAGCTCTGTGTCTTATGCCTGCAGATGACTCTCAGTCTGTCAAGGAAAGAGCAAGCATTTTCTTATAAATATAAACGGAAGAGTTAAAAACTTATTGTTTAGAAACCAAGCTGATAAGCATATTACATTGTCTGAGGCCCCAGAAATAAGCAGATTAATTACATGCAAATAACTGCTGCTCATGAAGTGTGGGATAATAATAGTATCTGTTTGGATGTTTACGGAAAATTTATTTACATGACCCATTTTTCGCTAATTTTCCTATGTAAAATGATAAATATTGGTTCCTTTTGCTTTTCTTTCAGAAATACTTCATTGAAATGATAAAAACTTTTACCCGTATTGCTATCTTTGCCTTGCCAATGGCCATTTTCAAGACAGTATTTGTGAACACATGGTGAAGAAGGAGCTATTATTTTATGTAGGTTTTTTCCTGCTTTAAACAAATGGTCGTCATCACCAACATCATTATGTAATACAGAGGTTCTTTTGATTGAATATTAGCATTCACTAGTTCAGTCCAAATTGACTTTCTGTTGATCTTTTTCATGAATATCTTTTGATGTCAGTTTCTCACTGAGCATCAGCCAAAACAAGATGTTGAGCAGTTTATATTGACAGTGTGATCCATGGTGTTGGTCTGCCTTTTCCACTAATGAGTAACTGGATTCATTTGGAAAGGATGACTTTGAACTCTGCCTGGTGCTCCACACACTCTGAAGGAGCCCTCATGTCCTGCACTACCCTCCTGATGTTCCCATGGTGTATGTTTCCTGAGGTATGTCAGAGGTGATCAGATGAGTTATTATTATTTTTTGGAGTAATCGGTTCTTGTAGGTCATTGACATGGATTGTATGTCAGATGCCTCATCAACTAGGGAACATTTTTAGTTGGGGTAAGGAACATTTGTTTTTGTATCCAGTTTTTCATACTGACTTACCCACCCCGGCCTCCCTTGGTTACTGTTTTATTTGTGCAGTCTGAGGCTTTCTATATGTGCAGTCTGAGGCTCACCTCTATACATTTTTGCCAATAACCCTGACATTTCAACAGGACAACTTTGAAAAGATGATCTTATGGAATACCAAGCTCCAGAATTAATTATCTGTTCTTCACAAAACATGAAATAGAATGGAAATGGATTTTTGTTTTAACTTTTGGTAGAGCAGGATTTTGACATCTAGTGAAAAAAGGAGAGTGAGCATTCTGTATCTTGGAGTGGTTTGTGGCAGCTGCTCTCCAGCCTCATTTTGCCGTCCAGTGGTTACTGGGCCATCGGGGTGCTGGGAAATGCAGAGCAGGTGTAGGAAGGTTGAACCAGGAAGCTCTGAAATTAACACTCTGCCTGTGGGAGCCCTCTTTGCCAGTGTTCTCCATTGATTGCCATGGCAGAGATTAGAGTTTGGGAGGCCAATCTTTTCTTCTTATGTTTCTGGGGGGTGGGGCTGGGGCACGATGCGCATATACCCTGGAGAGTCACAGTTCCATTGCTCCTCCTTTCAGATCGAGGTCCCAGGTAGAGAAGTGATACGACCTTTCCATAGCCTGATTAACAGGAGGAAAAAAATCAATTGGTAGATTTTGAGGAGAGAATCTATTTCCTCATTACAGAAAAGGATAACTACCTTGTGTTTGCAAATTATTTGCTTTCAGTCTGTGATGCTTTCAAGAGTTTGAGAAATAGGGTATTTAACTTCTCAACTTATGACTGATAGGATCATGGTAAAAGCGCTCCAGCCTAATGGAAGCTTAAAATGCTGCTCTCAGAATTGCTGGATCACACTTGACATTGATTTGTATGTCTATGGATTATTAAACTTCAGCACAGAGAATGTCCTGATTTAAAATTTTCCAATTTCATTCACTTGGTCTGATGTGAAAGCAGCCATCCTTTCTGTTGTCTTGTGTAATAGAATGTAAATTTTTCAGCCACAGTAAAGTTTCTGGTCAAGGCCAACCAAACTGAGCTTTAAGGATTTCTTTCTTCCTTGTGCCTTGCAATCAGAGAATTACTAACATTTCACCCCTGACTTTGTTCTCTATGGACATCTAAATGCCATTTGTTATTCCAGCAGCCATAGGCACTTGCTACCAGTTGGAGCACTTGCCTCAGCGTGCTCAGGAAGAAGCAATCTCAGGACAAATGGTAATCACTCTTTGCTAATATTTTATTATATTTATTGTGCAATCCCTTGTATAGTTCTCTTAAAAATCCCTGGGGCTTATATAGCTTTGGCTAGTTATGCACAAGCTTAATGTTCAGAAATTTGCTGTTGTAGAATTTATAAATCAGGAAACTGATTATTGAATCAGTTGTGGCTTGAAGACCTGTTTAGCATAATTTTCAGATTCCTTTGGTTATATTCTATGTCAGTATGTTTTCTTGTTATACCACTTGCTGTTTATTCCACAAACATTTAGTGGCACTTATTGTATATATTAAGTTTTGAACCAGGTTATATCAGGACCTAAAGTTAATTTTGGAAAAGTTGCTTACCATATCATCACTTTTCTTAATTTTATCTTCCCCTTTTTTCTGATCAAAAGTTACCTTATAAGTATTATGCAGATATGTGTTTCTAAAAACCTTAATTTGTAATGAGTCAAAATTGATGAAATGGGGATTGTAGAAATATTGATGTCTTGGAAAGGCTGAAGGGGCAGGGAGAGCATTAAGCCAGAGAGGCATGACGAAAATAGGAACTGAGCTGATGAACAGTTTGGGTTGGAAGAACCATGATGAAGGGGAAGTAGGGAGGGTATTGACTTAGTAAGTGAAAGGGTACTGAATCAATCAGGTCCTGGATTAGAGAAAGAATTAATGGAAACATGGCTTTTCATATTTTGTTTGGGTCAATTTTAATGATGTTTGCTTTGGACCTAAAATAATAAACCAAGTATAAAACTACTTTGAAATAATAATCTGGGCTTTATTTTATTTTATTTTATTTTAATTTTTTTGAGTTGGAGTCTCACTCTGTCACCCAGACTGGAGTGCAGTGGCCGCTCCCAGCCACCGCAGCCTTGACCTGCTGGAGCTCCGGTGATCCTTCCGCCTCAGCCTTCCAAGTAGCTGGAATTACAGGCACGCACTACCACGCCCGGCTAATTTTTTTGATTTATTGTAGAGATGAGGTCTCACCAAATTGCCCAGGCGAATCTCGAACCTGCAGGCTCAGGCAGTCCAGTCACCTCAGCCTCCCAAGGCGCGGGATTACAGGCTGAGCCACCAAGCCTGGCTTCTGAGCATTATTTTAAACAATTCACTAGACAGGCATCTGTTTTCCATTTCCATATGCTATTTTCTAACTTTTGCTAAGTTTATTGATTCTATTGCGTATTAGGATCAGTGTTTTTTCATAATTTTAAATTTTTTTTAGTTTAAAATATTGAGATATAATTTCCATACAATAAAATTCACCATTAAAAAGGATATAGGATATAATTCATTTGTTTTGAGTGTGTTCACAAGTGGTGCAGCCATCACTGTGTCTAATTCCGGAACATGATCATCACTCCAGAAAGAAAACTAGTCACTGGCAATCACTGCCCTTTACCAGTCATTGCATTTTCCTCACTGTCCAGCCTTTGGCAACCATCAGTCTACTTTCCGTCTCCATGCATTTATCTGTGTTGGGCATTTCATGTGAATGGAATCATATGCCATGTGAGCTTTGTGACTGGCTCCTTCCTCTTAGCATGTTTTCAAGGTTCTTCCAGGAATGAATATATAGTATGCATCAGTACTCAATTTCTTTTTATTGTTTAATAATATTCCATTGTGTGGACATTTTGTTTATCCATTCATTCATCCATCCATTTATCCATTAGTGGATGCTTGCGTGGCTTCCAATTCTGGCTTTTTTGAAAAATGCTGCTATGAAAATGTGGATACAAGTTTTTCTGTGAATATTTGTTCACAATTTTTATATACCTAGCAGTGGAATTGTTGGGTCAGATGAGAACTCTTTTGGTTTTCTGAAGAACTTCCAAACTGTTTTCCAAATTGGCTATACCGTTTTACATTCCCACCATATACTGGGCATATTATTTGAAATGCAACAGATACACTGTTGAAAAATACGCCTACCCTTTCCTGCCTTCTGGTCATAATGTGTCCTTGAATGAGTTATTGTTTGAAACTGAAAAGTCATAAAATTTTACAGATGCAGGGATTCCAGTGGATCTGTCTTCCTACTGGAATGGAAGGTCCGTGAGGCAGGGCGCCCTGACCACTTTGTTCATTCTGTATCCACTCCACCTAGATCAGTGCTATGAATTGTAAATGCTTTTTGAGTGAGTGAATCTAATCAAAACCCTCTGTTTTGTTATGCGAAAAACGATGCCCAGAGAGGTTAAGTTACTTCCTGAAGGTCACACAGAGACTTAATGACAGAATAAGGGCTAGACTCCCGGTCCTGATTTCTTCGCCTAGCTTTTATCATTCACAGTCATCTTGAATTCATTATTCTTCATGAGCTGGTCTGCTGTCTACTGGATACAGGATTTTCTGACGATTTTGTAGCTCTGCTTTGGGTGTTTATTAACACTTAATGAGTGTTTTTGTTCTTGTGAAGTCATTTACATGTTTACTGCTTAGGCCAGCATTCAGAAAAGGAGAAAAACATTTAAATAACTGCATTTTACCTAGGGAAGATAAATTACAGTTGCCCATCAATAAATAGATAGCTTTCATTGCTGCCAAGATTATTAGATTGTGGGAGACAATAAATTTGTGCCCTCCCTTGTGAGTCACTTGCCTTAAAAAATTCACAGCTAATTATCTGAAAGTGAGACAAGTTAATGCAGATTTGCCCTCTACTAGTATTTTCTGTTTTCCTAATCACCCTTGTGAATGGAGGAATCTATTTTATCAGTCTTTACTCCTTACTCTGCTCTTCCAGAGTATGATACTTATAAGTTAAATGTAGCATAGTATAGGTAAGCATAGATTCCCCCACCCTAGAGGCGGGGTTCTTGGAGCCACATTTGCATGTTAAGTGGGGCTGTGTGCCCTGAAGGATAGGTTTATAGACTGGGTCCTAATGAAGGTTGAGAGTAGCTGTGCAAAGCCATAGGCTGCAGATAGATGTCTTGGGCCTTTGAATGCAGCGAGCATATGTTTCACTTCCTTTTGACAAAGCTTCGTTTTATTAGGCTTTGTGGGAAACAGTTCAGTTACCTTAGCTCATTCCAGGAAGCATACTATTAAGACATTACTTGAAGGTGCTGAGCTTCCCCCCTTCTTATAACTTCTGACCAACGAATTGATACCTGGTATTTAAAGAAACAGGTTTTCCCTGGATTCTGGTATTTTTTCCAGATCTTTGGGACATAGCCTCGGGAGGATCACAGGCCTATCATGATCAGCACTATGCTTCCGGTCAACTCTTTCTCTTTCCTGTTGTGAGCCGAGAGTGGAGAATGTCAAAGAGCCCTTCTTTTCTTCATAGTAAGACATCAACACACTTCCAGGGAGTCAGCATGGGCAGTCAGGAAGAAACTTAGGCTTTTGTTTAGAAGGGTTATGCTCAAATTCTGTCTCTACTACTGACCAGTTGTGTAATCTTGCTTAAATCACTGACCTTTACCAAGGGGCACCGGACTTGTTTGTGAAATGTGGGTAATAATAGTTCCCATTTCTTAACATAGCTTTATATTAGGTGAGATTAGGTGTGGGCCACATAGTAGGCATTTAATAGTTGAAGTGAGATATGAACTTGGAATTCATTAGATCTGTTTAGTAAGTGTTGTCAAATAGATGTATAAATTATAAACATATTTTCATAATATACACATCCCCCCATTTTTGCCTGCACCCCATATCTTGTTTCCAGTAGGATTTAACTGGTTTTGTGGTTGATAAGTTAACTCTTAAGTATATGTGGATAGTCAGAGGCTTTTTTTTTTTTTTTTTTTTTGAGTTGGAGTCTCACTCTGTCACCCAGACTGGAGTGCAGTGGCCGCTCCCGGCCACCGCAGCCTCGACCTGCTGGGCTCCGGCGATCCTTCCGCCTCAGCCTTCCGAGTAGCCGGAATTACAGGCATGCGCTACCACGCCCAGCTGATTTTTTGATTTATTGTAGAGATGAGGTCTCGCTGCCCAGGCGGGTCTCGAACCCGCGGGCTCAGGCAATCCACTCACCTCAGCCTCCCAAAGGCACGGGATTACAGGCTGAGCCACCGAGCCCGGCCCAGTCAGAGGCTTTTAAAGTTTTCTTTTTACTCTAAAGATTTGTTAATAGCTGCGATAAATCTGTTTGTCAAGTGCTTTCCACTGTCTTTCAGCTCTGCTAATGCCACCACTATTGCTTACATTATCCAAGTTGGAAGCCTCCACACGATCGCTCTTACTTTCTCTTTTCTTTGTATTTCTGCTGCCTAGCAGGCTGTTTGTTTGTGAAGCTAATACTGCATGACATATTGTTGATGCTGACTTAAGGTAGATAATTTAGGAAGTCCATGGACTTGAAACATTAGGATATACTAAGCAGTACTGTGTAGCGGTAATGTATTAACCTTTACTTGTTTGTCAACAGATTACTGAAACACTAATAAACCTTCTAATCATGTCCATTTGTACTCAGAAATACAATGTAATCTAATGGTCCTATAGATGACAAGTGTATAGAACTGGGTCTCTTTCACTTAAGATGTAGTGTAGAGATCTTGCTATTCCATTAGCAGCAGGATACCAGATGTGGTAAACAAATAACCTCTAGCAGCCTGCATCGAAGAATGTAGTAGGTTGGATTATTGTTTAGCAAGTAGTCATTCCCTAACTCCTCTCACCACCATCACACCCACCCCGCCATGACATTGGAGCAGTATTGATATTAGCCTTGGTCACATGACTAGCCATGACCAGTGGAACATTAGCAAATGTGCAGCTCGCAAAGGCTTGAAATATGCTTGTGTTGTTGGACTTGGTCTTTGCGCTCTGTTTCCCATGGGAGCGGCCGTGCTTCTTGAAGCTGCTCATCCAAGGAAACTTGGGTCCAAGCCCAGCTGAGCCCAAGCTGTAGCTGGATCACAAGTAACCAGCGTGTATGTGAGCAAGAAAAGTGTATACTGCCGAGTTTTGAGATGGTTTGTTAGCATTGTGGCAGTAGCTAGCAAATACAAAGGGCTGCTGATTTCTTTTGAAGATAAGGACGCTGAATTAGGGGCTTTAGATTTCAGTGTAGAATCAAGAACCTGATTGTTCCATGCTGCCTATTCTAATGTCAGTTTTGTCTCTGGTCCCTGGCAAAACTGTTAAGGATTGAAAGGTCAGTTAAATGTAATGCTGACGATTCAGATTTGGAAGAAGTGTGCTGGTTGACTCTGCTGTCTCTGCAAACCTGTCTGTACTTGGAACTTGTTGATGGGACGAGATAATGTCCAGTAACTCCTTTATTGTTGGATGAACTAATTGTGTGTCCTTAGTGGTAAAAGGGGCAGTGAATACAAAGATAGTCTCTGTAATTATGGAAAGAGCCTATTAAAATGCCATTTTATCTTAGGATGTAAACATATAAAGGAATCTGGAGGAGGCCAAACACCTCTTTAAAGTAATGACTGTCTTGGGCCTATTCCTTCACTATGCTCCAGCGCCATTAGGTACCAATCCCACTGTGTAGTTTCATTTACAAAACTGATTAGCCAGGGAGGCTGTGTGCTGCAGACTTCCCCAAAGCAGAGGTTTCAAAAACCTGCCCAATGTTAAAACTGGTTACCCTCAGCAGTACTTTTATTTATTTTCCCCTCTATGGGGGAAAATAAAAGATTGTTTATTTCAAAGTGTATTGGAATCCATTCTTCAAAAGAGAAACTGGAAAAAGGATATTGTGTAAAAGCCCACAAGGTTTTCGGTATTTCCTTCTTCTGCCCATGATAGACACTATCCTTCCCTTTGCTCTGAGCTCCCCCCTCTGGCATTCATGGTGTATCTCTCTTTCTATTATTACATAATTCAAAGCTCCCCCTCCAAGTCACTTTGCAAACCCTCTAGACTGTTAAGTGATGGTGGGGGCTGCTTTTATTTCCTAGAGTTTGGTGTGGGAGTGGATTGAGGAATGCAGAGGATCTGCCTGCTACGTTTATTAACTTTTAATTCAGTACAGAAAAAAATTGGAAACCATTACTGTACATCATTGATGTGACTTCAGAGATACTTTGAGCTTGTTTAACCATTATTTTAAGGCTTGTGTGTCAGGACTGAAATGAGATCTTTTTCACAGACCTCAGGATTGTGCTGCCATAATAGACAAATCCATATGGCTCTTTGTTTTTATAATTAAAGCTTTATTCCTACTCTTTTTTGTTTTAAGTGGCCATCTTTGTTCTGACAGAGATTACTTTATTGTAATAAACTCCTAATTGTTGTGTCACGTTTTCTTTAAAGAGAAGATTGGTAATGCCCAATGCATTTAGCACTGTCTAGGAACCTGATTTTCAATGTAGCTTAATTTTCCAGAAAACAAAATCTCTCCTCTTTAAGCACCAAAGGTTGTATTGCATCATTTCTAGTGGAAATTTTATAAAAAATATTTCTGAAGTTTGATCCTTTTGTCCGTAATATACAGAGCACATTCAGACTGTTCTTGGTGAGGAAAGGGCCTTCGTTTGAACCTGGGTAGCCGGTGCTTCGGCAGAATTTCCCACACTCCCCTCTGCTGTGATATGTCAGAGGTCACCTTGTCACATGTAGAGGATGGGCAGTGTCCACCACCCTGGGCCAGCCCCACATTCCTCTTTATCTTACTTGTCTGCTTTTTTGTGCAATTTGGCTATAGGTTTTTGTAGGTAGCTGTTGATTGTGTCTGTCTCAGACAAACTCCTCTTGCCTTTTAATTTGCTCAACTGTTGTGGCGTAAGCTGTAGAGGCAGAGAACCAAGGTGGTTAGAATTGTGTGGAGAATGAATAACCAGAGACATGCACTCTGACTTCTAGCATCTGAATCTTAACTATGGATTGTGTGACGTCAGGAAATTTATTCCTTAGAAAGATCCCTTTTTTTCTGTATTTTCTCTTTAGTTTCTACTGTTCTCAGTGGTCCAGGCTGCCAGATAAATTTGGCATCATTCTGCTAACAATGGCAGCTAAATGATACCTAAAACACCTTTACCCGTAGAATTGTCTCTCCTAGCCCCACCCATCTGGGTTTGTATCATTTAAGTTTTCGATATTTCATGAACACCCATTTCTGGGAAAAATATTCCATTATCTAGTAATTTGTTAATTTCCAGAAGTGTCTGGATTAGGTATAAAGTTTCTGCCATTTTTTCTTTTACCTGGATTGTGTTGAATGGATACATGAATGAATAAACATGCTTCTTTTGACCCTGAAGCAAGTAGTTTCTTCTTTCTTTCTTTTGGTTAAATATTTGGTTAGATTTTTTTCTCTTAATTTGTTTTTGTAGGTCTTTTATTTCTTAGAGCAGTATAAGAAAGGGTAGGGTTAGGGCGTTTGGATTATATCAGTTTTATTTTTTTTAAAGGAGGATGGAATTTATTTATGTCAGGAGACTTGTGCTCATGGATCAGCTTGGTTGTTTTTG
The DNA here is from genome assembly GCA_027257055.1 of Cephalopachus bancanus. NCBI lineage: Eukaryota > Metazoa > Chordata > Mammalia > Primates > Tarsiidae > Cephalopachus > Cephalopachus bancanus. The sequence goes on from JAPVLO010000232.1 coordinate 3,706,096, forward strand.
AAAGATTTTTTTTCTTGGTGTCCATACAAACTGACTGGCTACAAGCTCATCCAACCCAGAATGGTTTGGGCCTTCCCTGTACTGTTTCCACTTGGATGTCTGTACCTGCCTGTTTCTCTACCCTGAGCTCTGCCGTCTCACTGACAAGACCTGGAGTCTGACTCTAACTGTCCTTTTTGGGCCAGAGCTATTATTACTCACATAAATGATATTATTCTTTTGGGATTAACTTTTTCCTTTCTTCTTCACTTGGCATCAAGACTAATAAATGATGACATCAACTTCTTTCCGGTGATCAGGCCCAATACTTGTTTCCCCTTTCTCTTCTTTGTTTCCCTTTTCTGGTGAGGCAGTATGACTGCCAGTCAACTCCCCCCCCCAAAAAAAGTCTAGCATCATTTGTATGTTCCAGATTGTCTGTTGATATAATCCTTCTTTACTAAGACCTTAGAGTTAGAGGACAGTTTGGGGGACCTGATAAATATGACTGTCTTGTGAAATCATCAGCCTCTGTGAATGTCATATACCTTTCCTGTATGTGAGTCAGTGGTTTTCAACTTGATTTAATCAGTGTGTAGTTATTAATGGGCAGTACATGGAATGTACTGTGTTCTGTTCAAAAAAGAATCGAAAAATGAAGTCTTTGCACAGCCTCCCTTTAGGAAATGCTTGTAGGAAATACAGCATTTTGTCTGTTTTCTTTGTTTATAATTACTTGGGATCTGCTTATGGTCTTTTCCCATTAGGTTGAAGTTAGTTTCCTGGAAGCACATGCCTCTATGTAAATGTGCCTGTCTGCCCTGTTTATATATTGAGGATGAATTATTAAAAATGTGTTTGGGTGTTTGACTGTGGGTGGGTTGTATTGGAGTATGTGAGGATCTTGAGAGCTTCCATAATTAAGCTACATAATGATCACAATAAAGGTGTTTTTTTAGGGTTTCTGCTTATTTTTAATTTTCCTTTAAACTTTGCATGTTATCCAAATGTATTAGACGATTTCTTTTCAAAGAAAGTACGAAAAATATTTGCCCAGATTTATAGCATATATTGTACTTTTTTGCTTTTATTTTATAGTTCATCAAATCTTCTGCCTTTGTTACTAGAGTTTTTAGATTTTTATTCTGATTATAGTTTATGATTTAATTACCCACCAGATGTTCAAGTATTTTGCCTTTTACTGTTGTTTATGAGGGAAGAAAATGGACTATAAACTCCTTTGTGGTACAGTTTTCTGCTCAGAGGAAATGGAAAAGTTTGGTGGCATTCACTTTCCAGCTCCATGTCTTTTGTTCATGTTCAGTTACCTGGCAATCGCCACTTGCTCTGTGTGGGGGGCCAGCCCCTGCAGAGAGATTTAGGAGGTCCCTTGAAAGGTGTGGCAGCATCGGCAATTATTCTGGAGAAATAAAGAGAAAGAAAGAGAATGGGGGAGAGAGAAAGAGACTGGACTCTGTCTAGTGCAGAAGCCGACTCTGTAGTAGGGATAGGTATTAAAAGAAAGAAAGATGGAGGGATAGGTATAAAGAAGAAGAAAGAGAAAGAAAGTGGACAACTGTTCAGTGAATTGAGCAGAAGTCGTTTTATTGGAAGTTACAGTGGATATTTATCTCCAAATTTTACACAGTCTCACAAGTCTTTCACGTGAGCACAAAGCCAGGTGCAGGAGGGGCGTCCCTCACCCACCAGATGTTTTCTCAGGTACGAGGAAGGGTAAACCCCAAAATTGTCTTGTTGTTCTCTTTGCTAGTTAATGTTCCTCAAAAGCAAGGTAACAATCCCTACTAGCATCATGATGTTCTGATAATCAATAACTTCTACAGCTCATGCGCACACAACACCCATGATGACTAACTTAAATTTTATTACCTTTCTATTCTATGCTAGTACTACTTATACAATGCTATGGAAGCTTAAGCCAACTCCTAAAGAATGTGGCCCAGTCCAAAGATCATGCTGGGCTCTACAGGATGTGGCCCAGTCTAAAGTACACGCTGGGCCCTCAGGAATGTGGCCCAGCCCAAGGTTTGTGCTGGGCCATTTCTGGTAGCTCTAGATAATCATCTGTACCATCTAAAGCTGAAAACAGCTCTCCATAAGTATATACTAATTCTACAAATATACTTTTAAATCTTATAAAGAAACTTGTACCGTATAAAAGGCTCCCAAATGTGACCTGAATTTGAATTATATCTAATACCTAAGCCGAAACCGCAGTTTATGGGAAACAGGAACAATGAGTTTCTAGAGTGAGCCATGCCTGTCACAGTCACAAGAGCCTTCAGCTTAGATCAGCAGAGTTCCTTTAGGTTACTTGCGCTACATGGTAAAAGGAGGAGGAAAGTGGGGTCAACGGCTCCCGAACACATCCTAGTGGTCTCGGGGTCCACGGCCCTCCCTGGTCCCTAATGCTCAGTGAGCCTCCGTGGCCGGCTCCCAACAGCTCTGAACTCTGAGCTGATGGGTGGTGAAGAATGCCTCTGGCCTCAGGGAGCTCACACAGTCTGGATGGAAGACAAATGCCACTGGCTTCACACCAACATTTTCCACCATCTCGCCTTGGAACTGTTTTAAGATTTGTGGAATCTTTCCTTATCTCAGCTTTCTCTCCACTTCAGCTCTTGTGTTTCCCTGTCCTCTTGTGCCGCTTCCCTCATGATTGCAACTTCTCAAGTGTGGGAGTGAGCTCCCTGGAGAGGCCCGTTCCCGCCATCCTGGACTCCTGATCCCTGGGAGTTCAGTATTGTCAAGTGTTCCCCATCTGCTCTTTGTCAGTCGCTATTTTTGCAAAGTCTTTATCATTCTTTCTAATTATACAAATATATCTTCTTCATTCTTCTTGTCAAAGACAAATTAAAAAGAATTAGTTCAGTTTGTGAGCTAGTTTAGTCTTCATTAATTCCATACTCATTCCATTTTTAGTAGCATTTTTCTTTTCCTAGTTTTTTTTCCCTTCTTGATCATTTTAAAAGCTTGTCTTCTCATGTCTGACTTATTTGAGTAGCATGAATTAATTTGCTACCTCTGACTCTTTTCTGTAAGTTTTAACTGACTGTAATAAAATACTTTTTCACTTTTCTTCATATTTTGTTCAGATTTGTCTTCGTCTGCAGATATTTGAAGAGTCATTTGTGAAACCGCATTAGGTGTTTCTTGTTTCTTATCATTGTCCCCGAGAGGAATTTTAATCCTATGTGTGTTAATTATTTAATTATCCTAATGTTGTCTCATGTGGTACCCTGGCCTCTTGCACTCTGATGGAATTAATCCCTTATCCCAGGGCTCCTCAGAGTTCCTGATTCTTTCATGTCTGTACATTCATATTTAAGTGACTGTTATGTTAGTTTATAACTAACTTCCCCATTTTTCTCTTGTCATTCAGGTTTTGTCTGTTCTTTCTCTACTGTCCTATGTTCCCTAGAGTTATATGTTCATCTTTGACATTTACTCTTTCCTTCCAGTTGCCTCTAGTGCAGGTTGTTGTTGTTTAAAACACGCTGGTTCTTAAACCCAAATGACCAACGAGAATCACCTGGAATATTTGTTAAGAGTCCCAGCCCCAGAAATTTTATTTTAGTTGGTCTGTGAAGAACCTAGATTTCTTCATTTTAAATAGGCAACCCCAAAGTTTTTAATGAGGTGGTCAAATATTGTGTACTGCTATTGCCTGCTGGGTGGTTCACTTGCTGCCAGCCTTACCTTACATACAACAGCTGGATTTTTCATCTTAGAATATTCATAAATTCATGTACACATTGCCTGCAGTCTGTTGGACAGTCAGAATATCACAGTGAGCAAACATGGGCGTTGTCCCAATCTTGCAGTGCTTGTGTGTATTGTTTTTCATGTCTTTGTCTCTAAAGCCTCTTTGGTTACCTCTTGTTTACTGGTGGTAGTGGGTCAGTTCATTAGTATTTTGCTGAGGAGCTAATAGAACAAATGACTCGTACCTGGCAATCAGGAGATTTGATTTTGCTTCTCTGTGTGTGTGTGTGTGTGTGTGTGTGTGTGTGTGTGTGTGTGTGTGTGTGTGTGTGTCTTGTAAAATGAAGGGGTTAGGATTAGATGACTATTGACTACTGTTTCTTTCAGTCTGTTACGGTCTCTGCCTCCAAGGTGTTACAGTTGGTTCAGAAGAAATGTGTTATATTTCATCAATTCTGATAATCATTGCTTACTCATCAGACCCTTCCAATTTCAGAGATGTTAAAATGTGAAATAATGTGCATTATATAACCTACAGAGTATTGCATATGTATTTGTGTGTGTTTGTGTTTGTATTTGTGAGAATAATGATACCACCTATTATTACCTTCTGACTACTTACACATGGTTACCTGGGACCAAAACAACTGTGTTACTGGTCTGACACCTCTGAAAGATTCAGAATTTATTAAGAGACATAAAGTCTGTAACACAGAAGAAGCAGAGATTCGGGGTTGTAGGCTATCAGTCTCTCAGCTCAGATGACTCCCCTGGACCTGCCTTGCTGTGGAATTGTGGAGTATATAAAGATTCTTAACAGTCAAGTCATCTGGGGGCCATAACTCAATGGGTAACTCTTCATCTATCACTCAGCTCCAATAGCACCAAGAAGCATATCAGGTTAGCACAATGCTCTTTGTGGCTTATTGCACTTTATTTTCTATTTTGAGTAAATGTGCTCATTTAAAAGCATTTTAAAAGACAAGTTAAGTGATCCAATGGAAAGTTCACTTACTAGCAACCCCCACCCCCATCCCACAGGGCCACAGAGATCAGCCATTCTCAAGCCTGGGCCTTGCACTGGTTGCCTTAGCTACCTTTCAGACTTTATAGAAGGTGGTGGTCGTACCTGAATACTACACGTGTCTTTTCTCTTCATGGTTTTGCTGGGCCTAACTTCCTGGGAGGGCTTATTAAGGGATTCCGAGGAAAGTGCAGTTCTAGAATCAGCCTTCCTGTGTAGGGCGCTCTCCCTTTGCCATTCTTCCCACTCTGTCTCTACTCCCACTTGCCCACACAGTTTCCTCGTCCTTCCCAGCCCCTGAGCCTTGTAGTCAACCTCTCATGCTACACTTGGTTGTCAGTGTTCATGATGGGACTGCAAGTATCCTAGTCCTACTGGAAGATCTTTAATTTCAAAAGTTGGAATTTCAGCAGCCAGTGGTAAATGCCAAATAACTGATGTAGATAGTAAGGACCAGGGGAGTTACAGGAAAGGAGAGGGCACTGAGTGGTTGAAAGATACTTCAGGATGGGAGAAGTATTTGCAGATGAGTAAGCAGGTATCCAGAAGAAAGGGGCAGGGAAGTACAGGGTGGGGAGGGAGTACACTGGGTGGTCTGGCACAGAAGTTATGTAGGTAAGAGGTATGATGGGAAATCCTGTCCAGGTAGGTTATGCTGGGTCATGGAGGGCCTAGAAACTCCACCTGAAGATTTTCAGTTGTATATTTTATAGAGCAAGGATTTCTAGAATTATGTTTTGGTTTATTTTTTGAGTTGGAGTCTCACTCTGTCGCCCAGACTGGAGTGCAGTGGCTGCTCCCGGCCACTGTAGCCTCGACCTGTGGGCTCTGGCGTTCCTTCCGCCTCAGCCTTCCAAGTAGCTGGAATTACAGGCACGTGCTACCACACCCAGCTAATTTTTTGATTTATTGTAGAGATGAGGTCTCACCAAGTTGCCCAGGCAGGTCTCGAACCTGCAGGCTTAGGCAATCCACTCATCTCAGCCTCCCAAGGCGCGGGATTACAGGCTGAGCCACCGAGCTCGGCTAGAATTATGTTTTTTAAGAAATAAAATTTTTAACAAAGTAAATTTTATCAGATGGACTATTACACAGTCATAAAGAAGGACAAAATTATGAACTTCACAGCAACTTGGATGGTCTTAGAATCTATAATACTGAGTGATATATCACAGAAACAAAGGACTGAGTATCATATGTTCTCACTCATAAGCGGACTTTGAGTAAGTACTGCAATACTATAAGAAAAGGATTGACAGTATCAAGAAACTGCCCGGGGGTGGGGTGAGGTATGGAGGCGGGATTGGCAGTAGTGGGAATCTGCCAGGGGAGGGAGGGGCACACCTCATCACCAAGGGTACCTGCATAATGAACATTTATATACCTAACCTTGAATTGTATCCCACATCTTTAAAATAAAAAATTTAAAAAAACCTTAATGAATAAAAAAGAATAATATTTTAAATTTTTTAATAAAGTAAATTTTGTCAGATTTTGACATGGACATTCTTTCCCTGCTTTTCTCTGGATCTGTATTTAACAATCTCCACTTTCTGTTCCCTTCTTTTCTACACTCCCCCAGCCTCCCATCATGTATCTTCTTTTTCTTAATTTAATTTAATTTTAAAATCTATTTCAATAGCTTTAGAGGGTACAAACAGTTTTTGGTTACATGGCTTCATGTACTCATATAGTGGTAAATAAGGCTGTGCTTTAAGTGTGCCCACCACCTCCACCTATGTACATTGTACCCGATAAGTGATTTTTCATCCCTCTACCCTTTTCTCTTCCCCTACCCTTTTCCCTTCCCTTTCTCTTTCCCCTCCCCCTTCCCCTCTCCATTCTGAGTCTCCAGTGTCTATGACACCATCTCTGTGCCTTTGCAGATTCTTAGTTTAGCTCTTCTTATAGGTGAGAACATGCGGTGTTTGGTTTTCTGTTCCTGAGTTAGTTCCTGATGATGTTCTCCAGTTCCATCCATGTTGGTGCAAAAGACATTATTCTTTTTTAAAAAAAAAAAAAAGAAGAAGAAGATACATATAGATATCTATATATATCTTCTTCTTCTTTTTTTTTTTTTTAGTTGGAGTCTCACTCTGTCACCCAGACTGGAGTGCAGTGGCCGCTCCCGGCTACCACAGCCTTGACCTGCTATGTTGCGGCGATCCTTCCGCCTCAGCCTTCCAAGTAGCTGGAACTACAGGCGTGTGGTACCACGCCCGGCTAATTTTTGATTTTTATTGTAGAGATGAGGTCTCACCAAGTTGCCCAGGCAGGTCTCGAACCCGCGGGCTCAGGCAATCCACTTACCTCAGCCTCCCAAAGGCGCGGGATTGCAGGCTGAGCCACCGAGCCCGGCTATATATATCTTCTTAAAACAGCCTTCACATTGGTTTTCCTGCCAGAAATTTCTTAATTCACACCAAATCCTCCCTAGTAATCCATTCATTACACTGTAGCGGAGTAATTTCTTTTGTAGAAACAAGCAGTTTGGATCATGTTCTCCCAAGAGATCCTGTTCCTTAACCCACATACTTCTTGCTGATTTGTGAACATGCTCTGCTTTTTCTCAAGTCTGTGCCAACAATGCTCCTTTCCCTATGCTTTGTCAAGCAAACCAGTCCTCATTCTTAAAGACCTGGCTTAAAAATTGGCCCGCCTATGGTACCTCCTCTGATGCTCCTGGATCTCTCAATCCTTGCTTTCTCAATTCCCCAGGATTTATTTGTCTAGGCAAGATGTGTCAAGACGTCTTCAGAGTTATATATATGCATACATAACTAAAAGACTATGGATGTGAACATTCTACATATACATACACACATAATTTTCCTACTTTTAATAATGCATATAAATAACAAACATATTATGTAAGTCATATAAATTACATACATCTCAATGAAATTGATATCTTTTTAAAAGTTCTTAGCTTAATACAGTTTTTCTTGCGGCCTCATTGTTTAAAAAACTATCCTTCTGATGTACTTTTGCATGTGGAGAATGTTACCTGTCTAGCATTATTTGAAGAGGCATTTATCATTTTCTCTAAGATCAGTCATGGAGATGTCAAGAGATATGGCTTGCTGATGTTACAGTGGGACTAATTTTGACTAACACTTTGTGTGTGTTATATGTGTGTCTGTGTGTGTGCGCATTTGTGTGCACGTATACAAACACAGGATCCCGATCCCTACTGATGGATGTTCCTGGGATGGGTGCCCTCAAGCAGAGTAGAGGGCAGGGTGGTACCACCAGCCAAGTTCTCTTCTGGTGAATAATCTTGGAACACTGTGAAGTGAAGTTCTAACCACATGGGCTTTCAGAGTTACTGATTACTAAGGATCGACCCTCTGAACAAGGCTTGCTATCAGCAATGGCGAATCACTGGAGTTTTTTTATTGGTTTAGTTTTTTGTGTGTTTTGCATGTGTGTTAATGTCTGATTTTTAAAAAAAAATTACCTGGAGCCGGGCTCGGTGGCTCAGCCTGTAATCCCACGCCTTCGGGAGGCTGAGGTGAGTGGATTGCCTGAGCCCACGGGTTCGAGACCCACCTGGGCAGCAAGACCTCATCTCTACAATAAATCAAAAAATCAGCCGGGCGTGATAGCGCATGCCTGTAATTCCGGCTACTTGGAAGGCTGAGGCGGAAGGATCTCCGGAGCCCAGCAGGCGAGGCTGCGGTGGCCGGGAGCGGCCACTGCACTCCAGTCTGGGTGACAGAGTGAGACTCCAACTGAAAAAAAAAAAAAGGAAGTCTAGCACAAGATGAAGAGGCCCAGAATTAGGACAGTGAGAATGACAAGACAGTGGATAGTTAGTGGAGAGGATGATTCAAGGGAGAATTTATTCATTTAGAAACATTTACTTGACATATCACTTCTGCACTAGACTGCAGTCCAGTCTCTCTCTCTCTCTCTCTCTCTCTCTCTCTTTCTTCTTTCCCCCAATCGCCAAAAAAAAAAGAAACATCTACTGCCATTTATTATACCATGGAGACTGGAAGTTGAAAAGCTGAGCTCTGCTGGTGGTCATCTGACATGCTGCTCAATGATGGAGCAGGGCAGAAGGGCCCTGGAAACAGGAAGTCACTGCTCAGTCTAATGGGGGTGGGGGGATGGACTGAGGGTGGGCCTGAGTCTTTCTATAAGCCAAAGGAAACAAGAAGTGCCCGCTCAGTCAGGGGGCAGGGGGTGGACTCAAGGTGGGCCTGGGCCTATTTATAGCCAAAGGAAAATATCTCATAGAGAAGGAGGGGTTTATTTATGATCTAGGAGGAGAGAGGGAGTAGGTAATAAAGTGAAACAGAGGATGTTGGAGTAGGTCTGTTTTGACTACAAGATGAGGCATTTGAAGGACTTCAGATGTCCAACAAAAAAGATTTGCTGGATAGTGAAGAGAAGAATACATCAGAGATGCACAATTTATCAGTTTTGTGTGGCTCAAAGAGTGGCGGTATCATTTGGGATAAAGAAAAGATGAGTTTGTTTTGAACACATTTGAGCTTGAGACCGTGGGGTTCAGTAGGAGGCCTGCTCTGAAGGCTGAAAAGGTTGGCCCGTGAAGGATGCGGGTGTATAGGCTTGTTGATTAAAGAGGATGTAGCAGTAATGTCATTGATGATGCAGAGGACTGCAGGACTTTGGGGTTTGTGAAGTGGTGGAATGAGAAGCCCAGGCCCCCACTTCAGGGTGTGATATTTAAGACATTTCTTTCCCCTGCATGTGGTACCATAGCCACCTCGTCCTCACATCTTCTGTAGGTGACACATTTATCCAGACTCTCAAGTGTGGGCGTGGTGGTGGAGGCTAGACCTGGCACGTGGAACATAACCAGTGTTAGGAGCAGAGCTGTACTTCTCAGCTGAGGATGGGTTTTCAGGAGACCTGGCAGGGAGCCCTAGGACGAAGGGTACCAGCCTCCTGGTGAGGATCTCATGGGCAGAGCAGACCATTGGCCAGTCTGTGCTCTCCACCAGAGCGGCGCAGGACAGCCCTGGGTGGGACAGAAGCCAGCCTGGAAGTCTGTGAAATGCATTACTGTCTTCTCTGAGTTCATTGCCACTTCATTCTGGTGGTGAGAACTCAAATACTGAAAACTCCACTGTAGTCTTTCCTATGGTCGAACACCAGGAGCAGGATCCAGCAGGTGCTCTGGGCTCTGCCACTTTGCAGATGCAGTTGCCTGCCTGTTGGCTTGACCTCTCAGGGGGCATCAGCGGGGGAGGGCATGGCCTTTAGCAAAGACTCCCCATTTTCCTGACTGTGATGAGGGGCCAGAACCAACTACACTCCCAGTGATCCCTGAGCTTCATCCTTAGCTCTCAAACTTAGATTTTCAGAATGGTTGGCTAGAAAATGCATCCCCCCGCCCAAGGGGGATGTGGTGGGCAGGTGAGGTGTTGTCTTATGTACACATAAACCTCAAAACACACAGGAAGCATCTCCATCAAGAGGATGGTGACAGGTAAGGAAAGCTTGGAGTAGAGCCTAGCCTTTATTTTGCATCATGCCAGGGCCATGGACAAATGAGAGAGCCCAGGAACTATGTGGTTCAGGGGATTATGAGTACTTTCTGTTCTCTTGGCCAGGAGACTTGGGTGTACTGATATCCTGGATGTAATGGTATATACTGAGAATCAGGTCCTCAGAAGAGCGGGTGTGCTTGCTCACTGATTATGGGTGGCCAAGGAGAAGCTGGATTATAAAGTCAGAATGCCTAAACAAAGGAATTCTTAGTCCAAAGGGGCAAGGAAAATTCTGGATCAGAGCCAGCAAATGGACCAAGGAGACCAGAAAAGGAAGTATCAAAGCAGAGGGCAGCAAGTGAACAGGGGATTTCTCCAGGCTCTAATATTCTCCCTGAATCTCTCCTTTCACGTGCTTCCATTTGGACACAAGCTTAGCTCGTTGGACAGTAACATTTATTGAGGAGGATTGGCTTTGTACCAGATGATGTTTTTCTTTTCTTTTCTTTTCTTTTTTTGAATTGTAGTCTTACTCCTTTGCCCAGGCTGGAGTGCAGTGGCATGCATGCTCATGGCCACCCCAGCATCGACCTTCTGGGTTTCAGCCATCCTTCCACCTCAGCCTTCCGAGTAGCCTGGAACTACAGACACACGCTACCACGCCTGTAGTCGGCCGTTTTTATTTTATTTTACTGAAGAGACGAGGTCTCACCAAGTGGCCCTGACTGGTCTCAAACTGGCAGGCTCAGGCAATCCACTCTTCTCGGCCTCCCAAAGTGCTGGGATTGCAGACTGAGCCACCAAGCCCAGCCTCAGATGATGTTTTATGTGTTGGGGCCATAGCAGTGAAGGAAATAGCAGAGTCTTGCACCCCATAGGGAACCTACAGCTTAGGGGGAAGGTGGAAGCAGTAGCTCATATGCACACAACAGTGATTACTTACTGATGAGTTCCCATGAAAAAGAAAAATAGGAGAAACAACTCTGTGGGGTGTGCCTCGTTCCAGAGATGACTCTTTAAACTGGGATGGCCACAAGCCCTCTTTGAACAGATGACATTCAAGTTGAGTCCTTAGTGATGAGCCACATTAAGGGCAGGGGAAGGGAGAAGAGAATGGGGCTTGCGTTTTGACTACTCTGAGTTTGGGGTGCCTGTGGGGCGGAACTCCTCAACTGGCAGGGCAGCGACTGTGCTTCCCTGTGCTCGGACTTCAGTCTGGGCTGAGAGCGTGAGGGGTCTTCCCGACAGAGCATGTTCAAGTCCGAAGGGCTGTTTGGATTGTACTTGCCCAGTTTCTGGAGCTCCTTTGATCATGTCTGTTTGCCTAGAGATTAACTGCATGTGCAATTCTTACTTTAAATAGAAAGATTTGTTTAAAATTAGGCAGAACTTTGGGGCATGAATACAATTTTGTGTGTGCATTTTTTAGTATGTGTTTCTGGACTGTGTGTGCACTGATTGACAAGCTCCCCCGTCATGCACTTGATGGCTGAAAGACAGCAGTTCTCAAATTTTCAACTTAGATTCTGACAAATTGAAATTTTTCTAAACTCATTATAGCATCTACTCAAGTGTGCATATGCAGTCATAGGTTTCTGATCTTCAGATTTATTAAGAGTCTCTGAAACTTCTCTCTTAGTAAATGTTGTTTTGAAAAAGATTGCTGAGACGTGTGTAAAGGACCTTGTAGTTAACACATATCTGAGGTTCCAGAGCTCTGTGAGGTAGGAAGGTGTTGTATTCTTGCCTTTACAGTTGTATAGGTTAAAACTTTGGACTACAAAGTGACTTGCGTGGGGCAACACAACTAAAACTTCTTAGGGCCAGGCTTGGAAGCTAGGACTTTAACTTATATACCAGGACTTTTTCCATTACTTCAGTGGTTCGCAGTCTTGTTTTGGCTACACATTAGATTCATCTTAGGGAGTTAAAATAAAACAAAACAAAACAAAACCAAAAAACGCTATGTCCAGGTCCCACCTCAGTGGCCTGGACAATGATGTGTGTGTGTGTGTGTGTGTGTGTGTGTGTGTGTGTGTGTGTGTGTGTGTGTGTGTGTGTGAGAGAATGCATGTGCCTGTGTGTCTTTGTGTATTTAGAAAAAAACCAAACCAAACAAAAACCAAAAGCTCTCCAGGTGATTCCAGTGTGCAGTGGTAGCTGTGAGTCACATTGCCTTGCCGGGAGCTGGGTTATCAGAGGTATTGTTTCCTTAACTCCAAGAACCAAGCAGTACACTTCTCATGACCTGGGGAAGGAGAGCCTCTCTGCTCTCCCATGAAGTCTTGAACCCTTCCTCCTACTGTGACTTTCTCTCTTGAGAGTTGTGAGTCTGAAGTCATTGCCATTCTTTGTCTGGCATCAGTGTTCTCTCTGCTTTTACATGAGACCAGTGAAGCTGGGCCAACCCTTCCTGCAGCACAATTTATTTATTTTCCCTTAAAAAAAATTTTTTTAAAAATTTTATTTTAAAGATATGGGGGTACAACTCAAGGTTAGGTTTACAAATGGTCACCGTACAGGGAAAGTTTGGACCTCCCTTTGGTCCTCACTTTGCCTGCTTTGAGATCAGGTACCCTTATTAATGTTATGTGTGTCGTCATCCCCCTGTCTCACCCCCCCAACCCCATCCCCACATCCCTTGGCAGTTTTCAGCTACTACCAATCCCTGTCTTCTAGTATTGTGGTAAATGTTCAGGGTCCGCTTATGAGTGAGAACATGTGGTACTCAGTTCTTTGTTCTGTGATAAATCACTGAATATTATAGACTCTAAATTCATTCATGTTGCTGCAAAGCCCATAATTTTTTTTTTTTTTTTAGTCGGAATCTCGCTCTGTCGCCCAGACTAGAGTGCAGTGGCTGCTCCCGGCCACTGCAGCCTCGACTTTCTGGGCTCCGGCGATCCTTCCCGCCTCAGCCTTCCAAGTAGCTGGAACTACAGGCGTGCACTACCATGCCCGGCTAATTTTTTTTTATTTTGTTGTAGAGATGAGGTCTCGCCAAGTTGCCCAGGCGGGTCTCGAACCCCGGGGCTCATGCAATTCACTCACCTCAGCCTCCCAAAGGCGTGGGATTACAGGCTGAGCCACTGAACGCGGCTTTTTTTTTTCTTTATGGCTGCGTAATTTTCCATCATGATGTATGTGTACCACATTTTTTAATCTAGTCCAGTGTCAGTGGGCAGCATGGTTGATTCCATGTTTTTGTGATTGTAAATAGCCTGCAGCACAATTTAATCACTACCCAAAACTGTCCGTACAACTTTTTTTTTTTTTGAGTTGGAGTCTCACTCTGTCACCCAGACTGGAGTTCAGTGGCCGTTTCCAGCCACTACAGCCTCGACCTGCTGGGCTCCGGCGATCCTTCCGCCTCAGGCTTCCGAGTAGCTGGAACTACAGGCGCGCGCTACCATGCCCGGCTAACTTTTGACTTATTGTGGAGATGAGGTCTCGCCAAGTTGCCCAGGCGGGTCATGAACCCGCAGGCTCAGGCAATCCACTCACTGCAGCCTCCCAAAGCGCTGGGATTACAGGCTGAGCCACCGAGCCTGGCTAACTTTTTTGTTGTAATATAAGAGGGAACTTTGTCCAATTTTAGGTTTGCCTTTGTATTTTTTGCCCCATTCTGTGCTGTAAAATTATCTCTGGTGATTCCATCATGTTTCTGAATGGTTACTCCTAGCTGTTGTTAATGCAGGGCTATCTGTATAATGAAAAGAGTTTCTTCCCTAGTTTGCTCACTGTTAGCTAGTGAGTACATGTTGGCTTCTAACTGGACTGGATTACTTGAGCTACTCAGGGCATGATCCCAGATAGAGCTAGTATCAAGCCTTCTGGTACCAGGCTTGATATGATATGTGCAGAAGTTGAGTTCAACCTTTAGAAATTCTTAGTGACTTGGACAATACAATCTTTTAACTGCTGAACTGATAACAGGAAATTAGAGGGTGGATTTTTGTTCATTTTTTGTCTTTTTAAGTTTACTTTTTTTTTTTTTTTTTGAGTTGGAGTCTCACTCGGTCGCTCAGACTGGAGTGCAGTGGCCGCTTCTGGCCACCGCAGCCTCGACCTGCTGGGCTCCGGCGATCCTTATGCTTCGGCCTTCCGAGTAGCCGGAATTACAGGCGCGCGCTACCATGCCCGGCTGATTTTTTGATTTACTGTAGAGATGAGGTCTCGCTGCCCAGGCGGGTCTCGAACCCGCGGGCTCAGGCAATCCCCTCACCTCAGCCTCCCAAAGGCGCGGGATTACAGGCTGAGCCACCGAGCCCGGCTTAAGTTTACTTTTTAATGTTTTACAAAAGTGTTAAAATGATCCTTCCTCTCAGATTAGTTCAGAAGCCATGGATTGGTTCTCTAAGCCCAGTAGGCAATGAGAGGACTAATGACCGTTTCACTTTTTTCACAGGAGTAGGGGTAATTGGCAACTACGTTGAGGATGTAGAAAAACAACTGTAAGTGGTAAAGTTCAAGTTCTGGTAGTGGGGATACTCCTACAGCTACGCCTCCATCTGTAGTATATATGTCTAAACCTAGTTCTGACACATTCTCTGCCCCATCCTCCTGGGCTGCAGTTTACATTTGCATGTTCCTTTAGCCCTTTGAATACAGGAGCATTTTGGTAGGTTTAATGTTGGTTTTTGACCAAGAGTGAAATACTAAAGAGGAAAACGGGTTTCCAGGTTGTTTTGGCAGCTTATGCTCCATTTTGAGCGATTAAGGCTAAGTCAACTAAGCATTTCATCATGTGATGTTGTCACATGTATTTTGGCTCCACAGTTATGTTATAGAAGATATATCATTTTCTAAAGCATATTGAGGCAAGAAAGCATCCTCAGTGTTGACTCTTTTCTATTGCATGTTGTTTTAGGCAATCAGACTTCCGTTTGCTTGTCCTAATAGGGCTGCATCGAGCTCTTGACAGGCAGAAGGGATTCTTGCTTGATTCCATCTTCTTCCTGCAGCATCCCCCAGGCAAGCCCCCCTTCCTCTTTGTATCATGAGTCTTTTGTAAGAATAAGGCATGTTCCTCCTAGAAAGATGAACACGTACCACCAGCGTGAGAAGGGGCGCTCACCTTTTCATGTTTCCAGCACTGCAGAGCTCATTTCTGGTGCATTTCCCTCTCCACATTTTTGCTTCATTAAAAATTATAAAAGTGTCAACATATTGGGAAGGCATAATTCTGTGTGCTTATTTAAATAAGCCATTTTTTTCTGTTTATAAATGTTTAGAAAGCAGAGAAAACTTACAAAGTTGAAAATTTTAAAAATAATTCAGACTTATATCAGGGATTTTTAACTTCCACTTTATTTACTTTTTAAAAATTGAATTCATATCATAATTTTTTTAAAGCATACCTTGTGTAGGCGTTGTCGCAGGACCTGGATGAGAGAAAAGTTGATAAAACACTACTTATGCAGGTTATCCAGTATGAAGTTCAGAGATGTGAAAAATTATTTCTCACATTTCTAAGCCAGAAAGAAAGAAAGAAAGGGAGCGAGAGAGAGAGAGAGAGAGAGAACGAAAGAGAAAGAAAGAAAGTTACTTATGGCTCTGTGTAACTTCTTCCCTTTAAAGAGAAAAGTGCACTTTTAAATTTAGTGGTTCTCCTGGAATATTGTCCCAAATGGGTGTAAAATCATTGAGACACTATCAGTAAGTGCTAGAAAGAATACCACTGCTACTGTCTTAAGTGTCCAACTAAAATAATTTGACTGTGGATTGAAACATGTATTTCTAGGTACGGGACAGAGCAGGAAAGGCACAAGTCGGGAATGCTCTCGCGGGCCTTTCTTTGCTCTTGGGCTGCACATTATGCCTCGCTACACTTGGTCCATCTGGATTACTGGCACTGGGCTGGGAAAGCCCACCATCTCCTTAGAGCATGGCATCTGCACGCTTACATTTTAACTTGAATTCATTCTTGGTAGCCTCGAGTGGATCTTAGAACTGTGCCTCCTTCTGGTGGTGGGTAGGGTTTATTTCCTCTAAGGTGTGCTCAAGCCCTGGCCTCTAGTACCTGTGATTATGATTTTATTTGGAAATAGATTCTTTGCAGATGTCATCAGATTAAGACGTGGTCATATTGGATTAAGCTGGGTCCTGGGATAGTAACTAGCACCCTTATGTGAATGTGGTAATTTGGGTACAGAGATGGAAGACACAGGGGGAAGAAAGCTGTGACAGTGGAGGCAGAGTTTGTAGTAACACTTCGACCATCCAGGGATCACCGAGAATTGCAGAGCTAGGAAGAATCAGGGAAGAATTCTTCCCCAAACCTTCAGAGAGAGCATAGCCCTGCCAACACCTTGTCCTAAGATTTGCAGCTTCTGGAACTATGAGAGAATACATTTCCGTGGGTTTAAGCCTGTTTATGGTGCTGTTACCTTAGCCCTAGGAGCCCCACACACCCCTCAGGAACATGGGCTCCTGGTTTTCTGGATTCTCTCAAATTATGTTGTCTCAGCTTTCTTAAATGTAGGGAAAATCTTTTTAATACACTGTTTCTCCTTTAGAAACCTGTAGACGTTGTTCCATGGCCTTCTGCCATGTAGTAATGCTGAAATCCTGTGGCTGTCCTGAGTTATTCCACCTATATCTAGATAAGGGTCATTTTATTGTCCTCCCCCATCCCCAAATGTGGTAAACTCTTTTGTTTTACTTATGGGTTTTTTTTCCCCTAAAGCAAGAAAACATACTTCATGGTCTCAGTCTCCCTCACCCCCCATATGCATATTGTTTAAAAAGAAGTTTCTATGATTCTTGGATTGAATCCCTGTCCTCAAATTTTCATATTTATCATAGCTTCTCAATATTTCAATATTTGTTGTTTGTCCCTATCTTCAATCAGGAGTACTTATCAAATTTGTTTTTTGCACCTCTGATTTTATTTTATGGGATATGAGTTATTATTAACTAGGGCCTTTATTGTGGTTTTCTCTGAAATTACAGCATTTAAATAAATTTTCTTTGCAATTTTTATCTTTCCCTCTTCCCCCTTTAAAAATCTTATCCTGGTGTCTTTCCTTTTCAGTCTGTTTTCTCTTTAAAGATTTCTTTTCGTGTTGCCAGAGGCCATATGTTGTTCTTGTATGCTACTGAGGATTTCTTGCTTTCAGTTTCATGTGATTCATCTTTTCCTTTTTCTTTTTCCTGTTTACTCGTTCTCAAATTAGAGGAAACCACCTAGACCCAAAGTCGACTGACTTGACTGTTGGAATATGAGGGCTGCCTCGTGTTTAAACACCGTGTTAAAGAAGTCATTGTCTGAGTTTTGCTGCCAGCAGTCAGTTTCATGTGGACATCTGCCAGCTCAGTTCCTTGTTTCCACATAGTGCAGATCTGTCTCCTGGAGAGGAGATCTTCAGCCTGGCTTCCTGATACACAGAGCATAATACATGCATTATTAAAATAAGCATAGATTATTTTCCTTGATTATTTTTGTCTCTGCCTCCAGCACTTTACAGAATGTGCTTGTATTTGTCAGAGCCTGTTGTTAGCCCTCTCCTGCTTTCTAGTGACTTGTTCACTGGAAGTTCTGTTCCCAGCGACTGGAGGACGAGATGTACTGGTGGGTGCTGAGGGGGCCAACTGCCTCTCCAACCAGTGTCCACGCGGTCGTGATGGCTGCCCCTTTGGTGTGGCAAGCACAGTGCAAGATCAGGGAGTGCTTGTTCTTCTTCAAGGTCTGCTTCGGTGATGTTCCTTCCCTTGGAGCAGTACCACTAAGCCATCCAGGGCAGGCTTCTGCTCTCTTCTACCAGCCTAGTAGCTAGGCGAGATTCTTACAGATTCTAGCCATCTTGTGTGTGGGTCCAGATTTTGGCCCTCTAGTTTTTTTGGTTTTTTTTTTTGTCTTTTGTGTTTATGGGTATTCTAATAGTTATGTGGGGGAGGTGTGTGGGGCACTTCTAGCCAAATGCCATCTAACACTTTAACATGAAACTTGACGCTTGTTTCTCATTTCTACCTGTAGATTTCCTGTTGACATGTAATTTAGGGCAGTATCCTCTTTTAATCTTATTTTCTTTATCTTTAAATGAAAATTTTAAATTTAATTGTATTTGGTTAACAGGTTAATGTAAATGTTTATTGTTTCAGGTAATTTGTTAATATTTAATTAATTAATTTATTTATTTATTTATTTATTTATTTATTGTTTTTTTTTTGAGTTAGAGTCTCACTCGGTCACCCAGACTGGAGTGCAGTGGCCGCTCCTGACAACCGCAGCCTTGACCTGCTGGACTCCGGTGATCCTTCCTCCTCAGCCTTCTGAGTAGCCGGAATTACAGGCATGCGCTACCACGCCCGGCTGATTTTTTGATTTATTGTAGAGATGAGGTCTCGCTGCCCAGGCAGGTCTCGAACCCGCGGGCTCAGGCAATCCACTCACCTCAGCCTCCCAAAGGCGTGAGATTACAGGCTGAGCCACCGAGCCCGGCTATATTTTATTTATTAATATAAAAGAAAATTATCTTTCTTGTATTTCTGTTTTTTTTCTTTCATGCATTTGATAGACTCATAATGTAAAAACTTTTACTTTTCCTTCTATTTGTATATTTTCTTCTTCCCTCATCCCCAGGCATATTTTATTTACAAACCTTGAGTCAGAAAAAGAGTGATAGGGATGTATTTAAGAATTTTAGGCTGCCATCAACTACTGACAACGGAATGGATCCCAATTCTGATGTTTCTTCAGTAAGGTCTTTGGCATGATGCTAGTTTTCATTGTGTTGGTGGTAGGTAGACCTGTTTGGCTCAGAGCTAATTGGTGTAGTAGAAAGAGCTCAATGATTTTGAGTTGAAAACACAGCTGTATATGAAGATAATTAGAGATCAACCTGTTGCCTTGCTGTTATTATTTTCTTTAAATTGTGATAAAAATAAAATTTACATCTTAACCATTTAAAAATATATAGTGCAGTAGTGTTAACTGTGATCAGTTCATTGTCATCTTCTTACTATTGCTCCTACCTTTGAAAGCTTTTTTATCCTCACTGAGAAAAGTTGCAGCTCTGACCATGAGTCTGATACAGCTCTGACCATGAGTCTGATGCACTGTGACTTAAGAGTCCAACTTTCCCATGTGAGAAAAGCACTGAAGAAAAAATAAACAAGGGTGATGGTGGAGAAGAGGGACTTCAGCATCGATGGAAAATGGTCCCTGTGGCTGTGCTGGTCAACAATGCAGTTCCTTGATTCTAAGACACTCAGAGTGTAAAGTCAGGGAAAAAACAAAAAAGAAAAGCTACCTTAAATATATACATCTATGCTAACTGTTGATTTTGAGTTACATTAAAATGTGAGAAAATATGTGCCCTAAAATCTAAGAGTATAGGGAAGTCTCCTGCATGGTGATAAGAAGCAGCAGATGTTGTGCCTGAGGAGAAGGCTGGTGACTAGAATAGAACAGTGCGCCTCAAGGTATCAGAAAAGGTCACAGGTCAACTGTCCCCAGCGGCCTCATAGATCAGTCATCCCCAGCAGCCTCATGCGTCAGCTGTCCCCAGCAACCTCACAGGTCAGCCGACCCCAATGGCCTAGTCTCACAGATCAGCTATCCCTAATGGCCCGGCTTTACAGGTTGGTTGTCTCCAGTGACCTGACCTCACAGGTCAGCTGTCTCCAACGGCCCCACAGGTCAGCTGTCCCCAATGGGCCCACAGATCGACAGTCCCAGGCCTCTGCCATCTTCGTGCTCACTCAGTCTCCAGCTCTCTGTCCCCCTTGTATGTCCAGAATAGCTAATGCTCATCCATTCTAGATAGTCGTTTTTTTCCTTTTAACAGTTATTTTTAATAGATTGTTTTTATTCTCCACCATTATGAATTGTTGACAGCAGCTGACAGTCTAATAGATGTACCCTGTGGAAACATGTTCTTGGCAATAGTGACAGAATGGCCAGCAAAATGTTACATGTGTGAACCACTAACCTTTGTGTTTACTCTGAGCAAGTGAACGATAAGTGGACATTGAGATATATGTTCGCTTGGTATTCTGTCCTGTGGGTGAGGTGAGCTGTCGAGTGCCATGGTTCGTCTTGTATTTGCTACACATGGAAAGGACCTTATAGTGACATTCAGGTGCTTATCAAACTCCTCTCCGTGATGTCACGTGTGCCTTTGTTCCCCCACTGCCTGTCTGTCAGTTTACCATGACGTGGATACATAGAATGGATTGTTACCTTTTCTGGTAGGAGAATAAACCATAAATATGAACGAGAATTTAAAAGAGCTTAACATAAATCACCAAGAAAAGTCTGTAGTAGACTCTGAGGTTATAAAATTATGAATTATAAATAATAAAGCAAGGTTATAGAAATTGTTTTATGTATAAGCAGAAAGATGTTTCTTCTTCCTACAATAAAACTCTGTGAAGTTAGTACCAGATTCTATGTGGAAAGTTTCATAGGAAAACTTCTGGGTGATGGTTGTATGAAACACTGATAATTTGCTATTGGAGATTGCATTTGCTTTGCATTGCTATCAAGGTATCAAAATAAATCTTTACAATTTCTCTTTATATTTGCTTTTGGATAATAATACACAGACTTATTTATTTTTTTTGAGTTGGAGTCTTACTCTGTTGCCCAGACTGGAGTGCAGTGGCCGCTCCCAGCCACTGCAGCCTCGACCTGCTGGGCTCCGGTGATCCTTCCGCCTCAGCCTTCCGAGTAGCCAGAATTACAGGCATGTGCTACCATGCCCGGCTGATTTTTGATGTATTGTAGAGATGAGGTCTCGCCAAGTTGCCCAGGCAGGTCTTGAACCCGCGGGCTCAGGCAATCCAATCACCTCAGCCTCCCAAAGCACGGGAGTACAGGCTGAGACACCAAGCCCGGCAACACACAGACTTTTATTTCTTTAAAAGATGAAAGTCTGAATTAAAAATTTTAAACATTGTGATTTTACTTAAATAAAATGTCATTTCTCTGAAATTAGTGATTAACTTTTGGGCTACTTATTTATAAAGCATCCAGAGAATCTCTTTTATACTTTTTTCTATTATATATACTTTAACAATATTTTCTAGGGAAAATTAATAATAAACATAAGTTAGTAACTTAAGCATGTATTAAAGCAAATTTCAAGTTGTGAACTTAGATGCATACGTGCACTCACATGTCCAGTCACTTAAGTTAGTTCACGTGTCTGGTGTACATTGTCATGTGTGTGCATTCTCTACAAATGGTTGTGCTTTTGAGTATTTTACTGTACAGGATTATATCAGCTACAGTCTTACAGTATCTTTATTTCAAGCCCAGGATGTCCGGAAGCAAGTATAAAAGCAGCAGTGATGTAGCTGGTCCTGCAAAGACTCATCAGGTTATAATGATGGAAACAAAAGGGAAAATAATTGAGAGAGTGAAACAAGGCGAGAAAATGGTAGACGTCACTCATTCTTATAACATGAATCGTTCAACCATTGGCGTGGTTCTGAAGAACAAGGACAAGGTCGTGGAACATGTGAAGTCTGCTGTGCCAATGATGTTGGCAGCAATAGCCGAGAAGTATGGATAAGTGGCGAGGGAGATGGAGGAGTTTCTCATTGTGTGGGTGCAAGACCAGCACCAGCATCAAGTCTCGCTTAGCTTTGTGTGGAACTAGAGAAAGCCAAACACCCATATGAAGACTTGAAGACACCTGGCAAAGAACCAGAGGGCGCCTCTCTTAATGCCAGCCTTGACTGACTTCATCTGTTCAAGGCTGATGAACGTACAAGTAAGTGGCGAGGTAGTGAATGCAGATATGGGACTTTTCTGAAACGCTTCAACAAGTCACTGATGGAGGTGCATATTCACCTGAGCAGATTCTCAGTGTGTAAGAGACAGGTTGGTCCTCGGAGAGGATGCCAGACCGAAGTTATATCATTAAGGAGGAAAAGCTAATGCCAGGCTAAAGAGCAGCAAGGAGAGGTTCACTCTGTTGTGGGGTGGCCATGCTTCTGGCGATATGAAGCTGAAGCCTTTCTTAGTTTATCATTCACAGAACCCAAGAGCCCTTGAAAACACAGCCAAGGGCTCTCTTCCTGTTGTGTGGAAGAGTAGCCCCAAAGCCTGGGTTACACAGGC
Organism: Cephalopachus bancanus; assembly: GCA_027257055.1. NCBI lineage: Eukaryota > Metazoa > Chordata > Mammalia > Primates > Tarsiidae > Cephalopachus > Cephalopachus bancanus. Next base: position 3,728,363 of record JAPVLO010000232.1, read on the forward strand.
CATTTTCCAGAATTCGCTTTTCCTCCACATTCTCCCAGAGTTAGGGAAATGTTGCTTTGAGAAGGATGTCACATTTATTGCTGCTCAACAATGTCCTGGGGCTGCCCCCTATTCATGGATGACTTCCATCTCAATGTCAAAGTGATGCATCTGCCACTGAATACTGCATCACTCATTCAACCTGTGGACCAGGGAGTTACAGTGACTTTCAAGGAATATTATTGATGTCACACTTTTCATCAGGCAATAAAGGCGAGTGATGAATCAGGAACAACTCTGTGACAATGTTGGAAGGACATCTGCAAGACCATAGAAAACATCGACCTTGCTTGGTGTGTGGTTATGGCTGTCACAATGCATGGGGTTTGGAAGAACCCTGGCTCACAGTTTGTTAATGATTTTGGTGGATTTGAGAAGATGAGTGAGGAGTCCAAAGAAGTCTTCAACAACTTGGTGGCCCTCAGTGAGAAGCTGGAGCTGGATCTGCAAGAGGACAACTTCATTGAACTCCTCGCTGCGTAGCACACACAAAAGAGCTCACTAATTACCCAATGGAACTGAAGGCCCAGAGAAAGGATGGAGAGAGACCAGAGGGAGAAGTAACTGAAGGACCAAGGAGATTCACAACTCAGGGAGTAGCCAGGGGAGTTGTTGGATCTGTTAGTTTTTGAATGTAGAGCCGTCTACGAAGGTTACCCCGTCTGTTCAGAATGTAGTCAAGTGCTGCCGTGTCATCTGTGACAAACATAAAAGAGCTGCTACCCAGACAGCACTGAATCGTTTTTTTCAAGAAGGTAGATAGACTTGAATCCAGCAAGGAACCAAAACCTGTGCCATCAATGTTGGTGTGAGTGACATGGCATCTGGCTCTCTTTCTCCTGTTGCTGACTTGCTTCAGCTCTGCTACCTCCCCCCTCCTCTCCTTTCTCTAGTCAGGAACTCTCCTTGACTGTTCACTCGATGCCAGCCCCTGGATGCCAGCTAGTGTGCCATACTGAACTACTCTACTTTTCAAAGTACTGTACTGTAAGATTTTAAATGTTTCTTTTTTTGGGGGTATTTTTATTTATGTGAGAAGTATTATAAACCCATTACTGTACATACTATATAGCCAATAGTGTTAGTTGGGTCCTTAGGCTAACTTTGTTGGGCTTACAACCAAATTGGGCTTATGAACGCACTCTCGGAACCGAACTTGTTCATATATAGGGGACTTACTGGATTCTTTATACTTAAGGTATCATCTCTTGGTTAATTGGTGCTGTTTTAGCAAACAGGTTACTCTTTGCTGAAGAAAGTTTTCTTTATAATAGGTAACTCTTACACAGTGAAGAATTGTATGCTATGAATTAAACACATAACTTTATTTTGAAAGCAGGATGGTTTTCTTTGTACATAAAGAGTGCTTCATTCATGTCGTTGGAATTGAGCAACCTCTATAGCTAAGACAGGAGATAAAGAAAACGTATGACACAGTGTTCGTTTTACATTGTTTCTAGTTTAGATCAAACTAATATGAGCTTAATAGCACTAGCATTTTAAGACAATACATGACTAAGTGTTGTATGGTATGATTCAAGCTGCTTGTAAACATCAGTATTAAACTAGGGGCAGGCTACCGTTACGTCTTTACCCCTACTCCCACTTAATGGGATTGAAAACATTCTAAATATTCAGTTTCCAACAGGTAAGAAAACTTTTCCTTAATTCTTTTCAAGAAGGACATCTCTTCCGTACTGAAATGACCCTTTTGTTTTATATTATGTTTTTAATGATTTCCCCAACACCACTTTCCTTCCTTTTGAGGAGTTGCTTTGGTTTGTTGTTAGGCTAAAGTGTATGAACATAAAATTTTTTCCCTGCTAAGAATATAACTTATTTCTAAGGTGGCAAGATGGGATTATAGTGATGTTCCCTTATCCTTGGTGCTATGCTTGAAGACTCCCAGTGGATACCTGAAACCACAGATGGGACCAAGCCCTTGTGTACACTATGTGTTTTCCTATACACAGAGACCTACAATAAAGTATAAGGTATAAATTAGAGTATGATTTCCTGAGCCCAGGGCAACTTGGCGAGACCTTGTCTCTACAATAAAAATAAAAAAAATTTAGCTATTTAGATTTAAAAATCGTGTGATCTATCTGTGATATCTATCTGTAGTGATGTTTCAAGTAACAGAATTCCATTGCTTCATCTGTTATGTCCCAAATCATAAACCTATATTATTTATTAATTGATAATTATTTATTTTAATAGGTTTACCCTCTGAAAATATAAATTGTAATTATAATTATTGATAATTATTTATTTTAATAGACTTACCCTCTGAAAATATAAATTATCAATATAAATTATAAAATATAAATTATAAAAAATAAATTATATGAGCAGTCTGTTTTCTTCCACCTTGGGCTAACCCACATATTTTTGGTTATATGCTACTTACATTCTGTAATCAGTAGAGGTGTATTCTGCTTTTACTCATGGAGGCTATTATTTAAAGATAAAAACATTTTTATCAGTTAAACGTAAATGCAAAAGAAATGAAATCTACTCTGTTTCAGACTATACATTGTTACTAATGATTCTAATTTCTGCTTGCAAGTTATTATAACTGAATTTTAAAATCACTGTATTTATAGGGGTCACCAGATTCTAGAGGGGTCAACATGTGACTAGAACATGTTTGGGTTATGGTTTCATGGGCCCAGAGAAAGAATAGCTGACCCACATGGCCCAGAAAATAGGTGACATTATTTTGTCTTTACCATGTGAAAATGTGACACTATGGGGAATCATGAACCTGGTTGCCTTGATGGAGTGTACCACCGTAATTCACATTATGTGATCATATGCTTGAATTGGCATGGGAGGGAGAGGAAATTCAGATGGAGTAAACTATAAACAGTACATTAGATTGTGTACTACTTAATCAATGTCTGATAGACTAGAAAACTTACATTGTAACTTGAAGACATTGTAACTTGAACTCTGCTAGCTTCTGTGAGTGGTGTGGATAATCACCTTGAATGTGATGGTAGATGTGCCTTCCCAAGCTCTCTGAGCTTGCTGTTGGGCTGAAGCTGCAGCCAGTGTGGAGTCAGGTATCACAGAACCCAGGATGAAGGACATGGCGGGTGGTTTGGACTGAGTTACTCCACATAGCACCTAGATGACAAATGAAGGCACTTAGGCTAGTGCCTGGAACATGGAAAGCACTTGTAAATACTTAAGTTAATATGGGAGATGACAGGAGTAGGCCACAGAATAAGGAGGTTGGAGGCAAGTGCTAAGGCAGGGGTTGGTATCTCTTCTCTTGTGGGACTTGGGAATGTATACTTTCAGTGTGAGGTTTGTAGTTCTTGTGAAGTTAATTTTACTTGCAGGATTATTTGTATAAGCCAATAGAGACACTAAATGTTGTAGTTTGAAGATACTTAAGACCACTGGAGAACACTGAGCTCCTTCAGGGCATAAACTGTCTTACTCCTGTTTTTATGTACAGTACCCAACTTGTTGCCTCGCATTCAATAAATCCTTGTTGGATGAACAGAAACAGTGGTGGAGAGTTGATATTTGTGTTGATATTTGGGCCTTGACAGGTGCTTGGATTTGATTTAGCAGAGGGAAACGAGATGGCTTTTCAAAATAGAAGAACTTTGTCATGAGATGTGGAGAGGTCAGTCTGATCACAGGTCTGTGGTGGATATTGTGGTAATAACGGTTGATGAGTTGTCTTCAAAACTGATTCCTAAGGATTGTGTTTCCTGTCCTTATTGGAGCCCTGTCCTGATTATCTATCTTGTTGAATAGGCCTGCTTTCAGAGAACAGGTACTCAATGACACCAGGATGATGGGTTTCATCTGCATAGAAGCCTTGTGTTCCGTTGGTATTTGTTGAACACATACACAGTGAGACTCAGTGCAAGCTTCTTTGGGGAAATACAAAGCAGAATGAGGCACTTTTCCTTCTAAGAACGTCTGTCTCACGACTCATCTCCTGATCAGCAGCCTTATATATGCCATTGGTCTCAGAAGGGCACTGGTAAAGAACAGTTGCCACAGCCCAGCATACTATCTTTCTGCATTTGAGAGTGCATGTCATGAGCAGGACCGTCTTGTCACCTGGATTACTTATTAAAACCTTATTTATTCTTGTTGGATTGAACCAAATGTAAAACTCTGAAACGCTCTTCTCAGGAAGAGGCGACCCATCTCCTTTAAAGTTGGTATATCCCACTACCCTTCTCAGGAAGAGGGAGCCCTTCTCCTTTAAAGTTGGTATATCTCACTATCCCTGAGAGGCAACCAGGAACTCTGCTGAAAGACTCTCACAATTTAGCAGAGACATTTTCCAAAAACAATTATTTAAAAATTCTTCCCTTCCCTGCTTCCTCTTTTTTTCACCTTAAATTGGATAACCATTATTTTGTATTACATTTTCACTTATGGATTTCTTTAAAACTCAGTTTGGTTCTGTGACCAAATTTAATCATAATAGTACAATTTCGAGAAGTAATTCAAATGGCAGTAGTATATGTAGCTTCAGCAATAATGCGAAGAATTCATGATTTTCTTTAAAGGTTTGCTGTAGGTATTTTGTATTGAGCACACTGAATTTTTCTCAGACTTACAGAAGAAAGAAAAGAAGAGAGAATTAGAAGTATAACCAGAGACAAAAAGTGGGGTTGCAGAGGGAATTTTTTTCTTGACAAATGTGTACCTAGATTGAAGCATAATTATTTACTTTTACTAGCTAGTTATCAGTCTACAAATACTTTCAGATTGTGAGTTTTGTAGTTGTTGTGTCTAGACCACTACATAGCTATCCATCTCATTCGTTATTGCTCTCAGAAGTTGTTGCACCTAGCTCCTTTTAAACTGGTGAATCTGGGATTGAGTGTCAGAACTAGAATGAGGACCTGACTCCAGGGTTTGGGATTGTCATTTATTCTATTGCAGAATGCAAGCCCTCACAAATGTTGTGAAGTATACTCCAAAGACACGGCTTTGCTTTCAACTGTGATGACACTATAATTGATTAAATATATTCTTTCAAAGAATCATAAATTCTTATTGGAGTTTTAGGAGATGTCATGTTCATTTGTCAACATGTCACTCCAGGGACACAGGTGCAGCAGATTTATGGAGGAAGCGCCTTGCTTTTCCCTGGAGTACATAGCTACGAAGCTGAATGAATTGGAAGTGCTTGGCTTGAGAGTCTCCTCAGATGGAAGCAATCAGGGTCTCATGGAAGGCATTCTTCTGGGATGCTCAGGTTTTCTTGTAGTACAGACAGGAATCAGGTCTGAGGGGACATCAGAGAAATCTTTGGAGACTTGCTGATGACTTCTCAGAAAAGAATACTAAGGCATTTCTTCTCTGGCAGAGAGGATATTGCACATTTTTAGTTAAGTGCATGATTAACTTTGACATTTGGAAATGGGGCTTCACGTAAAAATAAGCATGGTACTTCTGCATGTTTAATTAAGATGTTTAGTTCCTGTCAAGGCTGATAGTTTTTTTTTTCTCTTCCCCTGTGATGGGCAATATATTCTCAACTTCGGAAATTTCAGAAACCTGTACTTAACCTTTAATCGTCACTCCATTTACATGGAAATCTGATTAACAACTTTTAAAGTTCAGGTGCTCCTGGTAAATGCAATTAAGACCTTTTTGGAGTTTGTTATTAAGAGCTGGCATTTAAAGAAGACTAGGGCCAGGCTACTGTTGCTGTCTGCTCTACAGCAGGATGTCATCAGCAATTAGTAGAGAACATGAGATACATGAGTTGTCCTGTATTGCTTCTGCGTTAGCATGGTTGGTATTTAAATAGTATGTTATCTCTCTTCTGTGACTTGCTTTGTGGTATGGGCATGTTATTGAGTGGTAGCATAGGGCCGAGGATACTTAGGCGGAGCTGCGGCAGTTTTCCTAAGTACAAGAGTTCGGCTCTGTTCCCCACCCCATCCAATGTTTACCAGTCATATTTACAAACATTCACCCACATGTCCTGTGACATCCAGTTAATCGTCCTGCTGCACTGAATTTATTGTATCCCTATTGGTCATGGTAATCTTTTGGGGGCCTTTAAATTTTATAATTAAAATTAAAAGATTTGGGTGAGAGAAATGATTTAGGTATACAACTGTTTTCTAAACTTAGGCATTTGAGCTTTTGGTGGCAGAATAGAGGGTATATCTGTTGGAGCTGACATGTGTAGTGTAACTTACAATCTAGGATGTGCTGTGATGTGTTGAAAACACGGCAAATTATTGAAAGCAGAGAGGATCCTATTGGATCATATGCTGCCAATCAGGCAATGTATTTTTAAACATGCTGATAGAATTGGGCTATCTGTTTGATGGATGCATATGATACACTTCTTGAGTACTTTTTATGTGCAGGACACTGTGCGTACAGCAGTTAGAGGGATGACAAGAGAAAAATACTGAAATGAAGTATCAACAGAGACAAGTCAATAAATATATTGCATATAACTATGTTAAAGAATACTTGAATATTTACATGCTTCTGTACTGTTTGAAAATTTTTTTGAGCATATATTGCTTTTCAATAAAAGATCAAAATAAAACAAATAATTATTTGGGAAAGAATAAGGTTAAGTAGGAAAACCAATCTAAAAGGATCATATTTGATGCCAGAAATAGCAGGGAAATCATTCTCAATTTTTCCACCCTAGAGTTTCTGTATTTACTAAAAACTTAAACCAGTAGTGCAATTCATTTGCTCGACCTTTTAAATTATAGGCTAACTTTAAGTATAGTAGATAAATAGTTTAATGTCATGTTTTTAATTAACACATAATATTTCAGTAGAACTAGTGTGTGATAATCACAGACATAGATCTGGGAATTTTTTTTCTGACAACAAAATGGAAAAAATAATATTGCCTTTTGTTTAACGAAGGCGTCAACAAGTGTTTTTTTAAATCACTTTAGTGTCTTGCTCAACTTTAGTGTCTTGCTCAAGGGATATATACATGTCATCACTTCACACAGAAGAATTTTGCTTATGTTGTAGACAGAATCTTTCTTGTAGAGGCAAGAGTTGACAAAGTCAAGAAATGAATGATGTTAGGTTGTCCTTTCAGTTATAAAGGATTTTAATAAGGCATTTCAGTTTGACACGAAATTGTAGTATTAGACATGGTGCCTTCTCAAGTCACGTTGGGAGGTTAAGAGGTAAATTCTGGAAAGTCATATATACGCAGCATATGATTAATTGCTGTGTCCACATAATCATCTGTGGATCTTCTAGGTATTGAAAGAGTAACTTTAGATAGATTGGTCAGAGAAGGCTTTGTGCATGAAGTAGGAACTGACCTGGTCCTTGAAGGAAAGCTAGGATTTAGGCATGTGGGAAGATCAATGTAGATAGGGATAATTGCATAGATTCAAGACAGTTGTAACCAGATCCTGAAGAGACTTAGGTGAATTCAGCTGAGATGTTTTTGTGGTCTCCTTAAAGAAAGGAGCTATTTTATTTTTCTCTGTATCCTGGTGCCTTGTCTTTTTGGTGCCTCCAAAATCCACTATCACAGTGTTCCTTCAAATCCCCGTGGGGTGGTACCTAACACAGTTCCTGACACTCAGCAGGCACAAAATAAATGTTAGTTGAATCTGAATTTGCACTTGTTATCCCTAAAGATTTCATTTTAAATGAACTATAAGAAAAAATATTTTTCTAAATGTGTCAATATTCACATATTATAGATAACCAATATGAAAGAGTCTTTAGTAACCAAACTGCTAATTGAAAATCCTGGATCTTAGCCACTTAATTGAATAAACTGTCCCCAGAGAGTAATTTGGGTCTTTTCCAAGATGCATTAACTCTTTCAGGTCATTAGGGTAGCACTTATCTCGTTGGAGCAGAAACACAGCAAATGGTATTCCTGTGATGTGCATAAATTAATATACTTCAAAAAGCCTGAAATTTCACTGTAGGTGTTGTAGTTCTACTCTGAGGAGCTCATCTGTGAATGGGAAACATCAATAAGTAGCTGCCCTTTAGAGCATCTTACTTTCAATTTAGGTAACCTACTAGAGAGCACCTACTTTGTTTGGCACTGTGCTAGAAGTTGACAGAGGTACAGAGAAAAGGCATGCTCTGAACCAAGAGTGAGCAGAGAAGGCAGATAGCTACAAGATGAAATCCTTGAGAGATTTCAAGTGTGGGTTTTAATGAAGTGCGATATCATAGTTGACAGATAAGATAGATGGTAATCTCTCGAAGGCAGGAATCCTGGCTTGTTCACACAGTGTGCTCATTTATGTTGATTCTCTCAGTATGTATGCTTGTGTATGTATCAATATGAATATATATATGTAAATATGAACTAAATAAATCATGTTTTTTACAATTTTCATATATGTGCCTTTTTTCCCTTTGTGATAATATGAATTGTTAATGTCTGCTATTAATTTAAAGTGACTATGGTAAAGATGTGAAAACCAGAGAAAAACCTAGTGTCTTTCGGAGATAAGCTTCCTGTGTTGCTCGATAACCTTGACTTCGGTGTCAGCCCACTGGTGAGATATGACCTCTGGTTAGAAGAAAAGAGCATAAGAATGAATTATTTTACCCACCAGCATGTTAGACATATCTGATGGGCAGATAGAGGGAGCTAGTTGTCATCATAAGGCCATGGGAAAGTGACGTAAAAAGAGCACTGCAAAAGTAACTCTCAGAAGAAGAACACTGAGCTAACACCTTCACAAGAAGACCATGTGCTGTAGCTATGGCACCCACTGCTTTTTTCTCATGCCTGGGGTTGACATATTCTCCATGTACAAACTTTGATTAGTAACATCAGAGGGAGCAAAAGTGGCTCATTAAAATCAATTAAGTTCTACTTAGATCATTTTCTTTATCTCATTCCCAGTGCTTGATAGATGGAAGAAGTAGTTACTGACAAAATAAATAAATGGAACCTTCAGGATTGTTTAGGGAACAGAAAAAAAAATTAATGTAGTCAACAGGTAATGATGTTGTGAAGTATTGTCTGAAATAGACTATTTCCTCCGTACCTGGCTTCTTTCTTCACCCTCACTCAAGGAGTGACCTCTGGCCAAGGTTGGTCTCTAAAGTGTATGTGTATTCCCAATAATGAATCATGGGATTCAGGTGACTATGGAAAGTTGAAAGCAATGTAGTCAATACTATTAATGGATATAAATTCCTGGACAGGAATTTGACCAATTGACTTGCTTGCCTATGAAACTCTTTGTTGTAGTGCCCTGAGAAGTGGATTCTTCACCAACCAGTTGCCGTAGGTGCTTCCTTTAAGTTCTGATAAACCAGTGTCTTTTAGCTTTTCCTAAAAATCTGCTGGAGAGTTTTCACCTGCTTACTGTGATAAGAGTGTGAAAACCCTGATGCTCTTGCAGGCAGCAGCAGTGAGTGCATTCCTGGATCCTGGAGAAATTCTGATGTAAGAAGGAGATTTGTGAATCAACAGAAATGAAATAACAATATGGAAATAACAAAAATGAAAGAGCAAAAACAAGAGTCGGGATATTGAGTATTCAGGTAGTTAAGATGGAAAATACAGTAGTCAGTCTCTTTGAAGTGAATGAAAACATTCCAAAAGTTTACAGAATGAGTATTAGCAGAAGCCTGGATTTAGTGGTTGAGGCCTTTATTGTAGAGTGAAGATGAAAAGGAAAGAAAGGAAGAATGATAACTGTGAGAAGATGTTGCGGATATAGAGATAATTTTATTCATTCTTTCAGTTATTAACACGTGAAGAATGGTTGTTATGCTTCAGACATTGTTCTACTTACTGTGAAATAGATAATATTATTATTCCTGTTGTACAGTTGAGGACACTGAGGTTCTGAAGCAGAGAGAGGTAACAGCATAGACGTATAGTTCCTGAAATGGATTAAAAATCAGATTCTTTGCCTCATCTTGAAAGATAATAAGTCTGTAATGTGCTAAGCATTTTACATGCTTTATTTCTTTTAATGCTCATGTTAATATGAATTAGGTTGAGAGAAATAAGGCTTAGAGAGATTAGTAAGTTGGCTAAGCTCACATAGCTATTAAGTAGTAGAGCTGATTTAAAGAATAGACTTTCTGCATTTTTATAAGATCTTTTCATTTTGTGGTTCCCTACAGGGCATATGAATCTGTGTTTTAAAGTCATTCTCCTAGTGATTTCTATGTGCAGACCAATCTTCTCAGAATTTTAGCACAAACAAAGAAGGAAGAATATACATATACATTTGTTGAGAGGAGATAAAACTTTGTGGTTAGAAATAATTCAGAGTTGGTGACCTTATAGATGGAGTATTTCCTAAGAACAGAGAATGGTAACGAGTAATAGAGTGGAGGCCATTGGATTTGAGGATTCTGAGAAAGACTGGAATTAATGGTACAAAGAGTCGTTAATATACAGAGGGTGTCAACAGAAATGTACACACATTTTAAGAAAGGAAAAAAACTGTACTAAGATTGTAATATTCTATGTATACCAATAACAATTCACATTTGGTAGATAGTTGCACTGGCCAATTCTACTTTCCTGCCTGTTGCATGGTGTTGCTAGCATTCATTTGTTAAATGCCATCTTTTGAGTGAATGTGTATTTATATTTTGGTACCCTGATATTATGCTGAAACATATACAGAGTGAAATTCTATTGACTGTATAATTAAACACCAGTATTTGAAGTCTTTGGGTAATGGTGTAAGAAAATCCTAGAGCTTTGTGTTCAGTGTGGTGAGAAAAGGGGAGAAAGTGATGAAAACAGGTAGAATGAATTTGACAGTATTTTTTGGATGAAATAGGCAGAGAATATTATTGAATCTGCAGTTAGGAATGTGCCTTTGGATGTTGAGACCACTTTTGTGTCTTCTCCGAGCATGGTCTTTTTTTAAATTTGTCTTTTACTTTCTAAGAGTGGAAATAGAAATAGGTTCAAACCACTAAAATACTATGGAACCCAAAATACACAGACAAAAACCTGACAGAATTGAAAGGAGAAATAGTAAACTTAGTAATTATGGTTGACGATCTCAATACTCTTTTAAAATAGTTAATAGAGCAGCTAGACAGAAAACACAGAATACTTGAGCGACACTATCAACAACCTTGACTTAAACTGGCGTGCATGGTACAGTCTACTCAACACCATCAGCATACAGATTATTTCAATGTCACATGGATTATTCGTCATATGAGACAATATGTTAGATCATTAAGTAAGTCACAATATATTTAAAAGGACTGAAATCACACAAAGTGTATCCTCTGACCGTAACAGAATTAAAAAAGGAAGAAATTTGAAGTTCCCCAAATATTAAGAAATTAAACAAAAAACTTCTAAGTGCAATATGGGTGAAAGAAGAAAGACTGAAAATCCAACAATCTTATGTTTCCACTTCAAGAGTTAGAAAAACTCAAACCCTAAGTAAGCAGATGTTAGAAAATAACAAAGGCTAAAGTGAAAACCAATGAAATAAAAATCAGAACAATAGTAGAAAAACTTAATGAAACCAAAAGTTGGTCCTTTGAAAAGATTTTTTTAAAACAAATAAATCTTTAGCTAGATTGACCATTTAAAAAAGAAAAAAGCCACACACAAAAATACCAAAATTGGAAAATGAAAGAGGAAACATCACTACAGACTCCACAGAAACTAAAAGTATTATAAGGGAATAATATGAAAACCTTTATGCCAGTCATTTAGACAACTTAATGAAATGTACACACTTCTAGAAAGACATAAAATTGCCAACACTGACTCAAGAAGAAATAGAAAATCTGAATTGTCCTATAACAAATAAATTAGTGATAGAAAATTTTCCTACACATGCAAAAACCACACAAATGTTCTGTCAAACATTTAAAAATGAAATACCAGTACTTTGCAAACTCTTTACAAAGTAAGATAAAGGAACACATTCCAACGCATCCTATTTGGCTAGTATTAAAAAGCCAAAAATATCCTAGGAAGCTATAGAGCAGTAACCCTCCTGAACATAGATGTAACAATTTTGAACAAAATATTAACAAATTGGATCTATGAACATAGAAATTGCATTAAATCTCATATACCATTATTAATTGGGATTTATTTAAAAATCAATTAAAATAAAATATATTAATAGATAAATGATCAAACTCCTGTGTCATCCAAATAGATATAGAGAGCTACTTGACCCCCATTGATTATTTTTTCCAAGACATTTTCTCAACCCAATAAGAGGCATCTATGAAAAACCTACTGCCAGCATCATAAGAGAAATTTTTGAGGCGATAGAACTGGTATGTGGTATATAGTTACACACAGTATGTTTACTTAAAAATTATTGAACTACACTATAATGGGTACATTTTATTGTATAAATTATACCTCAACAAAACTGTTTTAAAGCTATCATGGGATAGAATTGGATTACAGATATTTAAGATATATGTCGTTCAGAGTGCTGATAACTTTTTTATGAGCTTATAGACATATATTCAGCAGTCCAAATATAAGTTTATTAATTTATACATCATGGAAGTCTCATCAACACTATTATCTTCACATTTCAGGATACACAGGAATATGAATATTCATATGCTTCACAAGAGAATATATTCCAAACTAAATTTATGATCCCTACTAAGCCTGTCCTTCCTGAATTCCTGATTATTTTTTATGGAACCATCATTATTTTAATCCCTCACATATGTAATCTTTTAGCCATTGTTTTTCTTTCTTTTCTTCTTATATTTGCAGAATGACTGGTTAAATTTTTGTGCATTTTTTCTTTGCATTGATTTTCAGATTTGTCCCTAATTGTATAATCTTATTAACACTACTTTGACTTGAAATCTTTTTTATTTTCTTCTTGAAGGGTCTTAGTAGGGTTTCCCTTCTCACCCTCCTCCCTTTAAATCTTAATCATTAATTTGCCCCCAGAACCATTGCCTTCCAGTCCTTTATTTTAGATGCTGCCAGATTAGTTTACCTACAGCATATTTATCACCATTTCATTACTTGTTCAGAATCTTTTTTTTGCCTCCTCATCTTGCATTTGGCTTCAATTCATGAGTTTGATGTTAAAGGTCCCTTACAAGTTTGTTAGTGTACCACCTTTCCAGGCTTACCCCTCATTTTACATTTTTATGTCACTTGAAACATTTGTTGTTTGCTGAAGATGCCTTAAATTTTCCTAGCACTATTTCTTTGCTTGTTCTGGTCTATCTGCCTCTTTTTTTTTTTTTTCTCCCCATGGCAGGGTCTCACTCTGTCACCCAGGCTAGAGTTTAGTGGCACAATCATGATTTGACTTTCTGGGCCCAAGCAATCCTTCCATCTTAGACTCCCAAGTAACTTGGGCTACAGGTGTGCTCCACCACGCCCAGCTAATGTTTTTAAAATTTTTTTGTAGAGACGAGTCTTGTTATGTTTCTTCAACTGGTCTTGAGCTCCTGGGCTCCCAAAGTACTGCGATTGCAGGTGTGAGCCACTGTGCCTGGCTAAGATTCTATTTATGCCCTTCTGTAGTGCCATGATCTTGAAACCTGTTTTTATCCCTAATTAGGAGTAATCTTGCGCTCTGTAAATGCTCTTAGCCATGTCCTGATGGTTTGCTGTTTTTTCTTTAGTCATTCCTGTGTCTCTCTGTTACTAGATAAGCACATTGAAGGAGGAATTTATTTTTGAGTCTTGTTTTTATATTGAATACAATACCTTGCATATTTTGTATTTTAAATAAACATACATATATTTCATTGAAAATGAAAGCAAACATTCTTTTGGAAGCTGTTAAAACTGTGTTTTCTTTGCTAAGAGCTATTCTATCAGGGAGAAAAGCAAAACATGAACTGTTTGAACTAGGCTTTGCTGATTAGGTGTTTAATTTAGGACCAAAAATATATGTGTACTCTTGGAAGTTTTCGATTTGACCTACTGTGAGCACTAAAGTAATAATACTATTAGTGCTTTTAGTTGGAAGATTGCCATTGATAATGAGTATCATTAAGCAGGCAGCCATTCCATTTTCAGAATCACTGTTTGTTTCCTTTTGATTTCCTTACTGCAGAGTATTTTAGTCCCTATGCAATGGGAAAATTAGACTGCTGTATTGAAAAAATAACATTTTCTGTTTTTTTCTCTGTTATTAACATTCCATTCACCAGTAACCCTATGGGGAAGATCTGATAGTTTTTAGTATTTTTTTTTTTTGAGTTGGAGTCCCACTCTGTCGCCCAGACTGGAGTGCAGTGGCCGCTCCCGGCCACCGCAGCCTCAACCTGCTGGGCTCCGGTGATCCTTCTGCCTCAGCCTTCCCAGTAGCCGGAATTACAGGCATGCGCTACCACGCCTGGCTGATTTTTTGATTTATTGCAGAGATGACGTCTCGCTGCCTAGGCGGGTCTCGAACCCGCGGGCTCAGGCAATCCACTCACCTCAGCCTCCCAAAGCGCGGGATTACAGGCTGAGCCACCGAGCTCAGCTAGTTTTTAGTAATTTTAAGTGGAAATCCTGGCTTAAAAAAATTGTTATATTGTTTCAATCTCTTTGTTGTAATACTGTCAGAAACGAGGGAGATACTTTTGAGGGGTGTATGCACAGATCTTGCCTTCTGCCCTTTTCTGTACTCTCTGCTTGGGTTCTCCTCTGCCTCCTGGCGGGTGCCCTCTGGGAAGAAGCCCCAAGAATTCACCTACTGTGCTTCCTGGCATCTTCCAGGGCTCATAGCTGTCAGTTGATGCCTAATTTGATTTCTCTTCAAGGCCTTCAAATTCTTATTTTTTAATATTTTTTCAACTTTTGTGTTTATCAGCATGAGGACTTTTCCAATGAAAACTGCTTTGCAATGCCTGAAACACAGACTCTTGGGCGTGTGCATTTTAAAAGAACAAATTATTAAAAATCACAGCATTTAGTTAGTATAGGCACATTCAAAATATTGCCCACGAGAAGTTGAGTCTTAATTCATTTTGGGAGCTCAATATGATTCTACCCGCACCTTATTGTTATTGTAATAAGAGTCAGTCTAATTCTTAAATTCATCAAGGAAGACCAATATAGTATGGCTTTTATGTAAATCATTGAATATGTAGAGTTAGTAGCAGGAGAATTGGATTCAGTTTTACAGTTGGAAACGTGTGCAAACTACTGTTTTTATGAGATACCAGTATTCTGCAAAAACAGCAATTATGATATGTGTCAGTAGATGCATGTCAGTATATATTCTAATGTGAAAAGATATAGTGTTGATGAGATTTTCATGATGTATAAATTAATAAACTTACATTTGAACTGCTGAGTATATATCTATAATCTCATAAAAATTATCAGCACTCTGAAGGACATATATCTGAAAAGGATATATCTATCCACAGATAACTTAGTGAAGGAACAAACATCTATTCAAGCTATCATAAGGAAAAAATAAGGAAAATGTAGTGGAGGGTAGAAAATCTAAGACCTTATTTTCAGCTGGAATTGAGACCTGTAAAGACTATGGAAAACATTTAAAGGTTGCAGCCTTTAAATCTCTCTCTGGTCATCTACTTCATTCTTTATTCACTCTCTGCAGATGGACTTTCTTTGATATTTCTGTCCACAGTGTAAAAGAGAGTTGTCCCGAAGAATTTATATCTACTCATTTACGTTGACCAATAGAGAATGTATCTCCCTAACTAATTCTTGCGTGAGAGAGCTTGATTTGCTAAAGGAGGTTGACTGTCTCCCTGGTACATGTCTCAGCTCTGACGGAGAGAATGGGATCACAGGGTCTAAGCATGGTTCCCCGAGTCCACTGTGTGGTTGGGGAACAGTTCTTAGATGAAGAGAGGGGTCTGTAAGCTGAGAAGTTACCTGAACGGAGTCTAAGTACATGGGAGAACTGGGTGTTTACATGAGTAGGTACTTGGACACATGGAGAAGTTGAAGACAAAAGATCTGTTAATTTTAAGGCTACAAAGCCCATATTTATTTTTTAGAAAGTTCTACATGTATAACCACAAGCAGTATATCACAGGCAATATGTTAAATAAAGATTAAATGGCAAATGAGGAATTCATTCAGAATAAAGATACCAATGTTAGTATGATGTAAATTTCAAAATTTTGACTCTGCTTTGTCATGAGGTTTCTAACTAGCATCTTAGCAACTGCTAATCAAATAATACAGCAGGGATGCCTAACCACTTCAATTTGAATGTTTTTTAAAGCATTATATTTCTTTGCTTGACCACAAAGCTATTTAACATACCAGGTTCTTAGAAAATATAGTGGATTATGATATCACTGAGATACATAGATTTTCAAGTGCTTTCCAACTGTGTTTTCTTGTCTTCTTTAGTTTTACAGATTAATGCCTTTTCAGTTACACTTGAAACATCCATCAACTTTGACTTTTAATTTTGAACAATTGATTGACAAGACATAGAAATTTTGGTACTTAAGCACTTAAAAGAAATTAATGCCTAAGATATGAAGGAATTTAGAGTCAGTGAGAACATGATATGCTCTGCAGATTTTCTGTGGACAGAAGGTACTTGATATTACATGTAATGCCCTTTGCTCCCAAATTTGAATCTTGGGTGATTTTCCTCAGGCAAACAACACCAAATATAGCTTGTTTCCTTTTATAAAAAATGAACACTTGAATTTTCATAAGTGTGTGCTTAGAATATTTATGTAAAAATTGGAAGGCGCAGAATGTTATCGTACATGATATGGAATCATTGATAAATTACATAGTTATATTTTAACACTAGTGTTTGATGTTTGTGTAAAGACATTGTTGTAGAAGATGCCAGGCATGGTGGCTCATGCCTATATTCCCAACACTTTGGGAGGCTGAGGTGGGAAAATCGCTTGAGGCTAGGAGGTCAATACCAGTTTGGGCAACAAAGCAAGACCCCGTCTCTACAAAAAATAGAAAAATTTGCACGATATGGTCAGGCATGCTTCTAGTCCCAGCTTCATCGGAGGCTCAGGCAGAAGGATCACTTGAGCCCAGTAGTGCAAGACTGTGGTGAGCCATGATCATGCCACTGCACTCCAACCTGGTGACAGAGTGAAACTGTCTCCACACACACACAAAAAAAAAGTCCCCCAAAACAAAAAATACTTTGTAGTAGAAGATTTAGCCTATTAAAACAAATTTCAAGCAGCTTAGAATTAGTCTCTTTTGTTCTTTGAGATATTTAAAAATTTACTTTTACTAATTTGAGTGTCAAAATAAATCTATACCTGATTTTTTTTTTTTTTTTTTTTTTTTTTTGAGTTGGAGTCTCACTCTGTCGCCCAGACTGGAGTGCAGTGGCTGCTCCTGGCCACCGCAGCCTCGACCTGCTGGGTTCCGGCGATCCTTCCACCTCAGCCTTCCAAGTAGCCAGAATTACAGGCATGTGCTGCCACGCCCGGCTGATTTTTTGATTTATTGTAGAGGTGAGGTCTCGCTGCCCAGGCGGGTCTCGAAACCATGGGCTCAGGCAATCCACTCACCTCAGCCTCCCAAAGGTGTGGGATTACAGGCTGAGCCACTGAGCCCGGCTACCTAATTTTAAAGTGTAATTTTTTTTCAGCTTGTGGTGAATGGTATTAGGAAAAACAGGCAAACACAGCAAAATCAACAAACAAACACAAATTGCAGCCATTTCCCCCCTGGTTAAAAATCACACCTATATCATTTTAATTTTATTTGTATTACAGATTTTTGTACCAAGAAGTAATTTACAGGGTTTATCCATCCTACTTTGGAGAGTATCTAATTTGCATATAGCATTATATACATTAAGGCTTCTTATCATATGTTAAAAAAATTCAGCAATTCAGTCTGTTTTTCATTTGCTGGTATGTTGCATGGCTCTGTAGTGGAAGTAAAGAAATATAATGCTTTAAGGAACATATAAATTGGGGGAGTAGCCAGGCATCTTTTATTACTTATTAAATAAGTACTAATAGAATCGAGGGTAGCCAGGCATCTGTTAGCACTTATTAAATAAGTACTGATAATATCAGACAGTTTTTGATGTATTTTTATTGAATGATGCTGAAAATGGGTGTTTTAGGAGTTCGGGTCAGGGTACAGCTGGCCTAGAATGGCCTGGGGAAGACTTATGGAAGAGAAAACAGTGGAAATGTACATGGTAGGTTTTGTTGGAATTTATTTAGGAGATAGGATTGTCTAGATTAAGCCTTTGAGAAATCAGAATGCTTGGATATTTTCAAGGAAGGGTTATAAGTGGTTGGTTTTGATTGGCGTGTTGGGTTCATGTTGAGAAAAATCAGATACAATTGAAAATTAGTGTTTAAGTCAGATTGACAATACATGGAAATAACTGAAAGAGTAAGAGATACAAGGCAGAAAATTAAATGAGGAAAACTCCATGGCTTGAACTAAGTGGGTGACCGTCAAAATGGGCAGAAACAGGCGAACTCAGAGAATTGAGAGAGAGTCATGACTGGACATGGAAACTAATTGCTTGGTAGGCACAAAGGACAGGCCATGTATCTAAAGGTGGTTTTGAAGATATAAACCTGGAGATGAGTGAAAATAAGAAACGAACCCAAAGAAGACAGAAGGAATTACTGGCTTTATGGAAAGATGACTTGGTTTTCAGGGAAGTTGATTTTATCAGAGAAACGTGAAAATATCAAACATGCAAGTCACTGATGTGGGACTGGAGCTTGGGAGAGAAATCAGTAATAAACCACATTATGGTAAAGGAAACAGTGAATGTGAAGGCTACTCTTTGAAGTTTGGGACCTAAAGACAAATAGAAATAAGATGATAGAGCATAAGGGCCTACCTATGGTTTTCATCGAGAGGTAGAAGTAGCATGTGTTTGTAGATGGAAAGGAAGAGGCTCACAGTCCTGAGAGGTAACAATTAGGGCTACTTTACTGATGAGGAGAAAAGCAACCTAGTGGTCCTAAAGTCCCTGGGTTCTGAGGACCCTGGTTAGTTATGTCCTGGTCAGCCAGTGTTTTATCATACAAGGCCTCGGCCACTGGATCCTAGGACAGTAAGTACTTCAGAAAGAAGTACTTGGATTAGTGCACTTCATGCTGTGGTAGCAACGTCTCTGTCATGTTGGTGTTAAAAATGTGAAACATGAGTGAAACAGGGCATCTGTGGACATCCTTCTATGTTGTATCAATTTGGAATTCTTTTCTGGTTATTAGGCTTCTTTGGCACAGACTGCCGAAAATCTGATTAGCACCAGAACCAAACCACAGCACAACGGAATCTCCCAGCTTAGTTGTTACTAGAGAGTCAACCCCATATTTTCCCTGATCGTTGGGTAGTTCAAGGTATGTTTTCACAGAGATAGTATTTGTTGCGTTGTTTCATCAGCATGCTGAATATAACTCTAGTGGCCTTGTAAGTAAATTCCATAAATCTTCCTGCCTGTGAACACTTTACACTCTCCCAGTGCAACCTCCATTGTGTGGAGCATGGAATAAGTGAAGTCTATGTATTGCCTCCTAGAGCCCCATTCTTCTTCTTATTTTTTTGAGTCAGAATCTCACTCTGTTACCCAGGCTGGAGTGCAGTGGCACGCTCATGGCCACCATAGCCTCAAACTGCTGGGCTCAGGCAGTCCTTTCACCTCAGCTTCCAAGTAGCTGGAAACACAGGCACTCCCCACTACGCCTAGCTAATTTTTTTATTTATTATAGAGACAAGGTCTCACGAAGTTGTCTAGGCTGGTCTTGAACTCCTGAGTTCAGGCAATACTCTTGCATCCCCTTCCCAAAGTGCTGAGATGACAGGCTTGAGCCATTGCACCTGACGTGCCCCATTCTCATTGGCATTTGGTCTGCTCTTGGTGGGCGTAGAGTGCCATGGTTAAGAGTACAGTCTTTGGAGGCAGTAAATCTAGTTGAAATCCGGCCTGTTATTTTGTGATTGTAACATCTTAGGCCAGTTTCTTAATACCACCAATTCTGTTTCTTCCAAGATGTAGATAGGAATTCTGATTTCATAGGTTTGAGGCTCCAGGAAGGTCTAATATTTTAAAAATTTACTATATTTGATAAGTACTGAGTAATGTATGTGTGCTTATAATGGTGACATAATTGCTTTAAAACTTAGTTGGGCTACATCTTGTTTGTAGGGTGCTTCATGGATACCCATTGATGATAATGCTTAGTTTCATCCTTAAACCTTCAATGCATGAATGAATAAGTACTTAGCACCCTGAGTCTCCGAAAAGCTTTTACATGAGTGATGGGTAGATTTGCGTGCCTACCTATGCTCTGTCACTTGGGTATTTTAAAACTTTAAATGTGGTGAGGGACTATAGAAATGAATTGGTATGCTTTAGTCCCAGTTTAGATATTTTTAGGAACCATGATGGTTTCTGTTGCAGATCTGCTATTTTCTTTCACAGCCATGGGAACTTTTTAGAATACTAATCTTAGAAATAGTAGAACAGCTGATTTTAGCCCAATCCCAATGTCTGTGGCTTTATAGCAGATTGATTTTAATTTTTAAAATTGACATAAAATAGTTGTACTTATTTTGGGGGGTACATGTTATATTTTGACACATGCATACAATGTTATGATCACATCAGGGTAATCTGGATATCCAGCACCGTATACATTTATCTTTTGTTTATGTTGGGAACATTATAATTCTTCTCTTCTAGCTATTTTGAAATATATAATAAATTATTGTTAACTATAACTTTCTTACTGTAGTTTTAAATACTAGAACTCATTCCTACTATTGAACTGCATTTTGTACCCATTGACTAACTTCTTTTCCTCCCCTCCTGACTCCTTCCCTTCTCAGCCTCTGGGAACCACCATTCTGCTCTCTGCCTCCATGAGATCCCCTTTTTTAACTCCAGCACAGGAGAGGACATGCGATGTTTATCTTTCTGAGTTTGGCTTATTTCACTTAGCATAGTGACCTCCAGTTCCATTCATGTTGCTTCAAATGACAGAATTCATCCATTGATAGGCACTTACGTTGATTTCTTATCTTGGCTATTGTGAATAGTGCTGAATGACATAGGAGTGCCGTGAGGTCTTTGATATACAGGTTTCTTTTTCCTTTGGATAGATACCCAGCAGTGGAATTGCTGGATCATATGATATGGTATTTTTATTTTTTCCTTATTATTTAAGGAACTTCCATACTGTTTTCCATAATGGCTGTAATATTTTCCACTCCACCAACAGTGTGCAGGCATTACCCTTTTTTCTTTCTTTCTTTCTTTCTTTCTCTCTCTCTCTCTCTCTTTTCTCTCTTTCTTTCTCTCTCTTTCTCTCTCTTTCTTTCTTTCTCTCTTTCTCTCTTTCTTTCTCTTCTCTTTCTCTTTCTTTCTTTCTTTCCTCTTTCTTTCTTTCTCTCTTTTCTCTTTTCTCTTTCTCTTCTCTCTCTTTCTCTTTCTCTCTTTCTCTTTCTTTCTCTCTTTCTCTCTTTTTTCTCTCTCTTTCTTTCTCTCTCTCTCTCTCTCTCTTTCTCTCTCTCTCTTTCTTTCTCTCTTTCTCTCTTTCTTTCTCTCTCTCTTTCTTTCTTTCTTTCTTTCTCTCTCTTTTTTTTTCTCTCTTTCTTTCTCTCTCTTTCTCTCTTTCTTTCTTTCTCTCTTTCTTTCTTTCTCTCTTTCTTTCTCTCACTCTCTCTTTCTTTCTTTCTCTTTCTCTCTCTTTCTCTCTTTCTTTCTCTCTCTTTCTCTCGCTCTCTCTTTCTCTCTCTCTCTCTTTCTTTCTCTCTTTCTTTCTCTCTCTCTCTTCTTTCTTTCTTTCTTTCTCTCTCTCTCTCTCTCTCTCTCTTTCTCTCTCTCTCTCTCTCTCTCTCTCTCTCTCTCTCTCTCTCTCTCTCTCTCTCTCTCTTTCTTTCTTTCTTTTTTTTTTTGGATTCTCACTCTGTCACCCAGACTGGAGTACAGTGGCACGCTCACAGCTACTGCAGCCTTGACTTGCTGGGCTCAGGTGCTCCTTCCGCCTCAGCCTTCCAAGTATCTGGAGTCACAGGCATGAGCCACCATGTCCAGCTAATTTTTTTATTTATTATAGAAACGAGGTCTCACCATGTTGCTAAGGCTGCCCTCAAACCCATGGACTCAGGCAATCCTCTTGCTTCAGCCTCCCAAAGTGGTGGGATTATAGGTGTGAACCTGGCTTACCCTTTGTTTACTTGCCAGTATTTATTTTTTGTCTTTTTGATAATAGCCATTTTATGGGTGAGATGATATCTCAGTGTAATTTTAATTTGCATTTCATGGATGATGAGTGATTTTGAGCATTTCTTTTCCTGTATCTGTTGGCCATTTCTTTCTTCTTTTGAGGTGTCTCTTCAGGTCTTTTAAATTATATATATATATATATATGCTATTGTTGTTTGAGTTCCTTATGTATTCTGGTTATTGATTCCTTGTTGGATGGTTAGTTTGCAGATATTTTCTGTCATTCTGTAGATTGTCTCTTCACTTTGTTGATTTCTTTGCTGTGAAGAAGATATTTAGTGTGTTCTAATCCTATTTGTCCATTTTTATTGTTGTTGCCTGTGCTTTTAAAGTCTTACCCAAAAAATCTGCAGTGTTTCCCCAATGCTTTCTTCTAGTAGTTTCATAGTTTCAGATCTTACATTTAAGTCTTTAATTTATTTTGAGTTGGTTTTTCTATTCTTCTGCTCAGAGATACTCTGTTTCCCCAGCACCATTTATTAAAGTAACTGTCTTTTCCCCAGTGTTTGTTGAAAATGACTTGACTGTAAGTATGTAGATTATTTCTGGGTGCTCTATTCTGTTCCATTGGTTTATGGGTCTGTTTTTATGTACCAATACATTGCTGATTTGATTATTATAGCTTTGTAGTATAATTTGAAATCAGGTAGTGTGTTGCCTCTCACTTTGTTCTTTCTGCTCTGGATTGCTCTAGCTATTTAAGGTTTTTTGTGGTCCATATGAATTTTAGGATTTTCTTTTCTATTTCTGTGAATTATTTCATTGGTGTTTTGATAAGGATCACATTGAATCTGTAGATTGCTTTGGGTAGCATAAACATTTTAACAATGTCAGTTCTTCCAGTACATGAGCATGGGATTTCCATTTCTTGTGTGTCCTGTTCAATTTCTTTCATAAATGTTTTATAGTTTTCCTTGTAGAGATCTTTCATTCCTTTGGTTAAATTTATTCCTAGGATTTTTTTTTTTAAGCTTTTTTTGGTGGGGGGATTGTTTTCTTGATTTGTTTTTCAGATTGAACTCTGTTAGCACATAGAAACACTACTGATTTTTGTATGTTGATTTTTGTGTACTACAACTTTACTAAATTTATCAATTTTTTTGAGTGTTTTTCGGTTTATCTAAATATAAGATCATTCGCCTGCAAACTGATAATTTGACTTCTTCTTTTTCAGTTTGAATATCCTTTATATTTTTGTTTCACCTAATTGCTCTTGATGGGACTTCCAGTGCTATGTTAAATAAAAGTGGTAAGAGTGGATATCCTTGTCTTGTTCCAGATAGATATTTGTAAGAAGGCTTTCTATTTCCCCCCATTTAGTATGATATTAGTTGAGAATAGATATTTATCATATATAGCGTTTATCATGTTGAGGTATTTATTTTTTATACCCATTTTGCTGAGAGTTTTTATTATGAAGGGATGTTGAATTTTATTGAATGCCTTTTTAGCATCTATTTAAATGATCATATGGTTTTGTCTTTAATTCTGTTGGTGTGTTGTATTGCATGTATTGGTTTGCATATATTGAACAATCCTTACGTACCTGGGTTGAATCTCACTTGATCATGGTGAATGATCTTTTGATGTGTTGTTGAATTTGATTGTTTGGTATTTTGTTGAGGATTTTTACATCTGTGTTTATCAGGGATATTGGCCTCTAGTTTTCTTTTGTTGTTGTTGTTTTGTTGTTGTTGTTTCTTTTGTTGCTGTTGTCTGGTTTTGGTGTTAGAATAATGCTGGTTTTATAGAATGATTTGGAATTATTCCCTTTTCAATTTTTTGAAATAGTTTGAGTAGGAGTGGTATACTTCTTTAAATGTTTGGCAGAATTCAGCAGTGAATCCATCAGGTCCTGGGCTTTTTTTTGATGAGAGATTTTTTTAAATGACTGCTTCAATCTTGTTGCTCATAGTTGGTCTGCTCAGGTTTTCTATTTCTTTATTGTTCAGTCTTGGTAGGTTTTATGGGTCCAGGAATTTATCTGTTTCTTACAGCTTTTCCAATTTGTTGGTGTGTAGTCATTCATAATAGTTTCTAATGGTCTTTTATATTTCTCTGCTGTTAGTTTCAATGTTTGATTTTTTTCTATGATTTTATTTATTTGAGTCTTCTTTTTCTTCTTAGTCTTACTACTGGTTAACTGATTTTGTTTCTCTTTTAAAAAGCCAGCTTTTCATTTTGTTGATTTTTGTATTGGTTTTACGTCTCAATTTTTATTTCTGTTTTGATGTTATTATTCTAGTTTTGGGTTTGATTTGGTCCCGTTTTTCTGGTTCCTTTAGTTGCATCATCTGGTCGTTTATTTGAAGTCGTTCTACTTTTTTGATTAGGTGTTTATTGCTAAAAACTTCCCTCTTAGTACTACTTTTGTTATGTCATAGTTTTTGGTATGTTGTGGTTCCAGTTTCATTTAGTTCAAGAGATATTTAAATTTTCTTGTTAGTTTCTTCACTGGCCCATTGGTTTTTTAGGAGCACTGTTGTTTAATTTCCATGTATTTGTACAGTTTCCAAAGTTTCTCTTGCTACTGATTTCTGATTTTATTCTGTTGTGATTGGAATGGCACTTGATATGATTTTGACTTTTTTGAGTTTGTGGAGACTTGTCTTGTGACCCGACTTATGGTCATTCCTAGAGAATGTTCCATGCACTGATGAGAAGGATGTGTATTCTGTCGCAATTGGATGAAACGTTCTGTAAATATATGTTATGTTCATTTGCCCTAGGGTAGAGTTAAGTGCCAATGCTTCATTGATTTTCTCCTTGGATGATCTGTTCATTGCTGAGAGTGAACGATGAAGTCTTCTGCTGCTATTTTATTGCTGTCTGTCTCTCCCTTTAGATCTATTAACATTTATTTTATATATTTGGATGCTTCAGTGTTGGGTATATGTATATTTACTATTTTTATGTTATCTTGCTGAATTCACCCCTTTGTCATTTTATAATGACCTTTTACAAATCTCTTTTTACAGTTTTTGATTTAAAGTCTATTTTTTCGGATACAAATATAGCTACTCTCTTTCGGTTTTCCTTTGCATGGGATATCTTTGTCCATCCCTTCACTTTTAGTGTATGTGTCCCTTTATAGATGAAGTGAGTGTCTCGTATGCAGCATATAATTGGGTGTTGTTTTTTTTAACTCCATTCAGTGACTTTATGTCTTTCAGTTGTGGAATTTGGTTCATTTACATTCAATGTTGTTATTGATAGGTAAGGACTTAGTACTGCCATTTTGTTACCTGTTTCCTAGTTTTTTTGTAATTCTCTAACTTTCTTCTTTTTTTATTATCTTCTTTTGTGGTTATGTGGTTTTCTCTGGTAGTATGTTTTACTTTGTTGCTTTTTGTTTTCAGTGTATCTATTATAGGCTTTTGCTTTGTGATTATTATGAGACTTCAAAGTGGATTGATTTTATAATCTGCCTGGAGGCAGTATTGGATCAAAAAAGCAGTTTTTCTTTCTTGGACACTCCCACAATGAGTAGTGGCCATGGCCCCTCTTTCTATGCTTCTCCTTAGAAGGTTTGTTAAAGTACTTATTTACTATGCTAACACAGTGAGTGGGAAGAGCAGGCACTCCACACTGCACTTCAGTCTGGGCAACGGAAGCAGGCACTCCTTAGTCAGCCCTCGAGGGATTACTTTGTAGGTCCTGCACCTCTTGGAGCCCATTTTCTTATATATAATCTGAGTGTTTGCTTGATAAAGCTTTGTGCTTTATTTTATTTTATTTTTGAGTTGAAGTCTCACTCTGTCGCCCAGACTGGAGTGCAGTGGCCACTCCCGGCCACCGCAGCCTTGACCTGCTGGGCTCTGGCGATCCTTCCGCCTCAGCCTTCCAAGTAGCCGGAATTACAGGCATGCGCCACCATGCCCGGCTGATTTTTTGATTTATTGTAGAGATGAGGTCTCGCTGCCCAGGTGGGTCTTGAACCCGCGGGCTCAGGCTATTCACTCACCTCAGCCTCCCAAAGGCACGGGATTACAGGCTGAGCCTCCGAGCCCGGCACAAATTTTGTGCTTTAAATGAGACAATACATCTAAATGAATAGTGTCTTGCCTACAGCATAATAAGCCCTCAGAGAAATATCATGACATTGTTGCAAATGTTGCAATAATTCAGGATAATGAATTATGGTTAAAGAATGTTGATTAGCTCACTTATTATAGTATTTGCATATAAGCAGATGATCAATAAAACTGTTCCCTTTTCACCCCTGTTCAACTGCCCACTACATGCTGTTCCTCATAAATAGGTAACACGTAGGATGACATTCTGACTGTAATGAATATTTCCTCAGCTCAGATCTAGGTGAAAAATGCATGACCAGTTTAATATATACTTCTGAATGTCAGGAATGATTATGTTTTAGAATTATATTTGCATGTTTTAAAAATGATTGTTCTAGTAGCACATTAAAATATGTGTATTAAACTGTCTTGTTGTTTAGATGCTATTGACTGAGTACTTGGATATGAAAAATACTCGTACAGCCTCTGAACCATCAGCTCAACTAAGCTATGCCAGTACAGGAAGAGAGTTTGCAGCCTTTTTTGCCAAGAAGAAACCTCAAAGGCCAAAAAATTCTCTTTTCAAGTAAGTATTACTCTGCTAGTAAGATAGCAGGTATCAAGAAGTGTTAGGTCCGAGTAGTATGCCTTTCACTTTATGGGTAGCCATTACTTTCTTTAGCTAAAGTTGATTAAAGTAATTTGTAGGAAGTGAATATTTGTTCATTGTGTTTACTTTTGTTTTCTGTAAGGAGAAGTGACTGCTTTGGAATTTGGTTACTGGACTATCTGGAACTCTTAATAAAAATTTGGAGCTTGTTTCTCAGTTTTATATAAAATTAAGGGAAATGAAACTCTGTGGTTGTTTCTGGGAATTTTATATGAAATAAAAAGAAATGAAATAATGTCAGCCTTGAAGAAGACCCAAATGCCGAGAAACAACCTTTGTTAATAAAGTTATGCAAATCTTAGCCAAGCAGTATTGTACTGGGCTTTATGTGGTTAGATGTTTAATAAAAGAACAATCTGGAATTTTTTTTTCTAATTACTATCTTAGTTAACCTCATCAGGCTTTGTGCCCAAAGTGTAATAGCTAATGATTAATAATACTGATATTAACATTAATAATAACCATTATTGTTGATTGAGTGCTTCCTGGCCACCAGGCACTGTACTAGGTGAGTTTCAAAAAATGATCTCAACATATTTAATTTGGATTATACCAAATTTCAACAGCAGTAATAATAGCTAACATTTCTGGTCCTTACTAAGTGCTAGTCAGGGCATTAAGTCATTTTTGTGGATTATCTCTTTTACTTATTATATCAACCTTATTGGAAAGGGTTCTATTTTTAATCCTCTTATAAACATAAAAAAATTGAAACATGAGGGGCTAAGTAATTCATGTGAGGTCACATGGCTAACGAGTGGTAGAAACAGGCTTTGAATCCTGGCAGTGTAACTTCAAACTTATGTGTTCTCTGGGTTAATAGATATATAAGAACTTGTCATTGTGAATGTAGGCATGTAAAGTGACCACAGAAGTACCATCCCAATATTTTTAATTTGTTCTTTTTCAACACCTGAAGCTTCAGTAGCTTTTATTGATTCACTTTTATCTTGACTTCATGGTGTTTTTATTAAGTCAAAGTTTCAACAGTTCATTTATCTTGTGATCTCACAGAGAGGAGATTTACTATGTCCCTGCCTGGAATGAAATCTGGTCTGTTTGTTGAATGCATTTCTTTTTAAACTGTTTTTATTCAGAGGGTAGATGCAATATTAGTTAAAATGCTTTTGATTGCAAGTAATGTAAAGCCACAAATAGAACAGACTGAAGCATAGGAAAGTTATCGTCTCCTATATTAAGGATGGATGTAGAGGCTTTTTAAATTCACCACTACAGTATCACAAAGGATCCAGTTCTTTCCATCCTTCCACCTGGTCATTCTCTACATGTCAGTGATGTTCTCCATTGTGACCACGAGGTGTTTGCCTCAGCCCCAGTCCAATAACGGTAGTGCCGCCAAGGGTATGGCATGTGACTCTTCCTGTGAATCTCTTTGTCTTTAGAGGTTATTTTTTTAGAGTAGTTTTAGGTTTATATAAGAGTGGAGCAGGAAGCCCACAGGGTCCTCTTATAGTCCCCTCTT
This sequence comes from Cephalopachus bancanus, assembly GCA_027257055.1. Classification (NCBI taxonomy): domain Eukaryota; kingdom Metazoa; phylum Chordata; class Mammalia; order Primates; family Tarsiidae; genus Cephalopachus; species Cephalopachus bancanus. The sequence goes on from JAPVLO010000232.1 coordinate 3,756,722, forward strand.
CCTTAGTCTGGCATATTTGCTGCATTTGATGAATTATTACCGTGAGAGCATGATGAATGTAAGTCCACAGCTTACATGAGAGTTCACTCTTTATTTTGTACACTTCTAATGTGTTCTGACAAATGCAGACCATTGTGTGTCCACCACTGCAATGCCATAGGGAGCTGTCTCATGGTCCTACACATCTTCTGACTTTATGTGTCCATCCCTCCCTTCTCCATTCCCTGGCAGCCACATGCCTCCATAGCTGTTCTCTTCCAGAACGTCATGCACTTAGAATCATGCAAAATGGAGCTTTTCAGCTGCATGTCACTTAGGGGTAGGCAGCTGAGGCTCTTCCACATTTTTTGTGGGTTGATAGCTACCTCTTTGTATTGCTGAATCACATTCCTTTGTGTGGAGGTGCCAGAGCTTATCTGTTTACCCACTAAAGGGCGTCTTGGTTGCTTCCAACTCTGGCAATTATGAATGAAGCCTGCTATATACATTCAAATACAGGTTTTTGTATGGACATACATTTTCAACTTATTTGGGTACATACCAAGGAGCACATTGCTGGATCATGTGGTAATTCTGTGTTTAGCTTTGTAAGACACTGTCAAACTATCTTCCAAAATGGCTGTGCCATTTTAAATATATTTTCTATTAATTATTAATTATCCATTATTCTGCTAAGTGTCAAAGCCCCTCTGCAAGTTCCCATTAGGTTCTAGGATTGGCTCTCAGGCCCATTCCTAAAACAGTCACTGATAAAGAGAAGCAGACCAGAGGTTGTCTTAAACCAGGCAGGTGCATCTCTGGTGCTTGGCGTCCAGCTGGAGAGGAAGCCACGTTTCCTGAGCACGTTTCTGAGCAAGGCGGGAGCAAGGAAGCAGAATGCCCAGGTGGAGTCAGGGATATGCCGGCCAACCGGAGAGACAGTGAAGGAAAAGGTGGTTGGCAGAGCAACTACGATGCCTCAGATGCTGCTTAATTGGGCCCTTGCTTTCCTTTCCCTTTTCTTTTTTCTAGTTCACTTACATTTCTAAATCTAGGGTATTGCAGAAAGCAGGCTTCAGTGTTTTTAGAGTTCATGCTCTCAACCATTTTCCCCTAACTTTTAACCTCAGACCCCATAGACATTCTCAAGCGTTTAGCTAGTGCTTCTGAAGTTGTGGTATTAGAAACTATATATATCTATATATATATTTAGATATATATATTTATATATATATAGATATATATGTCTATATATATAGATATATATTTGGAAATGAACAAATTAACTTAAATACTTGTTACACATTTATTATTATTAGGCAGTAACAAACATTCATCACTGTCACAGTAGTATTAGGCCATTGTTACAGATTTGCATACTTCTTGTCTGGCTCTATTGTTAATGAGCCGTATGTGTGAGCAAGTCTCCTGTTTTAGTAGACCTTGGTGCCTTTGACTACAAAGTAAGGAGGTGCAACTGAATAATCTCTAGTGCCTCTTTACTGTAAAATTATATGAATCCGTGACTTGTTGCAAGTATAAAAGGAATTCCCGAGTAGCAAAACTACAAGTCATAAAGGATGAAGATTTTGGGAGCTGTAATCTGTTTTCATCATATCTGTGAAAGGCTTTTATTACCCTCTTTAATTGTCCCTAGCCAAGGTTAATTAAGTGTGTGTAAGTCCTCTCTTATTGTGCTATCTGTGTCTCTCTATTCTTTGCTTAGGACTTTTTTCCTTTGCCATATCTGATCAATAGCTGTCAGTGTGGTTTTTAGAGGTCAGTGGCTTCCTTTCTGCACTTGACTGGCAGGTGGCACTTTTGAAGTACTGCACACTTTGCCTTCTTTCTAGCTGTTAGTGCCCTCTTATTTCTAGGCAGAGTGCAGAGAGGGTACCGAGTAACCCAAGTGTTTCTCTCATGAGCTGACATTATTGTGGTATTCTTTCTTGTCAAACAAAGGATGAAGAAGACTTCATTAAGAAAATGATGATGCACCTTCCTTGTTGCCAGAAACCTATCCCCTTGTCATGGCTGCCCTTTCCTATGTTGCTGCTTACCCCTCAATGGCAGTCATTCTTAGAAGGATTCCTCCTTCTGGCAGGTTGTTATTCTGCCTTTGGAGATCACAGGTTTGCAATGAAGAATCTCTTAATATGTCAAAGCATTTACTGTTTGATACAGTCATAATTTTACCCTTCTTTCTTACCTGCAAGTTTCTCTTAAGACTGATTTGCTTGTGTTTTTTTTAGCTTTTAGAGGCAGAGGCCTTTTCATTGTCGCGCATCTATCTCCCGTGTTTCTGACCTCTGAAACTGGGATAGGTGTGAACACACATTTTATAGCTCAGTATTTTTGAGATTATTTTATGTGGTGGTTGGATGGTCAGAAAATGACTGCTGTTTAGAAGCAACATTGTTATAGGACATTTGGGAGAGCCCTCGATGCCTTGCTTCTTTGCTGTCATTATTCAGCGGCCTTTGCACTTGTCCTCTAATGGGGAGAGCCAGAAAGATGGGAGTTCTGCCCCAAGGAGCCAGTGTGTCTGAGGTGGCAGCTGGCAATTACTGATGGCTTTTGAGTTGATGGCAGCATACATAGATGACTTTATAGGATGTGCTTGCTGCTGTGTCTGTCGGGATCCTGGCCAAGGTTTCTAAAGGCAGAATGACTGGGACTGATGAGAGCTGTGGTCTGAAGGCAGAATGAGTGGGACTGATGAGAATGGTACCAGCTGAGATGGAGAGTAAGCAGAAGAGCCAGATATGGTTGGAGAGGCATGTTTTCCAGGAGTATCATCCGGAGGTCAAGAGCTCTTGCCACTGACCCTGGCCCTGGCCCTGGCCCTGTCAGGGTCTGGCCACAGTGTCCTGATTGTGGGCCAGTGGGAGCATCACATAGACCATGGCAGGATACTTTAGGAGCGCACAGCTGCACACTATGTCTGACTGGTGCCTGACTGTTTCCCTGTTTTCCTGCAGGTTTGAATCCTCCTCCCATGCCATCAGCATGAGCGCCTATCTACGCGAGCAGAGAAGGGAGCTCTACAGTCGGAGTGGAGAACTTCAAGGTAGGTCCTTGGGCATCTTTGGAAAAATGAATGTTCTGTAGGTGTATCTGAAGTGGTTTTTGCAAGTGAGTTTGTGATCTGTATTCATAGGATTCAAGATAACTGAAGTCTAGCGACTTGATAATTAGTTTCTTCTGTCATTACCTGGCATATGCTGCCAAGTAACTGAAGTATTACCCTGGCCACAGGATTTGTAGACCTGTACTGTTCAAGTGGGAATTGAGAGCAAGAAGAGGGGAGGCCAGACTCTTCTTGCTTAGAGAGCTGACATCAGTCAGTCCCAGGCTAGCTGAATGCCCTCCTTCTGGAATTGCAACCGCTGTTACTTCTCATAATTGTTTCGACATTTTCTGGAATATGGTACGAGTATCTGTGATTTGGAAAAGGGCAAAGGAAACCTCTGTCTTTACTTAAATGGAAAAAGGATGCTTCCAAATAGTATGGTTTAGTCAGCATAACTTTGATACCCATGTGTGGTACCAAAGAGCTATAATCTGCAGAAGGAAATACTAGAAAATAAAGTATAAAGAAATAGAATTTAAGAAATCAGACCAACAGTTCCTTCTGTGACAAAAATCATGGTAAATTGTGGTAAATGTAATTAATTAGGAAAGACTTGCAAGGGGCTGCTAGGTGTACGACATCTGAAGTGCTAGAAGGGCTGGCTGTTGAGTACAAAGAAATATAAGGTGGAACCTTCAAATCCAGTTATGGTGAGACACGGTGGCTCACACTTGTAATCCTAGTACTTTGGAAGGCCGAAACGGGAGGATTGCTTGAACCCAGATGTTCAAGACCAGCCTGGGCAACATAGCGAGACCTCATCTCCACAAAAAAAAAAAATCCTCAGCCTGTAATCCCACGCCTTTGGGAGGCTGAGGTGAGTGGATTGCCTGAGCCCGCGGGTTCAAGACCCGCCTGGGCAGTGAGACCTCATCTCTACAGTGAATCAAAAAATCAGCCGGGCGTGGTAGCACACGCCTGTAGTTCCAGCTACTTGGAAGGCTGAGGCAGAAGTATCGCCGGAGCCCAGCAGGTCGAGGCTGCAGTGGCTGGGAGCGGCCACTGCACTCCAGTCTGGGCGACAGAGTGAGACTCCAACTCAAAAAAAAAAAAAAAAAGAAAAATTAGTTAGACATGATGTCCCACGCCTGTAGCCCTAGCTACTTGGGAGGCTGAGGTGGAGGGATTGCCTGAACTCAGGAGGTCAAGGCTGTGGTGAGCCATGATCGCACCATTGCACTACAGCCTGGGCAACAGAGCGAGACCCCAACTTAAAAAAAAAAAAAAAATCCAGGTATGAAATTTAAGGCGCGCGCGCACACACACACGCACGCACACACACACACACACACACCAGTAACAATCAGGAAGTAAATACTAACAAACTACTGGGCGGTGTGGATAAAATGACTCGAGAATTTAAGAGAAGAGAGTGATTGTTTAAGTTTTTTTAGAACTCTAGACTTTAAGAGGGACAGGCAAAAGTACTTTTATTGTCTTTGATGCATTGAGGGCATGCAGAACGTTTTGCAGTGACTAGCCAACACAATTAAATATTTAGTTCTTTGATTTTGTTTTTTGAGACAGGGTCTTGCTCTGTTGCCCAGGCTGGAACGCAGCAGCCTCAAACTCAAGGGATCTTCCCCCTTCAGCCTCTTGAGTAGCTGGGATTACAGGCGTGTGTCCCTTGTCTGGCTAATGTTTTTATTTTGCATAGAGAAGGGGTCTCACTGTGTTGCCCAGGCTGGCCTGCAGTGCCTCATCTCAAGTGATTCTCTTATGTCTTCTTCTTAAGAGTATTGGGATTACAGGCATGCTCCACCACGCCCAGCCAGTTAAATATTTGGTTTTTAGAACTCATAGTTCTACATCAGAACACTGTGAGGTAACAAGTCTACCTTTCTGGATTTAAAGACTATTGCCTCATTCTTCCTGCCTTCACCTTCTGTGAAGTCAATTACCTGTTAGTTTTTCCAAAGATGTTTCTTTATGCTCATGTATATATCACAGTGATAGCCCCACAGCTTGGATATGCGGTTGCCCAAAGTAAAAGCCTAGAAATAGGGGTAGGGTCTCAGAAGGGAGATTATACTGCCGGCATTTTATTTAATATTAAAGGGTTGTCATTTATTCTGGAGAACATACAGTGTGTGCACACCTCAGAGCTTTGACATGTAGGAGTCCAGAGGGTAGTTAGAACCAGAATACATGAAGAACACACTTGCCCTGTGGTTGGACAGGGGCTGAGGAAGAGGGTGACCCATACTCTGACAGGCTGCCCCCTTCCTGGGAGAACAGGGCGGGCTGCACAGTGTGAAAAAGAAAGGATGGCACAGAGCAGGCCTTCTTGCAGAGGTGTGTTGTTCTTCTGCTGCCACTTGGGGTGCAGTGGGTGATCTAGGGCTAGAATATTTTTCATACTCAGTGTCCTAATTTTAATTTTTTCAGAGTTGGCTTGAGGTATAGTTGAAGTTTTCCTCCATGATTTCTTTCCACCTGTCTTCTGGTGTACATAAATTTTTTTAATGGTGACAGAGCTTTTCTTCTCTTCTTTTTTAAGTTGAATACTGAACATTTCATTTTTTTCAAAATGAGCAAACCTTATTTTTCAGAGCAGTTTTAACATCACTTCTAAAAAGAGTCCTTGTAAGCCTCTGTCCCCACCCTTACCCAGTTCCTTTAGGGTCACTATCTGGCTCCAAGTGAAAGCACTGATCTGAAACTTCAAGGTAGACCACACAGTCAATGGGCAACAGTGCAACCTTCCATCACTCAGATTCAAGTGTCATTAGTCCTCAGGGGTAAATGACCGACAGACTTTTATTTTCCTTAGGAAGAGCAATGTATGTGCTGTGCCATGGCCATGCGGATGATATCCAGTCCCTTGTTCCATGACCTCTTCAGACAGCGTCGCGTGACTGTGCAGAGGAGGGCTGCTGGCCCAGGTGCCTCCATGTAGAGATCCAGTGCCCTCACCAACTCTGCCCCGTGAGCAGGCCTCATCACCTCTGTGCCTCCCATTTCCTTTTTACCATTAATTGAAAATAGCCTTGTGTGAGGTGGTTTTAGAAGTTGGGTGGGTTGACTGGGAGTGTATTCGATGAAGTGTCGGAAGAGTGAGCTCTGTGTCCTTGCCCCTGGGTTTTCGTTTCTAGGACTGCAGTGTCCTTGCAGTTTCCACAGGTGTTGCTCATCCTTTCTGTCTGGGTCATCATATGACGGAATCCTCTCAGCTTCCCAAAATACACCGAGTCATGGCTTGTTCCTATGAACTTCTCTGCTGGCTTCCCCTTACCGGCTGCTCACAGACACACCTGGGCTGTGGCTCCTGCTGGGCGTTGCTGCCATGTCTTACTGCTCTCTCTCCATCCCTTCCGTACTCCTCAGTGTGAGTTTGCCATAAAACTCTGAGTCCTATGAAGGCATACTGGTTAGTTCCCATGCTTCACACCGTGCCTGGCACAGTAAATGTCAAGGTGATATTGGAGGACTTGGTGATAGAATGAAGGAGGACAGTGAAGCTCTCCAGTAGGATGGAGAGAACATGAAGAGGGCCTCAAGAGGACATGGAGCCACCGCAGCTACCACCAGCCTCTGGGTTTCCATTGGTTTTTGCATTTAAGGCGGAGTAGAGGCTAGAGGTATGTGGTTTTGTTCTCGGCAGTTATAAGCCTTATTATGTAGAAATGTTGCCCTTGAGCTGTCTGGCCCAGGACAAAACTGCTGTGTGTAATTGAAAAATATTTTTAAAACCTAACTGACAGAGGAATTTTATTCTGTGAGGATGGTTAATGGGGAAATCACTGTAATCTAACTAGGAATTTTCCCATCCTTCAAAAAGTGAATTGAAACATGGGACTTTCAAGCACAAGTCTATTGCACTTATCTATGTTTGGCAAGATATGAAGACTATCTCTGGTTACAAGAGAAGAAAGTAATAGTTAGCAAGCATGTCATGTTCATAATAATCACTGGGAAATACTTCAGTTGAGCTGACATATCACACACTTTGTGAGAGAAAGGATCAGCTGGTCAGCTTTTTAAAAGTTTGGTGGTGTCTCATGTAGGAATAGAAGTTTCTCTGCTGAATGCTTTCAACGTTTCAATAGGAAAGAAGAGGGACAAGCACAGTAGCCATCCTTTCCCAGTTATTCCATTAATGTGGCAGGCCCAGGACCACAGTGAGATCTGCATTTTACCTCATCCTTGAAAAGGCATAACTGAATAGTTCAGGCAAATCAGAAGAGACTGGTAGAAGTTTCTGACTCTTCTGTTCACAGCATGTAGCTGCCGGCCTCGCTTTCTGGTGGTCAGGTTTGGAGGTCAGCTTCTCCTTCTGTTGGGGGAGCAGCAAGAATATCCACCAGAAAGGCCAGAAGGAAATCAAAGTCGCATTGAAAGCGCAAATCGTACAAAACTGAATTCCTGCCAACATTTTCAATGTATCACGCAATTAAAAAATGTTACCCTAGCTGGGCTCAGTGGCTCAGCCTGTAATCTCATGCTTTGGGAGGCTGAGGTGAGTGGATGACCTGAGCCTGTGGGTTCAAGACCCGCCTGGGCAACTTGGTGAGACCTCATCTCTACAACAAATCAAAAAATCAGCCGGGCGTGGTAGCGCATGCCCATAATTCTGGCTACTCAGAAGGCTGAGGTGGAAGGATCGCCAGAGCCCAGCAGGTCGAGGCTGCGGTAGCCGGGAGCGGCCACTGTACTCCAGTCTGGGCGACAGAGTGAGACTCCAACTCAAAAAAAATGTTACCCAGTCTAAGTGTACAAGGTGATACAAGGGTGGATAAAAGTGAGATTTCTTTGGTATTACCAATTCATCTCAACTGGCTCTAACTGCTATAGCACAGATGGTTTATTCTGTAGTCTGCTATTGGCCATTGGACTGGGGGGTTGGGGTGCCGCTTCAGTCACAGGTAGAAGTCTAACTCATGTTTGTCGGCCTTAGTCATTGACTTCCTGTTATTTTCAGTCTCTCTGTTGCCCTTTTGTGCTGCTGAGACAGCAGTGCTGAAAGCAAAGACAGATACGAGTTTTATTGAACATTTAGCTTGAATATAGCTTCTGGTATAATGCGTAATTCCCAAGAGAAAAAGATAATTGGTGAATGTATTATCTCGTGGAGGTTAAACAAAAATGAAGACTGCCACTTGTGACCAAAACAAGCTCTGGGGTTAATCAGTCCCATTCTGCCTCAGTTTTCTCAAAAGAAAGCTATTGTCAATCCTGACTACTTGAGGGGATCTCGTACTGTTAAGTTAGGCCTTAAAAGTATGGAGCAACTAGAACCACCGTATTGATTTTGGGTAAAATGGTGCTCCAAAGCATTGCCATTGAGGAGCAGGCTCAATGCATTTGCCTGCTGACCTCTCTTCCCCCTCAGTGCAGCCCCCAGTTGGCCCTCCTACATGTCACCAGCGCCCTCCTCCCCGTCACCAGCACCCTCCTCCCTGCCAGACTTCATCCTGTGTTTCTGTGTTCATCTCACTTGGTCTTTCTGCAGCTGTGCTTTTCTCTTCCTCATGTTCTTTCTGAGTCATAAGCCTGATGGAGGATCTCGTGGCTTGGTCCTGGGATTTCTTCTAAGCTCACTCCAAACACTCCCCAGATGGTCTCAGCCAGGACCACGCTTTCTCAGTGCCTGGTGCAGATGGCCTCACTGTCTGTGTCTCTTGCATGAATTTCAGTGTTTCTGGCCTCTTTCAGCATCTTGTTTCTCCATATCATAATTCTTTTTTTTGAGTTGGAGTGTCACTCCATCGCCCAGGCTAGAGTGCCATGGCATACTCATAGCCACCCCAGTGTCAACCTGCTGGACTTAGGCAATTCTTCTGCCTCAGCCTTCCAAGTAGCCGGAACTACAGGTGTGTGCTACCATGCCCAGCTGATTTTTGATTTATTGTAGAGACGAGGTCTCACCAAGTTTCCCAGACTGGTCTTGTACCCCTGGACTCAGGCAATCTTCTCACCTTGGCCTCCCAAAGTGCTGGGTTTACAGACTTGAGCCACTGTGCCCAGCCCAAAATTCTTTATCACAGTATTTTAAAGTCTTTTTCTTATAATACTTCTCTTAATATATACATGTCTTATTTATTTGCTATCTTGTTCATTTCTGCACTTATCTCAATTCTGAATGCAAGCCTTAGCCATTGGTACATGCCAGTGTCTAGGGTAATGCTTGGCTTGAATTAGCCACTTAAACACATAAGGCAGGAGGACTATATCTTGAATATCTTCTTACATGTAGGCTTAAACCTACTTATTTGAGAAACCCTAGCAGACATTTTAATAAACAGAGCAGGAGTCCTGTGATTTGTTTTCTCTCATTTTTAGGGATAATAAAACTCAGTGGGTAAGAGTACATTAATTGCCATTGAGTCAAGTAGAAGTATATACTCAGTTTTGATTACAGTTTTCTTTCTATCTTGGGTTTACTTATTGCTACTGTTTGTACTCAGTGATATTACCTTTAGAGTGCCATTTCCTCCCATTAGTTTAATGAGTGACTTTTTTTTTTTTTTTTTGAGTGGCACTCTGTCGCCCAGACTGGAGTGCAGTGGCCGCTACGGCCACCGCAACCTTGACTTGCTGGGCTCCGGCGATCCTTCCGCCTCAGCCTTCCAAGTAGCTGGAACTGTAGGCGTGCGCTACCATGCCCGGCTAATTTTTGATATATTGTAGAGATGAGGTCTTGCCTGCCCAGGCGGATCTCGAACCCATGGGCTCAGGCAATCCACTCACCTCAGCCTCCCAAAGGTGCGGGATTACAGGCTGAGCCACCGAACCCAGTGAGTGACATTTCTATAGCCCTGGCATTAAAGTATTCTGTAAAGCTCCCACCACTTGAGGATGGACTTTTCTAAGAAGATATGCTTTACATAGTATACTGGGAATTGCTAGTATAGGGGAAAACTGGGCTCTTGAACTGACCTGGCCTGAATTGTCTGAGTTTTCTCTAGTGGGTTGTGAATATTGAATGGTATGGTCTGTAATTGATCTCTTTGGAGGTGTCTCGGCTTAAGGTAAGACAATATTTGCAGTAGATTAGCCATAGGCTAATTATTCTTTTTTACAAAAGAATTTATAATAGTCTCTTAAATAATAAGATGTTGGAGCCTTTAAAGTAAGATTTCATATATGCACACATTTTCAGGAGCATTTTGGCTGAAGTGAAGTACAGCAATTTTACACTCATACCACTCATTTGTTCCACAGACTTAAGTACAGGAAGCACTTGTAAAGATTTATAATCCTGAAGTTTGAAAATTCTTTGTAGTCTTTTAAATTTTGCCTCGCAACTTTGTTAAGAACTATGAAACAATATGCAGGGAATGTGAAAAAATATTTTTCCATCTAAAAATGATAGTTATTTCAAAGTAACTTCCAATCTTTCATAGTTATCTCTTTTGTTTTGGCCTCTAAAATAGTATATAAAAGTGATTTCTCGATTTTTATTTTTTTTTTTATAATCAGTATTTTTTATTATCGTTTTGTAGGGTACAGTTAAGGGTTAGGTGTACAATTACGTTTCATTCAGGCACCCTATTGATAAGAGGTGTTTTCCCAGTCCCAGATAGATATTAGCTACTGTTAATCCCATCCCCCCCCCATAATTTCCCAGTACCATCAGTCATTTTCTTATAGTATTACATTGGATGTTCAAGGTCCATTATATGAGTGAAAACATGTGATATTCTGATCTTTGTTTCTGTGAGAGGTCACTCAGTATTATAGACTCTAGTTCCATCCAGGTAGCTGCGAAATCCATGATTTTGTTCTTTTTCATGGCTGCGTAGTATTCCATCGTGTATATGTACCACATTTTTTTAATCCAGTCCTCTTTTGATGGGCAGCATGGTTGTTTCCAGGTTCTTGCTATTGTGAATAACGCTGCGATAAACATACGTGTACAGGTATCTTTTTTATAGAGTGATTTGTGTTCTTCAGGGTATATTCCCAGTAGGGGGATTGCAGAGTCATAAGGAAGGTCAATATTTAGAGCTTTCAGGAATCGCCACACTGCTTTCCACAGAGGTTGCACTAGCTTACACTCCCACCAACAGTGTAGAAGTGTTCCCTTTTCACCACAGCCTCTCCAGCAGCTGTTATTTTTTGAGTTGTTGATAATTGCCATTCTGACTGGAGTTAGGTGATATCTCAGTGTGGTTTTGATTTGCATCTCCCTGATGATTAGTGAGGTTGAGCATTTCTTCATGTGTTTGTTGGCTGCTCGAATGTCTTCTTTTGTGAAGTGTCTGTTCATATCTTTTGCCCATTTTATAATGGGGTTGCTTGTTTTCTTCTTTTCAGTACGTTTCAGTTCCTTGTAGATCCAGGATGTTAAGCCTTTGTCAGACCTAGAGTTGGCAAATACTTTTTCCCAGTCTGTAGGCTGTCTCCCTACTCTCTTGATGGTTTCTTTGGCTTTGCAGAAGCTTGTCAGTTTAATAAGGTCCCATTTGTCTATCTTCTCTCTTAAGTCCTGTGGGTTTCGGGTTTTGTACAGGAATTGGATGCCCGTTCCGATTTCCATGAGAGTATTTCCTTCCTTTTCTAATGTTCTTATGGTTTGAGGTTTTACATTTAGGTCTCTGATCCATTTGGAGTTAACCTTTGTGCATGGGGATAGATAGGGGTCCTGTTTCAATCTTCTACATGTGGTCAACCAGTTTTCCCAGCACCATTTACTGAATAGGTTCTCCTCACCCCATTGGTAGGTGGGGGGGGCTTTGTCGAAGATGAGTTGGTTGAGGAATTGAGGTTTTGCTTCTGGAATCTCAATTCTGTTCCATTGATCTATATGCCTGTTCTTGTACCAATACCAAGCTGTTTTGATGATTGTAGCCTTATAGTAAAGTTTGAAGTCTGGTATTGTGATACCACCTGCTTTGTTTTTTTTGCTGAGGATTGTTCTGGCTATTCTTGGACGTTTGTGTTTCCATATGAATTCCTGTGTTGTTTTTTCTAGGTCAGAGAAGAATGTTATTGGTAATTTAATGGGTATTGCATTGAATTTGTAGATTGCCTTAGGTAAGATGGACATCTTCACAATGTTGATTCTTCCGATCCATGAGCATGGGATATTTTTCCACTTGTTCATGTCAGCTTTGATTTCTTTGAGCAGTGTTTTGTAATTTGCATTGTAAAGGTCTTTCACGTCTCTGGTTAGGAAGATGCCAAGGTATTTCATTTTTTTTGTGGCTATTGTGAATGGAATTGTGTTTTTTATTTGGGTTTCTGTTTGTTTATTATTGGTGTAGAGAAATGCGATTGTCTTTTGTACATTTATTTTGTATCCTGAGACTTTGCCAAAGGCCTTTATCAATGTAAGGAGGCCTTTAACAGATTCTCTTGGGTTTTCAAGGTACACCATCATATCATCTGCATAGAGAGATAACTTGACTTCCTCTTTTCCTATTTGAATACCTCTGATTGCCTCGTCTTCTCTGATTGCTCTAGCCAGGACTTCCAATACTATGTTGAACAGGAGGGGAGAGAGTGGGCATCCTTGTCTAGTTCCAGTTTTCAGGGGAATTGGTTCCAATTTTTGTCCATTTAGGAGTACGCAGGCTGTAGGTTTCTCGTAGATGGCTTTTATTATTTTGAGGTATGTTCCCCGTATGCCTAGATGTTCAAGGGTTTTTATCAAGAAGGGGTGCTGGATTTTATCAAAAGCTTTTTCTGCATCTAATGATATGATCATGTGGTTTTTGTTTTGACATCTGTTGATGTATTTAATTACATTTATGGTTTTACGAATGTTGAACCAGCCTTGCATGCCAGGAATGAAGCCTACTTGGTCATGGTGAATGATTTTTGAGATGTATTGTTGAATTCTGTTTGCTAGGATTTTGTTGAGAATTTTAGCATCTATGTTCATCAAAGATATTGGCCTGTAGTTCTCTTTCTTTGTTGGATCTTTACCTGGCTTGGGTATCAGTGTGATGTTGGCTTCATAAAATGATTTGGGGAGAGTTCCATCTTTTTCTATCGCCTGGAATACCTTCAGTAGGATTGGTATCAGCTCCTCCTTGAATGTCTTGTAGAATTCTGCTGGAAAGCCATCTGGACCAGGGCTTTTTTTTGTAGGAAGTTTTCTTATTACGTAGTCGATTTCCTTGATTGTAATTGGTCTATTTAGGGACTCAATTTCTTCTTGTTCCAACCTAGGTAGATTGTGTGATGTCAGAAAGTACTCCATTTCCTTGTGGTTTTCAAGTTTGTTTCCATACAAGTGTACATAGTAGTCTCTAATGATCTTTTGTATTTCTTCAGGGTCAGATGTGACTTCATCTTTTGTGTTTCTGATTATGCTTATTTGTTTTTTTTCTCGTTTTTTCTTGGTCAGTCTAGCTAGGGGACCATCGATCTTGTTTATTCTTTCGAAGAACCAGCTTTTTGTTTCATTGATTTTTTCAATTATCTTTTTGTCTTCTATGTCCTGGATTTGGGCTTTTATTTTGGTGATCTGGATTCTTCTGCTGAAATTAGGGTTTTTGTGGTCTTGCTTTTCCAGCTTCTTTAGGTGGCTTGTTAGATTGTGAATTTCTGTTCCTTCCATTTTCTTCATGTGTGTTTGTAGGGATATAAATTCCCCTCTTACTACAGCTTTCAGGGCATCCCAGAGATTTTGGTAAGATGTTTCTTCATTTTCATTTGTTTCCAGGTATCTTTTGATCCCTGTTTTGATTTCGTCATTGACCCAGGAGTTGTTTAGCATCATGCTGTTTAGTGTCCATGTCTTTGTGGGTTTTGGGGGGACTTTGTTGGTGTCAATCTTTATTTTTATTCCACTGTGGTCCAAGAAGGTGTTTGGTAGAATTTCGGTCCTTTTAAATTTGCTTATACTTGATTTATGGCCGAGTATGTGGTCGATCTTAGAATATGTCCCATGTGGTGATGAGTAAAATGTGTATTCTGTGGTCTTTGGATGGAGTGTTCTGTAAGTATCAATTAAGTCCATTTGGTCCAAGGTCACATTGAGGTTCCGGATCTCCTTGCTGATTTTTTGTCCTGATGATCTGTCTAGGGTTGTGAGTGGGGTATTAAAGTCCCCAGTTATGATAGTGGTAGAGTCAATATCTTTCTTTAGTTTTCCAAGAAGTTGCTTTAAGAAGGTTGGTGCACCTATGTTGGGTGCATATATGTTTAGGATAGATATTTCTTGTTGATGGATTGAACCTTTTATCATTATGTAGTGACCTTCTGTATCTTTTTTGATTTTTAATAGTTTGAAGGATATTTTGTCTGAAATTAAGATGGCTACTCCTCCTTTCTTTTGTATTCCGTTCGCCTGAAAGACTGTTTCCCATCCTCTTACCTTGAGTCTGTGGGTGTCCTTTCTAGTGAGGTGAGTCTCTTGAAGGCAATAGATTGTTGCCTGATGATATTTTATCCATTTTGCCAATCTATGTCTTTTCAGTGGTGCATTTAGTCCGTTCACATTTAGGCTAATAATTGAAATGCAAGAGTTGATCCCTGTCATAAGGTTCTTACAGAGTTGTTACTGTTTATTTGTTGTCTTTCTTTGGGTTTTGGAGTTGGTTCAGGTGTGTTTTTAATCTTTTGCCTGTACTCTTGTGAAGAATGCTGATGTTCTTTTTTCTTTTTCTTCTGTGTTCAGTACTTTCTTGAGTGTTTCTTGTAGCGGTGGTCTGGTGGCAGCGTAGGTTCTTAGGGATTGGATGTCTGGAAAAGATTTTAATTCTCCCTCACTAATGAAGCTTAGTTTAGCTGGGTAGGTTATTCTTGGTTGAAATTGTTTCTCTTTTAGTACTTTGAAGATAGGGCTCCAGGCTCTCCTGGCCTGAAGGGTTTCTGTGGATAAATCTGCTGCTATTCGGATTGGTTTTCCCTGGTAGGTGGTCTGGCCTTTTTCTCTTGCTGCCTTTAGGATTTTTCCTTTCATAGCTACTTTGTTTAGGCGAATTATTATGTGTCTGGGAGTTGGTCTTCTCGTTTGTTGTCTTGCGGGGGTTCTCTGAATCTCTTGTGTTTGAATTTTTTCATCTTTACTGAGCTGAGGGAAGTTTTCTTGAATGATTTCATGGAATGTTTGTTCCAGTGTGGCTTCTGTTTCTCTTTCTGCCTCAGGAAGCCCAATTATTCTCAGGTTTGGTCTCTTGAAGTGATCATTCATCTCTTGCAGGTTTTGTTCTGTCTTTTTGAGCTTCTTTTCTATGCTTTTGACAGTTTGGGTTAGTTCTGTGTTTTGTTCTTCGAGCTCTGAGATTCTTTCTTCTGCTTGGCTGATTCTGCTTTCCATGCTTATTAGTCTGTTGTTCATTTCCATCACAGTATTCTTTACTGCTGTCATTTCTGACAACAGCTCCTTCCTATTTTCCTCTTGTCTCTCCTCAATTTTTTTAATTCTCTCCATTAATGTTTTGATGTCTGGGTTTGTTGCATGTAGCCAGTCATTCTGGGGAGTCTTCATTGTCTGTGTTCCAGAATCTGTTTTCTCATTGTCTGATCTCCCAGGGGTCTGTGTAAGCCCTATATTCTTCTTTTGGTTTTTCTTCATTTGTGCGGTTTTTCCACTTCCCTACTTCTTCCTTCCCTCCACGTCACCGTCTTCTTTAATTTTGTTTTTCAGGGGTAAAGGGACTGGTTTTACTTCTGTTCATTCAATCTCCCATTCTTTATGTATGTCGTCTTACTTTGTTCAATTTTGAAGTTGCACTGTAGGTTGGAGGTGGTCCTTTTTGCAGTTTTGAGATGTATTTAAGGGGAGAGCTGTGATTCAAAATCTGTCTGCAGGTCCTGCTGTTCGCTGACAGGCGTGTGGATAATGTGGAACCCACTTCCCACTGCCCTGGAGTCTGTCCGTGCAGTGGGGCTGTAGGTTTACTCCCTGAAATAAAATGTGGTTAGCAGGGGGGAGAGAATGGAGCAGATAGTGGGTTGAAGAGGGGAGTGGAGAGATAGAGAAGTAAGGGAGGAAACTAACGAGTGTGCCAACAAATAGAGAGAGAGGTCTATACTAAAACAGCTAAAAATGATGGACCACAGCTACAGTCGAACCAACTCTCATACAACCACAAATAAAACATATTGTGATGCTAACATACTGGCTATCCAACCACCTTATTGGTGTGTTGTTCCTCAATACAAAGACATGGTTTACAGACAGAAGAAAAGAGAAGAAAAAGGGAAAAAGGGAAAAAAGAAAAAAGGGGGAAAAATACTGTAGGAATAGAATTAAGTCATTAAACTAATAGAGTCAATGAAGCACACTCTGAGACCTTTCGTTTAAGTCCAATGTCCTTTCAGGTCTGATTTGTAGTTTTCTTTTCAAGCCGGTGAATTAGTTTGCAGTTAGAGTCAATTGCCCCTGATATGTTGTGAAGGACAGCTCAGGTCAGCTTTCCTTCAGCGGTTTGGTCTATGTCTTTATCAGGCTTATTTCTCCCGTTTCGGTGTTGTTACCTTGAGTCGCCAGCAGGTGGTGCTATCTCATCTGCTCGCCCCAGAGGGGGTGGGGCCGGACAGGAACAAGATGGCTGCCTGCCTCCGAGCAGGCAGCAGAAGCCCCACACGAGCCAGCAGCACAATCTCAGACACAGGAGATTTGGCAGAAATCCCTGCAGACCTTCCTTGAAGCCGACCTGTGTGGATCTCCTCTCAGGCCGGGCTGTGATGAGCTGTGCGGGCCGAGCGCCGGGGCGCCGGGAGCGCCGGGGCCGCGGGAGCCGGGAGCGCCGGGGCCGCGGGAGGCCGATTTCTCGATTTTTAAAAAAGGATTTTTCAAATTGATTTTTTTCTTGATTTTTAAAAGAAGGATCTTAACTTACTTATATGTAAATTTTGTCTTTTAATAAAATTATAATAGATTTTTTATTAATGCAAATTTCTATCTATATCTAATAAGTTATAAGTAACAAATACACTTACCTCTGGTCATGAGCAGATTAATGCATTATTTTAAATCATTTAGGAAATAGAAATATTCTTATGCCACGATTGTTATTGAGTATACTATCCCTTAGCTTTAATCTATGTGATACAGCCATTTTTTATTTATAAATTTTTTTCAGTCATGGATTTAGTTTATATAAGATGGACTTATTTTCTGGATAACTCTACTTTGTACAACATTCTTTCTACCCAGTGCACAAATCACTGGTAGCTGAACCACATGGAAGAACTTGGAACTTGTGAGGAAATGGATCTGGAGCATTCACAATGGCAGCACAAATCCCATTGCTTAGTAACACCTGGGAACCTCGCTCTTGAGACACAATACTGGATCATCACACAGAACCAGTTGGTGACATGTAATCTACTTCTGAAGCAGTACAGTCTATTTATTCATTCAGACAGATCTGAGAAAAGAGAGAATGCTGCTAATTGATATATATTTCACTTTTAAAAGTGGTACTAATGCATTTCTCTGTATCTATTTTATACTTCGATTATAAGGTTTTTTAAAAAACCAAATGTATAAAAATAAAAACAAAAACTTCTCAAATGATACAACAGAAAATTTAAAAAGTTACCTTGTATTTTATATTGTTCATCATTTGGTTCACATCAATTTTAAAATAAAGTAAAAATAACAGCACTGCTCATTTTATTAGACTTTCTTGTTTAGGCCCACAAGAAATTATATTCTTGGCAACTCATCGTTCTGAGTTGAACTTTGTTAAAATATAAAGAAGACCACAAGCATTTATGCCATATAGTGAGGAAAGTAATTATTAGAAGCTGATAAGAACGCTAAATAAGACACAATTTGTAAGGGAATTTTTTATTTCAAACCAAGGTTTGAATCCTTTCAGAAATACTAATATTATTAGTAGAAATTGCCTTATCTGAAGTGATGTATTAAAATTCAGAAGAAGTTGTAAATATGCATGTAGTATGATGTCTGGAAGTTAAGACAGTAGATTTTCATGCGAAAAAGGGCTTTAGAACACGTTGTCAGTGCTTTTCAAACTCTATTCTTAACCATAGAACGGTTTTCTGTATAAGTCTTACTTCACAGTTCAGTGTAGAAAACAGATGAAAGTGGAGATGGTCTGGCCAGGTGGTGTTCAGTGTGCAGGCCTACCTGTCTTTGCCCACACACCATCTGCTGCTTTCCCTTCCTCCCTGTAGGCTTGTGAGACCCTCACACTCTCGCAGCAGACCCCTACACGTAGGAACATTGGATATGGGAGAGAGGTGACATTACAGGTTTGTAGGAAAAAGACAGACTAGTCAATAAAGTATGGCAAGACCATTGATTATCCATATTTAAAAAAAGAACTGGATTTATGCCTCCTATCATTGAAAAAATATTTAATGGATTGAGAACTCAAATGTGAAAGACAAAACTTATTGAGAAGAATGTTCATAGCAGTATTACTTTAATAGCAAAAACCTAGAAACTACTCAATTGCCCCTAGAAAGGAGAATGGCTGTATAAATTGTGGTAGACCTATACAGGAGAATACTGTGTTGCAGTGAAAATGAACGAATTACACTGTACACCGACTTGATTGAACCATGAAAGCAGTCACCTAGGAATGTGTGTGTGTGTGTGTGTGTATTAAATCTAATTCCATCTTTTTGAAATTTGGAAGCAGGTAGAAGTGAATAGTATACTTCTTGGGCATACATCCTTGTGTGATAAAAACGTGAAGAAGGTAGCAGAGCATGAAGATCAAACTCAGGAAAGAGATCCCCTCTGGAGAAGGTGGTGGAGGGTGTGAGCGGATTAATTTCCAGATAATTTTGTCATTCTTCTTCTTAAACTAAGTGATGGAAGTCCTGTCGGTT
This sequence comes from Cephalopachus bancanus, assembly GCA_027257055.1. Lineage (NCBI taxonomy): Eukaryota > Metazoa > Chordata > Mammalia > Primates > Tarsiidae > Cephalopachus > Cephalopachus bancanus. The sequence continues at coordinate 3,775,545 of JAPVLO010000232.1, forward strand.
TATTATTATTTTAAAAACTGTACATGTCATGTATACTCTTCTAAATATCTGATATGTTTCATAAAAAGTACAAATGTAGCCAGGCTTGGTGGCTCAGCCTGTAATCCCGCGCCTTTGGGAGGCTGAGGTGAGTGGATTGCCTGAGCCCGCGGGTTCGAGACCCGCCTGGGCAGCGAGACCTCATCTCTACAATAAATCAAAAAATCAGCCGGGCATGGTAGTGCATGCCTGTAATTCTGGCTACTTGGAAGGCTGAGGCGGAAGGATTGCTGGAGCCCAGCAGGTCGAGGCTGCGGTGGCCAGAAGCAGCCACTGCACTCCAGTCTGGGCGACAGAGTGAGACTCCAACTCAAAAAAAAAAAAAAAAAAGTACAAATGTAAACAGTTTATTTCTTAAAAAGCCTCTTAACACTTCATAGATAAAATCGTGTGTGTAGTTTAATGTTCCCGTTTAGCAATTTGAAGTTGTCTATGGCCGCCAGTGTGGTTCTGTGGCCTGCACCATTCTATTGGGACTCTCAGCTCATGGCAAGCTGGGCGTTACCCCTGGCCTTGTACAGTAAACATTCAGGAGGCAGCCCTGGGGTTGTGAGCTTTCCCTTCCAACTCCCCTACCCCTCGTTCTCCTCATCCTCCATCTGGGCTGTCAGGCACCTGGCAGTCACTGGAGCCAACCACTGTTCTCCTTTTGTTTCCTGTGTTTTCTAGGACTTTCTGTTTGTTTATTGATCCTACACAGATGTAGTATATGTTTACTTGTGCTGGATACTATGCCCTTGAGATACAACAGAGAACCGAACCCATTTTTGCCTTTGAGGGGGCAAAAGAAAAGAAAGGGACCATCACTGTGTCACCCAGACTGATACTGGCCTTCTAACTTTTGTTCTCCCTTTCCTCTATATTAACAGAGCTCCTAATGTTTAGCTAGGCATATGACCACCCAAAAGACTAACATTTCTAAAGTTTGCCTACTGCCAGCATGCACATGCAATTTAATTCTGCCCAATAGGATGTGATTAAATGTGATGTGTGTAACTTCAGTCATACTCTCAAAGGGAGTGAACGGCCCTCCTGCTTCCCAGCCCAGCATGTGTGTGAAGACATGAGTACGAAGGAAGCTGGTGGTTGGTGGTGAGCAGTCCAGGCCTTGCAGCCAGCACTAGGGGGAAGACAGAGCAACAAGATGAGGAAATTAGGGTTCCTGATACTGTGCGGTGCTGCATCTTGGTGATGTCCTGGCCAGAGCCACCATGAGAGAAGGCTCACTCTCACTTGTGAAGTCACTGGTGCTTTGCTCTGTCACGTGCAGTCCTGCCATATCCTCATTAATTCAGCATGCAGAGAAGTGATGGCATCTCCAACAGACACTGTCATGGAGTTGTGCCTGCATATATGTGCAACAGGGATGTATGTATAAGGAATGGGAAAGGCAGGGAGGCTTTTATGAGGACTTAAGGCTTAGCTCAGTTATGAAGGTTGAAGAGAAACTTTCCAGATAAGAAAGAAGGGGCAGGCATGTCAGGCGCTGGGCGCAGTGTGGATAAATGTATGAAGGTGTGAGGGTAGAGGCTGTTCTCTTGCGAGAGTTTCAAAACATAAATTTGATATAACTTTTTCTATAATTAAGGAATCTAGTTTATACTTACAGACCTCCACTGATTATAACTGATTACCCTCAGGAACCAGAGGTGATATAATGTACACCCAAAACTATTGTGAATGGCTGTGGCCATTGTTCATCCTAACAATTAAGAGACTAAGAATTAATGAGAACCAGTAGTGACTTTGTGATGACAGGAAAGCAGAGGTCATTTACTTGAGCAGAGGCTAAATGGTATCATATGCTAGCTTTTCTGAGTGGTGTTCAAGTGTTATAGCCATACAACTTTATTATTAACAATCTTTTAGAAAAAGGAACTTTGTTTTAAAAGCAGTTATTGTAGCATGTCATATCAGATTGTGCATGGCAAAGGTTGCTGGGCATACTGGCATAGTCTGGATCATGATGGACCAGCACAGCATGTTTCTAAAGTACCTTAGGTTAAAAATAGAATGTTCAGCTTAAACTGCACGTGATTGTAATGGTGGCTTGGTTCTTTGTCTGGAGATGGCAGAGCTCTGTGTGCTCACATCAGATTTCCAGCTTATAATTTTGGTGTGGATGAAAATATGCATTAAGTTACTTTTGGCTTCCCCACAATTTTAAACTGGAAAAGCCCATATCACAGTAATATATGATAGTATGTATGAGTGCTACATGAATATTGTAATAGTCATAATATAGGATGTTCATTCTTAGAATTGTGATGACATCCACTGAATTGCAGCCAGTAATTTGCATATTCATGCCCACTTAGCTCAAATAAGTCCCTGTTTGTTTGCACATTAATGTCTGATTTCAGCACCAGCTAACGAATTTACATATCCCTGTTCAGTTGGTTAGTGATGTTCTTCTGTGGAAGATTGATGCGACTCTGCTTGGGTGTTGAGTAGCTTGGGGAGTGTTGTGGCTCTAATGAGAGAGTCATTGTTACTCATCCTGGTTTTTCTAGACTTGTCACTTTACCTTTCTGAGCTCTAGATTATTCCTTTGTATAATGAAGCTGACACTGCCTAGTTTTTAGGGTTATTGTATTAATTGACACATGGGAGGCCATGATGCCCAGTCAGCATCTCCAGGCCAAGTCTATTGTGGGCCCTGCTCCTTGAATCTCTCCTGTATAAGGCAGAGTTCTCAGTGCTGTGGAACACAAGACATACTAACAGTTACAGATGAGTGAATATTGTGAGCATACTGGGGAGCACCGAGGGGAGCACATGAGGAGTCCTTACACTGAACTGGAAAGTTAGCTAACTAGACCAGCCAAGAGAAGGGAGCTCATTGGAGGTAGGGAGAAGATGGGGATGAGCACAGGCAGGTGTGTGAGGGTTCCATGGATGCGCAGGCATTGTGTTGTGGTTAAATGCAGAGTGTATGGGAAAGATCGTAACTTGACAAGGGATTGGAACTCGACAAGTAGGCAGACCTCACAAGACCCAAGATGTAGCAGGAAGATTTGGGTTTTGTCCTGTGGGTGATACGGAATCCTCTAAGGGCTTAAAGCAGGAGAGTGACATAATTAAACCCACGTTTTAGAAAAACTTTTCTTATGACTGTGTAGATAATGAACTGAGTGCAGCAAGATTGGGAACAAGGAGTCAAATTGTGTTGTTATTTCAGGTTAGAGCTCATGGAATATGATGCCAGCTTTTCAGGAGAGGTGGAAGAGCTCAAAAACCTAATTTGGAGTAGAATTCAGTTGAACTTGATGACTCATTCTGTGCGGGGTTTGAGCAGGAAATAGGCATTTTGGCTGATTCCCAGTTTTCCAATCTGGTGACTTGGATAGGTAATGATGTTATTTGCTAAGATAGAAAATGCAAAAAGAGGGGTAGTTTTTATATAATGCTATGCTTCTCTTCTCGTTTTGTTTAGGTCTATCTAATCTAACTTAATATAGTTTTATACGTAGTCTAATCTAATCTAGTATCTTCTCCCACAAGTTTAAGGCTTCCAGCAGTTTGTGATTGCCTATAACCATTCCCCTTCCTATGTTTAGAGTATTTTCTTCCATCTTCCTCGTGTATTTTTAAATTACAAGTATTACTTCTTTCTAGGTTTGGTTGATCTGTTAGTTTTAGTGCTCATTTTAGTTTCTGAAGAATATGAATTCTTTAATTTTTATGTCTGGATGTACCCTGTATTTTTGTTATTAAAATCAAATTACCATCCATCTTTCTTAATAACTTGCTCTGTGATTTTTGTTCAGGTTACTTAACTGGTTTTCTCAGGTGTAAAGGGAAGGAGTGAAGTGATTTCTGTGGGCCTCATTCATCTCCAGCCCCCTAGTTTTCTGTCACTTGCTCACCCTGTTCCTCAAAGATCAGAGACTAAGGACTAGTTGGAGGCGCAGAGTGTGGTCTCGGAGTCTGGCTCATGACCTAGATGACATGGGACACATCCACTCCTCTTCATGTGAGTTTCGTTTTCTATAAACTGTGATTGTAATATATCTAACCTCATAGGGCCATAGTGAGTATGTAATATGTTAAAACAGGTAAAATGTTTAGAACTGTGCCTGCCACATATCAAGTATCTAGTAAATATTAATGACCATTACTTTACCTGTGACACCCAGCACTGAGTAGCATTCTACACACACAGGAGGCGCTTAGTAAATGTTTTATTAAAATGAATGAATGAATAACCATGTTAATGGACAAGTAAGTTCAAGTGGTGTCTACCAGAATGGTTCCTAGAAATTGTTTTTTCCCCTTTTTTCCTCTATTTTTTTCTTTGACAAAAGTCTTTTTAGAGTGTTGAGAAATTGTGTTCAGAGATCATCCCAATCTTGTAATGTTACATAGCATCCAGTGTGAAACTGTAGCTGGATTTCACATCTGCCCTAACTAAGAGGGCCACTCTTAGTGACTTGTTCTTATACCCACCCCAGAGATAAATAAATATCCATGGCCATAATGAACATGGTCATTTCTCTTCAAAACAATTTTGATCTTCAATGTTACTAACTCTGAATATTGCTGCACAAATAATTTAGAACAATTAGAATATGGAAATTAAAGAGGTTAAAATGGAAAGTGCATCTTTTTTATTTATGGTTGAACTACTTCTCAGAATTTGGCAGTGTATTGTGTACATTGTTGTTTTACCTTCTTCTTGCCTCCAGTTTGAAATCACTTCCTTGCTGCTTGTGAAAACAAAACTTAAAAAGAAATTGTACTCCAACTCATGATTTGCTAACAGCTCTTAGCCTAAAATATGTTAGAACTAGCAGCAATATCAATTAGAACCATCAAAGAAAATACGTTGAAATTTTCTTTTGAAAACAAAATACATTATCAAAAACAAAAAAAGATGGTTTTATATGTCAGAGTTTTCCAAAGAAACAGGATGAATATGTATGTTGGGATTTAGAAACAGCTTCATTGTGAAGGATTAGCATGTGCAATTATGGAGACTGAGACATCTCATGATCTGCTGTCTCCAGGTAGAGACCCAGGAGAACCCCTGCTATAGTTCTGGTCCAAACGCGAAGGCCTGAAAAATAGGTGCCAGTGGAGTCAGTCCTAGTCTTAGATAGAAGTCCTGGACATTGGGGAGTGAATTGTGTAAGTTTTGGTTGTAGTTGAAGGCCAGAAGACTATGAGTGCCAGTGCCCAGGGGCAAGAGAGGATGAGTGTCCCAGCTCTTGCAGAGAGTGAATGTGCCCTCCCTCTTACTATTTGTACCATTTAGGTCCTCATTGGATTGGATGATACATTGGTGAGGAGGATTTTCTTTACTCAGGCATAAGTATTCCAATGTTAATCTCTTCCAGAAACACCCTTGCAGACACACCCAGATGTAATGCTTTATCAGCCGTCTGGTATCCCTTAGCCAGTCAAGTTGACATATGAAATTAGCCATCACAGACAGAAATAAAGGAAAAAAGTAAAAATAAAGTTTACAGTTAATCTGAAAGGGAAACTTTTGAATTGACTTGGAAAGCAATCAATAAATTGTTTATGGAGAGCGTTTTCCACAGCATGGTTGCTGAAAGAGGACTGATAAAGTAAGGCTGTTGATGGGACAAACCATTCATGCATTTGCCTCTAGAGCTCTTATTGAGAACCAGTAATTCCATCTCCACTTAAATATGTCATGAATTCTTTTTAAAAACTTGTCAAGATCTTTTGCCGTAAGAAGTATTTAATGTCTAAATTGAATGGTTGACTTTGATAGTTTCTAAACTACAGTATTTGCTCTGACTAACACAATAGATGTAGTTTCCTTAGAATAGATACAGAATTTGGTTTAACTAGGATAAGCAACCGAAGTCCTTTGTCATCTCCAAATTATAGTCTGGTCTTTTCTGCCATCACTTCCAGGACGTTTTTAGGCACATGTAATGCCCAAGGGGGGAATAGTTAGCTCATTTTAAGTAACTTCTTCCTTCATTGGATTTAGATGGTTTCCATTTAGTTTTGTCCATATTTTTGTTTATATTTTGAAATTTGTAGCTCCTGTAAATACTTTTAGAAGTAGTATTACACATGATATAAACACAAATTGTGTCTCTAGCACAATGTATAGGTGCTTATGAATGAATTCTTCCTGTCCTTTCTCCCTTTTCTCTACCTTACTGTCCCACTAATATTACTGCCATCTCATGCTTCACTTACGAGTGAATGTACCTACAGTAAAGTGTGTAAAGTGCACTTAAGTGAACAACTAAATTTTTGCCTCTATATGCTGTCATGTAGCCACCACCCAGATGGGTTTTTCCTGCCTTTTACCATCCCCTGAAGACCAACACTATTTTGATTTCTAATGCCATCACTTAGTTTTGCTGTTCTTTAACTTGTATGAGTAGAATCATATAGCGTCCTGTGTATATGACTTCTTCACATGATGTCTGTGAAATCTATTCTTGTTAATATGCATATCAGTTTGTTTTTATTGTGCAATATTTCATTCTGTGACTGTTGACTATTGAACTATTTATTAATTCTCCTTTTAGACTTTTATTATTTCCACTTTGGGGCTGCTGTAGATAATTCTGCTATGAACAGTTTTTACATATGTGCTTATTTCTCTTGGCGTATACCTAGAGGTGAAATTGCAGGGTTATGAGGTAGGCAGAGGCTTAGCTTTAGAGGATACTAATGTGCATTTTACAATTGTAGGGTTAATGAGAAATTGTATGACAGTTTCAATTGCTCTATTTTCTCACTGATGTGATTTTATTAGCCCAAGTTTTCACCATTCTGTTGGGTATGTAGTCTACCTTATTTATTATTATTATTTTTTAAAGTATCTCTAAGCTCTCCCTACTTTTACTGCTCTTCCCCTGCCCGCCTTCTGGCAGGAGTTTCTGGATATGATTATTTACTTTACAAGCTACGTATAAATGACTGATGTATAGTACAACTTTTCATAGTTCAGTGATCTTCTGTTCTTCTAGAGGAAGCCTGAATGTGTATATATAGTTTCTATTCAAAATTCTTGGGTGACCTTTCTTGCTCAAGATCACCTCATTTCCTTGACCTTGAGGTGGAAGATAAAGGTATTTCTTTAGGCTCTGCCATTTTTTGGTCAATGATTTTCTATTTTGAATTATATCTTTATTACACGTCTTACTGATATTCCCACTGGGAGTAGGCAAGATTCCAAAATGACCCCAGTGCCTGACCCATGCCCTTGTATAATACATCCTTTGTATGTGTGGGTGGTATCTATGAATATGATGGACTGTTACTCTCATGATTAGTTTATATTATATGGCAACACTGAAGTGATTTTGTGAATGTGATTAAGTCTCTGATGATTTTATTTGGAGCAATCAAAAGGGAGATTGGTTGGGCCTGACCTTGTCAGTTGAACGCTTAATAGACAAGGAGCACCAGTAGGTGCTCCAGCCTTGAAGAAATAATTCTTGTGAGAAGATTAGGCCTTGTGGTAAGGACCTGGAGAGTGCTCCCTGGCCAATAACCGCGGACAAATAGAGCCTTCATTCCTATAGCCACAAGTGACAGAATTCTGCCAACAACTAGAGTGAGCTAGGAAAAGGGCCCTGAACCTTAGGTAAACTTGTGCCTTAGCCCACTGCCTTGACTTCAGCCTACCGAGACCCTGAGCACTGGACTCAACTAATCCGTGCCTAGATTTATAACCTGTAGAAATTGTGAGATAATTTGCATTGGTTTCAGCTGCTAAATTTGTGTTAATTCGTATTAATTTTTTGTTACATATCAATAGAAAACTAATACACAGCCCAACCTTGATATTCTTCCTTTGAGACTCCAAGTATTTCCTCAGACTAATGGATGAAAGTTGCCAGACTAGTTCTCTTACTGTAAGAAAGGAAAACTATAATTTTTCCTCTCTCCAAATTTACTCCAGTTGTCTGTCAGACTAAAAATTTTTCTTTGCCTCGCCAATTCTCTATGACTTTAATTTGGAAGCTGGGGTCTTTGGGGAAGGCTGCAGGCCTAGTAGGTTTTCTGTGGGCTTTATAGTATGAAATAACAGTTTTGAAACTATTTGTAACTATACATTCATTAGTAAAATGTCCTTGTTAGGATGACTTTGAGGAAAGCAGTACAGGTTGATACTTCTCGGAGTTCTCTCATGGGCACCTGACGCCAAACATACCCAGATCAAGTTCATGCCCTCCTCTTCTCTGTGCCACCTAGACCTGCCCTCTTCAGAGTACCTGGTTTCTTCAGATGGCACTGTGCTCAGCTCACCAGCCCTGGAAACCTTCCTTGACTTCCGCCTTTGCCCTGCACAGTCATACTGCTGCACCGTCTGCCTCTTCTAGGTTCTAATTGCCATCATCTCTGGGTTGTTCCTGCCTCTATCTTGAATCCCTCCAAACTCCAGTCTGCTCTTTATACTGGACCTAGAGTGATCTAGATGTATGTAGTTATTCCTTATGCACTTTGTACTGAGCCCCGTGTCCTTAACAGGCTCGATGAGGTTCTGCAGGGTTTCACCATCACTGCATGCAACTACTTCCTGGCCCCTTAAAAAGCCACAGCTGTACTGGACTTTGCAGAATGTGCTGCACTCCTTGAAAATTAGCCATCATCTTTGAGGTCATGCTCTGTTATATGATAAGAGTTTTACGTAGTGCTTATTAAGCACTTTGCATGTATTATTCAGTATTCTAAACATTTTACGTGTAGTATATCTTCTTTATCCTCCTAGCTATTATTTCCCTGGGGAAGCTTTTCAATTCCCCCAGATCAGGTCACCTTCCTTCTTTGTAGCACATGAAGATATTTATAATTATTCAGTTAATTATTTGTTGTCGTTTAAAATGTGCATTTATCATTCATTTTAATTTCCATGCAATCAGGGCCCAAGTCAGTTGGGCTTACTGTACATACCAAGCACCTTGTTTAGTAAGCATATAATAAATATTCACTCTTATTAAAATGAAAAGAAGTTTGATATCCTACATTAACCAAATTACTGAATACAAGCTTAGGGTTTTTTTTTTTCTTTCAAGTTGGAGCTTTTTTCAGTAAGTTGATAATACATGGGGAGATACATGAATATAACACAAATTAAATTATGTTAAGAGGAAAGTTAAAGGAAACTCATGTTATTTGAGAAAAAAAGATGAAGTTACTGAGATGGCTTTTTTTTGAGTATGCACATATCATTTGATTCTTACAAACATTTTGCCAATAATAATATCCTTTTTTATGGCTCAGAAAACCACGACTCATAGAGGTCGTGTAACTTGACCAAAGTCACAAAACCAGTAAATGACAAAGTTGTTCCATAGTAGAGTTTATCATTTATAGTTTGCAAAATAACTTGCACTTGAAATAGCTTGTGCATTTTCCACTTTATTGAGATAATTACATACAGTAAACTACATGTATTTAAACTGAACAAGTTGAGGCACTTTGGTAGGTGTAGATACCTGTGAAAATCATGTCACCCTCAAGATACAGAACATTTTTCTGTGCCCCTTTCAGCCTGTTCCCTCCCACCCTTTTCAAACCCCAGTACCTGGTGAAATGCATCATGTCACAATAGATTAAGGTGCAGCTTCTAGAATTTTATATAACTGGACTTATACAACATCCAGCTTCCTTCTCTTCACAGAAGGACTCTGACACCATGTGTGGTGCATCTATCAACAGTTCCTTCTACTACTGAGCTGCGCTCCCTTGCCTGGGTAGACCCCACATTTTTTATCTCTCCCATTGGCAATGTGCATGGGATTGTTTCTAGCCAGCAATTATTGTGAATAATGCTGCTGCAAACATTTGGGTACATGTCGTTGTGTGGGACATGCATTCTTGCGGGAATTTTGAATTCTCTTGGCATGGGGTTGTTAGGTCATAAAGTTACTACAAGCTTAACTTTTTAAGAGATTTCCAGTTTTCTAAAGTGACTGTATGATTTTATATTCCCAGCAGAAATGTACGCCAATGCTTGGTTGTTGTCAGTCTTTTTAATCTTAGACATCTTCCTGGGGGCACAGTGGCATCTTATTGTGGTGCTTGTCTTTTTGAATATAACATCTTACTGATGTAGGAGGCCATACAAATGTGGATCCAGGAGGTCTATGGCCGAGTTAGAATCATCCACAAATTCTTTGTCTCTTGTGGAAATTAGTCCAGACCACTTATTCTCTGCCATTTCTTTTGGAATAACTTACATCTACCTCCATGAAGTTTTTAAATATAGAAAAACTACATGTGACTATTTTACAAGTCAACTGGAAAACCATATATATTCATTTACATGTTAAAAATAGTACTTAGTAAAAGTACTTATTATGGTATATCTATATCATTCTAGTTCCAAAAGTCTGTAGGTGAGTTCTGAATAGGTCCTGCTCTGAAACTAAAAATTCCCAATTGTTGTTTTATTAGTAATCATAGACCTCGTGCAGAGTGCTGTTAATTAAGACTTTCTGTTTTTCTTTGAGTGCCACCATGGCAGAAAACGATATCTTAGACTGACAAGCTGTAAATTAAAACCTGCAGAAATGCAAGACCTAGTCTAGGGAAAATGAAGTTATGTATAGGTGACTTGTTCTGTTTGAATTAATCAAGTGGCTGCTGGTGTAGACCAGCTGTGTTCTCTGATGACAAAAACGAATTTTGACATTTTGGATAATGAAAATTCAGTTCAGCACCTCTTAGAGATATGTATGATAATATATTGTCATTCAGAAGCAGAGGGAAGGGGGAAGCACAAACCTTGTCTTATTAAAATAGTGTGACAAGTGGACATTGCTGGGTCTCTGGTTTTTCAGGAAAAAATGTCAAGGGAAACCTCCTTTTAAAAAATGATAAGAATAGCTGCTTCATGGAAGGAGGGTAAAAGACTTGATTTCTGATGCATGACCTCTCCGACAGTTGCCTTCGGTGATGACTCCTAGTTTCATGGTTTATTTGACTGGGGAGCAGGGTGAGGCAGGAAGGACAAGAAGGGAACTCACTTTCTGGCTGCCAGTGTTCATGCCACCATCTGGTCCATACCCCGGAAGCCCTCCGGTTATTTCCTCTTGTGCGTTTTTTCTGGTTTAGCGGATTAGCTGCACTGTCTCTTCAAAGGCTATCCAATCAAGGAGGGGTTATTAAAACCAGGGCGATTTATGACTAAGAATTAATTAGAGAAGCATTTTCATGCAAAACATCCAATTTTTTGATTAGCAATGGAGCAGGGCCGCAATTAACACTCTAGGAAGCTTAAATTTCCAGCTTTTTGATTCTCAGGAAATGAGGTTATCAAGCCAGGGTCAGACACTTGACAGTAAAGCAGGAGTGAGGGAGTGTGAAATTATATATTTTAAAAAGTCTTGATTTTGATACTGAGATTGCTATTAAAGCAATGAAAAATTCAGAGGAAAGACAAAAATCTGAAAATGCAACAACCTTGAAAGGACTGATTCTTCTAATGGCCTGTTTGCTATGCAAAATGTCTGTTGTACATGTTTGCTCAGAGTATGTTTTAGAAGCACATCAATTTTTTTTTTTGTTCCTTCATTATTACTTATTCAGTTTTTCTCTCATAGATTTCTTTTGGATATTCAGTAGCTGAACAAATATTTATAATGTTTATATGCATTGGACAGAAGCCAGTATTTCCTTTGTTAGGAAAGAAAGCTTCTTTTCTAAGTGGTAGTTTGCTATTTTTGGAGTCTGTTTCTTTTTGTTGGTGTTTTAAACTTGTTTAAATTACTTGAGATGTATTTTAGGTAATGAGCAATGCCAAGCTGAGTCACCTCTTATGGACAAATGGCCTTGTCGAACTTGGGTGCCTGAGATGGGGAGTCAGGCAGCCCAGGCCTGCTACAAAGTAAAGCATCATCAGTGCAACTGGCTCTCCTCAAGGAGTTGTGCAACACAGCGGAAAGCCACTTGTTCTGGAAAATGCTTCCCAATCCTGTCCTCCTAATCTAGATGTCTCATTTTAATTGAGAACTAGAAGAGCAGTGCATTTTTTGTCTTAGTCCATTTGGCTAAGTTAAAACTCATATATATGTCTGTTCTTTATGCATTGGGTTCTGAGAGTCTTAAGAGACCTTGTCATCATTTTCTACACCCAACCTTCTTTTGGTGCCTGTTTTCATACATTTACATATGATGATTGTCTGCCTATCTATTAGGAGTCTGTGACTAGGGCAGTCACATGTGAACATAATGGTGTGCTGTTTGTGGATTGCCTTCTTGGTGACACCAGGGACATTGTTGGCATTCAGTCCCAAGGCAGAAAACAGATGAAGACCCTTTCTTTGGCTTGGGTGGGAGTGGTCTTGAACAGTGATTAGCAGGATTGTGGGAATGTAGTTTTTCTCAAGTGCTCTCCCAGCTCTGGTTTTTTTCTGCCTCCCTCTCTCCCTCTGACAGTGTCTTGCTGTGTTACCCAGAGTAAAGTGCAATGATACCATCCTAGCTCATTACAGCCTCAAATTCCTGGGCTCAAACAATCCTCCCACCTCAGCCTCCTAAATAACTGAGACTACAGGTTCATGCTACCACACTCAGCTAATATTTAATTATTTTTTTTTGTAGAGACAGGGTCTCACTGTGTTATCTAGGCTGTTCTCCAACCCCTGGCCTCTAATGATCCTCCTGCCTCAGCCTCCCAAAGTGCTGGAATCACAGGTGTGAGCCACAGTGCCTGGCTGGGTTCTCCTTTTAAATAAAGGGTAGGAGCTATTGTTAGAATATTGGGGTTTATTTTTTAAAGAAGCTTCATAAGCAGAGTCCAGACTATGACAAGCACAAATGGAAGAAACCGGATGGTGTTTGTATCATGAGAGATTTCTGCCATTGCATTTTTCTCTCTAAACCATCTCTGATGTAGGAACATGATTCATTGATCTAGTCAGTCATTCCTTCAATCCCACAATGGATTCTCAGCTTTATATGTCAGTCTTGCTTAATCCTCCTTCCTTTGTTGATGAAGAGTATCTATCACTGGTCGGATGAAAATTGACTGCGGTTTAATATTAGGAAAAGGAAGAGGAAAAACTGCCAGTCAGGCTAAATCTTATCTCATCAGATTTCTAGCCATCAGTTTCCATGCTGATCTTCTTATTTTTAGAAGTTGATGATTATGTGCTTTTTGGTGTCCAATAAGTATTTTCCAGAAGAAGGGATAGTGTTATATATATAGATATTTTCTGTGTTGGGAAATGTTTCTACATTTCCAGGCCCATAGCAAAAGGAGCCTAAGCAGATGACTTGGGATTCTTGCCTATGTGTGTATGTGCTGGGGGCAGAGTACATGGAGAACCCTCAGGGAGTCTGTGACACCTCACAGTGTCTTCAGATTTAGGGGAAAACAGGAAGAAGCAACTGTGCTTTCATTAGGCTTGCAATGTGCTATTATTATGTTTGTGTTTGTATATAGACACACACATTCACATACAAAGACAGTTTCCAACTTTGAGAGCCTTATTACCTATAGAAGAAAACAATAAAACATCTTCAGTAAATTCAAAATGATTTCCTTTTGAACTAAATACATTTAAATGTTACTGACAATTATTAATAAATTAACATCAAAGGTAGGTAGAAATAATTGAAGTTATAAGACTTGAGAAAATTAATAGGAGAGGCATAGTAATTCAGTATGAATCATTTTAAAGAAAGCAAGGATGATGATTTGGTGGAGTGGAAAACAAGACTGTTCTAGGTTTGTTTCTCCTCTAATGTGAAGTTTTTTTAAAACTGCAGTTAGATATAGGTCAATCGATCACTTAATTAATTAAGGAAAGTGGTTTGCTTTAAGAGGCTCACAATTGATAATAATCATATTATCCTGTGGAATTCCCAGTGGTGAGGGGAAGGTGTCAGCTGTTCTCCTGGCTACATTTCTGCTTTGTTTGATTTGCTGTGAGCTCAGTTTATATAGCGATGGAAGATGGGCATGGAGAAAGGCTATTTAGAAATTTTTGAGGTGATGACTGGAAAGAATGCTGTTACTTTTTAGTATGATATAATTCTTCTTTAATAGTGATAGATGTGTATATTTACATTAGAGTAATGATATATGCCTATCTGTATAGATATAGATCTTTAACTAGTAAATTTGCAGTTATTTAATGATTGAAATTCCTGCTGGGACAGTGGCATTGTTATTGCATGTCTGGAAGTCTCTTCTTTCTCCTGTCCTTGCCCCATACTACGCACCATTCATCTTGTCATCCACCTGTTCAACTATATTCTCTGTGAGGTCCTTTAAAAATACACTGGTAAACATTAAAGAATAGGAATAAATGGAAAGAAAAACACGAGACGGAGCCTAAGCAAAAGGCTGTTCTTTGCTGAAGAAGAATAGCTCATGAGACTTGAGAATTGTCTTGTATAAGTTAGGGGAAAGGCAGGCAAGTGGATTCCCAAGGTTTACAGTGTGAGAATCATCTAGCATCATCTGTTTAAAAAATGCACCGAAATGAGGCTATTAATGATTGCCAGGGGCCACAACCAAATGTTAGTTTTTTGCTTCCATGCCTTCTGTGTTGCTGACTGACAAAGTTATTTTAAAAGCTCATTGTGTCTGGGCCCAATTTATCCAGAATTATGGGTTCATTTTAATGGCTTACTAATCTGCTCTTGACTGCAGGCTCCTGAGTTAGAATTGTATGACTTTTGCAGCCATATGAAAATGGTTGGTAAAAAATAATATTTGGTAAACAAGGCATCATGTCTTTAATGGAAATATTTTGTTCTAATAACATGAGCCCATGAAAATTTTTCTAATGCAGCATCAAGAATTTCTTGTTGAACCTTCTTTGAGACTCAGCTAATTTGCAAGACCTAATTTAGTGAGCGATGTCACACTTATTCTTATACTCTAAGAGTTTAGTACTATTGTGGACTACATTAATGGTTTCAGATTTCTGTCTAATTGCTTGATAGTATAACAAAAGCTTGATAGTATAATAAAAAAAGCTTGATACTCTGTAGCTGGATTCTTTTAAATATTGTAACAAAAAGTTACAAATGATTAGTAACTTGGATGACGCGTCACATTCCTCTTTGGGAGTTTCAGTGCTCTGATTTTGTGGTTGTGTCAGTGTAATTGCGATTAGCTACTGTTGAAGTCGCCTACTTACTGTGCATTTGGTTACCATCAGCAGCACTTAGTTCAGCATGAAAGAGCAATCTCTTTTTGGGATGTTCAGTGGAATATGTAAATACTGTCCTTCTAAATGGCCTTCTTCAGTTAGAGTTTAAAATGGAAGGTATGCTGAAGCAATACTTTAAAAAATACTCAACTGGGCTTGGTGGCTCAGCCTGTAATCCCAGCATTTTGGTAGGCCGAGGTGAGTGGATTGCCTGAGCTTGCAGGTTCGAGGCCAGCCCAGGCAATTTGGTGAGACGCCATCTCCACAATAAATAAAAAAAAATTAGCCGGGCGTGGTAGCATGCGCCTGTAGTTCCGGCTACTTGGAAGGCTGAGGTGGAAGGATCACTGGAGCCCGGCAGGAGAATACTTTTTCTATAGTGGATTTATTTGGTAGTGTTTCATATCTGGTAAGTGGATGATAGATTATGTTTTGGGATATCTAAATGGATTAGGGAGGATACATTTCTTGATACAGATACTGATGTGTGATTGATTTAAATTGTAGGAAACACTCCTGACAGTGGTCTAGTAATCGAAATGTCCTCACGTATGTAATTACAGTTTGGATGGATTTAGGTGATTGTAGATCCCTCAAAGACAGTATATTCTCTTGTGGAACTATGGGGCATCTTGTGAATTAATCTACTCCCATTGTTCCAAAGCTTTTGTTGCTCTCTAGAACACTCAGAGTCCTAGGAAGGTATAAGAAATGGGCCCATCAGAATTCCTGGTTCTCTCTTGAAAGCTTCAACTAAGTAGTCTTTAATTTTTTTTTCTAACTTTAGGATTTTATTTTTATTTCTTTCTTTATTTATTTTTGGTCTCTGTCACCCTGGTTGGAGTGCAGCGGGATTTTCACGTTTATGACTCACTGCCTCCTTGACTTCCTAGGCTCAGGCAGTCCTTCTACCTCAGCCTATCAAGTATGGGACTACATGTATGTGCCACCACTCCCAGCTAATTTTTTTTTACATTTTGAGAGATGAGGTCTTGCTATGTTGCCTAGACTGGTCTTGAACTCCTGGGCTTGAGCAGTCTTCCTGCTTCTACCTCTCAAAGTGCTGAGTTTACAAGTGTGGGCTTGTTAAAACACAGACTGCTGCAACCCATTACCTAGTTTCTGACTCAGTAGGTCTGGAGCAGACTCTGAAAATTTGCTTTTCTAACACATTATTTTGTGATGATGATGCTGGTCCAAGGAACACACTTTGAGAACCACTGCCGTAAACTTGGCAAAAAAAAAAAAAAAAAAAATGAAGAAAGGTGGTACTGATCAGGATAGTCCTGTTGCCTTGACCAGCTAACTACTTTTGTTTCCTCTTTACACTGTAGCATTTAGGAATGATCTTATTTCCCCTGGAGAAGATAAAACCTAATAGAATTATGTGTGTGCATTAAGGGATCATCAGCCTTACACTTTTTCCCTTGGGCCTAGAGCAATTTGAAAAGAAACATTCCCATCAAATGCCAGAAAACTTGTAGCTACGGTAACAAATTAACAATTACCAGACTCTGTAATTAAGTATTTGTACAAGCCTCCTTCAGTTAGGCTTCATGCTTGAATTATAAAACTGGAGATGGGAAACTGTTCAGGAAAAGGATGAAGGAGTAGCTTCTAGACTCTGTTATTCCAGTAGAGATTTCAACTGCTTGTGAAGTGAAAATGAGTAGTCAGTGTACATGCTATAAGGCACACTACACTCTTGGAAAGAATATAAAAATACATGGAAGGTATTGTCTTTGTGCTAGGTGTTTTGTTGAGTTTTTTTTTTTTTTTCCAGACTGATTAGATTATTTTAGATGCAATTTTATAGGGCATCTAGTAGAAACTGCTGGTCAGTATCCATCACCACCCTCCTCTTCTTCTTCCCCCTTCTGATGGTATTCTAGGTGACAGTGTTCCCAGTGTCATTTGCAGTTGAGTGTAGCCCATGAAAAGTAAGCAGAAGGAGTTGGATAGGGCTTCTGAGAAAACTCCTTAAAGGGGCTGACTCAGTTGGGAGACATTCTTTTATAACCCTTCCTCTTCCTCCATGCCTGGAATTTGGATGTGATGGCTGGGCTATGAAACCTCCTTAAATTGGAAGTCAAGCACTAATGTTGGTAGAGTAGGAAGGCGCTTTGACCCCAGATGACCACAGAGTCAACATTTTCAGTCCTGGGCTATGTACTTTCAAATTGAAGAGAGAAATTACCTCATTCTTGTTTACCAATTTATTTGGATTTCCTGTTATTTGTAAGCAAACCTTGGTATTTATATTGAAGATAGCATTATTTCTCTTTTTAAAGAAGGGTATCTCTTTAAAACCTATGAAACATTTTTACTGCCAACCCTGTAAATTCATTATAAATTATTCCACATGTATTACTGAATCCCTGTCATCCTATAACCTTTTCTTTCTTCTTCTTTACTCCTAGAAATAGCATGTTTTTAGAGTCAGATACACCTATTTTTAACAACTTTATTGTTGAGGAATGATTAGCATAAAATTCACCCCTTTAAGTGTACAATTTAGTGATTTTTAGTGAGTTTCCTGAGTTACAAATATTACCACAATCCAGTTGTAGAACATGTTTGTCCACCCATTTACATGCTCCCTCATGCCCATTTACAGTAAATCCCTACCCCAGCCTCAGAAGGCCACTGATCTACTTTCCTTCTCTCTAGATTTGCCTTTTGGGACATTTCCTATCAATAGAATCATAGAATCATGTGGTCTTTGTATCTGCTTTCTTTCAGTTAGCATAATTTATTTAGGTTCATTTATGATGTAGCACATACTAGCATTTCATTCCTTTCTATTATTGAATAGTATTTTATTGAATGAATAGATTTTGTTTGTTCATCACTTTATGGACATTTGGCTTGTTTCCATTTTTTGGCTATTGTGAATTGTGCTTCTCTGAACATTCTTCTTCATGTCTTTAAAATTCCTGGCTTTGAACTTTAGCTTCTCTGCATGACAGTCTGGTGATCTCAGATGAATTGCCTAACTTCTTATCCCTAAAAGATGTGAGTTCTTTGTCTCTAAAAAGATGATGATGTACTCTTCCTCGTGGAACTGTTGTGAGGATTAAATGAAAGCTATGAGGTCATTTTTTTAGAAATCTAAACAATGGAGGCACATGGACAACAAAATTGTTTTAAAAGCATACATTAAGACAGATCACACCCTTGCAGTGATTTTTCAGTAATGCATCATGGCTCGTGGTAGTGGTACCCACTGGGCATCAAGTGATCAGTTAGTATTGTCTTGATAATTTGTTCAGTTCCTTATGGACAGAGTGGTGCAGATCACCACAGAAGCTGAAGTGACTGTCTTATGACATTCCTGGGAATGTGCAAGTGTGACTTTTTCATTGCTCATAGTGGTTTGGCAGGCAAGAGCTGTGTTAAAGTTCAAAATTTCAGTGTGTAGGTATAGACTTTCAATTATTCCCTTGAAAAAAATCCTTATAAAAGAAAGAAAAACCAAAAGATTATACCCATAAGATCTGCATCAAGGCTTTTTTCTTTACTTCTGGGAAAGATACCCAAATCTTGGGTATATTATTACTCTAGAACATTTAGGTTCTAGACACCCCAGCTGCATAATTTCCTATGGTACCTTCTTTTTTTTTTTTTGAGTTGGAGTCTCACTCTGTCACCCAGACTGGAGTGCAGTGACTGCTCCCGGCCACCGCAGCCTCGACCTGCTGGACTCCAGCAATCCTTCTGCCTCAGCCTTCCAAGTAGCTGGAACAACAGGCATGTGCTACCACGCCCAGCTAATTTTTGATTTATTGCAGAGATGAGGTCTCGCCAAGTTGCCCAGGCATTGCCGGAGACCAACTCCAGCTGGGTTCAGGGTACCCCAAAGGTGGAGACGGCGTCGGCAATTGGGGGGAAGAAGAAAGAGAGAGAGAGAGAGAGAGAGAAAGAAAGAGACTGGACTCCAGTCTAGTGCAAAAGCTGTTTAACGGGAATTACAACTGGTCTTTTATACAGTTGGGTGTGTGAGGGTCGTTCCCCACCCACAGGATGTTCTTTCTGGTATAATCCCATAACCTAATTGATGAAACCTTAATCCATTTATTCAACCTCAATGAATCCTAAGATCATGACCCAGAAGCCTGTGACCAATACTAAGGCTCTTAGGTGTGACCCAAGTTTGAATTATAAGTTGTGTAAAAGTCAAAACTGCAGTTTGTGGAAGAATGGGAGCAATGAGCTTCTAAAGTTAGCTTGTGTTCGTCCCAGTCTCAGAGTTTTTATGTTTTGAGTTCACAGGAGCTTAATCTGGTTAGTGCTGAGTAGAAAGGGGGAGGAAATGGGATCAATAGCTCCCGAACGCATCCTAGTGGTCTCGGGGTCAACAGCTCTTCCTGATCCCTAATGCTCAGTGGGCCTCCGTGGCTGGCTCCCAATAGTCATGTCTCGAACCTGCGGGTTCAGGCTATCCACTCACCTCGGCCTCCCAAAGCGCGGGTTTACAGGCTGAGCCACTGAGCCTGGCTGGTACCTTCTTAAGTATATGCCTGAGGCCTGTGAATTAAACTGCAAAAAGACATATTAACAAGAGAAAAAGAGTAAAAATTTTAGTTTGAATTTTGTGTACATGGAGGCTTCACAGAAAGGAAGTAAAATCCCAAAGAAGCAACTGGACATGGAGGCTGACCTGCCATTTTAACAAAGGGTACTACATTGTGGAGAAGTGACTAGACAAAGGGGATTAGGGCTTCACCTGGTCAGCAGTTGTGGGAAGGTAAATATATGGTGGGGGGTGGGTGCGAATGGCAGGCAGGTGTTACTTAGCAAGTCTTGCTAAGTCTGTGTTCTGTGTCTCTGTTGACCAGAGTTGTTCTTCACTTCTTGGTGTGGGGCACCTTCACAAGGGGGTATGCCTGCTTTGCTTTTAGGCAGATGGCAGAGTACAGAGAGCTCTTCTTGTGCCTGCTTTTTCTCAGTGCCTTCTGATCAAAATAATCCTTAAGCCAAGTGGCTTATTTTGGGGTGACACATTCTGATTACTGTAAGTATAATGATTACAGAGCAGATGTGAGCACAGTGCCTGGGATGTAAGTCTTTAGTGCATGTTAGTCCTGTCCTGAATCCTCCCTCCCCTCCCCGCTCCTTCCCTCTCTTCCACTTTAAATACCAGTATTCTTTCTTTTCTCCTCCTGCTAGGCCTTGAGGATTCAGATATCAGTAAGACAAGATGCATCCTGCTCTCATGGAGAATGTAGTCTAGCAGGAGAAACATATATGAGACAAATATCACACAAGTAGTTCTGTTGAGTCGTGACAAGTGCTATGAAAGGATGGTATGGAGTGTTCTGAAAATGTATATTACAGGACCAGGCCTAGTCAGTGGAGTCAGAAATCTTTCCTGGGGAAGGTCTCTGAGAGATCATGCCAGATGGGCAACTAGAGGGAGATTGGTCAGATTCAAGGAAGAGCATGCCAAACCTAGGGAAGACAAATTGCGAGGGCTGCAGGTACAATAGAAGGTCAGTGTGTGTGAGAAGCTCAGAACAGGTGGTATTGAGGGGGTGGGGTTAGTTCAAAGTGAGACTAGAGAGTTAGGTCAGCCTTGGATCGCCTTTACAGTTGGGATCCTCATGTGACTTTTGACAAGTTACTCTTTCTGAGCTGCAGTATGTGACATTTAGGTTGGTAATTCTCATCTTTAAGGGAGCAGTTAAAATTGTAAATAAAAGATATGAAAGTTTTAGCTCTATATCTGATGTTATTTTTATCATTAAAAGTTTTACCTGTTTTCTTAGATATTTTATGTATTTCGCTGTCTTCTTGAACATAATATTTTAAACATCATGTAATTTTTTTTTATTGATAACTTCAGCTCATCATTATGAACTTCAAGCAGCATACAATACTAAGGTTTAGGTCTGTTTGTCCTTTAATCAGATGATCCAGCCTCCTCTCTTTTGGTGTTCTTGGGTCTGATTTTTATTTAATTTATTTGTTCCTTTCTTCCCTTATTGCCAGACAGTTTCTCTCTGTGCTTAGCTTCCTTCCTTCTAGTAATCTTTGCTTCCTTCTTTCCTTTGAACTTAGAAATTGGATATAAATATGTGTTACTCTGTGTAAAGTAAAAGTAAATAGACGAGGCGAGTAATATGGTTTGTGAAATTTGGAACATCTGCCTTGTCCCTTGAGAGACCATTTTTATTTACTTTCAGTTCTCGATTATTGTGAAGGTTCATGAAATTGCTGGATATGTGAGATGTGTCTGCTCTCCAATTTGCTAGACAGTAATTGGGCAGAGGAGAAAATTGTTCCATTGGGTGATGTTTGTCTTGCACATTTGTGGCTGACTTAGAGTCTCATATTAGGCTTATTAATTTATGTAGGGAGTGTGATGCTTAACATTTGTTGAGACATTGTTATACCCAGATTGTTCCAGGTGCTTCACCCTTATTAATAGTATTGGTAATATTTTGTTACTGTTAATTAACTTAGCCCTAATAATCAACCCATAGGAGCATCCCTGTATTTAAGACATGTAATTTTTTTCCTTTATGTAATTTCTAATAAATCCACTTCTAAAATGAATGTTCTAGAAAATTTGACAAAGAAGTGCTTTAGAGCAGCATCAGATAACCTCTTCAGTATCTAAATGACTGGTGAAGGGCTTCCTGGTATAGATTTAGAGACCATCCATACAGGCAGCGAGAAGCACCAATGTCCTTAAAAGGAGACGGATGAAAATATAAAAATGTGTAAAGAAGAAGAACACATTCTGATACATTCTGAGTTGATTAGAGAGTGGAACTCTGAATGCTTAGACTTAGGGGTGCTAGCACCTAGGCCCTATAATAAGAGAAATCTGGGTCCTGCAGGAGAATGTAGATTATTTTGATCCAGTACTTTATGTTCATCATACTATGGTAAATTACAGCTTCTACAAGTAAGGACATTTTTCTCTGATGCATTTCACTGAGGACATTCTGAACTTCTTTGTTGTCACTACCACTTTAGTCTATCATTAATGAGAAGCTCAGATGGATAAACTAGGTATAAAACTATGGTCATTCACGCATTAATGTCAAAGAGTACATTCTTTAGAGAACATCTCTACAAGCTACTCAGATTACTAAGTGCTCTTTTTTTTTTTGCATAGACTATGACTTTATTTTATTGTTGGTTTTGATTATTATACTGAGAGAGGGATAAAGAACTAGACTAACATTCTTTTTGCAACTAATTCATAATGTTGATGCACAATTCAGTGCACTGCAAGAACTGCCAGGCACAGTTTCTTTAGATGGGCCATCAAGCCTCTGTATCTTACAGCCATTGAGGCTCCTTCATCAGTAGCGCAAGACACTAAATTTTCCAGTGGCACTTGTTTGTTTTAAATCAAGCCAAGGTTTTACAGTAGTCAAAATAGATTCTGCACTATAGCCAGTTTCTAAAGAATTTGCCAACATCTCTGCTTACAATTTATAATCATAATCAAAATAGAGAACGTGCCATTGAAGAGCCTTATTGTCAATAACTGCTTTCATCAATCTAAATAGAAAATTTGTCAGTTAACTGCTCTTCAATGTTAATGACGTATTATCTATATATCTTCAAATGGAATTTTTGTTCAGTGGCAGTGCTTTAAAATGCTGGAAAGATTTTGATGCATCTCTATTGAAATTATTGTCTCTAATGTGGGTAATATGACAGTCTCAGCAACTGTATGAACACTGCAAAGCTTTGGGGGCCTTTTTTATTTTGTTATTTTACTTTTTAAATGGCAGTTATAGGAAAATATAATTCACATACCATATAATTTACCCACTTAATATGTTCAATTTAGTGGGTTTTAGAATGTTCACAGAGTTGTATAACCATCATCACAATCAATTTTAGAACATTTTCATCATCCCCGAGAGAAATTTCATATCTGTTAATAATCACTTTTCCTTTTTTCTTCTCCTCCTCTAGTGCCAGGCAGCCGCAGAGCCCTCTGTCTCTACAGCTTTGCCTTTTCTAGACATTATATGGAATTTTAAAACATGTGTTTTTTTTAGTACTGGTTTCCTTCACTTAACATGTTTTCAGGGTTCACCCATTTTTGATCCGTACTTCATTGCTTTTTATTGCTGACTCATAGTCTATTGTTTGGACATTTTATTTTTCCATTCATCAGATGTTAATAGTCATTTGGATTTTTCCCACTTTTTGGCTACTATGAATAATGGTGCTACAGATGCTCATTCACCAGGTTTTGTGTGGACATGTATTTTTGTTTTGCATAGGTGCACAACTGGAAGTGGAAAGGCTGGGTTATGTGCTAGTTCGGTGTTTAATATTTTGGGGAGCTGCCAACTAGTGCCCCCCACCCCCCCCCCTTTTTTTTTACAGAGTATGAATCACATACAGCAGAAAACATTCATTTAAGACATTTTTGCTTCAGACCACTGTCTCCAAGGAGAGTTGTGTCTTCTTTGTTCTCCTGATGTGTGAACCTGTCCATTTGTGATGTGAGTCAGTCATCACATCACAAATGGTAAATGTAAATATATCACTTATACATATATCCACCTGAATCTGTTCTTTCTACCCAAAATGCACATATCTACTTAAATATCTTTTTCATGAACCAAAGGATATGCGATACATGGCTGTCCTAAAGAGATTGATACTGTCTTGGACAACAAGAGAAAGTAAATGAGATCATCACAGAGTAATAGGAATTCCACTTATCATTGTATACATGATATCAAGAAGATTGGAAGACATATTTGAGACTGCATGGGAGGGAGTGGGATTAATAGAAAGTATAGGGCTGGAAAGCAGAAGGAGTGACAGGAGTTCCCAAACCTCTCGGTTGAAAGGCACTTTGCATGGAGCAACTGAAAAAATCAAACCCTAGGCAGGACTTGCTATTAGCAAGTTTTCTGCTGAGGTAGGAAACTGAAACCTCTGAATCTATTAATAATTTGAGAATATTAACAAAGGTAATGCGTTATTTTTGTCCTCTATGAGTTCCCCCTCCATGTAAGAGTTTTAAATTTTGTCTCTAAATTATTTTGAACTCAAATTAGAAAATAGTCTTTAATTGTGCTTATAGGTATATCAGTTAGCTTTTACTACATACCAAATCTTCCTGAGCTTTGTGGATTAAAATGTCATACATTTATTGTTCATGGTCTGGGACTCGACTGGACAGTACCTATGATCTGGACTGGCTCACTGGGGTTGGATGGTCTAGGATGTGTCAGCCAAAATGACTGGGGGCTGGTGCCTTTCTCCACATTATTTTGTTTCCTTCAAAAGATTAGTGGGGCTTATTCACATGGGAGCAAGCCCCCTGTGCTCATGCACTCTTATGTCTGGATTTGTATTGTATCATGTTTGCTATTATGCCATAGTGTAGCCCAGGTTCAAAGGGTGGAGAAATGGATTCTGTTTCTTGATGGGTGACCCTGCAATGCCTCAGTGCAGAAGTGGGGTACATGCAGGGATGATTAAACATCTTGGCCTTTTAAAAAAAAAATCTATCTTCTACACTGTCAAAAGAATTGAGATTGTTCATGCTCTCTCTCTTACTTTTTAAAAATTCTTCTAGTTTAGTTTAGGTTTCTATCCTAAAGAAATTATATGACATATAGAAGAAAGTATAATATAAAATTATATTCATTGCCACCCCCAAAATGGAAAACAAGGACCCGAACAGATGTTTTTACACCCATGTTCATAGCAGTATTATTCACCATAGCTAAAAGATGGAAGCAGCCCAATGTCTATCATGGATAAATATATAAATATGGTATATATACACAATAAAATGTTACTCAGCCTTAAACATGATGAAGATTCTGACGCATGCTACAGCATGGATGGACCTTGGAAACATGTAGTAAGTGAAGTCATTGTGTCCCAGGAAGGCAGATATTGTAGGGTTCTGCTTGTTGAAGGCACCCACAGTGGTCAGATTCATAGAAACTGGAGGTATTGGTGGTTGTCAGGTGGAAGGTGCTGTGCACCGGGTTTTGGGGAGTTATTTAATGGGTAGGATTTGGGAAGATGAAAAGCGTTTGGAAATGAAGGATGGTGATGGCTGCTTGACAGTGTGAATGTGCTTAATGTCGCTGAACTGTATACTTAGAAATAATCAAAATGGTAAATTTTGTTATGTAGATTTTATCACCATAAAAAAGTATATTCACTGCAACAGTGAAAAACTGGCAGTTACCTAAATGTTTAGCAATAGAGAAATTATAGGTAAGTAAATATTTTATCCATATTTTATGAAGTATTAGTAATTAATTTAAATGTTTGTAAAGAGTATTTAATAAGAAGAAATATTATGTCAAAAATTAAGGCATAAATTTAAACAATACAGCCTCAAGCATGTAAATAAAATCTGTGAAACAAGTTTATATTGCCTTGCAAACCACAAGAAAAAGCTATTTTAAAATAATCAGAGAGGAGGAAAAAAGCCAAGCCAAAGAAGAATCCATATAGACTTGTTTGTAGAAAACAAAAGTTTGGTAAAAGTTTATAAATAGTTTAGAGAAGTTGGGTGTTTGTAGGAAGTCCAGTTGGCCACCCAGTACCATGAGAAAGTTTTTGGATGATGTTCCTTGTGTGATGCAGCCCACCAGTCCAATGGAAATGAATATACATCTCAGTTTCTATAAGAGTTCACCGAGGTGATAATTCAGTGTGGAAGTATTGTCAGAAAATAGTGCTATGAAGATTTGGAAAAAATCTAATTATCCTAATATTACCTGACGGAATTAATTACAGATGGTTAATAAAATAACAAATTAAAACAACAAGTTAGAAGGTAAAAGTAAATATTAAATGTTTGTGTGCACATATACTTTTTGTTTAATAGTAATTATAGAACTGCAAGAGGAAAGGATAGCTTAATATTGCCACAAAAAATGTAAAACTTTATATAATCCCTATATCTAAAATGAAAAGCTAATAAATGAATTGAATAATGTTGCAACAGATATGATAGAAAGTCTTAAGTTCTTACCAGATAACAAGTCCCTTTGGCTGCACCATGAGACCTGTGTGTGGGGCTCACCCCTGCCTTGCTACATTGTTTGTTTGTTTTGTTTTTTTTAAAGCAGAATTTATTGAGAGGACAAAAAGGTCCCACAATAGGAGGGGACCTGAAGGGGTTGCCTGCTACGTTGTTTTTTTATTTTTTGAAAACAGGATTTATTGAGAGGACAGAAAAGCTCCCACAGTAGGAGGGGACCTGAAGGGATTGCCCTGCATTGTTTTATTTATTTTTATTTATTTTTGAGTTGGAGTCTCACTCTGTCGCCCAGACTGGAGTGCAGTGGCCGCTCCCGGCCACCGCAGCCTCGACCTGCTGGACCCCGGCGATCCTTCCACCTCAGCCTTCCAAGTAGCTGGAACTACAGGCGGGCCCTACCACACCCGGTTAATTTTTTGATTTATTGTAGAGATTAGGTCTCGCCAAGTTGCCCAGGCGGGTCTCGAACCCGTGGGCTCAGGCAATCCACTCATCTCAGCCTCCCAAGGTGCAGGATTACAGGCTGAGCCACCCAGTTCAGCGCCCTACGTTGTTTTAAGGTTGCTGTTTTGAGAATGGCTCACTTGCCAGAGAGCGTATGAGTGCGCCTTTTTAATTTTGCTATTTTCAGGGACAAATGCAAAGTCTAGTTCATAGAAAGTACTTTGTGAGTGTCTGAGTATGAATGAATTGGATTCGAGGGCCCTTATTTTTCCAGGGTCTGATGAGATGCTAACACATGCATTTGTCAGTTGATGAAGGTGACTTGAGAAAGGGGTGAAAAGTGTTCATTTAAATTATTGTGCAAATGTAGCGTATGTTAAGATTCTTGATGCAAGATATTTTAAAAGATGAAATATACATTCTAATAAAAAATTTAATGCCTATTGAAGTCGTGTTGTAAACTACAAATACATACATACACTATTAGCTTATATAAATTAATTGCAGGGAGATCTTCCTGTTTTCAAAATTATTCTTCCACTTGCTGAAGCCCTACCTTTTTACTCCTCCTGTCTATTTTACTTCTCTTTTTCTTTGCCTCTCTTTTCTCTCTATTTTTTCTCTCCCTTACCACTACCCTTCCCCCAGTAGCTCCACAAGAGTGTCAAGTTTTTGAGTTTCATTCCCTGTTTAGCCATAAAATTCAACCAAGCATGTTTTCTGATGCAGGTGATTACTGTTGATGATGTATAAAATAAAGGAAAGGACATGATGTGGAATGTTGACCCTTCAGGGCTTGTAAATGCACGTTACGTGGTCTGGATGGTAAACTGAGTGAGTTTCATATTGGCTACTGGAAATGACAGTGTTTATACATTTTTAGAATGACATTTGTGTGAATCAGGCTTTAACTTTTATTGCATTGAGTATACTTACTATGTTTTAATATTATTTTTTTTAGAGTGGTGTTATGCTATGGGAAACAGTTGAAAATTTGAAATTCTTAGAAATTGGATGTTTTTTATTTTGCCTGATCTTTTGTGTTAGTTGTAATTATGATGTTTGCAAGTCACTCCCTCAAAGCACGTGAGGAAAAAAAAGAGTTTTATTTCATTATTTTTCTCTCTGAAAATATTTTTTGTCATATCTACTTATAAATGCTTTCTCTTAAACAATAAAAGTGGCTCTAAGACTCTTTATAAAATTGGAAAGTATTTATTTGCTAAGAGTTATTTATTTCTATAGTCTTTGCAGTTTGTAGTGCCCCCCAGTGTATTTCACCAATAATGGGAAAAATGAAAGATAACATAGAATTACACCCCTGGAGTAAAGTATTCTATGTTTATTATTTGTGATTCATTCCATTTCTGTTTCATATATATATATAACTCTAACAATAGAATAATAATTTATTTTTCACATAGTGCTTAGCACAGAGTGGGTGCTTTTTTTTATTGTAGAGATGACGTCTCACCAATTTTCCAATTTGTTAAATAAAAATCAGTAAAGGTATTTCATCAAAACTAATATTTGTCCTCTTCAGCCATTTTAATAAATGTTAAGAAGTGAAAGAAGAGTTTAATATCAACCTACACTAATGTTTCAGAGCTTAATTTTTTAAATCATCAGGTTAGTAAGAGCTTTTCCATAACAAACATAGAAAAAAAACCCCTAAACCACAGGTGTGAACCTTCATTATTTTTTCTGAGTGTTGTGCCTTTAATGTGTTTGAGTCTCTCTGAGAGATATAGCATAATATGTGCTATTTGTTTGAGTTTCAGCCATAACTTAGTAGTGATTTTTCTCCATTATAGACTTTACACATAATGAATTTCAGGAAATACACAACAACAGCTTCTTCTGCTTGTAGATGAAGACAGTAATATGATGGAGTGATCAAATACAAATGCTCCTTTAATTTATTTTACCAAGACATTTATCCATGTTTTATTTATAAGGCAATTGAACTCATTCATTTTGTATGAAACTTTTCCTCTTCTGAATAACAAATAATATATTACCATATATACCACATTGGTGGAGGGAGTGATGAAAGCCATATTTGAAAATAAAAGTTTAATATTTTGGGCTCATTGGGCACAATTATAGTGGTGCTGTCTTTGTTTTCAACTGAATCATAATTGTGTGTGCTGATTTTTTAAAAATTGGGATGCCATAGAGCACAGAGTAGTAAGGAAAGAAGAAAATTCTCTGTTCAAGGAGAGAAAGTTTTTTTTTTATTTCTTTCAGCTGAAGAGCATTTTAAATGCACAAAAATCTGTCTCAGAAATATCCCTTTGCATACACAGAATTTTAAATGCTTTCATTTTATGGGTGGCTGGAATGAAATAGGAACCTATCTGTTCATGATCTCAGATAGGGCCATATGAAAACCACTAGCAACTGGTTTGTTTTTAGCTTGTAGGCTATGCTAGCACATTTGAAGGGCATTGGCAACACTTCATTTCGGAATCCAGTCAAGTTGACCCTTGGCTGTTCACTCACCACATTGGTGTTTGCTGTTGCTTGATGCCAGCAATAAATATATCGAAAGTTACAATGCAGTAATAATTGTTATTTGCCCATAAAATTCCAGCTAATGGATATGATGTGCCACAGCTTCTTGCTGCTGGGAATTTTTTAGATATCTTTCCTGGGTGTTTTAGAAGTCGGTAGATCAGGCCACAAAGAAAAGTTTAAAGTTCAGAATCACAAAAAATAAATGGTAGATGTTTAACTCCTGGGTCTGTTAAAGCAGACTCTACACTTTAAATTCAGTAAGAATTTAAATATAATAATGGTTACTATTATGTGGTAGCTTCCTAAGTTTGGGAATGTCCATGTAACACTCAGGTTATAGTTTACTGCCATGTTTTTCCAAAGCACTGTCACAGACATCTGGGACAGACATGATCTAATCTAAAAATTAGAGTATATGCACTTTTCAGTTCTTTTTTTTTTTTTTTTTTTTTTTTGAGTTGGAGTCTCACTCAGGCGCCCAGACTGGAGTACAGTGACTGCTCCCGGCCATCGCAGCCTTGCCTCCTGGGCTCCGGCGATCCTTCCACCTCAGCCTTCGGGGTAGCCGGAATTACAGGCATGCGCTACCACGCCCGGCTGATTTTTTGATTTATTGTAGAGATGAGGTCTCACCTGCCCAGGCGGGTCTCGAACTATGAGAAAGGAATCTCATAGTAAGAATTGAAAAGTGAGCCGGGCTCGGTGGCTCAGCCTGTAATCCCAGCACTTTGGGAGACTGAGACGAGTGGATCGCCTGAGCCCGTGGTTTGGAAACTGGCCCAGGCAACTTGGTAAGACCTCATCTCTACAATAAATCAAGGCCGGATGTGGTAGCGCGCGCCTGTAGTTCCGGCTGCTTGGAAGGCTGAGGCAGATGGATCGCCAGAACCCAGCATATCTCCCCTGAGGTGGCCGTTAGTGTGCCACTACAGCTCAAAAAAAAAGAATATCTCATATAGGGGGCCAGGCATGATAACTCACACCTGTAATTTCAATTACTGGGGGGCTAAGGCAGAAGAATCGCTTGAGTCCAGGTCAAGGCTGTGGTGAGCGGTGATCATGTCACTGCACTCCAGCCTGGGCAACAGAGTGTGACCTTAATCCAAAACAAAAACAAACGAAACCCTCTCATATAGAGATCCAAACATAATTTGTGATTGTTTTAATTTCTGATTTGTCTTTCACAGAGTTATCCTGTTGTTAGGGCATTTGAAATTCTTTCTGTACAAAGAGATTTTAACCTATTGCATTTATCCTACTTGATTGTCTATCATAGTGGAATGACTATGACTCTTGGAGTGCCTCATAGTGTTCCACTTGGGTGGGATTTTGGACTGAGGACAATGTGACTCCTGATAGTGTGTTTGCTGAATTATCACTGAGCTGCCTTTTTCTTTCCCAGAATAAGCCACTGCTGGTAGGTTAATATTTCCAAGGTCAAACTGATTGTTGGAAATTATTCCTATTTAGACCAAATAGGCCATCTCAACCTTTTAAAAGATTTTATTATAGTTTTTAAGTGAGAATAATAAGCCAGTGTTGCTTCTTAACTTTTGTATATATGTATATATGTATATATATGTGTGTATATATATATATATATATACACACACACACACACACACACACACAGAACAATTGCATATTTGTTTCTTGGAAAATTATTTTTCACAGTGGGACTTACCTTGGACTTTCTGGAACTGCTTCAGGGTGTTCCTTCTTCCCATCTTCTTTCCAAAGCAGCATTTTAACCCTTTCTGAGCCATTGACCCCTTTTGACCTCTCAGAATAATGTTGTTAAATATATTAAAGAGTGCATAGGAGTATAAAGGAACCAACTATATAGGAACACAGTTATAATAAATAACAAGATCTAGTGGCAAGTCTAATAATACTATAATTTCAAAGTGCGTATGAGCCTAGGTATAATTTTGAGATAACTGCAACAACTGTAATATGGTATGAAAATACTTGTGATTTCTATTCTTGACAAAGTTAATGCTACTATAGTTGTTACGTATAATTGTAGTTGAAAGAAATGCTAAATTTCAATAGAGGTTAGTCAAATAAAGATATGTATTTTACCCCTCCAAGCCCTTCTTGAATTCTTTCCATGGATTCTAGATTAAGAAGCCTTTGCAACAAGAGTGTACCTGCATAATGAACATTTGTATACCTAACCCTGAATTGTACCCCACATATTTAAAATAAATAATTTAAAAAGAAGCCCTTTCCTATTCCTGCTTGCCTAATCAATATTTTGCTTGTGCCAATATTCCAGAGTGAAGGAGACAGTAATTTGCTGTTTGTTCTTGAAGAGCTGACTTCCCCAACATCAGCAGATGAGGCCTGTGCTGCTCAATATCTTAAGCTGCTTCTGCCAAAAGAGACACATGGCTGGTGCACTACTTTCCTGTCCTTGGATAATTGAGTCTTTCTTCACATGAGAAACCAGTACAATATTGTTATACATGCTGTCCAAAAATCCTTACTTCTTTGGGATGGTATAAACCAAAGCATGAACTATTTGTTGGAAATTCCCAATCTTTTTCTTTCTAATTTGCTCCAATAAGTTAATCTCATTTATAAATGTTGATGACACCTTCTTTATCCAAGTTGATGTCAGGGTAGGAATATTTTTGTGATGTAGGTTCAATAATTTAAAATTAACAGTTATTTGCTGGACTAGGATGAAAAGTCAAATTGATTTGCAGATTATTTTTAAACAATACATGACCTAAGAGCCTATAAAACTTCCCATTGGTTCTGCATCCTGTTGCTTAACAGAGAAACTTACCAGGATATAACTTCCTGAATCCAACACATGTATCATGACTAACAAGTTTAGCACATAGATTCACAAAGTCTTTTACTTCCCTGAGCACAGGAAGGAGAATCAGCAGTAAGAATACAATTACTTTCATTTTACTGTAGAAATGTAATCAGTAATAGATTTAGATGATAATAGGATAGGGAGCAAAGTTACAAAAGGATACTAACCAAAATCCCACCCCTCATTAGCTGGATTTTTTTCTTGCATCAGGTTGTAGTTGACTTAAATAACTTGTTTTAAATCATGCAATAGGCAGGCCTTCATGATGGTTAACTAAGAATTAGAGCATTCAGATAGAGTCCTTTGTCTGACTTATCTGAACATAGGATCTTCCTATGGTATGTTTGTTGTTACTACACTCTGAGCGATGAGTAAAGGAATAAGAAGAAAAAAATTGTTTAAAATTCTAGTTGGAATAGATTTCAAATTGTGTAGAAGAGAAAAATTGTGCATAGCCAATAGATTCAGGCTGATTTTGTGATGCAAGGGAAGTTTGAATTATATCCAGTTATGAAATGACTGTAGTTGAAAGTGTTCTGCTCAGTAGGTACTGTATGAAGCCCTCCAAAGCAGTCATCGATATTCCTAAATGAAATGCCACACTAGTCTAAACATAATTAAAAACCTTTCTTGTTTTTAGCCAAAAAAGTAGAGGGATGCAGGTGTTAAGTAGGGAGAGGTGTATACTGTTCTTCCTGTCCTTTTACCTGGTTAGACTTCCTTGACTGTACCAGTCATTCTCAAGCTTTTTTTGCATCAGAGTCACCTGGGGGCTTAACACACTGGCTGCTGGGCACCACCACCATATTTCTGATCCATTGGGTCAGGAGTGGGACCCAGTAATTTGCATTTCTAACGAGTTAGGCACCCCACTCTGGTTACCATTGCACTGTATAGTGCATTTAGTTTTTCCTGTTAGTAGTAATGCCTCACCTGATAATCTCTGCTTAATGACAGATGGCATCTGGATGATATGATAGGGCACCTCATCTTATTAAAAACAAGAGGGAGCAGCTCTGTCATTGGAAGAAAGTGTCTAGTTAATATAAGGGGAGCTCTGAGCCTTGAGCTCAGGAACATTCAGAGTTGTTTGGACTGGAGAGAGACCTTCATGAAATTTTGTTTCCTTACAGTCTTAACAAATATAGGGGATAATTAGACGTTAGTACTCTGTGAAAATTTGGATTTTGCAAATATTGGAATGCTCCATCCTCTTATGACTTGAGTTTGGCATTAGTGATGCCCCAGGAGGTTGTGTGTAGAACTGTAGCTCTCCGTGTTTTACTGGTGACCAGTCATGATATTGTTGGCACCGTTAGTGGGTTTCTACAAACCTTGATAGGGAATAAGCCTTCTAATTCTGTTCTGTGGTCATTTATGTACTGATTTATTCAAGTATTGGGTGACACTTGAATTTTTAAGTCAGCAAGGACCCTTGAAGGTGCTTGGAATGAGACCGTGCGTGAGCATGCCCTGTACTAGCTGCTTAATTTTCCATAGACCTAAAACTGCTCTTAAAGATAAAGTTCGTTAATTTAAAAACAATGCACACATTGGTCTGAACAAAAGAATAAGAGATGAGGAAATGTGTATAATTTGGAGAAGAAAGATTCTGGATGTGCAAGGGTTTTTTCCTCCCTAAATCCCTGTCCCATGTATGCATCCAAACATCTAGAGGTGTATGATTTAGCATTTGCCCCTGCAACTTTGGCTCCAGGGACCGTGCATTTTTTGTATGTGGATGCTCTGCTGCCATGAACTCTGTCATTGTTCTGAACAGCTGGGCATGGAGGGTAGCTCATTACACAGGAGATGTGATCCGAGTCTCCCCTGGCATCCTGAAGTGGAGTGAATATGTTTTGCTTCCTCAGATCTGAAGTATCCATTTCGTTACCACCTAGTGTTCTCTTGTTTTTACTGAAAAATTATATTGACCCCATTGCCTCTTTGAATGATGTACACAGTTTACACCAGCTGCTCCTTTTTTGGACTCTTCCCCTTTGACTTTTTATTGTGTTTATGGTCTGTGCTATGCCTTTCATTAAAAAAAAACAAAACAAAACCCTAGTGTAATTAGCACACATCACTTGTGTATTTAACTAGAAGAATATTAAGAGCAGATTTTCACTATAATCTCTATCATTCAGGATGCCCGGCTCCCTTGGGGGTAAAAAACAACTTTGCTGGAGAAAGGCTAGTAGTTTAAGTTTCTCATACTTATCAGGGGAGGGAGCTTCTATTTGAGTTTATTTTTTTAACTTCAAGTGCTTTACTAATATTTGCTTGTAGCAATATATATATCTATGAGATATAAGTATTATCATTCCATTTTGTAGGTGCGTCACTAAGCATCAGAAATAATCTGAAAACCCAGTTGGTATGTTGTGGGGCAGGGATTCATATCTGTGTCTTTCTGACTCTGCCATCTCTCTATACTTTTTGTGCAACCTTTTGGTAAGTTATATATAAATGCAGATGTCTGTGTTCATTTATCATGTGGCATCATTGTTTGCTTATGTGGTGTGATTATCGATTTAGGACAAAAAGAATGATAGCTAGAGGAATCATGTTCAAAATACCACTTTTATTGGAGATTCAGAGTTATATCTGGGCCATCATCTTTCTATTTGGAGACTTGCTCATCTTTGCAAATGAGCAAATAAACAGAGATGTGCAGGACTAGCAACCTAGAGCTGTCTTTGAAATTGGAGACTGGGCCGGGTTCGGTGACTCGGCCTGTAATTCCACGCTTTGGGAGGCTGAGGTGAGTGAATTGCCTGAGCCCGCGGGTTCGAGACCCGCCTGGGCATCTTGGCAAGACCTCATCTTTACAATAAATCAAAAAAATTAGCTGTGTGTGGTAGCGTGCACCTGTAGTTCCAGCTACTTGGAAGGCTGAGGCGAAAGGATCACTGGAGCCCAGCAAGTTGAGGCTGTGGTGGCTGGGAGCGTGCTACTGCACTCCAGTCTGGGTGACAGAGTGAGACTCCAACTCAAAAAAGAAAAGAAAAGAAAAGAAATTGGAGACTGGAACATATCAACCTCTCCGTTGACGTACATTTAGAGTTGACAATATGCCAGCCGCATACTTGAATTCTTTTATTTAGTCTTCTAGGAGCTGTAGGAACAGATGTGGAAAATGAGGTCCAGAGCAGTTGAATAACATGCCCAAGGTCACGTTGCCTGCAAGTGTACAGCTGGGGTGAGCACTGCTCTTTGGTTTCAGAGCTCATGCTCTCAATCACCTTGCTGCACTGGCAGGGAGTGGCAGTTTAAAGCGGGGGGTAGTGTGACATTGTAACCTAGAAAATGAGAGATACGTTATTTGAATACCTGGAGATTTTCTTTATATACTAGCAAAATAGAGATATTAAGATAATGGGTATCTAGTCATGTGTCACCTAACAATGGGGATACCTTCTGAGAAATGAGCTGTTGATTGATTTCATGGGTGTGCAAACACCAGAGCGTACTTAAATGAACCTGGATGGCATAGCCTACTACACATCTAGGCTGTATGGCACTACCTATGGCTGCTGGGCTGCAAATCTGTGCAGCGTGTTCTTGTACTGAATACTTAAGGCAGTTGTAACCAAATGTTAAGCATATCCAAACATGGAATAGGCTCAGTAAAAATACAGTGTTACAGAGTCATCATTGTGTGCACAGTCTGTCATTGGTGGGAACGTTGCTCTGTGGTCAATGACTGTACATTCATTCATCTGCAGACGCCGATCTCTTGAAGAGAAGCATAAGAACCTGCAGAGTACCTTTGTACATGTTTTATGAATCCAAGAAGGTTGGTTAAATGGTTTCCATGTCTCTCTTGTTGGGTATAAATGGATCTTGGGCTTTTGGGAATAAAAATGTAAAGTTACAGTGTAAGGTGGCAGAGAAAGGCTAGAGCTTTGGCACATATTCAGCCTTATCAAAGGGCATATGAAGATACCAATTCGCTTTGCATGCCAAGACTGCTGAGAGGATGGAGAGCGTGAGGTCATGTGCTCTGGGAGGTTACCTGCACGACCTTGAGTATAGTGGACAGGCTTACTTACTCTTTTAAAGGTGGTACACATTTCTGATATCATGGCCGGACTCATAGAGACTGAAATCATTAGTATACATAGAAATACATGCAAAGACTTCTTAGTATATATATTTTCTGTAGCATTCAAAACCGTAGGAACAGGATAAAAAGAAGTGTTAAGTAAGGAGATCTCAATGAAAATAATAGTATGGTACCCATGATGACTCATTTCCTGTAAAATGTAGATGATATTATCTTTATAAGAGATGGCATATTTTAATTTTGTTGACTGTGTAGGCACTTATAAGGACTTCCCTAAATTAACTCCTGAAGCTTAGATTTTAACATTGGTATTTTATGAAACCCAACTGTCCGTGTTGGAGAGAATCCATATTCTTTAATTAGTTTTGGTACAAGAAACCACTTCGTGTTTAGCATTTTAGATTTATAAGATAGTCTAGTTGGCTTCTAACTGCAGATCATTAACTGAACTTATATTCTATTTTTAAATTTTAAAAACTAGCAGGAAGACAAAAGGACATTATAATAATACCAAGAACGACTTGGTTTTGGTCAGGGCCTGTGACACTACCACTTCTTTGAGACCCAGACAAGGCTTGGGAGCAAACTTACCAAAGTCAGGGGCCAAAGTTAATAAGAAAAACATGAAAAACGTTCTTATGTGAGAAATATAGTAGTTCTTGGGGACATAAATCCTTCTTGGAGTTGTGGTTGACAAAGCAGTTGTATGCTTCTTTGCAGTGAACCTTGCTTTTAATAATGTGATTGCTTTTTTATTTTTTAAAAAACCCCAAATCAAAACTTCCCATTGAATTATTTTTAGAAATTGTTTTTGGGGAATACAGGCCTGATACACCTACAAGTATAGTCTGAGCATCCCCTATCTGAAATGCTTTGGGTCTAAGGGTTTTGAGTTTGGATTTTGGAAGATTTGCATATACATAATAAGATATCTTCAGGGTGGGACACAAATCTAAACACATTTGTTTATGTTTTTATACATACCTTATACACATAACCTGAAGGAATTTTACACAATATCTTAACTAAGATTGTGTATGAAGTGCTTTGTGTGGAATTTCCCACTTGTGGCATCTTGTCAGCACTTAAGAGTTATGGATTTTGGAGCATTTCAGATTTGGGGTTTTTAGATTGGGGATGTTCAACCTGTATCCAGTTCTTGTAATTTCTAATTTTGGCAAACTTGTCAAAAATATTATAAACCACCCTCCCCCCATTTGCTTGAGCTCAACTCTTTCAAGGTCATTCAACTCAGCATATGGCCTGTCATACTTCAGCATTTCAGTGGAGGGACGGGCACAGAGTGGCAAGACATAAGATACATGAGTTCAGTGAAATCCCCCTTAGGACGTGTATGCCAATTGCATTCTCCATTGTAAAACAAGAAACAGGGTAACTACACTGATCAAAAGGTGGTGCTTAGTTTTGTAGGTAATCTATTTTCCTGCATGCTGAGTGCTTTTTATATGTGGTGCTGTGATGGTAATTTAATGCCAAAAAATGAAGTGCAAAGCTAAAGGAAGGTGTAATTCTAGGAGAACGCCTGCTTTTAATACCCTTTTCTTCTAGAAGTAAATAGGACTTTGGCAGGGACCAGGTAAAAAATTGGCCAGCTGATCTTAAGTTTGGAAGTCAAGTTTGATTTTGAACCTTTGCTGAAGAAAAATAAATGTATTATTTACTACAATATAAATTTGTTTATAAGTGTCAGTAATTGACTTATTTAGTAGCATTAAAGCAAATCAGATAATTTCAGAAAATTCTAATAAAGAATAATTTAGATAATTATATTTTGCATGAGAAATGACTGTTACTAAAAAGAGAGTAGGGTTACTATATACAAAGTTTAAAACTAGAGATTCTCTTTAAATGTAGTTTGTTCTCTGAGATTTCAGGGTGAAAATTACATGGATGGAGCACGACCTGGAAACAGTCCAGTCAATGATTACCAGTGGGAATACAGTAATTAAAGATTTGCCTATGTTGATTGACTTTCAGTATCTGATTACAGAAGCTGTGAGAGGTTTATCTTGTTCTTTTATCATCTTTGTTACCTGTTTTCAGACATGCTTGTAAAATGTGTGTAGTTTATCTATAGATTTTTGGATTCTTAGAAGGCCACTTAACCATTTCTGTTTAGTGTTTGCCAGTAGTATAGTTCAATTAATATTAATATTAACATACAAAATCTGAATTAAAATTTACTAGAATTCTGAGACTGATATTTTTGGCATATGATTCACTTTCCTTATTTATTCTTTCTGGTACCTCATCTATATAAATGTTTGTTGAAGTACTTCTTGATCTTGCATGATAGAAATGGCAGCCTATACCGGGACATCGTAGCTTGTGGATACCAACTCTTTTTGAGTGATTATTGGTGCAGGTTAATGTTTTGAGTAAATCTGTATTTAGGAATTAAATTCAATACTGTCAACAGTGAAAACCTGGTTACTTTATAGAACTTAGCAGAGGCAGAATGCATTAATGGACTTCCATTCAAAGAGCAGATGTTGGTCTCAAATCCTGACCTGCTCCAGCTTTGGGGTAGCCTGTACAGTTGTTGATGGTCTATTTCTTGCCACAGGTTTTCTGTGTGAAACCTTTCTTTAAAAAAAAAAAAAAAAAAAAAGCAACGGTTGTGCCACAACAGACTGTGCATCCATCTTGGTGTGGATTTTCTTTTGGTTTAGTTTGTTTTTGTTTTACTGAACCTATACTGTGCTGCCAGAAACCTTGGTGACTGGATTAAATACATACACTATGTTGGAAAACAGAAACACGCTACCAGCTTGACCGGAATGCATTTGGACTCTTCTGTAAGAAGAGTTCAGTGAGTCCTCAGTTTCCCCACTTGTTCATCTACTGATTTGACCTTAATGGCATGGGGGGAGGTGATGAGAAAAGGGACAGCGAGGAAGGTGAAGTCATTGTCCTGAGGCTGTGGATAAAATGTCTAACTCCAGGTTTTTGCAAATGATAGGGTGAAAGAATTCCCCCGGCATTTGTGAGAGTACCTTTTCTAAATTGCTCAGCTTAGATCAGAGGGTTTTATTTCAGTTCTGAGAAGTACTTGATTTGCTTCTAGTGTGCCCTATATTTTTATAATCAAGCCACAGCCTCTGTCTTTTGATGGTTTGTTTTGCTTAGCACTTTAGCTCCATGTAGTCATGTTTTTGTTACCATTTTTGATTTAGTGTGGGATTTGATTAATAACTGCATACATTTTAAATGATGTCACATTGAAATGTACATTTGCTCACATTTATGTATGATCAGTAAATATATGTTCTTGGTATTTCCTTTCTGTTTCAGAGATGCATGTCTGGTGGAGTTGTTTCCATTTGTCCTGGGTTGAGGAGCCTCAGATAATTTTAATCAGCCCTGAGCTGTCACTCCTGCTCATCACTGTCACATTAGCGTCATTCCAGCTCATCACTGTCACATTAGCAGCAAATCTGAACTTGCTGATTAGTAAAGTGGATGGAAATCACAGCTCTGTGTGTGTCCAAATAGCTGTTCATCAGCAAAGCTTGTGAGGGGGCCTGATGGTTTAGTGCAGGCCCTAATCAAGGACTGAGAAGTGTTTTCTCTGCCGTTTAACCTGGTAGTATTGAATTGCATTAACATGTATATACACTCGCATGCACAGACACAATAGTGTTGCATCAGTGTTCAAAGTCAATGAGGCCAAACCAAAAAAGTAAGCAAACAGATTTCAAAGATAGCTCTTCTTGTGATTTTAGTCAGCAAACATAAGAGTGCATTTTCCCTTGGTCTCATTGAGTCACGTACAGCCCACTGATGCACTGCCTGATTAATAATACACGATCTGATCTTTGGGGACATGGACTAAGACAGTACGGAATAAGTGGGGCAGGGTTTATGTTTCGAGCTGATGACGTGGCTTACTTCTCAGTGGCACTTGTGTGGATGTGTTAACAGACTTGGATCCTTGTGCTTATGAGGTAGAAACTAAAGGGCAGAGAGCCACCATCTGGAGACTAAATGGGTCCACACGTTATGCAGCCTAAGTGGAGACTAAACGGGCCTACATGTTATGCAGCATCTCTGCCTGAGCACATGAAACAACCATATATTTTTTAAAGCAGTCTTTCTGTGTGTCAGTTAAACTTGCATTTTATACACCGAGAACCCATTGTAAAACCCAGTGACTTTGTGACCCTTGAATTTTGACATGGTATTTTTATAGTACCTCCCTGTGGGAGGTTAAGTGTCATTACCTTGATTTTACTGATGAAGTTCTGAGCAGGTGAATGACTTGTCCAGGTTGCACTGCCCATAACTAAAAGCTGGCCCTTGAATACAGGACTTTCTGATTCCAGGTCCAGTAATTTTGTCTCTCAGCCACAGCAGCCTTGTTTATATGGCTAGCCTGATGCTAGATAACTATGAGACAGATTTCACTAAAAATACTCTTTTTACCCAAACACATTGGCCATAGCCATGTGAATCCTAACTTCACTCCAGATAAGCACAAATACTAAAGACATTGTAGAAAGCAAGGATGGCATCACAGTGTATACCAGTGTTCTCTGAGAGGATTATAGGACTTGCATTTCCTCCAAGGGCAGCCTAGGACTCAGGACCCTGGTACTGTTTTATGGAAAGCAAGTCATGCGTATTTTAAAATTAAAGTCTTTGATGTGATTACATTTTTTTACCTGGTATATTTTTATTTTCTTTTATAGATTTCAGCCCTGGAACCATGCGTGTCTATCTTCCAAGCATGTCGCCATTTTTTCCTCTCACGACTGGTGGTTCATGTTTAAGTGCTTCCAGCATACATTTTGTGGCTTTAGAACCTCTGAATGAGCATCTTTGTTCTCTTCAAAATTTTTATTACCATCACATCATTTCTCTTTTTTCTCATGGTTCAGATTAGTGTAAACAGTGCTAACACTTCTTTTTTTTTTTTTTTTTTTTTGTCTTTTGCCAGTCTGGGGTTTTTACTTTGCTTCTATTCTGAGTCTAGCAGGTTTTGTTCAGAAATAGAACTTTGAGGCAGCAGCATCAGATAATGGCAAGAAAGTGGACTTTTGAGACAAAGACCTGAATTTGGGGTTTTGCTTCTCTACTTGCTGGCTCTTCTTAGTTACTGAACTACTTCAGTCACACTATCCTGCCTGTAAAGTGGAGGTCAGCTGTGCTATTGTGAGGACTAGTTAAGGCAGCCTGAGGGAATGCCTGCCATAGTCCCTTATTCAGAGTAAATGTTCAACAAATTGTAATTCTCTTTTATATGCAGCACTGTTTCTCATACTTTTCTGTTAGTTTCCCCTCTTTGACCCTCTTTCTCTCTCACTGTGTTTCTCTTTCTCTCTGTTTACAGCTCCAAAGGCTTAGTAATCCCTATGAAGTCACGTGTGTGCTTAGAAGTGGGCTTTGACCATGCCCTGGTTGCTAGTGTGTGGCTTATGGAATCTGAAGTGCGTTTCCACCAGCCTTCTGCAGCAGATATTCCTGTGACCCTTTCCATCATGGTCCTCTTCCAGTCATACCTGTTGTCTCCGTGTCACCTGTTGTCTCCATGTCTCCTGTTATCTGTGCTTGTTCCTTTCTTCTTGTCCATCCATCTTAAGGCTCTCCTTGTCTGGTTGGCAGGCTTCTGCCCAAGCGTTTTTATCATGGCTGTAGGAGTAAGTTTGGTTGTAATATGGATGCAACCCAACAGTGGTGTTAACAAGGTAGAATTTTATTTCTCACGTGAAAGTCTGGCAGTCGGGTGTTGGTGTGGGGACTTTGATTCACAGTGTCCTCAAGGACCCAGGTGCTTTCTACCTTCATGTTTCATGACATGTGAATGCTCCAATCCTTGTACAAGGTGGGCACTTGAACTCTTGATATCAGATCTACATATCAGTCCGCAAAGCAGGCTGTGTCCCTCTCTTTGGAAGATGCCCACACTGACCTCCTCTTACATTTTATTGGCCAGAACTTTATTTTATAACTATACATCGATACAGAGAAGGCTCAGAAATGAAGTCTAATCATCCATGTGCCTAGAAGGAGGAGTGAATGGCCATGTAAACACAACTAGCAGCATCTGCCTTGTAGTTTGTGTGAGATCTACTGTGCCATTAGCTGATTTTAGGAAGCCAAATCCTTTCACACTGTTTATGTGGCTACCTCTTCACTTCCTGCCCTACACCTTATCTTCCTAAGTCTACCCTATCTATGGTAGCAGAGAGAACACCACTTGTCCTCTGTTTTGCCTATTTTCTTGCCAAGAGAAAAGTGTTTCTATTAGTCAGAGTCTTTGTTTCCTCATGAACCAACTACTATGATCAGTGACTATGGGCTTCACAGGCAAATCTAGCAGAATGCCATGTTGGCATTTTTCCTACACATTCCTTTGAAAGTCTAACATATGGATTTTGATATTGTTTTTAACCAGAATAATAGTGGTATATCACTCTTAAGTTTATTTTTATCAAAGCATCTGTGGAAATAGATTCCACATTTGAGATACATCAGTACCTAAGTGCAATCAGGAACAAACATCAAACTGTATTGAAAATCTGCATGTAGAAAGTTTTACATTTAAGTCACAATAGCCTATACTTGTGGTTCATTTGCCTTTCTCTTATGAATGAATGTTTCCTTTCTTCAGTAGCAACAAAATACAAGAACTTTCCCTGCTTTTTTCATATACTTTATTGTAACTGACAGATATCTGAGGCCATGAGAGTATTTTCACTGTAACAGATGAGGCAACTGGGATCAGAGGTTGTGTAACTTGCCCAAAGCTATACAGTTAGTGAGCAGCAGGTCCAGGAATCAAACCCAGGCCTTTGCAATCCACATTGACTTCCGTTTTCACTGTGATGTCAGAGTTGGAAAATAAGAGCATTCTTTCACTTACAACAAACTACATGCTTGAAATACCTTATTGTAGCCCTTTAGTAATGGAAGGCTCATCCTTCAGGAACAGCTTTCTTTTCTACCATATTGCTCAGCTGATGTAGAACTGTTTTCCTTTATTTGCTGTTAAATGGTTTTCACCTCATCCACAGCTTAGCAGACATCTCCTTTTCC
This sequence comes from Cephalopachus bancanus, assembly GCA_027257055.1. Classification (NCBI taxonomy): domain Eukaryota; kingdom Metazoa; phylum Chordata; class Mammalia; order Primates; family Tarsiidae; genus Cephalopachus; species Cephalopachus bancanus. The sequence continues at coordinate 3,818,621 of JAPVLO010000232.1, forward strand.
ATTCCTAAATTCTTTTAGACCTTTTTCTCTTTCCTTTTATGGTTGAAAGATGTGGCCATGCTCTCAAAGAACTTAAAATCTGTTTAGGAATGCATAATATATAATAGGAAAAAGGATCACGCCTGTTTTTGTGAAATTGTTGCTTTTTTAAAAAACTTCTTTATCCCAGTACATTTTAATATAAACAGATCCTGGTCTGTCATCCTCTCTTCTGAAGTAGTTTGCTTAATTGTCTTTCTTTATATTTCACATAGGTATCTTGTACCCATGGCATTCTTAAGTCTCTGCTCTACCCTGTTACTTCCAGAAGGAACGATTTTATATTTAGACACGCACATGTCTTATGACTACAGAGAGTGGACAGAGGCAGTAGCAGAGTGTCCTGCTGCACATGGGAGCAGGGGCAGCATCATTCTTTATTCTGTCCTCTGTAAGCACTGTGATGTTTTGATTAGGAACAAGTTTTTTTTCTGTTATTATTGTAATGTCTGACGAAAATAGCTGTCTCCCCTGTATTTCTCTTTGCCCTTAACCTTTTCTGCTAGGTTATATTTTTTCATTTTGCATAACTGCCAGTGTCTGAACTTTAAAATGAACTCAGAAATCAACTTAGGCAAGATTGATTATACAGTGTTCTAGATCTCAGTTGCATTCTATTCCATGTTGATTTAAGTGACGATGAAGTACCTGTAAATCTTATAAGCAACCCCACATTGTAACAGATTCTCTCTGTTAACTGTTTTAGCTGCTTTAAAGCTGCTTAACCTAAAAATGACCCCCTACATAGCTTTTCAGTACTCAGAGGTTGTAATTTTCCCATAACTAAGGGCCTACACCCCTGGTTTCCATAACTAAGAGCCTATACCCTTAGTTTCCCCAATTATTGGAAACTCCCTAACCGCAAGTTCCACATTTATTTGCATGTGTTTACACATTTTGCTGTTTGATTTTAATAATCTTTGTGTTTATGCTGTATGTCATGTAACTTAATGTACCTTATGTTTGCACCTCATGCTATGTTGTCTATTCAGCATTTTTGCCTATAAAAAGTTTGTCACTGCTTTATTCAGGGCCAAGAGTTGTTGGAGTCCTAAGCCCCTCTTGGTCACCGACATATTAAAGGACTCATAATCTGACTTTGTGTGTTGGCGATGTTATTCTCGCACTCCGGACACAACAAAGACAGGCTGTCTTAGTACCTGTTAACCAAGAACAAGAAAAACCACTTGCTTCAAATCTGTGCCCTCTCTAGAGGCTAGTTATAATTTCAGTGTAGTTTGGGTGATTTAATAATTTAAAGTTTTTTCCTTTTTTGTGTGACATAGCAGTTTTTCAGTTTGGGAAAGGAAATTATAATATGGTTTTATGAACATAAAAGCGGTTCCCAGATCCCATGGTAGATATAGCCTAAATTTTTGCTTGGTCTTCAGGAAGAAGTTTCTTGCCCTGTGAGGCTTATGAATCCCTAGACCTGAGAATTTCTAGCATTATCCTACTAAGGACATTTATAGACTCTCGCAGAAGATTCCAAGGAGGGCTGCCTTAGGGGCAGATCAGGTTCACGGGTGATGGGTTCACTGTAGGTCATCAAATGGGACCTCTTCTTGCTTTATGATTCTTTGGTAATTCTATGATTCAGGTTTGAGAAAAATCACCACTAACAATTTCTAAAACTTAGGAGGAGCAGTTAGCTATGTCCTGTTGGTAGTTTGAGCACTTTAGAAGGAAGCCACTGGATAAACATAAGGCATTTTTTGGTTATTACTGTTGCCATTACTTGTTATCATTTATGTAACACCTGCTTCGCTAATGTACTTGCTTACAGGAGCTGCAATTTTACTCTTGCTGGCTTCTTTTTGTCATTATGTAATCTGTGGTAAACCACAACACATCTAAATGTTGCCACTGGATTTTTTTCCCCCTCAAACTCCAGCCCTAGAAATACTGTTTCTGTTCTATTTGTGAATGAACCGCTAATAGAAGTTTCTTAGGAACATATGGTACTAGATGCCCAGGAAAAGAAAACATATTAAAAACCAGTGTAACTCCAACTGATTACCCCATCATAGTTCTTATTACCTCAGAAAAACTATTAAAAGAACTTAATAAGTTTTTCATGCATGGCTTCATTTTTATAACCAATTGCTAAGTTGCCTTTTCATTCACGTTCAAATTTACAAACAATTTCCAAATGTGTGCTTTCATTTATTGATACTTACCTCTTTGCATGTGTGTGTGTGTTTCTCGTAAATTGTCGTTACTTTTTTTTTTTGAGCTGTAGTCTCACTCTGTCACCCAGACTGGAGTGCAGTGGCCGCTCCCGGCCACCACAGCCTCGACCTGCCGGGCTCCGGCGATCCTTCCGCCTCAGCCTTCCCAGTAGTCGGAATTACAAGCATGCGCTACCGCGCCCAGCTGATTTTTTTTTATTTATTGTAGAGATGAGGTCTCACTGCCCAGGTGGGTCTTGAACCCGCAGGCTCAGGTAATCCACTCACCTCAGCCTACCAAAGGCGCGGGATTACAGGCTGAGCCACCGAGCCCGACTGTCGTTCCTTCTTTATTCAACAGTTTTAGGTCTCTTATTCTGAAAGATTCCTGCCAGCAATTATCAATTTGCATATCGTGGAACAATACATTGACCTGATAGACTGTGCCAGTTTCATTGCAAAGCAAATAGCTTCCCTTTATGAAATAGAGAAAGACTTTGTTACACAGACACATTTGTTAATTCTCTGTTTACTTCTCATAAAAAAACTTTTTAAAAAATGTTTTGAAATTTGAAATCTCTTGGTGTTTGGAATATTTTCACACAATGAATCAAAAAGCACTTCTTGCTAGCTATTTCCCCTTTGCTGACATTATTTGTAATGTTATTAATAAGAACATGAAACTTAAGCTTTCACATTAAGATAGGCAGCAGTAAGGAAAGTCATGGCCCATCTTCCAAGTATTTATCTCTACATAAAATAATTCTGAGGCAGAATATGTTTTTGAGTTATTCACATACATAATATGGTAAATTTTAGTTTAATTAGGCTAACTATAGTCATTATTCACTTTCTTATTGAAAATGATTCTCCCTGTTTTTTTTCAAGTAATTTGAGAAATTGTATATTAGGTTTGCTATCTCTGAGAATTCCCAGACGGCCCTCAGCTTGATTTTTCGTATTTCACTGCTACCTGCCCACTATGCACTGTGGTTAAAAACTCCCTTATACCACTGAAAACTGTTGGCCATAAACACCTGGGAATAATGATGTATGGCTTCCCATTAAGCCGTTTCCTTATAAATAGCTGCTTTTAGGAGTGACTCATCCACCAAAGTTTATTTGCATTTTAGCAAGAAATTCTTACCAGTGTATATCAACTTCCATTTGGTGAATGAATAAGAGTGTGATGTGCAGTGTTGAGACTACATCTGTGGGAAGGAAACTTCCCATGCCCTGGATCTGTCTCATGTGAGTGGGGGTGGTCAGTGAGGAAGGCGGCGGTCAGGTGCCTTGTATGCTGGTTGTGCACTTTTCTTGCTGGTAGACTTGAGCTTTCAGAACTCTTATTAGCAGTTTCTTTTTTAAAGTACACAGTATAAATGCATTTTAAAAACTTACTTAAGACTTATTTTGTAGACCCTTAACATTTACTATAATACTTAGATTGGCAGTAGTGGTATACTGCCGGGGTGGGTGGGACACAACATCAATAAGCATACCTTATCTCAAGCTAGGCAAAGTGGGGACCAAAGGGAGGCCCAAACTTTACCTGTACGATGTCTACTTGTATACCTAATCCTGAATTGCACCCTACATCTTTAAAAAAATAAAAATAAAAAAAACCAAACTTATTTTAAAGTAATATGTGTAGAGGTTAAGACCTTTGGTCCTCTGAAAGTTCTCTGAAAAATCATCTAACAAAACGCCCGTCATTTGGAGAAAAGGCATACACATTTATTTAGCGTGTATGCTCAGGAGCCTTCAGATTGAAGGCCCGAAAACTCAGGGACATTACCCTTGTGTGTACTTAGGTTCCACATGGTATTGGCAGCCATGCAGCCACATGATGGGCGAAGGGCGCGATCTCATGCTGGATGAGTGGGGAAACCCGTGAGGCCTCTGAGCACCCTTCCCTCCTTCTGGGGTAGGCAGGGCCCTCCTGGGAACTGGGGTCTTATGTCCCACAGTCCAGAACACTAGGTCACAGCTCTTTTGAAGGCAAATTTTTATACAGAAAGGCAGAGGGAAAGTGAGACTCTTATTTTTAGGTTTATGGTTGACTTTGGGGAAGAAGGGCTCTGGTTTCTTTGACCAGTTTTGGGAAGAGGATTCTAGTTTCTGTGATCAGCCTCCAGAGAATGGAACTGAGGTTCAGGAAGGCAATGAAGGGCAGAGCACAACTTTGCTTCTGAGGCCTTTATTTTGGGATATTGTCTTCTGAGCCCCAGCTTATTCCACTTGGAGAAAGCCCATTTAAAGGTGTTCACACATGATTTGAAACTGATTTAATGAATTCTCTATGTGATCCTCAGTACCACTTATTTGTATTCTGAAAAATTTAAATTGTTTTTTTTTTCCAGAATTGTCAATGGATTCAGAATTAAAACTTAGAGGTTCTAAATGTTAATAACGTTAAGTGTGGTTAGACTAGAACTATGCTAGTTGAGTGCCATAAGATGACCACAGCTATCTAGATGTTATGCTTACTTTCCCTTAAACCAAAAACATAACAAGTTGAACGTCTTGGGAAACTTGAGCTTTTTAGATTTGTTCTTGAGCTACTGGTTGGCTTTGCAGGTTGTTTTCTGAATGGTGTGGAAAAGGATTTGGTATTGATTGTAAAAGGTGATCAGAGACTTTTTCTTTGTAACTCTTCCAAAGTAGACTTGGTATGGAAATGGAATGTCCTGACATGATCGCCATAGCCTTAGGCTTTCCCCGAAGGGACGTTTTTATGTTTCTATTTGATTTAATGTTCTTTGAGTTTATCTCGAGTATCCAGATGCAATTCAATTAATTCTGTTGATTCTACCCACGCTGTTATCAGTTTGTACTCTCTAGTGTTGAGTTTCAGAGGGGCATTTTCGTACTTTCCATATCTGCGGGTTATGCTGCAGGAGTGTCTTTTACTCATCTTACCTGATCCCTTCATTCCACTTCTCCTCGCTCCCTTGGGCAGCGTCACCCATCCTTCATGCAAGTTGCCCTCATGTATTTAACAACTATTATTAGGTTATCCTTAGCTGTCTTTCCTCAGCTGTGCAATCCTAGTTCCTTTAAGCTTATTTTTTTTTCTGCATTTATCCAGGCCTTTATAATTTTAGAAACTTCTTTTAGATCTTCTTTAGAAAAGAGTAATGAGAGATTATAAAATGAACCCACCGCTAGAAGGGTGCTTGTCATTTATCCTCTGTATCGGTCAAATTCTTTCAGGTCCTCAAACTGAAACCTCTATGAGAACATTTATTATTCGTTCAAATATGGCCATAAAAATCGACTTTGCAATCATATTGAGTCATCCTGACAGTGCTATGAGTGACAGAAACTAATCTTATCTGCTGGCTAGCATTTTAAAAATGATAAATGGGCCCTCAGTTTTTAGTTAGCCTGTAAATGAAATTAGGTTTATCTTATTTCTCCAAGAAATAGCATTACTTAGAAAATTTGAAGTATGCCTTTCTGAATGAAGTTAAGTAGCAAAAGCTAGGGGCTACGTTTTGATTATTATTATATACATATATATTTTGCCTGCCTTTTAATCACCAAATAAAGGTGTTTTGGGAAAATACAAGTTTCAACAAATCAACATGTATTTCCTGAACAGAACAAAGATGCATCATCTATGCTTGCTACCTACCTTAAAATGAATGCCCAGGAAGTCTGAAAAATACACGTTCTAAGTAAATTTTACCAGATATTTGTGCTTTGAATTTTTTCAGATCCAAAATAAATTTTAAGGTCTTGATAATCACAGCATGTTTAGGGCTGAAGTCTCCATTGTTTTATCTTTCTTCTAGTTGCTTAGTCATTTAAAGATCAAGTTAAATTGAATCTAGTACAATTCCTGCTGGGCAATTCCTGCTGGACTTTTGTAATAACTTCCATCATTTACTTGTTTTTCTGATAGGAAACTGGTTTACCTTACATTTCCATATTTCTGATATCTTTATTTTGAAATTGCCTCTTCTTTGTCAGTCAGAATCTGGACTTTAGAACCCATTTGTGTCAACTCTTATAACAAATTAGGTCACCACAGTGTCTAATGCCTTTTTCTTCTGCATTTTAACTGGAATTTCAGAACTCCATCATTTTTCCCCCCCTCTTTCCTGTAGTCTTGATCTCCAGATCCATGTTAATAAGTTTGTTAGCTGGTATTTGTCAAATGTGAGTTTTAACCAAATCAAGGGAATTAAAGCAGTAACCTTTGATGCTCTGTTTCTAAAGCAGCAGGACATTGATGTGCTGGCTTGGTTGACTGTGAGCAAAACCTTATCTTCATTTGTACATTTCTTCTTTTTCCTGGTCAGGATGCCTCAGGGCTCATTTGTACCTTGTACACGAAATAATGAGGACAGGAGGTTTGAATGAGCAGGAGGAGAACGCTTCACCTTTTGTTTTGATTATTTTGTTTTTAATTCTGTTTCTCTTTAGGGCTTGAAAAGGTGTGTGTGTGTGTGTGTGTGTGTGTGTGTGTGTGTGTGCTTGCTGAGTGTTAGGAGGCTTGTGAGCACTGAACAGTTACTTCAACCACTTTCTTGACGGTGTGGTAGCAATATCCCTGCCAAATACTCGTAAGTGAGAGGTTCCCTACCCTGTTTTAGATTTAAGCCTCTTGCATTCCAGAGGAAAAAAGCATGCTGATGTCTCATTTGCTGGTATCATTAAGAAAGGAGATGCCTCTCAAAAGTTAATTTTCCAGATAACTAACTCCTCCTTCTCAGAATCATACTAGCTGCTCCATTTTTAGATGTTGAAAGAGTTGTGAACTTTGCTGAGCTTCATTGTCCTTCTTCTAAAGATGGGCTTGTAATACCTATCTTAGTGATTTGTTCCAGTGATTAAATATAAAACACCTAGGACAATACCTGATACTGCATAACAAGGTAAATCAATAGATATCAAGTTTTTCCCTTTTCCATTGACTACCATATCTTGATTTACATTCTTTTATTTCTTCATATTCTCAAAGTCATAAAATCCTTTAGACTTTATATTCAAATATCTTAAAAAATCTTTTGTTCCATATTCATTACAGGCTCTTCAGTTCAGATTATTTATTTTTATTTTTATTTACAAAATTGTTTTGAGTTGAGGTCTCACTCTGTCACCCAGGCTGGAGTGCACTGGCATGATCATGACTCACCACAACCTTGACTTCCCAGACACAGGTGATCCTTCCACCTCAGCCTCCCAAGTAGCTGGGACTACAGGTGTGTACCACCATACCTAGCTAATTTTTTTATTTTTTTGATAGAGATAGGGTCTCACTATGTTGCCCAGGCTGGCCTTGAACTCCTGGGCTCAAGCAGTCCACCCACCTCAGCCTCCCAAAGTGCTGGAGTTATAGGCATGAGCCACCATGCCTGACCTTTATTTTTATTTTTGGGACAGGATCTTGCTCTGTTGCCTGCGTTACAGGGCAATGGCACTGTCGTGGCTCACTGCAGCGTCGAACTCCTGGGCTCAAGTGATTCTCCCATCTTAGCCCCCAAAATGCTGAGATTGCAGGAGTGAGTCACCATGCCTGGCTTCTTCCAGCTCAGATTCTCTTCATTGCTCACTTGATTTATTTCCGTGGTAAAGAACCTCAGCAGTGATTAGCTGGACTATTCTTCCAGTACTCGAATTGTAGCTGCGCCATTTCTCAAGTTATTTTCCAGCCTTTATTGATTGCTTAAGTATGCTAGTGCTACTTTGACATTGTGTAGCCACAGAGAATGTCCACTCTCCATCCCCTCATGGCCCCATCTAAGTTATGAGGATGGTGGGTTCGTTCCCACTGAGCCTTCCTTTCCAGATGAAAACCCCGACTTCCCAGCTTATGTTTCTGGGTTTCAAGTGCCCTTGTCATTCTGATTGAATTAAAGATTGATATTCTTGACAGTTTCAGTTGGTTTAAGTCACCTTTAAAAAACTGATTCTCTATTCTAGATAAGATTTCATCAATATGGAGAAGGACTGGATGATGACTTCTCTTGTTCTAGATAATTATATTAAAATAATCTAATGTCACCCTAGGTATGTTTTATAGCCAGTCACTGTTGATTCCTAATAACCTTAAGTGTTCTGGATCAGCACTGATTTTAAGCTGTATGTGTCTATTCTTCTTTTTCAAGATCAAGTTTATTTATGTATAATTTACATAAATAGTAAAATTCACCCTTTTTTAAGGTGGAAAACTTGATGAGTTTTGGTTAATGCATGCAGTCATATAACTGTCACCGCAGTTGGGATATGAGCGTTTCTCCTTCCCATAGGTCCCTGGCTCTTCTAGCCTCTGGCAGTTTGAACCCTCTCCGTAGACACCATTCTGTTCTCACCTGGTTGACTTCTCTGCTCTGGCATAAAGCTTGATCTTTATTCGTTTACATTTTCTTCCTCTTAGTTAGGCTACGTAGCTTTAGACAGCCATGATATTTTAAAATTATAACTCTGTTTTTACTGTCTTCCTGTCTCATAACATGCATACTTTAAATTTGCATTTTGGTTGTATTCTTCCTCTATATTTTTGTGGGAAAAAAGACTGACCAAAGACAAGAACAAAAGGCAGAAAACTGGAGACGTTCTCAAGGTGACGTTTGTTCATTAATCATTCTCATTTGGTATTTAATTACCTCACCGAGTTATGTTGCTATTCTCTTTATATTTATGCAGGCTTACCTCAGAGATATGGCAGATTCAGTTCCAGGCCATCTCAATGAAGTCAATATCACAATATAATGAATCTCATGAATGTGTTGATTTCCCAGTGCTTATAAAAGTTATGATTGCTCTCTCCGTCTCTCTTTCTCTCTCTCTGCCGCTCTCTCCCTCTCTGCAGCTCTCTCCTTCTCTGCAGCTCTCTCCCCGCCTCTCTCACTTCCTCTCTCTCTCTCTCTCTTCCTCTCTCTCCTTTCTTTTTTCCCGTTACAGATCCCCTCTGTAACAGCTGCTTTAATAAATCTCTTGGTCCTGGAAAAAAAAAAAGTTATGCTTACACTGTACTGTACAATAGCATCATGTCTAAAAAAACGAAAGCGCATACCTCAATTAAAAAATACTTTATCACTAAAACTTGCTAACAGGCTTCTGAACCTTCAGTTTTTTGCTGGTGGTAGTTCTTACCTCGATGCTGATGACAGCTGACTGCTCAGGGTGGTTTGCTGAAGGTTAGTTGGTTGTGGTAATTTCTGAAAATAAGAAAACATGACATTTCCCACATCAATTGATTCTTTCACGGAAGACTTTTCTGTAGCATGCAATACTGTCTGATAGCATTTTACCCATAGTAGAACTTCTTTCAAAATTGGAGTTGATACTTTCAAACTGTGCCACTGCTTTCTTAACTAAGTTTATGTAATAGTCTACATTCTTTATTGTCATTTTCAACAGTGTTCACAGCATCTTCGGGAGTAGATGCTGTCTCCAGAAACCACGTTCTTTGCTCATCCACTGGAAGTAATCCCTTCTCTCTTCAGGTTTTCTCATGAGATCACAGTGATTCAGTCCCATCTTCAGGCTCCATTGCTGATTCTAGTTCCTTTGCTGCTTCCACACATCTGAAGTTGTTTCCTTCACTGAAATCTCGAACTCGTCAAAGTCATCCACAAGGCTTGGAATCAATTTCCAAACTCTTATTAATGTTGATATTTTTATCTCCTCCCATAAATTACAAATATTTATAATGATATCTAGAATGGTGAATCTCTTCCAGAAGATTTCCAATTTACTTTGCCCAGATCCATCAGAGGAATCATGATCTATGACAGTTGCAGCCTTACAAATGTTTTTGTTGAATAATAAGACTTAAATGTCAAAATGACTCTTAGATCCATGACCTGCAGAATGGATGTTGTGTTAGCAGTCTTGAAAAAACCATTCATCTCCCTGCATCTCCATCAGAACTCTTGAGTGACCGGGTGCATTGTCAATGAGCAGTGATTTTTTGAAAAGAATCTTTTGTTTTGAGTAGTAGGTGCCAACAGTTGACTTAAAATATTCGGTAAACCACACGGTAGGCAGATGTGCTGTCATCCAGGCTGTGCTCCATTTATAGAGCACACGCAGAGTAGACCGAGCATGATTCTTAAGGGTCTTAGGATTTTTGGAATGGTTAGTGAACATTGGCTTCAACTTCAAGTACCAGTTGCATTCACCTCTAAGCAAGAGAGTCAGCCTGTTCTTTGAAGCTTTGAAGCCAGGCATTGACTTCTTTCTAGCTATGAAAAGTTCTAGATGATGTCTTTCAATATAAGGTTGTTTCATCTGCATTGGAAGTCTGCATTGGAAATCAACGATCTCAGCTGGATCATCAATGGCCTCAGCTGGATTTTCTGGAGAACTTTTTGTGGCTTCTCTAACAGCACTTGCTGCTTTGTCTGCACATTTATGTCATGGAGATGGCTTCTTTCCTTACACCTCATGGACCAACCTCTGCTGTCCTTAGACTTTTCTTCTGCATCTGCCTTACCTATCTCAGCCTTCACAGAATTGAAAAGAGTTAGAGCCTTTCTTTGGATTAGGTTTTGGCTTAAGGGAATTATGTGACTGGTTTGGTTTTTTTATGCAAACCAATCAGAGTTTCTTGATGTCAGCAATAGGCTGCTTTGCTTTCTCACTGGTGTGTTCACTGGAATAGCACTTTAAATTTCCTTCAAGAACTTTTCTCTTCCATTCACAGCTTGGCTGCTTGGTGCAAGAGGCCTCGCTTTGAGCCTGTCTCATTTTTCAGTGTCCTCTCCCCTAGCTTAAGCATTTCTAGCTTTTGACTTAAGGTGGGAGATGTGCGACTCCTCCTTTCACTTGAGCAGGGAGGGGTCATTGCAAGATTATTAACTGGCTTACTTTCCATACTGTGTCTTAGGAAGTAGGAAGGTGCTCGGGGACACACAGAGAGATCGGGGATATCTGGTCAGTGAAGCAGTCAGTGCACACACAATATCTATCAATTAAGTCCACCTTCTCATGGGTGTGGTTCAGGGGTGCCCCCAAGCCATTGCAATAGTAACACTGAAAATCACTAACCACAGGTCGCCAAACAGGTATAATGATGATGTTTTGAAATGTTGTCAGTATTAATAAAATGTGACACAAAAACACTAAGTGAGCACATGCTGCCGGGAAACGGACCAACCTCCCATTTGTGTAAAAACAAAATAAAGCTGAGCATGCCTGTGCAGGTACTCTACCCTGGTGATGCCTTGTTGAGGTCCAGAAGACAGTTTCAGCTTGGACTCCCATGAGCAACAGTCTAGTTACCTTCTCTGCCTATTGATGTGACTTTGAAGCTATCCTATGATATACTGTTTGTCAAAACTCACATTTCTCTTTGATATTTCTGTTCCTTGACATTTCTAATTTTGAAATGTATGTGCCTGGTAGTTTACAAAACCAATGAGATTTGTTTCTCAATTGGCTATTTCTTTTGAATCAAAACTTCTATAAAGTATGTTATAAAACCTTTTTGTATTTGAATTGAAGCTATATTTAATTACAAAACTCTTGTCACTTTTCTGACAGCCCAACCTTGGCAGGGAGAGGTGTTAGGTAGTAAATCATATATACATATTTACCAGATAAGCTCTCCAAGGGCAGACACCATGCCTGCCTTGCGTGCTGATGCGACCCTAGGATCAAGCAGAATGCTGGCACACGGAGGTACCCTGAAATCAGAATCCTCAATTCTCCTACTGTATTCTATTGTAGTAATATCAGACCCTGTTTAGGCTAGTTTTTTTATACATTTATAACCCAAACTCACAATAACAAAGTTAATATTCCTGCAGGAATTCAAATAAGGGTTTTCTTGAAAATATATAGCTTTGAGTTGGAAACTATAAAATCTGTACCTCTGAACAAATCTAGCATTTAATGACATCCAACTTTTGCTCAAGAGTAATAGCCTTGCTTTGTTTTATTGCCACCAACAGTATTATTAGTGTAGAGCTTTTTACTTTTGTTTATCACCAATTTTATGAATTTCAGAAAAAATAAGACAAGCATAAGCAGTCGAAGTTAACTGAGATGCAGTTGCAAGAGTGTTGTCCACTGTTTCTTAACCCCACAAATGAGGACATTTCTGAGCTTCCACATTGTTACCTGTGGTGGTCTTTTAGCTATACCAGCATTGCTAGGCTATAATCTCCTAGTTATTCAGTAAAATACTAATTTAGGTATTGCTGCAAAGGTGTATTGTCGACATGACTAAAGTCCATAATCAGTTGATTTCAAGTATGGGTATTATGCCAGGTAATCGGTGGGCTCGGTTCCATCATCAAAAGGCCTCAGAAGCAGAGCTGCCACTTCCCTGAAGAGGAAATCCCATGTGGGCAGCCTCTTCTGCTCATGCCCCGAGTTAGAGCCTTCTCCTGACTGTCCACCTTCTGGATTTCTCACATGCCTGGATAACTTCCACACTCGCCTAAGCCAATTTATGGCACTATGCTCCTTAATGTATGCCTCTCACTGGTGTTCTCTGGTTGACCCCGTCATAGTGGTGGTTCCTGATACTTTTGTAATGGTGTGTTTGAAAATAAATGTGTCCATCGGTGCAGCAATCTGGGTGTATAAATCATTCTACCAAAAAGGCATTTGAACATGCATGTTGATCGCAGCTCTATTCATAACAGCAGAAGCATAGAGCCAACCTGGATGCCCAGCAACAGTGGACTAGCTAGAGAAAATGATGTGCATGTGCATCTTGGAATGCCACACAGCCCCAAAAAGGAACAAAATTGTGTCCTTTGCAGCTGCAGGGATGCAGTGAGGGCCATTATTCTAAACGAATTAGCACAGAAACAAAACTGAACACTGCACGGTCTCACTTGTAAATGGGAGCTAAACACTGGGTACACATGGCATAAGGATGGGAAGGACAGACACTGAGGACTCCTAAAGGTGGGGGGACAAGGGTTTGAAAACTACCTGTTAGTTACCATGCACACCATTTGGGTGATGGACTCGATAAAAGATCAAACCTTACCTTTACGCTGTGCTCCTGATTAACAAGACTGCACATGCATCTCAAGTCTAAAATGAACAAAAGAGTGATTTCTGGTTGGTCAGTCTATTCCTTGGTTCCATGTCATAAAAGACCCTTGCAGGATAAATGCCTTGACTTCACATACTTTGCAGTTGCACAGCTGCCATAAACTATACTGCTGTACCTTCCCTGATCTGTCATTTGATTTTTTTTTTTTTTGAGTTGGAGTCTCACTCTGTCACCCAGACTGGAGTGCAGTGGCCGCTGCCAGCCACTGCAGCCTCAACCTGCTGGGCTCCGGCGATCCTTCCGCCTCAGCCTTCCAAGTAGCCGGAATTACAGGCATGCACTACCATGCCCGGCTGATTTTTTGATTTATTGTAGAGATGAGGTCTCGCTGCCCAGGCGGGTCTCGAACCCGCGGGCTCAGGCAATCCACTCACCTCAGCCTCCCAAAGGCACAGGATTACAGGCTGAGCCACTGAGCCCGGCTTGTCATCTGATTTTTAAAAGATGTCTAGGGATTTCTTCTTAAGAAAAGTGTCATCATGTTATTTTTCTGATCTAGAGTACAGGGAAATAATGTTTCTGTAATTTCAGTTGTTTCAAAACTGCTCGGTTTACTTTTTTGGGGAGAAGAGAAGTAACTGCTTGCATTTTAATTTACTGTATTCAGGAGTTAGTGTGTAATATGTTTGTGCAAGGTTTGAACTGGGAATGTTCTAGAGCGCTCGTGCAGAGAGTTGACACCAAGGGTTGTCACTTGCTCTGAAGTTCTGTTCCAGGATTCTGTCACATGCTGACGTGGTGCCAAAGCATACGGCTCTCCATATGGTGTTTCTTTTGGGGTTTATGCCACCTGTAATCTAGCTGATTTTTATTCATTTAAATTTATCCAAGAGGTAAGCAAACTAAATAAATATGGAATGGAAATAATATGCCTGTGTTAAAATGCTGAAGTTTGGGATGAGTTACTGTTATTACAGTGATTACCAGGAAAGAAGTAATTCATTAAATGAGTGCATTCGTAATATAGCAGTGGTGTTTCTATCACCTCATTAGCAGCGGGGAGCAGTGTGTCCATTTCTGACTTGTGGAGTGGAGAGGGAAATTAATTGTTTTGTTTTATTGAGTCCTCATGAGAAGATGGAGTTAGATCATTTTGGACATCTTTGAAAGTAATAATGATAATGAGTATAAATATGTTTTCATGGTTCAGAAATAATGATATTGTGAATGGCATTTGGCATTTTGATTGAAATAAAAAGTAATAAAAAGTAATAAAACAGAATGCATTCTAACTGCATGGTATTGCAGTTGTTTTATATCATTAAGAACCTTTGATTTCAGAAACGGGAAAAAAATATGGCTCAATTGAACCATGGTTTTCAGACCTCATAAAAATGCTTCTCTAAGCTTGAGGCAGACTTACTGGTTTGTGTGTCAGCTAGCATTGTTTTACATTGCAACTTAAGTGTTTTAGTCTCTCTTCAAAGCAGCTGTTTTAATAGACAGGGCAGAAGCCATTGAAGATGTCTTTGTGTCACTACTGTCATGAAAAAACAAAAAAGGGGTACTTCTTGTTTACAGTCTAGCAAACGTTGGAGATTTTTAACTGGAGGTGTTTTATTGATTCCCAACATGTTAGGGAAACCCAGCCCTAATTATTGATAATAGAAATTACTTCCAAAGCCAGATACATCAGGCATTATCTCCTTTCAACCATCACCAACTCTGGGGACATATGTCCCTGCTGCTGAAACTCAGAGGAGACTGAGAATGGAGGTAGCCAGGAGGGGTGGTTTCCCTGGCAGTGACAGAAGTGACCCAAAGCTTGTGATCAGCACAGTCAGCTGATCACAGTCAGCTGTGTGGATGGATCTGCCACTTAGTCATAGCATCTGGCACTGTCTCGTGCAAAGTACTAAACACCATATTTTCTTGATAATAATTATATTTTTCTCATTTAAATGTTTCTGCAATTAATGTGTATATTTACTGTTGTATTTGCCCGCCTTAAAAATTTTTGTTAAATCTTTGAACAAAATGTGTTTGATGAATTAATAAATAAAGGAAGTAGAATTTACCTTTCTCAGATCTGATCCATTTACTTTTTGTATAACTGAAGGATCATTGATTGAGTTATCATGTGCTGCGCTCCACTGCTGTGCTTGCCATTGGTTGGTGGTATATTACATAACAGGGACAGTATTATACACCCCACTTACTTTACAGGAGATTACAAGGGTCAGATGAGATCACAGATGCAGAGTGCTCCATGCTCCGTTAGGTGGGGTGTGGTATAAAGGGCGTCATTAATCACAGTGTGTCCCTAGTAATGTCTCCTTTGTCCCTGCCTCCTGACATTCAAGCCTTCTGCTTCACCCTCGGATTAAGCATGTCTTCTGCTGAGTGAATGCCTAGTCTTGCTTCTGTGAATGTGCTGAGTGGTCCTACAGTGTTATAAATGGGCTCCTCTTCCTTTTCCAGGTTTCATCTGGTGCTGCCTGTCTGCTCTTTATCCTGCTTCCTCATATCTACTTCCCTGAGCTGTGGACTGTCCTTGAGTTCTTGTGTTTGCCACCTAGGTGCCTTTGCATGTGCTGTGACTTCTACCAAGAAGAGAATCTTCTCCCCCTCCCCCTCCCCCTCCCCTCCCCCTCCTGGCTACTTCGTTCTCAGTCTCCTCTGAGTTTCAGCAACAGGGTCATATGTTCCTGGAGGTGGCGATGGTTGAAAGGAGATAATGCCTGATGTATTTGGCTTTGGAAGTAATTTCTATTATCAATAACTAGGGCTGGGTTTCCCTAACGTGTTGGGAGTCAATAAAACACCTCCAGTTACAAATCTCCATTTGCTAGACTCCTCCCCTTTCCTCCCCTCCCCTCCCCTTCCCCTCCTCTTCTGCCTCTTCCCTCTCCTCCTCCTCCCCACCCCCACTTCCACCTCAACCTTCCAAGTCACTGCAACTACAGGCATGCACCACCACGCCTGGCTAATTTTTTGATTTGTTGTAGAGATGAGGTCTTGCCAAGGTGCCCAGGCTGGTCTAGAACCCCTGGACTCAGGCAATCCTCTTGCCTCTGCCTCCCAAAGAGCTGGGATTATAGGCATGAGCTACCACACCCAGCTCTTCCCTCCCTTCTAACCTCATCATGTGTCTACTCAGAAACTGATCTGTCTCTCAAGAATCATCTCAAATATGACTGCCCCTTAATTTTTTCCTCTTTTTCTTCTATAGAATTGGCATAGATAATGGAAGCCAGGATGGGGGGGTGGCAACCAGGGGACACAGCATTACCCAGTTTGATTTTTTTTTTTTTTATTGCTTCCAACATAGTGTGAGGTGATCCTAGGCTTTGTGTTGCTACTGGAGAATTTAATTTTGTGGTTGGTTTTTCTTCCTCACATAGCCTGTCATTCCTTTCTCCTGCTTCCTCCCCATGCCTGTTCTATGGTGTGTAAATTTATACTTTATGCTTTATCTGGTAAGTGGGTTTTATGTAGTTCTGTATGCATTCTTATTTTATATAACATAGAAGACAAAATTTAAAATAAACCTTATAATGTAAATTCCTCAGGAAATATGCTGTATAGAGGATCGGAGAAGTCACCTGTCTTGAAAGTGAATAATTCAGTTTTTATATTTAAAAACCTCACAATATATCTGTTATATAAATTTATGCTTCTGTATATTAGCTTCCTTTTCTTTTCTTTTCGAGTTTGAGTCTTACTCTGTCACCCAGGTTGGAGTGCAGTGGCATAATCACAGCCACCGCAGCCTCCATCTGCTGGGCTCGGGTGATCCTTTCACCTCAGCCTTCCAAGTAGTTGGAATCATAGGTGCATACCACTACACCCAGCCAATTTTTTGATTTACTGTAGAGATGCGGTCTCACCATGTTGCTCAGTCTGTTCTTACTGTAAGCCCTGAGCTCAGGCAGTCCTCTCGCCTCCGCCTCCCAAAGTGCTGGGATTACAGGTGTGAGCCACCACGCCCGGCTATATTGGCTTTTCTTAAGTTGTACTTTAGCTCATGGTAGGGGGTAATATCGTCAGGAAAATGGCAATATTACAGCCCAGGCCTAGTCCTCAGAACATTAAAATCTTTAAAGACTGTACTGCTACAGATTGAAATATATTTTATATTTCAATAATTTAATACCACTCTCTAGAAATCTTTCCTGTTAATATGATTTAAGTATCAAGAATCTTATAAATGTCAACAGGACAACCATATATGTTTAAGTTCTACGTCCTAAGCTCTAGTCACCAAAGATAATTGCCATTATAATTCTTCTCATTGCTCTGCTGCCCTCCTGCCCTCCTGCCCTACTGCCCTCCAGTTCTGGGCAGTGTCTGCACCTGCCTGTCTGATCTGTACTTCAAAATGTGTCTAAACTGGTGTTTTTTCTGTTTAAGATCACCACGCATAAGAATGCCACCCACAGGACTCCTGTGGGTTGTGGGCTTTGTGACTGCTGCCATTTTCCTCACATTTCTTTGCTTGGCTTGTCCTTTGCTCGGCCTGTTGCTGCAGGGTCCTGGCCCATCCTGAATGGCCCTTTTCATAAGCAAAGCCCACCCAACCTCTCAGAGTCTTGTCTTCTCTTTCCTAGCCCATAGCTCCTTGTGTGTAACAGTCATCCCATTGTATCAGTTTGTATTTATACCTCCATCTCTCCAACCAGACGGTGAGATCCTTATGGGCATGGAATTGTGACTTACTAATTTTGTATAATTCTGTGCTTTACACATTTCATGTAGTAACTGCTTGTGGAAGAAAAAATTGGGTTGACAGCCCTGAGGTATCCTCTTCTTCTAGCTTCTCTTAGGGGTAGCAATAGGTCATAGAGCATTTAGAAACCTGTACAACTGCTATGGGTAGAGAATACGTGGGAAAGCAGTGAGGTGGAAATTATTGGAAAAATTGAATCTAGCCTGGAATTCCCTGAGGCAGGGATTAATTTCTATAACACAGAATGGCCTGGGCAGGTTATTTATCTAAATAACAATGAGCAGATATTGAGCCCCCTCAGCCTTGGGGATTGTGCTGAACGTGACTATTCTTTATATAGACTGAGTTATAAAATAGACAGAAAATCTAGTAGCAATTAAAATGCCTGTTTTTCTTGTCTGTTCACTGAGTATGCAGTGTTTGAGAAGACGGATACATTAGCCTTTTGCTAAGTCTCTGGTCAGACATTTCATGTCTCCGTTTCAAAGATTGCCTACAACCTTTCTTTAGCTATATTTTTTCTTTATAATAGTAATTTTTTGAATAATATGCAGAAGCCTTTGTTTTTATTTTTATTTGTTTAATAAAGTTCAAAGACACTTGCATTATTCCCCCAAAACTGAGGTTTATATTCAGAAGCCCTAGCATCATTTGAAAGACATTTAGGGAGAGCCCGGACCTTAGACTCAAACTGCATGGGGTGAAATTTCAGCTTTGCTACTTCAGCTGTATGATTTTAGACATGTGTACATTAACAATGTTTTGCTTTTTTGGCATCTGCAAAGTAAGGACAGTAGTGGGACTCATCTCATTCTGGGGTAATTCTGAGGATTAAATGAGATAGTACACGTAAGATTCTTAACCACGATTGTTAGCTATTACCACATATGCTCAATATACTGGTATTTTTGAAATGGAACTTCCAGTTTGGTATACTCCTCCAAGGCATACAAAATGCAATTTTTAATTTTGAATGTTTCATCTTTTATGTGTAAGGTAGTTGTGCTTTTGTGAGAGAACTGGCCAGGTGTGTTAGTTGTTTCTGATAGAAATAGGATGAGAGCATCACCTGGGAAATTATACTCACTTGAGGTGAGTTTCACTAACTTGGTTTTTCCTGTCAGTTGTTCCCAGTAGTTAAGTTGTCCCAGTGCAACTTGGTAACTGTACTCTTTAGCTTGTTGTCAGATAGGTTCTTAATGGATGGTTGTAACCTTAATGAAATCCAGTCTTGCTGAATCACTAGACCTGCTTTCTCCCGGAAGGCTTTCTATTAGGACTGACAGATCACCTCTCCAGAGCCTTCGGACGTCCTGGCTCTCTAATTCTTCTCCATAACGAGTTTTGTGCTCTGTGATAAAATATTCATGTTAAAATAGGTTCTAAACTAATTATCTGCAGCCAGCAGTTGCCACTGCAGTCATTTGCTGTTAGCTTGGCTCAAGTCAATGGCTTGCATTTTGGTACAAATAGTCCCTTCTGGCTGTTTCCTGCCACTGATTCTTATCCCCAGTAGAATTTCCATACATATCTAGAGTTAATTCTTCTTGTTTTGAACAGAGATTTTTTTTGCCCTGCTTTTTCTATCTCACTTTATTAAGATTAGTTTGGTTTTTAGTGTCTAGTTCCTTATTGTTCCTGATCCATCTTCAGTCCCCACATCACTGCCAAATTTGTAACTCCTACACTGCCCAGAAAGAGATAGTAAGAGCCAACTTTGATAGACTATACCAAGTCAAACCTTTAAAAGAACAAAACCAGAGTACCACAGAGAAAAGGAGGTCTAGCTTCAGTGTATACAATGAGTATTTCTGCTTCGCTGCTAGAGACCTGCACAGGGAGAATTGTGATGGAAAAAACACCATGGGGAGAATTCTGAGGCTGGATGTGAGCAGATATGGACGAGTGGAGTTTTCTTTTGTGGGTGTTGGTGGAAATGACGGATGAAATGCCAGAGGTGTGGGGAGCAGAGGAGTCTGAGGCCTTGGTCTTGGAGGAGTTCACGCTTGAGGCAGGAGTGGGCAGAATGGGAGCCGTGCCAGCCAGGAGGTCTTTCTTATCCCCGAGAACTGGTGGATTCCCTGCCCAAGGCTTTCCTAATCCCTTGGTGTCTCCCTGAGTGAATGAGAGGATGTGAGTAACATAAGTTAAAGAAAGAGGGGTACTGTGAGATGGGTGAGGAGGGCTTCCTTAGAGTGGTCCGTGTCTCCTACCTTATGTCTTGGTGGTCCCTAAGCTCTCCGGAAGGAAGCAGCCGACCTAACACACTCACCTGAGGTGTTTAAAGGAGAAGACAGGTCAGTGCATCCTGCACACAGCTGAGGCTATCCTTATTCATCCTGAAGTGTTCAGGATGTTGTGGTCATCACACTCTTAAACATCACTTGATTTCTCTTCCTCCCACTCCCCCACCCCAGATGAACTTAATGTTACAGGCGGCTTAGGTTGCATGTTTTTTTCATTTACTAAAGTTTATTTTTTTAGTTTTATTTTGTATTTAATTTGCACATAATAACTGTTAAGTTGCATGTTGATTCTCTACCAGTTCAATGATACATGCCACATGCACGCTGTTAAGGTCCTAGAGATTTCATGGGCCCAAGGTTAGTGATTTGATTTTGAAATAAAAGCTTTTTATTCCCCTGACGTTAAAAAAATAGTATTTTATTTAGAATAAATAGAAATATTAGATTCATACTGTTAGGATTCTCCAGGATGTTAAGGTAGAGGTTGGTGGTGGAGAAAGCATACTGATTTGTATCGAGATCTAAATGGGAGAGGAAATCTTCCTGATACTAACAGCATGGACCCAACAGTTCATTCTCCATTGTACTTAAAACAGTACAAACGTGGAGAATTAGTATGGTAAGTGTTTTCCCCTCACGCAGTGTTTCTGACCTGTGTCATATGTTTGTTAATTCATCTGCTTTTTATTCCTTGATCAAAGCAGAAATATGCCTGTTAAAACACCCACGGTGAACTGCTTCCTAAATGGAAATGTTAGCTGGCATTTTAGGTTTTCTTTTTTTTAAATAAAAACATTTTTGTGTTGTTTTGTTTTTAGTCCTGGAATCTGTTATAAATGTCAATCTTAGGAAATTTTTAAAAGGGAAATCTAACTATCAGAATCGTGGCTTCTTGGAATTCAGCTGTAACTTGAAA
Organism: Cephalopachus bancanus; assembly: GCA_027257055.1. Taxonomy (NCBI): domain Eukaryota; kingdom Metazoa; phylum Chordata; class Mammalia; order Primates; family Tarsiidae; genus Cephalopachus; species Cephalopachus bancanus. The sequence goes on from JAPVLO010000232.1 coordinate 3,839,694, forward strand.
TTAACAGCATGCATGTGGCATGTATCATTGAAGTGGTAGAGAATCAATGTGCAGCCTAACAGTTATTATGTGTAAGTTAAATACAAAATAAGACTAAAAAATATGAACATATTTTGTTTTATATTCATTTTGTGTGTAGAACATCACAATCATCAGTTTACTTAATTAGATGAACAAATAACACCTTAAGCTCATGAAGTACCTGTGGCACTGCGCAGGGGAGTGTCTTAGACACTGAGCACTCAAACAGGAAAAATGGGTTTCCTCTATACCCCTTTTAATGTCAAACAAAAAATTTTGCACATTGCAAACAAGTGTTATACATATCCTTTCGATTTCTTTCTTTTTTTTTTTTGGAGTTGGCTTCTCACTCTGTCACACAGACTGGAGTGCAGTGGCTGCTTCCAGCCACTGCAGCCTTGACCTTCTGGGCTCTGGCAATCCTTCCGCCTCAACCTTCCAAGTAGCTGGAACTACAGGTGCGCACCACCACACACGGCTAATTTTTTATTTATTGTAGAGATAAGGTCTCACCAAGTTGCCTAGGCGGGTCTTGAACCCACGGGCTCAGGCAATCTACTCACCTCAGCCTCCCAAAGTGCTGGGATTACAGGCTGAGTCACCGAGCCCCGGCTTCAATTTCTTTCTTATTCTTTTTGTTTGTTTGTTCCCCCAATTTTAAGAATATGCCCTGGTATGGTGGCTCACACCTGTAAAGACTGCTTGAGTCCAGGAGTTTGAGACCAGCCTAAGCAACATAGTGAGACCTCGTCTCTACAAAAGGAAAAGAAAAGAAAAGAAAAAGTTAGCCTGTATGGTGCACATGCCTATATTCTCAGCTACTTGGGAGACTGAGGCAGGAGGAGCACCTGAGCCTCAGAGGGAAAGCTGCCGTGAGCCATGATCGTGCCACTGCACTGCAACTTGGGCGTCAGAATGAGACCCTGTTTCAAAATAAATAAATAAAAACAAACATAGATTTTACCTTTTGACAGTTTTTACCCATAGGCTGTGGTTATGCACACTGAAGAGATAGGAAATGTAAATTTTGTTCAGTGGAATCCTGATCATCTAAGATGCTGGAGAGTAAGTACTTCACATCATTTAATAAACCGCTATTTGCACAAAGGGAAAGTGTCGCCTGAGAGAAGCCCCAGGCGCAGGGGAACTCTGCGCCCAGCTGTCCTCCTGGGCAGCCACGTGACCAACCTCAGTAGCCTTGCTCCTGTTTCAGGACCAAAGGGTGGAGGAGGAGAGGTCATGGTGACATGCTGTGGTTGCATCAGCGCTTTTCAGATCCGTGATTTTAGGCAGTTCAGCAATTACCATGACTTTGGACTTGGATGTGGGTTTGCATTTGATATTTGTGTCTCTTTCTATTTTATGTTTCCAAATAACCTGCTCTTCTCCCTTGCGTTTTTCTAAACTTCCCATTGATTTGTGCATATTGGTATATATCATGGATATCCCACCTAAATATAGCAGATTATTTTTTCCCAGTATGTTGCTTATCTATTAAACCTTACTTAGAGTATCTATTATTATACAAGTATATAATATTGTGTCATTCTATCTTTTTCCCCTAGCCTCTTAGTTTAAAAATTTTGTTTACTTAAGACTTCTCTACACCAGAATTATAAACAAACATGTTTTTCTAGACTTTATAGCTTGATTTTTTTCCGTATTGCACTTAAGTCTTTGGTACATATAGAATTTGTTTTTGTGTAATATGGGAGAATGAATTTTGACTTAGTTTTTTCCTGGTGTAAAATCAGTGTCCCACATTTTATTGGCCAGTTCTGCCACTTCCCCGTGATTTGAAATACATGGTATGTCCTAACTCCCAAAAGTGTGGTTAGGGTTTCTTGACTTCAGGTGAAAAGGACTCAGCTTAGTGAGCTTAAACAATATGAAGTGATCATTAAGGAAAGCAGACTTTTCCTCAGAGCCACAGAACAGGAATGTAGCTGGGTCTTGGGAACAACTGGGACCAAGGACTCAAATGCCATGAGGTTCATTCTCTCTCTTTTTTCTCTATTTCTCCTTCCTTCTCCTTTCTCAACAGACACTGACTTTTTCTAAATGGTCCCTGAGCCTTTTCTCTGCTTAGAGACTGGCTTTTTTGGTCTTCAATCCAAAACATTTCAGGTTTGGGTCAGCAGTCCTTGGTTGTATACTGGAAATGAAGTCATGAAGAACACAGCCAGCCCTGACCAGAGCCATATGGCTGAACATATTCTTCTTTAGAAGAATCAGTTACCTCATCAGGTGCATGGGTCTCATTCTGATCTCTGAAGGAGTTATAATTTATCTGTGCATGTTCCATTTCAGTGCTGTGGCACTTTCTGTAGCTTTCTGTTGAGTTTAGAAAACTGTAGGACAAGTACTTTCTCATTTTTTTACTTTAAAAATATTATTGGCTATTATTCTTCCAGATGAAATTTAAAATCTGCTTGTCAAGTTCCATTACACATCCCATGTTTTTTGATGGGTTATATTGAATTTATAGCTTTCTAAGTGGAAAATTGGCTCCTTATTTTGAGACTTGTTTTCCAGAATCATGGTATACCTCTCCATTTTAAAAACATTTTTTTTAATGGTGAAGTAGGCTGAGATGGCTATACTAGTGTCATGTGAATATTCATTACCAATCTCCGCTTAATCAAATAAAGCTTCATGGAACAATTATAATTTAGAAAATCTAGGTGACAAAGACAAGAAAGTATCCTTGCCATTCAGGGACAGCTGTTCACATTTAGGCATATGACAGTATTATACCTTCCACAGGGGTTAAATATTTAGGATAAAACAAATTGGTGTTTGTATGAGGAATGTGTTCACTTATAAATAACAGGAAAATTATAACAGTATGGTGTTACTATTAGTACTCAATCAAAGAAGTGTGATAATACCTGTTCAGGTACTCAATAAAATCAGGGATGTTTCCGTGCGGTGCTCTGACCATTCTCTGATAGTTACAAGATGGTTGCTGCTCAGAGACTCATGCTCAAGTAACAGCATGTGTCAGTTGGTCCTGTTGTTGTCAGCAAAGTGAGGGCTTTCCTAGGGCACCTCTGGTCACATCTGGTTACACGACCTCTTTTCCGGTGTGGCTGGCAAGTAAGCGTCTGGCTTTTTAAACATCGTTATCAGGGGAAGTGGCATTGTCCTTTGGGTAGTCAGACAACAACATCTGCCTTTACAACAACACAGAAGTTACCCTTGAAAATCTCTTCAGTTGTACAAGCAGTTTTGGGCAGTAGATAAATAAGCTCTTCTGTGTCTTCCTCACCCGGTGTTTCTCCATGCCCCATAATCTAGTCTTCAGTTTTCATTTCTCACCCTGGAGAATTTCTAAGAAACCAAGAGCCCTATTTGTCTGCCACCTCAGCAGTGCGGAAGAGGGTCCTGGAGGCCTTCACATCACTCATCCTGTGTGTCTCCATCCTTCCAAGATGTCATCCCTCGGCGGGGTGAGCCTCAGTCACCTTCTGTGTTTCTCACCGAGCTGGTCCTTGAGTAATGGCATTTTGTAAAAACATTGATAAGAAAAAACAATGGAGTCCTGCGGGGACACTGTCTGTCTCCCGTTCCCCCGTGTCTGTGGGTTTTCTCTGAATGCTCTAGTTTCCTCTCACACCCCAGTGCTGTACATCCTGTGAGTTGGCATGTCTACATGATCCCAGTCCAAGTGAGTGTGGTGTGTGAGTGCACCTGCTGGCACTCTGAGCTGCCTGGACGGGCTATGGCCACATGCCACAGCCACAGCCACTTGGGCTGGAGTCAACGGGTACGTGTCTTCCTTGTTTTTACTGACCCTTCTTAGCATGTGTAAAGCTCACATTCATTTCATGTTTCTTATCGGGAGTGCCCCTGCCTTTGTTTAGAAGTTTGGCGACATGTTTGTGATCAGAAACATGATGTAGGGTGGAGCATGTGCCGCTGTGAGGAACCTGTGGGAAGTTCGTCCTTGGCTTGGGTTGCATTTTCCAAGAGCTTCCTGCCGTCTGGAGTGAGGCCTTGTATTCCTGCTTTTCATGTGCTGTTCACTGTGAGGAGCAGTGGGACTTCGGAGCAGGTGCTCTGTGTTCGGTGCCCCTGTACTGCCGAGGCTAGCTGTGCCTGAGAATGGCTTCTGCTGCCCTGGCAGGGAGGTCTGCCTGGGCCTCCTCCCAATGCCTGGGGCTGGAGTCTCCTGCGGCTCCGCCTCCTGGCTCCGCACTGCTGGCCCCTCACTGCTGGCCTCTTACTCACCTGGCCCCACTGTCTGTGCCCTGATAATGCGGTTCTCCAAATCCCATCCCCCTGGCACTTCCAGGCGGTCTCAAAGCTTTGGCTGTTGCAGCAGAGCCCTGACAAATAGAGCCCTTTCTTACCTTGGAAAAATATTAACTTGATTTCAACTGTAGCTGTTTTCACAAATGTGCAAAGGGCTGGAAAATTGCAATTAGTTTCAGATAAGCACAGCTGAAATATTCTTGTTTTGCACTAAGGCAACAAATTGAAAGAAAGATTGAGGGCAGTGAGTCATTGTAACTTCTAACACTGCAACAAATACATCATGGGGTTTGTGTCCTGCTGGGACCACCTTGTTACTTATGAAATCTAAACTAAAAAGATCTTAATGTGCCTTAGTAATCCTTGTGCCTCCTAAGAAGAGCTTTTAATTTTTAGTCCCTGAGTCCTCACATTTTTATATTACTAGCCCTCCTGTGGCCAAACTGAATACTTTCCTAATTAATGTTAATAACAGCAAGACTCATTAGGAACGCACTGGTCTGCTGGGATGACTGTGGTGTCCCATGAAAGGAGGATGAGGTCACTTTTGGTGTTTCTGTATCGCTTTTTAAAAAATTTCAAATGAATAGTTCAGGCCAAGGAGGACTATTTGTGGTCAGCATTCAGGAGGTTCAGTGTTATTTTCAAGTGTTATGTTTAATTTGTTTGATTTGAACTAGTAGGTTGTCACACTAGTGGCTAGTATTAGTGATCTTTTTTTTTTTTTTTTGAGTTGGAGTCTCACTCTGTCACCCAGGCAGGGGTGCAGTGGCATACTCATGACCATTCCAGCGTTGACCTGCTGGGCTTAGGTGATCCTTCCGCCTCAGCCTTCCAAGTAGCTGGAACTATAGTGGCACATGTTACCACACCTGACTAATTTTTTGATTTATAGTAGAGATGAGGTCTCGCCAAGTTGCTCAGGCTGTTCCCGAACCCGTAGGCTCAGGTAATCTGCTCACCTCAGCCTCCCAAAGTGCTGGGATTACAGATTTGAGCCACCTTTTCTGCCACTGTGGCCATTTTAATTTTTTTTGAGTTGGAGTCTCACTCAGTCGCCCAGATTGGAGTGCAGTGGCCGGGAGCCTCGCCTGCTGGGCTCCGGGATCCTTCCGCCTCAGCCTTCCGAGTAGCCAGAATTACAGGCATGCGCTACCACGCCCAGCTGATTTTTTGATTTATTGTAGAGATGAGGTCTCGCTGCCCAGGTGGTGAGCCCGCGGGCTCAGGCAATCCACTCACCTCAGCCTCCCAAAGGTGCGGGATTACAGGCTGAGCCACCGAGCCCGGCTTTTGTGGCCATTTTTAATGGCTAATTTTAATGGCATATGCATTGGAAAGAGACTGAAGTGTTGGATGGAAGGAAAATGATTTTTTTTAATTGTTAAACTATCCCATATGAAAAATGGGCTTAAAAAAAAAAGTCTCCAGAATTGTATGTTTTTAAAAAGTGAATCAAAATTGGACAAATTAGCTTTCTCTCATGAACATCTGTAAAGCTTTGCATTTAATTGCCCTGCAGCTGCTGTTGGCATGAGGTTTCCAGTTTTATTCCTCTTTTTCTCCTGTGTCTTTACATGTCACTTTATTTCCTCTTTCTTGCTTTGCCTAGGTCACATGCATTTGCTTGTGTAGAAAAATTAAGATGATTTAGTTATTTTTAAGACCCTAAAGAAGAGTGCTTATCTGTTGAAGACTTTTCCTCCAGGCACCTGTTAATAGTTGAATTTAGTCTGCACCAGCTGTAGCCTAGTTGTGCATAGCTCTAGTGGTAAGGGTCTGACACATTGTCTTTTTTGCATTTTTGTTTAAATGGGTTTGGTAAATTCAGAAGACGTAAGTTAGTTGGAAAAATTTAGATAAATCTTAGACTAAATGAAGATTTTGCAAAATAGGGCTTTAAAACATAGTGATTTAAATATACTTGCTGATACTTTTGACATGAATTACAAATTGGGTGAAGACAGAAATGTTTCTACAGAATTGCAAGGAATTAAACTATGCATTGACACCATTGTCTTTTGACATCAGCCACTTTGCCTATTGGAATTTTCCTTCTGAGTTACTCTCTTGGGCATCATTCTGAAGAATGGGGTCCTCTAGAGAAGACTCTGAGAATGAGTCATTCTTGCCATATGAGCATGATTCAAGTTGAGTTTTATGGGAAAATCGTTTACTTTATAGAAATTCTTTTCCTTTGCCCACTCAGTTGCAGGTCAGAGTCAAATTCCTATAGTTTTGTCCTGTTTCTCCAATTATTTCAAATAGGAGATTAAATTAGCTGGAATAAAGATGTTTTAGTCATTTTATGATGCACTTTTAACCAAACCAGTGAAACCTTAGCTTTAACTTCTGGTGATCACTGTCGAAGGTAAGGCTCAGTCAAAACGCTGACCTTTTCTGACCGACCAGTAGAAAAATAGGCTCTGGTTTTGACTGTTCATTTAACATTTTTAGAGCTTTGTAATGGATAAGGCTTTGGGCCTGTTACACGAGAAACAAAAAGGAAACATATTGATTCTGCTCTCAGTGAGCAGAAGTCTTTCTCAGCATGGGCTTCACTACCAGTTGATTCTGGAACCACATCTGGCGGCCTGTGTGTGGGCTCAGCTTGCCAGGGCCTTCCCGGCGGTTCCAGAGTGCCTGCTGCATCTGTGAGTGTGGGTGACCTGGGTCTAGTGTAGCCCGTGGGAGGTGCAGCGGAAATCTAATTTGGTGGTCATAGTGTTGGGATGCTGTGAGGGAATGTCTGAACATGGACTGGTCCCCCCACACCTGGCTTCTCCCTGCCCCTCCCTCAGGAGTAGCCTCTGGCCAAAGCTGATCTCCTAAATATGTGCATGTTTCCAATAATACCTTATGGGATGCCAGTGACCAAGCATGGCTGAGAGCAATGTATTTATCACTCTTGTTCAATGTCATTGTAAATGCCAGATAGGAATTTGAATGATTGACTTGTGGATTATAAAACTGCTTGCTAGACTGCCCCGAAGTATAGCTTCTTCACCGACAAGCCACCATTGGTACCTCCTGCACCTTTTAGTAAACCACTGTCTCTCCCTGCTGCACCTCTGGTGACTTCCTAGGAATAGGTAAACATTATGTATAAGCCCTCTGGAATTTGGGGTTACCTCGTTACAGATGCCCAGTTTTCATTTGAATTAGAATTCCAATTAGTGGCCTTGGAAGAGGCTTCCCCATTTTCTGAACCATAGCAAAATGAATTGGGGTTCAGGAGAATCATACCCTAATTAGGAGCCCAGGGATAAGGGAAGATCACACACTTGATCAGCTCTCCCGGCAAGTTGGGTCCTGGGCTTACCCTCCTCTGCTCTTGGTCTTCTCTTCTGTGAATTGACATTAGTCAGTCATTGTCATTACTTCATGGGGTGGGTTATGTTCATTAAAAGGGAAAGTTTGTGAACATAATATAGTGCCTGAGACTTAATGAGTGTTCAATAAATATATTGGCAATTACAGATACTATCTACTCAAAGGAATGAAGTGCTTTTTTTTTTTTAAGCAGGATTTATTGAGAAGTCAGAAAAGCTCCCAGAGCAGGAGGTGTCCCAAGGGGCTTGCCTGGAATGAAGTTTTAAACTTAGACCCTAGACTCAGTGAGAGATCATTTTGAGAACTTGTTAAGACACAGATTGCTTGGATCCACTTTCAGTGTTTTTGATTCAGCAGTCCTGGGGCAGAGTTGCCAGATGAAATACAGAATGCTTAATTTCAGATTTACAGCAACTAATTTTGTTAAGTATGTCCCCATGTAATATTTAGAACATGTACTAAAGAAATGATTTATCTTAAATTCTAATTAAACTGGGCATTTTCGTTTTGTTTTGGCTAAATCTGGAAAACCCAGTGTAACATGGGGCATGTTTGAATTGCATGTCGAGTAAGTTTTCTCCCAGGTGATGCTACTGGTTCAGGACAGCACTTTGAGAATTTCTCAAGACCTGAAGCTGGATGGAACTGCAGAGTGTATTAAAACTCACTCACAAATAACAGCAGCACAGGGTAGAGACAAAGTTCCTTATGAATTCAAAATATGCTCAAGATACAGTACAGTAATGTTAATGTCTAAAAACCACAGTGACAGTTTAGTGGGGGTTAGAGATACTTGGTGTCATTCTTCTTTAAAGTGAGGAGCTTGGATTTGATATAATTGATAAAGAGATGTAAGTAAATGCACTGACTTTAATGAAAATAGAGATCCCATCTTTTTAGCATGATTTTAATTGAGCTGCATCTTCATGAATTTCCAATGTATAGGCTTTTAATTTGCCAGGAATTATTTTTTGGGTTTGGAGTGAGAGGGCCCAGGGCAAACCTTAATCTTGTCTGTTCTTTATCTATAACTTCTCTTTAAGTCAGAGGGCAGACATTGCAGTCATATGGGAAGCAGTATAGAGAATTGTTATCTTATGGGCTTTCGTGTTAGAAGTTATTTAAATTATCCAAGCCTCAGTTTTCTCATCAGTATCATGGAAATCATAATAGTACTTCTCTCATAGGGTTGCTGTGAGCAGGACATATAAGAGTGCACATAAAGCGTGTAGTAAGCACTTCGGTGCAGGCTAAAATAAGATTAGGATGAATAAATCCTAAATCTTCAATGTAGGGGGGTTAAGTTCTTAAGCATTGCTACCAAGTCCTCTGAGTCAAGTTGGATTTTTTGACCAAGAAACATCACTGATTCCTGGTGGGCAGGAAGATATATATTTGAACTTGGTTACCTAGTTCTATTACCCAGTGGACTATTAGCTCCACAGTAGTGGGAACTATTCTTGTTTTTTTGTTTGTTTGTTTTTTGTTTTATACTTACTGCCTAAAACAGTACTGTCAGTCACATAATAGTTGCTCAGTAAACATTTGTGGGAGAAATGAAGGATGACTGCCATTGGTAAATGCTTTCAATAAACTGTGTGTAAGGATTTTATCATAATGTGTAAGCATACTTGTTATATTGGAAGATTATGTTCTTGTAGATATAACATTAGACTAAAGGTTTAGAATATTTCACATAACAAATCTGGGCATATATATACAGAATGTCAAGCAAAATAGAAATATTTTTACACATTTATGTATTCATTAAGTGTACTGATCTGAGAATAAAGACTTGACCTTTTTCCTTCCTTCTTTCTTTTAACCCCCCCCCCCTTTGAGTTAAGGTCTTCTCTGTCGCCTGTGCTACAAATGTGGTAGCATGATCATGCTGCACTGTAGCCTGACCTCCTGGGCTCATGCGATCTCCCCCGCTTCAGCCCTCTTAGTAGCTGGGACTAAAGGCGCACACCACCATTCCCAGCTAATTTTTAAATTATTTTCAAAGAAATGAGGTCTCAGTATATTGCCTAGGTTGTCTTGAGCTCCTCGGCTCAATTGATTCTCCTGCATTGGCCCCCCAAAATGCTGGGACTGCAGGTGTGAGCCACTACTCCAGGACGCTTTTTAGCCTTTCGATATACTATGCTGCCTTAAGAAAACCAACTTTATTATTCTTTAAAAGTCCATTTAAGGCCAGGAGTGATGGCACCCTGTTATCTTTTCCACAGACAACTGATACCATTAGTTTCCTGTGTATAATTTCAGTATTTTTCCTGTATATTAAGCACATATATATATTCTTTTCATCCTTTTTAACATAAATGGTAGCATTGTCAAACTGTTTTGAACATCTTTTTTTTTCCACTTTGTACATCATGGAGTTTTATTTCTTCATTCTTTTTGTGACAAGAATGTATTTTATTGTATCGATGTACCATAATTTATATAACCAGTCCCCTTTTAATGGGCTTTCATGTTTTTCCCAATCCTTTGCTATCACAAGCAGTGCTGCGGTATAAACGTCCTTTTGTGCATGTGTGATTATATTCGTGCAGTACATTCCTGGGAGTGGAATTTGTGGGTCAAATGGTTTGTGTGTTTGCAGTTTTGATGGACATTGCCTGTCTTAGTTTGTTTTCTGCTGCCATAATAGCATACTGTACACGGAGAAATTTATAAAGATGAAAGTTGTTTGGCTCAAGAGGTGCAAGAGCATGGCAATGGTATCTGATGAGAGTCATTATATATGACAGAAGACCAGAGGCCCGAGGCGAGCACAGGAGACAGAAGTGGGACTGAACTTACCCTTCTGTCCTAAGCTCACTCCTGTGGGAGCTACCTCATTCACGAGTCCAGAGCCCTTGGGGCCTACTCGCTGCTTTCAGGCCCCACTGTCAGCCCTGTTATAATGGCAGTCACATTTCAGCATGAGTCATGGTGAACATGGAAGCTGTAGCATGGCCATACTGCCACCACAGTGGTTGTCCCTGTTGATCATTATGCCAACACGTTGTGTTGACAAAATCTTGACTCGTTCCAATTCTGATATGTAAAAAATAGTGTTTTATTTTAGCTTTAATTTTTGCTTGTCTTAATTGAACTTTAAAAATATATTTAAGAACTTTTTATGTATCCTTTTTTATGACCTGTCTGCTCATATTATTTTGAATAATTTTTCATTGCTTCTTTTTCCCCCTTACCAATTTTTAGGAAGTTTTTGGCAGGAAATGTGGCACTTTGAGATATGAGTTTCAGGTTGTTCTTCTCAGTTATACTTTGACTTTTCTTTGCTATGCAGAAATGCTTAATTTTTATTTTATTAAATACAGCAAGCTTTTCTTTTGTGGCTTCGACATTTGTAACATGGTTATACAAATCTTCCACCAGCTTAGGTTATTATACAAGAAATTTTATCATTATTTCTTTCATTATTTTTATAATGTCATTTTTTACATTTACATTTTGAATCAATTTGGAAATTATCAAGGTATAAAGTATAAGGAAATCATTTGACTTCTTTGATTTTGATTTGTCACCTTACTAATTCAACCAGTTTTTATTGAGTGTCATTTATGTGAAAGGAGCTTTGCTGGTCCCTTATGTAGGGTATCTTATAGCTTATTGGGATGATGGCTACGATTTCTAAAACAAATAACTCAGGAAAAGCATATGTGTAATGATCAAGATGTTTGGAAATGCAAAGACAAGTGAGAGTAATTCTTTCTGTGATATGAATTGGCAGGGCTCAGACTAAGGATATATTTATACCATACTTAATTTTGAATTGATAAGACTCTTAAAACATTTCAGTTTTATGAAACATTAACTGAGAGATTTATTTGGAAGAACAGGTAGTCTGAGTTCAAAGAATGTTGATGTACTACGGTGTGAATAGATGAACTGATATCCCCATTTATAAACCCGGCAACTTTCTACTGAAGTTGTGTTTTTGTTTTTGTTTTTGCTTTTTTTGAGTTGGAGTCTCACTCTGTCGCCCAGACTGTAGTGCAGTGGCTGCTCCTGGCCACCGGAGCCTCGACCTGCTGGGCTTTGGCGATCCTTCCGCCTCAGCCTTCCAAGTAGCTGGAATGACAGGCGCACTACCACGCCCGGCTAATTTTTTGATTTATTGTAGAGATGAGGTCTCGCCAAGTTGCCCAGGCGGGTCTGGAACCCGCGGGCTCAGGAAATCCACTCACCTCAGCCTCCGAGGTGATTACAGGCTGAGTCATCGAGCCCGGCTTGAAGTTTTTTAGGTAGGTAAAAATCTATCAATCAATTAATAGGACTAAGAAAGCTAACTGAGAGAGCCAGTTTTTAAGGTATAGGAGAGGGTGGCAATATTGGAACCTAGCTTCCAAGCTGCACACTTCTGGAACTCCCTGTGACAAAGAACCTAGAATAATTCATGAAGATTTGTAAAGGGCCAAAGTACTAATCAATACCCAAAGCCTCAGAGGGCTAGAAAGGTGATGAAATGAACTGTGAGGTGACAGAGGTAAGGAAGCTTACTCACAGAGAACGCATACAATACTTGGCACAGGCGAGGCAAGAGTCTCAGTTACCCCTAGGACTTAACATAGGGGCCAGGAAGACAGCTTCCATTTTGAAAGCAAGATGGAATATGTAAGTTGATACACTTTGAAGAAAGTGAGTGAAATTCCTTGTGCTAGGTTCCAGCCAGGCAGTTATCTTCAACTGGAAAGATATTAAAGTGTCTTAAAAACAGAGCATAGGTCTATATCTTACAGTAAGCATGTGGTAACCCAGTGTTATTAAGAGAATAAGTAACGAGGAAGACCTAATATCAAGGAAAAAATATGTGAAAAAATATTTCAAACAGACAGGTATAGATATATATGTGTTGGGCAAACATACACCCTTAAGAATTGGATTTTGTTTCCAGAGAGCCAAAATAAATATAATGTCTTTACTTATTCTTCACATGTGGACACAGTGTTGTGCATTTCATGCATAAGGATTACCATTCTTCAGGACCAAAGGCACAGATTTTCTACCTTCTGTGCATGTGTGTGTACCTGCTGCTGGAGACTGTTTTACCTAATATCCTGTATCTGGCGCAGTTGGGACATGTTTCTGAGGACTGTGCTTATCACCAGTGTACACACCTTTGTCTTTCTGCTCACCACTACTTTATATATGATAATGGCAAAGTGTAATAAAATATCAAAGGTTGCCTAATTGTTTCTGTACTGATGGCAGTGTTGCTGAAATTAAACTGTGAGCTTGCAGGAAAGGCCTCTGTGAACTAACTAGAAATATTTGATAGTTCAAATCTGGTACATAACAGTAGTGTCAACAGATAATGCATAACAGAGGGCACTTTATGAATATCGAAGCCTTCATGCATTTAGAACCTCTGTAGATTTTAATATGGTGAGGAGTAGGGGCTGCCAGGTCTGTGTAGACTGCCGTTAAGAATCTGAGTTCTTACAGCTTTGCAGTTATTCATCATTCAGATTAACCACTTTATTTTATAGCGTAGGAGAGTGAGACCTAAAGAAACACTTTTTCCTGTGTATATTAGGCTAACTTGGTGTCAGGGATTCACAATCCGCTGTTCCAGCTTGTTTCATTGCTGGTCTTCAGCACATGTTGCTCCTTTGCCATGGTACACCCCAGGCGATTCTGGTACAAATGTAAATTCCTGACCACCATCCTCAGACTTTGATTCAGCAGGTCTGGAAACTGGGCCCAATACAGTAAGTTAGTGTCTACTCAGATGCAGATGATTCTTGTGCCGCCCTTTGAGATCAATGGACCATGTCATGAAACTGAGACGTGAAGAAGTGATGTATCCAAGGTCAGTTGTGTAGAGAATGGGAAACTACTGCTTTTATTCACTCCTTAATATCTTTTTGATGTCCTGTTTTCATGTTTTGGAAAGTGAAGTGACTAACCCTACCTAGAGGTTTGGAACAAGATTTAAGAAACCTCTGACATGAACATGATCCAGCTCAGGAGTGACATCATAGCCAAAGTGAACTAGCCCGGCATGAGCCAGCTTCAGACAGGCATCTTAAAGCAGCATGACTGCGATAGCCAATTTTTTTTTAAGGTGGTCTAATTTGGAACTGATGAGAAGTGCTGCTTTATGTATTGGCACCTTATCTTTACTCCTGTTGAGCATCGTGGGTGGCCTTTCCTTCCTAGACAGCAGAATTTCCAATTGTGTCAAACTCTCAAACTCCTCATAACTCAGTGGGAGATACAACTCAAAGACGGATAAAATTTTTAAAACGACACTTTAAAAAATGATTACTAAATGAACACTTGTGTGGCTCCAGGCCATATCACGATTCAGAGGACAGTGGTGTGTCAGTCAGAATGATGACAGGCTAAGCCTTTTTGATGGTGTTTATTATCAAAGGGAGTCTCTGATCAAACATCATCAGTCAAAAGGGGACCAGTGAGAGTGGAAGTTACTTATAAAGATAAATGTCCTAGTTGTTTTGTGCTGCTGTAACAAAATTCCACAGGCTGGGTAATTAAAAAAATCAAAATGTATTTTCTCCCAGTTTTGGAGGCTGGGAAGCCCAAAACCAAGATGCCAGCAAGCTTGGCTGTCTGGTGAGGGATGCACCTTCCAGACAGAAGGGACATAGTATCCTCACAAGGCAGAAGGCAGGGGAGTAGGAGAGATGGAAGCTGCAGGAGCTTCAGTACCACTCAGAGCGGGCACCCTCATGGCCTAATCGCCTCCTGAAGTTCCATCTTTTAATTCCATCTCATTGGCAATGCCTGAGTTTTGGAAGAGATCCATTGAATCCATAATGGTATGTTAATGAAAAGTAGACTCCAATGGGAAAGTTGGCCTGTGGATTTTCCTTGTTAATGAGTCTCAGGGAGAAAATAAACAGTGATGGAGGGACTGATGGAAAGGATGGTAGTGTTTGTGAGTGTAGAATTTAAGCGTCCATAGGGGTCAAAGAAAGCATTATTTGAAAGGCCATTCTTGTGCTTAGAGTTACTTTAATGTAACACCCAGTCTATACTCTTTTGTGTCTGCAACATTACAGCCTATTTGAATAACTTAAGTTCTTGTCTGAAATGTTTTCTAAATTTCTCTTCCACATTTGCAGCCATGTAAGCAGTAAGTCTGAGTTATAGCAGTGAATAATTGAACAGACTACACATGAGCTTACGTGGAAAGGAAGACTGGAACTGAAAAATCAGTAAGTGTAGGAAAAGATGTGTGAAAGCTTGCCTAATATAAAATAATGATAAATGAAGAATAATAAACACCCAGGTTGCTTGGATAATCATTTTACTTTGAGCAATATAAATAAAAAACAGAATTGACAGCTCTGTATGTATGAAAGATTTGAAAGGCTCTAGCAGAATAAAGGAAGTACAAACAAAAATTATGTCAAAGCAATTCCTCTGGGCATAACAAAAATCATTTTGGTAGAATAGTAAACTTAGGGTAGAGACACTGATTTGAAGAGCTGTTGGCAGTTCTGGGGAAGTTTTGAGGACATCTCTAAATGTCATTCCACTGAGA
The DNA here is from genome assembly GCA_027257055.1 of Cephalopachus bancanus. Taxonomy (NCBI): domain Eukaryota; kingdom Metazoa; phylum Chordata; class Mammalia; order Primates; family Tarsiidae; genus Cephalopachus; species Cephalopachus bancanus. Next base: position 3,854,833 of record JAPVLO010000232.1, read on the forward strand.
CAGCATGGTTATGATTGCTGATTAATAATCCAAGAATAGTGATATCTGAATAGGGTCTACAGTGATTTAAAATGGCTGATGATCAGCCTCCCATTCATAACTACTAGACGTTTTCCAGTTTAATAAACTCGATTCCCTGCTAGGAAAATGGGAACTATGTCTTCCACTCATCAGGAAGCACTATCTAGATGCTAAGATAATATTTCAGGATATGATCATATGGTAAAGCACTTACTGTATACAGGTAACTTGAAACTATGCCAGTTCTAAAATAAAAAAAGGATGTAGCCATCTATAGCTGTATTCATACAGCTAGGTCTTGAGTATAGTTAATATGTTGACTTTGGAGTTATGTGATCAATAAGATAACAAAAACCAAAAAGTACCAGTCCACGATAAATATGATACTTAAAACTTTACATATGATGTTAGACCTGGAAGGACCCTCATTTTGGCAGTGTGACAAAACTTAGATCAGAGACAAATGGGAACTCGGGTTTTGGGCAACCAGTGCAGATAAGTCCTAGGGCTGCTTATCGCAATGGAGGAAGGACCAGTTTCACTGCCCATTACACTGACCTCTCTGGTAAGTCATCAGCTAGACTGTGGAATCACCGAGGCAGCTCCTGTGAAGGCACTCCGGGCCCTAGTAAGTTGTAGTAATGTGCCCCAAAGCACACTGCCTGCAGAACTTCCTGGACTTAGAGTGCCAGGTCTTTAACTTCCAGCCCGGGGTTTGATTCATAGCTGTCATATGTTCCTATGTTAAGTATGAAATAAAACGATGCTGTGGACTTCATATATTTCTGCTGTGAAGAGAGATTCTTCAGCTTTGTAAGATCTTAGAATGTGATTATACATCATTATTTATGGCTAATAGCTGATGTAAGTAGGAAGCATATAGTAGGTATATGAAGTGGCTCTGGTGTGTGTGTATTTAAATCAACTATAATGATACAGACACCAAAGGAATTAGATTGGGGTGTCGTGTGGTAGTGTGGTCCTCTTAGGAGTTAAAACTGACCCTTTATCTTCAGTGCCAATGATAGATTTGTTAGAAACAATGTTTTGGAAGGGATATTGTAATAAAAGTGATACTATTTGTGACATAGATAACCTGTTTCATGTGTCTTTATATTGTCTATATTGGTAAGGACTCCACAGGATCAGGCATTATACTTATGAGTGTACGCACATGTCAAAAAGAACTGTGCTCAGTTCCCAGCTAAGGATTTTTAAAGTGATTTTCCATTTCTGCGTATCACTACCCCTTTAACTTAGATTTGCCTCTCGTGGCTTCCTCATTTCACTGCTACCTCATTGTCCAAAGTTTCATCACCCCAAACCTGAGTTACCATACACCTAATATTTGTCCTTCCTAATTATGATTAATTCTAGATATTATATGCTTCAGTGCACATTTACTTATCATTTTAGTAACAGTGGTGGTAAGACAGTTCTAGACACTAAGGAAAAGTCACAGAGTGTACAAGAGAGGTGTTGTTTGTAATCTTTAGAGCAATAACTTGAACAGAGCCCTCCTACCTTAGAAATAACTGGTTATGTAGCATGTCTAGTACTGCTGTAGGTGGTAAAAGCATTTGACCCTTGCTGAAGTGAAACCGTTTCTTTGGTTTAACAATTCTGCCGTGGTGGTAGGTTGTGGTCATGGGATGACTCTAGAGAGGGGCAAGTCTAGTATGTCCATCGTCCAGAGAGAACCCGTCTGGGAATGTGTAGGCCGTTGCTCAGGCTCAGCACTGCAGTAAGTCCGTTAGAACCTTTCTTGCCAGGCTTCCTTGACACTGTGGTCCATAATTACAGAATGTACTGGTGAGCGACTCCAGTACCCTTTGGTTTGTCCCTCTCCTCTCTTCATCTCCAGACTTGTCTTACTGAACGTCTCTTGATCCCACAAGGCCTGTTTTTGCATTCCTCAGTTCTGAATTCTTTTGGCAGGAGGACTAGATGTGGCTGACAGATGATATCTGAAAAGGGCTTTGGAAATTGCTCGTTCTGCTCGGCGACTGTGTTGTGACAGATGGGCACAGTGAATATTGAAAGTGTCCTGGCCCTCTGCTTTCTCCTCAGCTTATGAGGGGAGCACTGCCAGCACTTCTCTTATTATCTATTAGCAAATTTAAACAGAATTGCTTGCATCTTTACATCTGTTTTGGGCCTATAACTAAGTCACATGTATGAGTAGGTTCTCTCCCACCTCTTCTGCCCTCTCTCGTTATATATTTTTTAGAATAGAGAAAATTCTCAAGATGTTAGTGCAGGCTGGCATGAATGGGTGCCAACAGTTCTTACAGACTTGTTAAAAGATTTATTTTTTTTTCTGAGAGTTACACATATGGCCTAGGATGATAATGTTAGGGCCTGTGCTGGTTGAGATGATTGGCGGATCACACCTTAAGTGATTGGCTGGCTTGCTTCTTTCATTTGTCTCAAATTAACATTATGTAGTTTATTAGTATACTTTAGTAAATTATTTAACCCATTTATAGGGGCATCTGTGAGTTTAGTTTGCATTATTTAAAGCGTTCTCATTTAGTAATAGAAGCAAAACCAAAATGAGCAAAGCAGAGAATCTCTGTAATCCCAGATACATAAAGCTGTTCCTCAAGAGGGTAACAGTCACCATCTAGATCATGCTAAAAGTGATCTCAGTAGGAACAAGATCAAAGTGAAAGGAGGACTTGTGAGACCATCTCAGTGGAGACTCATGGCCAACTGAAGACAGAGAACACTGGTCTCAGTGCGCTATCAGAGAGGTGACTGTGAGGCCTTTACACCCTGTTGGCCTCTGGACGCAGCCAGTCTTTATTGAACTCCTTGAGATTTAAGGGAAATTAATTCATCCATTTAACTTCAGTAGTGACAAATGAGAGGATGACTTTTTAAATACCCATAGTTGTGATAATTATTAATTCAACATTTGTAAATATTAGGCATTGTAAAACATTCCTTTTTTAATACTTAATTCTTGTGATGATGATAATGGACATTTTTGCTTATAAAAAAGATGCTAAGATTAAATTAATTTGCTTTTGCTTTTTAGGCCTGTTATTCACTATATATGTGTGAGAATAAGAATGAGAAAGATGAAATGCTAAAGTTGGATATACATTTTAACTTATGAATAAATGCTAGAAAATGCTCACATACTTATGTGTACAGACGCTTTGATATGGCAGTCCCTCTCACACTGTGGTTTATGATAGACATAGTCCAAAATAATATATTATGCAAATGGAGCTAAGATTGACCTTTAGTAAAGTTTGGTTAATATTGTAGGTTAAGGAAAAGAAAATATTTTACTTCCACATGCCTGTACACATTCACTATTTAACGTGTTCATCAGACCTTAGGAAGCTAGCAAATATATGATGAAGTTACAAACCTGTGCTTTCTTTTTAAATGGTATTTAATAAAATTTTTCTTCATGAAGAACTTTTGAAGTATAAATTGCCTTTTTGTAAGTTCTTGTTTCACCATCATAAGCATTTGCATTCACTTCCTCCTAATAACAGCTTCCAAGACAACTGTTCTACAGATCATTTCAGTGACTATTAAACAGTTAGAAGATCTCCTAGATAGCGTAAAGATTGCTTTACGGAAGAGAAAACTGAGGCCCCAGGAGTTAAGCTGTGTGTTTAAGATCAGAGTGGATCAGAGTCTGGTGCAGAGCCAGGACCCTCATCCCTGGGTTCATGCTTGTGCTTCTAACGTCGCCGCCTATTGTGGTAGCCGTAGAAGGTCAAGGGTTTGCAGTTTTCAGTCTAATTTAACAATCACCAATGTTTTCATCCACATTTTAATAATAGAATTATAGAGTTCCAGTTTGTTTTTCATAGGCCATATATGGACAAAAATGCTCAATACATGTTTAACTGAATGAATGAGACTGGTAGTTTTGTCTTTTATATTAAATTTTTCTGACTTCATTAAAAAAAGTTAAAACAAGAAAAGAAACCAAGATGGATTCATCTGGCTTATTTGGAAGGACATTATTACATAATGCAATACCAGCATGATTTCAGGCAAGTAAGTGTTCATAATCACAGAAAAGTTAACATGATAGCGATGATAGATTTTCAGAATAGTGCAAGTGTTCCTTTCATAACCCCCTGATCGGAAGATGCAAATATTTTTCCAGCTCAATATACATTTAAAATTGTTACTCTTGGCCGGGCTCAGTGGCTCAGCCTATAATTCCCACACTTTGGGAGGCTGAGGTGAGTGGATTGCCCGAGCCTGTGGGTTTGAGACCAGCCTGCACAACTTAGCGAGACCTCATCTCTACAATAAAATAAAAAACTAGCCAGGCATGGTAGCACGTGCCTGTAATTCTGCCTACTTAGAAGGCCAAGGTGGAAGGATCACCAGAGCCCAGCAACACTGGGGTGGCCATGAGCATGCCACAGCACTCCAGCCTAGGCAATGGAGTGAGACTCCAACTCAAAAAATAAAATGAAATAAAATAGTTACAGTATTGTCTTAATTTGTTGAAATTGTAGTACTTTTGTAATGAGATTGCCACATTGAATTCATAGAAAAGGAAGTTCATGGGTCCCCTCTGGCTCTGTTTCTCCCTTTTAGACCAGTTTCACCTCTCATCATTTACTTAATGGGATTTTTATGACTTATTGGGCTATCCTCAGCATATAAAAAGAGGAATCTTTTCACTTGATGCTACAAAACCTTGAGTGCAGCTCCCATGCGGCTACTTTTTTATTTGGTGACTGAAAATCCAGCCTCTTGTCTTCAGTCACATTTGTGGTTCTAGGTTATATTTTTATAACTCAAATCAGTGATAGTTAGAATTTCTTACAGAATTTTAGCCATTGTATTTTTTATCTCTATGGCTAACTTGAAATAATAACATGATTAAAGCATACATGTATATATATGTTTATTTTATTTTTTTAGATTGGAAAATATAGTTTATTTAGAAAGTAAGTTGGAGAGAGAGAGGAGATTCACTTCTCCTGTGTAGGGCAGGGGGCCAAAGCTTAGGAAACATGGCAACAATAGTTCAAAGAGCCACATGGCCCGATAAGGGTTTAGAAAAGCAGTGGTCTGTATGTTTATTATTAAACACTAATTCCTCATTCTCCCCTCCCTCTTGTCCCTGGCAACCACCATTTTGCTTTCTATGGGTTTTATTCATTTGATTCATGTACTCTTACAGTATTTGTCTTTTTGTGGCCAGCTGTTATGATTACATATCACCCTAACATGGTGATATACTTTTGATGGTGCCTTGAATTAACAGGTTGTTTGTACAGTTGTATCAAAAAAGTTATTTTACTTAGGAGGACTGTCAACTAATTTGCATAAATATATTTATAATTGAAAACTGAAATAATGCACTATTAATTTGGTAAAACAGTTGGCATAGCTGTCAGAGTTCTTAATGTTCTTTGCAGTGTTAGTGCTAGAATTTCCCAGGGCATTGAAAGAAAAAGCAAAGAAACAAATCCATAATAGCACTGCATTCTGCTTGTTCTCTTGGGCTCGTGCTGAAGAACAGATGTTGGGGTGGTGTTGAAATTAGTTTAGAATTACGAAAAATACAATACAACTCTTTGCGGTAGCTAGGGCAGAGTGACTTTGCTAGGCCACATTTACTCTATCCCCATCCGAGAAAATGCTGCTGTGTTCAGTAGCTCTTATTAACTGGAAAAACTCTAGGACTACATAAATAATGAATGGGTGCAAAATACATTGGTTTTTGTAATGTAGATGAAGGTAAGATGTCTTGTCAGGATGGAAATTTGCATATTAGAATAATTTAGTTATCCTATGTTTAAAGAAGTAAATGGCTATGAATATTCATGGTTCAATTAAAATATTTATGGTATACTGATACTTCAGGTTTAGGTCTCTAGCCATCCATGAAGAATTTTATTTAAACTTGATTAACAGTGAAGGGATACTTTAGCATAGAGTATAATATGTTGACTTTTTGTCTCTGAAATAAAAATGTAGTACCTGACATGAGTAAATAATTTGCTTATTCATATAATGTATTGCTTCATTTGGTACAAAAGTATTCTCTCTGAATATAGATGAAGGCATGGGTATAGTATGAGTATCTTTTGGCATTGAAGTACTCTTTTTAAGCATTAGTAGTATTCATCTTTATTATGTCATTGGGATTTTATTACCTATTTGCTTCAATTGACTTTTAAATTTTTCAGTTGTTCAATACACATAGCAATGTACCATCTTCACTATTTTAGTTGTATAGTGCAGTGTTATGAACTCCATTTACATTTACATTGTTGTGTAACCATCACCACCATCTGTCCCTAGGACTTTCATCTTATAAAACTGGAACTGTGTACATTAAACACTAATTCCGCATTCTCCCCTCCCTCTAGCCATTGGCAACCACTATTTCACTTTATGAATTTGACTCATTGATTCATATAATCATACAGTATTTATCTTTTTGTGTCTGGCTAATTTCACTTAGCATAATGTCTTCCTGGGTCTGCAATGTTACAGCTTATGTCAGAATCACCTTCCTTGTTCAGGCTGCATAGTATCCCATTGTGTGTGTTCACTGCGTCCTATCGCATGCATATATCGTGTTTTGCTTATCCATTATCCATTGATGGACAGTTTGGTTGCTTCCAGCTTTGGGCTTTTGTGAGTAATGCTGCTCCACAAACATAGGTGTTCAAGAGTCTTTGTGAGTCCCTGATTTTAATCATTTTGGGTATTTACTTGGAATTGGAATTGATGGGTCATATGATAATTTTATTGTTAATTTTTTGAGGAACTTCCCTATTGTGTTGCATATGGCTGCACCATAGTGTTTTACCACCAACAGTGCCCATGTTCAGTTTCTCCACAGAATAGTGGATGCTTGTAATTTTCTGTTTCAGAAACAGATTTTTACGTTGTAGAAGTTGTGTGTTCTTACTGTAGAGATCCGCACACTGCAGCAGCATGTCAGCTCAGCTTGGAAATCTTTCTTCATGCTCCCTTTAACTCCTAAAACACTGGTTATCAGTGATTGAAACAGTTCCAGATGGGGTTTCGCATTTCTCTGAAAACCTCCCAGAAACCTTTTTCACACTTTCCACGCACATTGTATATAATCGCTCCCTCTTTTGGGCGGCTCCTTCAGGGGACTTCCTCTTAGTGTGGTGGCTTTCCTGCAGTGATTGCTGTGAGTGCTGACTTGGGCCAGGCATTTACCAACCACATGTTTTTCGTCCTTCTGGACTCTTCAGTGCCTACGTCATAATGCCTGGCTAGTCGCAAGTGTTCAAAATAGATGTGATCAGTGAATACACAGGTGCTGCCAGGGGAGATTTTTGAGATGGTAATCTGTGCCTCTTTATTTCTGAATCTGAAGGCAGCCTCACCCCTTGGTCTTTGGGCTGCATTCTCATATGGAATCTGCATTCTGGCAGCCTATGTAGATTGCTTGGATATTTACTACTGCTTCTGATACAGAACCGTTCTCTGAGTTGTTAACATTGGCTTAGAGTTGTGCACATTGAAGTTGCATGGAGGCTATGAGATGATCCAGTGTGGTATGAGGAGGCTGACATATACTAAGGCTTTTACAGTTGTTTGCTGAAAACAGCACTTTTTAACAGTGCTCTTTATTTTTCAAAATCAAATTGTTAAAGGGTCCAATAATATAGAATTCAAATGTTTACAAAAGTTTTTTTTTTTTTTCTTTGGGTTGGAGTCTCACTCTGTCGCCCAGACTGGAGTGCAGTGGCCGCTCCCGGCCACCGCAGCCTCGCCTGCTGGGCTCCGGCGATCCTTCCGCCTCAGCCTTCCAAGTAGCCGGAACTACAGGCGTGTGCTACCACGCACAGCTAACTTTTGATTTATGTAGAGATGAGGTCTTGCCAAGTGCCCAGGCAGGTCTCGAACCTGCGGGCTCAGGCAATCCATTCACCTCAGCCTCCCAAAGGCACGGAATTACAGGCTGAGCCACCGAGCCCGGCTTACAAAAGCTTTTTTATATCTAAGACAAAATAAAAAACCACTTTGCAAGGTTGTTTAAATGAGGTTTCTCAAACATATTTGATAAAATAGAATTAACCTGATTATATTTCACTTGACCTTATGGGTCACGATGCTTCTACTCTTTTGTTCTAATCAAAGGGTGGCTAAATGGAAGTTTTCCTTAATGTTGTTTACAACTGCAAAAATGATTAGATGCCTTGCTATTCTTGTGTAAATATGATTGGTTATCATAAGACTAACGATTAAAAATTCAGGAAGAGAAATTTTAAATGGTAATGAAAACAAGTCGCAAGGACCAGAATTGCCCTATTTCTCAAGAAATCACAAAAAATCTCCAAACAGTAAGTTCTAAAACAAAAAAGCAGTGGAATCTAAATAAGTACAAGAATTCTTCATGGGTTTTTAAAAGTTTCATTCTTTGCAGATGAGTTGCACCCTTTAGAAAGTAACAGTGTATATTACTTATTCTTCAGAGTTACTGAGACATAATTCACATACCATGTAAGTCACACATTTAAAGTGTACATTTTCGTGGGTTTAGTGTATTCACAGATTTGTGCAGCCATCACACTAGTCTAATTTTAGGATAGACTGTTTTTCTTTTATGGTCGTTTTCCCTCCTGTTCACCACAGTCTTACTGAGACCGTCTGTCCTTTATTTACATTCAATTTCTTCAAGATCTTGTCTACCTTTTTTGGCTCAACTCTCGCCTATTTTCAGCCATTTTTTAGTCACTTGCCATGCACATCCAACTTGTTTTTCTCAGATACTCCCTCACGCGGCCTTCTATTTTATTCATCCATTCAACATTTACTGATGGTCTGCTGTGTGCTGGGCACCAAAGAATGTTGGTGTGGTCAGGAAGACAGACATGTAAACCAGTAATGGTGACAAGCCATAGGCCAGAATGGTGGTCCAGTAGGCCGTGTCAAGACAGAGGAAGGTAGTATTGGGCTGAATCTCAAAGAGTGGGTTGAAGTTAGCCAGATGTCTAGGTTGAGAATGCCAAGCCAAGGATGTTCATATACAAAGTTTCTAAGGTTTGAGAAAACCTATTGCATTAGAGGAAGGTAGTGTTCTACTACTATTAGTAGAATCCAAATTAATGAGGCTTCCTTGTTTCCTGATGTTTTACTCATATTTGCCTTCAGTGGCTCATTCATTGCTGTGTGAGCCTTACTCATTGGGTCTTTCAGCGACTTGTGTGTGACAGGAAGAGTGAGAGGTGAGGCTGGAAGGGGAGGCCTTGATGCCATACTAAGGCACAGTGCCGTTATCCTGAAGGCAGTGATAACCTTGGGAAGATTCTAAGAAGTGATCAAGCTGATGAAGGATTTTAAGCAGTAGATTGATGTGACCAGATTTTAGCAGAAGTTTTGAGGATAAATTTGGAAAGTTGAGGCAAGGAGATAGGGTGTCTAATTTTGAGCATATTGTGTTGCTCTAATTAGAGATGATGAACTGTGGCTGTGTCTGCTGTAAACCAAAAAATAAAATTCTAAGAACACCCTTCAACTGACTGAATGGACAGTTTTGAGCCAACAGACATCTGAAAAACTAAATTCCAGGCTATGATGGAAAAGGAGGTCAGACACGCTTCCTTACACCCCTTTCCATGTTGAGTTTAGGCCCAACTGACCAGCACTGACATTAAAATAGAGACCATCAGGCTGACAGAACAGACTCTGGAAGTGAGATACCAAATTCTAAACTGACTCTCTATAGCATCACATGACAGCAGCTCCTAAGGAAATAAAAATCTTTTACCTCAAATTATTTTTCTTCGACATATTTTAAAAACTCTGCAATGCTGTCTTTATGGGGAGAATCCACACAAACACAGCCAACTCTTTCCCTTCTTAACCTTCAGTGATCCAGGGAGTTACCTGATCGTCTTACACTTTTAAAGGCTGAATAAGAGACACTTGCCATCTGTTCTTTCTAAGGGCTGCTGTGCAGATGAGGCTTTGTGTGCATGTTAAGAACCTTGGTCTCCACACCACGCTTATCTTAACTCAGACACACCGTCCTAGGATTTCAGGTCAACCATCAACTAAAGGTCCCTAAAACCCACCTATGATGTCCTAATCTTTGAGATGTCCCACCTCTCCAGGCCAAATCCTTGTGTTTCTCACATGTATTGATTTATGTCCTTGCCTATAAACTTCTGTTTCCCTAAAATGTATAAAATCAAGGTGTAACCTAATGGCCTTGAGCCTATGTTCTCAGGACTTCTTGAGATGGTGCCTCATGCCATGATCATTCATACTAGGCTCAGAATAAGCCTCTTGAAATACCTCATAGAGTTTAGTTTTTCATTGATATGGGGAGGATAGTGACTGTGTAGGTGTGGGAAGAGGAGGCTATAGAGGACAAGGAGGAGTGGGAGATGATTGTGGCTCAGAAAAGTGGGAGCTAGAGGAGCTGACCTTGGGAGAAGGGTGGGTGCAGAGCAGAGGAACACAGCTGTGGACTTGTTCATTTTGGAAAGGATGAGTATTCCCGTGAAACCTGCAGTTTGGGCCACACATGGATTTGGGTGTCATTCGTATTCAGGAGGTCATTGATAACATGATTTTATTTTATTTTATTTTATTATTATAAGATATGGGGTACAATTCAAGGTTAGATATACAAACATTGATTATATAGGTAACCTTGTTGATGAGGTATGCCCCTTCCTCCTCTAGCAGTTCCCTCAACTGCCAATCCCACCCCCCTCCCCTGACAGTTTCCCACTACTGCCAATTCCTTTCTTATGGTATTATAAGAATTGTTCAAGGTCTGCTTATGAGTGAAAACATACGGCACTCTGTTCTTTGTTTCTGTGATAGATCATTGAGTATGATCGACTCCAAATCCATCCAAGTTGCTGCGAAGTCCATATGTTTGTCCTTCTTTATGTCTGCATAATATTCCGTTGTTTATATATACCACATTTTCTCTATCCAGTCCAGCTTTGATGGGCAACATGGTTGGTTCCATATTTTTGCTATTGTGAATAAAGCTGTAACAAACATACGTGTGCAGGTATCTTTTTGGTAGAATGATTTGAGTTCCTCTGGGTATATTCCCATTAGGGGAATTGCTGGGTCATATAGAAAGTCAATTTCTAGTTCTTTCATGAATCGCCACACTGTCTTCCAAAGAGGTTGCACTAGTGTGCATCCCCACCAGCAGTGTATAAGTATTTCTTTTTCTCTACATCCTCGCCAGCATCTGTTTTTGTTTGTTTTATTAATGATGGCCATTCTTACAGGGGTTAGGTGGTATCTCAATGTGGTTTTGATTTGCATTTCTCTGATGATGAGTGAGGCTGAGCACTTTTTTATATGTCTGTTGGCTGCCCGTGTATCTTCTTTTGAGAAATGTCTATTCATGTCTTTTGCCCACTTTTTAATGGGACTTTTTATTTTTTCCTTTCAGTGCATTTGAGTTCCTTGTAGATCTTAGATGTAAGGCCTTTGTCAGATATACAGTTGGCAAATATTTTTTTCCCATTCCATAGGCTGTCTCCCTGTTCTCTTGATGGTTTTTTTGCTTTGCAGAAGCCCATTAGTTTGATGAGGTTCCACGTGTCTATATTATTTCTTTAGGTATGGGCATTTAGGGTTCTGAATAGGAATTGGTTGCCAGTTCCAATTTTCATAAGGATGTCTCCTGCGTTTTCTAAGACTCTTATAGTTTGAAGTTTTACATTTAGGTCTTTGATCCATCTAGAGTTAATTTTTGTGTATGGTGATAGGTAGGGGTCCTGTTTCAGTCTTCTGCAGGTGATTAGCCAGTTTTCCCAGTACCATTTACTGAATAGGTTCTCCTCTTCCCAGTGGTTGTTGTTGGAGGCTTTGTCAAAGATGAGTTAGTTGAGAAATTGAGACTTTGCTTCTGGAATCTCTATCCTGTTCCATTGGTCTATATGCCTATTCTTGTACCAATACCAGGCTGTTTTGATTACTGTAGCCTTATAGTAAAGTTTGAAGTCTGGAAGTGTGATAATTCCTGCTTTGTTTCTTTTGCTAAGGATTGTTTTGGCTATCTGTGGTCATTTATGTTTCCATATGAATTTCTGTATTGTCATTTCCAGGTCTGAGAAGAATGATATTGGTAACTTAATGGGCATTGCATTGAATTTGTAGATTGCCTTTGGTAAGATGGACATCTTAACAATGTTGATTCTTCCTATCCATGAGCATGGAATATTTTTCCATTTGTTTGTGTCTTCTTGGATTTCTTTGAGCAGTGTTTTGTAGTTCTCATTGTAAAGGTCTTTCACTTCTCTGGTTAGGAAGATGCCGAGATATTTCATTTTTTTTGTGGCTATTGTGAATGGGATTGTGCTTTTTATTTGGGTCTCTGCCTGCTTGTTGTTGGTGATACCATTATTTTATATTTGATTAGGGAGAGAATAAGCAGAGCAGATGTGAGAACAGAACCTTGGGGAAATGAGCAGGTGAGGGATGTTGAAGGTAGAGGAGACATTGTCACCTTCTCAAAGCCCTTTTCTTCCATGTTTCCTCGTTGTCCCAAGATAGCAGCCTCCATAGTATAGTTGCAAGCCAAAATTGGGAGTCCTCTCTAACAGCCAACTGTGCCTAAACCTGTCACCGGATTCTTTGCTTTTTCCCTTACAATTGCCTTTCACATCTGTCCTATTTTTCCCACTTGCTTCACTGTTGTTCAGTCCTTTGTTTTAAATCTGTTACATTTTTTTTCCTAACCTATTACCTTGTCTCCAGATTCCCCCCCAAACCTTTATGAGTCCTATATATTAGATTTCAAATGACAAGAGTTCCCCTTTAAAAAAAGGCTGAGAGTGTTCATTGATAAAACACAGATCCTGGCATTCACAGCTTGTAGAATTTTTTCGAACACACATCTTAGCATACATTTTAGGCTCCTGCCATTCTGCACTGTTCAATCCTCCTGAATTTTCGTGCCTGCCTCTTTTTGTTTTTTTTTAAATGCTGTTTCCATTACCTTCTTCACTTTTTCTCACTCATGAAAAGGTCAAACTCAGTAATTCAAGTCTTATTTCCTCCTTGAAGAGGAGGCGTGTGGTGTTGTAGAAGCTTGTGCAAATTCTTGTGTGACTTTGTTATCTGTGTAACTTTAGACTGTCTGAACTTCGGGTTCCTTACTTGTAAAATAGACCATTGTGTGGATGAAATTAAAAGGGTGAAATGTGTATTACATAGTTACTTTCTCTTATCTCTGTCTTCTTGATTTTTGTCATTTATTTATTCATTTAGCAAATGCTGACTTCAGTGCTACTCTGGGCAGTGGGGATACAGGAGTGAACAAACTAGACAAGAAATCTCTGCCATCATGGAGCTAATGTTCCAGAAGAGGGGATGGGTGATAAAATAAGAAATAAGTGCTATGTTAATGATGATAAGTGCCAAGGAAAACACTTGGAATATCAAGAGGGAGGGTGGAAATTTTAGGTAGATCAGATGTGGAAGGCCTCCCTGAGAACTTTTCTCTTCAGAAATTGGGAAACATATGACACACTCTTAGAACTCATCCTTGGCCGTGCTGTTGTTTTTCTAGATGTACAAGTCTCATCAGCTTTGCCCTCAGCTCTGTTAGGATGTTTTGTAATCCTCACCCTTTATTTTTTTCGAGTTGGAATCTCTCTCTTGTTTCCCAGGCTGGAGTGCCATGGCACACTCATGGTCACCACAGCCTCAACCTGCTGGGCTTAGGCGATCCTTCCACCTCAGCTTTCCAAGTTGCTGGAATTACAGATACACACCAGCACGCCTGGCTAGTTTTTGTGATTTATTGTAGAGACAAGGTCTCACCAAGTTGCCCAGACTGGTCTTGAACTCCCGGACTCAGGCAATCCTCTCGCTTCGGCTACCGAAAGTGCTGGGATTATAGGCTGAGCCACTGTGCCCGACCTCCTCACCCGTTTTTATTGCATTGGAAATATATCAACCTGACAAAGAAGATATGTTTCAAAATATAACAGAAAATTGTGGATAAGGCAAGACACTGATAGTTAAGAAGAGGTTGGTGGAATTCTTAAATTTAAATATTTAATACTTGTTTCATCTACTTTTTATTGCCCTAGACACTTATGATTGCAAAATGAAAACCAGAAGAATAGTGACTAGTTGCTTATATCAGGAATTATTAATTGCTCTTGGGGGGTTTTGAGTGAGGATGGTAGTGTCTTTGAGTTTCATGATGATAACTGGATCTGTGGTGAGAAATGCCTGAATAAGAACTAACTGAAGCTGCAGTGCTCAGGGTGAGCATGAACTATACTGACCTGGGATAGGTGGAAGACGAGTGGCCAGTTTTATCCACATCATTTGAGTTTTTTAACAAAGGAGTGTGCATGTCAGACTGAAGAATAATCAAGTAAAATTCCCACGTTTTAGCATTATTGTTTGAACCTACCAACAAAATTAGATGGCTTGAATATGTAAATAACAGTTAAATTTGTCCTCCAGATTTTTTTAGCTTTCAGCATACCAGGCAGGAAATTGGAATCAGAAGGAAGAACTCAGGATGTGAAACTCTCATTTCTGGTTCAGTTTTTTCCAAAGAAAAGTTATCCAGAGAAGAGTTAAATTTCTTGCCAACAGTGACATGAAAGCTGTGTTGTTGTGATTGCTTTTGTTTTGAACTTTGAGAAAAAAAAAACAACCCACCAAACACTGCACTCTGATTAGTTCTAGCAGGTTTTTTTTCCCTTGGGGGAGACGTAGGCTGTAATTTCATCACACGCAAAAAAATCGTGCCCGAAGTTTGAGTTTGTTTTTCCCTTGGGGATTTGACATTTTCTATTTCCTGACATTTTTGCCATTGTTAGACATACTTCTTTGTATTCTTGTCCTATGTTCATTCCCTACAGGAAATTGTGTATTTTATCTACTGGAAAGCAGGAATGCCTTCTGTTTTGGACAAGTCATTTAATTGTTCAAATAAATCCAGCTATAGTGTAATAGACCAATCATTAGGAACTGGGCCATGTGGCAGCATTTAGAGTCATGAGACTGAGATTTTCAGTTCATTTCAAAAAAGAAATTAAATACTGTAGGCACAAAATGAGAAATTTCCTTTTCTCCCTTCTTACCCCCCAGCTCTTTCCATTCCACCCCTTAAAAATATTAACTAGCCTCCTACAAACAACAAAATACTACTTGTTTCAATATTTTTGGTTTACTTACTTATGGTTTTCTGTTTGTTGGCTAATAATTTACTTACCACTAAGTAAAATATTAACAGATTTTTGGTGGCCATTATTCTCTATTTGTTATATATAAAATGAGATGTCCAAGTAAAAGGGAAATGAATACCTACCCCCTTTTTTTGCCTCTTTTTCAGCTATTTTAACTAATAATTAAACATATGTGTGTATATACACATACACATACACACACACAAACACACACTGGGACTTTTAAAAGTTCATGGATAAATGGAATTAAGAGATAAAAATGAAAAATATAAGCTTTATTTCTCAGCGTAAGCTTCATCAAGACCAAGATACTTTTGTGAGCAATGATACCAACTATTCAGTCGGTACCTAAAGAACTGAGAGTCCTGGGAATTTAAGCATGTCAGTGCTGTCTTTTTTATGTTATTACCTGAAGAAAAGGATATTTTTTAAATGGGTTTTTAAGATTAGGAAACAGAAGTCAAAAGGAGCCAACTCAGGACCTGATAATTTCTTGTTGCTCAAAAATTGCTTTTGTTTGATGGAAGGAATGAGTGGGAACATTATCGTGGTTGAGAAGGACTCTCTGGTGAAGTTTTCTTGGGTGTTTTTCTGTTAAACTTGGACTTTCTTGAAACACTCTAATAATAAGCAGATATTATTGTTGTTTGGTGCTCCAGAAAGTTAATAAGAAAAATGCTTCTAGTATCTCTAAAAAAATCCTTGCTGTGGCCTTTGCTCTTGACCTGTCTGCTTCTGCTTTGGCTGAACCACTTCTACCTCTTGGTGGCCATTGATGTGATTGTGTCTTATCTCCAGGAATGTACTTGGTAAACCCATGCTTTGCCTCTTGGTAAAATTCTTCCAAGAAATGCTTCAAGAGCTTGATTCCACTTATTTAAAATTTCCATGGAAAACTCTGCCCTTGTCTGCAGCTGATTTGGGTGCAACAGTTTTGTCACTCATGAACTAGAACATTTGTACAGCTTTAATTTCTCAGTCAGAATTGTGTGTAAACTGAACCAGTGGAGATGCTGAAGTGATTGGTTTGCCACTGCAGGCTGCAGGCTTCATCTTTAACATTTTCTCATCCCTTGTTAAAATGGGTTATCTATGTGTAAAGTGCTGATTTTTTCAGGGCATTGTCCCCTTAATCTTTTCATAAAGCATCAGTGATTTCACCATTTTTCCACCCAAGCTTCACCTTACATTTGATGTTTGTTCTGGTTTCAATTGTAACAGAATTCATGTTGCTCTGTTAAGGGCTCTTATCTATCTGGTACCTTATCCTTAGTGCCTCAGACTAGATCCTCTTCAGACATGTTAGTATGAATTTATTTTGGTGCCCAAAAATTCTGAAACCCATTAATAATTTTTTTCATAATACATATTTTCTATGAACTTTTTGAAGACACCTCTCATACATATGTGTGTGTATAAATATGTTATCATATTTTCTAGCAATACAGCCTCTTTTTCTCACTTTTAACCCTGTATATTTGTGTAAAAAACACACCTCTGGATCAGAGTTGCTGATACAAATTTATTGAGACTATTTAACAGTTTCTCTGCAGAAGTGGGTTCTATCAGGTATGTGCCCTGCTTACAGAAAGGGCAGCTCATTGTACTATAAAGGGTGGCACTGGGTTTGGGGATTGGATGCAGGTAAATTGGAGTATTGGCCCACGCATGTTTATCTGCTCTACGCTGTGGCAACAGGGTGGATATTGGTAGGTAGACGTGGGGCGGCGGTGTGTGTTGTGGTCCCGAGAGTGTGCCTTGAGTTTACTGGAGCTAACCACTTTTTGTATTTTTTCCATTTTGAACTCTAAAATTTATCTCCTGGGATTAATTATTCTTTCATAAAAATGTGTGACGACTTGGACTGGAGTTCTTTGCAGGCTAATTGGAAAGCATTTCCGTCTGGCCACTGCAGTGCATGCAGGAATGTTCATACCTGGGATTGTCTGAAGAGGCCTTGGAAGGTTCATCCAGCAACTAGGTTGGTAGATGTTAGTCAAAGCTGAAACTTTCAAAAAATTAGGCAAGTCTTTTGTTTTGGTTCTGTCATTCTTCTCAGTCTTCATTTGTTGCAAAGCATGGGAAAGAAAATGTGTTATGAGTAGTCACCACTTCTGTACCTATTAGCATTGTTGGACTATTGTTCTGTTTCATTTTGTTTTTACAAATGAAACAGGAAAATGAGTCACATGTAAGCAAGGAAAGATTTGTCAAGGCAACATTGGAGATGCTGCTGTGTTGTTCTGGCTGTGGAGTCTGGACTGAGAAGAACAACTGATGAAGTTCAATTGTCAGATCTATGTGGTGAATAATCCTAGAGAATCATTATGGATGAAAACTCTTGAATTACAGAAATCGCTACAGATTCTAGATTCTTCATCAATTGTTTTCCATGTGTTGAAAGGCTTAATTTAATTTAATTTAATTTATTTATTTATTTTTGAGTTAG
Organism: Cephalopachus bancanus; assembly: GCA_027257055.1. NCBI lineage: Eukaryota > Metazoa > Chordata > Mammalia > Primates > Tarsiidae > Cephalopachus > Cephalopachus bancanus. Next base: position 3,872,482 of record JAPVLO010000232.1, read on the forward strand.
AGTCTCACTCTGTTGCCCAGGCTGGAGCGCACCATCCTTCTACCTCAGCCATCCAAGTAGCTGGGACTTCAGGCAAGCACCACCACACCTGGCTAATTTTTTGATTTGTTGTAGAAACAAGGTCTCGCCAAGTTGCCCAGGCTGGTCTCGAACCGCTGAGCTCAGGCAATTCTCTCGCCTTCGCCTACCAAAGTGCTGGGATTACAGGCTTGAGCTACTGCTCCTGGCCTGAAAGGCTTTAAAAGACAGTCTTTTCCTCCAGTTGTCACAATCCCTGCATCTTGGTTTTCTAAAATTCTTGGAAGAGTTTCTGTAATCGACAAGCAAGTATATTTTGAGCAAATATAGTAAAAAATTCAACATTCTTAAGGATGTTATACAAAATAGTTTATTAAGCAAACAGAAGTAGACCAGTTTTTTGTTTTATTCTGATTAAATATTAAAATAAGAATAAATTTATTCTACTTTCTTATTAGAGCACATTTTATGTGGTTATACAAGGCTGTAGAAAATGTAATACTTTAAAAAATGCATTTGTCAACAAAATAAATGCCCATGATGCCTCACTATATGAGGAGGACCCCCCAAGCTCAGAATTATCTTTTGGAGGATGGACCCCTTAAGCATAGGCTTTCCCCACTAGGTTAGTGTTCTAGGAACCCATCAGCACCAGTGAACCAGCTAGCATTGTTGGAAGAAGCTGTGTTCACCTTCAGTGATTTTTTTTTTTTTGAGTTCTTTCTTCATGCCAGGCATTATGCTGAGCACTCTATATGCATAATGTTATTTAATTCTTACTATAACTGTTGTTCTACTGATATAGAAGCTGATGATCAGAGAGGTTAAGAAATTTGTGCCAGGCCACATAAGTGGCCTGTGGCAGAACTGTGTTTTGAACTTTGATCTTCTTAATTCTAAAGCTTACATTCCTAACAGCAAGAAATTTCTCTCCCTGTCTTCTCACTAAATCTCTACTCTTAGATTTTTGCTAAGGAATTGATGAAAAGGCTAAGGAATTGATTCAAGGATCTCCCACAATACCTACCCTCACCGGACCTACTAGAGTTGAAGCCCAGATACTGGCACTTCTGTCTGCCTGTCTTTGTCCTGACCAGCTAGGCGTGGCTCCTTCTACACTACCGTTTTCTTTGCTACAACTTGCTGTCACTGATAGGTTTCTTTCTGTGTCTTCCATTTCTACAATTTTCTCCATGGGACTTTAACTATGTCATTTCCTTCTCATCCTACAGCTGAGATGCATCATTTGTTTGGTTTCTCAGTCCTTGACCTCATCTAGATTTCTTTCTTGTCATTTTACTGTGGTTGTGAAAGCACCATTTGGCAATTTTATATCACATTGGAAAAAGAAAATGTTCTGTGGATTTATGAGAAATTTTGTGAGAGTTCTGGCTGTTTTCTTATGTTTTCTAATATGCTGCCTCATTTTTGAGGAAAGATAAAAATGGGTTAACTTTGTTTTAAAATAGGGAAAATGTGCATTGAATTGTTCATATTTGCGAAATGAATCAATAGTGGAACTTCTCACAATCAGATTTTCCTGCTTTTAATTCCCATTCCTTATGATCGATCTCTTTATTTTCACAACTCAGCTATGTATCTTTAGTTTTCTAATTTTTTGTTTGTTTTGTCTTGAAGCTTGGTAAAAAATTGGAATGCTTCTGTGGGGAAATTCACCCCTCCCTCGGTTAAATTGGCTCCCCTGATCAGTGCAACAAGAACTCTCAATTAGAGTAAGCTTCGGGGACATTATAGGGTTGGGAGGGAGGTGGGAAGGTTCAGTGTTGTTACTCTGCCACTCATGGTTCTTTCCTTTTCCAGGTGTAGACATTTCTTCAAATTGGTTCCAAGATAGACACTAGCATGCCCAGCATCATACTTTATATAGCTCTAATGCTCACTCAAGACCTTTAGAGAAACTGGGCATGTTGGCTCACAGCTGTAATCCCAGCACTTTGGGAGGCTGAGGCAGGAAAATCACCTGAGCCCACTTTGGGAGGCTGAGGCAGGAGAATCACCTGAGTTTGAGACCAGCCTGGGCAAAATAGTGAGACTCTCATCTTTACAAAAAATTAGCCGGGCTTGGTAGTGCACATCTATAGTTCCAACTACTCGGAGGTGGAGGTAGGAGGATTGCTTGAGGCCAGGAATTTGCAGCTGCAGTGAGCTGTGATTGTGCCAATGTACTCTAGCCTGGGCAACATATTGAGACCCTGTCTCTAAAATAAAATAGACCCTATAGGCAACAAAGACCCACCTCTTCTTTGATTTTACTGTATAAAGTAAGTGAATCTTGACCAGAAGATCTCCTCATCTCATCAACCTGAATTGTAGACCCTTGCCTAAATCTGTCTCTGATGAGGACATCAGGTCAGCCTCCCACGAGGCATGCTGCTGTCCAGAAGAACAAATACAGCGTTCTTTTGGGAGGAAGAACTTGGGCAACCCCTTCGGGTCTCCTCTCACTGTAAGAGCTTTTCTGTTCTCTCAGTAAATCCTGCTTAAAAAAAAAGAACTTGTAGAGGATATGAATTTCGATGGGCAGCCAACCTTTTAGTTTTGTCTTCTCAAGCTTCGTGGAATGTTCCCTCAGTCAGCAGATCATCCAGGTCAAGCTTGGTGAATAGTGCAGTGATGACTGAGTCACCAGAGCAACCCCTTTTCCATTACGGATTAGGTTCTGCTATAGGTAGCAAAGGCCTCAAATAATGATGGGCTCAGTCACATGGGCATTTCCCTCTCACTCACTAGTTGGGCTTTAGTTCAGGGCTGATATGATGGCCTTGTTCCACAGAATCCTTGGAGAGTCAGGCTTCTTCGAGCTCATTCTGTGACTGAATGGTGGTCCAAAATGTTGACCATTGCAGCCACTGAATGGAGAAAGGGGTAGAGGCTTATACTAGCTGTCACTTCAGGAAGGCTTCACATAACACTTCTGCTCATGTCCCACAGGGCAAAACTGAGAACCAGACCTAACTCCAAGGCAGGGCTAGAAATGTATACGTAATGCTAAGATGCTTGATGAAAAACCTGGGGGAGAGAGGTCGTTGGTTCCAGCTAACAGTCTTTGCTGCACCCTCCTTCTGAGTTAATTATGTTGTTGAACGGATGATCAATTCCTTCGTGTCTGGGCTTCATTTCCATTTGGCCTTTTGAAAGCTGTGCCAGTACCAGCAGGATATTCTGGTGACTGCAAACTGAGTGTATGTGGCCATTCTGCCTGGCATAGTAGCCGTAAGTCACATGAGGCCACCAAGTTCTTGAAATCTTAATGCGACTAAGGGACAGGATTCTGAATTTAAGGTAAACACTGGTACTTGTTCCAGTTATTGGAAACTTCTGGGTATGTCTGGAACTATGTGAGTGTGAGGAACTGTAAATTATGTGGAATCTAAATACCAATCAAGTGTTTCTGATGAACATTTAATAACTGAATTGAGTTATAAAATAATATAATAAATAAGTATAAAATACAAACTGTATTCCAAAGACTTAGTGTGAATAAAATAATGTAAAGTATCTCAGTTTTTAAAATGTGACTGCATGTTTAAATGATATTTTGGCTATATTAGGTTAAAGGAAAATGTTAATAAAATTAATTTAACCTGTTTTATTTTTTTAATTTTATTTTTATTTTAAAGATGCAAAGTACAATAAGGTATACAAATGGTCATTATACAGGTAAAATTTGGGCCTCACTTTGGTTCCCACTTTGTCTGGTTTGAGATCGGGTACCCTTATTGATGAAGTGTTCCCACCCACCCCCTGGCAGTTTCCCACTGCTGCCAGTCCCTTTCTTATAGTATTAGGATAGTTGTTCAGTGTCCCCTTGTGAGTGAGAACATGTGATACTTTGTTCTTTTTTTCAGTGATAGGTTATGGAGTATTATAGACTCTAAATCTATCCAAGTTGCTGTGATGTTCATAATTTTGTCATTCTTTATGATTGTGTAATATTCCATTGTGTACATGTGCCACATGTTTTTAAACCTTTTTAATGTGACTACTGGAAAATTTGAAATTTCATATGTGGCTCCCATTATCCATTGGTCAGCACAGTTGTAAAGTCTCATCTCCCACTAAAAGGGGCGGGACTCCAGGTTCAGATGAAGAGGCATCTTGTCATCTTCTGATGTCAGAGCTAGCAGAAGTTTCCAAGACACATGCTGCTGGGTCTCATCTTTTTGTCATTATGCTAATGTATTCACTTTTCTTTATACTCCTGTCTTTCTCCTCCTCTTTCACCTTTTTTGACACTTTTCTCAGGCTTCCCTTAGCCCTGCCTCTGCCTAAAGTCAGACCTGCTGTCCGGCTGCTATTCCACGAAAGACAGCCATCATGTGTGCTCTTCACATGACATGCTTCACTAAGCCTGATGCATTGTTGTCTCTTTGATGACGGATACCGCATGAGTCTTTCTGACACTAATTTCTGCATCTAGGATGAGCTTTTTTTGGACATTGGTCATTTCTGAGATGATGGATGAGCAGAGACCAAAACCTTTTTCTTGAATTGAGTGTAGTGTTTTGTGTCCAAAGCGTATCTTTTAGTTATTTCATTTATTTTGTTTTCTCTGGAGAGCTAGGGAAAAAGCGGTGTGGTTCTTACTCTACAAAGCACAGACTCATGTCCGCCCTGACATTATTGCCCCTAGATATTACACTGTAAGGTAACTGTCGAGCAGTCAGTCGAAATGACGCAGACTTTTCAGGGCCTTGATTAATCCTTGCATCACCTGGCCTTTTTTGTTTATTTTAAATTTCGAACCGTCTGTAGGATCTCAGGCAAGATGCTTCACTTTTTGGCCTCTATTTGCTTATCAGTTGCTCCAGCAGCACGTGTTCTGCCTCACGGGACTGAGCTCGGACCAAGGCATGATGGCAGAGGCAGTTGGAAACTCAGCTGTGATCGTGTAAGGTGTTCTACGTAGACCTGTCTTCTTCAGGGAGGTGAGGTGATACACTCCCACCTCCCCAGTCACCTGGGTGCAGAGTACTTGCTATTATTTGCACCAATGGAGGGAATCAATGTTGCAAATTTTCCAAAACACAGATAATTACAAAGTCATTCAGCATTTATATTTACGAATTGGTCTCTCTTGTGTTCTAAGAATTCATAATTCAGGAAATAAAAGCAAAAAAAAAAAAAGAGAGAGAGAGTCTGATTCAGAAGAAAATAAACCTTATAACTTTGTCATCCTATCCCTGTTTTCCACAACCTATTGGGGGACAGAAATGCATCTATGTCTCTAGCCAGCACAGATTTCTAACTTAAAGCACTGCAGGCTTATTTTCTTAACATTTCAAACCTTTAATCCGATAAGAACAAGTTGTGCGGAAGCCTTTTTCTTAGCTTCCATAGAAGCTGCAACTACATACAGGTTATGCAAATAAAGGACATCATTCAATATTGTTGAGTTGCATTTGAAAGCAGGTTTGCTGTGAACCACCTCTCCCAGGACTCATCCTGGATTGTTCTGGACACAGCACACAGGAATGCAACAGCAGTCGACTCCACTGGCCAACCTCTCATTTGTTTATTTGCACTTTTTAAAAAACTGAGGAATAGATTGTTTGGCATCCTATTTTCATAGACCTTCTTGTGATCGGGGTGGCTTTTTCAGGGCTAAAAATCTCAGATTGGTTTTTTTAGTTCATTGAAATGCTGAATTTTGGTGTTTACGGTACCATTGACTTGGCCTAATTACAAATTATTTCTCTTTGGAGAAATTTCTCCCCCTTTTTTTAGTGGAAAGATCAGTTGGAAATATCTGGTTATATAAAACACCCTGTGAAAATCTTCGGATGCCTGTACACATATGTATTGGGGCATTTATGTTTTTCAAAAATTATTAACTCGTTCCCTTAGATTCTAACAGGTTATAAATCACTCTGAATTGGGTATTTGTCCTACCATCACATTTACATTCCCTGGTGCGCATGATCTTTAGAAGTGATCTGAACATCTCAGTACAGCCTCTCTCTCCCCTTCTCCTTGTTTCTCTCCCACTGCCCTTTTCGGAAAGCCCTGGGAGTGGGAATCGGGAATCAGGAGACAGGGCGGGCCAGCCGTGTCTGCTTCCTTTTCTGTCCTGCATGCCTACAAAGAATGGCTACCGCACTCCTCCAGCTGCAGCAGCAGTTGTGGCAGCTGCGGTACCTTGATCATGGCCTTGCCATTTTGCCAGGGCATTGCCTGAAAATAGTGCTGGTGGTGGAATTGAGTGGAACACATGGCTTCCTCGACCTCTGCAACGTGTGTCCATTGCCAGCTTGGTGGTAAGCATGCTCTGTCCCAAGTTTGTGTTTTGAAGAAAGCCTACTGCCCTTCTCTGGGGTATGGATGCAGTCCAGTCCAGTCCCTGCACCTGCCCACCCAGCTGGTCACTGGATTTGCAGGGTTTCATTTTCCAGTACTTTTGTTGACTATATAGCCTTAATCAGGCGTCTGCCTACCTGAATAGCAATATGTCTGTGTGTGTGTGCGTGCATGTGTGTATGTGGAAATACACAGCTTCAAATGTAGATGTAGTATATGGTGTCATGCATTTGTACCTGTAGGATGTGTATGTATTTAAAGCTTCCAAAATTTTGCTGAGTTGGCTCCAGCGTGAAGCTGACACACTGACTTTTATGAAATTGGTTTTTATTAAAGTCTGCAGGTTGTTCTTGTACTGGCAATGGCTTTGATTAAGCACTGTATTAGGGTCAAATCCTAGAATAACAGCATTTCTGAATCCCTGGCTGTTTTTGAAAGAATGGTGATTAAAGTTCTGGCAGTTTTCCCATGACTACTAATATCTGCTGAGAGTCGAGTTTCCCAATTGGTGATTGCGCTATGTGGTAGCCCTGTGCCTTCTTGCCAGTATCAATGGCATTCTCCAGGGAAAATGATTTTGCATTGAAATGCAAGAGCTAAAAGCTGTAACAAAATTAACACGGGGTCTAGGGTTTCTAATGTGACTGGAGAGCTCGAGTGGGAACATTTCCTGAAGCTGAATTCATCTGTGATTGATTGCAGACTGAAAAAGCTGCCATGAGAAGAAGGTGGAGAAGCCTGTCTATGATTATGGAGAAGCAGGTTGAGGAGTGTGGTCTGCAGGGCAAAGTCTAGACAGTCATGTATTTTGGCCTCAGCGGGACTCTTCTCCTCTTCAGGTGTGTCTGTGTCTTGGCGGGCGTGACCCAGGCAACGGCGCCCTTGGGAAACAGTGCAGTGGGGCGCGACCTCTTTTCTGGCCCATGGGAAATGGCATGTGAGTGCCTCTCCCATGTGTGTGAAAGTATGTGTGTGTTGGGTGGTGTGCTGGTTCCCTGGGTTCTATGAGGTATGGTGGCATTGTGGTTGTCTAAGAAGGAAAAAAAACAATGATCAACTATCTACTACTACCCCAGTTAATGATACATTACTTTCCACATTGAAAAATATGACAGATTTGAGAAATTAAGAATATTGAGTGAGTTTTTTTTTTTACTTGTTACCAAGTTAAGTTCTACACAGCTTCGTTCTTTTAATTGCTGGTCTTTTATTTTTGCAGATGAGAACTTGGGTCTTTGTGTTCTACCTGTGAAGGTTAGAAAGTCCTTGAGGTTAGGGCACTGTGTCTTAGACTTTTGGTTTTCACTCACTGTGTCATACTCAAAATAGTTTTGTAATGCATGTTGGAATTATTTAGAATTTACCCTCATGCTCTACAAAAAATAACTTTAAACTCAACTGCAGTGTCATGCAAATGCCCCAAATCAGTCTTGTATCATGTAATGACCCGGACACTTTCTAGAAGTGCTGGGTCAGGTGGAGTCATCACCAGGCGAGTACTGTCGTGTGCTCAACACAACCCTGGGTGGTGCAGCCTCCTACACTCTTGGGCCATAGGGTCCAACCTGCTGCTCTTGGACTGCAGACCTGCACAGCCTGTTACTGCACTGAATACCAGGAGCAACTATAACACGATGATATTTGGATATCTAAACATATCTATGTATAGAAGAGGCACAGTAAGAATATGATATAAAAGATAAAGAATGCTGCCACTGCGTAGGACACTGGCCATGGGCGGAGTCTGCAGGGCTGGAGAGTGTTCTTCTTGAGTCTGTGAGTAGTGAGTGATGTGAGGGCCAGGGATCCCTCTGTGCTACTGTAGACTCTATAAGCACTGTGTCCTTAGGCTATACTAACTTCATAAGGAAATGTTTTTCTCTTCAATGATAAATTAACTGAAACTTACTGTAACATTTTTACTTTATACACTTTTTAAAATTTTTAAACTTTTTGGCTCTTTTAAGATAATACTTAGCTTAAAATACAAACATGTTTTACAGCTGTACAAATTTTTATTTTTATTTTTGAGTTGGAGTCTCATTCTGTCACCCAGGCTGGAGTGCAGTGGCATGCTCATGGCTTCCCTAGTGTCAACCTGCTGGGCTCCGGTGATCCTTCTGCCTCAGCCTTTCAAGTAGCTGGAACTACAAGTGTGCGTTATCACACCTGGCTAATTTTTTATTTTTTGTAGAGATGAGGTCTCACCAAGTTTCCCAGGCTGATCTCGAACCTGCGGGCTCAGGCAATCCGCTTGCCTCGGCCTCCCAAAGTGCTGGGGTTACAGGCTGAGCCACCGAGCCCGGCCAAAAGTAATTTTTTATATCCTTATTCTGTCCTTTTTTCCCCTAATTTTGCAATTTTAAATCTTTTTACTTTTTAAACTTAAAAAAAATAACAGTGAGTCACAAACACACACATTAGCTAAAGCCTGCATAGTATCAGGATCAGCAGCATCACCGTCTCCACCTCCACACCTTGCTCCCTGGGATGTCTCCAGGGGCAGTGACACGCATAGAGCTGTCCTCTCCTGTGACCGCTGTGCCTTTTCCCAGAACCTCCTGAAGGGCCTGCGTGAGCCTGTTCTGCAACACTGACTTTTTTATAAGTAGTAGTACACTCGAAAATCACGTTAAAAAGTTGAGTGAATCTGTAAATCAGTAGCATAATCGTGTATCGCCATGGCCAAGTGTCACCTACTGCATGCAATTGTTTGTGCTGTATGTTCGTGCGAGCGGCAGTGCAGTAGGCTTGTTTATACCAGCATTACTGCAAAAGTGTGAGTGATGTGCCATGCTTCAACATGACCACTGTTAAGGCGTTGCTAGATGCCAGGAATTCTGAGCTCCGTTGTAATCTTATAAAGCCACCATGGCATGTGCCGTCCATCAGCATTTACGGCACACAACTGAGATCAAAATGATCTTACATAGAGAGGCTCTGAATTGACACACTTGGTGCTTCTCATTCAGCTCCAGTTTCATATTAACGTGAACTTCTAGGGCAGATTTCAAGGTACAGCAGTGTGCATCCAGCCTAACCTCTACTCATCGTTCTTACATCGTTAGGTGTTGATGTAGGAGGAAAAGAGAACAACAGAGTAGCCGAAGAATAGAGCAGATGAATGAGCTCTAGAGACTGATTTGTCAATTGTTCAGCACGTGTTTTCTCAGGGCCCACTGTGGCCAGACTCTGTTTTAGGTGCTTGAGATACAAGAGCAAGCAAGACAATGTTCCTGCAACTTTTTATTATATTTATTTTATTTTGAATTTTTATTGTGATAAAAGTCATATAATATCTGTCCTTTTACAAAGTTGTACAATTGTCATTCTAAACATTCGTATTACTCCAAAAGGAAACTTCTGTTTATTAATAGTCGCACTCCTCCAGCCACTGGCAGTCACCCAAGTATTCTCTATCTCTATGGATTTGCCTATTTGGACATTGCGTATACATGGAGCCATGCAATGTATGTCCTTTGTGTTTGGTTGCTATCATTTAGCCTGATGTTTTTCGGATGACCCATGATATAACATGAATCAGTGCTTTTTCCTTTTTCCTGAGCTAAGGATGACTATTGGAGGAGCAAGCAGGGGTTTGCAGCTGGGCCAGAGTTTGTTTCTGGACGTATTAAATTAGAGTCATGCTTATTGGAATTCCAGCGACGTTGAGTAGTCAGTTGAAAACACAGGCCTGGAGTTCAGGAGAGAATTCTGACCTGGAGATATGAGTTGAGCAGATATTAGTATATAGATGGTACTTTAAGCCACCAGGTTAACAGAAATATTCTAGGGAGTGTAGATAGAGTTCATGGATTGAGCCCTGAGGTACCCAGATGACAAAAGTTCAGAGAAAGGAGGAACTAGCAAGAACATCCCAGAAGGCCTGGCTAGTGTGTTGGGGGAGAGTCGGGGGAGTGTGGGGTCCGGAAGGAGGTGAGGATGATGTTTCAGGGAGGGAGTGGTTGACTGTGTCCACTGTGCCTGCTGGATCTGATAAGAGTGTAGGGATGAGAGTTGTTCCTTGGCCATCTTTAAGAGGGTGGCTTCCAACCACCATTGGCAAGAGAGCCGAAGAGGAACTCAGGATGTGCACGGTCCCGGCGGTTCCCAGGCTTCTTCTTCCCCAAGTCTTATGGCCCCACCTCTGCCAGCTGTTCCTGCTCATTATGCTCTTGAGCTCATTCATGTGCTCACCACAGAGGGCCCGGGACTCCCCAGGTTCCTACCATCCTAGACCCCCGGTCCCATGTCGCTCTGCACCCTCCATTTCCTGCCTCTGTGCAGTGCTGGATTTTCCTGTCTTGTTGTGGCAAGTCCATTATGTCCCGAAATCCTCATTAAATGCTCCTTTAGCCTTCCTACTAGAGCAGTTAGAATTAAACCTCGCCTCACCCTTGAGAACTGCTTCTCCTGCTGCCATCTTAATGGTGGCTTTTAGTCCCATAAGAGACAGGATAGGTGTCTTCCCTTCGCCTCTTTCATAGGGTTTTTTTTTCTCTTCTCCCCCCAGATTCCCATTCCTTCAGATTATTCCATGTTTTGTTATTCCTTGTTTTTACTTATAGACTCAAAGACACCTTTTTCTAGCTGTAGATCATACAGGGTGTATTTGCTAATAATAAAGTAATTTGTTTTCTGAGTTTTGGCAAGCATCAATGTTAACCACCTCGCTTCTTTGTAGTTTACCATAGCAAGGATACTTTTTGAGACCAGTTTTTTCTGAGATAGTAGTAAATATGGAAGATGACAAATGCATTAATCAAGTGTCTGCTGTACGGCCCTGATCTTTAAAAAAAATGCATGAATTTTAAATGGTTTATATTGTTGAAAGGAGAACTTAACACATGTGTCTGGCAAGCTGATCAAATGATAAAATGAGAGAAAAGTGAACCTCAACCTTTTGGGCAACTAGTGAAAGTAAAGGCACATTGCAGTGTTCTGAGGCAGATGGAATGTGAACAACTAATAAATCAGGTTTTGAAACATAGAAGAACAACTTATTTCAATGCATATGGTGTTGAATTTCAGACAAGAGAGCATTGGGAATAAAAATAGATTAGGCAGAATCAGAAGGACATTGTAACTAAGCATCATCTGCATAACAATATCTAGCAGCACTTCATGGCACTAAGCTCAGAAATGTAGTAAATAAATATTTATAGGGCACCACAAGGAGCCTTCAAGATCTCCAAAGAGTTGTGTATAAAAGGATCCAAGTGAAATGGTACTACCACAAGCATTCTGTAATCACTCGAATAGCTTCTTCTCTGCTGTGCTTTAAGAAGATCAGAAGACTGTAATCGTTTTATAGACTTCTTGTAGGAAGCATTAAAGGTGGAAATGCAGATGATTATCACGGACAAATTTGCTTCAGTGCTTGCTCTATGCTATTCACAAAGTGATAGAAAGTGGACCATTGCATAAAACTACATGCACCTTAACTATAAAAATAGATTTAAAAAAAACAAACAAGCATGGCTCTTAAAGTTTGGATTTAATATTTTCAGTAAAGATGTGGGGAAGAAAAAGCAAGCAGAAATTGATTTCATTAAGTAATTTAAGGTCATCTTTGTTGACTTTTTTAGTTGTAAATGAAGTTAGAAATTTTTCTTTTGAAAATTTTTTGAAATCAGGAATTTGTTAATAGAATATGCTTCAACTTGAGATGTCTAGAATTTCATAAAGAATTTTCCTGGGAGTTTATTTTAAGCTAGATCCTGGGTTGTTAGTTTAATGTAGAATACTGTATTCTGAGTTTGGTACTTTTTTTTATTGGGTAAACAGACAACGGCAATGGGCGTACATTTTTCCTTGAACAAAGAGGAAGATGCATCTAATAGACATCTTCTCGTATATTCTCAGGGGTTTCTAGGTTAACAATTTGTTTGATTACCCTGTTTGGGTTTGTGGTTATTTCTTTCTGCCTCTACAGAATAGTTTTGTATGTGTTGTGTTTATCAGCTGCCAAACACTGTTAGAGAGTTAGGCATTATACTGAAATAGGGGACAAAAAGACCTTCCCTTCAAGTTGGTCACAGTCCCCAGGCAGAGAGAGGCAACATATTTAACTGTTAAAACACACACACACACACACACACACACGCATACACACACACAGAGAGAGAGAGAGAGAGAGAGAGAGAGAGAGAGAGAGAGAGAGAATGAAGATAACATAGAATATTCCAGTGTGAGGTATGTTCTCCTAGTTTGGCAAAACAGTAATATGCTCTGGGTCCAGAATTTAAAGCTTTTCTCCACTGACAGTAACTTGTACCCAACTTGTACCCGATTGTGATATTCTGCTTTCAGCTTGCTTTATGTTTGAAAAGGTGCTGAAAACATATGTTAAGCCAGGTTATTCCTCAATTAGGTACTTTTGAGACTGTTGCCCTGCATCCCTAAGCAACTCTCATTAGCCCTGGTGCTTATGATGACATGCACAGAATGCCATGCTAACAAGTCTTCTACTTTGCCTACGTCGTGACTTGCTGAGTGTTTGCTATTTACCAGACATAGACTCAGCAAAAGGAATCCAGGTGACTAAAGGCAGGTGTTTACCTTGAGTGAGTTACTTCAGTGGGAGAACAATTAATATTACAAATATGGTGATACAGGTTGAACATCCCAAATGTGAAAATCCAAAATCTCAAATGCCCCCAAATCTGAAACTTTTTGGACGCCCAAAGGAATTGCTCTTCGGAGTATTTTGGATGTAAGATGTTCAGATTTGGGTTATTTAATCAGTTGGTATACAATGCAGATATTCCAAAATCCGAAAGAATCTGAAATCTGAAGCACTTTTGGTCTCAAGCATTTTACATAAGTGATGCAGTTATCTGTGCAATGTCAAAAGAGAACCTAGGGAAGACCCTGTGGTACTTTTGAGTTGAAAGTGGTACCCATAGGCCGGGCTCTGTGGCTCAACCTGTAATCCCAGAGCTTTGGGAGGCAGAGGTGAGTGGATTGCCTGAACCCGTGGGTTTGAGACTCGCTCGGGCAACTTGGCAAGACCTCATCGCTACAATAAATTTAAAAAAATCAGCCAGTCACGGTAGCACGTGCCTGTAATTCCGACTACTCGGAAAACTGAGGCGGAAGGATCTCCGGAGCCCAGCGGGTTGAGGCTGCCACTGCACTCCAGTCTGGGCAACAGAGTGAGACTCCAACTCAAAAATAAAAATCAAAAGAAAGTGGTACCCACAGTTTTGGCCTGAGTAGTTCAATTTTGTTATTATCTTTCTATTGTTAAATAATGACAAAAATAAATGTAGGTTTCAAACTTGCTGCAATAGGATTTAGGAGAACATTTTACTAAAGACTCTAGTGGATCTAGGGAAAATTAATAAATGGTTGTAATCTGTGTTAAATATAACTGCTAGATTTCTGGCAGCTTTATTTATTTTGGGGAGAAGAATTGCAAACAAACACAAAATTTGGGAAAATAGTATCAATATAACTCCCATTTACTCATTTTCCACATTTACTAGTTATAGCGTTATCTAGATTTTACTGAATTTGCTTCATCTTCTATCTTATTCTTTGCTGAAGGATTTTGTAGCAATTCCCAGACATCATACCATCTTACCTCTCATGCCTGAGTATGCATCTTTACAACATTAAGGATGCTTTCTTCGATATCCACGATTTAGCGATTACTTCATATTTTCCTGAGCCTCATGCAAGTGTTGGCAGCTCAGACATACAGTTAGCCTCCACTTGGGGTTTACCAATTTAAAGGAGTCGGCAGAAAAGAAATAATTTTTATTGTATGAAATCTCACATGAAAATATCGAACTTCATATTATCTTATGTGTAGACAGTTTCCATACTTAAGTTGAACTTGAAGTTGTTCTGGATCTTACCAAGTGATTTTTTTGACTTTTATGAATATAGCATATTCCAGTTACATGTATATTGTGCCTGCAATGAGTTGGGAAATATTAATAATTTTCTGATATTACTAATTCATTGGAAATCTGTAGCAATTGCCTTCTCTGTTATGTGATCAGCATAAGAAATATGTAGAAATCAGCTGAGAAGTAACATCAGCAGTGGAATATTTCCCAGAAACTGCCACTCTCATATGGACACATAGATACCGATTTATATGTGTAAAATATAGTTACAACCCAAATGGGAAAATCCATCTTTAAAGAAATGACATCATTACCTTCATGTGGGTCAGTGCTAGGGTTGAGTCATAATTCAGGAGAGTAGTTCCAGATTCTATGGGTGTTGGGGCAGGCCTGGCCTGGCCTGCGGGGGCCGACATGCACATTTCTTCCTATAGAATTTTGTTCTACAACATTGTATTGGTTGTTTAAAATTGTCAGACAGAAGTCAGAGGATGCTGTAAGTCGGGGCTCCAGGAGTGGTCATGGCACAGTCACCAACATACTGGAAGTTACAGCTCCTGGAAAATGTGTTACCTGAGACATGAGAGGCCCAGCTGCTCCTTTTTCTGGACTTGGTCCTTGAAAACACTGTTTGCATTGCTTTGCCATTGTCAGCTCTTTGATGTGTGCAGTATTCCTTTTTGTTCTTGATAGGACTAGACACAGCTAGAGATAATTAAACACACTATGAGTTTGAGGCCCTTCTCACTCTCCTGCATGATAGTGGTGGAGTGCAATGGGTGATTCTTGAGGGCAGTTGGCCACTGCTGCAGGATCTTTGGTGATGGTCTCCTGCTTAATAATATTTATGGGTTTAATCCCAGGATGTTTTGATGAAATCCCAGAATCTCGCTGTTGAAATTGACTCTTACATTCCAGTCAATGCTTATGTCTCCTTTATAAGAGAGACCATGGCAAGTGGATGTCCAGCTTCTCTTAGGAAAACAAACAGAGAGCTTGAGTTACAAGGAACAAACTGCCTCCTGAGATGCTCATTACTTTCTATGCTTGTCTAATCCTTAGGAAGTTTCTCCTTTTATAAAACCAAGTCTGCCTTTTTTGGAGGGTCCAGCCCATCTATCTCATTATTGGCTTCGAGGATTACGGGTACAATTTTCCCTCCTTTTCACTATGCAGCCCTCTCATGCCTCTCAGCAGTCCTCGTCTTTCTTACCACGCCTTCACTTCTCTGGCCTAAATGTTTCCCATTTCTTCTACTGTTTTTTTGATACCCTAGGGAAAACTCTAAAAATTAAACTTGTGTTCCTCTGAGTATTCAACTCTTGTTTCTTCATGACAGGGATGGCAAAACATACAACAGTGTTTCTACGTTACAGTAACTAGCATTTATAATGTCCTTTGTAAAAATTTTACTGAGAACTTCACACACAGCCATGTGTTTTGTATAATAAATCCTTCAGGGAAAGGAAGACGTTATTATGCTGTTTATAGATAAGTAAATAGATGTTGGGAAAATTTAAATATCTTGACCAAAGAGAGACACAGAGGGAGGAAGTAGTGGAGTTGGAATTTGAATTTAGATCTTTCTGACTCCAGAAACTCTTAATTCTATTTCACCTGAATGTCTAGTTTTGAGGCTGCCTGTGGATCTCCTGGAATTATTTGTAAAATCTTCTTTTCATGTGTTTGTGTATTTTTCCAAGGAGAGAATCCAGAGTTTACAACAGATTCTGAAAGACTTTTGTGACCCCACAAAGACTAAGAATCATGACCATGTTGCCTGCTTTTGTGACGACTTCCTCTATTAAGAATTTCATTATGGAATTATTTAGAGGCAGAATCTTTAATAAATATTTGACTTTAATACTTCCCTATTTGTCAAGATATTACATACACTGTGATTTATATCACAGGACAAAGATACCTTCTTCTAGATTGAGCCACCTGGTTGTGTTATATGAATGTGAAGTAAACATCTACAGCTTTAGATCCAATCAGATGGCATGTATTCAAATCTCTCTATCTCTCTGTAGATGTGGATGTGCAGCTTCTGTGTGTTTTTGTATGTGTTTTGTGTGTGTGTGTGTGTGTGTGTGTGTGTGTGTGTGTGTGTCTGTCTATGTATATGAAGAAGCTGACAGCACTTCCTGCTGTTGAAGTAATCCCTTCCTTGGAGGGGATTCTGGATGGTACATCTCTGTCCAGCACAGTGGCTGAAGTGGAATAAAGGTGAGAATGTCATGCCTCCTGTGTTTAAAGGGCCATAAGCATGAATGATGAGGTCATCGTTCTATGTAATGGAAGAACTTTAGGGAAGGAGATTGTGAAGCAGGAGCATACAAGGTTAGTGGATAGGAGCAAAAGAACGCAGGGTGGGATACCACCTGGATGGTTCATAACATATCATGATTTAAAAGTTATTATTATTGTTTTACTGCTGAGGAGGCCATGGTCTGGAAGCTGCTTTGGGATACCACCCAGTTTGGACTGCCAATCCTCCCACTCGTGAGAGAGGAATACCCAGCACTTGAAAGGCCTATGGAGAGATGGTGTTCACAGGAGAAAATAAGGGGATGAGAGAGGGGTAGCGGATTGGCGAGGAGCAGGCTCCGAATCAGGAATGGGGAGACCTAGAGCCTTGTGTGGGGGTGACATGTAGTGAATAGATGGCACTGGCCCAGGGGTTCACCCACGAGACACGAGCATGAGATGTCATGGGCCTTGCCCGTAGTGGCCAGAGGACGTGTCACCTGAGCTTGCTCCATGCTGGACCCCACAGCTGCAGACCCCCTGTGATGCTCGGCAGAGAGTACTGGAGAAGACATTCCACAGATGTTGCTTTGGAGCAGACAAGAAAAGCATTTGGACACATGACTTCACAAGAGGATAAAAATTAAGGCAAGGTTGTGTCAGGTTACTCTGAAATTTTAAAGCCTGTCCTGGAGTAAAAACTCTGCCCACTGCCTTTCTTCCCTCTCTTTCCTCACTAGCCTTCTATCCTGCACTTTCTTCCCTCTGCCCAGAACACACCTCCTCTACTCTCTACAGACAATCTCACTCATCCTTCAGAGCTCAACATAAATGCCACTTCCTGAAACAGGCTTTTTCTGATCTTGAAATAAATTAGCCTCTGGTGGATATTGTAGAGATTATTATTAAATGTTATAAAGGTAGCATGTCTCTCCTGCTACTCTCTTCTAATCTTTCATAACATGAAAGATAATTTGTAATTACATATATATTTAAGTGTGATTGCTTAATACCATATATAGTATGTACAAGTCTTATTTATAATACAATATGGTCAGGACCATGAGGTCAGGGGCTGTGTCTTTTCCAATCACTGTATTTCTCAGAGTCTATCATGCCTGGTATGCAACAAGCTTTCTAATAACAACTGTTGAATGGTGAGTATTTGCTGTTTCCCTACATTGTTTGTACTCTTAAATATTCTTATTTTTAAAGAATACTTGATGACATGGAAAAACACGCAGGACAGATGGAAGGATGTGGTTTCAATTTTTTATGTGTATCCTTGGTTTGCTAGCTTGTGCAGATGTTTCAGTTTGATAGGCAGAGTCTAATCTCTTTATTGGAATTGTATCATCAGAGCCAGATTTCTGGAACTTATTCTTGCTTGCTGATATATAGAAATATGTTTTCTACTGACTGGATTAATATCTAAAAGATCTTATTTGCATTATTTTACTCTTATTCTATATGCCAGGACAGGGCTTACTGAGGAGGAGGTAGTTGAATAAAAGACCTGAAGGAGGTAAAGAAGTGAGCCCTAGTTCGAGGGAAAGAGAATGGACAGCAGATACGACAGGATGAACAGGTTCTTAAAGGTCATGTGAGGATTTTGGCTGTTACTCCAAATGAGATTGGAAGCCCTTGGTACATCCTGCAGAGAGGAATTCCTGGACTGGGCTTGTGTTTTAACAGTAGCACTCTGTCATGTGTGCTGAGAATCCACTGAGGGGATCAATGATGGATGCAGGGAGATTAGCTAAGCTACAAGTCATCTGGGGACATGTGGTGGCAGCTTGGATTCCTTGTGTTTTGAAGGATTTACTGATGGGTTGGATGAGGAGTATGAAAAAAATAGAGGAATGAAGATGATGCCAGGGTTTTAAAAATAGTAACCATAGTAACCAAAGTTGGTTGTTCCTACCATGGCTGAGACCTTGTACAAAACATATATGTTGCTGGAACCTGACAAGTACTTGTTGAATGTACAGTTGACCCATGGACAACATGCATTTGAACTGTACAGGATCACTTATACATGAATTTTTAAAAATAAAAATATTGGAAAATTATTTGGAGATTTGCCACAATTTGGAAAAACTCAGACAAACCACATAGCCTAGAGATGTCAAAAAAATCAAGAAAGAGTTAGGTATGTCATGAATACATACGATATATGTAAATGCTAGTCTATTTTCTCATTTGCCACCATACAATATACATACATCTATTATAAAAAGTTAAAATTCATCAAACCTTACCACATACTTACATATACCATACACATTGCCATTCATACCTAAGAGAAATGTAAACAAATGTGAAATGGAGTGTGAAGTTGCAGTGCATACATTTAACTGTGGTACATGCTGCACTGCTGTAGTAACTCCATGGCCACCCCTGTTGCTTTGTAGTGAGCTTGAGTGTCGTTGAGTAGCTGCTTAAAATGCCACGTGACAGTCACCATCTCCCTGTGAGAAGTTCATCTCTCCAGTACCTTACGGTCTCAGTAAAAAAGTACCTCTCTTAGTTCTCACACAGTTTTTTTTCTTTCTTTCTTTCTTTTTTTCCTGAGTTGGAATCTTACTCTGCTGCCCAGGCTGGTTTGCAGTGACACACTCATGGCCACCCCAGCATCAACTTGCTGGGTTCAAGCAATCATTTTACCTCAACCTTCCAAGTAGCCAGAACTACAGGCATGTGCTACCATGCCCGGCTAATTTTTGGTTTATTGTAGAGACAGGTCTTGCCACTTGCCTTAGCCTCCCAAAGTGCTGGGATTGCAAGCTAAGCCACTGAGCCCAGCCAATCTCACAGTTTTCATCATGTTTAGTGCAATACTATAAACTTTGAGTAACACCATGGAACCCATGTAAAGTGCCACTAACAATGCTAGAAGCAGAAAAAAGTCATGGCATTAAAAAAAAACATTGAACTGCTTGCTATGTATGCATAGTGAGGTCTGCAGCTGCAGTTGCCCTCTATTTCAAGGTAAAAGAATCCAGCTTAAAGACCTTCATATAAAAGAAAAGGAAATTTGGAAGCCATTCTTGAGCAGGCATGAAAACCTTGCACTTTTGTAAAATGCGTTTATCTGGTATTGAAAATATAATTTCATGTGGGTGCAGGGTTGCTATAAGAAAAACCATACCTTGTAAACTCTAATATGATTCCTGAAAAATAGAAGAAGTCCAAGCAAAAGGAAGGAGAAGTTTCTGAAACTAGAGAATTTAATTCCAGAAAAGAATGGTTTAATCATTTTAGAAAGAAGTTTGGTCTAAAAAAATGTCAAGATCACAGAAAAAGCAGCTTCTGCTGATTAAGAGGCAGCAGATGAGTTCCCAGACACCATTAAGAAAATCAATAAGAGCCGGGCTCGGTGACTCAGCCTGTAATCCCGCGCCTTGGGAGGCTGAAGTGGGTGGATTGTCTGAGCCCGCGGGTTCGAGACCCGCCTGGGCAACTTGGCAAGACCTCATGTTTACAATAAATCAAACAATTAGCCAGGCGTGGTAGCGCACGCCTGTAGTTCCAGCTACTTGGAAGGCTGAGGCGGAAGGATCGCCGGAGCCCAGCAGGTCAAGACTGCGGTAGCCGGGAGTGGACACTGCACTCCAGTCTGGGCGACAGAGTGAGACTCCAACTCAAAAAAAGAAAAGAAAAGAAAAGAAAATCAAGAAGGAGAAAATAAATCTGTCTGAACTTTTTTTTTTTTTTTAATGCAGAGGAAAGTACCCTACTGTGGAAAAATGCCACAAAGGATGTTTATTAGTAAGGAAGAGAATTGAGCACCAGAAATTAGGCAGGAAGGTATAGGCTGACTCTTATGTTTTGTGCAAATGAAGTAGGGTTTATGATTGGGACTGCCCCTGTCTATAAAACTGCTAACCCCTGAACCTTGAAACACCAGCTGCCAGTCTTTTAGCTGTACAACAAGAAAGCCTGGATAATGACAACCCTTTTTCTGGGTTGGTTCCATTGATCCTTTGTCCTTGAAGTCAGGAAACAGCTTGTTAATAAGGGATTGTCTTTTAAAGTTCTTTTGATACTGGGCAATACCCCTGGCAACCCAGAACCCCATGAGTTCAACACTGAAGGTTTTGCCCCCAAATACCACATCTCTAACTCAGTCTCTGGATCAGGGAGTCATAGCGACCTTTAAGTCTCATTATATACAGTACTCTATGAAGAGGATTGTCAGTGCTGTGGAAGACAATCCTGATAGAATATCATGGAAGTCTGGAAGGGTTACACCATTGAAAATCCCATTATTGTTACAGAGAAAGCCATGAAAGCCATCAAACCCAAACAATAAATTCCTGCAGGAGAAAACTGTGTCCAGATTTTGTACATGACTTTACAGGATTTACAACAGAACTAATAGAGGAAATCATGGAAGAGATTGTGGGTATGGTTAAAAAAAAAAGTAGGGAGTGAAGGGTGTTTCTGATATGGGTCTTAGAGAAATTCAAGAGCTAATAAACACGCACCAGCCAAAGTAACAGAAGATGACTCAGTGGAGATGAGTGCTTCTAAACCAGGGACAGACGATGAGGAAGAAGACACAGAGGCAGTGCTGGAAGCAGATTGATCTTAGACAGTCTGGCAGAAGGACTTTGCTGACTCTAAGGCTACTTTTGACTTCTTTTATGCCATGGACCCTCCTGTGATACCGGAGCTAAAGCCAAAGCAAACAGTGGAAGAGGGTTTGAGATCATGTGGAATCATTTGTAGAGAAATCAAAAAGCAAAAAAAATCAGATAGAAATTATGTTGTGTTTCTGCAAATTTACACTGAGTGTCTGCCTCTTCTGCCTTCCCTCCCACCTCTTCCACCTTTTCTGCCTCTGCCACCCCAGTCAGTAAGACCAGCTCCTTCTCCCTGACCCATGATGAAGAGGAAGACTTTTGTGATGAGCCACTTTTACTTAATAAATATTAAATATGTTTTCTGATTTCCTTAACGTTTCCTTTGCTCTAGCTTACTTTACTGTAAGAATACAGTATAACACATACACAAAATTTGTGTTAATCAACCATTTTGTTTACATCATTGGTAAGGCTTCTGGTCGCCAGTAGGTTATTAGTAGTTAAGTTTGGGAGAAGTCAAAAATTATTTGTGGATTTTCGACTATGAGAGGCCAGTGCCCCTCACCACCACATTGTTCAGAGGTCAGCTGTAATTGAATTTAATCTGCGTCCTGCCTGTTTGTTTTAATCTCTCCTCATTTTCTCTTGTTAGGGTGGTGCTTGACTGTTGAGATAAAAAATGTTTATACTGAAGCTGTGTTCCATGGACCATTAGTTTCTAGGCCTATTGCTTTGTCTGCTATCTTCAGAGTCTTTTTATTGGTAACCTCTACTGGTCTCTGCTCCCTCCTGAGCTAAATTGACAAATACATTTTATTTTAATAAAAGCCTTGTCTGTATTTTAGACTTTTGAAAACAACATTTAAAAAGGAGAATTATCAATCTTTAAAGAAATACAAAGAAAAAGTGCTTTTCCAGGAAGACTTCGTAACAGTAATTTTATATGATGTATTTAGAAATTGTTGATAAGTAGCTCCTTTGTTCCATGATTGAGTCACTATTTTTGATCAGTCAAATGGTGTATGTATTGAATACCAATATTAGGAATTCTCTATTGTATGTTGTCTTTGCCAATCTGCTCTTGTATTATTAATATTGGGCTACTTTGTAGAGGAACAATGTCATATTTTCTTTTCAAACAATGGTAACTCCACATTGCTCCTCTGGATTATTATTATGCTTAATAAGTTGGTCTCCAAACTAAAGAGCAATAACTTTGTTTTGTTGGAAGACGTCTTTATTTTTTTACTTTATTTTATAATAGCTGTGTTTGTGACTTTTGGCATGTTCCTTTTCATACCCTGATTCAACATGAACTTCTTGAGGTCATAGACTATGTCTATTGCTTACATTTATTTCTCCATGAGCACACGCCTAGTCACAAAATTTTTGAGTTACTGATTATAGATTATTGCACTCAATAAAATAGATTGTGTTTTCCTATTACATATATTTCCTTCAGAATTGTTCTTTTGAAAACTATTGATTATAGTGATTTATTTAGAGTTCTGGTACCTGTTTGGGGGTATATAATTGAGAAACATTTTAGACTAAAGTTGCGCAGACCGCCTAGATTTTCACCCATTTTATTTCTCTTCATTGTGTAATTATTGTGACAGTCATGGCAGGATCTAAGATGCGTCCGATAAAAGAAAGAGGGTATAAAATATTAATGATTATATCATGTAAAAATGTCAGCACAAAATGATACCAATTATTTTTTCCTGACGCATAGTAATATCTCAAAGCAGAAAATACGGTTTATTCTGATTTAAATTCCCACTAGAATTATTGCATATGATTGCTCAATGATTATAATAATTGGAATAAATTTCTACTTGATAAAGGTGCTTCTATAGAATTTTAGGTAGTATCAGAGAAAATGTAAATAAGATCAATGGGCAGAATGTGTTGTAAAGGAAATATAATCTAGGAAACCAGAATTCATAGATAAAGGGGTTTCCATGAACACCATTTGGTTCACTCCCCTTATTTTACTGGTAAGAAAATAGAAGGTCTGCGAAGTTAAGCAGCTTTATTTATTTATTTATTTATTGAGTTGGAGTCTACTCTGTTGCCCAGACTGGAGTGCAGTGGCCGCTCCCGGCCACCGCAGCCTCGCCTGCTGGGCTCCGGCGATCCTTCTGCCTCAGCCTTCCAAGTAGCCGGAATTACAGGCATGAGCTACCATGCCTGGCTGATTTTTTTATTTATTGTAGAGATGAGGCCTCACTGCCCAGGTGGGTCTCGAACCCGCGGGCTCAGGCAATCCACTCACCTCAGCCTCCCAAAGGCACGGGATTACAGGCTCAGCCACCGAGCCCAACTAAGCAGCTTTATTAATGCCATATAATTACTTGATATCAGAGTTAGAAAGATAACTTTATTTTTTAAATATCTGAATTTGGGATCTATGTTTAGTTGTATTTTATTATATATTATTATGTCTCACCATATATAGTTAACTGAAAACATTAAGGAAAAAGCTATATTCTGCTCTATATATTTATTATTATTATTGGATTGTTTATAGTGGTTACCTTGGTTAGGTTTACTGTGAGAATTGAAAACAAAAAAGGTGGCACTGCACTCCAGTCTGGGTGACAGAGTGAGACTCCAACTCAAAAAAAAAAAAAACGTGATAAGGGTATCTGAATAGAATCCACTGAAATAATTGAATTCTAGGTGAAGTTATTTGTAGACTGTTCTGTAAGAGAATTGTGTAGACTTCTCTTTCCAGTAGTATGACTGGTACCTTCATTCATTGTTTTGTAAAAAAACTAAAAATGCTGGATGAAGCATTTTGAAATGAATTAAATAGCTTTGAGTAACTGGCAAAAAGCTGGAACTACCAGTTGGAGTTATCAGTAAACAGAGTAAAACAAAGACCTGTAGGGAGATATTGCCAAAGCGAGTTTTCACCCTGAGGGTATTTGCCAAATTGAAGGGAACTTGCAAGGCCAAGGAAAACCAGAACAATTATGGACCTATTCAGTTGGGGCCTCTGGCAGAAGCACTTCTGCCTTCCACAGCCTGTGGAAGAGCATCTGAAAATATCACCCATTTCTTCTGTGGAGACTGAAAGAAAATTGGCCACCTTGACACCAGGCTGAAGGGATATAAAATTTTCATAAACGGGTTTTTTGTCAAAGTATGTATCCACTGGGTAATGTGAGAAAATTTCAAAGTGAGAACTTATTTCAAAATGAGTTTCAGGTTGGTGGTTTCTTTAAGTGGAATAGTAGAAACTGTTGCTAATATTTCTTATGGACCCTACATTCAGACCAGGCCTTAAAGTTATAGATAAATTCTAAGGCATATGAGCTTTTCTCTCACTTTTCTTCTCATTCTCTCTTTCTCTCTCTCTCAGTAGAGGTAAAAGACAAAAGAGATTAGCAAAGATGTTCAATATTATAATTATCATATAACATAATACATGCTTCTTTTGCAATGTGATTTTATTTTTTTGAGTTGGCATCTCACTCCATTGCCCAGGTTGCAGTGCAGTGGTACGCTCATGGCCACCCCAGCGTCGACCTGCTGGGTTCAGGCAATCCTTCCATCTCAGTTTTCCAAGTAGCCGCAACTGTAGGCACTTGCTACCATGCCTAGCTAATTTTTTGATTTATTGTGAAGCTGAGGTCTTGCCAGGTTGCCCAAGCTGGTCTTGAACTGATGGACTCAGGCAATCCTCTTGTCTTGGCCTCCCAAAGTACTGGGATTACAGGCTTGATCCACACTGCACCTGGCCACAATATGGTTTTAGTTAATAACTTTTCACAATAATGGCTCCTGCCTTATCTGTATTTTCCTTGCCTTATTGTAGTGCATATTTTTAATGACTGTATAATATTTGTTCTATGTATATGCATGTTTGTATGTCTGTATGTTTATTTTAAGTGTTTTCTTTTTCTTTTTCTTTTTTTTTTAGTTGGAGTCTCACTCTGTCACCCAGGCTGGAGTGCAGTGGCACACTTACAGCCACTCCAGCGTCGACCTGCTGGACTCTGGCGATCCTTCCGCCTCAACCTTCCAAGTAATTGGAACTACAGGTGCACGCTACCATACCCAGCTAATTTTTAATTTATTGTGGAGACGAGGTCTCACCAAGTTGCCCAGGCTGGTCTCAAACCTGCAGCCTCGGCCTCCTAAAGTGCTGGGATTATAGGCTGAGCCACCGAGTCTAGCCGTGTTTTCTTTTTTAAGGTTTAATATACTATTTTGTAGCCGCGCTTGGTGGCTCAGCATGTAATCCCGTGCCTTGGGAGGCTGAGGTGAGTGGATTGCTTGAGCCCGCGGGTTCAAGACCCACCTGGGCAACTCGGTGAGACCTCATTTCTACAATAAATCAAAAAAATTAGCCGGGCGTGGTAGCACGTGCCTGTAGTTCCAGCTACTTGGAAGGCTGAGGCAGAAGGGTCGCCAGAGCCCAGGAGGTCGAGCCTGGGCAACAGAGTGAGACTCCAACTCAAAAAAAAAAAACATACACACACACACACTGTTTTGTGATGAACATCCTTGTTGCCAACTCTTGAGTTCACCCATGTTATTATTTATATTTTATAGATTTAGGGGGCACATGTGCAGTGTTGTTATGTGGATATATTGTGTAGTGGTAAAATCTGAGCTTTTCATGTAGCTATCACCTGAACAATGTACATTGTATCCCTTAAGTAATTTCTTGTACCTTATCCCTCCACACACTCTCATCTCTCTGAATCACCTCATTGACTCTTATTCCACCATTGGATGATTGTGAGACTCACTGCCTAAAGCGCCTGGAGTGGTGACTGCTGCTTCTCCAACCTCAGCAGACTGTAGGCTTGCTGGTAAAGTTCTTTAAAATTGCCTGTGCCTCCATAATCCAGATGTTTCTAATGAGCCATGAAGTAATGCTGTTTCTCTTTGGATGCCAGCACTGTTTATCTTTGTCAGGATCCCAAATGCCTCCATGTTTTGCAACCTAGATTTTGACTCTGAGTTTGTGTTTACAGAGTCCCTTATCTTGCCTACTTCTCTTAGTCATTTTGGGTTGTTATACTTGGTACCTGTCACACTAATCTCTCCAAAATAATTCCTTTCCAACTTTGCAAGGACTTAGATTTAACCACATCTCTGAATGTGAAAACAATGACAGCACTTAACATCACCATTCTCCAGTAGGAACTGTTATATTTAACGCGCTAATCATTTTCCGTGGCCTGCGCTCATTGTAGGCCAGTTCACCAACAAAACAAGACTGATGGGCTCAGTGTTTTTTTACTGTGATGCTTATACACACCCATAATCTACCATTCTATTTGCAAGCCATCATCTGATGGCGCCCAAGCAGCTAACCATGCATGTTAGGTCAGTGCTGAGGTGGGGTCACCTGACAAGAGAACTTCACTTTCTCCTGTTTTCTTCATATCACTCTGGCTTTCTCTTAACCAGAATTACAGAGCAAATTGTAAAATCTTCTGTGATCCGAAACTTGAGTTAGGAGAGAAGACTTCTTGTCTATTTAGTCAGGAGCAGTAAACCATGGCAGGTAGCACAGATCGCTTTGCGTTGGACCAGGTCCCACTTGCTTCTGCTCCAGCATCACCTGTTACATCTTGAAATGTAAGCTTTCTCAGTGACTCTTTGACGTGGACAGGGTTTACCCCAGTAGGAGGCAGACTGGGGAGCTGAGGCTGGCAAGAATGGGCTTTCTAGAGAGCAGATACTTAAAAATAAAACCTCAGCATTGGGGAACAGCCTCTTTGGAAAACAGTCTGGCAGTTGCTCAAAATGTTAAACATGAGTTGCCAAAGCATTTCACAGTTCCAGTTCTAGGTATATACTGAAGAGAATTGAAAGCATACATCTACACAAAACTTGTTCATAGATGTTCATAGCAGCAATGTTCGTACTAGGCAAAAAGTAGAGATGCCCAAATGTTTGTCCACAAATAAATGGATAAGATAAATGTGGTATACAGATCCATGGGAATATTATTATGCTGTATAAAGAAGTGAAGTACTGATAACATACTATAGCTTTGATGAACCTTAGAAATATCATCCTAAGTGAAAAAAGTGAAACGTGTATTAAATAAGATAGGCAACCCCAGCTTACACATGAGAATCTCTGAGCTAGATATACCTGACTAGCTGCTAAAATATGTTTTATGGATTCAAGATAATTAAAACCAGAAGATCTGTTGAAGAGTGAAAAGAGAAGAAAGAATCAATGTAGTCTTCCTATGTAGCCTTAAAAAGAAGTGAGTGGAGTTAATGTCACTGAGATGGGAATGCTTCTCAAAAGAGGTCAATTAAAATTCCCTTGCACCTTATTGATCAACCATTTAAAAATATGCATGTGGTGACTGTGGATCTTTTGATAATTGGCCCATATCTTACATTTTGCTCTTCATGGAGCATGCCATTTTCAGACTCTGTTGTAGAAACCTTCAGCACTGCTGCTAATAGATCTTTGACTTACATTTGTGGAAGGGCTCCAGGTAAACATGTTTCCTGATGGCTCAGGATGAGCTATTATTAACCTTGAAATTAGTTGCTTCATTTTTCTTTCTTCCTTCACTATCCCCTCCTTTCAAACCTCTTTTAATTTATTGTTAGGAAGATAACTAAGAAACTATCTTTTTTCTCTTGTTCTTGAAACTAAAAGACTACCCCCAAGTAGATTATTATAAAATCACTCGTTATTTAGGAGCTAGAAGGTATCCAATTGTCGAACTAAAAAAGAATATGATTCTTATTTATTTATATTAATTATTTCATTGTCATTAACCAAATACCTGGGAGAGATTCTTACTTGAAGCAAAACTCAGAGGAGTTATCTGCATCCTAGCAGTCTCGTCAGGTGGAAATTTCCAACATATCTAAGATCCTACACACATGCACACTGTTCTGTTTACTTCATACCATTTAATACAAGTCCTTCTCACAATGAGCTGTCATAATGCTGTCCCAAATTTAGATTCTCTACTTTATGCCTTACGCTTGTGAGTGATTCTAGATAGGACTGGAAGGAACTGCCCCTTTGCTTCTGGGCTGAGAGCCTTGGAATTTTCCTTCCTTCCTTCATTTCTCTTGCCTTCATCCCCAAACATTGCCACTGCATAATTCTTTACCAAACATCAAACTTGGCCCCCTTCTCCATTTGCAATTCAGGGATGGGGGTAATTCTGTGGTTGTGACTGCAGGGAAATGAGGAAGAATATAATTCCAAGTGTCTCCCTCCCAACCAAACTTCCCTCTTCTTTCCAACCGTTCTCACTCTGTCTCCAGCCGTAAGTTCCCTCAGACCTTACAGTGATCCCCCGGTGTCGGCCTCCTCTACTTTCTGGGCTCAATCTCTTTCCACCCTCATTTCTTTTAAGCCTTGCCTCATGTATAGTTAATAACTCTTTTCCCTGGTTCATGCTCAACTGTAGGTCTCCCGCTTTGGTTCTCAAAGCCTCTCTTCTCCACTCTTATTCCATATCTAGAATACTCTGTAATTGTGTGGTGTTGCAGCAAATTCAGATGTTTCATCTCAGCTAGGCTTTCAGCAGTATAAAAGGGTTATCAAGGCATCCTTCACCCGTATTTTCTCCCATTCATTGCAAAGGTTAGTTCAGTTCATCATCGCTCACCTAAAGTTTCCACCTCACTAAGGACATTAAGGATGAATTTACTCAGCTTTCATGAGCTCCTAATTCTTTGCTTCTTTGTGCTATTCCTAAGAGAACCATTTTGTGTGGTAATAGCACTCTGACAAAATGACCAAGAACGCTTTTTTATTATTGTGTATTTGATTGTTTTGTATTGGTTTTGAATTCTGATAAAGGAAGAATATTGAACAAGAGACATGGATTTTTCTCAATAGCAGGAGTGACAAGTTTGAACTTCCAACAACTGTTGTGACTGCTTATAGCACAAAACAGACTCTGATTCAATTAGCAATAACTGCCAGTGCCTAGGAAAGGAAGGGATTTCATCGTGAGTGATATTTGTCATCTATACTTTAATCTTACTTTAGGGTACCCGAAGAACTCGCCAGTCTCAGTTGTTTCTCTCACAGGCTTGCCATGTCCATATTAAGTCATGAGTGGTTGAAGTGGCAGAGGAGAATGTGTTTTATGAATATTAGCCCAAGAGTCACACTCTGGATTTTCAGGAGCTACAGCAGAAAGCAGAAAGAGAGATGAGGTTTTAAGTAGGGGAAAAAAGAGAAAAAGTAAATTCTACTTCATTTACATACTAGGACAGCTTTTTTTATCATGAGACTTTTGAGACCTTTCAAACTTTATATTTTTTCTCATTGCCCCTTTTCCTGTTGTTGAAATTTAAAACTATAAGATGATTTCCATGGCACTCTGCCTTTGTCTGTTTTCAGCTGCTATAACAGAATGCCACAAACTGTATAAATCATTTTAAAAAGAGAGAGAATGCCATATTTGGCCCATGGTTCTGGAGACAGGGAAGTTCAAGACAGAGCAGCTGTCTCTGGGGCTGAAGTGCCATATCATCACATGGCAAGCAGGTATGCATTACAGAGGGATTTGGGTCAGACACATCCTTTGTGTCAGGAATCCCCTTCCTTGATAATGACCTGAGGACCACTGGTGAGGGAGAAGCCTCATGGCCTAGTCACCTCCCCTAGGCCTCACCTCTAAGTACTGTTACAATGGCAGTTAAAATTGCAGCAGGCATTTTGGTTGGGACATTCAAACCATAGCTTTTTTCTGTATCATGAGGAAACTGTGGCATTGTATGGGCCTCAAGTGATTAGAAATGTGGAAATGGCCTGTGGCAACAGTAAAAGAAGTAAGAAAGGACTACTGTATTTTTTTTTCTTTTTAAAGAAGAAATAGAAAAGACAGATTTCTGTCAGTGTTTCTGAATTAAGACAGGTGGATACTCCCAGTTCCCTTCCTGAAGGTGCCAAGCCTTTCTTGTCTTCCTACCTTCTTGTTCCTTGATTCCCAAGGAGCAGTTTAAGGTGAAGGCAGGGTGGGAATCATTTTACCCATGTCAGGAGACATGGGAAAAGCAAATTCTAGTTCTCACTACTGGGACTGTACTAGGAAGTCCTGTTTCTGGCCTCATTTGGACCACCAAACGTGCTTCCCCCAAAACATTGCTACATGAAGGTCATATGAGTCTATATAGAGTATTGCTTCTTTTAATTCACCTTGTATAGGGCTGAATAACTAACTGTTTTATTTAATGTTGATTCCACAGAAAATGCATTTTATTTGTCAAACTACCACAAAATCAGGGCTTAGTGCTCCCTATTTTAAACTTTTCCTGTATTATCACTATTCTTGTCATTTTATTCAACCTGTGAGTTTCCTGGAAACATAAAATGATATTAAACTGTATAAAGAGCATATAGTTTGAAAAAATTTTTTTTCTCAGGGAAGACATACATATGAGCCTACATGTGTGGGAACCTGAGCAAGACACTTCGGCCCATCTCCACAGGCTTCATTTCTTAATTTTTGTGTCATGTAGTAATACAGCAGAACCATTATTAGGACTAGGTGAAATGTTTACGTAAAGTGATTCATGCAGGACCAGCTTCCTAGCAGATGTTTGATAACTAGGAACCCCTTTTCCCCTCTGTGACCTTCCTGCTGCATGCCCAGTGTAATTCTTGGCACCTGTCTTAGCTATATAGAGTACTACCTTAGAGTTTCACAGGAATAGAATACATTTGAGCAAAATATTGGCAGGGCATTTATTTGTCTTATGGTGGTATTTCTATTTAAGAGATTACCTTTTATAAATAATACTGTAATCAATAACTTTTTCAGACCTTTCTTGAAACATGAATTTCTCACTGAGCAAACTTTACATAAAAACAGAACTGCTGTTTACTCCTGGATGGTTTGTAGTTAGAATTCTCTTTATCTAAAAAAGATATTCTTTATCATTTTTATTTGTTCATTCAACAAATATTTACTGTTCTAGACACAAGGGGTACGTCCATGAACAAAATAGAATTGTTGTTAACAGTTATATACTCGATGAGAGTTGAGTCCATACACTGTCTTCAAAATTAAAAACAATAATAATAATAAAAAGAGTTGAGTTCTGAAGATGATCCTTTCCGTGAAGGGGCCTGTGGCTTAGATTTTCCTCCTGTGTCCTGCAGCGACTCATCCTGGAGCAGCAGAACATCATCACCAATCCTGACTTGACTTCCCTGTAAGAGTAAACCTTTGGGAGTAAGGATGAGTATTTTACACTTATTCTTGATGTAGCAACAAACCCCAAGGTCATATATACAGACCTTGTTACAAGTTTAGTGGTGGTGGTAGCCCCAGTGAGTCATGATGATAATGTGCTTTAAGAATACGTAAAGAACTTAATCTAAAAGACTCCTTCTGGCAAGGTGACAGACAGCTGTGAATTCAGAGAATTCTTCAGCCATTCAAGTGGCTCTTAGAGCCAATTAAAGACCCCTTTTATTGGTGCAATCAGGAATTCCATATTTTTTGTGTTGTATGCATTTTCATAATCCTTGGGAAGTATTTATGAAGTAAAATATTTGCTATAAAAGAATTCACCTTCACTGAGGTTCTTTTTCTCTATGTGGAAAGACCAGTTTTAAAATCAGGACACATTAAAAATGTCAATGGGATGTGCAGCTTTCTGTGGCTCATAAAAGTCACCATAAATCCTATACTATTTTCATTTAAGTACTTGCTACAAGATATTTATAGTTTCAACATCTAAACATTTAGTATTGATTATTTTTAATTGAAAAATTAAAAGTAGAGACAGCCTTATTTCATTCTGTCATGCTGTGTTCCCAACAATTTTCTAAATTTTTTGCTTCAATGATATTGCCTTCAAAATAAGTCAGGCATGTTTTATTCATGTTATAACGTTGGTCTCATTAATGATATTGACTAGTGTTGTGTTGTTTAAAGTAACAAGTATGACATTTTTTGAATTTGGACCTTTCTTCTAGTTTATGTTCAGGGGTGTGTGTGTGAAATCAGTTAAATCCTTATCTGCTTGGTGATTCTTTTTTTGAGTTGGAGTCTCACTCTGTCGCCCAGACTGGAGTGCAGCGGCACCCTCCCGGCCACCGCAGCCTCGCCCTGCTGGGCTCTGGCGGATCCTTCCGCCTCAGCCTTCCAAGTAGCTGGAACTACAGGTGCGTGCTACCACACCTGGCTAATTTATTTATTGTAGAGATGAGGTCTTGCCAAGTTGCCCAGGTGGGTCTCGAACCTGTGGGCTCAGGCAATCCACTCGCCTCAGACTCCCGAAGTGCTGGGTTTACAGGCTGAGCCTCCGAGCCCACCTCTGCTTGGTGATTCTAAAGGGAAAAGGAAATGACCATTGATTGGAGGTGTACTGGGTGTTGGACACGTGATGAATTCCTTTGTGTTTGCAGGCCTCACTTAAACATCATTACAAGCCTTTAAAAGAGTTTATTACTGTCCTTATTTTCTAAATCGGAAAGCTGAGGCTCAGAGAATGTGAGTAATTTTATCACAATTATACTACTCATAAATATCAGGTCTAGGATCTGATACAAGGTCACTGCTTTTCCCCCCACTGTACACAGGTCATTTAATGAGAACACTGTCATTTCCTTTTCTTTCTGTGACTTTAGTTTTCTATTTGTATTTTATTAGGATGACTGTATTCATTACAACCGACATTAAGCTCTAGTTGGAAAGAATCAAGGAATAAATAGATTTATAAACTGATTACTTAACATAGATACATTCTGAGAGAAGGACTAGCCTATGAGCCTACAATGCTGTATTCCAGCAGTCCTCAGTGCCTTGGTGCCTGTTGCTAGTTGTCTTGGAGAGCCTGTCAAACCGTTGTCCTTGTTAAAAAGAGGAAGTATGACTGGGTACTTCCTCCCCTCCTTTTGCCCAGTGCATCCTACCTGTTATGCTGTTGTTAGTTTCTTTCATCTCAGCCACCTGTCCTCATTCAGCCTTTTCTCTGATGCCCATCACCTGGGATCTGACACTGCAGGTAGACTGTGGATATTATGAATGAATGAGGGATGCACCAGCTTGACCAGTGAGTGCTCTTCCCAGGATTAAGCATCATGTCCCTTGAGAATGATTGTGACAGCATTCCCAGACCACTTGAGTATGGGCAGGCATGTGAGAAGTGAGTTTTGTTTCTCGCCCAGAATACTGAAATGCTAGAGTAGGTTTCAGAGGGTCGAGACACACAGGCATCATTGTTTTTGGCCTTGGCCTTTACTTTTGGTTTTGACAGCTTTATTAGCAAGAATATTTTCATTAAGTTGGTGCTGTTTATTGGTAATTTAGTAGGGTCACATTTGAACTTCATCTGCAGAGAAAATTGCGTTGAATACAGTATGGATGGCACTTGAAAATGGAACTGGAAGCGCATGTGAGCTTCCTGTACATGGAATTTGTGTTGGAGTATGAGGTAGGGAGGAGAGTCTCTTTTTTCATTTTCCTGCCAAACATTCCTTTTTTTTTTTTGAATTGGAGTCTCACTCTGTTACCCAGACTGGAGTGCAGTGGCCGCTCCCAGCCACCGCAGCCTCGACCTGCTGGGCTCCGGCGATCCTTCCACCTCAGCCTTCCAAGTAGCTGGAACTACAGGTGCTCGCTACCATGCCTGGCTCATTTTGATTTATTGTAGAGATGAGGTCTCACCAAGTTGCCCAGGCAGGTCTCGAACCTGCAGGCTCAGGCAATCCACTCACCTCAGCCTCCCAAAGGCACGGGATTACAGGCTGAGCCACCGAGCCTGGCTCAAACTTTACTTTTTATTTGGCTTAAATGTACTATGTGAATCAGTAATCACCTTTCTGTAGCTAACGGGGTTTTAGAACAAACGAAACTACTATTTAATTTCTAGCCTCATGCACTATTGCCATGCCTTTATTTTCACAACCAAATCTTATATTTCTCCCCTCTTACTTTGACTCCCCTGCTTTATTTTTGGCATTGTAGCCTATCTTTTGTTATCTTTGTTCTCTATACTATTGTTATCAACAAATGTTTATTAAGCACACTCACTGCTTGTGAGACTTTGATTCAGAGAATTGTGCCGGAGACCAGCTCCAGCCGGGTTCAGGGTACCCCAAAGGTGGAGACGGCGTCAGTGATTGGGAGGAAGAAGAAAGAGACTGAACTCCAGTCTAGTGCAGAAGCGATATGTGTTATTGGGAATTACAACAGGTCTTTTATACACAGTCAGATGTGGGAGGGGCGTCCCCCACCCGCCAGAAACCTTAATCCATGAAAACTTAATCAGTGATTGCCTTTAAACCCTTTTCATATGATAATCTTAAAATCCCATAACAAAGGATAACCTAATCTGTTACTGACATATTCTATAAACCTTTTTCATCCTAAGCTGATTGATTTATGCCAAGTTAAACAGTTCTATAGAAGCTTAAGTATTTACTTTACAAATGAAAGTGGCCCATCCCAGAATGTTTGGAATGTGGCCCAGTCCAAAGTTCACAGTGGGCTACCTGCAAGTAACCCAGCTGCATTCTTTCAACAAAATGGCTGTCTTCTAAAACTATATTCTACAATTTACATCTTCAATAAATCCTGTGATCATGACCCAGAAGCCTGTGACCAATACTAAGGCTCTTAAATGTGACACGAGTTTGAATTATATGTTGTGTGAAAGCCAAAACTGCAGTTTGCGGAAGAATGGGAGCAATGAGCTTCTAAAGTTAGCTTGTGTTCATCCCAGTCTCAGAGTTTTTATGTTTTGAGCTCACAGGAGCTTAATCTGGTTAGTACTGAGTAGAAAGGGGGAGGAAATGGGGTCAATAGCTCCCGAACACATCCTAGTGGTCTCGGGGTCAATGACCCTTCCTGATCCCTAAGGCTCAGTGGGCCTCCGTGGCTGGCTCCCAACAGAACTGCTTACATGTGTTATGTTTTTGACAATTTACTAAGGGTTTTCACACATACTTTTTCATTTAATTATGACAACACTCCACCAAGTTAGGTCTTTGTTGCTTCATTCATTCAGCAAATGACGTGATCACTTTCCAGGATGTTACATTCCAGGTGAAAAAAATTTACATAAGCATTAGAAGACACAGAGTAATAACAAAAGTGACTTACATTCAGGTTCATTTGTGTTATTTTATATATAGTCACTGTTAATGGAATTGTGGACTTTGGAAGACAGTTTGGGGCTACAGGTGGGCCCTTAAGGAATGGTAGGAGGGGGAGGGACCTCCAGATGGCAACCCAGTGTCGCCCAAGCCAAGAGGTGGGCATGCACATGGTGCATTTACTGTACAAGAGTCACACTAGCTTGACTGGGCCACATTAATCAGGTCTGAATTTAGTAATTGGATACCTAATATCATAGCGCTTCAGCATCTTTAGAAACCACTGGAGGCCGGGTGCGGTGACTCAGTCTGTAATCCCAACACTTTGTGAGGATGAGACGAGAGGATTGCCTGAGCCTGGGGCTTTGAGACCAGCCTGGGCAACTTGGCGAGACCTCGTCTCTACAATAAATTAAAAAATTAGCCGGGTGTGGTAGCGTGCACCTGTGATTCCGACCATTTGGAAGGCTGAGGTGGAAGGATCTCTGGAGCTCAGCAGGTCAAGGCTGCGGTGGCTGTGAGCGTGCCACTGCACTCCAGCCTGGGCAACAGAGTGGGACTGCAACTCAAAAAAAAAAAAAGAAACCACTGGAAATCTTCTAGCCCAACTCACACACATCCTTAAAAGATGTGCTCATGTTGAGTAGATTATTACGTTATTTATGTGTGTGTGTGTGTAGGTAGGTAGACTTCTTTACCTATTCCTGGAGTGCAGAATACATCCTGGTTTCCTTTACCACATTTCCTTCATGATTCAATTTTGACTAGATTTTATAATCTTAGAAAGAAAAATGTTGATAAAGAAGGGACAGTCTTCTATTTTTTGGTAATCTGACCATGTATCTTTTCAAGGGTTTATATTAAAGGAGCAGTTTGTGTTAGTCCCGATGCTTTCCTTTCTCTTTCCTTTTGCCTCAACAGATTTGGCAAGGCATGAATATCTTGGATGCAAGTATAGTATTATAGGATGGATTGTTTTCTTTTTTTTTCTTTTGAGTTGGAGTCTCATTCCGTCATGCCGACTGGAGTCCAGTGCCACACTCCCGGCCACCGTAGCCTCGACTTGCTGGGCTCTGGTGATCCTTCCGCCTCAGCCTTCTGAGTAGCCAGAACTACAGGCACGCGCTTCCACGCCGGGCTGATTTTTGATATATTGTAGAGATGAGGTCTCGCCAAATTGCCTGGGAGGGTCTCGAACCCGTGGGCTCAGGCAATCTGCTCACCTCGGCCTCCCAAAGCGCTGGGATTACAGGCTGAGCCACCGAGCCTGGCTGGATTGTTTTAAAATGAGAAAAAAACAGCTCATGATTTTGAATTAAGAGCTGCACTGCCATTGTATTTTTTTGTTATTCTTAAGAAAAAACATTGTCTGATTAGTTGGTGGAAACAACAGATCCAAATAGTATTTGTCTAGCTGAGGGTGCCTTTGGGTATTCCTGAGGATACAGGATATGGATTTCTGAAGCTTCACAGGTTTTTATTAGTCAATTTCCAAGATGCCTCAGAGACCATTAAGATAGATAATAAATAAGTCAAATTAGGTCGTGTTGGAAATATCTAAAGAACTATAATCAGAAGGAAAAGATTCCAAATATCCTAAGCATAGATTGCTAGGGTTTTGAGGAATCCCTTTAAATAGCAGATTTCTTTCCTCCCACGGTTCTGAAATTATTGAAAAATAATTTAGTAAGGCAGATAGAAAATGAAATACTGCTTTTATTCTGATATAGGATGGATTGAAGGATATAACCTAGTTTGAAAGTCAGTTGGGTTTTCCTAACTGAACTTCAAAATTAGATTTACTTTACCATTTATGGAAGGTGCTGGACCACTTCAGTCCTTCTTTGACAAGGCAGGACCTTTACAGTTAAACTCATACCAGACACCACTTACTATCTACAGACATTCTGGTTTCTAAAGTGGAATAAGGGAACTACTAAGCCATGCATACCCAGATTTTTCTTTTCAATATTTGTCATTCAGAGGTATAACTTCACTTTCCCTGCAGTGGATAAAAGGTAGTCAGAGGCAAGGAGTTATATTAACTGACTCATGGAAAGAAACAACTTGGGGGTAAGCATTTCTACCAACATCCAAAGTCACCCAACTTTTCAAATTCTGAACTCTGTGAAACGTGGATATATCTTAAATCAGTGATGTGTCAGTGGCTGTCCACCAGAAAACTGTCATGTTTTTGTCTCAGCGTGTGTGAGCTTGTTGGTTACTCCTTGTACCATGACCCTTCAGTATTTCAGTTAATGAACCAATGAAGGACCCTTTGAAGAAAGAGTGTGAGTCTTGACTGACACAGGAAAACTTTCTGATAGCATCAATAAAGCATTAGCTCTAAACTTTGCAGAATGTATATAAGCTGCTTGTAATAAAAGACTGACTATAGCATGGAGCACACCTTTAAGAATCGCATGTTCTTGGTGACTTAGACTGACACTGGTTAGAAAACAAGGACATTGGCAACTTTGTGTCAGAGTAATTCTGAAGTTTTACGAATACCTTAATTTATTTTTCTTACATTTTCTTTTTGAATATGCTGAACGTCTATTTATTTTAAAATCTAATGAAGCTTTCTAATAAGAAAAAAAAATTAAGCATTGTATAGTTTCATTAGCAGGAGTTCCCCCCCCCTCAGTGGCACATAAAATAATAATGTATCTTAGAATCGGGGTCTTAGATTTGATAAAATATAGTTATTTAAGCTTAGATGAGTCTCTGCTCCAACCTTTACAATACGAGGCAACTTTGAAGGTTCCCCTCTTCCTTCACCTGCAAGTTTCATGTGCCATACTGGCCACGATAGACACTGGCCACTAGAGATCAAAATTTCAACCTTAAGTGAGTTATCAACTTGTACTGTTGTTTTAAGTATGCCGTTTATTTTTACTGTGCTTCCATGTTTTCACTCCAGAGTGAAAATTGTAGTCCATATTTTACTTAAGTAAGGAAGACTAGATAAGTTATTCAAGGTAATTTTGCAGATGCTGAGGGTGACTGTGGTCAAAGATGGTCCTATTTATGATGGTATAGCTGTCATCTAAGTAGGCTTAATGTATTATTAAAAATTTCAGTGAGCTACATATATTTTTTTCTTTCTTCTGAAAGGGGGTCCTGATGACAACTTAATTGAAGGCGGAGGAACAAAATTTGTCTGCA
This sequence comes from Cephalopachus bancanus, assembly GCA_027257055.1. NCBI lineage: Eukaryota > Metazoa > Chordata > Mammalia > Primates > Tarsiidae > Cephalopachus > Cephalopachus bancanus. The sequence goes on from JAPVLO010000232.1 coordinate 3,910,757, forward strand.
AACCTGGAGCCAGAAATATTACCGTGATATTCCATCCGTTACTAAGGTAAGTCAAGTGCCATGATGTACTTACTGAAGATCAGTAGCTTTGTTATTTATACTGATGTGCTGAATGCCAGTAGTTCAGTCAGCATTGAAACAAGTCATATAAAAGAAATGGATTTTGCATTTGAGGGCCTCATGTCAAAGTTAGTCAACAGTACAGATAATGTCGGACCCACTGAGTAGCTGCTTGCTCCCAGGAGCAGTTCCTGATACTTTAATTTTCTTTCCTGCGTACCCTCTGTCTATGTGCCTTGTTCTCCCTCCTCTCTTACCCCATCCCCCATGTCTATCCTGGGGACTGGCAAGCTCTGGCCCTATGCAGAAATCTAGCGTTACGGCTTTTTTTAGTATGTCTTTTTTTTTTTTTTTTTTTTGAGTTGGAGTCTCACTATGTCGTCCAGACTGGAGTGCAGTGGCTGCTCCCGGCCACCACAGCCTCAACCTGCTGGGCTCTGGCGATCCTTCTGCCTCAGCCTTCGGAGTAGCTGGAATTACAGGCGCGCGCTACCACGCCCAGCTAATTTTTTTTGGATTTATTGTAGAGATGAAGTCTCGCTGCCCAGGCGGGTCTCGAACCCGCGGGCTCAGGCAATCCACTCACCTCAGCCTCCCAAAGGCGCGGGATTACAGGCTGAGCCACCGAGCCCGGCATTAGTATGTCTTTATAGACACATGGACATGCTCACTTCTTTCTGCATCGCCGATGGCTGTGTCTGCTACAATTACAGATTTGCTTACTTGCAACAGACCTTATGCAGCCCTCAAAGCCTAAAATATGTACTCTCTGGCCCTTACAGGCAAAAATCGCCAGCACATAATCTCTCTTTCATGTACCCTCATGACTCAGATATCTTTTGAAAACTGGCAGGTCATCTGTGAACAAATATGATTTATAAAGACTGAAAGACAGCCGGGCTCGGTGGCTCAGCCTGTAATCCCGCGCCTTTGGGAGACTGAGGTGAGTGGATTGCCTGAGCCCGCGAGTTCGAGACCCGCCTGGGCAACTTGGTGAGACCTCATCTCTACAATAAATCAAAATGAGCCAGGCGTGGTAGCATGCGTCTGTAGTTCCAGATACTTGGAAGGCTGAGGCAAAAGGATTGCCAGAGCCCAGCAGGTCGAGGCTGTGGTGGCCGGGAGTGGCCACTGCACTCCAGTCTGGGTGACAGAGTGAGACTCCAACTCAAAATAAAATAAAATAAAATAAAATAAAAAAGACTGAAAGACATTATATCAATCAAACATAGTTTTCTATATGGAAAGATAACTTGATGTTGACCAGAGTAAAATCTATTATAATGCTTAGTTTATTGTGAAACTGCAATTGTAGGGAAGTAAGAATTCATGGTGCTTCCATTAAAACAAAAATAAACAAAATCCAGGCCCTCAGTTCTTTTTAAGGGTACTTTTTGAGAGATGAGAAAAGGGCAGTAGTGGTCAATAGATACAAAGTTTCAGTCTTACAATGAAAAAGTTCTAGAGAGCTATTACATAACAGTTTGCACATAGTTAACACTAGTACATTTAAAACAGCTTAAGATGGTAAAGTTAATGTTATATGTTTTTGACCACTATAACAAAAAGGTACTTTTTGAACCCAGATATCTAATATAATAATAATTGTATGTTTTCTCTGTAAAGAACCAGTACATGTTTTGCACTATTTTTGTGTAATGGACCAGAGACTCCTAGGTTCAATAAAATTAGGCACCTCAGAGTGTTACCATACCATAACTTTCTCAGATAACTGTTGGGTTCTTTTTTGAGTTGGAGTCTCACTCTGTCACCCAGACTGGAGTGCAGTGGCCGCTCCCAGCCACCGCAGCCTCGACCTGCTAGGCTCCGGCGATCCTTCCACCTCAGGCTTCCAAGTAGCTGGAACTACAGGTGGGCGCTACCACGCCCGGCTGTTTTTGATTTACTGTAGAGATGAGGTCTCGCCAAGTTGCCCAGGCGGGTCTCAAACCCGCGGGCTCAGCAGTTCACTCAATTCAGCCTCCCAAAGCGTGTGATTACAGGCTGAGCCACGGAGCCCAGCTTCAGATAACTGTTATAATATTTTAGGCATTTGGAATAACAGTTAAACAAATGCTACTGAATCAACCAGAGATAATACTGTGTATACCTTTCCCAAACATAAGCAATTTATTATTGGATTTTTCCTACCTTCTCATTAACTAAGACTTACCTAATTGATACAGTTAGAACGAATTAAATTCTAATCTCTTATTTGGGTAACCAGTACTTTGAACTGTACTGAATTACTTTCCTCAATTGATTTTAAATGCAAAAACACAAGTTAATAAAAAATTTAACTTTCATGCAATAAAAATGTTTTAGAGAAATGTTATTAAGACATCTTTTTTTAGCCGACACTTGCAACAAGTAAATTCATTTAAGAATCATGGGATTAAGACTATTACATGATTAAGAAAATTAAGGCTCTTTCTCTATAGATTCAGTTGTATAAACAGTGTATACAATTTATAGAATAAGTAAGTTATAACATCAGATTTCTAGATTAAATAACACCGATCATATATATCAACTGACTTTGATTTGTAATTAGTTTAGTGTTCATTGTCTTCTTCAATTACAATTGATTTCTACTTAGTTAACTTTGGTAATTGTTAGGAAAATGAGAAAATGCCTTAATCATTATAGGCATCTTCTAACCTAGATTTAATGCCATAATTTACTGCTAAGTTATGCTATAGCTTGGATAAGTAGAATCCTTAATCTTACATTTGTTCCCAATATAGAAAAACTCTTTTGAAGCTATTTAGTAGTGTTATTAGTAACCACTTTTCAAGAGATTTTTTCCTATAAAAGCTTTCTCCCTTTTTTTAACATGAAACACACACACACAACATACATATGTTAGTACTTATTTCACACTTAATAAAATACATTTCTTGTATTGTAGATTGGTAGTGTTTAATATATTACAGTGCTTGACAGTCATTTTTTAGTTATTAAATATAAATGCTTCTTTGCTAGAGAGCTCCTTTATGGCTTGATAGTACTCCCACTGGTTTTACTAGTTTGGTTTCTACTTTCAACAGAATTTCAGTTTATCATTGATTAGGGACTAGAGAAAGTTTGTTGCCTGGTATGGTTTATCATTCATTCTTTCTCTTTGTCTCTCCTAATGAGAGTCTCAAGAATATTATGTGACCTGCGAGGTGAGTTAATTAATTACTTGACAAGCGGGTGGCTATCCTAAACTAATTTAGCCATTGGAGACGGGCTCGGGGGCTCAGCCTGTAATTTCGCCCTTTGGGAGTCTGAGGTAAGTGGATTGCCTGAGCCCGCGGGTGCGAGACCCGCCTGGACAACTTGGCAAGACCTCATCTCTACAATAAATCAAAAAATTAGCTGGACGTGGTAGCGCGCGCCTGCAGTTCCAGCTACTTGGAAGGTTGAGGTGGAAGGATCACCAGAGCCCAGCAGTTTGAGGTTGCGGTGGCCGGGAGCGGCCACTGCACTCCAGTCTGGGTGACAGAGTGAGACTCCAACTCAAAAAAATAAAAAATAAATTAGCTGTTGGTCCAAATTGTGAATTTCTTCTTAAACCCTTCATAGCCTCTCAGTCAAAAACTCTGCATGGGCTTGTGGCACTTCACATGATTAAGATCTTTTAGTGTTTTTTTACGTTTTTATTTGACTTTTTGTACTTCAACATTTGTGGAGTGTTTGATTTATTATTTCTTCTGATGTTTAGAAGTTTAGTTGTATTCAGAAGGATCAGTGTGCATTATCATACTAGTGTATTTTATCACCATCATGATCATTTATCATTTTTCTTATGTTTCCTTTAGTAATTTCTTTATTTATATTCAATAAATGCTTATTAAATACTTATCATGTGTATTTTCCCTTTTTCCAAGTTAGATGTGAATTCTTGTTTACGAGTAGTTACTCTTATTTTTATGGAATTAGTTAAATAAAATTGTGTGAATATGTTTTGCATTCTTTAGAATGCTTATTTCTTTTATTCCATACTAGTTTAGAGTTAATGTGGTTTAGCATTCTATTATTTAAAAGACAATATGGTGTGATGGGAGAGGCAGTGTAGAAGATTGAAAGATGGAAAAAAAAGTAGAGTCTTTGAAATGTAAAATGAAACCCACCACAGGCATCTTGGTCCAGGTCTGGGTGCTGTTAAGGCAGTGTCCCTCACTGACTGTGAGGAGACTGAGTCTATGCAGCTTCTGGGGAAACAACAAAATAAGAATATGTCCTTGTTTGCCAGCTCCTCTCTTGACAGCTGTGTAAGTGGCAAAGATTTTGGAGCCTGGAGACTCCAACTGTTGATGTGGATGTGGTCAGAAGGCATTTTTCTTGCCTTGTGGGAGACATGCATCAGCTCAGCCTCTCCTGAAGCCAGGCTGACTGAACCCAGCAGTGCTCTTTCCTGATGCTCCTGAGTGTGTTTCCATTTCTGTCAACTGATTCTTGATTGTTCCATCCCATTTTGCCAAACTCTTTCTAATGGATTAGAATAACTGTTCTTTATTTATGACTCATTTTAAAAATACGTTCAGAAGAACTTGCCACAAGGTGGCTTTTATCCCCAGTCAACACCTACTTCAGCCATGTATCGTTTTTTCGTTCACTGTCTTGGTGAGCTCAGACCTTTTCACGGGCAGGAAGATGCCTTCCCAGTGTGTGCGCCTTCATTTCCCCTTGCTGCTGCTTTCTTGTGGCTAGAGTCCCTGGCACTCTGTCTTCCCGAATGGCCCATATGACTTTCCTCTACACACTTCTCTTTTCAAAAACGTTTCATCTGTAATTGGCATGCAGCTGACAGCACATCCTTTGCAGCCTAGGGCTTCTCTGTATTGAACACTCCAAGCCACCCTTCTGAGGGTCCCACTGAGCAGATTCTGTCTTGCTGACTTGCCTGTTCCATACAGCCGTTTGTGCTGTCCTCTTGTGGAGTTACTGTACCTGGCCATCCTTTCTGGCAGGCTCGCATGCTTGATTTATACTGTTCTCCTGACTATGCACCTTCATCTCTAGGTCGTCACCTGGATGTGGAAGCAAGTGTCCAGCTTCCCACTTGCTCCATCCCTGCTCTCTTTGCTCCTTTACATGCTTATTCCACACTTCTCCTTGTTTCTCCTTCTGGTCAAGCCTGTCTCTTAGAGAGTGATTTCTAGAACAAAATGGGGAATGCTCTGATCATGTTCACTTTAGTCCTAGCCTACCAAGATATCGAATGTAATTAAACCCTTAAGGGATGCTTTTAATAAGAGGTCATCTAATCAATTTTTCTGCCTGTGAGTCTAAATGAATAAGAGCATATTAAAGCAGTTGGGTTTCTAGCCATGCCTAGATAGATTCTACAATGCTTTTCTCAAAGTATAGACCCTGAAAATTATATGATTAATGTTTTTCCCCCATCATCTCATTTGCTTTTTTTCAGCTCTCTCTGGAGACCTTCAAGAGAAATGAATGGTTTCATTCTGATAAATGAAATTTATTTTCTGGGCCTTGAATTGGGAGAACAGGAGGAAGATATGTTAATATTGAAATCTGAGTGACATTATTCCCCTTCTTTTGTGTAGGTCTGATGTGCATTTAGGTTTCTTTTCAAAAATTATTATTTTTAAATAATTACATCATGGTAATTATTAACTATGATCTGAATATAAATAAACCTTTGGCAATGAAGTACATTTACTTTGCAGTTGCTTTGTGAGGGATTTGAGAGGGAAAGGAATGAGAGTTTATTTTTTTAAATTCATATCTTATTCTCTGAAAATCTGAAAACACATGCTTTATTGTGCCTTAGATGTACTAATATAGTTGCTTCATGTAGCAAACATGGGTGAGAACAAAAATTATTCCTTTCAAAATCTAAATGTGGGAGGGCAAAAAAAGGGGGGGTTGCAAAAAAAAGAAATAAGAAGAAGAAAAATTCTAAATGCTTGCATCTAACTAAATGTAATATTCAGGAAATAATCCTTTTTTTTTCTTTTTCCTTATTGGGTCAGTAAGGCACATTGCTGGGCGTCTTGCTAAGTGAAAACAGAGCCATGCATCTGTGGCACTCACCACCTCATAGCCTCATGGGCTCACAGTGGCACAGGGGGAACCATCAGAAGCGGCGTCACATTTCATGTAGGCCGTCGGTGCTTTAGAACAACATTCTAAATCCCAGTTAGCTGGGACGTGGGTCAAGAATGAGGACATGCTGCACCAGCCCCGTGTCCTCACGTGGCATTGCTCCTGCGCATTGGGAGAGATCGTTGGGGTCTCTTGCTCTTCTGAAGTACACCAGCTCTGCGGCATCAGCCCTTATGCTTAAGATCTCCTTTGACCTTAGTTACCTCCTTCAGAGAATATGCGTTAAAACTCACAATTAGAACAAGCTAGCAACTAATTAATGCAGTAGATAATGCATTTGATCACTCTTTTAGCACCAGAGTCCTTATTTCAGTGGGAAAGGGGTTAGCTGTAGTGCATGAGAGTAAGGTGTAGGGCTGGGCAGGAGTGGACACATTCTCATTTTGATGCTGGCCAGATCCCCAGGAGCCTTAGTTTTCTTATCTGCAAAGCAAAGGACTTGGTCAGTGTGGATGTTGCTTTCTATCTTCCAAGTTCTGTGATTGTGTGACTGGGACATGCTTTTATAATATTTAGGGAACTCAAAGGCTTTACAATTTGAAAGTTCAAGGAACAAGTGGGTTTGACAATGTGTTGGACTTTTGCTTATTTGCGTCAACTGGCTTTTAAAAGGCGTTTGGCTCTTGAGGGTAATGAACACTGCAGAGATGAAGCGTGTGTCTTATGGGACAATTGAAGAAAAATTTGGGGAATCTTGAGGTGACATGGCAGAGGCAAGAGGCTGGGGATCTGGGGATGATGATGACACTTAAAGTTGCAAAAATATTACTGATGCTGGCTCTGTCTGACACAACTCGAATATTGATTATCTGGATTATGGACTTTTCTTGTCAGCCACACCTCATTAAGTTCAGACAGCAATTAAAGTCTTCCTGTATAAGGCATGAATGAAATATGCATTGGTCAGCAAGGCACATGCTGGATCGAGATCAGTTAAGGAGATGAGCCTTTTGGCAGCTTGGGCTTTTGGTGATGAACAGTGTCTCATCGAGTTGGCTGTGTTCCTTCCTTAAGGCGAATAGCCATGAGGACAAGTCGCTGTGATACTGTTGTTCATCAAATAGAGAAGAATAACTAAATGTTATTCTAGTGAGTTGGAGAGACTGCCAGTTTGCTGCCGTATAGGGAACAGTTTCTGGCCTGTTGTGAAATAATTTAGAAATGCCTATGATTAAGAGGTGCTAAAAGTTAGGAGGACAGAAGTAGCTGAAACTAAATCTGGAACAATGAAAGCGTCCAAAAGTGATTATGCTATTAACAGAGGGATTTAAGGTTTTAAAGATGATATACCAAAGTAAGTGACAATTGTGATTGGCATTTTTATTGTATACTTTTTGTTTTATTAATTATGTACTTATAATATCACATATTGTCAATATTTCTCGATTTTTCAAAGGCATATAATTCACTGTTATAATTAAGCACAATTAGTTCTCTCATCCATTTAACAAACAGTTTTGTGCATTTAGTTTGTGCCAAGTTCTCTATATCTCACGATTAGCAAATCTATGTCCTCATGGAATTTAGTGTGCTGGAAAAGTCAGACAATAAATGAGTACATTATGTATCCTTTTCCTTATTGGGTCAATAACGCACATTGCTGGGCATCTTGCCAAGTGAAAACAAAGCCATGTTTTCACTAATACACATGGAAAACGGTATCAGGTAATGGAAGACTGACAGGAGGTGGGAGTTGGCCAGTGGCTGGGGCACCCTGTTAGATAAGGTGACCTGGAAGCATTGATCTGATGAGACTTGGAAATGAAGTGAGGGAGAGTCATGGGGTCCCCGGGGAGATAGTGTTCTGGCTAGAAGAAAAGACAACTGAAGAAGAAGGAGGCAGACATGTTCCAGGAGCCACAGGAAGATGTCCTGAGGAGGCCTGTGCACTGCAAGCTGTGCAGGACCGTGGGGCAGGACTATATCAGGGCAGTCAAGGTGAAGATGGCCTTCTGTCTGCTTAAGTAACAAGAGGTTATTAGATCCAGATTTATAAAAACCTTTTAGAACTAGGCCTGAAACCCCCGAAGGCTCAGAGGGTAGAGGGAGAGCCTGACAGTATTGGCTATTGGGAAAAATTTCTTCCTCAAATTTTCTCTGACTGGCTTTGAGGCATTCAGGAACCTCTGTGTTTAATGGTGAAGTCAGTATCACCACTCTGTTTAGTATTGTGAAAATTCTCTGTCACTCCTGAAAATTATATATCCAGAAATAGAAAATAAATCTTTGACATAGCCCACTTTGAGAGTATTACCCAAAGATATCGGGCAAATGTCATTATGACTTTAGCCTATCATACCTGATCTCAAACCAGGTGAAGTGAGGACCAAAGTGAGACTCAAACTTTACCTATACAGTGCCCATTTGTATACCTAACCCTGAATTGTACCCCATAATTTAAAAAAAAATCTTAAGACATCATTCTGTGTGGTGTTGCAAATACGAGCATTTCAAAGAATACGTGTACCTGGACGATAGATTATTGTTTTCTCCTGAAGAAATAGTATGATCTGGTAGACATCTTAGCAAAAGGCCTGACTTGGTTTTTTCTTTGTTTTTTTTTTCTTTTATTTAAAATATGTTTTGCCAACAGATCTATAGTGTTTATTATAGAGATTAATTCTGGGATAATTATTTAAGAATTACAAAAGGCCTTTTCAGTGTCTACTGGCTGGTGAACTCCAGGATGCACATGAGTGAGTGACTTTGGCACTTCTGCAGCATCCTGGAATTTGACCCCTCTGAGCTTTCTTTTTTCAAGTCCTTTCCTAACACTGCTTCCACCAGGAAGGAGAATCATGTGGTTCTATATGAATGGAGCTGGTAAGCAATATCTGCTTAAATAATAAGAAAGTTATAGGTGTGCCCAGTATGTGCTTATTTATTTGAAGTGAATACTTTTTATTAGATACTAATGAAAAGATAAATGAAAATGAGCTTTTCTTTAATAATGACACTGAAATAAATCAATCTGTCCTTCAAACCTAAAAATGGTATGTACTAGGTCTTTAAAAAATGTCTTTTTACCTCTGTTATAACAAAGACATGTTTGTTTTAGGATAAAATATGGAGATATAAACATGGTTTAGAAATGTCCTTTTTAGCCGGGCTCGGTGGCTCAGCCTGTAATCTCGTGATTTGGGAGGCCGAGGTGAGTAAATTGCCTGAGCCCGTGGGTTCGAGACCCGCCTGGGCAACTTGGCGAGACCTCATCTCTACAATAAATCAAAAAATTAGCTGGGCGTGGTAGCGCGCGCCTGTAGTTCCATCTACTTGGAAGGCTGAGGCAGAAGGATCGCTGGAGCCCAGCAGGTCGAGGCTGCGGTGGCCGGGAGCGGCCACTGCACTCCAGTCTGGGTGACAAAGTGAGACTCCAACTCAAAAGAAGAAATGTCCTTTTTTTACAGACTTGATCCTAAACTATTCATTGTAACTTAACTCATTTTACTTTTAGTTGTTATCTATTAGATTTCAGATACTTTTTCCTTTTCCCTTTACTTTCTCTTGTTACTACATTAAATCTTGTGGGTGAATAAAGTATCTTTTGTCTTATTCTTTCATGAATCATGGAAGTACTTCCCAAAATGATAAAAACTTTTCTAATAGAAGAAACCTTGCTTTAAAATCTTTCTTGTTCTGTTATTCTGATTTTTATTCTCTTTCTTAGCCTCTTATTCTGTTGAATTTTTTTCATTTTTATTTACATTTACATTTATTACTAAGTGTAAAATAGCCCCTGGATCATTTCTTGATAATGGATATATATTTTATGTGTGAGTGTGATTTGTGCTGAGGGATTTAAATTTGACTATTTTGATTAAGCATGCACATAGCAAGTTGAAATAATTAATTTTTCCTTATTTCTTTTCCCAATTTTTTTATCTTTGAGAAATGGAGTAAAGTCCCATCCATGTCAGTTTGATGTGTACATTGATATTTGGCAGAATATAATTCTATGTGTTCACAGGTATATGCTCTTTCTATACAGCTGCATGTTTGTTCGTAATGAGCTAAAGCTTATGTAGACATTTTGAAAGATGTTGGTGATTAGACAGCCTAGCAAATAACATTGTGGAACATACATTATTCATGCATGAGAGGAAATGTGGCCACATTGCTGCATGTTTATGAAGCACAACACTTTTTCCCTGTCCTCAGAATTATGAAAAATATTGTTGTTTTCAGTCTGTCTGACCTATGAGGCCTGTGAAACACTGAGTGGTGGTAACGTTGATTTCGAACCCCACATTTAAGTAATGTCTCTTGAATTTATATTCCAAATGTTACATGCTATAATGTTAAATGTTAATCTTCAAACCACCTAACATTTTTGAATAAAAAATGTTATTTCATGCTTTTTGTACTTGGGTATTTTTAATATGCATTGATGATGGCTAAGCATTAATCACAGCTCACTGGCAATTTTCTATTACTTAGTGAAATGGAGAGCCAATCAAGTTCCAACCCATATATCTATGCATATTTTAACATAGTCAAAAGAGGCAGACATGCCAGTCTAGCTAGCACAAAAGAATAGCCATATCTTTGAGAAACAATAGGAAAAACTAAGATGCTAGTGAAAAACGCAAGATTTGATATCTACTTATAAAAGAGATCACTTTTATTACTTATTAAAGAAATCAATTTAAATCAGTGTCACTTAAAAGAGGTAAAGGAGGTTTGTTCTTTATTGCTTCATGAGTTTGGATTAGAACTCATAGGCCGAATGTTAAGGAGATTCTACACAACGAGAATTTTTGAATGACTAGGGCACCAGGGATCGAAAACTTTTCTTGGATGATAATGTCCTTCATGGAAACTCTTATTAAGAAGCAGAATTGAAGATGCAGCTGGCTAGACATTGAATGACAGATTTGCGCTCTTTAAATCTGTGATTGTAAATCTTTCTAACAGTGATGCTTGTGATGCTGCACAATTTCAGAGACCTGGGTAGGCATGTGTCTTCCACGCCCATTCGAGTTACCTTTTTTTTTGAGTCGGAATCTTACTTCGTCACCCAGGTTGGAGTGCAATGGCATGTTCACGGTCACCCCAGCATCGACTTGCTGGGCTCAGGTGATCCTTCCACCTCAACCTTCCAAGTAGCCAGAACTACAGGCACACAACCACCACGTCCGGTTTATTTTTTGATGTATTGTAGAGACGAGGTCTTAAGTTGCCCAGGCTGGTCTCGAACCCCTGGGCTCAGGCAATCCTCTCGCCTCAGCTTCCTATGTTACCTTTTTATACTTCAGTTTGATGATGGTGATTTCTATTGGCAAGGCCAAAGGGGATGCCCATGCCATGGCTGTATCTGGAGCTGGTTGTCAGGGGAATTCCTTCCCTCCCTACCAAACAGTCCCTTCTCTCCTCTTTCTTTTTTCCCTCTTTGCTCCTGTTTTTGTTTTCCTGCCCAGTAACTGCTATATATGAGTATAACTTAACTCTTTCAGTGACTATTAAGACAAAAACAAAGCTGGCTTTCTTCTGCTAAAAAATATAACGTGGAACTAAACTGTATGGGACCAAGAAAACTAAAATCAACATAACTCTGCTGCTGTGACTTTGGCCTAGATTTAAGCTGATATTTTCAATGCAGATTTTCTTTGGTTTATTAATTGCATTTTGTAATTATCCATTCACATTATTAGAAGCTTACATATTAGAGACAGTAGAAAAGACTCTTCAGTGCAAAGTAATTTGTATGCTGCATTTTATGCATTCTGAATGGGCATTTGTCTTTTGGACTGCAATAGCCAAAATATGCCTATTCAGCATTCAGTGAAATATGTTTATGTCTAGCCACAGGCCCATTTACATCTGATTTTGAGATCTAAATTGATAATACGATTTGGTATTAAAAATTACATGGTCATACCTATAGAACAAACACAGTCTCTCCCTTTAATAACATATTCCTTGGAGTGTTGGCTATGCATTGTTTCTTTGTATGATTTGGAAAATTATGTTGTTATTCCCTTGTTCCTCAGAAAACAAACACATTTCTCTCTCTCTCTCTCTCTCTCTCTCTCTCTCTCTCTCTCTCTCACTCACTCTCTTTTTCTCACACACATACTCATACTCTTATTCACTTTGTTCTCTTGTTTCTGCTTTGCATACTTTGTTACTAGGGTGCTTCCTGGGTCAGTTTCAACTTTTTAACTTTCTTTAATTGTCATTTAAACATTTGATCATTAATATTGCCCACAAGGTGTTTTTTTTTTGAATACTGCAACTGAAAGATTTTTCATTTCACAGTCAAGAAATCTTTTTTATTTTCCTTTTATAGTTAAACAAAAAGAAACCCCAAACTAAGCAACACTATTTTCTCAAGACTTTATTATTTAATAAGTGAGAAAGAGGAGTTTTTTGATTCAAGCAAGACAAGTGAGAACAGCCAGTTAGACGAATAGGGGTGGGAAGTATACTTAGTTGTTAATTACCTGGATTTCATTTTGTGGTGATAGTAGTGGTTCTGATTTTGGGAATATTGGATTTGTCCTGACATTTGTTTTGCACTTAAAATAGATACTAGAGTTTTTGATGTCCTTAAGTGGTTTTCATTGGCTGTGAAAGAATAGTAATTTTGGCAATTATTATTTTTAAGCTTTTTTAGGGAGGAGGGAAGCAGGTTTCTGCCCTGTTGCCCAGGCTGTAGTGCAGTGGCATGATCACAGCTTTATACAGCCTCAACCTCCTGAGCTTAAGCAGTCCTGTTGCTTCAGCCTCTCCGGTAGCTGGGACTATAGGCATGCGCCACCATACCTGGCTATTTTATTTATATTTTTTGTAGAGACAAATTGTTACTAGATTGCCTAGGTTGGTCTCAAACTCCTGACTTCAACCAGTCCTCCTGCCTCATCCTCCTGAATTATTGTAATTACAGGCATGAGCCACTGCACCCAGCCACCAGTGAGCCTTTGTAAAAGCTTGTTCCTGTAAACTACTACCTTTCTGTAAAAAGGTGAAAAGTATTTGGTAATGGCAGGATGAAAAATGTGATGCCAGAAAGTTTCTAGGACATCACTCTTTAGTGAAAGAATATAGAAGTATGTTGCTAAGCTGGGCTTTGTCAATTCAGAATCTAAATTTTTTAAAAATCTGTTTTTAAAATTTTTATTAAGATATGACATATATACATGAATATGTACATCTCTTTACATATGAGTTTACATATATTCACATATTTGTGTGGTTTGTAACTATGACCCATGGTATAGGACATTGACCCAGATCATTCTTGGTGCACCCGGAAGCCTTGTTTGTGTTGGCAATCAATAAATACCAAGAAGCCATTATTGTGATTCCCATCATTATATGCAGATTTGTTTTGTCTGTGGCTGAACTTCATATGAACAGAACCTCTTGTGTCCTCTCTGGTACTGGCTTCTTTCATGTTTCATGATGTCTGTTAGTCATCTATGTTTTGGAGAGTAGCAGAAGTATTCATTGTATCAGTGAAATATGCAATTATAAACACATGATATTCAATCATTATTTCAGAATAAAAGAACTTTTAGGATCTTGTGGTCCTAAACACTGCTTATAATTTAAACTTCTTTCAAAAAACTTTTCAAGACATTTTTTTAAATTTTCTATCTTGTGAGGCCAAGGAACTCCTCAGGTTAGTAAAGAGTCTGGGAACTGGGGCCAAGTTCAGCAAGGCCATGAGCCAGGGCATTGAAAGCCAGATTCTCTCCAAAGTGAGTACAGACTGTGTCCTGCAGTCTTGAGGGAAAAGCCAGAGGAGCTCAAATTAATTGACTTTGCATTTCCTAGAGTTTGGGATTTATGAATCAGTCAATAAAAAAACAGTTGGCAACTAGCATGAGCTGCTAGTTTTATTAAAGAAAAGGAATTTCAAGAAAATGTTTATACTTTTTATTTTATCCGTTTTAAAGGAAAGATAGTTGTCACCTTTAAAGGAATATAAATAAAAATTTAAGAGACAAGGTCTCGTTATGTTTAGAGTGTAGTGGCTGTTCACAGGTGCAAAGGTCTCTACAGTCTGAAGCTCCTGGGTTCAAGCAGTCCTCCCACCTCAGCCTCCCGAGTAGCTGAGACTCTAGGAGCACACCAACCATGCCTGGCGTAAGTCAGTGTTTTTAAGCCAATGTCAACATGTAGGCTAGTTTTTGGAAACAATACATTCAGTCCAAGAGGGAGGAGAGAAGCTTGACTTGAGGATGAGCCAAGAGCTGGATGCAGGAATGTCACAGGAGCAATGAGTGGGTGTGGCCCGACCAAGAGACTCTTAAGGTAGTTGCAGCGAATGGAGAATGTACATCGACTGACTGTAAATTCCATGGTTCTGGCCCATAATAGACAGTCAGCAAAAACGTTTAGAGTAAATGAGCAGAGGAGCCCCAGGTAAGTGGTGGAGGCAGTTTTAAATGTAAACTTGAGGTCGGGCTCTGTGGCTCAGCCTGTAGTCCCAACTTTGGGAGGCTGAGGCGAGTGGATCGCCTGAGCCTGCGGGTTTGAGACCCATCCAGGCAACTTGGTGGGACCTCATCTCTACAATAAATAAAATTAGCCAGGTGTGGTGGCGCATGCCTGTAAGGTTCCAGCTACTTGAAAGGCTGAGGCGAGTCGGGCTCAGTGGCTCAGCCTGTAATCCCACACCTTTGGGAGGCTGAGGTGAGTGGATTGCCTGAGCCCACTGGTTCGAGACCCGCCTGGGCAACTTGGCAAGACCTCATCTCTACAATAAATCAAAATGAGCTGGGCGTGGTAGCGCGCGCCTGTAGTTCCAGCTACTCGGAAGGCTGAGGCGGAAGGATTGCCGGAGCCCAGCAGGTCGAGGCTGCGGTGGCCAGAAGCGGCCACTGCACTCCAGTCTGGGTGACAGAGTGAGACTCCAACTGAAAAAAAAAAAAAAAAAAAAAAGGAAAGGCTGAGGCAGATTGCCAGAGCACAGGAGGTTGAGGCTCTGGTGGCTGGGAGTACACCATTGTACTCCAGCCTAGTGGCAGAGTGAGACTCCAACTCAAAAATAAATGAATGAATAAATAAATAAATAGAATGAAAAACAAATGTAAACTTGAAGGGCATTGCACAGTCTTTCCTTTGGAATCCTGCATTTTAATTCCTGAATATTATAAGACCTGTGTTTTTCACCTCTTTATACTATCCCAAGCCTCTGCACTTGTTGCCTACTTTAGCTAGCTGCTTAGGAGAATACCTTCTACGGGGTACAGTTGCATCTGCCACACCCCTCTGTTTTCTGAGCTTTAGTACATCTGCAGCCCCACGTGGTGGCTACTAGGTTACCTGCAGTGCCATGACAGCACCTACCTGAAGCCCTGTACTCTGTCCAGTGTGCTCAGGGTGCTGGCATTGGAGAAACCGTCCATATCTCGTTTGCATATTCTACTTTTGCTTTTTTGCATCTATGTGAAAAATGGTAGGAAAAATATTTCAAATGTAAGAGTGGAAATAAGAATAACAAAGAAAATTGTACAGAAATAGGCCACTAAATTCATTCTTTAGAATGAAATTAGAAACACTGAACAAGCTTGATAGAGGTGCTTCAGTGCTCAGAAATGCTTCTAAGTGAATCTCTCTTATTTTGAAACTTTTAAGAAAATGGAAATGAGGATTTCACTGAACAATAAAAAGGAGCCAACATCTTCCTCTGAAAGTTGGAACCTCTTAACTTACTATAAGCCTTAACTTAATACATTTTCTTTTTTACATGCTTTTGATTAACATGTTGATTTTCAAAATGCAACTCATTCATTCAATGGGAGTCAATTACTTAAAATCATCTCAATTTGGGGGAAAAATTCTTCAATTCAGTCATATTTTTCTGTTATTTTTCATTCACATATTGGGTTTTTCCAGCAAATTTCACTGCTATTGCCTGTTTGGAGCTTATGCTCCTAATTAGGGAACTGTGGTAATTTGCAAATAAGAGAAAATTGATGACAGAAGAGACCATTGTCCCACCAGCACTGAGTCTTCCCCGTTCACCTTCTTCACCCCAGGAGCTTATTTGGAGGTACATCTCGTTTGGGGCCTTTCCTTTGTCCAAGGCAGTTCCACCTCTGGTCTTTATCCTGCTTGCCCCCACCCCCTTGGGGTCCAGT
The DNA here is from genome assembly GCA_027257055.1 of Cephalopachus bancanus. Lineage (NCBI taxonomy): Eukaryota > Metazoa > Chordata > Mammalia > Primates > Tarsiidae > Cephalopachus > Cephalopachus bancanus. Next base: position 3,927,028 of record JAPVLO010000232.1, read on the forward strand.
CACAAAACATCTTGGAGCTCACCTGGAAGCGCCGTACCGCTGTCACCCACACCCATTGTTGCTAGCTTCTGCCAATTCTACTTTATAAACATGTCTCGAGTCCCTCCGTTGCTCCTCTTCATACCTGTCGCCTTTGCTTTAGCCTCCCGCCCTCCTACCTGGTTTCCATCACCCTAACCCTCTACTTCTGCAGCCCCTTTTCTGTACCTCTGATGGGTGGTCATGCCACTCTTTTCCTCCTTTGTGAGCTCTTACTCCTTGCTCAGAGTCTAAATGCCCTTTGTGAGTGGAAGACCTGGCTTTCTGCCCCATGTGCATTGCTCTGCAGCTAGCATGTAAATGGGTACCCTAGAGCCATGGACCCTGTCTCTTCCTAGGCTTGCCATGCTGCTGCCCCTGTGTCTTCCTTTTGATGAGAGTGTCCCTGCCATCACCAGCCCTCTGCTCTCCTGTGTCATTTGGCAGACATCCTGTCCTCTGAGAATCAGCCTGAATCACCTTCTCATTCAACTTTGTCCTGGGCTCACTCCCACCACCCTTACAAGATGTGAGTGGTCACTGTCTCCTTTAAGCATGACTACTTTAGGCACATGTGAGTCATGGCACTTACGCATTAGCTAGGGATGACTCAAGACATGACACAGATATCTTTGAAAGCAGCAGCCCCACCCCAGGGAGAATATTGGAAGTGAGAGCAGCCTCCTTATCGGGAGAGGACAGCAACTTCTGTGATGACTAGTGATGCTTGGAAATGTGTAGGAGGCTAGGGAAGTGAAGAGCAGTGACTTGCATTCAGGCTCCAGATCTTTGCTTGGAAGTTGGCTTGGGGGATGGGGATGGAGTTGCTGTGAAAGAAAAAGAGTGGGACTCCTGGCTAAATAAGCAACATGGACTAAAGACACTTGTCCCTGAGCATTTATGTTAATTCTTTGCATAATGATCCATGTAAGTGAAGCAAATAAAACATTGAATGGGATGACACAGAGTGGAGTTGAGGGCCTTCATAACATCCTCAAGATCAAAGGAAGCAAAAGAAGAATGATGTGGCTGAGTGTGGAGAGCAATTAAAGGACTCTGAAATGGACAGACCACAGGGAAAGTTTACCAAGATCTGTGTTAACATATAAAGCTGTTATCAAGAGGATTTTGATTACACATGTCCTAGTACTTGTATGTAACATTGTCTAGCCATAATGATGGTATGGTAGGATATATTCAACATATTGAGTGAAAAGCTGGTTATGAAACACCATATAGCATGACTAAGTTTTTCAAATATATGAATACATATGTATCTTTATTTATGAATACATGTGTACTTAAAAATGTGGAATTATGACCTTTATTTTCTCTGTTAAACTTTTCTGTGTTTTCTGAATTTATATTACGAGTGTATGTTTATTTTATAATTATAAAAAAAAAATCAAAAAGGAGACACCAGTCTACAAGGCCATGATCTATCAGAATGTAAATAATAATAACTTTATTACTATGATTATGATATTTACTTAAATATATAAAGTGTATAATAGCATTAATAGCTAACATTTAGATAGCAATCTGCAGAATACTTGCAAGTGCAATACTTGCAAGTGCATTATCATATTTGGTCCTCATAAAAACCCTAAAAAATAGTTTGTAGGCATCATATTATTATTCCTATTTCATAGATGAGGCTTGGGCATTTCAGTTTTTTGTTCAAAGGGACACAGCATTGGAGGCAAAACTTAAAGCCCATGGATCCAATTCTAAATCCCATTTTCTGTACTGGGCTGGATTGGGAGCCCAGGTTTTGCCACAAAGTGACTCAGGAATCCAGGCCACCTCTGTTGGACTTCCTTCTCTCTGTCAATGCCCTTTTCCTCCTCCTTCGCCTGGTAGATTTTCACCTGTCCCTCTGTAGCATCTTTTCTGGAAAACCTTCTGACACCTGTCTGACTCCTCCCCTTTTCAGTGGCTTCTTTCCTTTCCCTTTGTGCCCTTGTGGGACCTAGCATACAGTTACGGAGACCTAAGTATTTGTTCGCATATGTTCTCCCTCTTAAGGAAGATGCTAGCAGTCTTCTTTGGATTGGCTTTGCATATCTAGAGCTTCAGTGATGTCACACGTGCCCTAGATTCTCCATCATTTGGTGAGTGAATCAGTACTGTAAACTTTTCATGGAAAGTGATGCCAGATAGTTCTTACTCTCAGACCAAGATAGCAAAAACAGATGATTGCTTGTTAGGTGACCTCTCACAGCTCGTGGTTCAGGTCTTGTGCTCCTGTATTCCTTGGGAAAATGGCTTCTAAAACAGATTTGCTTCCAGTTTTTCTTCTTGGTGTTGCTGTTAGTTTCCATATAGATAGGTAACAAATACATACTTCCAAATGGATTTGTGGTAAAGTTATTTAAAGATGTGTAGTTCTTATCTACGTCACTGAAAAGAAGAGGAAGCACAGAGAGAGGAAGTCACTTCTTTTGCTGTCTTTGATGCTTTTTATCAGCTGACAGGCTGCCTGTATTTGATTAAAAATAATAGTCTGTAAACTTCTGAAGTTAGATCATTAATTTCCCATGACAGCACATGATGCTCCTCTTCCCCTCCTCTCTCCTAACCCAAGAACACAAATCAGAGGAATCTCCTGTGTGAGACATTTGTTTAATGTTGCCTGTCAGAAGAGGTGCTACAACAAGTCAGCCAGGTTTGGAGTTTGCAAACACCTTACTGAACATCACAAAGGCTGTCAGACGTTTAGTTCCCTATATTTTCTCTTCCTTCTAGAAGAAAACCATTACCGATGTAGATGTTAGAGAAATTTTGTCACGGGCTTTGGGGCTTCTGCAGAAAGTTTTATTCAAAGTTTGGGTTGGAGAGAGAAAGGAAGCCTTGCTGACACTTATGAACTCTTCCTGTCATTTTATGTGAACTTTGTAATTTACTGCACTGAGGGACTAGATATTTTTTCTTCTAAATATTAGTTATATCTCATGCTCTTTTTTTCCTGCTTTCTCTGAAAAGGACAGTGTAAGCTTTTCGAAGTGGCCTCGATAGTTCTAAAATTTATTTTTCCTTATAGTTTCTTCTCAGTCTTCTAATGTTTTCTACTGAACTCACATTTAGGATTTATCCACATATGGGCTTACTTGGAAGTTAGATGAAATGTATGTGTATGTGCTATGCATATTATTTTATTTGATGGATGATGAACAACTGCTAAGAGAACAGCCAGTTGCTCTTCAAAATATAATTAGCAACTCCAGCCTGGAGACTTTGCATTTTTGGTTATGACAAAGCTAGTGGCATGCCCTCTATAGCGAAGAGAAGGGGAAGATGGGTGCATTTCTAATGTAATCAGGAAGCTCCTATATAATTTAAATATATTAGCATACTCTAAGAAACCCTGGTATTTGAATGTCCCTAAGATAGCTCAAAGTCATTCCCAAACAAACATGATTGAATTACTTGAGGGAACACATTAAGACAGCAGGCATGGGCTGTAATGGATCAGCACTGTCTATATTCATTATCACAGCAAACTCCAGGAAAACCATCACCGAAGCCATAAGGAATCAGATTATTGAAGCAGTCCTAATGATTTTACTTGCATTGCTCACATCCAATTTGCCTCCAAATGTTTGATGCCATGCAAACATTGAATTTCACAAACATTAATCGTGTTTCCTACTTGTATCTAGAAATAGCAATGAGAATACATCTTGAATCCTTGTATTCTGGATTATATACAAGGAAGTAAATAATAGTTTTCAAATATTCTGAAGTCTAGGAATGTTAGGGTAATATGACATAGAACTCTTCATCTAAGTTAACATTCTAGGTCTCACTTTTGTAGTTTGCTTATTTATTGCAAAGGTTGCAATCAATTCAAGAAAATAATGATAATAAGAGTGGCTAATCTTATTGCGTCCTAGTGATGTGCCAGCTATGTTATACACGATTTGCATGTATTATCTGATTTAGTATTCCTAGCAGCTCTGTGTGGTAGATACTATCATATCCCCAATTCATAGCAAAGGAAACTGAGGCAGAGAGAGAGGAAGTAGCTTGGCCAATATCAGGCTGTTGTAAGTGGAGGGGTGAGGACCAAGCATGGGCGGAAAGACCCCGAGCCCTCACCCTTGCTTCCTACTCAACGCCCCGGCATGAGCCTCTGATCAGCACCCTTGCAGCAGGTGGTTCTCAGGCCCCAGGACTTTCCCATGATGGCCCTAGTTGGGTTGTTTGACTCTGGAGTAGCATTTCATAGGACACTTTGGAGGTGATTTATTAACAGTGCTCTTACTGGGTTAGAATAATTTTCCTGTTAAAACTGACCAGCAGCCAGGCTCGGTGGCTCAGCCTGTAATCCCGCGCCTATGGGAGACTGAGGTGAATGGATTGCCTGAGCCCGCGGGTTCGAGACCCGCCTGGGCAGCGAGACCTCATCTCTATAAATCAAAAAAATTCAGCCGGGCGTGGTAGCACATGCCTGTAATTCCGGCTACTTGGAAGGCTGAGGCGGAGGGATCGCTGGAGCCCAGCAGGTCGAGGCTGCGGTGGCCGGGAGCACCCACTGCACTCCAGTCTGGGCGACAGAGTGAGACTCCAACTCAAAAAAAAAACCAGACAACTGACCTGCTCTGGGTGCTGGGGACTCACTGACCAGGTCAAGATCAGATTCTCAGAACACTTTCACTGTGTCCTTCTTAGTTTGCTTCTAAAAAATAAGAATCTAGAAATAATTTGACCAATTTAGAAGAAAACATTATGGGTTTAACTAGTCAATTTAGGTATAATTGTTTGTATAATTTAAGGACTTTTATTAATTACATTTACCCAAGGTAAATTTTCAAGTCCGTTAAAAATATAATTTAATTTATTTTAAAACCAATCTGCGCCTGGGCAACTTGGTGAGACTTCATCTCTACAATAAATCAAAAAATTACCCAGGTGTGGTAGCGCGCACCTGTAGTTCCAGCTACTCGGAGGGCTGAGGCAGAAGGATCACTGGAGCCACGGATCGAGGCTGGGGTGGCCGGGAGTGGCCACTGCATTCCAGTCTGGGCGACAGAGTGAGACTCCAATTCAATAAATAAATAAATAAAAACCAATCTACCCAGATTAGGGATGTCTCTATTGCCAGAGAAGACCATTTTATTATTATTATTATTATTATTATTATTATTGAGTTGGGCTCCTGCTGGGCTCCGGCGATCCTTCAACCTCAGCCTTCCAAGTAGCTGGAACTACAGGTGCGCGCCACCACGCCCGGCTAATTTTTTTGATTTACTGTAGAGATGAGGTCTCGCTGCCCAGGCGGCTCTCGAACCCGCAGGCTCAGGCAATCCACTCACCTCAGCCTCCCAAAGGTGCAGGATTGCAGGCTGAGCCACCGAGCCCGGCTCATTTGATTTTTTTTTTTTTTTTTTTTTTTTTGAGTCGGAGTCTTACTCGATCACCCAGACTGGAGTGCAGTGGCCGCTCCCGGCCACCGCAGCCTCGACCTGCTGGGCTCCGGCAATCCTTCCACCTCAGCCTTCCAAGTAGCCGGAATTACAGGCATGCGCTACCATGCCCAGCTGATTTTTTGATTTATTGTAGAGATGAGGTCTCGCTGCCCAGGCGGGTCTCGAACCCACGGGCTCAGGCAATCCACTCACCTCAGCCTCCCAAAGGCGCGGGATTACAGGCTGAGCCACCGAGCCCGGCTCATTTGAATATTTTTAAGTAGAATATTGTGATTTCCTTACCAACTTTGGAAATTAGTGTGAAGTGAAACAAAACCTTTCCAGAAGCTCCTGCTGCCTGTCTCCCTCTGTTGGCGTTCTCTTCTAGAGAACATGGACTTGTGTGTATTCTGTGGTATGCCACTGTTTCTCAGATGACTTCTGTCTTCATAGGCCCCTCTTTTTGTCCACAAGATGTGACAAGTATAATATTGATCTCAAATATTTTAGTTTTCATTATGTTGTATATATTTTTAATTGGGTCCCCACTCTATCACCCAGACTGGAGTACAGTGGAATGATTATTGTTTACCACAGTCTCAAACTCCTGGACTCAAGCGATCCTCCCACCTCAGCCTCCTGAGTAGCTGGGATGACAGCTGTGAGTCGCCGTGTCTGGCAAATTAAAAAAATTTTTTTTGTAAGGACAAAGTCTCACTATGTTACCTAGGCTGGCCTTGAACTCTTGGGTTCACGCAATTCTTCTGCCTCAGCCTCCCAAAGTGCTGGGATTACAAAGGTGAGCCACTACACCCTTCAATCCTATAGATGCTATTATGAATTGGCTTTGAACACACATAATCCCTAATGGATGACATATTTTTTATGTGATAGTAACATGATACAGTGGTTATCAAAAAAGGGGAGGGGCCAGGCTCGGTTGCACAGCCTTTAATACCGTGTCTTTGGGAGGCTGAGGTGAGTGGATTGCCTGAGCCCGCGGGTTCGAGACCCGCCTGGGCAGCGAGACCTCATCTCTACAATAAATCAAAAAATCAGCCAGGCGTGGTAGCACATGTCTGTAATTCCGGCTACTTGGAAGGCTAAGGCGGAAGGATCGCTGGAGCCCAGCAGGAGCGGCCACTGCATTCCAGTCTGTGCAACAGAGTGAGACTCCAACTCAAAAAAAAAAAAAAGAGGAGGAAGACGCATCTGACTTACCTGGACTGTTTGTAAGTGCCATCTTTAAGCCTTAGTCTTGTATGAGGAAAAACTCACACATGTAAATATTTATTAGAAAAATATGAGTAGAGAATTTGGAGTTTGATTTAAAAATTTCATTTCTTTGTATGTTTGCTGCTTTTATTTTGAATTGATAGTGATAAAAATTTATTAATTCTTAAAATTCATTTACTTATTCATTTAGTGTTTATACTCTTCTTAAAGAGACGTGAGACAGTTGGGTGAATATTTTAATTGAGTAGTTAGAAACTGAAGTTGTAGGAAAACACTGCTAGAAGCAGTGTATAAAAGGAAAGCAGTGGGCATATTTATTTTTCCTTATTTCTCTTAATATACCTGAGCTTTTTCATTTAGTGCCTTAAATATCAGGAAGGAAGATGAAAAGAATGAGTTTGTCTGAGGTGGATTATGTTGAGGTTTGAGTAGAAATTTTTGGTGGTATTGTAAATCTCACTATACCATTCATAAAGGAAAAATTAGTTTTAAGCTATAAAATTTAGTTGAGCGTTTTCTTTAGCTTATTATTTTAAAACAGTAATGTTCCCTACCCTCTTTTAAATTGTTAGTATTGCAAACCCTTTGTATAATTTCTTTCCAATGTTAGCAAAATCCCCCTAGGTATTCTTCTGGTTCCATGGAATTTCTCTTCTTCAGATATTGACAAAATCATTAAACAAGCCTGAAGCATCATGATTGCTTTTCCAGCACCACTTTCATTGCTCTTTATCATTGCATTTTGTTATGTTTCATCTAGTTTTCAATATATATGACAGGGTTCACAGGCTAGCCGACTGGAATGAATTTGAATGCTAAGCATTTCACGAGCTGGCTCTGGAACATACTCTGTCAGAGCCTGGCATGTGCAAAACATGACTGCTTTTTACCACTCAGGATTATCTATAAATCTGCCTTCTCCCATGCTCATTTGTGTTTCTGAAGAAGGGGGTGCTGTGCCTGTTCACAATGTTTCTCTTGGCTTTCCTCTGTGTAAATTTCACTGATGCTTTCCGGCACTGCCTTCTGTGTGGTTTCTTTTGAGCAAAAGGAGAGCAAATGGAGTTGGTTTGACTCTGGGCCGTGCTTTCTGCAGCAGAATGCAGCCAGAAGCTCTGATGGGGCTCTTGCCGTTATCTGTGGCTGCCACATAGTGGCTTGAGGGGGTGTGAAGAGGGAGAGTAGGGCTTGCTTGGAATTTACCTCCATGAAAATTTTTTATTATTGGAATGAACCCCAGTAAATTATTTTTAACAGCTTAATCCATAGAAGTAATTTGATAAGTGATGGAATGAGAGCTATTTAATATCATTTCACTACTTTGGGAAAAATTACTTTCATTTAAGCATTCCAGGAGTAAGAGAAAGTTCATATTCCTAAAATTTAGTTATTTTCTAGGTTTCTACCATTTTACAAATGTCTAAAACGATTCAAAAAGACTTTATTTACACTGTTAACCAGCTTAGAATACACTATTTTATTTGACCATTTTTCCTTTATTTTTCAGTTTGATAATTTAATTTTATGGCCGTGTGTGTGTGTGTGTGTGTGTGTGTGTGTGTGTGTGTGTGTGTGTGTGTATGTGTATGTACTTCCTAGATTTCCCTCACATGGCATGATTGGCAATTGTGTATGAAATGATTATGTGGCAGCATTACTAATGAATTACAGCCACTTGAGAACCTTGGCCCTGGAATGTATTTCTGGCACTGTGATGAAAAAAAAGTCTTGAAAAAAATGCAACCAGAATCTGAATTGTGAAGTGGAGCTTTAAACTCAATTGTTCCTTCCACTGGTAGCAACTTGGGGTTGCTTATTTCCTTTCTAGAATGAAAAGTGTGCCCTTTTAAGAAAACTTAGCCTTATTTTTAATCTCCATATGGGCGTTTTTGTGTAAAAGGAGCCAGAAGTTCACATGGTATGTGTTTATGCCTGTGTATTGCATGGTATCTGAATTATCAATCCTAATTAGTACCACTTAAAACTAATGAAGTGGCTGTTTCAAGGTCCCTGACTAGGTGGTTATTCCTTGGGATGGGGAAGTGAATATTATGTTAAGATGTTTTACTAATAATCCTGACTGACTTCTCTTACAGTACTGAAGCACGTATTGGGAGTAGTATTCTTATCATAAGATATAATCAGCAAACTACCCTGCTGGATGTTCACTGTTTGAGGATTAACTCCAATCTATAAAAGAATTGCAGTGGAAGAAATTCAAAGAGGAAATAAAGCCAGGAGACATATTTTTATTTTCTAGGTTATTTCATTCTAGGTTATTTCTCAATAGAGAGAAGCCATTCATTTGCGCTTATAAATAAAGCCTTCTTAGTATGTATTGAGATTGGTCAGTTTTATTTTTGAAATGGGCTTCCGTTGTGTGTCCCTAAAAAAAGAAAAAAGGGAACACGTTGTTTCTCTACTGATTTAATTTTTGTTATGACTATGCAGGCTTCTTGGAATATGTATTCCTGTGTAAGAAAGAAGGACAATCGAAAGAAATCATACCATTTCCTTGATTTCGCCCAAAGAGGACGTCAGTGTTCTATAATAAAAAGTTACTTTCAGCCGGGCTCGGTGGCTCAGCCTGTAATCCCGCGCCTTTGGGAGGCTGAGGTGAGTGGATTGCCTGAGCCCGCGGGTTCGAGACCCGCCTTGGCAGCGAGACCTCATCTCTACAATAAATCAAAAAATCAGCCGGGCGTGATAGCACATGCCTGTAATTCCGGCCACTCGGAAGGCTGAGGTGGAAGGATCGCTGGAGCCCAGCAGGTCGAGGCTGCGGTCGCCGGAAGCGGCCACTGCACTCCAGTCTGGGCGACAGAGTGAGACTCCAACTCAAAAAAAAAAAAAAAAGTTACTTTCAACTCACTCCCAGCATTTGATGTAGGTGATAGACAGTTTGTGGAGTAACTTAGTCTCTTTACGGTCTACGCCAAGAAAAATATCACAGCTAGGAAGATCAAAACTTGGAGCTGAAGTAGAAACTTTTCATCCAGACTTAAATAAGTCTAGAGGAGAGGATGAAATATCTTCAGAATATTAAAAATCAAAACAAAATGGCAAAAATAATCAGCACCAATAGCTCCTTTAGCACTACAGATTCTGTGTTTGTTTTTAATTGAATGTTTTCAGAAAAACATCGTGATTCGTTAGTCTGAAAAATTATTGCATTATCGTAAGGTAACGATTGTTGACTCTAATGGAAATAGGCTTTGGATCACTTGTGGTATGAATAAGTGCTTAGTCTCATAGCTTGAAAGCATGAGTTGAAGGTACAGATTGCTTGTTCATTGCATAGGATGATTTTAAAATTTACTTTAACCGGGCTCAGTGGCTCAGCCTGTAATGCCGTGCTTTGGGAGGCTGAGGGGAATGGATTGCCTGAGCCCGCGGGTTCGTGACCCGCCTGGGCAACTTGGCGAGACCTCATCTCTACAATAAGTCAAAAAATTAGCCACGTGTGGTAGCGCACGCCTGTAGTTCCAGCTACTTGGAAGGCTGAGGTGGAAGGATCGCCAGAGCCTAGCAGGCCGAGGCTGCGGTAGCCGGGAGTGGCCACTGCACTCCAGTCTGGGTGACAGAGTGAGACTCCAACTCAAAAAAAAAAAAAAAAAAAAATTTACTTTAAGGGCACATGTCTGCTATCAGAATTGCCCACAAGGACCACATCTTGTAACTCAGAGACTCTAGAAGGCAGATACTACTTGGTAGATTGATTCTCATGATTGGTTTAGAGATAAATAGAAAAGCTGGTTTATTTACTGTTCCAGGTCACTCAGCTGTGATGTTGATGGTTTATAACGGCCTTTCTCCCTATGACATCTACAGTAAATATTATTCTCCATATGGATGAAAAACTGCCAGCATAAGTAGTTGTGATTTAAGGATGCATTTTTTAAAAGATTTACATGTGATAAAGTATGAATTGTGATTACTTTCACACACAGCCTGCAGGTTTAGTGTCTTTGAATGAAGATAAGTGCCTGCAGATAATTTGAGAGCTAAATACTGGCAAAATGCAGTGTTCTTTGTTGTTGTTGGTTGTTTTTTTTTAAGAGTAATATAAGCTATTTAATTTGTCTTCAGTGTAATATAGAGATTATAGTGCTTTATGCACTAAACAGAACAATTGTTTAGGAAACGAAAAAGTCAGTTCTGTTTATGCCATGTAGCAGAGAGAATGAAAGGAGTGAAGAGTGGCCAGTGGAAAGGGAAAGCTTATGAGACAGAGAGAGGGTGGGATCTAAGGAGGAGGGCATGGGAAGGAGGGCGTCCTGGCCCAAGAGGAGGCTCAGGAGAAAGAGTGGGCCTGGCAGGAGGAGCAGCCTCACACCTGGAGCCTTTGGGCCCCTGGCTCCTTCAGCTTCAGGGCAGTCAGCTGTTTTTGCTGTTTTAAGGAATTTCAACTGTTCCTGCAGTCCAAATGCTCATCATAATGTTTATTTTTACTTAAAGATATAAAAACAATCTTAATGGTTTTGTGGCAGCAGCTCAGAGACTAGTACTTTATTAAAGTAAACCCATTTTGGACTTAAATATTAACCCTGCGTTTTCCTTGTTTGAAGGAGTAAAAGTCTTCAGAACGTAAGAATGTAAAACCATCAGTGATCTATTCTGGCTTACTGTTTTTTGACTAGTGCACATTTTAGAAAGAGAGCAACATTACTAGGGAAGAGAGATTCTGTCCTGTCAGGGTTTTGAACCCTGAGGTCATATATTTGCATCTCTGGTGGAGAAGAGCTTGTAGTAGTTCTTTTCTGTAATGCAGCATGGTGGGCTCAGGGCCATCGGCCAGTGGAATCTCAGAGAGGAAGGAGATCATTATTGATGTTAACAACAATGGTATTTCATATTTGTAAGTAGATGCTGTATTTTCAGATTCTCTATTTCTTTGAATTGGTGTGAAATCCAAAAGCATAACTTAGGCTTTGCAAGCCTGTTTTCCAAACTAAAGGCCAATTGCCACGACAAGATGGTTCTCAGCATATCTGCCTATCACATGTGAAAATACCCACAATACCAGGACACCCCTTTATTTATAAACTTAAGTCTCAAGAGTAATTTTTCCATGCATGTGCAAGACTTCTCTGTCCTATTCTTGGCCTATTTTATGTCTGCACACAAATATAGGTGTACATTTATCTTTGGGAACTCTCAGTTCTCTGAAGGTTGACAGGGTAAATACCTTCACAATCTTTTTTCCTCTGATCTTCAACTCTGCAAACATCTGCCATTCCCTGTAAACTCTCAAAGTTCAGCAAATACCTTTCCTTGTAGCTGAATTTTCTTACCCAGGTAGCTCCATCTTTCTCTCTGTTGACAGATAAGAAAAAGTAAGCACCACCCAAGGAGCTTTTATCTGAATTGTCACTCTCCAGGCAACTTCCTGTTTCTGGACTGCACAGCAGAATTGGGAGTGAACAACACAGAAGCACCGAGAAGGCACTCTGTCCCTCGCTGCTTTATGCTTATGTGATAGGAGCATAGGAGATGTTAGGGTATGGATAGGGTGAGGGTGGATGGGTGGAGAGGGGCGCAGCACCGCAGGAGCCAGCGTGCAGGAGGTGCATGCTGATACCCAGAGATCCGAGTAATGCAAAGAATTGCAACACACAAAGAGGTGAAAAAAGAAAAGATTTATTAAAAGAAAGTTCACTTCTCACAGACAGGAAGCAGACCTATACTCTAGATGATTATGGCCCCATAGTGGGACTATACTCTTGATGAGTGTGGCCCTTAGCCCCCGCCCCCACCCCAGCCCTGGCTTAAATCCTTTCCCTTGGAGATGTTGCAATCAGGTAGATATGACTGCCATGACTTCCTAATTGACCATCTGTGGATGTCTTGGAGATCCTGTGACACAGAGACCCACTAATGTCTGTCCATATTATCACAGCCCCTAGAGAAGGGCATGACAAGAATTCTAGTGCTCCTGTACATGGGAACAACATTTCTTAGAGCTAATGGAGGGTGTACTTCCTCTTATCTCCTATGCATTCCCAGTGGGTAGCTTCAGGGGATCCTTGACTTCCCTGTAGACAAAGCCCAATCTACTGGAGATCAAATCCCCACCTACTCCCCCCCCCCAGTGGTCACAAGTCCTGGGATCTGCATAATTTTTGTAATTACAAGTTTTGTGATTAGCATAACTTTTGCCCAGTGATGAAGTCTTAGGCCTTGTAAACTCCTTTTATAAAAGCCATGAGAAGCCTTGATGCCCAGCATCAGGAAGTCTGTTTCTGAAAAGACAAAGTTGGCAAGGTTAATCTTTGCCTAAAGTATGCATTTCTCCAAAACATAGCTTCTGCTTACTTATTATTGTATTAGGATTTAAGACAAGATGAAAAATGGCATTTCCGCTCTCTGTCTGTCCTTTCAGGAGAGAAGCAGGAGAGTGCCTGCAGCAGAGGGTCCAGGGCTAGGGTCAAGGACTACTGGCTGAGGTGAGCAGGACACCAGGATAACTAATGACACTTAGGGAACTCATCGGGAAAGATAGGGGTAGTTATGAGAAAACTGGAGTTTCCTCTAGGTATTTTTTTCCCCTTTGAGATTCATAAAATAGGGGTTCTGACATACAGCGTCTTTCCTTAATAAGAAGTTGTGTAGTCTTGGTTCTATGCATGTATGGAAAGGGTTTATAAAAATCAATCCTACATGAAAGCATATACCGTAGGAGGAATTTAAAGGAGGGCCTGGAGTTCATTAGCATTCTGAGAACTGTAAGTGAGGCTGTTTAGCCTTAAAAACAGAAATACAGTTGAGGTTCAGGTTTTGAAGGGAAACCAATCTTGGTTCCATTCCCATTTTCGTCATTGAACTTCACTGAGTCTCTGTTCCCTCATTTGTAAAATGGGAATATTGTGATAACAGTAGCTTTATGGGAGTGTTAGAAGAAGACGAGCCATTGTACCTAAATTAATTAAAATTGTACTTAAAATACAGCGAGGTTTTGATAAATGTCGTTTGTACGGGTGGTTGTAATAGAAACTGAAAGTGGATGGTTGGGTGAATTGACATGTTTTAGAGCATCTGAGGGGCCTCAGCGTTTTGGGCAGTTGGTTGTGGACAAAGCTAACCAAAGGGCAGGGGAGATGCTCTTTCCCTCCTGTGTCAGCGCAGGGCCCAGAGCGGCTTTTTTTCCTTTTGCTCTTGCTCAGGGCGCATTCACAGTAAAGTACCGTCGCACAGCACTTGACGACAGGGACATGTTAGATGTGCATCCTGTGTGACCGTCACAGAGTACACTTATTCAAACCCGCAGGGTGGAGCCTCTACACCCAGGCTGTGTAGTATAGCCTGCTGCTCCTGGGCTACCCACCTGCTGTACAGGCTCCTGCGCCGAAGACTGTAGTAAGGCGTCACACAGTGGTGAGTACTTGTGTATCTAAACATAGCAACACACAGAAAAGATGCAGTAAGAGTACAGCGTAAAGGATAAAAAATGGCCTAGGATGCCACTGCCGTTTCACGTGCATGCGTTAATGTGCATGTAAACTATGCAAAATGTATTTAAAGCATTTTTCTTTCTTCAATAATAAATTAGTTTACTGCAACTTGTTGAATTTTTTTTTTTTTTTTTGAGTTGGAGTCTCACTCTGTCACCCAGGCTGGGGGGTGGTGGCACACTCCTGGCCGGCCACTGCAGCCTCGACCTGCTGGACTCCGGCGATCCTTCTGCTTCAGCCTTCCACGTAGCCAGAACTACAGACAAGATACCACGCCCGGCTAATTTTTGATTTATTGTAGAGACGAGGTCTCACCAAGTTGCCTGGGTGGGTCTTGAACCCGTGGGCTCAGGTAATCCTCTCGACTCGGCCTCCCAAAGTGCTAGGATTACAGGCTGAGCCACCGAGCCTGGCCAACTTTTTTACTTTTAAGCTTTAAATTTTAAAAATGTTGTTTATAATTGACACATACTATGCATTATACATATTTTTGGGGTACAGTGTGATGTTTCAGTACATGTGTGTATTTCATAATGACCAAATCAGAGAAATTAGCATGTGTATGTCCATCACCTCAAGTTTTGATTGTTTCTTTGTGGTGAAAACTTTCACGATCCTTTTTTCTAACTATCTTGTAATATGCAGTAATTGTTATTAGCTATAGTCAGCCTACTCTATGATACAACACCAGCTTATTCCTCCTATCTAACGGTAACTTTTTGACTCTTTTGTACTAACATGTAGCTTAACACAGAAACACATTGTACAGTTCTACAAAAATATTGTAATATTTGCTCCATGGGTTTTTTCTGTTTGGGGAATTTTGTATTTTAATTTTTTGCTTCTTTATAAACTAAGACACAAACACACACATTAGCCTAGGCATACACAGAGTTTGGATCATCAATATCACTGTCCTACTGGAAGGTCTTCAGGGACAATAACACGCATGAAGCTGTCCTCTCTTGTGATAACAACACCTTCTTCTGGAAAACTTCCAGAAGCACCTGGCTGAGGCTGTTTTACTGTTAACATGTTTTTTTTTTTTAAGTGGTAGGACACTCTAAAATAAGAGTAAAAAGCACAGGGTAGTAACTATATGAACCAGTAACCTAGTTGTTTGTTCCATTATCAAGTGTCATGTACTGTATATAACTGTCTGTGCTAGACTTTTGTTTGGCCTTGCACGAGTAGGTTTGTTTGCACCGGTGTCACCACAACACGATCAGTGCCTGTGCCATGACCTTAGGGTGGCTACAGCATCACTAGGCAGCAGTAGTCGTTCAGCTCCAGGGGAACCTATGGAACCACCATTGTCTGAATGGTCCATCCTTTACTGAGACATGGGCATTCAGTGCATGGCAGCAGTAGGATGTATCCCTACTGCTTGTGGTGTAGAAGGACTTCCACTTAAATGACTAGGGGCTGAATCTGAAGCTTTAGTAGCAAAGACATCATTGGGGGAGATTGATAACAACACATAGAATATGCTACTTTCTTTTCTGCCAATGGAAAGAAATCCCCAAAATTGAATGTTGCAAGAAATAGAAAATGAATCTCATCTTGTAAAGTATCCAGAGTATACAACCAGAACAATGAAAATGATTATTTTTGAATTCTGAAAATGCTAAGATGGTAATAGTAACTACCTCAAATATAGAAAAAACTTGAATTTAGAAGATGGGTGACCCTATTAATTAAAATAACAGTGCAAACAAAATGGCAGCCAACTGCTGATTACCTATCACAGACACATAAGCATTCAGCAAATTAACTGTAAGCGAGGACTATAGCGAACCCTTGCAGAATAAAAAGACAGGTGCCCACCTGTTTTAAATTGTTTCCATCTTAAGCACAAAATATTTCCAGAAATAATAGAGTTGCAGTAATTTGTTATTACACTAACAAATTAGAATATTGTGAAATGTTGTAGTATACCAATTTCTGTGAAGTTTTATATGCTTACCTGAATTTTCCTTTTGATGGCCAGGTTTAGAGAGTAAGTCATGATTTGGGGAGTTGCAATGAGAAGAACTCAGAAGAGCCTTTCAAATAACAAATGGCACTTCGGGGAACAAAAGCTCATTTATCTAATTTAGCACATGCTGTGAAGATGTGCAGACACCAGGGAGACTATCAGAAGTGGCAGATATTGTTTCTTTTTGTTCTTAGTCTAAAAAATAAAATGGTACTTCTAGGAACTGAGGTATGATTAAGAAAAAAAAAGTTACGTTTAGTGAGAGGTGATAGTAGCTGGCCCCTTCTGGCTTCCTATTAACTTAATGATAATGAGCAGAACTCGGCAAATGAAAATCATGGCATGAGTTTTTCCACTCAAAATTAATATTCAGCCCAAGAAGAGACTGCCATTCACAGCTACTATTAAAAAGTTTTTAGAGTTTTGGCACTCGGCATCGAAGAATTAAATCTTGAATATCAAAATTTTACTTCAGAGTATTTTTAAGGATGGATGTTAAACACCACTGGAAGTTCTATGTTAGTTCTAACCAATTCCCTTGATAGACACTATTAAATTTTAGTGGTGTTGGCATTTTACTAAAGAGGCTCACTATACTTTTAGTACACATTGTATCATAAGTGGAAAGGCTCTTCAAGGACAATACTTTGTAAGGAGTGTGCTTTTTGATTTTCTTCTCATCTAACCAAAGTTGCAGTAACATTTTAGGGATCAATGTATATCAGCCAGCCTTGTGGATTCAGCGTTAGGAGAGATTGAGTTGGTTACAGAGACTGCTTAGAAAATCTCTGATCTAAGAGGGACAAGCTCATCTTTGTGCGCCTTTTCATGGTCTGCATTGGTCTGGGTTTTCAAAAGCCATCAAGTCATGATTTTGCTCTTAGACACTTTACCCTGCCGCAGGGAAATCAGCACAGGAAATAAACCTTGTAGGTTGACTCTGCCCTGAACCTACTGTGAAACCTTGGACTTGGTCAAGACTTGCGTTGCTTGTTTATTTATTCATTGGTTTATTCATTGATTCACTCAGCCATCATTTACTGAGCAGGCATCACATGTTTGGCCCCTCGCTAGACAGTAGAAGTGCAATAGACATGAGTCACCCCAACCCTCAGGAGGCTCACAGGCTCACAGTTATGAAGAAAGGGGGGATAGAGTAGAGGAGTCTTACTCAGCCTCTTGGGAGCAGGAGCTAAGCCGAGACCTGGTTCTCTTATGCTGTTGCAGTATTTGCCAGTGTTCTACGAGCCACTTGTATCCAAATCAGCAAGGATCTTGTTATAAATGTAGACCCCCAGTCCTGTGTTGGAACTGCCACATCAGAACCTCTGGGCAGGGCATGGGGACTTGGCATTTGGAAGAGGCGCTCTGGGTGGTTTCTACACATCCTGGAGTGTGTGACCTGCTGGGGTCATATCGTCTCGCTGGCCTCCCCCTTGTTGCTTCAGTGAAGAAAGGCTGGCCATCCCTGTTTTCTTTCCATTGCATGTGTGAATTCTCTACAGCTTTGAATCCTGAAACACCTCCCCCCTGCTCCTCCTCACCCCGCTTTACTTTAGATGGAGAAACTGAGCAATTTACTCATGAATTACTCATATACTCATTTAGGCAGTCTTGTTTTTCATGGATTTCCGAGACATAAGTAAGATACCATGGAACCTGCGTCTGCTCTGAGATAGGTCTCCTCTCACAGCATCCATTTCTGTGGACCTCAGGGAGCAGAGGCCACTCCTGCCTGCCACTAGCCTTCGGTGCTGTGAAGTCAACGGTGTACTCCCCCCCACCCCCGCCAGGATTTGTTATTGCCCTCGGGCAATGTGTTCAGGATTCGCACCCTGCATCTTTAATGAGCTAAAACAGGACTGAAACATGTGTGTGCATTTCATTAATGTTTTTGTAGCCTTGAATTGATTGCTTCCCTTCCCCCACAGCATAGCCAGTGAGACCCTGATGGAGTGTGGCTTAATCAATAGACTGCAGAATGACTAATTTGTTTCCACTTATTTCTTTCCTAAGATTTTTCCAAGCACAGGTGAATAAGGGAGAATGAGTGCCTGTGAGCTAGCATGAGGGAAAGTGTTAAGGCATAAATAGACACTGCTGCCTTTGTTTGCTACGATGATGTTTAAGAAGAATGTGCAGGAGGAGGAGGGTAGTGGTGAAGATGCCCACCCTGTAAGGCAGCATTTCAGCCATAGTGTGTGGAAGACTTCTTGATAACAGGAGTGTAGCACTATTATGGCTCTTGTTTTTGTTTTGAGCTGATCTCTGTAGAACATGGGAAAGAATGTTCTCCCCACGGAGTGGGCTTAGTGGAGCTCTGCATGATTAAAAGCATCCGGTTAGAACAATGTTAAACCACTGAGTGAAGTTTAGAGTTTCCCTTATCTTTTCAAAACATTATTGGAATGCAGGACCGTGTGGCATGTTTGAGATTTGGAATTACATTTGTCTGACTTTGCGTTTCACTTGCTTGTCAGCACACCGCATGAAAATGCCAGCCAGGGCATTTTCGAGGTACACTTGAGGCAGCTGAAGTAATGGGTATAGACATCCCAGAAAGGGGAAGGGGCAAGCCTGCTCAGGTGCGTGCGGTGCCCAGATCTCTTGCTGCATCTAGCAGGACAGCTGCATGTCTGCCCAGCGTGACTCTGGAAGTTACCACCGTGTGAGCTGTCTTGTGGGCGGAGAGAAACACAGAATCACGTTCCCCACGTGCAACTTACTGTGTTAGGTCACTGGGCAGTTCGGGAGGGATTTTCAATGTTCAGCAGCATCTTCAAAACCCAAGTGGTGTTCTGCCTTCTTCCCTGGACAAAAGTAAAAAGCTTGTGGCAGCAAAGAATATTAAGATCTCACAAAGAAATAGTAAAATGCACGTTTGGCTGGCTCTCTGTATATGTCTTATTACTTGCTATGGTTCGGGGCTGTATATTTGAGAAATGAAAGAATGTTGGTGACAGTGATACTCTGTATTTCAAAATAGATTATTGGTCAATTTACAGTTAGACAAAAATATGAGGTGTCCAGTTAAAAGTAACCAGAGAGCCACATGTCCAGCAGGAGTGTGACATGACACCACAATTTATAGTATCCCCTATGCAGTTCTACAAAGTATATATTGTACTATAAAGTATGGCCTTAGTGACTAGAAATTGAATTTGAAATTAAGGAAAGGCTGGAGCTGGGAATTATATTTGGGAATCACATGAATGACCAGTGTTTTTTACATGCTTAAAATGTTCCAATCTCCATATGAAACCTTTAATCAGGTTTGTCCATTTAACCTTCACAAAAACTTCAAAAAGTAGGTGGTAGGTATTAAGATCCACATTCACAGATGAGGAGACTGGCACAGAAGAAATGTTTGTAATTTGCCTTTGGTCACACAAGTAGTAATTGTTAGAGGGAGATTCAAACATGAAACTTTGTGGTATCTAAATCAAAACTTCTAATCCCTGTGGTATTCAGTGTTGAGGTGATTGTGAAACCTTGAATATGTTTGGAAACTGGGCCCATTTAATCTTAGTCTTAGAGCCTGCTCTTGTTAAGGACATGAGAGAAGTGTTGAGATAACAGAGGACATCTAAAGAGAACCAGTTATGGGAAACCATGCAGAGGGTTTAGAGAAGAACAGAGTTGTTAAAAATGACAGAGTCAACGAGAATGAGAAGAATTATCGGATATGGATATTTTATGTCTTTGAGTACTTTGAGAACAGTTTTGAGTAGGGTGTTTAATCATATCTCAATATGCCATTCCCTTGGAAGCTTTGGATTAGTTTTAGTCAGTGAAGGCCGTCACTAAAGCCTGGTTCAAGAGCAGTATGCAGTCTAGGGTAACAGTACTGTATACCTTCTTAACAAATAAAACCCCAGGCGACATTCCCTTTGCTTCTTTGTCCCATTCTTCCTCTTCTTCAAAATAAATAAATAAGTGCATATAAAAAGCAAAGAAAAAAGTGTGCCATATTGCCTGCTTTACTGAGAACAGCAGAATAATACTAGATTTTTGCTAAGAAGCAAATGAAAGATGGCAGTAGGTGGCATGGGTAAGGGGTTAGTGGACCCTGTTGAGAGTGAGATTTCCAGTGCTTTTTGATAGGGGTCAATGCATTCCCCAGACCATCTACTTTCCATAAACATGTCACGTATCTCGGAGAAGGATGCTCATTTCCCTTCCCTCCTTGCTTTTGAGCTTCTGAAACAGAGACTCAATGGTATGGCGCAAATGCAGCCCCGGGTATCCTTTTCTGTTCAGTCTCTCCTAGTTTCCACTTTTCCTGCTGGGCAGGACAAGTGTCATCACTATTGTGATCAACCACCCTGGTCTGTGACTAACCCTTTTGCTGGAGAGTGTGGGACGACTTTCTTCTTCAGCTCCCAGGATAATGTGCTCTCTGGGTCTCTTCCCACTCTCCTGGCTCCTCCCAAGCCCTCTCATTTGCCCGACCTCCAAACCCACAGTACCCAGGGCTTGTCCCAGGCCACCCTCTCTTCTGTAATCTGTGGTCACTTTCCTGGTGATCTCCTCCCATCCTAGGGCTTTAAATACTATCTCAAGCTGATGACTCCCAGATTTGCATCTCCAGCCAGGACCCCTCACAGAGCGCCGGCCTTCCGTGCCTTTCATCTTACTTGACGATGCTACATCTTTGTCGTGTAGGAATCTCACATTTAAAATGTCCCAAACTGGGATACCGATATTCCACACTGTGTCAGCTGCTGCTGTCCGTAGCCTTCACATTACTGTAGATGGCTTGCCGTCCTTCCAGTGCTCAGACCAGAAACCTAGGAGTGGTCCTTGCTTCACACACCTCAGGCATAGCCTATCGGCAAGTCCTGCTGGCTCCTGAGAGAATCCACCGAGCCCCCACTGCACACCACCTTCCTGACCGTGTGGTCTGAGCCATCACACTCTGGGTGAGACTTTCTCACTTGCTCCCCTCCCTGCTAGCCTCAAGATGCTGTTAACATGGAAGCCACATCATTTGACCTTCTTGGCTCAAAACTTTTCAATTCATGCAGAGCAAAAGCCAGAATTCTTTTCGGTGCTTCACAAGGCCCTAAATATTCCGTCCCTACAGGTTGATGCCCAGTGCACTGCCTACAACCCTTTCTGCCAATCTCTCTCCTCCAGCCATACCAGTCTTCAGGCTGTTCCTAGAGCCTTAAAGCATTCCAGCTACTTTTCTTCCCCCAGACATCCAAGTGGCTCATGCCCTTAACCCCTGGGGCTTTTCTCAAGTATTGCTCTCCTGGTGAAGCCTTTCCTGGCCGTCCTGTTGAATACTGGAACATTTCCCCCGACATGGCCTGCTTTTTCCTCATTGCCCTTGCTGCCATCTCCATCCACTTTCAAGACTGGGTTAGTGCTTGGAATATTTGCTCCTTGAGGGCAGGGATTTCTGTCTATTTTGCTCATGGTGGTTTCTCTACCACTTCAAGTCATACCTGATATACAGTAGGCCTTAAATTAATGTCTGTTGAATGAACTAATGAAGTTCCACGGCCTAAAATAGAGTTGCCCAGACAGGGTACCAAGTGTCTGTTTGTCTGTGGATAAGATTTTTCTCCTGCTCTCCAAGCTACTGTCCCATGATAACAGCTTCCACTTCTGAACAAAGGTGCCTCTGCATACGCAGATCTGTATCTTTGTGAACAAACATCGCCCATCAGAGCCAGGCAGGAGAAGCACATGTACCATCTCCAGTTCTGGAGGGTCCTTTTGGCCCAGAATGACTTCAAAACGCTCTCCCCTTAGGGGAAACACATTCAGAGACCTCCATCGCTTCCCTTAACCTCTGCTGCATTAGCTGAAGATAAATCTATGCAGAGTTCACTAAAGGGGACCGACAGCTGCATTAAGCTGTGTAATGATGAACACTAATGGCCTGTGACAAAATGGGTCTCTGTAGGCTGAGCTTCCATGTAAGGTGGGATTTCTGCCTGTTTTGAATAATAGTAATGAAAAAGAAAAAGACAAAACCATATCCAAAGATGCAAAGAAACAACCTGCAGGCCATGTTCAAGGTGATTTCCATGGTATCTCTTTTTCCTTTTTGAAAGTACATTCATCTTGACTGAAAAGGTCCTTACTTACACCATTGCACAATGGTGGGGGAATCCTGCTGTATTCGGTGAAAATGCAATGTTCTTTATTTCTAGTAGCAACCGGTATACTTCATATGTTCCTTTCCTTATGGCATATGCAGTGTTTTGCAATTGTGACATTGGATGTTTCAGTTGTTTGTTATTTCTATTTATGGACACTTACACCTTTATCACAGGGATGTGTAATGACTTCTTTCATTTTCTCTGCATTTTACCTTCTCTTCATTTAAGTGGGAAGCTTGTGTTTCCTTTTCCTCCCCGTTTAACTTTTGCATGGTCAACTGGGTGGTCTTGGGTCAATCAGTTAACTTTTTCTATTGCACATGATTTTTGTGAAAATCAAACACATTATGTTGAGTGTGCTTCATAAATTGCTGTGAAAACCGTGCTAATGTGCATGTTAAACCAACTGCTTTCAACTGTAGACCTGAATTTTCTGAGACTTCTGAAAATTATCTTTCTGATAGTTTCTATAAATTTTAGTAATTGGGATATACGTGTGTGTGGTGTGTGAGTGTGTGTGTGTGTGTGTGTGTGTGTGTGTGTAAAACCAGGGGTTTGTAAGCATTAACCATGAAATTGAATAATCTGAAGTGGTTTAGGAATTCCCTATGGTCTGTTCAGGAATGTCACTGTGACCTACACACACTGTATATTCAGTGTTCACGTCTTAGATATTCAGAGCACATTGTACTGTACAGCGGAATTATTTGACTATACATTTCTTTCCTGCCTTCTGAATCTCCCTAGATGATCTACAGAAATATAGCATCTCCATTTGTGACTAAGTAAAGCCTTAGTGTGATTCTGTTCTATAAATCCAGTTTTATTACCTTCTTCCAAAGTAATTTCTGATAATCCAGCCAGACCCTTCATTTTTAGCTCGTCATTTCAAGCTAGATGCTTGAGTCAGAGGGCTATCTCCAATGTTAGCCTAAAAACAAGGGAGTAACAAGGTCAATTTCAAGACCCTGGTTTTGCTGCCTAATCTATGAAATTTATAAATTCTAGGATTTGTTTACTTTTTAGAAATACTTTTTTGTTCCTATTTTCAGTACCAGTTTGTTTCCCTCCGCTTTCCCACATGCGTGTCTTTTATAGCATGTTCTAAAGCAGAGTGCTCAGCCATATTGATTTAATGATATGTTTCCATAAATTTCCCCTGTTATGTGCCTGTTCCATACCAGACAGCCAAGGGGGAAACAGACAGATGTACTGGTTAACTAATTTTAAAAGAGAAAAATTCCATTTTCTCCATCCTTTAATGTCATAGCTGTCCTGCAAATGACCTGATACTGAGATGTATGAGCTTCCTCTGACATATGTTATAGGAAGTAGTAACCTGACCTTTTAAAAATTTTATTAACATTTATAAATTTGTTTTAGTGTATTATGTTGGAAGCAGTGATTTTCTCCGGAATGGACTGGGGTGACTGACGTGCAGATGGATGCTATGTCTAGTATTGAGCTAGGGGACATTCCATAGGGTGGACACTTGCTGCCTTTTTCCCTCTCTCTCCTCTCCTGCCTTAAGGCTTAAGCTAATGGGGGTGGAAACATTTAAAATTTGTCTTGAAAGCATTTTACAAACAACTGGACCATTACTGTCAGCCCTTTGGTAGCTTCCTAGGTGTTGATTATTGCTTGATAAAGCATTGAGACGTGGGTATTCATCCATTTATCCATGCAGCCTTTCCTTGGTGCCCAATGTATTCCAGATGCTGTGCCAGTCGCTGGGGATGTGAAAGTAATCACCACAGCCCCTGCTCTCGTGTAACTTACAGGCTGATGGACAAGGAGTCAGTGGTGTATACTCAAGGTCCTTGACAGTGATGTTTTTCTTCCTCAGTTCTTTTCAAAGCCTGGATGGACCCCTCCTTCCCTCCTCCCTCCCTGTCATCCATCCTTCCTTCCTTCCTTCCTTCCTTCCTTCCTTCCTTCCTTCCTTCCTTCCTTCCACCACCCCCCTTCCCCACTGTCTTTCTTTTTTTCTTCCATTGGCACTTCCTGGGAAATGATTTATATATACTTTGTAGGCAATACTTGTCATACATTAAAAAGGGAAATCTTTATTTTATTTATTTATTTAATTTATTTTTTTTTTTGAGTTGGAGTCTCACTCTGTCACCAAGTCTGGAGTGCAGTGGCCGCTCCCGGCCACCGCAGCCTTGACCTGCTGGGCTCCGGCGATCCTTCCGCCTCAGCCTTCCGAGTAGCCGGAACTACAGGCGTGCGCTACCACGCCCGGCTAATTTTTTTATTTATTGTAGAGGTGAGGTCTTGCCAAGTTGCCCAGGCAGGTCTCGAACCCGCAGGCTCAGGCAATCTACTCACTTCAGCCTCCCAAAGCGCGGGATTACAGGTTGAGCCACCAAGCCCGGCTGGGAAATCTTTATTAATGTAAACCATTGGAATTTAGCTACATCTAATTTTATTGCCTCAGCAATTCTCATCTTTCCTCTGTACCCTAAGTAATCAGAAGTGTGTGGCTTTATAAAAAGGATACCTCTCCCATGACAGGAAACACAGGAGCCAGGAGAGTTGGCAGCCTGCCTTTCTAACCTGCTTATCGCAAGAGCAGTCGTGAGCGGTGACGATGATTGGCATGCCCATCCATCATCTGCCTTTTCCACATGCTTCTGAAACTTAAATTAAGCCTCCTGACTCCTCAGTGAGTATAGATTGCTGTTTTATTTTACAGTAAATATTTGTTTATTTTTGAGACAGGAAAATTGAGGCATTGAGAACATAAGTGGATAGATAAATAAGTTATAGGCACTGCTGGGAAACATCAGCTAATGCTTTTTGATCCCATGTGGAGCATATTACTTTCAAAAGCCCTGGACAGTGTATTTTGTTTCTGACTTTTCCCCTTATGTTTGAGAAGAATATTTCATGGAGCCTCTTGGCTTGAATTTCCCTTTGTCCTCATTGACAGGTATGAGTTTGTTGTTGGACATTTCCCATTTACATTTGCAGCATCTTCATGCATTTTGCTTTTTGCCTGTGTTATGTGAAACCTGGTAAGAAGAACTCTCACTGCATTTCTAGGTGCAGTTTTTCAGTTTTTTTTAAAACATGAGTGTTCTCACATATCAGTGCTGGAGGCCATGGCCAGAAAGATGAATTGAGAAATAACTCTTGTTCCCAAGAACCTCTTCTAGTAAATCCTTTTTGGAACCCCAAAATTGCAGGTTCTTTTTATTTTCTGTTTTTAGAGCGAGCAACTTTTTTATTGCAGAACTTTTTAGAGCCTTTAATATACAAGGTACATTGTAATTGTCTAGAGGCAAGTAGTATACACCACATTTTCTAAACTCCTGTGAGTAATAAACAGATTACTCAGGAGTATGTCTTGAGACTGGTATTATTCAGAACACACTTTAAAGAACTAATGGCCTGGCCATTTTTCACCAACTACTTGCCAGATAGCACTAGATATAATCACGGACAGACAATCCAGCTTCCTAGCACAGCTGTTGAGAATTTAATCTAGTCATTCTTTAAAGCAGTATTTTTACCCCAAATTGAATAGCAGCCTGTGATTATGCTTCATCTATATGAGGTATTTTTATGCATGAGACTAACTTAACAATCAGTCCAGTCCATCCACTGTATTCAACTTGAGAGGCGATTGAGGCTAGCAGAGAGGCTTTGCGGCTTACCTACGATGGCAGAACTAGGTGGGCACAGAGCCTAGAAAAATGCATCTTTTGACGCTTCCGTTATACTACATTGTGCCTCTCTCAGGTGGTTCCAGATCACAAGTTTTCTACTTCAAATAATTGGAACTCCCACTAGTGCATTTGGCACAAACTCTTACATGAAGAGTCCTTACAATCAAATAGACTAAAAATAACCTATACAATCAAAAACTTTTTGCTATTTTCCTACAAAAATATCTGAACCAGTTTACTGCTGTTTTTTCCTTTGTAGTTTTCTCATTTGCTACCTATCCTACCATCAGAAGGTATGTTTTACCTTAATAGCTATGTTGTATTTTAGGCACTGGTGGTTGTCCCTCCTTCATGCTCCATAGACAAATATAAAGTGACTGAGGGTTAAAATCTGATGTACTGTAGAAGCCCTGTGCAGATTATAATTCTGAATGGTCTTAAACATCAGAGAACAGGAATAAATACAGGCAGGAGAACATAAACCATTAAATGCATGAATGGAAAATATGTTTTAAGCAGGCCGTGCTTTTCTCTAAATGTATTCTAGAAAAGTGTGATTCAAATAAATGGTTACATGTAGTAGACTCTTGGGTGGTCGTCTTTAGGTTATGTTCAGTGTCATTTGCCAAATGGCTTGTTTTCTGAAGCTTTTCTATAACACACACCCCATACGGTCATCACAATATGGTCTTATACTTCTGAATAGATTACGGCCCATACATCTGTAACTTTTTTAAGTCAGTTGTTTGTAACTCAGAATGTATTTCCTCATAGGAATAGTCTTATTTGAGCAAACCTCTGCAAAGCAGCTTTTTTCATAATGTGTCTCTCAAGGCTTACTGGCTTTCTTAAATTTAACTGAAATGTTAAGCATGTGTCCCGGGAATGGATTCAGAGTTTGACCTGAGATTCCAGGAGCACATTTCCTCCCCCAGAAGCCGGGGCGGGAGGTCAGATGCTCATGAAGTGTTGGGACACGATCAGCAGAGGGGACGCTAGAGCCTGTCTCGTCCAGCCTGCTTATTAACGTCACCATCAGCACACCTGGTTATGTGCCCAAGGCCTAGGGCAGGGATCCCTTTCTAGACAGAGCTAGGTGGTAAGAGGCAGGGTCTCTGGCGGTCCCTGGTGGGAGAAATGGGATGGGGCCTTGGGCAGACAGCTGTTCTGGGGTGAGGCATGAGAAGGGAGGACAGTAACAGGGTCTGTGGTGGTGTGGACACTCTGGCCCTCTCGGTGGGTGCCACATGACCATTCTGCCCTCCTAGTTGTGTGGGCCTCTCTCTTTGTGTTCTCCTCATCTGTTTCCCTTGCTAGTTCCTAAGGCATACTGGGTGAGAAATAACTCCAAAGGGCTCCAGAGTATGTTGTTTCACTAATTATATTTATATATCAAAGCATTTTATTTTCACAGTTATTTTCTTTACATAATTTGGCATTGTAGTTATGTGATGAGATTTTAGGAAGCTTATTTTATTTTATTTTATTTATTTATTTTTTTGCGTTGGAGTCTTACTCGGTTGCCCAGACTGGAGTGCAGTGGCTGCTTCCGGCCACCGCAGCCTCGACCTGCTGGGCTCTGGCGATCCTTCTGCCTCAGCCTTCCAAGTAGCTGGAACTACAGGCACGCGCTACCATGCCTGGCTAGTTTTTTTATTTATTGTAGAGATAAGGTCTCACCAAGTTGCCCAGGCGGGTCTCGAACCCGCGAGCTCAGGCAATCCACTCACCTCAGCCTCCCAAGGCACGGGATCACAGGCTGAGCCACCGAGCCTGGCTAGCTTATTTTATTTTTAAGATGAATCTTTCTGATGAAATTTTGGTAGATTTTCCGGAGCCTCGTTAATTCATCTTTTGGTTGTACAAATTCACAATTGGTTTCAATAATGAGCATCACAGTTGCACATCCCACTGATGTGAGTGGGTATTTCTTTGTGAATCTAATGAGTGTGGTTTAAAGATTGGTGTCTACGTTGCTAAGATGAATACTGTCCTCAGCAGCTGTATTAACTACGTCAGCCTGCGGTCCTGGGAGTTGTGGTTGGGTAAAAATTCTAGCCTTGCAGCTTTGTGACTGTGGGCAAGTTCTTTCATCATCTGAATGTGTTTCCTCACCTGCTCAGTGGAGCATATACTACCTAGCTTTCAGTGATGTTCTAAGTGTCGACTCAGATGATGTACATACAGGGTGGTGCATGCGCAGGACTCTGGCATCTCTGACTGCCCAGCAGTAGTTTATTTGTTCAGCTTGCTTCCATGTGTGCCTGTGTGCTCTTGGCCTGTTGCTGACCATTGGGCAGAGAAGCAGCCACACAGTCTGGCTGGTGGGTGTTTGTTGAGCTGCCAGTCATGAAAGGGCAGCCTGCAAGAAGACTTTGCCCCTGCTGGGGTCACAGGCCTCCAGAATCACCTCTTGGGGTTCCCTGACTGTGTCTTATCCTCTTGGCTATGAGATGCGTCCTCCTGGGAGGCACTCATGAATGCCGTTTGCTCCTTTCTGTGTATTTGCAGTCAGCGTTTGCTGGTTGGGATGACCCCAGCTTGTGGACTGAGTCACTGGTTCTGCAGGATATTTTACACATGCCTCTGTGGGGTCCCTTCCACAAGGAGAGTTTTTGTTTATATTTAACAGTATTTGTTTAGCTCCCATCATGTACCAGGCAATAAAAGTACCCCTTTCCTGCTCTCGTGGATTGTGTATTCCAATGGGAGAGGTGGTCAGGACACAAACCAGGCACCTCAACTTTGTTAAGACCTCAAAGAAGGCCAGGTGGAGGGGTGGGCGCCGTCTGTGACGTTTCTCTGCATGGAAGATGACTCCAGCAAAGACTTGAAGGAATTCAGAGCTCAGCTGAGAGATGCCTGGGAGAGAAGTGTCCAGGGAGGCAAAAGTCTGGAGACTAGTATGCCTGGATCCAGTGTTCATAGGCCACACCAGTGGGGCCGTGGGCAAGATCACTCAAGGGTCTGCGCTGGCAGTGAGGACTTTGCGTCTTGTCCTGCTCAGGTGGAAGCTGTGGACAGTTTTGCCTGGGAGAATCGTGATCTGGTTGTACCTTTTAAAGAATTGCTCCTGCTGCCACGTGAAGAGTGTCTAGAAGGTGCCCAGGCAACAGAGAGTAGAACCATTGTGGCAATTAGTGTAAGCGACGTCACCATGAGGGGAGCCGTAGCCAGGTTCTGGGCGTGTGTTGAAGATTTTGCCAGTGGGTTGAATGTGGATGTAAAAAGAGGAGTCAAGCATATCGCTATGCTTTTCACCCAGGACACAGGAGGAATGGAAACTTTCAAGAAACTCTACAGGAAGAAGCTGCTCGGCAGTGGGACCATGGGCTCACTTTGGACCTGCTGAATTTGAGATGTCCGTTAGACAGCCAGGTGCATCTGCTGAGTGCTGGTTGAATACATGGCTGGGAAGTTGGGAAGTAGGCAGTAGACTAGCACTGTCCAGAGAACTTTCTGCAGTGACGGAAATGTTTTGTGTCTTCACTGTACAGTGTGGTAATCCCTAGCCACATGTGGCTGTTGAGCACTCCACATGTAGCCAGGACAACTGAGAAACTGAGTTCTCGTCTTATTTCATTTTAATTTATTTATATTACAGTGTAAATAGCCACTTGTGCTTAGTGATTATTTCTCTGCATGGAAGACTGTAGATATACATTTGAAAGTCATCAATATTCCAGTGTTTTCTAAGGTCAGGAGCCTGGATGTATCCAACTGGGAGGAAGCAAAGGTGAAGAACAAAAGCTATCAGAGGCCCTGTGTGTGAGTAGCTTAGGGAGGTTGGGAAGACACCAGCAAAGGGTGTTCACAACAGAGCAGAGGATGAGGAAGAAAGGACAGGAGAGAGGAGAACCCAGCTGGAGATAGTGCTCTGGGAAGAGTGGCCAACTCAAGATGCTGTTGGGCTGCCCATCACCCTCACTATCCCAGGAGCCACTTCAGGGTTTGTCTCTCTTGGCCTGTGCTTACCCAGGTCCTAGCAAATAGGTATTGCCTTATAATCATTTCCACAAGGAAGAATGTTAAGCAAGTGAATGGCTTACTCAGCAAGCCTTTGCAATTTTTGTCAGGAAATATGTTTCCTTATTCAGGGTTGATGCACTGACATCTTAAAGCTGCTTCCTACAGGAAATCCCACATTCTGTGTGTTACCTCTTAACAAGCAATCCACCCCACCTTTTCCCCCTCTGCTTTCCTTCCAGGACCTATTTTAGAAGTGTTGCTTTGTAGACAGTGTCAGCAGCTCTTATCTCAGCAGCCAAAGCTAAAGACCCCACATCTACCCAGCGCTGAACTCTCCCTTCTCCCTTCTCCCTTTCTGGTGTGGGGTCTTCAAAGGGCTGCTCCTATAGGGAGTTGGTTCAGATAGAGAAGCAGACTCTGTGTGTACACTTGGCCTGTGGCAAATTTTACAGTCAAATGAACCTACTGTACATGGCTAAAAAGCAGACTTTACTCCATATCCCCAGTACCTGGATCAGATGCTTTTTCCTTGGTTTACTTTTTGTCCCCTATAATTCTCTGGACATTCAAGTGCTGAGCATTCACCTTGTGTCTCCTCTCCTCCTCTTCTGGATGTTTTCCCTTGTATGTTTTGTCCTTTATTTTCCTATTTTGAGAAGTTCCTTTCCTTGGTCCTGTGTGTCCTAATTCAGGTTCCTGCTTAGTCTGAACACACTTGCCCTTGGCCACACCTGGTGTGACACGCTTTCCGTCAGACTTCTCTACATTCCAACCCCTGGCTATGCTCTGTGCACTTGGCTCTCCTGAGCTTCTGTTCTGGACTTAATACTTGGCTTTCCATGACCTCTGAGCTGTTACATTAACTTGGAGAGATCTCAAAACCAGGAGACAACAGGCATGCTTTTTTCCTTGCCATCTTTAGTATGTTGATTATAGGTCTTGTGGGAATTCTGTTAAGTATGTTTTTAAAATAATTACTGTGACACTTTGTTAATGCTCATTTTCCTTGTTTTTGATATCTCTATTATACCAGCTCATAATACTAAACAAGTATTATAACTGACACAGAGTATTCATTCTTGTGCTTGCTGTTAGAAGTACCCGCAATCCTGTGGGTATTGTTGGTACAGCACTGTGTGAGGAAGAGCAGATGCCAGGGTCACGTGAAGCCTGACCCTGAGACCCACTGTGGCTTTTGTAGCGAGGTCTGAGGGAGGAAGGGGCTGGCGTCGCTGTCAAGCTCACGAGAGTTTGAATCTGCCAAGGAAAAAATACAGAGCAGTAGCTTGCCTTGAATGATTAAAAGTCACATGTGGAATGAGGAAAGAAAATCCCGAAGGATTGATGACTGCAGAGTCATAGTCACATGCTATACTACCAGAAGCAATTGGTTGAAACCCTAGAAACCACATGGGCACAAGAGTGGATTATACATAATACAAAAGACAGATGCATACACATTCCCTGCCCAATGGGCTTTTAATATGAGACAGGCCGATTAAGATGAAAAGCACAGTAATTAGGCACAGCTTAAGAGGGGTCAGGCTTGCTGGAATTTTCTATGAACTAAGCATTCATATACTTAGTTTATTTTGTGATCTTCTATTAGGATAGTTATATTATTTTTAAGGTGTGAATTTTTACAGTCCGGTTACATGGAAGTGACAGATTACTGGATGAGTTTTGTGTGCTTAACCTCATGATTCACTCACACGCCGTGCCGTGCCTCGCCTAGGATGTCCACTTTCAGTGTTTCTGCCTGTTATCCCAGCTGCCTCCCTTTACTGCTGCCGTATTACAACAAATGTTTTCTGCATTTTTATGAGGCTCCTATTAGCAGCAAGCTTGATTTAAAGAACTTCTCTGGTTTATGAATACAGTTCATCTCTGTGAATGAAGTTAGCACTTTAATGCTATTTATTTACTCCACACCATAAAATGCAATATAATAAATAATGGGTCCCTTGGGTCTGTGGTAAAGCTCACTGATCATCTTCTCCGCAGGAAGATGAACACAACTTGAGTGGAGAAATAATGATCAAAATTCACCACGCTCACTGGGATGCCATTTATATACCTGAATCTAATAAAGGCAGAATTACAATGCTTAGCATTATGCTTACTGCTGGCATCTGAAAGTAGTGAACTTAGAGAGGAAAAAGACTCAGCAGTATTAGCAACATCTCAGAAGGCTAGATCGACTCCAAATTGGCGACTCAAAGAAGAAAGTGTTCTAAAAATATATAGCACTTAATCTCTTTTGCTAAGTAAATGTTAGGTTAGTGTTTCCACTTTTTCTACCCATGGAAAACCCTTAGCTTTTAGGGGATTTTGTTTTGGGGGGACATTGTTTCAAAATCCCTTAACTGTTAATTCCATTTGGAGTTTTCATGATGACCTTGTCAAGCTACCTATAAATGACATACTATAAGCCAGAACCTCTGTGAGATCATTGGTCAACAGGGCCATTCTGTTTTATGACTGAAGTCCAGAAAGAGGTTAATCTGTGAGTGTTCAAAACCCTTTATAGTTGAATATATGCCTAAATATATTCCAGGGTTATTCAGGTTGTTTTTGCATTACCTTTGCTTTTATTTGATATTTGCTTCATTAGATATTTATTCCGTGAAGTAAATGGTCACAGATTTAAATAACTATCAGAGCCTGACACATAACCTAAATGAGTGACATAAACATGAATAGGGACTTACACAAATTGGGGGACCAGGTTCCATTCACCTGAAGGGTCCAGTGCCTCCTTAATTTCAGCTAATCATTGTCATCCAGTGGTGCCAGATCTTCTGAATTTAGAAATAAGCAAAAAAGTCAGGTATCTTAATTTTCCTTTGAAATCTTCATATATTTAATTATCAATTTTTTTTCCTTTAAGATATGAAGGTACAGTCCAGGATTAGGTATACAAGTGGTCATGATGCAGGTAAAGTCTAGGCCTCCTTTTGGTCCCCACTTTGCCCAGTTTGAGATTAGGCACCCTTATTGATGTTGTGTCCCCTGTCCCCCAAGCCGCTACTGCCAATCCTTTTCTTATAGTTTTATGGTAAATGTTTAGGGTCTGCTTATGAGTGAGAACATGTGGTACTCTGTTCTTTGTTTCTGTGAGAGATCACTGAATATTATTGACTCTAAATCTGTCCAAGTCACAGCGAAGTCCATACATATGTTTGTCTTTCTTTATGACTGTATAATATTCCATCGTGTATATATACCACATTTTAAAAATCCAGTTCAGTTTCGATGGGCAGCATGGTAGGTTCCATGTTTTTGCTATTGTAGATAGTACTGCAGTAGACATGCGTGTGCAGGTATCTTTTTCATAGAGTGATTTGAGTTACTCTGGGTATATTCCCAATAGGGGGATTGCAGGGTCATATAGGAAGTTGGTATTTAGATCTTTTAGAAATCACCAAACTGTTTTCCACAGAGGCTGTACTAGTTTACACTCCCACCGACAGTATAGAGGTGTTCCTTTTTCGCCACATCCTTTTCAGCATCTGTTGTTTTTTGAGTTATTGATGATGGCCATCCTGACTGGAGTTGGGTGGTATCTCAGTGTGGTTTTAATTTGCATTCATTTGATGACTAGTGAGGCTGAGCATTTTTTCACGTATCTGCTGGCTGCTTGTATGTCTTCTTTTGAGAAATGTCTATTTGTATCTTTTGCCCACTCTGTAATGAGGCTGTTTGTTTTTTTCCTTTTCGGCACGTTTGAGTTCTTTGTAGATTCTGGATGTTAGGCCTTTGTCAGATATATGGTTGGCAAATATTTTTTCCCATTCTGTGGCTGTCTCCCCACTCTCTTGATGATTTATTTTGCTTTGCAGAAGCTTTTCAGTTTAATGAGGTCCCACTTGTCTATCTTATCTTTTATGGCATGGACACCTGGTGTTTTGATCAGGAATTAGTTGCCTACTCTGATTTCTATAAGGGTATCTCCTGCATTCCCTGCCCTACCCTGCATTTTCTAAGGTTCTTATAGTTTGAGGTTTTATGTTTAGATCTTTAAGCCATTTAGATCAACTAATTTTTTTTTTTTTTTTTTTTTTGAGTTGGAGTCTCACTCTGTCGCCCAGACTGGAGTGCAGTGGCCGCTCCCGGCCTCCACAGCCTTGACCTACTGAGCTCCAGTGATCCTTCCACCTCAGCCTTCCAAGTAGCTGGAACTACAGGCATGCGCTACCACCCCCGGCTAATTTTTTGATTTATTGTAGAGATGAGGTCTCACCAAGTTGCCCAAGTGGGTCTCGAACCCATGGGCTCAGGCAATCCACTCACCTCAGCCTCCCAAGGCGCGGGATTACAAGCTAAGCCACGAGCCCGGCTCAACTAATTTTTTTAATAATTAGATGTGTTGTCCCATATCAGATATGCCAGCTTTCTAGTTTGGGTTCAGAGGCTGTCAGTTTTATATTACTACTTTCAGTTTTAAGTTCATGGAAATGTGTATACAATCAAGATTTCCATTGAACTGTTAGTTTACGGTACCTGCTATTACTGTGTTTTTAAAATATTTTTAAAAGAAGAGTGCTGAATGAAGTTAGGTAATATAGTGTAGTGATGCATATATGTCTGTGTGTATACACACTCACATACATACACAGATGTACACATAGTATACACAAAGCCCTCGGTGTTTCCTTTATATAGCATTTTTATTTTTCTGTCTTTAAAATCAAAATATTTACATTTTATTTTAGTTTATGTTTGTATGGAAAGATATGGATGGTAGAAGGAAATGGTAAGATGTAAGATGTACCTTTATGATCATGGAGTCATAGACCAGTGATTTTGTGATTGTGCTTTGCTACTGGCAAATGATAAGCAGAGTCACCATCAAATATATGGATCAAAGGATTTTATTCAAGGGCATTCTCTAAAAGCATAATTTTATTATTTACCATATGATATTTAGGAAAATTTGTGTTGATTATTCTCTACAAACCAATGTTGTTTTTCTGTATAAAGTGTATTAGTATTAACTAGAACTGTTTGTGTGTATGTATCTCACAGTACATAAATCTAGGAAGATGTTTTGCTTCCTAGAAACACTGAGGGCTTTGTGTGTGCTATGTGTACATGTGTGTATATATGTGAATGTGTATACACATAGACATATATGCATTACTACACTGTAATAGTTCTATTTATTTATTTAGAGTTGGAGTCTCACTTCATCGCCCAGGCTGGAGTGCAGTGACACACTCACGGCCACCCCAGTGTCGACCTGCTGGGTTCCAGCGATCCTTCTGCCTCAGCCTTCCAAGTAGCCATTAACTATAGGCACGCACTACTATGCCTAACTAATTTTTGATTTATTGTGGAGACGAGGTCTTGCCAAGTTGCCCAGGCTCGTCTCTAACCTGTGGGCTCAGGCAATCCACTCACCTCAGCCTCCCAAAGTGCTGGGATTACAGGCTGAGCCACTGAACCTGGCCTTCATAGTTGTATTTAAGGATATAAGAACTCACCTTAGAATACTCTAGAAACCAGGCAGTGTATTATGGAAACAGTATAGGCCGTAGGTCTGTATTAGGGAAGAATTGACTTTATTGTGGAAGATTCTGAGGTCTGATTTACTGGTTGTCTACTTCTGTGTAGACAAATCATTCTACTTTGTAGACTTTGATTTAGAGCAGACTGCATTCCTGATGGCTCTGCCAAGATGAATTAGCCCCAGACTGCATCTCCAGATAACAGCATAGGAGTGGGAAGAAGTATTCCTCTGAAGAGAGGCTTCAAAAAGCACAATTTAGATTTTGGAAGTAGGGAATTCAATACTTGTTCTTTGTTGAACAGCTTCAGTTCTTATTAAGCTGAGATGAAATCTGCCTCTTTGTAGTGTTTACTGCTAATTTCTTCAGTATCAGAATTCCCACAGCAATCTGTGGTTCTCTTCTATGGTAACTGTTAGTTTCTGCCTTGTGTAATATATATGCTTGTACCATGAATAAAGGATGTCTTATCTCTTTTGGCATGGTTGCCAACCCTGAGCCTACAGCTTTGAAGAGGAACATGAGACAACCAGGACAGCTCATGCAACTCAGTCAAGCAGGTGATCATATAATTAGTAGGGAGAGCATTGCATTCATTCATTCATTTATTCAAGAACAATTACTTAGTGCCCATTATATACCAGGCAATGTGCTAGGTAGCACCAATCCTCTCTATCTCACTTTAAGTTCTAGGTGGTATATTCTGTGAGAACAGGGCTCTTACCTGCTCACCTTTGCAACTTCTGTCTTACCTGGCAAAGGCCATTTGAATTTAGAATGTGCTCAAAATTGTTTTTAAACAAATAAAATACCAAGTTTGCCTATGTTATTTTTAGTTCCACCAGCTGGAATGGAACCAAGGGTGCCTATTTTGAAGAGAAATATAGAGAAGGGCTGCAACTTCATTACAACCATTACGTATTTTAATCACAGTAGCCTAGTGTCTGGGCTGACTAGCACTGATTCTTCTGAGTAGTTTGGCTACCCTTCTCTTGCTCTTCTCCAGTGGATTATTATCCCTTTTCATGTCTGGGAGCTGGGGCTGCATATGGTGTTTCTGAGAGGGTCTGACATACCCAAAGTGAGGGGAGGACAATGCGCTGTCTGTGTTTTATTAATTTCTCATAAGATGTGTTATTAGCTACCACCTTATTCTTTTTTCCCCTGACAGTCTTATTTCCTCTCTTTAATTAAGTACATAAATGAATCAATAGGTTATCTATGTGGCATCCAACTGTGTATACCCTTGAGCTATTTATTTTCCCTTTTTTCTGGTTATTTTCATTAGTAAAAATACTTTGATTAAGATCTATTTGCTGTAGAAGTTTCTTATGTACATTATAGAAAACTATTCCAAAAAGTCATGTACAATTATTATTACCAAAGGGAGGACCAAACTTTACCTCTACGACGACCACTTGTATACCTAATCCTGAACTGCTGTACTCTATATCTTTAAAAAATAAATAATAAAATAATGTAATAATATTTTTTAAAAGAGAAAAAATTACTATTATTTGGAAGTATGCAGTAAACTGTGTGTGAGAGAGAGAGGGAGAGGGAGAGAGGGAGAGAATGGGAACAAGGTGATGAGTCACCAATGCTTCAGAGTTCTTGCCCCCTTTATTCTGACAGTCATTCTTGTTTATACTGAAAATATGTCTTATCCTTGTAAGATAATATTCTGTTTTATTTGAGGTCTGTATATCCTATATATGAGATAAAAAGTGTCAGTTTAGTAATTCTTATGATCTTCTCTGTCTCTCATTTTTAAGTTTTGGAAGAAAGGATAGAAGCTTCTTGTTAATGTCTTTGTTACAATTTTGATGTGTTGCTGTTTCTAAGAGCAAGTGAGGAGTCTTGTGTCTTGCCATTCCACCAAATCCATGGGACAGAGGGCCTTGTCCGGGTGATTTACTGGGCTTGATTTGTTCTGTGATTTCATCTTTAGACGCTTCCATCTCTGCCAAGGCCATGTTGATCTCATCACTGGAGATGTGTGGTGGAGTTTCTCAAATGTCTACTATATTGCATACATTGAAAAAAGATTGTTATCTGCGTTATCAACCACGCAAAGAAAATTCAAGAGCTTTAGTTTGGAGTTATAAGTTTTCATTTTAAAATTTGTTTGCTCTTTTACTTTCACTTTGGCTTTTGCTTTTGTTGACTATTTCAACTTCCTTAGTTCTTTAGTTTAATAAATATTTCTTAAGAGCTCACTAGTGCACAGAGCTGTACTAAGTACCTTAATAGTTACAAAGATAAGTAAAAGCTCATTCCTACTTTCTTGCATTCCAAGGTCACCCAAACCAGCATTCAACTTCATTCCTTACCTTTTTGCTAAATAGCCTCAGAAGGAAATGCTGTGGGCTTTTCATATTAGTTGTCATTGAAGGATTTTGTATATTTTAAGTGTTCTTCGTGGTAGAAAGATATACTTGAGAGTGTTTGCATCACTTAGTGAATTAGGATAGTTACTGAATGTACTGTAATATGCTCAACAGTGTATAAAGTATAAGCTGCATTATAATTTTGCTCTTAAACTTTTGGTTTTAACTTTTTTTTTTTTTTTGAGTCAGTCTCACTCCATCGCCCAGGCTGGAGTGCACAGCACTCTCATGACCACCCCAGTGTCGACCTGCAGGGCTCTGGTGATCCTTCCACCTCAGCCTTTCAAGTAGTAGCCAGAACTACAGGCGTGTGCTACCATGCCCAGCTAATTTTTTCATTTATTGTAGAGAAGTGGTCTCCTCAAGTTGCCCAGGCTGGTCTCAAACTCCCAGGCTCAGGCAGTCCTCTTACTGGGATTACAGGCTTGAGCCACTGGACCTGGTCTTTAACTGTTTTTAATGTCTTCATTTCCTCCTGTATTTGTTGAAGTTCAAAATAACCTTTACAAGAGGGTGAACTTTGGCTGTATGCGATGGGTCACACCTGTAATCCCAGCACTTTGGGAAACCGAGGATAGAGGATTACTTGAGCCCAGGAGTTCCAGACCAGCTTAGGCCATATAGTGAGAATTATTTCTACAAAAAAATAAAAAAATGCATCAGTCGTGGGGGTGCACACATGTAGTCTTAGCTATTTGCCTGAACCCAGGAG
This sequence comes from Cephalopachus bancanus, assembly GCA_027257055.1. Classification (NCBI taxonomy): domain Eukaryota; kingdom Metazoa; phylum Chordata; class Mammalia; order Primates; family Tarsiidae; genus Cephalopachus; species Cephalopachus bancanus. The sequence goes on from JAPVLO010000232.1 coordinate 3,965,493, forward strand.
GTTGTGGCTTCTGTGAGCCATGATCATGCCGCTACACTCCATCCTGGGCAGCAGAGCAAAATCCTGTCTCCAAAAAAAAAAGATGAATTTTATAGTCTGTAATTATGTCTTAGTAAAGCCACTATATAAAAAAAAGAATAACCTAAAAGATCTTACCTAAATTATATTTGTTTAGGTAAGTTTTGTTGTGTGTCACAAATACAAATAGACTTTCTTGGTTATATTTAGTCCCATGTATAGCACATTTGCTGGGCCATTTTGCAGTACCAGGGGTTGACTGCTTTATTCCATATACTGCAGTCCTAAAACACGGGGAAATCTTACTTAACTAATTGAAACACTCATTTGGATAAGAACTTAAGCATGGTTCAGTAATTCTCAATTTCCCACTTTACTTGCAAAACACGATGTAAGTATGGAATTACACTCTTCTCAGCTTATTACACTTTGTGTTCACTCACAGGGAAATAATTTAAGGCAGTTTACTCCCAACTGTTTCCCTCTTGCTGGTTCTGTTCTTTTTTTTGAGTTGGAGTTTCACTGTCACCCAGGCTGGCAGTGACATGCTCCCAGCCACCACAGCCTTGACTTGCTGGGCTCCGGCAATTCTTCCGCCTCAGCCTTCCAAGTAGCTGGAACTACAGGCACCCACCACCATGCCCTGCTGGGTCCCTTTCTTAAAGTAACCGATTTCTCAAGGTTATGCTTATTTTGAAGGTTTTTGGGGAGAGATCATAATTTAGTCACACACCTGGCCGTTTCCACATTGTGTCACCAGCCAGCTTCTGATGGCTCCTTCTCCTGCCTGGTTCATCTCATGCTTTCTTCAGTTAGATATTTTATTTTATTTTTCTGTTTATTCTTTGTCTCCAAACCAACATTGTTACTTCTGTTTTGTTCCGGTACTGAAGGCCTATCACGTACTAATAACTTGGGCCTTCCCCTGGAGTGTTTTCTTCAGCGCACCCAACATGCAAAGGCAGGGTACATCTCTACCTGCTATCCCTGTAGGTCTCAGACTTCTGTCTCTTATCTTGCTCTTTGGGGAATGAAGCGTCATGCTGAAACTGAATGCGCCACTTGGAAAATTTTAGCATTTGAGATCAGCCTGGGCAACATAGTGAAACCCTGTTTCTACAAAAAATAAAATTTAAATTTAAAAACAAGCAAAAAAGAAAACTTTACCAAATTATATTTTCAGAATTTTATAAGGCCATTTTTCCTTGTGCTGCCTTCATTCTAAATCATGCGTTTTGAACTTACTTTCTCCCAAAGCATTTTTATTAATGATGCTGCTCTTCACTTCTCCCTCTCATAGCCAATTGTGACTGACCACGCTCTGCCTCATGCTGTAAGTGCCTGAGACTCTGAAATTTCTTCTCTTTGTGGATGTGCACTGCAGAGCTGCTGAGAGCAGAGCTATTGTGGCCTGATGTTTCAGGAGCTCCCTGTTCCCCTTCCTTCCTTCCTTCCTTCCTTCCTTCCTTCCTTCCTTCCTTCCTTCCTTCCTTCCTTCCTTCCTTCCTTCTGTCTTTCTGTCCTTCCTTCCATCTACCCTTCCATCCACTCTTCCTTCCACCCTTCCTTCCTTCCTTCCTTCCTTCCTTCCTTCATTCCTTCCTTCCTTCCTTCCTTCCTTCCTCCCTCCCTCCCTCCCTCCCTCCCTTCCTTCCTTCCATCGTAGCTGCTTTATCATGCCCAGAGCTGGCCCTGGGAGTAATTTTAGCTTTACTTGAATCCCTCCTTCTCTTCATAGGGTGGTATAGACATTATAACACGGTAAAAATCAGTTGACATTGCCAATCATTATTGAAGGCAGGCCTTTGTTCTCCTAGATTTTGCATTTTTTCATTATGCAACATTCTGTAGAATGTCAAAGCTAAAAGATTTCTCAGAAATTACTGTAGATGACAGCATGTACAGTATATTAATTTGCTAGTTTATCTATGATTTAATTGTGAGAGTAAGTGGAGATAAAAGTGTAGACTGGTTAATGAACTGTATTATCTCAATGCTAAATAGTAGATTCTGTGTTGTTATTGTTGTAAATGTAGGTGGAGGTTTTTCATGCTTTTTGCTTTATTTAAGGGGTATGTATGTTTTCTTACTTCTGCAGAGTGACCTTTAGATTCCTTATCATAATCCCTGTGAATTATAGGCTAACAAATGAATGTTCCCATTTCATTCTCAGACAGGAGAGTATAACTCTGATATCAAATTCCAAAATGAAGTAAATTTGTCTCAACTAGAGAGAAAATAATGACAATACAATGCCAACCCACTCAGGCATAGGGGCCGATGATTTTTTTGGCCTGTTTTCATTCACTGCAATCCTAGGTTGAAAAATCTCACATTTCCTCCTAAGCTGATGTAACAATACGGTTAACATTTAAAGATACCTAAAATAAAAAAATATAGCACATTCCACTGAAATAGGCAACCAGCAGTATGTCCATGTTTGGTCTAATGCATTCCTCACCTTACATAAATCTCTAGAAAAGCTCTAGGAAGGAAACACATTCCCCTGACACGACAGGATGTAAAATGGAAACAAACCAATTACTTTTTGCAGTTCTTAGAGCAGTCTCAGGAATACTGACCCTTCTGACTTCATTTTTAAGCAAGAACTTTCCACTCCCATCTTGCAAGGAAAAAATAATTGAACTGAATTCCTAGCAAGAAGCAAATCAAGATTTTCTAAGGATAATTTTGCTAGGACCTATGGAGCAAATCACCTTTCAAACCTGCCAAGGGTAGTTTTTTAAATACATTTAAGCCCCTAATCACAGAGATCTTTGATGAACTTTTCCCGCTTTAAATATATCAAACAAAGCAAAGAGAGTAGAGAAAGCCATTAGAAAATCATTAGAATAAACACCAACATTGATCTATGTCCCTCTCCTTGGGAGCCCCTCCTTTCCTTGTTTTAGCTGTTTAGGTGGGCTTTATATAGCAGAGTAATCAAACTCTCTCAGGCCACTAAAAAAGAAATTCAAGGGATTTTTTTTTTTAAACAAACAAAACATTTTCTTTATTTAAAGTTTCAAGGAACCTGGTCAGTAATGAGAGTGCTCAGTTCTTGGCTGTGACTTTCAAGTTGAACCTTTTTGATGGTAAATAGCCTCCTGCTTATGCCTGTGTGTTTTGGCTTAAAAAAATCAATCTCTGAGAAAATGGGCTTCCATCTTCCTTTCAGCCCTGTCTCCTTTGATGATTGATGTTAATTCAGTAAGCTGCTGACCCAAGGAAAAAGAATTGTTTGTGCTGTTGTTTTGAATAAATAAACTTACAGAGAATCAATGGCTGTAGCTTAGAGAAATTAGGTAGCAGAGAGCACAAAGTCTGTTTCTGTCGAGTTTCTCATGTAAGTAAAGCAGGTAAAGGGCATTTCAGCGCCAGATATCTTTGTTGAATGATGGTAACTGGCTTCAAGGGGAAATTTTTTTTATTTAAAAATAAATGTCCTCTGTGTATCTATACTGAGAAAGGTCTGCATTTATGGCAAAGCAGGACACCTTCTACTTATCCACACAGTAATTCCTGACTGGCAGTTGCAAAGCTAGCTCCTCATTTTCCGGTGCCAGCTTACATTCAGTGAAGTTTGCCTGTGGATTCAGTATTCCTATTGCAGTTCAGAAAAGCATTTCCAAAGGACTTCAGGACTTTGTGTATAGTTTTAAAATCGAAAGGCCCTGGAATCTGCCAGGCCAAAATAATTGACTCAGGATTTTTCTGAGATCCCTCTGGCTGTTTATGGACGAGTCATATGCTAGGAATTTTGCTTTTCTGTGTCACAATTTCCTTTACCTAAAACATACTACTAAATGTCATGATTATGTAGGGAAGGTGACATCACCCATTACAATGTCTATTCTAGCAAAAATGTGAGTAGGTGGGTTCCTGGCCATGAGACTTACAAGTAGTGAGTTAGGCAACCTAAGGAAATTGAAAATAGAAAAGCAGCTTTGTTTTTGATTACCTTCTATTTTGGTACACTTATTCATCGATGCCTAATAAAGACTGTTTTACTCCTCGTTTCACTTAATCCATAGTTCCAGCCAAATCAGAATTCATTTTTGTTGATAATACAAGCAGAGTCAGAATTTAATTTAACATCAGCCTTGTTTGTTACAGTTTTATAAATTGTAAACAGCTTAAAATCAAGAAATAGTGGAAAGGCCAAGTAAATTATGGCATTTTCAGAGAGTGTACTATTATACAGTTATTAAGTCAGCTTTCTTTTGTGTAAAATGGGAATAATCATTACAGAAAAATTATGTACAGCTGAGGTGAATATTAAATAAGTCCCCGTATGTGAAGCACCTAGAACAGTGACTGGCATGTAAACATCATATAACAGTTTGCTATTGTTCTTATTGGTGATATGATAAAACTATGACCAGAAGAGCTTGCATTAGCAGGGAGAAGTGTGTATGCTTTAAGTGAAAATGAGATTATGGATATAATATGATCTCTGCTGTGCAAAATGTTATCAGGAGAAAATAATATAACAAATAACAATCGTGACTGTCTCTGTCATTATTTTGTCCTTTATCCTTTTCCATGTTTTTCTTGCCTTTACCCAGTGAACATGTATTTTATGATTTGAAAACAGTGTGACTTTTAAGTGTCAATAGTTGCCATACACTATTTAAGAATGCATGTTGCCTAAAAGAAGCTGATATACCCAAGTATGCCCAGGCAAATTCAGAAGTAAATACAAAGAATGCACACTCATCAGTTTAGGCAAATGTAGATTCACAGCAGAATCCAGTTCTCTTAGATAGGAGGTCTCAGGTAAACCACGTAAACCCTTAGAAATGTCATCTGTGAAATGAGAATAAGGTCATCTGTCATTTATCTTGTAATGTGGTTGAAAGGATTGAATAAGAAAATATGTGTGAATGGGTTTTATAAATATCATCTAAAATATTTAGGATTTCTGAGTTTTTAGAATTTAAAATGAACTTACAGATATAAATAATATTAACTAAAGATATTTGCTAATTTTTTTTTTTTGAGTTGGAGTCTCACTCCGTCACCCAGGCTGAAGGGCAGTGGCACGCTCCCAGCCACCGCAGCCTTGACCCGCTAGGCTCCGGCGATCCTTCCGCCTCAGCCTTCCAAGTAACTGGAACTACAGGCATGCGCTACCACGCCCGGCTAGTTTTTGATTTTTTGTAGAGACGAGGTCTCGCCAAGTTCCCCGGGTGGGTCTCGAACCCTCAGGCTCAGGCAATCCTCTCGCCTTGGCCTCCCAAAGTGCTGGGATTACAGGCTGAGCCACCAAGCCCATCTAAAATTTTTAACAAAAACTGAGGCATGATCCACTAATTATGAAATTAAATTTATATAAGAATGTGCCTTGGGCTGAAGCCTGATCAGTTTTCCCTCTGGTTCAGACGTCTATGGAGTCCTGGTTATGGAGTCCAGAGTCTAATTTATTTCATAGGAAAAGAGTCTAGTAGACATTCTTAGGTCAGTAAAGAGTACTCTTGAGTTAGAAGGGGAATGGTGACTTTGTGCACAACCCAACCATCACATGCTTACTGTCTCCTAGTGCACCTCCTTATTTTCTGTTATTCAAATTCATCTTTCAGCCAGGTGAGTTACTCAGACTGGGCAGCATGCAGATCTGTGCCCACACAGTCCTGCCGATAGTGAAGCCTCCCTAATGCTGGTGCTGAGCACAGAGTCAGTACTGCCATGTGAAACTGGGAGTCTCCTTTACCTTTTGTTCATTAACCAAGTGTGTCTTTTTCTGGTTCGGTTTCTTTATTTATAAAGCAAAGGATTCCTGTGATGTCAGATGAAATGGTACGTGTAAAATGGCTTTTGAAGCTGGGCTTGGTGGCTCAGCCTGTAATCCCATGCTTTGGGAGGCTGAGGTGAGTGGATTGCCTTAGCCTGCGTGTTCGAGACCTGCCTGGGCAACTTGGCGAGACCTCATCTCTACAATCAATCAAAAAAATTAGCTGGGCATGGTAGCGCACACTTGTAGTTCCAGCTACTTGGAAGACTGAGGCGGGAGGATCATTGGAGCCCAGCAGGTCAAGGCTGTGGTGACCGGGAGCAGCCACTGCACTCCAGTCTGGGTGACAGAGTGAGACTCCAACTCAAAAAAAAAATGGCTTTTGAAAATGCCTAAAATGAAGAAGTGGGATACCTATTTAGCTTTAAGCTGTCCCTTCCCATAGCGGTGAATTGCTGTAGTGGTTTTGGCTTAAGTCCACGCAATCTTTGATAGCCCTTCCTCTGCAAGGCAAAGCCTCACCTGCTCCCCTGGAGTATGGACTGGATCCAGGTGAGGCCAGGGATGGCACCTTTGCATTTGAGAAAACAGCAGAAGCAGGAATATCACTTGGTGACCTCTTGCCCTTCTCCCAGAAGCAGGCCATACAACCAAGAAAGAATTTTCAGACTCTCCCCTGAAGTAGATCAATAAGACCTTCATGTGAGAGGTACCCACCCTGTCTGTAGAGAAAAGGAATGTCCTTATCTCTGAAGACACAGAGAAGACTTTGAATCAACAGTCCTTGCCAAGTTCCCTGAGTTGATTCCAGTTAGATCATATCCCTTTATCTAATTATACTTTTCCATGTTTGCCCACTTACCTCTTCATCCAACTTAGCATTAAAAGATGCAGGTTGGCCGGAGAGAGTGGCTCAAGCCTATAATTCTAGCACTTTGGCAGGCCCAGGTGAGAGGATTGCCTGAGCCTATGGGTTTGAGACCAGCCTAGGCAACTTGCAAGACCTCACCTCTACAATAAATCAAAAAAATTAGCCAGGAGTGATAGTGCACACCTGTAGTTCTGGTTACTTGGAAGGTTGAGGCAGAAGGATCACCTGAGCCCAGCGGGTCGACACTGGGGTGACCGTAAGCATGCCACTGCACTCCAGCCTGGGTGACAGAGTGAGACTCCAACTCAAAAAAAAAAAAGATGCAAGTTACCCTGTCTCTTTGGGTTCTCATTTCTAAGGCTCCCACGTCACATACAACTTACATGAAATAAATTTGTGTGCTTTTCTCTTGTTCTTTTGTCTCTTGCTATAGAGGCTGCAGCCATGAACCTAGGAATGGGTGAGAAAAGAGATTTTTCTCTTCTACAACATAGAGAATCGTTGCTAAACAACTACAATGCATGGAAAAGGGAAAAGTTAATTTTATAGGGGAGAAACATGGTAGATACTACCTTGCGTGTGCCCAAGGTTGGCAACACCAGTGATTAGACATATATTGATCGATGTATCCCCTGACATGAAGGTGAGAGAGGTACTTCACCTCTGTGGTATTCTTTCCCCAATTCCACAGCTTTAGTCTAACTCTGAGAAAACATCAGGGAGACAAAGTAATTGACTGGTACTCTTCAAAAGTTTCCAAATCATAGAAGACAAAGGAGTACAAAGCTCTCATAGAGTAAGAGAGACTAAGGAGATGATGACTGAATTCAGTGTGGCACCAGGAGCTGGACCCTGGCACAGAAGGAGGACGTCAGTGGAAAAACCAGAGAAATCAGAATCCATCTGTGTTTTAGTTAGTGCTGTTGGACTCATATTAACTTCTTGGTTTTTGTTAGGTGTGCCATGGTTAACTAGGGCAAGTAGATGAAGGGTCTCAGGAGCTCTTAGTATTGCTACAGCTCTTCTGTATGTGTACAGTTGTTTCAAAATAACATCTAAAACAAAAGAAACCTGGTACATGGGAAGTATCACAGAGATGTTCAACCTTTTTTTCAAAAGAAGTGGTATGCTATGTACTATACTCAAATGAATATAATGGAGAAAATCTGTATAATCTGTATAGTTAAACTTTTGCATTAGCCAGGTGAGGTAGCGCACGCCTGTAGTTCCAGCTACTTGGAAGGCTGAGGCGAAAGGATCGCTGGAGCCCAGCAGGTCGAGGCTATGATGGCCGGGAGCATGCCACTGCACTCCAGTCTGGGCGACCGAGTGAGACTCCAACTCAAAAAAAAAAAAAAAAAAAATTTTTTTTTTGCTACCATGTGAAATTTTGGCTCAATTTTCTTTGTGACCATTTGAGAGCAATTATTCTATTATATATTTTTGCTAGATTTTCTATTATGTATATTAGAAAAAAATTATATATTTTATTCTGGCAGGTCTGCTGTTATACTTTGCCTTCGTTCTGATATTACTTTTAAAATATGCACATAAAACACCAAATTTTCCATTTACTGTGGGAGAAGAAGTTTATATCAAAATGGTTGAGATGGAGACTTGTAAAAAAATATACAAAACTTTACAAGTTGATAAGTGATAATGTAGAAGTCAGAAAATCAAAGAGTCTATTAAGGTGAGAAAGAGAATGCTGCTAAAACAGCTAACAGTTATGGAATGGTATAAATCTAGCACTGTTTTTAGCATTTTACATGTATTAATTTATTTAATCCTTACAGCTAAAATTCACACCCTAGAAAGTAGGGCTGTTGTTATAGACAAGGTGTAATAGAAATCAAGACTGGATTTCTACAGTCTGCAAGTTAGCCACTTTGCCCCGTTCCTGAGCACTCTGTGGCAGGTTTGCATAGTCCAGTTTACTGAAGGAACACTCGGGCAGCTGTGTGGCACTGTGCACAGCTCCATAAGCCAGTCTTTCCATGTATGCATTGTGACTTCATCGCCTGTTAGTCACAGAGATAAAACAGTGGTTGTGATCAGACCCTTGTACCACCACATTGGACTTGAGGCTATTGTCAACATGACTCAAAAGCTGCCCCTTCTGGGTCCCAGAGCACATTATCATTTCCTCAAGTAACAATATATGCTTTTGAAGGAATGGAGTTGGCTCAGGCATTACAAAGCGAGGTGTAGATTTCCTTTCCTATGCTGAACTTTATGAATGTTTTCCTGGTTTTCTGATCTTGCAGAGACTTTGTCCTTCTTTGAAAGGGGTAAGCATGTGAAGGCTCATTTAAAAGACCACCTTCCCACCTTGCTTTTTCTCACTCTTTGAAATGTCGTCTCTCCTCTGCTTTCATTCCCGTCTTTCATTGTGGGGCCTGGCTGGCTTCTCCTTCCCTGTGTGTTTATATTATATGGCTCATTCCAGCTGACACATTCTGTTAGTGTTATCAGCGAGATGAGAATGCGTAAGATCACCCAGAGTATCGTTTCTCATCCTTCCAGGTCAACAGGCTTACTTGGGAAGATAGCATTTCTTGATTGCTCTACTTGGGGCATAATTGTTCAGTATCAAGTTTGTAGTTTATTCTACATCTGACTTGGTAATTTAACTTACGTGTACTGATTTTATATGTTGTGTGGGTTGTCACTTTTATAACATACTTTTTTGACATATGAGGAAAAACAGGTAATGTGTATTTATGTCAAGATATGAAAAGCTGGTAATTATGTTCCCTATATACCTAAATATCCAAAATATAAGGATATAAAATACCAAGAAGATAAACATTTTCTTTTTCTTAAAATTAAACGTAGCTTATTGAGTAAATGATCACAGTGTACACTCAAGTTAGTTGGTACGTGTTTAGGAATCTGTCCTATATTGTTTATGTATTTTTTTCACTGTGTACTAAATTATGGCATATTTCCTCTATAACTTAGAAAGCCACACAGTCACATCTGCTGTCTTGAAGACCCATTTGTGTACTGTAACAGGGACTGTTTGTCCAGTCCATTGGGGCTTCTCTCCGTTAACAGGCTTTAGCTGGCAGATGCAACTTAGCACAGGTGTGAGGAACTTGAATGAAGCTGTCACAGATGTCTCTGGGTATCACACCATTCCTGTTTCAAACACGAGACGTGAAGTGTTCATTCTTAATGGTAAACTGTCATTTAAAGTGGCTGGAGCCTTTATTCTTTGAGTTTTAATGTGCTTTTATAACTTTGTAAAAGATGCAGAATTTGTGGTTTCACTATATGTAAAGATGTAATGGTATGTAAACTTGGTATGCTTCTAAAGACAATTATAGTACAAAATCACCTTATTTTGGATTTGTAATTTTTAAATATCAATTGTTGTGACTTTTCCTGTGAGGTGACAAACTTGTGACTTCTAGGTCAAAGAAAATGGGTAAGAGCTAGGCATGGTGGCATGTGCCTGTAATTCTAGCTTCTCAGGAGGCTAAGCAGGAAGACTTCTTGAGTCTGGGGATCTGAGGCCAGTCAGGACAACAGGGCTTCTAAAAAACAAAATAAAACAATAAAATAAATGGCAAGGTGGAGCACGCTTGTAGTCCCAGTGCTTCAGGAGGTGGAAAGAGTACTTGGGCCCACAAGTTTGAGAGCAGTCTGGGCAACACAGTGCGACCCCATCTCAAAAATCAAAAATAACTCCAGATTTTCTGCTTTGGTATGTTTGTAATTTTTTTTTTTTTTTTTGAGTTGGAGTCTCACTCTATCACCCAGACTGGAGTGCAGTGGCCGCTCCCGGCCACTGCAGCCTCGACCCACTGGGCTCTGGTGATCCTTCTGCCTCAGCCTTCCAAGTAGCTGGAACTACAGGTGCATGCTACCACACCCGGCTGATTTTTTTATTTATTGTAGCGATGAGGTCTCGCCAAGTTGCCCAGGTGGGTCTCGAACCCGCGGGTTCAGGCAGTCCACTCACCTCAGCCTCCCAAGGGTGCGGGATTACAGGCTGAGCCACCGAGACCGGCTGTAATTTATTTTTAATTAAAAAAATAAACTTACAATATCTAAAGTATACATACATACACATCAGTTTTATTTTTAACAAAAACCTGTTTAATAACAAAAAAACAAAAAGGAAGGAAGCAAGGAAAAAATATGAGAAAAGACCACATAGAAAGAAAATGAATGGATTTTTATTTCTGGCAAGGTTGAAAGCTGAAAAGTCTGGAAAATTGCCCAGTACAAAACAGTGAGAAATGCTGGATAATCTGTAATGAACTTTCCTTTTAAATGGATTGCTGGCCTTTTTAGAGAGTAAGAGGTCTCCTGGAGATGAGACTGTAGAAAAAACTAAAAGCCAGAGCAGCAAGCTAAAGCTGATATTCTGACTGCCTTGGGGCACCCATCCACCTCAGGAACCCAGAGGTGTGTGTTGTAACAGCTGCATCTCTCCTGGAGACAGGGCTTGGACCTTCATAGGAGGGGTTGTGGAACCGAAGCCTCTTAATGGAGCACAGACTAACTGAAGGGTTAGACCTCCAGTTAAGGGGGGAGCAGGAAAGATCTGCTCATCAGCACAGCAGGGAGATGACAAGGAAATCTGCCTCAGCAAAAGCAAACAGCTCTGCTCTAAAGGGATTTGCATTCAGTTGAGGCCTTTGTACAACTCATGGATAAAATCTTCTAACGCACAAGTTCACAGCCCCCAGTTATAGAGATATATAAGCAATATTTTACAACCTTGAGCTAGAGTCAGCAGAAACAACAAGCAGTTGAATTAGTTCCCAATGATTTTGAAATATAGTTACTGATTGCAGAATATCAAATCGTTATGTTTCAGACACGTAAGAAACAGGATTTGAATACAGTCATGAAAAAAGAATAAGATAGCTGTCAAAAAAGGCCAGGCAGAGCCGGGCTCGGTGGCTCAGCCTGTAATCCCGCGCTTTTGGGAGGCTGAGGTGAGTGGATTGCCTGAGCCCACGGGTTCAAGACCCGCCTGGGCAGTGAGACCTCATCTCTACAATAAATAAAAAAATCAGCCGGGCGTAGTAGTGCATGCCTGTAATTCCGGCTACTTGGAAGGCTGAGGCGGAAGGATCGCCGGTGCCCAGCAGGTTGAGGCTGCGGTGGCCGGGAGCGGCCATTGCACTCCAGTCTGGGCGACAGAGTGAGATTCCAACTCAAAAAAAAAAAAAAAAAGGCCAGGCAGACTTGAGAAAGAACCGAATAGACTTCTAGGAATGAAAATTTTAATATTTTTATTAAAACCTTAGTTTATAGATTAAACAGCAGATTAGGCACAGTCAAGAGATATTAACCCAAATAGACAAATCTGAAGAAAGTACCTAACATGTAGTATATAAAGACAGAAGATTTAGAAAACATAAAAGAAAAAATAAGTGGACTGTGGTAGCAGTTTCAGAAATGACCACCGACTCTTTGACACTCCTTGGGATTCATCTTGAGATGGAAGCCGTGCCCTTAAACCTGGCTGGCGTGTGACTGAATGAACCAAAAGTGTGGTGTAAATCCATTATGTAACTCTTAAAAGGCTGCTCAGGTTCTGTTTTGCTACCTGGAATAGTTGCTCTTGGACCTGAGCAACTATTTCATGTCAACCCTTTGTTGACATGAAAGAAATCTGACTCCCCTGAGGCAGTGATGTTTTGAGGAATCTCACACCCCTTGGGGAGTCCAGCCCCAGGTATTTGGGTCACTCTCAGTTTTTTGATATTCCTGGCTGAGGTCTCAGATGCCATGCAACAACACAGTCTGTCCCTGCAGTGCCTGTCAGCCCTCTTAACCCACAGACTAGTGGCCACATTACATCACTAAGTTTTGGGACTTTTTCCCACAGCGGCATATAGATGGAGCAGGTAGGATGAGAAGTTTTAGCATACACCTGAAAGAAGTTCCAGAAGAAGACAATAGAAAGAATTCAAAAGAAGCAATATTTAAAGAGGTAGGAATTGCAAGATTTCTAGAATTGAAAAATGATATGAATCATTGGATCCCAGTAGCATAATGGATCCCAAGCAGGAAAAATAGAAGACACACATGTCTTAATGGATCAAAATAAAACTGTAAAACAATAGTTAAAGACATAACAGACATTAAAATCAGAAGAGATTACATACCAATGAAGAACAACTGCATTAATTGATATAGCTAAAACCAGAAACATCCTAACTGTTCATCTACAAAATAATTAACTAATACATTGTGATAGGCTACAATAATTAAAAAAAACTATCCATGCTATCCAAGTATAAAAAATAATTAAACAGGAGTTGTATATACCAATAGGAATCTATCTCTCAAGTATAATGTTTGGCAGATGATACATATTGTTTGATGGTATTTATATAAAGTTTAAAAATTTGCAAATCTGTGCATATGTGTCTCTCTGTGCGTGTACTTAGCAATCCATATGTGTGAAAAGAAAATAATGATGAAGAGGACCAGATAAAAAAATGTGGCACATATACATGATGGAATTTTACGTAGCCATAAAGAAGGACAAAATTATGAATTTCACAGCAACTTGGATGGACTTAGAGTCTATAATACTGAGTGATCTATTGCAGAAACAAATAACTGAGTATCACATGTTCTCATTCATAAGAGGACCTTGAACAATTATCGTAGTACTATAATGAAAGGATGGGTAGGCCAGACTTGGTGCCTCAGCATGTAATCCCAGTACTTTGGAAGGCCGAGGCTAGTGAATTGCCTGAACCCATATGTTCGAGACCAGGCCGGCCAACTTGGCGAGACCTCTTCTCTACAAAAAAAAAAAAAAAAAGAAAGAAAGAAAAGGATGGACAGTAGTGGGAAATTGCCCAGGTGGGGGGGGGGGCACATCTCATCAATAAAGGTACCTACATAATGAACATTTATATGCCTAACCGTAAATTTTACCTACATCTTAAAAAAAAAAAAAGAACAATGTACTTATAAATGGTAAGCATGAAAGTCAATGCTGTGAGGAGAGGAAAAGGAATCTAATCAGACAGGACCCCATGTCTTAGAGGAACTACCTACTCAGTCTGAAAGGATTTGGAGCTTCAAGATTAAGGGAATCCACCTTGCCTTTTGGTTTAGGTGAATGATTGGTCGACAGGGAAAAGAAAGTGATATAGGGTCTGAGCGCTTAATTCATGGCACCAACACGCAATTTAACAAGAGTTTTATTAGCCAAGTTTCAGCCGGCCAGGACCACTCACCAGAGTTGCAAGTCTCAGGGCGAGGGCCCCAAACTGTAGCAGGGGCCGTTCTTAAATAGGCCAAAGCCCTCCCAAACTACGAAGCCATTACAATTTAAATTCAAACAGAGCAAAGTCTGCCAGAAAGGTCCGCCAGAATTCGAGAGGGGCTTATCATATCACATCACACCATGCCAACAGGGTTCACAGAAGCAGAAAAAAACTGGTTAGTTTATCTAACATAGCCACTTGGAGTTTCCAAGTAGGGCATCCTTACTTGGTACTAAGAATTTTAGGGGAGAGGTCACAGCACACAGTTTCAGCACACGCAATATATGAGGTTATAGTTTCATTAGGTTACACACAATTTATTACTCTTTACAAAAGCAGATCTGATTGAATGGGAGATTTCCAGCCTTGGCAATGGGGAGTGTGTGGAGGAGGGGAGGGAGAGGAGTGAGTGGGAGCGATGGAGCTTTGTGGCTGCAGTCTTGGAGTTGTTCTGAACGGGATGTGCTGCTGATAACAAGCAAGATGGAATCTGAGCTTTTACTTTATCAGTGATGGCACTGGAAATTTTGCATATTCTTAAAATCTTCTGAATATCTAGAGTAACAAATAGTCTGTTACATTTTGGTAAGGAGAATTATTTTTCATTTCTTGATTATCTGGAAATCACTCTGATTCATAAGCGATAAATGATTGGGATTTATGAATGGGATGAGGGTGCTGTGAGGTTGGAATAGACTGAGTAAAGACAAGTGGGAAGTGAAGAAGGAAATACCATAAAATTGCTAAGAATGATAGTTGTGAGGGCCTTACTGTCACCTGTACTGTCCTCTCCAGCGGAAATTTGGCCGAATGCAGAAGAGTGAGTTATGGAGATGACAGCTTACTTGGAAATTTAACTCAGTTTCAAAATTCGTTGGCAAAACTTTTGCTTGATCTTTTATTGACTCTTTTCCTTACAAAGAAGTGGAGATTCATTCAGATTATTCCAAGTGTCATGGCAATTATGTGATGTATTTAGGCATTATTAAGAGATGCAGGGAAATACAAAAATGGTAGTAACCATTGTAAAGTTGATGGAAGGAGAGTGCAGAACTGGAATAATAGCTGGCCCACAAGATACTCATCTTTCATAAATGATTCAGCTAACATTCATGTATTCCCCTTGCTTGTAGTTTTATTTTTTCACAATTTGTGTTTCTTTTAAAATTTTTACTTACACATCATGGCATTTCTAGCCTTTCTCCACATTGTCATCTTTTATTTGTTCTTTTCTCTAACTGCTTCATTTTAATTTTAACTTTCTAAGAGTAAGGATATGATTGTGGCTTCCAGCTATCCTTTGGCTTGGGTTCTGTTGGGTAACATGTCTACTCTCAGCCCAATTAGCCTCACTTTGGTAGAATAGAGTCACGTTGTAGAACAAGATCTCCTGACTCTATCAGTAGTCATGATAGAGTCATGAGTATGAATAGTCAGCAGAATATGCTTTCCATCTCTTTAACCAACACAAAGTACTACTAGACTGGGTTACTGCAGTTTTGATAAATCTGTAGGCAAAGAATAGATGTGCTTTGGAATTAACAGTTGTCTTTCTCTAATATGCTTATTTTTTTCCTTTTAAAACCCATGTTGAAATTCAATCCCCAATGTGGCAGTATTGAGAGGTGTAGGGCCTTTGAGAGATAATTGAATCAATTCACTCATGGGTTAATGGGTCAATGGGCTAACGGGTTGTAATGGGAATGGCACTGCTGACTTTATAAGAAGAGGAGGAGAAACCTGAGCTAGTGCGCCTGGCCTGCTCACCCTGTGATACCTGTGCCACTCGGACTCTGCTGAGTCCCCATCACCAAGAAGGCCCTTCCTGGATGTGGCCCTTGACCTTGGACGTCCCAGTCTCCAGAATTGTAAGAAATAAGTGCCTTTTCTTTATAATTTACACAGTTTGCCTTCTCTCTATTGTTCTTAGCACCATTCCTCATACCCCAGGACTTGGCTATTAATACAAGTACTAATCTTTCTGCAAACTAGTTAAATTCTTCATTTTGGCTTTAAAGAGAATTCAAACAATTGATCCCTATTTTAGTTTAGCTAGCTGTTAATCAGTTGCCCCAAAATGAAACTTAAAGAGAAAACCTGTTATTAATAGATAAAGGTATTTAGTTAACATAAATATTTTCTTTGAATCTTAAAATGCTAGTCTACGACCATACCGCTGGTACCCAATCTCATATGGATCTTAAAATGCTAATGTAGGACTCTAGGAAACCATGTATAAAGGTATGTAAAATTTACTTTTAAAAGTAAACTTAGCCGGGCTTGGTGGCTCAGTCTGTAATCCCGCACTTTGGGAGGCTGAGGTGAGTGGATTTCCTGAGCCCGCGGGTTCGAGACCCGCCTGGGCAACTTGGCGAGACCTCATCTCTACAATAAGTCAAAAAAATCAGCTGGGCGTGGTAGCGCGTGCCTGTAATTCTGGCTACTCAGAAGGCTTGAGGCAGAAGGATCGCCGGAGCCCAGCATGTTGAGGCTGCGGTGGCTGGGAGTGGCCACTGCACTCCAGTCTGGGCGACAGAGTGAGACTCCAACTCAAAAAAAAAATTTAAAAAAAAAAGTAAACTTAGAGAACATCTGTGTTTGCCTCAATGCTCTCTTAGAATAATTGATCTAGAGTAGAACTGTTTAGCATCACTTTACCTGCCATTGAATTCAGAGTTAAGATCAGGCTTGAGACATCCTGTGATGCAAATAGGAATGTCCTGAGGCCATTGTGTAATTTTTTTTTTTTTTTTTTTTTTGAGTTGGAGTCTCACTCTGTCGCCCAGACTGGAGTGCAGTGGCTGCTCCCGGCCACCGCAGCCTCGGCCTGCTGGGCTCCGGCGATCCTTCCGCCTCAGCCTTCCGAGTAGCCGGAATTACAGGCATGAGCCACCACGCCCAGCTGATTTTTTTTATTTATTGTAGAGATGAGGTCTCGCTGCCCAGGCGGGTCTCGAACCCGCGGGCTCAGGCAATTCACTCACCTCAGCCTCCCAAAGGCGCGGGATTACAGGCTGAGCCACCGAGCCCGGCCATTGTGTAATTTTTTTAGGGAGCTTTTCCAGAGCCAGGAAGAAGGTAGTGAGTTTCATAGCGTGATTAACTCTTAACTCAGTGGGTCTTGATGTGAAGTGGGTTGAAATAGAACCCTCTGTGTAGGCGCACACAGTGTATAGGACAGGCATCTCATTTCCTGCATATCTACTTGCATCTTCCCTTATATCAGTGCATATGTTTAATTAAATAGAATGAAAATCATCTACAGAAGTGAAAATGTATTGAAAAAGTGGCAGCAGTAGAACAATCTCTCGCAGCTTTTTACTTTGAGTCCCAGTGGATTAGTGATTTTACTGTACTTCAGAAATGACAGTACAGTGACGATTATTGCTCCTTTGGGATGGATAAGAAGAGAAATGGTGCCCAATTATGTTCATTATTAGTATTCTCCGTTATAAGTAGGGTACATTCTGGAACTAGAAGAACATGGCCTGAATATATTTTTTAAACAAGTAAAATATCTTTCAATACTGATAAAAATGTAGCTTGTCTGCCTTAGAAAAATAAAACTTTCATACATAATTTAGCTTGCATATCATTTTAAACATTTCAGGAGGCATAGCCCTATGGTCTAGGCCCGTTTTTCTTTGTCAATAGACGCTTCATTGACTCCTTGTGAAAGTTTTGACATTTATGTTATACTCTGAGTACTTGAAACCAAGTATTGCATTCCTTTGGAATTACCCATTGGTATCTCATCTACCAGTCAGGCATTCACGGCATCCTGTGTGCAGGCTGGGTGGGCCATTGCCCTCTTTTCTTAGATGTATTTTGTTACATTACATTTTGTCTATATGATGGGAGACCCCCCACAAAACCATGCACTTATTTATAAAAAATTGTGTATTTATTCTTACATGTTTAAACTTCAGTCACCCTCAAAGTCCTCTTCGTGTGATGCAGTACGCCTATGGAGATACTTTTCCTACTGCTTAGTTTTTGAACTCATCCATTTTGATGTCTTTTAGTGCTTTTGCTGTTTTTTTGTTTCACTTCTTCCACATCGTCAAAACATTTCCCTTTGAGGACTTTTTTCATCCAGGGAAACAAAGAAAAAGCCACTTGGGGCTAGGTCGGACATGAGGGTCATGCCGTTTTTGGTCAAAAAATGCAGAACGCTCAGCGTGGTTTGGGCAGGTTTGCTCATAAATCATGAAATGGGAAAATGCATTGAAAGAATCTTCAAAAAAAAAAAGAACTGAAACCAAACACAGCCAGCCTTTCACAACAACTTTAGCAGATACACTGATGTCGATGGGTTCCCAGAATACTTACCTAGTAGAAGAAGCCTGTCCTATAAGGGGCTTGCTTTCCAAAAGATGATTCTGGATTTTTGGGGGTCCCCCTTATATAGTTTCTTCTGTATGTGATCCAGTCCTTCTTATTCCCTCCCCAATTGATGCTGTTTGTCAAATAGTTTGGAAAAGAAACACCATCTTGAAACTGTATTTTGGTCTCTAAGTAAAATACCCAACACATCCAGCAGTTTTGTAGTTCTTGGCTCTTGTGACAGGAGGACTGTGGCCATGCCGAAAGGCTTGCCTCGACCAGATTGAGCCTTCTTCCTCGGTGTCCCACAGTTCCTCTTGCATCTCTAACACATACAAGAGAGAATGCTGAGCAGACTCATGGCCCCATCTAACAAACCCATCCAACAGCGAGAGCCTTGAAGGAATTGTCAAAGAAAAAAATTATTAATGACCCTTGTTAAAACTAGTGAGATAGAGTTTATTCAGAGGGGGATACTGCAGTGTGGTTTTGTAATGGGGAGAAAGATCAGTCGGGCTCAGCTCCAAACACATCAAGGACAAATGGAGATTTTTAGCCAAGGGTCTGGGAGAGGGTCCACATATGGAGAATTACTGAGAGGAAGCATCAGGGGCAAGAGGCTTCTGGGTAAGCCAACTTGACAGCAGTAAGGGGCAAGGAGGCTTCTGGGTAAGCCAACTTGACTGCTGAAGGCAGACTGAAGGTAGAGGATGAAGAATTAGACCAGGTATTAAGGGTGGGGGTGAGGAGTTTGATCAGATGTCAAGGGCAAAGGCCTTTTGCTTAACTGATCTGTTCAGATTCTTTAAAACTGGGCTATGGGAGTCAAGGACAGATGCCATGTTCAGGGCATAGTCAGAAAGAGAGCTCGGAGCACCTGGCTCAAGTTTGGTCAGAGGAGAGAATTGTCAGAAGACAAAATTACAGCTAGCTTAGCTTAAAGTTCTCTCCTTTGCAATTTTGGAACTGAGCACCACCCCATTTTATAAAATAGAATGAGTGTTCCAGTAAGCGGAACAGTTTCTAACCCAGCCCCTCCTGGGAGAGCATTCCTGGTTTGCATCAAAGACTGTGTCTCTCATTCCTGGTATGCATAAAAGGCTGTGTCTCTCCTCAGTCTTCAGAGTGCTCATAGAAAATAAAGCTCTCTCTTTTCCTCCTCCTATTTCATGACCTTTTGGTTACAAGAGTGCAAATGCAAAGCAAATTGATATTTCCACTTATTTCTGGTCTCTTTCTCTATCTAGTCTTTGGGGCTTTTGCTGTTGACATCAGGATAACATAATTATTGATTTCTTTGAGCTGCATTAGACCAGCACGTAAATCCCTCTCCTTTTTGCTATGTTTCTGTTGTTGCATTTATTACAATTTTATTTAAATTTCTTTGTTTACGTGTCAGCTTCTCCCTTATTAAATTCTGAGGGCAAAATGTCTTATTTGTCAGTGTGTCTCCTGTTTCTGAGACACTATTCATGCAGTTCTTATTTCTTAATGATATTACAAGTGGCTCAGTCAATCATAGGCAGTATGTTCATTTAATAAACATTTATTGAGCACCAATTTTGTGTTAGGACTGTTAACTGTTTTAGGATATTTGTTCTAAGGACAGGTCTAGAATTAACTGCATTGGATTATGTAGGTAGGGAACTTTGAAAATAGTTCTCACGTTTTTCCCTCTTGGTGGTTTTTGAGGCCATGTACTGACATTTTACATTAGAATGTTAAAGTTTAGAAATAGTAGTCAATTTGTTATATGTGTGTCTGTAACATGGAAATTAAAAACTGGACTATGACAAATTATTAAAATTTTAAAATATGCAATAAAAGTAGCCATGTGCTTTGTGGGTTCTACACCATGCAATTATAGTATTTCTTATAAAACTGTGCATCAACTCAAGGTTGCTTTTAAAAAGTGCTATATTGTTTAGCATGAGTGTTAATCTTTTTTAGAACTACCTGATAGATATACTATGAATACTTGCAGAGGTGAAGTCAGAATCCACGTTAAAGAGGGTAATTGGGAGTGCGTTTGCATGGAGAACTATGGAGATATAGGCTCTCACCCTCTGGTCTCTGCTGGAAATGTCCTTCCCCTTCGACCTAGATCACATGGAGAGTTACCCCTCAGGCCTGTCCCTTTGTCAGTTTTTGTTTCTCCGGTAAGTCCCTGTAATGGTTTACTTACCTGTTTGCCTTCCCAACCTAAAATAAGCTAAAGAGAAACCAGTTCTCCAATGAGTTTACTTGGGAATAGCTGGGGAACTTAGCAATGACTGATCACAGACACCTCCAGGGAGGCCCAGGAATGCATGGGCTTTGAGAGGCAAAATGAGGGCTCTGACAGTAGTTGTTCTGAAACAATTACCCTGGGCTGCAAGATTTAATTAGTAGAAGAGGCAGTTGCTGGGCAGGTGTTCTCATAGAAGTAATCTCTGCACGTTTGCAGGAGCCTTTATGTGAGGTTGTGGTGTGAGCAGGATCTCTTGTAATTGGTTCTAGTCTTGAGCAGACATGCACGAGGGCCTACCCTTAGCCTCTTGGCTCAATTCTGTTAGGGTTGACACGAGTGACTCCACTTTGGCAACTTTCTCAGTCTTCTCAACTGCCTATGAGCTCCTACATGTGAGGACCATCTCTAGGGGGTCCCCAAGAGTCTGAAACGTTGCATTTTCATGAAGTGTTTGATTTTCATTTGATGAATAAAGTTTTTTATTTGCTACTGTAGTGGCCGAAAGTTCAATCCGAGAGACCACCAAGAGCCAATTCCAATGAAAGTTCAAGAGGGTCTTTATTTACAAGCTGGAGCCTGGGCCTCTGTCGACAACCGACACAGCGGAGTACATTCAGAGGCCCTGATTTCCTTAAGCAGATGCCTTTTATGCTTTTACACAAAGGGAGGAGGAGTTTGGGGGGCTTTCCAGTTGTGTTACCATTTAACTGGGGAGTAACCTCTGGTGGTCAGCTTAATCGTGGAGGATTGGCTAGCCTGACTCGGGCTGACCTTGGTCCACTAGCTAGGGAAGTTGCAGAGACATCTGGAAACTTAGGTGATTACCCCCTGGCACTTGATTGGTTGTTGCTAAGGGGAAAGTGAGATAAGAGAAGGGGTTGAAGCTTGTAACCGGAGCTTTGCAGTTTTTTCCATAACTGAAACTTTAAACAGTTACAGGTTATATTTTAAGACAGAAAACTAAAAATGGCTGTGCTATTGTCCACAAGCTGATTACATATTTATTGAATTATAGCATGCTCTTAACCTAAGTCTATGGTATACTTTATTACGGTCCTCTCACTACCGCAGTAGAAGACGTAACAGAACCACTTCACACTGTATAATTGAGGGATACATATTTTAGGAAAACTGATGTCTGAGGTAGCTAAGTAGCTTGCTGAAGTTATACAGATTGTACCTCAGATTTAGTCTGATATCGTGTCCATTTGTCTTTCAATCCCACATGCTTTTCAATGAGCCAGCATTTGCCAAATGCATCCCATAGGACCCTGCTGCCCCCCCACTCCACCCCAAGAGGTGCAGCTGGAATCCTGGCCAGTAGAGGAGAAGATGGATTTTGGGAAAAAACTTGGTTAAGTAAAATTGGTGTTATTTTTTGCTCCAGGACTTTTCTCAACTATAATGTGTGTTAATGTGTGTGATTTACCCTGCAGCATATACACAGTATACTACAAAGATGCTTGTTAACAGAACCTCTCTTTAAAATTACTCTTCTCTAGCCGGGCTTGGTGGCTCAGCCTGTAATCCCGCACCTTTGGGAGGCTGAGGTGAGTGGATTGCCTGAGCCCGTGGGTTCGAGACCCGCCTGGGCAGTGAGACCTCATCTCTACAATAAATAAAAAAAAAAAAGCCGGGCATGGTAGCGCGTGCCTGTAATTCCGACTACTTGGAAGGCTAAGGCGGAAGGATCGCCGGAGCCCAGCAGATCAAGGCTGCGGTGGCCGGGAGCGGCCACTGCACTCCAGTCTGGGTGACAGAGTGAGACTCCAACTCAAAAAAAAAAAAAAAAAAATTTACTCTTCTCTTCTCTTGATAGGCTGTTTTTTTTTTTTTTAAAGATACAATTTGGAGAAGCTGTGCTAATCTATTCTGTATGATTTTGATTCAAGTTCTTTATATCAAAAATCATCTTGACTTGGTATGTTAGCAAAAGAAATTGAAAAATACTGGTTGTGGGCTCTTTTCCTGGATTTGTCTCTGATTTACTGAGTTTGACAGATCTCAAAATTACAGGAAATTATTTCCATTTATTTAGTAGTAAGGGAGATATCTGGGGAGACACGTGGTCAAATATTCAACTTCTAGATTTGTGATTTTGAGCTAATAGTCATTGTTTTGCTAATAGGTCCTGGCCACGATGCATATGTCAAATCAGGTTATAAGAAATAATAAGACAATCCACATTCATGTATTTTATTGGATTTATTTTTTTATTGCCTGAAGTAGGTTGGTTTGGTAATTGGTTTTTTTTAAATATAAATATTGAGACTTAGCTCTTCAGTACTGTCCAGGAAACATTATAGGGACCCCTGTCTGCTACTGTTTGTTTTTTAGATAGTAAAGGGAAAAAAGGAGCCTCTCTCTGATATCAAACATTAACTAAATAGTATCTGTTGTACGATAATTTAATTTGATCAAATTCAAGTCTTAGGCTTACTATGAATTAAAGTTTAATTACAGAGTGCATTTAGAAGTAGTTATATTGTACTTTGAGATGAAAATCTCAGAAAGCTTATTAGCTGGGTTGTCGATTCTGGAAGAAAATCAACAACTTGTAAGAATGAACCCGACAGTGTCCAGGATCATGAGTGAAGGGGTGTGTTCGTAGGATCACTGTGTAGAATTAGTCACAGTAGAAGGGATGCTTGAGTTCTTGTAGTTTCCCCAATGGAAGAACTGGCTTAATTTGGTTGATTGTAGTCTGGAAAAAGCCATCCAAATACTGAGAATCTGAGAGTGAGAGAGCACTGGGCCTGGAGGACTTGCCAGGGCAAGGAGCACTCTAGATAGGGTTAGGGTGGAAGGAGTACGAGGCTGTGGCATGGGCCTTGCATTGCCTACTCTGGGACCCTGGATGACTCCGTTCCTCTCCACAGGCTCACGAAAAGATGGGAGGCCATACTCTCTAGGACTCTTGAATTCAGAAAGTAAAAGGAAGTAGAATCACCTTGTCTTTCGGACTGAATTTTGAGTTGGCATGTTAGAGACATGGTCATAGAGGGACTCATATTTAGTAAACATGCTAGATTAGATCAGCCAATTAAAATGTTTCTTTTAGTCTAGAGACAGGGAGTACAAGTGCATGTTTGTATTTGCACAAACACGTCTGACAATATGGCTGATATATTGTGTGGTAGTGCGGGTTGGGTCTCAGTGGCTCACTCCCCAAATAGCAAACACTGTACCCAATAGGTAATTTCTGAACACTAGCCCCCTTCCTCGCCTCCCCCCTTGTTGGTGTCCCCCCATCTTTATGACCATTTAGCTCCCGCATGTAAGTGAGAACATCCGGTGTCTGGTTTCCTGTTTCTGAGTCAGTTTACTTAGGATGATGTTCTCCAGCTCCATCTATGTGGATGCAGAGAATATGCCTTCATTCTTTTTTATGACAACCAATTAAATTTTATCCACAAAAACATTTACTTTGAGTATATATTTTCTTTTAGTAAAGAAGCTGCTTTTTACCCTGACTTGATCACTATATATTATATATATTAAAACCCCAGTATATATCTCATAAATATGAAAATAAATATGTGAACTTAAAAATATTTTTTAAAATGTTGTTTTCTGCCGGGGTCGGTGGCTCAGCCTGTAATCCTAGCACTTTGGGAGGTCGATACAAGGGGATTGCCTGAGCCCGTGGGTTTATGACTAGCCTAGGCAACTTGGCAAGGCCTTGTCTCTACAATAAATAAAAAATTAGCCGGGCGTGGTAGTGTGCGCCTGTAGTTCCAGCTGCTTGGAATGCTGAGGTGGAAGGATTGCCAGAGCCCAGCAGGTCGAAGCTGGGGTGGCTGTGAGTGTCCCACTGCACTCCCACCTGGACAGCTGAGTGAAACTCAAACTCAAAAAAAATATATACTGTTTTCACAAAACTGCTTTTTAACTCTTCCTTTAGAATCTCCTCAGAGTGAATTTAAACATCCAAAAAGTACAATGCTTTTGATTTGTTTTGTATATATTAAATACTTATGTATGGTTCATGTATGTGTATGTATATATGTGTATATTTAATATATATTTAACATCAAGTCATAATACCCACATTATTTACTCCCTTTTTTTTGGAGTCAGAGTCTCACTCTGTCACCCATACTGGAGTGAAGTGTGGCATACTCATGCCCACGCCAGCGTCGACCCGCTGGGTTAGGTAATCTTTACGCTTCAGCCTTCCAAGTAGCCGGAACTACAGGCGCGTGCTACCACGCCCAGCTGTTTTTTGTTTTGTTTTGTTTTGTTTTTGAGTTGGAGTCTCACTCTGTCACCCAGGCTGGAGTACCGTGGCACGCTCACAGCCACCCCAGCGTCGCCCTGCTGGGTTCCGGCGATCCTCCCGCCTTAGCCTTCCAAGTCGCAGGAACTACAGGCGCACGCTACCATGCGCGGCTAACTGTTGCAGAGATGAAGTCTTACCAAGTTGCTGGGGCTGGTCTCGACCGTAGCGGGGGTTGATTTTCTACCTCAAGCGTTCTCAGTCTCTGTCCCAGTGAACTCTGATTCTTCTTCTTCTTCTTCTTCTTTTTTTTTTTTTTGTACTGGAGTGCAGTGGCCTCTCCCGGCCACCACAGCCTCAACCCGCTGGACTCCGGCGATCCTTCCGCCTCAGCCTTCCGAGTAACCGGAAATACAGGCGCGCGCTACCACTGCCGGCTGATTTTTTGATTTATTGTAGAGATGAGGTCTCGCTGCCCGGGCGGGTCTTGAACCCGCGGGCTCAGGCAATCCACTCACCTCAGCCTCCCAAAGGCGTGGGATTACAGGCTGAGCCACCGAGCCCGGCGAACTATAATTCTTACAGTACTTTTGTGCATGCACATTAAGTGGCCTTTTCTTACCTAGCCTATTTTTTAAAACCAATATAAGATGGAAGCCAAGAGATTCACTTAGTACATAATTAATTGCCAGTTGTCTTGAAAGGTTTGTATTGAAGCTTTTACTGATAAAAGTATAGAATATAACCTGGACCAGTGATTAGTTAGGAAAATGACAGAAAAGTCATTGTTAAAGAGAAACAAAAATCAAGTTGACAATGAAATACCAATTAATTAACAGCTTCCGATTTAAATGTAGATTTTAGGATTCTACTTGGTTTTCTCTCACCTCTCAAATGCTTACTTCTGAACAATATTTGCTATCATTTTTGTTTTTGATGGATTGGAGGCCCTGGAATTTTGAAATCCTAGTTATCATGAATTACTATAGCAATTACTTAGATAATGGAATAATAAAAATATGGAACATTTTGATGATGCTTTGTAGGTCATATTATTTATAAAGTGCTTTTTTGAAATCTGCTAGATAGAACAAGGCAGAAGCACATGACTGGAAGTCAAGGTTCAGGTCCTACTTCTGGTTGCAGGGAGCAGTCTTGACTCCTTATATGAGATGATGTTTACTGCTGCTGATTATAAGGAGAAGAAGACACAGAGGAGGAATATGTGGTCAATAAAGGGAAAAAAGGCATTCTTCATGAGTGACTTGTAAACTAAAATAAGTGAAGAATTGGAGGTGATTATTTTCATAAACTCTTTTTGAGTTTGTAATACTGAGTTTGTGAAAGAACAGTTTAGTTGGTCAGATGAGGACATACTGATTTCAGAAGATTTAGTAGGTTACCTAGTCTTAGTGAAATAATTCCTTTTCACATCACTAAAAAAAAAGGAATTGACATTAACTGACAATTAATGAATTGGAAAAGGGCAGCAGCACATTTATTCATTTATTTATTCAATAAATATTTGTTGAACATTTGTTACGTGCTACAGAACAGACAAGATTCTCTGCCATCACAGAGGTTAAATTCTTTTTTTTTTTTTTTTTTTGAGTTGGAGTCTCACTCTGTTGCCCAGACTGGAGTGCAGTGGCTGTTCCCGGCCACCGCAGCCTCGACCTGCTGGGCTCTGGCAATCCTTCCACCTCAGCCTTCCAAGTAGCTGGAACTACAGGCGCGGGGTACCACGCCTGGCTAATTTTTTGATTTACTGTAGAGATGAGATCTCGCCAAGTTGCCCAGGCAGGTCTCAAACCCGCGGGCTCAGGCAATCTACTCACCTCAGCCTCTCAAAGGCGCGGGATTACAGGCTGAGCCATCGAGCCTGGCTGAGGTTAGATTCTGATGGGGGAAATGTTTCTATTTCATTGCAGCCGCTGTGCTAGTTCTTTAGATAATTATCTCATGTAATTCCTCAGCATCCTATGGCATGATCATTATTTTCAACTTACAGATGAACAATAGTCTCAGTCTCAGTAAGTTACTGGAGATTTCACAGCTAGTAGGTAGCCGAAAAAGTCATCGAGGTCTACTTTTTTCCAAACTCATCAAGTTACATTTATTCAGTATGTATGCAGCTTTTTTCTTTGTCAATCATACCTCAAAAAAGTAGTTTCAAAAAACAAAACATAACAAAAATATCTCCATCAGTCTGACCCCTAACTCCATAACTTCACTACTATGCTGCCTCCTATGGTTGCACTCTATGGGAATCCTTTA
Source organism: Cephalopachus bancanus (assembly GCA_027257055.1). Taxonomy (NCBI): domain Eukaryota; kingdom Metazoa; phylum Chordata; class Mammalia; order Primates; family Tarsiidae; genus Cephalopachus; species Cephalopachus bancanus. The sequence goes on from JAPVLO010000232.1 coordinate 3,992,421, forward strand.
CCAAATGTCAGCATTTAATAACGTTAGAAAGTGTAAGTTTGCTCATCATTTAGATGCTTTTGCTCAGATCAGTCATTTGGTAGTATTGGGCTTGGTTATGTCTTCACAGAAAATTGTGTCTGATGTGTTCAGTCTGATCTGGTAGCACCAACAGCTGCTCCCCTTAGAAGTAACAGGAGATTGTTCATGGGCACTGTCTTCACAATAATGGTGAATCTGATCAAATTCCTCTTAGACAGTGGGGTTTGTGTAATAACAAAGGGCAGCCAATTATCATCTGGCGATGTCTGCCAAGGTGGACATTGACAGAGGTGCTGTAGAAATCTATATATAGTAGAGGAATAGGATGCAAGAGATGTGTCAAGAAGACAAAGGCAAGACAGTTCCATATGCTACCAACTAGCTGCTGTGAAATGTTCTGCACACTGATGATCACAGTGACCTGTCACCAGGCTCTGCCCAGCAGGTTAGCACTGTCACCTGCCAAGCTGTTTAGATACTTTGTTTGTTATTAGATTAAGGTTTTGATTACATCTGGACCAACTGAAGGGGGAATAGTCAAATTTAATATGGGTTTGGGCCAGACCTCAGCCTAGATAACAGGGAGATTTTGTCCATTGATTGCCTGCAGTGAGTTTAGCATTGTTTTAAGATAGCCTCTGATTGACTCATCACTATCAGCCGTCTGTTTTCTATTTCCTTTTTGTAGTGGTGTGAAGTTTTGGTGTATTGGGAAAGACTCTGTGGCTCTGCAGCCAGATTGCCCTGGTGCCCATTCCTTACTCCCTATGAGACCTTGGACAGGTGACTTAATCTCTCATGGTCTCGCTTTCCTCCTCTCTAACACAGGGATAGCATTAGAGCCTGCTTGGTAGAATTTTTGTGGGTAAAGCACTTAGAAGAGAGCTTGGCACATGGTAAGTACTATTTGCATTGACTGGACTGCTATTTTTATGACTGTTGCTGTTATTGTTGTTGTTATTATTGCAAATGTGTTATCATGCCATGCATAAGTTGGTCACCATCATCCTCTTAGCATCAAATGGCAGAGGAGCAAGAGCATCTACTTGCAGCTTCTTGGCACTTTGTGTATGCATGTTGTCCATTTTTTATCAGCCATAAATGAACTTGTGAGGCTCATGAGGCTTTGCATTTAGGGCAGAATCCTTGGGGAGAAGGGCTGCAGATAGCCCAGGTGAGGGTCTGGCTTCTTCACAGCAGGGCGACCTTGTGATGTGCTCTCTGCTCTGCTTGGTCTTGCGTGCCTCACTATGTCTTTCCCCTGGCTCAAAACTCTGGGTCAGTGGGCTGCGGTTGTGTATGGGGACTTCACTCCGTGGGGAGCTGATTGGGATGGGAAAACTAGTTGGGATGTAACTTGGTAGTGCAGGTATGGAATCCTGCTGCATGAGATCTGTTCAGTAGCCGCCAGTTTCTTTTTCTTTGTTTCACTTTGACATGGTTGCCAGACTTTTTTTTTTTCTTTTTTAAAGAGTAATCCTAAATCAGAAAACCATGATATGTTATCAGGCTTAATTTTAACAGCCCCACAAAAAAAAAAAAGGAAGAAGAAGAAGGAGGAAAATATCACACGTTTTATAAAATGAATGAAGGGAGAGAGAAATTAAGCACAATACTGGAAAAGTGGAGTTCAGGGTGGGAGCTGGGATGTGACATGCCACACTGCACCCACAGAACAACAGCAAGAGAAAATGAACCATATCATCTTTTACTGACTTGTTCTGTTGGTGATTGAGGCATTTCAGTGCACAACCAGGAAAATAATAGGTTACTTTCACAATGGTAGAAGTTTAACAAATGCTCAATCATTCACCCGACATCATTGCTGTCACTGGTGAGCGCTTTACTGTATGATATTGATGCCTTGCCGTGTCTTTTCAGATTCCATCTGTCTGCAGTGGGCCACTAAACATTTCAATTTGCTACCTGTAGAGCTGGATTGCAGTGCTCAAACTGAAATGAGAGAAATGGATTTAGTGAAACTCAGAATAGAGAGTGTTTCATGGATTTTTGTGGAAAGATGCACAAACTGAAACCCACTGATAAGATACACACAATTGTTTTGAGTGCCTTATAAAAGTACATGGTATTAAACAATTCTTGGATGTTTTTAGGGAAAATAGCCTTAGTCAGATGGATGGTGATAAGGCCCTCTACATTGAAAGGAACTCGGATTCTGTCTACCTAGGGTGTCGTTGCCCATAGTCAGTGCCATGGCAATAACCCTAGAATGCAGTACTTGTAAAGCTGTGCTTGTTTAGTTGCACTTTAGATAGCTGATATAGCAATGGACAGGAAAAAAAATCCAAGTTACTTGGCTACCCCTAGCATTCAGTCTTTTCCTAGCAGGGATCATTTAGAAAATGCCCTGGTTGGGAGAGAGGGTTCGCACCATGTGGGTGCCTCTTATTACTGTCATTTTCTGACTGTTGCCCATAGTTCTTGACTGACCATAATTCTCACTATCTGCCTCCCAGCTTTTAAAAAATTCATTTGTGCTCATTTTGGAAATGTCATCCTGTGCCCAATATCAAGGTGCTCTAAACGATTCCCTACCCACCTGAATTTGAGCCCCATAAAATAAAGTGGGTATCACATACTTCAAGGACATTCAGGAGTACTAAACCGAAAATGGAAGTTTTGAGAATTTGAGCATTAAAAAAGGCTGAAACACCACAGTGAGGTCTACTCCACCCCACCAGGATGGTGATACAAAAAGAATGGACAGTAACAAGTCTTGGCAAGAACTGTAAGAAATTAGAGACCTACTACATTGCCAGCAGAAATATAAAACGTCTCCACCAAGGTAGTGAGTTGGTGGCTTCTCCAAAAAGTAAACATACAGTTAGCATATGACTTCACCATTTCACTCCTAGGAATATGCTCCCAAAATACAGTGATTGAAAAAGGAACATAAACAAGTACATGTACACACACATTCATAATAGCTGAAAGGTAGAAGCAGCCTGAATAATCCTTTAGCAAATGCATGGATGAACAATTAATGCTATGTCCATACAGTGGAGTATTATTCAGCAATAAAAGAATAAATTACTTATTCATGCTACGACACGAATACACCTCCAAAGCTTACTAAGTGACTGAGGCCAGACCTCAAAGCTCATATATTGTATGATTCAGTCTACGTTAGTATCCAAAATACATCCATCCATGGAAATAGAATGCAGATTGGTGGCTGCCAGGGACTGGGGAGGGGGTGAAGGGAGAAAGTACTTACTGGGAAAGGACTTTTACTTTGGAGTGATGGAAGTGTTTTGGAAGTAGATAGGGGTAGTGATAGAACAACATTGTAATTGTACTAAATACCAAAGAATTGTTCATTTTAATATGGTGAATTTGATGTTAATGAATTTTATCCCAATAAGTTACTTCTGAAAAAAGTTTAAATAAGTGAGAAGTGTTATCCTGGAGAAAGGAAAGTAATGAGTTGATAAAGCCAAGTCCTCATATGAGATGGGTCTTATGAGAAATAATAACCCCCTAATTTTCTCTTCTACAAGTTGCATAAACACAAAGTTAATCTATAGCAGAAAGAATATAGACAATGTTCATTCCTACCAACTAGATTATGACTTCCTTCACAATGGGGATTGTTCTTTGACATCTTTTTTTTTTTCACAAAGATACCTAATAGTCACTAATATCATCACTCTAAAATATTTAATAAGAGCTTACTGTGCTGAGACATTCTGCTAGTCGTCGAGGATCTAACTGAGCAAAAAGGAAATCATCTATCTCTCATAGAATTAGGACTCTAGTTGAGGAAAAAGACCAAAAATGAAGTGAGTAGACACATAAAAGGGATCATACATGATAAGGGCTGTTATGAAAGCCAATAGGAAGCAGAGATACAGAAATTTGGGAGAGGACTTGGTCTACACCACCTGATAGGATACACAGAGCCTTGGATAGGGATGATCACCTCCAGGCCACCCTCAGACCTGCAATAAGTATGGTACTAGGTGGAAGCTTTCTGGTTAAAAGTCTTCTTGGGCCGGACTTGGTGGCTCAGCCTGTAATCCTGCGCTTTGGGAGACTGAGGTGAGTGGATTGCCTGAGCCCGCGGGTTCGAGACCCGCCTGGGCAACTTGGCGAGACCTCATCTCTACAATAAATCAAAAAATCAGCCAGGCGTGGTAGCGCATGCCTGTAATTTCAGCTACTCGGAAGGCTGAGGCGAAGGATCACCGGAACCCAGCAGGTTGAGGCTGCGGTGGCCGGGAGCGGCCACTGCACTCCAGTCTGGGTGACAGAGTGAGACTCCAACTGAAAAAAAAAAAAAGTCTTGGTTGAAGTTGGTGGTTGCCTTGATATTTGAGGTTTCCTTGCTGTCAACACCAAGGGCTTGCTACCTCAATTTCCCATGGTCTTTCTTCCAATGGTTCTTTCAAATTTCCAGGTTGTTTGCTACTTATACTGTCTCTAATCAGATGCCTTGTTCTGATCACTGATATGGGTACCTTTTGTGTTGTTTTGAACACTACCTTGTTTTATCATTTTCTGCCAGTGGTATACCGGGATTTCTGATGCATTGTCTGGTTTGAACTCTTCCCTGTCTTCTGACCCCAATTTGCCCATGTTGAACTCACTGACTGATTTCAGACTTGCAGTTCCATCATGACTCCATTTCCACATACTTCCCTACATCCCGCTTACCCTATTTTCTACCTTTTGTTCAATTGTCCTTGTTTATTTATTTATTTTTTGAGTTGGAGTCTCACTCTGTTGCTCAAGCTGGGGCACAGTGGCATGCTCATGTGGCGTCAACCTGCTAGGATCTAGTGATCCTTCCGCCTCAGCCTTCCAAGTGCTGGAACCACAGATGCATGCTACCTCACCTAGCTAATTTTTTTTAAATTGTAGAGACGAGGTCTCACCAAATTGCTCAGGCTGGGCTCAAACTCACTTGCCTCGACCTCTCAAAGTGCTGGGACTACAGGCTGAAACACTGAGCTCTGCCCAGTTGCCCTCTTATAATACAGTTGTGCCTCATGTCTGTGGGAGATGGGTTTAAGCCCCCCCCCACTGAATATACAAATGGGGATGCCCAAGTCCTGCCAGCCTCCGTTCCACGGCCCCACTGCCTGCACCCACAACATTTTGATGCAGTTGCTGCACGTCTGCTTGGTGCCTCCTCAGCTTTGCTGTAACTCTTGATCCCATCCATCCCCAACTACTGTCCTCTCTCTTTGCTCTGGTGCTGATGATGGTTTGCTTAAAGGGCACATAACGAACCTTAAGTACAAACAGTTGTTCAAAAACTTAGTAAGAAATAAGTGAGCTGTCTTTCTTGAGTAACAGATAATTTACTAAAAAGACAAGATAATTGGTATTTTAGCAAAGAATTTGTAGCAACAATTAATACCTGATTCCTCTATTTGAAAAGACTGTGTTCTCATACCTGCTAATTCTTCTCAAGTCTGCTTTTTAAAGATTCTTTCTAGATTTTTAAGGAACATCATATCATGAGGTTTTTTTCTTGACTTATACATGTTTCTAATGCATGAAAACCAATAAAGTTGAACTTGTGAAGGAATGCATGATGCTTAAAAGTGCGTCTGAATGATCAGTGATAAGCAAAATCATCATCATCATTTATATAACATGTACTTATTCTGTCAACCTAGTAGTTCATTTATGTAGCCAGTGACTGTTATCTACATTTAGGTCTAAAATGCTGCTTATATCTAACTAATAACAATTCACCTTGGGAACTAAAGGCTGATTTGTTTATTGGATTTGCAAGTCTCTCTTTTACTGAAAAGGAGAAAAATCACCAATAAAACTAGGTTTTTAAAACATTTAGATCAGATTTATCAGTGCAAGCCAAAGCCTGTTTATTTTAGGTCTCTGGTGGTATTTGCCAATTGATTCTAAAGATTTGTAAGGTCAGAATTGGAAACGTATGAAAAAAAGCAAAAAATGAAGAGCAGTGTCGGAGTTACGCAACTGTCTAGTCGCTCCATCAGCAGCAAGGAAGAAATAGGAGGAGTCTGTATGTGCTAACTTTTATGGCTGGGTCTTCCTAAGACAGTGGGTTTGTTTATTCACAACGTTGCCCCTCACTGGAGAAGTTAAGACAGGGTGAAGGCAACTAGGCCAGAGTCAGAGACAACAAGCCTTGTTCAAAATCCAGCAGAGCATGCCTTAGGGTTCCAGAGAAAAGTCAGGGCTTCTAGAACCAGGGCAGTCTAGAACATAGGTGGAAGGTTTTAATCACCTGCACAAAGCACTAGGAATAAGCACATCTTTGTTACTGGTCCATGGTTCTATTCTTGGCCTTGAGCTTTCTTGTATTTTCCACTGAGACTAGACCTTCATCGTCAGACGTGACTTGTGTGGTCATCATAGTTTCTTCATCATGACACTACTGCCTGTAGTGTGCCGTGTTCTTACCCACCCAGGACCCATCTCCCCTCCTTCCTTCCAAACAGTGTCCCCACCCTCCCCAAGGCTGCCCATTGAACTTAGGGGAAGTCTGGCTTTCCACGCTCTAGAAAAACAATTTAGTCATGGTAATTTTCTCCCCTTTGCAGTGATTGTTTTAGATACCCAGGGTTAAACTCCTCAAAGTGGCATTCCTTGTGGAGGAGATACTGTATGTGCAGGGTAGACTCACAACTTAAAATGGCCCACTCAGACTGAAGGAAAGATGTGTACTCCACAGTTGAGAGAGAGGGTTTTTCTGTCTTCTGTAGTTTAACAGGAAGGTAAGCCAAGGACCAGTTGATTGTGGAGGAGGAAAGAGCGGAGGGAATGACAGACAGCTGGGCTCAGCTCTGATTCTGCTGTTCTGGAGTCCTCCCCACCTTTGACCAACTGTTGCAGAAGAAAGTACATTGCCTTATCGCAGCATTCCCTTGCTGCAGAAACATGCTGAAGATAGATCACCTGAGGCGTTTTTTCCATAATCTGTCTCATGTACTCCAACCTGTGATCTTACTTTAAGAACCAATTCTGTAGCATGCGCCTGTAGTTCCAGCTACTTGGAAGGCTGAGGCAGAAAGATCGCCGGAGCCCAGCAGGTTGAGGCTGCGGTGTCGGGGATCGGCCACTACACTCCAGTCTGGGTGACAGAGTGAGACTCCAACTCAAAAAAAAAAAAAAAGAAGCAATTCTGTACTTTGCTTCCATTTTAGAGTGGTAGCGAAGGCTCAGCCTGGGCTGAAGTCCTGAACTTGAGAGCTCAGATTTTGGTCTTTCCATTCACATTACACTCATTGGCATAATATGATATAGCGGTCCGGTCGGCCCTCCACACACAAGGGCTTTGCATCCATGGAGTTGGCCGACTGAGATCAGGAAGGTAGTCAGGCTGCAGTGGTTTGCCTGTGGTAAATGTGTACAGCCATCTTCTTTGTCATTGTTCCCTAAACAATACAGAATAACAGCTGTTTACATGGCATTTACATTGTATTGGTATTATGAGTGCTCTAGAGATGATTTGAAGTATACAGGAGGATGCACACAGGTTATATGCCGGCTCAGCACTATTTTACTGAACTTGAGCACCCATGAATTTGGGTATATGCAGGGGTAGTGGGAGTTGTTCCTGCAACCATGGGGCAACTCTGCTGCACTACAAAGGAGTGAATAAATGTGTCCATTAGCCTCTGTTCTGTCACTGTGTGATCTTGAGAAAGACCTCACATCTTTGGGCTTCATTCTTCTCTTTGATATAATGCAGCAAGTTATATCTGTTGATCTCCAGTCTTTCTTGTGGTCCCAAAACCTGATTCTATTAGTTTCTTCTTTGCCTTCCTTTTCTCTTTTTTCCTCAGAATCATCATGGTCATCACAAACGAGCAGCAGTTCTTTCCTGGGATGGATAAAATAGAGGAAGCTAGAAGGCAGAGAAAGAGACTGGGTAACCTTGTCCTGAGTGCTTCAGCCATGGGAATTCCAGATCAGTTGTTTCTTTTAAATTTATTTTAAACTTTTTTTTTTTTTATTAAAGGCAGCATCTTATGATGCTGCCCAGGCTTGCCTCAAACTCCTAGCCTCAAGCAATTCTTCTGCTTCAGCTTCCCTGGTAGCTGGGGCTTACAGGTATGCCCAGACCAGTTGTTTTGAAACTTCAGGGATCTTATTGCCTTCTCATTTCTGCCTGTCCTGAACACTCTCAGCTGGAAAGAGTGTTTCCTGACCTGACTGTGGACTGGATCTGGTCTCTGGTCTCACTCTGCTGTATCTGAAGTGGCCCCTAGGATCTTTCACATTTTCTGATGAATTTTTGGAAGGGAAAAATATTGGGAATACAACCAACACGAGACCTCTAAGGTAAAAGTTATAGTCATTCAGTCTTGAAGTAGTAAAGATCATTATATAGTGGAGGTAAGGATTTTCTTTTCCTGTTTGGTCTTAGCTCACTCTCCCCTTGTGTTGTTCTCTTAATTCCTAATTAACTGGGCTGAATCCATAGCTGACCACTTCTCTGTTCTGTACTTTGTGTGTTGTTTGAGCAGACATTGCTTGTTGGTTTGTTCCCACTGTTCAAGGCTTTCAGGGAAAGAAAGGAGGGAGGAGCGGCAGGTACTGTGGTGCCTGTGCTGTTAACACTTTAATTCTCCTGAATTAGATTCTCAGTCAGTTGACTTCTCACAGGAACTCCAATTCGCACTCTAGAACACATATTTCCTTATTAGAAAGGTACTGTCAAATAGCTGGCTTGTTTCTGTTTAAGTGGGGAGGATCATTTATAGGCGATGCAGAATTAGCTCTGCCCTGAGTACAAAGAAAACACACAGCATGTCAATTTGGAAATGGTTTTCCTGCTTCTTTAAGACTGGAAAGTCAGGCCAGAAGCGGGTGGCTCAAGCTTGTAATGCCCGCACTCTGGGAGGCCAAGGCAAGAGGATTGCCTGCGCTGTAGGTTCGAAACCAGCCTGTGAGACCTCGTCTCTGCAATAAATCAAAAAATTAACCAGAGGTGGTAACATGCGCCTGTAGTTCTGGCTACTTGGAAGGCTGAAGTAGAAGGATCAGCTGGTCAATGCTGGGTTGGCAGTGAGTGTGCCACTGCACTCCACCCTGGGTGACAGGGTGAGATTCCAACTCAAAAAAAAAAAAAAATCGGAAAGTCAAATTCTTAAGGCTGTGGGATACAATACTACCAGTGCAGAGATTTGCTCTAGTATGGTACTTGTTAAATATTATTTTTCTGGATGCATTCTGCTCATGTAGGGATTCATCTAGCAGATGTTTATGAAGTACTTATCATGTGCAGAGCATCACAGGGGCTGGGACGCAACAGCGGAAGGTTGACAGAGTCTGCCTTCAAGGGGCTCCTTGTGGTGGACAAGACACAGGGGGCAGGGAGACCTGGGGCTTACTATAGAGCTGGCACCCCTGTGCATAGAGAGTTGGGTGAATACAACCTATATGCAGGCATGGATTAGGGAAGGTGGAGAGTGAAAACACTGCTTTAGAAGAGTCTAGGAGAGAAATTCTCCCTGTTTACAGAATAAGTATGCACTTTTCACATCTATCCTTGTCTATGAGACTTTAAGACACAATTTGGTCCTCTGTCATGAAATACAGAAAATATCCAAAAAAGAAGAGCTTTCTTCCAAAGTATTTTTCCAACTATAGGATTTAATTGTCTTACACTAGTTTTAGAAAATATTCTTTCAAAGGATATTTCTGTGTTCCTTGAACTGAGATATAAACTAAGAAACAAATTTATTTTTTCTTTCATTGTTAAATTTTTTGTTGTTGTTCCCTTGGCTATTGGGCACCATTAGTTGTCTGATGTTCTTTCTACCTCACTTGCTGTTCCTTCTTGCTCTCTTGCTAGTTTTTCCTTCTTTACTCGACTACTAAGTGCTATAGCACTTTGGCTTTGGCTTTGGTCTCTCTTCGCTATCCATTGTAACCTCATTCATTCATATGATTTTAAAACCATCTCTATGCTGATGATTCTAAAATTTCTATCTTTAATCTTGATATCTCCCCAAATTCCTGAGGTCTAATCCAAATTTTCCTTTGTATGTACAATTGAAGTATTTGTACATGTACAAAAGACTTACTTTTCTATCAAAATGATTTTTCTCCCATTCCTGTCTGTCTAATTAAACCACTGTTAGGTCAGACCTGATGGGGTGTGTATACGATCCAATGCCATGAGAAAGATGCAAAGAATTGCACAGAAGTTAGATTGAAAAATACAGCTTATTTAGAAAGCAAATTAGAGAGAGAGAGAGAGAGAGAGAGAGAGAAGAGATTCACCTCCCCAAGGTAGGAGAGGCGACCAAAACCAGAAAACATGGCAGCCATAGCTCAAAGAACACACGGCCAGACCATAGCTTAGCAAGTCATTGACCTCATTGTTAAATTTAAAATACTTTTTGTACTCTGCATAGGTTCGTATTTGGCTTTAAAAAAAACTCTAGACAAAGATGAATTTTTAGAACTTCTGAAAGGTTCACACCACATTCTAATCATTTTATGGTAGTCTCAGCCAAATAATAAAGTCAGTAAAATTGATCTTTGTGTGTAATTCAAGGTTAAAAACTGGTGGGAGAACTTCCAATCATGTAGTGAGCTTTGTAATTTTATAAATGATAGGAATGATCTCCTCTTAAGTTAGTATTATTTATTTAATAACTCTCATTTCAGTGGTAGACATTGGCTCCCTTCTAGTCAGTCTCCTCAAGGCCCCCACCGAAGTGGAACTGTTGTGCTTGCCTGGTTGCGCCCATGGTTCTTCATCCTTTTATGACACCACATCATCCACATATCGATCCTATTGCTGGCTTGGGAGTTTCTCTGTGAGCCCAGTGCCCAACACGGTGTTCAGGATAGCAGGTATTCATCTGTCTAATGAGTAATGGCGTGTGGCTTGTGAAGAACAGAACATACTTCTACGCATACTCACACAACCTCCAGTGATACAGTAGACACCCACTTCGTACATGGTTGTGTCTCGGCCTGTTGAAGTTATAAATAGAGGGCTCGTCCTTCCTTGGGGAGCTTACACTTTTGTGGGCATCAAAATACACATTTGTGAACGGACACCTTAATGAGAGATGCTGTATAATCTCTCTCAAAGATTTGCATCGCTCAAGTGCCAGCAGATCTCCTCTTCTCCCCAGTTCAGAGGCCGAAGGACCCATCACCGAGGAGAATCAGGACTCTTCACAGAGGAGTAGGCCTCGGCTTAGCTGACAAGGGCCCATTGCAGAGGCTCCACGGCGCACGGTGTAAGTGGTGGCGGTGTGCTCCCTAGGGTTCATCTGCGTCTCCATTCGTCATGCTCCCAAGTCCATCCCTGACACCCAGCCAGGGTCAAGGAACAGGCTTCATTGCGAAAGGGAAAACCTATCTGACTGAGTTGCCAAGAAGGCATCATTTCCCCGGGTCTCCTGTCATCCTGCAGAGAGGCAGGGCTAGTTCTGGACTCTGCTGATCCCACTGTGTGGCTTTGAGTTCCTGTGTTATTCTGCCTTAGCGTAGGACAAGGAGGAAGAAGCATTCTTATCAACAAGGCAGTTCCACTTGGGGTCCCGGTGCCTACAGAAGCTGTTTAGAGTGTCAGCTGCCTGGGACTTAGGCCTTCGGATCCATGTGAAGGGTCAGCTTTCTCCTCTGAGGAAAGGAAGCCACCATGCTGAAAGTAACTGATCTGGCCACCTGCCCCAGACAGCTTGCTGTCCAGGCCAAGTCAGCTCTGAGGCCACCCTCAGGTAATCCTGCTGCTTGCACTACAGCAGTTGGTTAAGAGTTTGGACCCCAGAAATGGAGAACTCAGTTCAAATCCCAGCTTCCCCACTTACTAGCTTTGTGACTGTAGGCCCTTGACTTCTCTAGGCCTCAATATTCTAAAATATGAGATTCATTCTGTATAGGATTGTAGTGAGGATTAAGAAGCCATTTAGCACATGGTAAATATTTAGTGAGCGTTAGCTGAAAAAGAAAGAGGATAGGGAGAACACTGAGTGGGTGAAGGCCTGTTCAGGGCCAGCGGGTGGGCTGGCCTTGCCAGGGAAAGGTCTGTTCTGAGGAAAATGGGACTGGGTTTGTTGCAGGCCCTTAGTGTGAGGCCAAGAACCATCCTCCAGTCCAGCTGTGGCTATTGAAGCTTCCTCTGTCAAACCGTGATATGCAAGGGGATTTGTAGGAAAAAATGCATGGTGGTAGGCATTCCCCGTGGATTCAAGGCTAAGAAGTTAAAAGCAGGAAGCCTGCCAGGCTTGAAGTAGTTCATTTTGCAGGAAGGTGTGGATTCGAGCTTTGTGGACTTGGACTTCCATCCTGCCTGCCATTAGCCCTCATTCCTTAGGGACAGCCTGGATACCACATGCCTTAGATCTTTGTCCTCTGCTGCTGTTCTTCATTGCATGCTTGATTTGAGGCTTAACTTTGTAAAAAAAAAAAAAAAAGAAAAGTTTAGAAAGTAATCAGAATTATCTTTAATAAAGCACCATGACAGATAAAAACAACATAAATGGCATTTCTCTGAAATGAGTTTTGCTGACTTCTCATTAAGTTGAATTGGCAGCAGCTCAGAAACAGTGCTTTCCTTGTGTAAGAAATAATAATTTTTAATGTAGCAATCCAGAATTATCTAAAAATTTGCATTCTGTTTTCTAGCCCTGTCTAGCATAGTACGTGTTAAAAACGAACTGCTTTCTCAAGAAATGATGGATGGATGGTTGGATGTATGGATAGATGAATAAGTGAATGGGTGGATGGGTGGGGTGTTGTATAGATGGATGGGTGAGAGGATGGATAAATGAATAGATGGATGGATGGATGAACTGATGGTCTGAAAAGGAATTCAGAATTATTGGGCTGTATTCCACTGGATTGTGATTGATTGGGTATAGTTGTCTAATGTGTCTTTCATCCTGACTACAATGGACCGTGGGCCTTTGGGGCCTCTTGTGTCTCTGATTTTCTCACGGTATTCCTGGTTCCTACCTCAGTGCCTAGAATAGTCTTTCATTAAGTAAGTGAATCTACCCCTAAAATAAAGCAAAGTATAAAAGGGTTTGAGAGAGTACATCACCAGTAAAGGATTCTGTTCTGGCCTTGAGCTACTCACTTAAGACCTCTAAACCTTAGCTTCCTAACTTGTAAAAATGTGCATAGCACCTATTTTGCCAAAAAAAAATAGGTTAAAATGTAATACAAAATAACTTCCAGGTTATCATACTTACATCTGCTGTATCTGCAACTAAGGGAGGCTGTGCTTCCTGAGTGTCACACATAACCCTTCATAGCTATGAGGCTCCAGGAAACCACTGCCAGTGAGGGAGCAACACTTTCCATGGGGAAACCAGGAGGCATGGAGAGTCAGCTGAAGGGGTTTGTTTTGGAGGTATTTTACTCTCTATTCATGTTAAAGAAAAAGAAACTGTTACTTTGGGAATATGTATCAAGTTATAAAACTAGAAATTTCTGACAATATGATGTATTGTGTACTCCTGTCCCAACTGTTTTCGGTTAAAATACCAAAGAAATAACTTCTAAGAGAATCATATAATATTTTGCATAACTTGTTGATGATCCTTAGGGCAGCCTGCTGTTGTGTGGACCACTTGGATATGTAGAAAATGAACATTCCAGCAAGAGAATGAATAACTCAGACACCTCACTGCCATTCTAAGCATGCACCACAAAAACAATGGATTGCTATTTGGGGCTTAAATTCACCTGATGATTTAAGAAGCAATATCTGGGGCTTAGATATTGCTAAAAAGCAATATCTTGGCATTAAATGGGAAGCTCGATTTTCCTAAGCACATTTGTGGCTTAGTGGCATTTGATGTGAAAATGGCCATGTTGCTCCGTCCTTTGCTTCTAGTGGACTTGCTCTGCATTTACTGTCTGTGTCCAATTAAGGAAAAGTGGAGAGCTCAACATTCAGAAAACTCATTCCTCCTGTCACTAAATTAATAGACTGGCCTTGGTTTCGGGGGAAGATGGGAAAATATGGAACTTCATTTCCATTTTTTTATTACGATTAAGAAAAACATATGAGTTTTGCCCATTTATCAGCAATGGTATCACCTTGCAATTTACTATTTTCCATACTCATAGGAGCTTATTATAAAGAAAAACACCTTGAAACATCATCAAACATCCTTTCTGAGTGTTGCCTATTTGAAGTTCATGTGATATCCTCAGGGAAAGAACCACGAATCAGAACTGATAATTGGAACCATTAATAAGATAGAGAAGCTCTTTTCTTGAGAAGGCAGTGTGATGTGGCAGAAAAAAGGATATGTTTGTAAGTCCAGAGGTCTCCTTCCCATTCCTAATACTGTTACTCAGTCGGAGGCCAGATTTTATCACTTTGGACATAGGCCATTTTAAGATTTAGGGAAAGAAAAATGCAGTTATAATAATGATGCTTGGTGTAAGATTAGAATAAGTTTTAAATGTTTGTGGTCGACCAAAAGTACTAGGTCTTTTTTGTGACTTCCCAGTAAGTCAGGTGCCCTTCCATGCGACCCTGAGCAGGTTTACATGGTGAGAAGGAGTTTACTGGAGACACTCTCTCGTGTTACTTCCTATCTCACACAGAGGCACCAACACCCTTTTGTAGTGAATTTTCTTCTCCAGGATGATGTGTAGTGAACAGCCTTGCTTCCTCTCTCTTCAAGAGTGATTTCCTCTGGAGCAAAGCGCAGATCTATGTACAATCAGCTGTCATAAAAATACTGTCTCCAGGGTGAGATTGGGGCAGGTTTGTTGGAAGCCCTTTATAGAGAATGGGGGTTTTCTAACCTGAGGATTCCCCTCTGCCAATGCCACCCACTACATGTGCATGTACGGCCTGACCTTTATCACGTGTCTGTGTGGGAACTGGGGCTCAGGGTACCTGTGCCAGGACACTGGTTGCTATTGATGCGGGGAGTGATATGCTTTGACTCTTTCTTTTGCCCATACCCCTGAATTGGGAATAGGTTAACTTCTTAGCTTTCAAATAGGGTAAAACCTCAGAGTCCTCCCAGGTCCTGACAAGTTGGGTCTGAACATGCCAATTTTAAAGTAAGAGACCGGCTGGGCAAGGTGCCTCACGCATGTAATCCCAGCACTTTGGGATGCTTAGGCAAGAGGATTGCT
This sequence comes from Cephalopachus bancanus, assembly GCA_027257055.1. NCBI lineage: Eukaryota > Metazoa > Chordata > Mammalia > Primates > Tarsiidae > Cephalopachus > Cephalopachus bancanus. Next base: position 4,007,535 of record JAPVLO010000232.1, read on the forward strand.
TGAGCCTAGGAGTTTGAGACCAGTCTGAGCAACATAGTGAGACCTCATCTCTACAAAAAAATCAAAAAATAATTCTAACATGGTGGTGTGTGCCTGTAGTGCAAGTATTTGGGAGACTGAGATAGAAGGATCACCTGAGCCCAGGAGGTGGAGGCTACAGTTAACCATGATCGTGCCACTGCACTTCAGCCTGGGCAACAGAATAAGAACCCCAACCCAAACAAACAAACAAATGAGTAAATAAGTAAATAAAAATAAAGAGCCTGATGAAGTTATGCACCTAATACGATGTGCAATTGCAGGTAACTTCCAGCATAAAAGAGGGGGTCAGAACTAAAGATATAAAAGGCGATTTTATGATTTCTTGCCAAATAGCCCTACTCCTTTCATCACACTGAAATATTGAAAATCTGTTGACAGTGCACTCTGAGTTTATGAGACATGAAGCTAGAAGGGAAGCAAGTTTCTCTGGCCATACATTCTTAACTTCTTTACCTTGGTTCATTCCATTCTTGTTGCCTTTGCATTTATCTAGAGTTCAGGGGAAATCAGAGGCTCTCTGCATGAAGAAAATATGTCCTTTCCTTCTACAGACTGAAGAATACCAAAGCAGTAACAAGCAGCAACATATCCCTTCCACGGGGAATGGAAAACTGGCTGTTGTTGAATTCTGCTTTGTGCAGTTACAGGCCACTTACAGTAGCCAATGTGGATACATAATTGAAACCTTCGGTCTGTGGTGTAATATAGCTGGTGCAGTAGGCAGAGGTGAATTTTAGGCATTTTAAAGGACATTGGGAAAGGAAAATAATCCATTAATTTTTACTGGAGTGTTCATTTAAGTGTCTTCTGTGAAAATCAATGTAAAATTTCACTGCCATTCAGAATGCAAAGTGGTGTGAAGATCACTACTCCAAACTGCCCTAAATTGTTGCATTTTTAAACAGGCTTTGCGTTATGCCCTTACCTCGTAAAGTTAGCTTCTCAGATTGGATTATTGTGACTGCATATGGATGCAGTCACAGGAAAAATACATTTGTGTCAGTCTGAATTCTCCTTCTGCATTTATTATTTTAACTACTCGTAACCTTTTCCTAGGTCAGTGATCATCTTGCAGATTTGCTTTTATTCCTATGCCTCAGAGAATAAAAATTCCTTTATTTATAAGTTAAATGTTACTTTTCCACTTACATTAGTAATCTTAAATTATTTACTGCTTTGGAATCCATGTTATACAGTTACCAGATGAAAGCTGTCACATGAGTGAATATATTTGGTCTAGTGTGTTGCTCATTAAAGCAGCTGGTTTGGGGTTCGTAGCAAAAAAGAAAAAAGTGTTCTAAAGGGCAGAAAAGAGCGGAGAAGAGGCCAGGTGGTTCATGTCAACATCTGCTGTGCTGTGACTGGTGCCAGCTGGCCTGTGGCAGTTTCTCCTAAGCCTGAAACAACCACTTTCACCCTTCCACCTCCTATTTTGCTTCCTTCATTCAATCCTGGGTGGAATTGGTTTGGGTGGAGAAATAGAACACTATTTAAAACAAGAGAAGTGGTGTCTTCCTCTCTAGCAGAGAGCAAAGGTGTAACAATACCTCTTGTATTTTATGGGCAAATATTATCTTTTTATTTTTTTTAGTGAGATAGGAGCCTTGCTATGTTGCCCAGGCTGGTCTTAAACTCCTGAATCCAAGCAATCTTTCCTCCTCAGCCTCCTGATTAGCAGGGATTATAGGCGTGCACCACCATGCCTGGCTGAGAAGATTATCTTGAACTACTAAAGAAGTCAAGTTTCCTTCCATAATAACTTTTACAGAATTAAAAGTGAAACCCTGAGTTACATCAACAACAAAACTTACCTGTAATTGACGATCATGCCAATCTAAACTATATGAGAGTCAAAAATCTCATACAATTATGAACATTACTTCATTGTTAAATATTTTAAAGTATAGATAAATAATTAAAGCTAAACTGGCGGATGTAGCCATGTTATGTCTTGTCCTTTGGCTGGTAAATTTAGTCTGAGACCTTGGGTTGGTTTTCCCAGGCTGATATTTCAAAAGTGTCATAGTCTTTCCTTTTGAGAATCTTTCACTTACTTTTTCAGTTATTCCAAAGTCATCTGGAGGGAGATCTTTGTCAAATCAAGCTTTGGTAGAAATTCCTGCTTTTTTGGATGTTATACTCTAGTAGGGAAACATAGCTATTCATGGCATTATATGTATTCCTTTGTTAATGGATCATAACATATAGATGATAGATTGGTGACAAGTGCCAGGAACATAGGTAAAGTGGACTAAAGGGCTAATTAAGAAAGGGGTCTCTGAAAGTGAAATTTCAACAGAGGCCAAAGGATGTGCGGGAATGACTATGCAGATATTTGGAACCAGATGTTCTAGAAAGAGGGAGCAGCGAGCACCAGGCACCTGGTACAAGCATATGCTTGGCATCTTGAGGAACTATGAGGGGACTGGGTGGTTGGAACACAGTGAATGAGAAGAAGTAGAGGAGACGAGGTCAGAGGAGTGGAGTCAGCCTGGGTGTGGAGGATAGTTCCATGGCAGGCCTTGTGGAGACTTTCACACCAAATAGGGAGGGAGGCCGTGGGAGGACTTGGAGACAAGGAGGAAGATGGTCTTACTTAGGTTTTAAGCAGTGCTGGACAACAGCACATTCTGTGATAATGGGAATATTCTAAATTCTGCAGGGGCTGCCAATGTTAATGTCTACCAGTAAGGTGACCACTGACCATTTGTGGCTCTTGAGCACTTGAAATGTTGCCAGTGCACCTGAGGAACTGAATTTTTTAATTTAATATGATTTTAATTTAAGTAGCAAAATGTTACTAGTGGCTAGCACATTGGACAGTGCAGTTTTATCTTTTCACTGGCTGCTTTGTGGAGAATAGTTTGTAGGGAGTCAGAGACATTTAGGAATGCAGACCTAGGGGTTAGTCTTTCTTTAAGGTGGCGGGGGGTAAAGGGATAGCTAATAAATATGTTAGGCTTTACATATCATATGGTCTCTATTACATCTACCCAAGTGTGCCATTGACAATACGTAATGAACTAGCATAGTTGTGTTTCAATAAAACTTTATTTATTGTGGGTGGGTTTTGACCCAAGGCTGCAGCTGCCAACCCCTGATATGGACAAGAAGTGTAATGACCAAGCTATATTTCAGAGGTAGAGTTGGCAGGATTTATTGGTGAATTACATGTGTGATGTTAAAGAGAGAAAAGACTCAAACAAATAACTTGAAGGTGTTTTGCCTCCACACCTAACAAAATTGAGTTATCATTTACTGTGATGAGAAAAACTTGGACGAGAGCAGATTTAGGAGGAGAACCCGTGATGAACTTGGCTGTAGGTTTAAGATGTCCGTCAGGCATCCAAGGCAGTTTGGAGCTGAGGAGACCAGTCTGGATGCAGCTATTTATTTGATAGTTATAAAAAATAATGGTGGTTGGGCATGGTGGCTCACACCTGTAATCCCAGCACTTTGAGAGGCTGAGGTGAGAGGATTGTCTGAGCCCACGGGTTTGAAAACAGCCTGGGCAACTTGGTAAGACCTCATCTCTACAATTAAAAAAAAAAAAATTAGCTGTGTGTGGTAGGGCACACCTATAGTTGCAGCTACTTGGAAGGCTGAGGTGAAAGGCTTGCCTGAGCCCAGCAGGTCGACTCTGGGGTTGCCATGAGCGTGCATGCCACTGCACTCCAGCCTGGGCGACGAAGTGAGGTTCCAACTCAAATAATAATAATAATAATAATAGTATTAAAACCATGGGTATAAATAAGATTTTCGGGAGAGGGAGTTTGACAAAGAAGAGAAAAGGTGTGAGAACTAAAAATCTTCAGCATATTTTATTGAAGTGAAACAGATAAGGAGACTTCAGTAAAGACTGTGAGGAAGGGGAAATTAGGACAGAATTCCATAGAACTGGATTAGAGAGCAGTATTAAATGTATTCATTTGTTGCATTTACTGTGGGTCAGACTACAGCTGAATTTCTTCAGTATAAATAATTTGACAAATAAGTGTTTGCAAGAACAAGTCCTAAAGAAATTGTTTTTATTCATATTTTTATGCCTCCTGTAGTGCTCACTACTTTCTCTTGTGAATATATACTTGTTCTTAACTTATATACATTGAAAGGATTAGGCATAGCTTTATGCCTTAAGTTAATTATGGTTGAATTTCTCTCTTCTTGTCTTACACTCCTTGTTAAAGTTCTTTTAAATCATTGCCACTAGGCAGTTTGTTACGTTGATAACAGCAAATGAATATCTGATTCTTCCTTTGCCCCAAAATGTCACTTCTCATTGATCACCAGAGCATCACTGAGAAGGAGCTGCAGCCAAGTCAGTATTTATAGTTTTTCATTAGGCCTTAAAATGTTAAGAGTTGATGGTAAGGTGGGGAAGGGAGGGTCGTGTAGGGACCCTGATCCCTGCCTTGCAGCTTTGTGAACCTTATTTCCTGAAAGTAACCATTTGCCAGGCAGTTATCTGGAAAGTATTATTATTTCTGTGCCAGTATGTCCTGGGGCAATGTTTATTGAGACTTTCCATTGATGTTGTCATATGGAGTTCACTGAAGACAGCTTTTTATTTCAGAAATATAGATAACATTGAGAGTTATAGACTGTCTCAAGCATTTCTGACTATTGAATCGATCAAAGAGTACCTTTCCTTGTTAGATTTAAGTTGGGTTTTCTGTCTTTCCCTTGGAAAGTGGTTGTGTTTGCTGGTAATTTGTCTTGATACATAGTTCAAAGTCTCCTTACTCATTGCCTTTTGGCGATTTACAATTTACACTGTGTTCTACTATAACATGATGTGAAATTCTTTCATAAACTTCTTTTGGGCTCTTACCCCACTTCTTTATTCGTTGGCTAAAAACAATAACAAGGTTGACTTCTGTGGACAAGTCATCATACTGAGACCTTTAAGTGCTTCCAGTCCAACCCTGGAAACATGTTCTTTTCTTCAGTGCGCCGCCATCTTGAATCGTGTCCACGATTGTTAGTAATGTTAGTAATACAAAGCTCTCCCCTTTTGGGGAAAACCCATTTCATCTCTTAATAAAATTGCCTGTTAGATTTAGTGCAAAACACTGTCCCCTTCCAGCTTCACCTGTCCATTTCAGTTGTAGCCTTGGGGTTCTTATGGAAATAGTCTAATCCCTGTTCCACAACAGTTCTTCACATATGTGGATGACAGGAGCACGGTTCTATTCTCGAAACCCTGATGGTTCCCTTAGAATTAATTTCAAGAAAAACTAAAAAGAACACATGCAAAAACTTTCACTCCTCACTAAAACTTAAGGCAAGCTATAAGAAGAAATGTGTGAATGATTGACAGCTGACTTGGTTACTCTCTATTGAGTAAATACATAATTATGTCATTTTATAAAAATCTTGTACTTTTGGAGAAGACAGTAATTTCACTAGTGTGTTGTATAATTGTTAAAACAATTTTATTTGTTTATTTTTCTCTAATCAATAGATTTTCACTCAGTTGACCTAAAATAAAAATGTTGTAAACTGCTCATTGAGGAAATTAGGGAAGGGAGAAATATATAAGATACTGCCAGATAAATGCTTATTTAGCCAGAAAGAGTCAGTGCCATCCATTCACAGCATATGCAGGAGCAGTGAAGAGGCCTCACTGTGCTCCCATTACTGAAATGGTGTTCTCTGGCATGACTGGAAGAGGATGCTTACATACAGGTGACCTTCTTTGGTCCTTAGGGATAGTAAGATTGTCTCAAGCTCTCCTTATGTTATTTTGTTTTTAGTTAGTTATTGATTTTTATTGAGCATTTAATTTAATGAGTCTTTTAAAAAAACTTTATGGTTTGGTAATTTTTTAAAAAGGGTTGAAATACTCACAATCAAGCTTTATGGTTCCCTTTTCTAAATGTTTCCATATATCCAGTAGATAAATTCTCCCCTCACTACAGAAGACCAACAAAACTTCCTTTTCTAGGTCTAAACTAGTCTAGACCCTTAGTTAAAGGAATAAGATTAATTAAATCTTAATCTGGAAGCTTCCCAGAGGAAGTTAAAGCAATTAACCTTTGGAAATAAAATGTTATAGCATTTAGATAATCATTGATAAATAATCATTAACTACTGTGATTACTTAGATTTAGGTGAAGGGAATAAATGATGTAGCCTTTTGACTAAATAACAGCATGACTTCGGTTTCCTGTTAGTCTAACAATACTACTATTTCTAATAACCACAAAGCAAGAACAGTTTAAAAAACAAACAAACAAATGAAAATCACCCACAAGATCTCAAAGGCAGCTCAAACAGCTTCTTTGTGACCTTCTTTCCTACCTGTGTAGAACAAATGAGATGATTAGAAACAGGGTAATAATTAATAGTGACAATGTGGAAATCTTGTTAAATAGATTTAAATTTATATTCCCTACCTGGGCAGGGACCTTATAGGGGAAATCTTAGAGGTAAACAAATAGAATATCCAAGTATGAAGTCTTAGAATTAATTGTCTATGATGACTCTTTACCAAAATGTTTTTTGTTTATTTGTTTGTTTGAGTTGGAGTCTCTGTCGCCCAGACTGGAGTGCAGTGGCTGCTCCTGGCCGCCGCAGCCTTGACCTGCTGGGCTCCGGCAATCCTTCCGCCTCAGCCTTCCAAGTAGCTGGAACTACAGGCGCATGCTACCACGCCTGGCTAATTTTTTGATTTATTGTAGAGATGAGGTCTCACCAAGTTGCCCAGGCGGGTCTCGAACCCGCGGGCTCAGGCAATCCACTCACCTCAGCCTCCCAAGGCACGGGATTACAGGCTGAGCCACGGAGCCCGGCTCCAAAATGTTTTAAATTCCGTCTATTCCCTTCAGATAATAGATTAGCAAGGTGGTATTAATGGTCCTGCCATATCTTCTGGGCATGGTTCCAGAAAAAAAAAAAAAAGCTTTTTAGGCCTGGTACAGTGGCTCATGCCTGTAATTCCAGTATTTTGGGAGGCTAACGTGAGAGGATTGCTTGAGCCCAGGAGTTCGAGACCAGCCTGGACAACAAAGCAAGATCTTGTATTTATAAAAAAATTTTTTTTTAAAAATTAGCTGGGCATGGTGGTGTACGCCTGTAGCCCCAGCTACTCGGGAGGCTGAGGTAGAAGAATTGCCTGAGCTCAGAAGGTCAAGGCTGGGGTAGCCATGCTACTGCACTCCAACCTGGACAACAGAGTGAGACCCGGACTCCAAAAAGAAAAAGAAAAAAAAAAGGTAGCTTTTTGACGTAATCATAGACAAATTGGTGAGCTGCAGGTGTTTCGGATTTGGCATGTCCTAGAATCTCTTGGGATGTCTATCTGGGTGTGTTTATGAGACCATGGGCCCTCTAGCTCATCCTCTCTTCCTTCCCTTCTATCCCCTCCCTTCCTTCCTCTATTATTTGCTAAATTTTGAACATAGAGCAAAGAGTAAGACCAGTCCCCATTCTCATGGAGCTTGTGGTACAGAGCATTTTGAAAAGAATGCTCAACGTATCCGTTCTGAGCATTAAACTCTTGGGAACTGTGTGCTTGCATGGATTAACTCACAGTAACAGGTAAACACTAGTATGGTGAGCTTTAGTCATTTTCTGGCAAATGCCATGGAAGACAGAAGCCTTTAGTAAAATTAAACGTTCTACCTCCTTCTGTTAGATTTCATTTGACTTTATAAGGCTGACTTGATGATCATTACAAAATGAATCTAGTTGTTCAAATGGAAATGGGATTTCATGGGGTTTTTTACTTCAAGTTTTACTTAAAATATGAGCTACATTAAATAAAAGACCAGCACATTTTACATAAATAATAAAAAAAATTATAGTACTTTATCTTTTGCATAATAACATTTCAATCAAAATGTGATGTGGTTTAAGAATTTGTAATGCTTTTTACTATTGTGATAAAATAATAAACCATAACATCAAATTTCCTCAACTCCTGAAGTACACAGGTCAGTGGTGTTACTTCATTCACAATGTTGTGCAACCATCATCACATCCATCTTCAGAACTTTTTGTACCCCTAAACTGAAATTTCTACTCATTCAACAGTAACTTCCCATTTCCTTTTTCATTACTTTCATTTCTTTTATGTGGGAAATACGTAAAGGAAAGTTCAGTATCCTTGGCTCTTTGTAAAGTAAGAGATATGATTTATTTCATAGATTACTTTATTCATTACTGGGATACGATGAAAAAAATCGTATACTGACTTCTAGAACTACTTAACTTGAAAAACAACAGAGAAAGAGAAGGATAAAATAGTAATGTGTCTAACCAGGTAGAACACCCTCTGGTGCATTGGGCCCCATGGAATTTGTCGTGAGGCCTCAGGTGGCATCCTGACTCTAACACTTAGCCTAGCTAGTTGCCTCGAGGCAAACTGCCTAGACTGGGTATCATGAAAGCTCGCCTTTTCTACCTCACATGTATGTTGTGAGGAACCAAGGAATTAATTAACCAGAATTCACATTTCAAATGTTAAGGTATATGTTCTTTATGTCACGTACTTGGATGTTTTCTACTGATTGCTTTTTCTTGCCAGTTCCGGCTACAGTTTTTGTCATTACATCTGACAAATCTAGATGTCACTCTCTAATTGTCGTTCTCCCTAAACTTTATTTTTCCTTTTAGTGCTTGTAACCTACCACATTTCTGTAGAAATGTTATAGTGATCTATTGAGATTCTTTGCCTTTCACTTCTAATTTCTCAGGATACTGTGCAAATGACAGAAAACGTAGCTTGTGACAGACAAATATGATATTTAAATAAAATTCTTAGAATCAAGAAAGTGCCTAAGTTAACAACTTTTTAAAAGGGCTATTTTACCAACTCCACGATTGACATTCTGTCACTGCTCAGACTTTATTTCATTTTTGCTCAACTCAATATATGGATTTTTATACAAACCATTTACCAAGCACTAGACATAGCGCCCTTGGCAGATCAGAGTTGCAGAGGCGAGTTGTTTGTTACCCGCAGGAGAGCGTCATTGTATTCCTGGGACAGCTCCCGCTAGCTGCCCTGAGTGAGTTGGTGACACTCCAAAACTCAAATTATTGATGGAAACATCCCAAGTACTAGACAGAATTTAAAATTAAACCCTTTAAGCCCATGGAGTCATTATCACATTAAGCAGGGAGATGGTGATGGGTCATAAATTGGTTTTTCATTTTATTAAAACAGGACCTGGCAGAATGTAAATGGAATCTTTGAAGTTCGTTATCTCATGATAATTCTTCACTTTTTTTTTCAGGATGGTTATGAGGTTGAAACTTTAGATGGTCTCTAATTGTTGCTGTTAGGATCCATTTATTGGAAAAATTATATATAGAGAAAAATTTTATATATATATAATATATATATATATATATTTCCCTCAGTTTCTTATAGTTTCTGTGTGCCTTCCAGAAATGTGGGAACTTCATGATATTCGAGTTCTTTATAGGTTGTGTATTCCTAATCTGAAAATCGGAAATTGGAAATGCTCCAAAATTCCAAACATTTTGAACACTGACATGGCTCTCTGATAAGCATTTGCATTTTACATTTCTGGACTGGGTGTGCTAAGCCAGTAAGGACATATCTCACCTGTTCCTTGTTCTTGTGGACACTCACGGTGGTAGGATCCCAGTGTTTCCTTCCACCTTCCAGACTGTTCCCTGTCTCTGCCCTCGTTAGACTCCTCTTCCCCTTCTCATTTCTAAAATGATACTTCTGCTCAAGTTATCAACCCAGGCAGGTCTTCTAGCCTTTGTAACCTAGAGTAGTGGTCCTGTGTCTTTGCTTTACAATTAAATTTATGTAATCCCACCCTGCTTTCTCCCCAGACTCACAATCCTCACTGTGAACTGCCTTCCAGCCACCTTTAATTTGCATATGCCATTGACATTCATGTCCTGGTAAGAGCTTATCTTCTTGGTTGACTTTTTTTTATTTCTAGCTTCTGTTTACTCAGCTTTCTGTTTGCCACTGACAGTTATAACCTAAAACCTATAGATTCTGTCCTAGGAATTGTTTCTTGACTTGCTATTTTCTTTAATATTTCCAAAGTCACCAATCTTATTCTGGCTGCATGTGAACAGTTAAGTCATCTGCTTGCTGGTCTTTTCTGTGACCACACCTGCTGTTGTGCCACTCCTCAGGTGCAGCCCCAGTCTTTCTGCTGTCTTTTAGAAGCCTTCTATGGTTCCTCATGGACTGTAATCTATACCAACAACTAGGATGACATTCCAGCACGTGGCAGTATTCCGGACAGCATTTTCCGCCCTTCCCATCTCTCTTCTGCCTAGACTGTGCCCCACCTAACTCAGGCTGCTTGCTGTTCCAGCCTCTCCATGTTTTTTTGACATCTCTTTTCTAATATAAGTGTTGTTCTACCTTATGAAGCTTATTAATTTTCCCTGATTCCCTTAAGCAGGAAGATTTTTGCCATAAATGTTCTAGGCTGTGTGAATCCTTCTCATGTTAATTGACTTTTAAATTCAGTGCAGGGCTAGTAGCTTAAGGTTTCTGGTTGCTTCAGTGTCATTTATCCAGGTTATAATTTGTTCATTAGAAGATGACTTGTGGCTGATTTTGATGTATGTGACATTCTAGGTACTTTGTGTAGAAAGATGCTCTTTCCCTCAAACTCTACGAGGCAAAGATGAGGTTTTTCAGTTTGGGTGTTTGTTTTTTCAGAGACAACTTCCAAGTTTTTATAGGCCACAGTCTGTCTTCTTAGTGTCTACCTTTTGTGAAATATGCCATTCAGCCTTTGAGTTAAATGACCAAAAAAAAATCCTAGAAAGCTGGACCCGTGTACTTTTAGATTCTTTTAACTTTACATGCTTTCTGTGCCTTGCGATTATTACATCCAGATTGTCCTGCTATCTTGAAAGAAATGAAATTTCTCAGCAGTAGCAAACAACAACGTTGATCTACTTGAGACTGTTAATGACTCATTTATAATGCCAGCAGGCACATGAAGGCTAGAAAAATTAAATGTACAGCATCATTACCTTTGCAGTTAGCATTGCGGGCAAGTGGCAGAGTGCTTAGTGCAACATTTTACAAGAAGAGAAGAACTCCTCTGGAGGATGAGCTTTAGAGGTGAGGGTATGGATAATGGGACAGCAACTTGAGAACTTGTCCCTGTTGGAGCTGCCTTCCACGAAACACTCTTTGGGGCTAACGATCAGACTCTGCATGTGTGCGGAAGCGCCCTTGTCATTGTGATCTGTTTTGCATAGATACTTTTGGACATGTATTATTGGAATTTTGAGAACATTTTTTTCAGAGAACATGATTTAAAGTCTTTTTAAAAGTGTAGTTATTAGAAATTATCTAAACTATTAACTTCTTCTAATTTGAAGAGAATATCACTGATGTCTCCAGAGAAGCTGCAGAAAGGCGCTTGGGGGCCTGTGAGCCCGTGGGCCTGTGCGTTTCCAGTTCCAAACCATCTTGTCAACTCTACTCCATGTGAATCATGTTCCATGAACATACTCTAGACTAGTCTTCCTTTTGATATGTGGAGGATGTTTATAAAGTAGCAGGATGGCTGCCATGGTTGGTGGCTGTGGAAGAGCATGAAACTAACCAGCCCAAAAGAGACAGAAGCCGGGCCTGAAGTCCAAAGTGGACCCTACATTGTCAGGTGTCGTGTGGATACAGAGTGACCATGGCGGTCTAAAAACCACTGCCTCTACTGTTGCTGCCTTTTCTGAACACCCACTCTTGTGTGGGGCTGTACACTCTCTACCAGAACAGCGAAAGCCAGGATAACATTGGCCGTCAAGACATCTACCTACCTTACAGAAGCACTTGTGGGAGAGGGGGATGTGTAAAAAGAGAATTGCTATGGGAACTTGACTGTAGGCAATGGCAGGATCTGCTTAAACCATCTCTGCCAGGTCATCTTCACAGCTCCTGCTGTGCCTTGAAGTCCGCAAAGCAGGCCACCCGGAGCAGGAGAGGAATACACAATCAGGGAGAGCAAGGACAAGCTGAAACCCAAGAGCCTGGGTTGGGCCTCATATCAGCTCCCATGGCCTCCAGCCCCTGGGGCATGGGCATCTGCAGGAGAAGCCCCATGGAGTGAGAGTGCCCTGGCTTGGGACTCAAGCCAAGGGCACTCTCTGGAGTCCTGAGGCAGCTGAAGGAGAACCAGGAAAGTTGGAGCAGCTGCAGCCGGGCCAGGTGCCCCAAGCTGAGTTGTTGAGCAGCAACATTGAGGCCACAGCTGCTGCGTGCATATGGCACAGTGGCACTGTGTCACTTCCCCCTTCAGCACAGCAAGCAAAAGTGTCTGCAGCCCACCCTCACCCAAACACACAGAGAAGAGAATTCTGGGACATGCACTTCAGCCTGCCAAGTTACAAAGACACCATGATCATAAATTAGCCTTCTGTATAACTTCCTTGTCATTTTCAAAACATAATATTCTGCAGCCAAACTTTTTCCAACCTTCCTGTAACATCTAGATGAGGAAATTTGAGGCATAGCCATTTATTTAATTACTGAGAGTCCTGTAGCCTAACTCATTGTATTTATGGGTAAAGGATTCCAATGAGGCAAAATTAAGAGTAAATAAATTAAGGTATGGGGGAATTTTTAAAAAACTTTTATCATCAGTTTATGACATCAATTCTATAATATTTCATATTATAGTATAGTTTGATTTGAGAAATGAACTTTGGCAAGCAAAAAGGTAGTATAAGCATATTAATAGTCAGTAATCCTTGTTCTCTCCAGTAACCACATCAAATGAAATTCTGCGGAGTGTAAAAAACCATTAGAACTCAACAAGAGGAGCTGATGTGCGTTAGCTTGCTCACTGTAAGCAACAAGTAAGCATATGACCATTTTAAAGCACCAGGACCAATTTATCCACACATTTTACTTGTAAGAGCCAGTGTGCATGTTAGCACATGGATGCAGAGGAGTAATAAGACATGTCCCTTAAGCCACAGTTCTGTATCCATCATTACCTGCTGGGACAGTGGTTAGCGTGCATCATGATGCAGTCCACCTGCCTTTATAGTGATGCCTGCTCAAGAGAGTCTCTACTTAAAAAGCATTCTCTGGAAACACCCCACCACTGTCGGGCATGGTTTGTAGGTTGCCTTTCATTAGATATAGTCTAACCTTTTTTCCCACAATGACAATATAAAATGTTTCAAAAGCACACATTTCAACAAATTGGTTTTCCTCATGACAGTTATTTGTCTTTCTGGTTAACACTATTATTAACAATTAGTACTTTCTAACCAGTGATATTTTTTCTCATTCTCCTTACAATAATAATTCTATCTCATGATATACAGAAACATTATATATGTCCATTAATGTGATCCTCCAGCAATGATGGCCATGCTAGACAGTAGGTATAGGTTATCCATGGGATGATTTCCCTATTACACACTAGGCATAGGTTATCCATGGGGATGATGACTCTGTTGGACAGTAGGCATAGGTCATCCATAGGGATGATGGCCCATCTAGTTGAAACAGTTATACACAGAGTAATTAGTGGAGCTAGGACTTAAATCCAAATCATGCAACAAGAGATTCAAGGTCCTTTCTATTACCCCATGCTTAGAAGTCAATAAAAGCTGCCATTCAATTTCTGGAAGATGGCTGTCCATTCTTTTCTCTCATCTTTGTTTCCCCTAGCCCTGTCTCCTACAGCCTCCTCCCTCAGGGTCTTGGCCTCTCTTCCCACCCTTGTCTTTCTAAGCAAGGGTCTGCTCTTCTCTATACTGGCTCATGTCTCTCTACTGTTCCAGCTCTGCTGCTTCCATTATGTTTTAAGATATTGTTATGATATAATTTCTTTTATAGAAATATGAGAGGAACAAGATGTTAAGTTGGCTAAAGAAACAGTCTTAGACAGGGCCATCATCTCTATGGATAATCTAGGCCTACTGTCTGGCATATTGTATCATCATTACTGGAGTGCTTCTCTCCACTAGACAATGACCTTTTAAAAAAAAAGCCTAGGCCATCCCTGCCTTTGTATTCTACCATCTGGGACTTCGTGGGCACTCAGAGAATGCTATCTGGGCCACTGAGACGCTGTCAGGGTGCTCTAATTAAGCTCTGTGCATAGTCCAGTATTGCTTTATAGAAATAGGTGATTCTAAATCCTAAAGATATTTTTCAGCTTTTATTTTTGAACCTTAAATATTTTATAAGGTACCTGAACTAACATTTCACAAAGCATGTTGGAAACCTTTATTATGGATGCATGTCTGTTGTCTAATGTTTTTCATACTGTTGTGCAGATTGTAATATGACTTGATTTCTCAATACCTTTCAATGAATTGTTTGCCATTTACTGATCTGGATTGGTGATATACTTATGCCTGTGACTAGCTGATTACAAGGATGCCCTCAGGGACTGATGAAATTGTTTTGATAGAATCCATTTGTCCTTTCCCTAAGTGACCCCAAAGTCTGTGGATTGTCGCTTTACAGTCAATGCACTGTTGCTGTCATTGCAATCCCCTTTGTAGTGACTCGACTCCTTCTGCTCCTTGTGTTGCTGCTCCCACTGCTCACACACCACCTCTGCTGAACACTAGTCCTGCACCCTCCTTTTTAGTCCACTGATTCTCTAGTCACCTTTTCCTTTGTATCCATTGGATTCTTTCTCCTGCCACCCTCCCAGGCGTCTTGGATTTTGCAGCACTAACGCTGTTGTTGGGGCTGTTGCTAGCCCTTGAGGAGTTCCCTTTTGAGATATTCCTGGTTATTTTTGGCGTTGCCGACTACTCCTGCTTTATGTCTTTCTTAGAGTTGCTCAAAGAGATAAAGTAAAACAGAATGCAACATGACACCCTGGTTTATCAGTGTCTTCTTGGCGCCTAGAAAACTGATTTGCAGCCAACTTTACAAAATTGTGTGTACTTGTAGTGTGCTGCACCTTGATAACAGTTTAAGACTGTTCGCTTACAAGATATTACTAATGTTCCAGCAAACTTGGGACTTCTGAGAAATCAAAAAATTTAAAGTACTTCAGAAGTAAGTATTTTTAAAGCAAGTTTTGTGCCTTACAGCAAGAATACTTTCTCCCGGAATCTGTTAAAAAAGCATTTGTCAATGATACATTAATATTCAGGACAGTCCATCCAATATTGCTTGACTTATTTTTTCCAAGTTGAGACTTTAATACAATGGCATTTCAGAGGAAGCACACGCAGTCCCAACCGATGTCGCCTTCATCCCTGGCTGCTCATCTCCCGGAGCTGATGACCGTGTGTTTGAATGGAACATGTGCTGGAAATAGGGGAAATGTATTATTTTAACATCAAGAGAGGAACAAAGAAACAGGGGCTGTTTTGCTTTTCCCAGCTGCCCTCTGGTGGCAAAGGCACAATAGGCAGCAGATGTTTGACGGAGATTTTTTTTTTTTTTGAGTTGAAGTCTCACTCTTTGTCGCCCAGGCTGGAGTGCAGTGGCATGCTCACGGCCACCGCAGCCTCGACCTGCTGGGCTCAGGCAATCCTTCTGCCTCAGCCTTCCAAGTAGCTGGAACCACAGGTGCACAACACCATAACTGACTTGTTTTTGTGATTTATTGTAGAGACAAGGTCTCACCAAGCTGCCCAGGCTGGTCTTGAACCCTCAGTCTCAGGCAGTGCTCTCACCTCGGGCTCCCAAAGTGCTGGGATTACAGGCTGAGCCACCGCGCCCAGCCTTAATGGAGATTCTTGCTGTGTAGGCACTGGTGGTGGTTATGAGAGTGTCTGAAGCCGGTGTGTGTGTCACACACAGGTGCTTCTGAAAGAGAAGAGCAGAATATCGGTCTCCTAATTATGTGTTGCTTCTCAATGGCATCTGTTCTTATCATAGTAGCACCAGGCGTTACTGGCTCAATCAATACTTGTGTATTAACTGGAGACAATCGATGGAAAAATTAAAAAGGAAAGTCAAGGTAATTGGACTAAAGCTGCTGCTCATGAGTTTTTAATAATTACTTTCGCTTCCTCTTGTTTTCCCATCTCCAGAAAAATAGGGCCTGATTGAAGGACTGGGTCGTGTTTGACTGAGGACATGTCAAAATTATACTCAGCCAGGCAGGAAATAAAATTAAGCTGTATTTGTTTTAGAGCAGTGAAAAGGGCCTTGCGTGATGGCATGGGAAGAATAGACATTGATTCAAATGTGCCCGTTAGCAGCTGTGCCATTGTCAGTACCTGCTTTGTGTCACCAGTTTCTGCACCACTGGCAGTGGCACACTCACAAGCAGTGTGACATGTCATGTATTTAAGCTCCAGAGGACGACAGTGGATGAATTTCTCCTAGAATCATCAGGATATCTTTGGAACTTAGATGATATCCTTTATAAAACAATACAAGTCAACCCCATGGCTTTCATTGCAGGGCATACTTCATCCATTGTTCTTTGTGAACATAATTGCTAGAGATCACTGCCCATTTAGTAGGCTTCAATCAGCAAGCCATCCACATTAAGGGAAGGAGCCTGATTTGTGGTTTTAAGCTTCTTTGACATTTCCATGTCCTGGTGCTGGGAAGTCTTCTAAATAAGTCACAGCCACCCTATTCTTACTGCTGATTACAAGGCTGGTGTGTCTGCCACTTAGGGGAAGGGAAAAAAATAGAGGAATCCCTAGTTGGGGAGAGATAAATCTAAGGAGAAAGGATAGGCTAGTGAGAGAGATATTTCATGTTTTATGTCCATTTACAGTCTTCATTTGCACTATTTCTGTCATCTCAAAGCACTTTATAAACTTTACAACCAAATTATGTACCAACATCATTTCATTCACTGCTGATATGTAGCTGTTAAACATCTGCCAGGTACATATTTCCTGGAGGAAAAAAAAGTAGAAGAGAATTAGATCTTGTTCAATGTACAGAGAAAATTTAAATAAGGGAAATATAAAATGAAGATAGAGGAAATAGTAAACTCTTAGCGTCCCCAGTCCCCGGCCCACAGACCTTCCCTATGTTTCTCCTAAGTTTGTTCATCAGAAGTGAGTGATAGGATCAGGATTTGAATCCAGGATAGTCTAATTTCAAAGCACAAGCTCTTAAACTTTTTATTACACTATAATTTTTATTATTGTTATTTTTAATTCCCTCTGGGGAAGATGAAATCTTTGAAGCATAGTCTTTACTCAGTGAACCTAAAATCTACTTGATGGCAGAGATGTTAGGAAGTTGGTTTTAGAGAGTGAGATGGAGAGTTGAATTTATGCCCAAAGGCATCAAAAAGTGAGATGTGGAAACACAGGACTAGAGCTTTGGGAAGAATTGCTATTCTCAATGTTACACATAGTCTTGTATTATTCCACCACTAGTGAGCTTGTATGTGTGCATCCCTGCTACACGTAGAACTTCTAGCAAGTAAAGCCTGTTGGGACAGGGATTGCACCAAGGCTCTCAGAAGCCTCTTGACTTTGTATGCCCTCTAGCTGAGGCCAGTGAGTTGCAAATGCAGCTCACCCTGGGCATATCTGAAGCCTAAATTATTTATTTACTGCTTATTGTCTGTGATCCCAAGTGTTTAGGAGGTTCTAGCTGATGTTTTCATGGTGAATATAGTATATAATAAGAATGTATTCCTTTACAAAAAAAAAGTTATTCCAAATACATTACTTTTGGGTTAGCAATGTTTAGAAATTTGCCAAGGAGATAAGTTTTGAAACCCATTTTTGTTCTCTTCTAAGAGGAAAGTTCTTTCTGAACCTCTGCCTTTTTCTTCTTCTATATTCGTGGCTTCCGTTGTCATTTCATATTTTTATCTTTATTGTTTCCATATTCACCCTATAGAAAGTTTGTATGCCAAATACCAAGTAAGAGGGATGGAATACTATGCAGCCATCAAGGCAGTATAATCTAGTTATAAGAGCTTAGACAGGAGTTTAAGCTATGCTTTTATGTTAGGTGTATAATCTTGGGCTAGTTACTTAAATTTACTAATTTCTTAATCTGTACAATGAGGATAAAAGAAGTACCTATCTTCTAGGCTTATGATAAATGTTAAATGAGAAACATATAGTAAGTGCTGTGTACACAGTGCTCTGTAAATGTTAACCTATTTTATAATACAGCTATTATTGAATTATGTTCACAGGGTATATCTAATGGCATAGAAAATGCTCATGAAAGAAACAGGATATGAAATGACTTATGATCACAACTGTGTAAAACAAGCACTTAAGCATTTTAAAAAGTACTGGAATACAATGGAATAAAATGGTAATTAAGATTTGTTTTCAAACTCTTTTTTTTCTATCTGAGTAACTTATCACAATCCACAATTAGGTTGCTGGTTTGTTTACTTGGTTTTGGTTATATGTTTCTCTCTCATGCACGTGTTATGGGAAAGGAGGCATGTCTACCTTTTCTGCCATTGTATATCCCGTTATCTAATGCCAAGTGTCTGTCTTGTGCAAAAGGACTATTTTTAAATCATTATTTCAGCTTTCTTTTTTTTGAGTTGGAGTCTCACTCTGTCGCCCAGACTGGAGTGCAGTAGCCGCACCCGGCCACCGCAACCTCGACTTGCTGGGCTCCGGCGATCCCTCCACCTTAGCCTTCCAAGTAGCTGGAACTACAGGCATGCGCTATCACACCCAGCTAATTTTTGATTTTTATTGTACAAACGAGGTCTTGCCAAGTTGCCCAGGTGGGTCTCAAACCCGCGGGCTCAGGTAATACCCTTGCCTCAGCCTCCCAAAGTACTGGAATTACAGGCTGAGCCACCAAGCCCGGCCTATTTCAGCTTTCTTAAAGACATGTTATTATCCTACAGTTTATGACAAAGTATCAAAGAATTTTTTGGGGGGGAGGGAAGTGGCCATTTTAATTCACAGCCTTTATTTTACTTCTTTGATGTTTTTATCTTTGGCTTTTAAACAATCTAGGAAAATAGTGGGAAATTAATTTCCCACTATTTTGTTGTAAATCTACTAAAGTTCTTTTTTGGTTAGGCTAGTTGCAAGTGACATAGAGCGCTTCAAGTTATTTTGTTTGTTAAATGTTACCTTAAAGCCTTACTGTAAAAATGTTATTTCTGTTTTTAATTCCAAAAATTGTAACCTGGCTACCATATCACAGATTCCTTCAGTAGTTTACTCAGTGATAATTTCCACAGTGCTGGAGTCCTCACCTAGTATGTTTTTGACTCACTGAGGCACGGAGCATTTTTACCCAAGTCTGAGTTACATGTAGACCACATGCCGAGATGCCAGAGAGGAGAGATGCATGCTTCTGTGCCCAAGACTTTGCTTTCCAGTAAACTTGGCCCTGACATTCTTTGTCGGGGTTCATAAGGTTTTCTGGCAGCTCTGTAATTCAGTGCTCATTTTTAAAGATGAGGCTTCAGTAAAACAGAATTGTAATGATACACACAAGTTCATACAGAGAGAATTCAAACAGAATGCAGAAACCTTTTCAACTGTTGCTAAAAAAATTTCAAAGATGCAGCCCTTCTTTCCCATGATTCTTCATCCAGCTGCCAGATGACAGCAAGAAATCTACCGTGGTTTCTTATAAGTCAGGACAGAGTTTTCTCTTTTCTAAAGATGGCCTTGCAGAAGCACTTTGAGAAAGCAAAAGGAGGAGACGAGTGAGAAAAAGAGAAGAAGGAAGTCGGAGAGAGGTTCAGAAGGGTGTGCCAGTGACACAGCTACACCTGGGCTCGCTACGATGCACAGTTGCCAAATGGATGGCACGTTGTTTGAAGCAACATGTAGAGCAGCAGTGGACCTCTAAGTCTGCCGTAGAAGGGACGTAACCAGAGGGAGGTGATGAGTCTTCCAGGAGCATTCTATTCCTCTGAAGGGCTAAGCTTCTCTTCCCTGCGCCCTTGACTACCAAGTAGTTGGCAATTCTGTTTTCTGAAATGATGTACTGTTGTTCTATATTCAGACCTATTTCTTTAAATGTAATATCAGAATGCATTGCAGTGAACATACTTAAGAACAATTACTATTGGAAGTAATGTGGTTCACAACAGAGACAACTGCACATCTAGTAGAAAGAACTGGGCGTGCTGAACTGCAATTAGGGCCATGGGGGTAGTGGTGGTAGTCGACATCACTGTCATTATTTTATTTTTCTTACAGGAAATGTACTTGGCATGCTTAACTTGTAGTAAGAACTCTAAGGGGATTAGTAGTAACAACATTTTTTAAAAATCACACTAGCAATATTCACAGAATTGGTATGCTGTATCAAATGAAATAACCTGTGAATTGATCTTGAAATGTACATATACTGAAATATGTGCTGATAGGATGATGGTGCTGGTGATACCCTTTTTGACTCTGCTGGTTGAGAATGAAGGCAGAGTGAGCTGTCCAGCCCTCTTGGGGTCAGGCTGGGCGGACACCCTGGCCCCTCAGCTGTTCGTTGCTCCCTGCTTCCTCAGCCCCGCCCAACACAGCTGTTGCTATTCTGAGACAACATTTTAAATTGTATTATGCAGCAAGAAAAAACGGCAGTCAGGGAGAACATTAGTTGTTTTCTTGCCTGTCAGTCACCATCACATAATTGCACATCCACATCCTGACTGAGAATTTGGTCCTTTGGAGTTTGGTGTCTTGTTACCTTTTTGCTCCCTGTCTCACATTAGAGAGAAGAGCCCAGAGTCAAGGAGGCCATCTGGAAGTCCGCTTATCTTCTTTTCCTGTGGGCATGTGCCTTAAGCCTTGTGCCAGGCCATCCCTGTTTGCAGATCTAGGAGCTGCTGGTACAGTCTGACCTGAGGCATGGTAGAGCTCCTATTTGCCCCCAAATTCTTCTTTCACTGGTGAATTATTGAACTAACATTTTTCTGCCTGGTCTTAGGTTTCTACCATCAGAGTTACTACTTTGGATTAGATAATGAAACTGAGGGTTTTTTTCCAAATGCGATACCATTTTGAAGGAAGACTTAAGATCTTAGGAATCTACAGTTACCTTGTTTAATACACTTTATTAATAATCTAAGAAGGTACAAAGAGTTAGAACAAACTTCTAGAGGGGGAGGTAAAGCCTTCCAGTGAATGAGCCCCAGTGATGAGAGGAGCCCCAAAGCCCCAACCTGGGAAGGGCTCGGAGGAGCCCCACAAAGGCCCAGGAAAGGAAGAACTCAGAGGAGCCCCACAAATGCCCAGCCTGGAAAGGGCTCATAGGATCTCTCAAAGCCCCAGGGAAGGACTTAGTTGCACTGAGGGTCCCCAGATCATGTCCATATTTGGAGTCACTAGAAGGACTCAGCATGTAATTGTACTTATGGTTGAGACTGGTCACAGTGATGTAGTGAGGTCACACATTGAACGACTAGGGAAAAGCCAGACATGGGATCCAGAGGATCTACAGACAAACAGCCTTCCCATGCTCTCTGCCTTCCCTGAGAGGGTCACGTGGAACACTGTTCTTCCAAAGACAAAAATGCAGCCACATGCGTGAGAGATTCAGGTCAGGGACTGGTCACCTGGTCATGTGGGCCCCTTCTCCCTAGCACGTGCCAGAATTCTAGACTCCCAGAAGGAAGTCATGTGTTTTACATAAACCGCATTGTTTTCATAGTCTAGGCACAGTAAGCCACCATTACCAGTTAAGGAAAGATGAGATCACTTCTAAAACCCAAGTTCCTAAAGGCTAGTCAAAGGCCAGCTTGCAAGCCGGCCCTTCTTAGGATAGCAGCCTCAGGTTTGCTATGTTAACCCTCTGTGCACAAAGAGTACTTGGCTTCCACGGTTTTACCTGAAGGGTGGCATGGCAGAACAGGCTCAGGAGCCCAGGCAGGCGGTGTCTGTCCTCACAGGCTTGAGGTAGACACCTCTGTCCTTGCAGTGTAGGTGTAACTCACCATTAGTAATTCAAGTGAATTTCATTGCTTGGAAATTAAATCCAAGGTATTCTGGTGCCTCCTTTTTTCTGAGAATCACTGCTCCTGCTGCGAGACTCTCCAGCGAAGCCCCAAAGGTGGTGGAAGGGAGATCTCTCCCCTAGGTAGCCACTTTACAGTTTTGTCCATGCCTCTGAGTTCTGATGGATGGTAGCCTATATATAAAAGCCACATACATAATAAGTCCAAACACCTCTAAAAATGTAACATAATCGTTTTGAGTCTTGTTCAACCTCTGTCATAATTAATCTAATCTTGTCATACTTAAAGGGATAACATGCCTAAAATTTTGGTTCAAGCACCAAGCAGGATCAAGTATTAACTAGTATTTTAACATCAAACCAATGATCCATTCTTTTCTAAGCTAAATTGCTTCTCTGTCTACACTGCTGTGAGATTCAGTAGAAGGCAAGAACCCTAACCACTCGCTTAACGTGTTTTTGCCCTTTCTTGTTGGCCTTCCCAAATGTGGTTGGCTTTTTTTTTTCTTTTTTAACCAGTGGATTTTGGTGCCATGAATACTAAGCAGATAAGGCACTAAGACTGAAATGAGATTGCTGGAAATTTATAGGAAGAGAAGGAAAGCCAGAAGGCCTAGTGTTGTGATTTTCTTGCCCTAAGCAGAGAAGAGGGGTTGTGCATTAGAGTTACCTGGGGAGTCGCACTACCTGGACTCTGTTCCTCTACTGCCATGCCTCCACTGCCACTGACTCCTTTCTTCTAAGATTCTGCGTTCTGTTTGCCCTCAATACCGAGCTACTGTTATGAGTCATTGATGGAAGCATGTTCTATATTTCAAGAATATTTAGATCTCTATATATTTAAGGATTACTGACCTGAAACAGGATTTCCAAAGCAGCCATTGAACTCCAGTCTCTTTTTCTAATTTTTTTTTTCTTTTCTGAGTTGGGGTCTTACTCTGTTGTCCAGGTCAGAGTGCCATGGCACAATCACGGCTCACCGCAACCTCAGTCTCCTGGTGTCAGGCAGTCCTTCTGCCTCAGTTTCCCAAGTAACTGGGGTTACAGGCACATGCTACCAAGCCCAGCTAATTTTTTGATTTTTTGTAGAGATGAAATCTCACTATGTTGCCTGGACTGGTTTTAAACTCCTGAGCTCAAGTATTCCTCCTGCCTTGGCCTCCCAAAGTGCTGGGGTTACAGGCATGAGCTGCCACACCTTGCCTGGATTTCAGTTTCTTAGGAGGTCTTAGGCTGTTATGGTTTTATATGGTGCCTGGTTGGATATTCAGAGCACCTGTGGTAGCTCACAGGTTTCTCCTGAGTGGACATATATGTGACTGCAGCATGCCTGCAGTGCTGCACGCTGTGAGGACTCCAGCTTTGAAGCTGTGGTCAAAGGGTGGTACTTGAAAGACAGTACGTGGTGTGAGGGCATCATGGACTGGTTCTGAACTTTTTCGAGTAACTTCAGACCCATTTTTGGAGAACACAGAGTTTCCTGAAATACAGGAATCTGACCACTTGGACAGAAGTTGTTTGTGCTTCAGACTCACCCATGTATGTTAGCATGGAGGAGGACCATTTTGGCAGAGAGTACTTTTTCTGAATTGCTTTACTGAATTCTTTGCGTTTCTTGTTTCATTGAAGACCGTCAAAATATTGGGAAGGCCAGCTTATTTCATAGGCACAAAGGTAGCTTTAATTGCTTGCATGAAGTTGGGGCCTGTCTTTTTCCTTTCCCAACCAAGCATCATTTATTAGCACTTCTCTGATAGTTGTGTGTAATTGCACTAGTGTTCATCATTCCCAAATGTTACCGTTACATCATTTGATATTTCAGTCACATTCCTAAGCAGTTGTACCAAAATACAGCTCTATACTCCTGCTTGAAATCTGGAAATCCAATTAGTAAAATATCTGGGCTGGGGAGGGTTAGTGAGGGAAAGACCTGAGAAAACGTGTCACCCAAAATAGTCTGAAATGTCCTCGCTGCATTGCCTCCATTCAGATTTGATTTGTCAGCATGTAAGAGGGTGTTACATCTTCTAGAAACTGCTTGATTTCCTTTTCATTCATGTTTAGTTGGTTTTCATGCACTGAATTATGGCAGGAAGGCAAAAGTTAGGAGGATGATGTCAGTGAGCAAATAACTCCATAGATAGCAGCATCAAGATGTAGGTGTCTGCCAGTGTTTGTTGCTGAATAGTCAGAGGAAGGAGACTAAAGTGAAGCTACTACTATTATAAACTGGTAGAATTTTCTCCGATGGTCAAATGTAAGTACAGTACAGTAATGATTGATAATAAGGGGTGCTCTGATACACTGTGAGTTATGCGTATGTGCCATTTTAAAATCCAACTTGATGTTACTTTAAATTAATGCTAACACATAGAATGACATAACATTTAATTAATAATAATTTTCCTTCTTAGAATTTAGAAGTCCTGACAAGTATTGTTTCTAAGATCATGTCTCAAGTTGTTCAAAGAAACAGAACTGATCTTTCTTTTTTTTGGTCTTCTTTTTCTGAGTCAGGGTCTCACTCTGTCACCCAGGCTGGAGTGCAGTGGCATGATCATAGCTCTACACAGCCTCGAACTCCTCCTGCCTCCTGAGTAGCTGGGACTACAGGTGGGCGCCACCACACCCATCTAATTTTTTTTGGTTTTTTTTTCTAGAAACAGGGTCTTGCTATGTTGCCCAGGCTGGTCTTAAAGTTCTAGACTCAAGTAATTCTCCCACATCAGCCTCCCAAAGTGCTGGGATTCTAGGCGTGAGCCATTGTGCTGCGCCCAACCCTGATCTGATGCTTTACTTTCCTCAACATGTGTGCTCCTGCCTTTAACAAGGAGGGATAGTCCACGTTTTCTTGTTGATCAGTAAACACAGTGTTATAGTTGCTAGCCAGGGGATGTATACTGATGATATACTGATGATGTTCTTTTTCCTACTTAAAAGGAAAATCTTGCCATAAATGTTGACCCTGCATTTTTCCCACATACCTTCCTCTATCAACTGAGTCTCTTTAAAATAGGAGATGCGAGAGACTAATGACCACCAGAAAACAAGTGCCAGCAAATCCTTCATTCACTAGTTTGTTTCCAGAATAGCTACTTGATGCTCTGTAATTCTTCACACATGTGAAACAACCTGTAAACCGTTCATTTAGAATGTAAGGAACTATAGAACAAGAACAGTAGCATCTAACCCCACTTGCTGAAAGAAGACAGGCACAGCACCTGTCCTTTCTCTCGTCCTCACAGCTGTGTGTCCGGCCACCCTGTGCTGCTTCCACCATTTCCCAGACATGTGTTCTATTCATGTGCCCTGAAGAGCCTCCCTTTCCCCCTCTGCACACCTCTTTATGCTTCATGACTTAGCTTATGTTGCCAGAGTCTGCATGTGGCTTCCTTCCCAGAGAAATCACTGGAAAAACAGGGGGACGCCTGTGAAATATTTGAATGAGGCAAAAAGATAGCCTGTCTCAACAGCTTCTCCTAGTTGCGCACCTCGTGTGTATGTATCTTGTGAAACCACACGTTCTGTTTTGTATTCTGCTTATTCTCTGACACTTCACATTTCTTCATATTTCCATATAATTTTCATAATTATAACTTTCGTCTTAAAAACAGGATTATCCCATTACAGAAAATAAATCAGCCATGATTGCTGTCTTGATGCTACTTGTCCTCGTGTTAGTTACATCTTAAGCTGGAGGGGGGCATGTTTAGCTGAGGAAGCTTGGGGCTACCCCTTTCAGCTTTGGTCATGCTACCTTTTCACCAAACTTTTTTCAAATTCACTCAACTGCTCTGAACTCTCATGATCTCACCCGGAATTCAGATGTTGATAGCTCTTGATAGCTCTTCTGAGCTCTAGCCAGTCTGTGAGTCTTTAATGCTTGAATGTAATAATCCATGTGGTATTGGTGGGCCTCCTTTATGTTTTATGTCCCTTTAGGAATGCAGTGAAAGCTTTGGACCCTTCTCCACCTAAATGTGCCTATGCACAAATACATACAGTGTGTCACATAACACCATCTGGGGACCAAGAATCTCTTGCTATAAGCACAGGGAAAAAAGTTACAGAAAAAGAATTCAGAAAGTCTGAGAGGTGGAAGAAATGTGGCTCTTATGTTATATTATCTAATTATCTGTGTATATGTATAATCTTATATATATACAATCAGGAGAGTAGAAAATGCAAAAATATTCTGAAAATCATGTGTAAAACATGTTGCAAAGTTGCATAAAAATATTACCCGTAAGGAGTTTAAAATATTTGCGTCTGATCTAATTATTTAGTTTAGGAGAATCACTGTAGTCAGAGATTGGGACTCTTGGAGCTATACATAGAAATGCTAAATTCAGGCTTCTGGAATGAGGAGGGAAAATGGGCAAGATCATGACTGGCTGTTTTTTTAAAATATGTATTACAGGACTAAATATGCTCCCTGGCTACACTGCACAATATTAGAAAATCTATCTGTGAAATTGGCTGTTGGGGATTTCATTTTCTGTGTGTAAGCGGATATTCAGATGCTCACACTCTGCCTTAATACCATTGATGCCACCCTTTCTTCCAGGGCCCCTTCTTACATGTGACGATATGGATCCTGCTTTAAAATGTGATTACAGTGGAGGAAATCATATAATGTTGAATGTAAGCCATTGAACATAAGTTGCATTTTATGGTGGTAAATGGTTCAGGATTTTTTTGCTGAGTTAAGTGGGGCAGTAGGTGGAGTAGTTTTAGGAAAAAATAATGTGTCTTATTTTTAAAAATATAGCCTATGTTTGCTTTGTGATTTTGAAGTTTAAAGGCGTGTCATGAGTGTGCTTCAGTTTTGGAAGTGCCCTGGCTGGGATGGTAGAGAAACTGGGATGGCAGACAGCTCTTTTCTTGAGGGATTTCAGAGTCAAAACTATGTGGTGGATTCTTCTCAGAGAGGCTTTTATGCCATGGAATCCCAACTTGGATTAATTATGATTAAAAAAAGAACAGTAACTTTTCATAATGGGAAGTCTTTTGTTATCAGTGGAAAACCCTTTATGCTACCACTCTTGGAGTACTGCAGATTTGGACAAAGACACGGGATTCACAGATCTGGGCTCTGGTAAACATGTGTTTATTCAGGGACCTTGCCTGGGCTCCTCCTGTGTCCTGAGTGCAGTCACATGACAAACAACACTGTGTAAGCACTTTTATATTTATTAATGGAGTTAATTCTCCCAACAGCCCTACAAGCTAGGTACCTATACTATAATCACCCATTTACATAGATGAGGAAATTGAGTCTTAAAAATGTATATGATTTAAGTTGACACAGTGAGCAAATGGTAGAAGAGGGCTTTGAACTCAGGATATCTGACTCTGGAACCCCTTTCTATCCTGAGAGGCTGAGGAAGGATTACAGTGATGGGTGCTTTTATTTGTATTCTGGTGGGAAAATTTTGAATTGCTGGACTATGTAGAAAACATCTTTAGTAGTATTGTTAGTGAGTGTGACCCAGGCAAAAGGACATGACTAGCATGAAATAATTATATCAATATATAGTTTATTCACTGAATTTTTTTTTTTTTCTGAATTGGGGTCTAACTCTGTCGCCCAGACTGGAGTGCAGTGGCCGCTTCCGGCCATTGCAGCCTCGACCTGCTGGGCTCCAGCGATCCCTCTGCCTTAGCCTTCCAAGTAGCTGGAACTACATGTGCGCGCTACCACACCCAGCTGATTTTTGATTTATTGTAGAGATGAGGTTTCGCCAAGTTGCCCATGTGGGTCTCGAACCTGCAGGCTCAGGCAATCCACTCACCTCAGCCTCCCAAAACGCTGGGATTACAGGCTGAACCACTGAGCCCGGCTTCTTATTCACTGAATTGAATGGTTATTTACTGGGTACCGATGACAGCTCGAGCATGCGAGCTGAAAGATGACCTGAGGGCCAGACCTCAGTCCCCGAGGAGCGCTCTGTCAGGAGAAGCAGGCAGACATGCTTAGTGCTGCATGTGCAGATGTGGTAAGTGCATCGAATGTGTGCTTTCTTGTCCACTCACATTTCATGTATGTATGTACATTTTAATGAGTAAAATAGTCACATGGTATACAATTCTAATGTTATACAGTGTTGCACAATTATACACCAAAAAGTGTGTGAATGTGTGTAATCGTTTAATTTGTATGGCCCAATGCCCAAATGGCCACGTGATCATTCATCCTCAAGTTTAATAATGATACTAAGATCTCTCTCTTCCCCTCAGCCCCAGAGACAGAGGGTGCCTTTTCAGTCTGTAGATGATAGAGAGGACAAGGATCATGTTATTCCTAAGGGAGAATCAAGAACTGAAGCATCTTGGCCGTTTCCAGCACTTAGGGAGGAAGTGTGGAAGTGCTGAGGCCTTTCTGGAGGGTAGGAGGACCCCAGGAAGGGCCAGTGGTGCACTGATGGGTGAGGCAGGCCTAACTGGGACTTTTTTTGGATTTAGGGTTTGCTCTTCATGCCTCCCCCTGACCCCCAGTTTATCATAGTCCCTGAAATTCCACCATTAAAATCTTCTGCATTCAGGTACCTTCTCTCAAGTTGTGTTCTGCAGAATTCTCTTATTATGCAAAACATTAAAAGAAGCCCTAGGCAGGGGAAGAGTCACATAAGCAAATAAGAGACTAAGACTGGAGAATGCTGAACTAATCCCACTCTGGGCCGTTCATTGCTCCTCAGGATAGAAAGGGTCCCAAGTCCTATTGTAAGAAAAAAAAATTGGTTTTATTTAACTCAGCACTTTCCAAATGTATGTGACCACAGAATCCTTTTTTTCATGGGATATAGATTAAGACATTATTTCTGAGCAATCCTCATTTAAACGCAAAGGGATCTGGGAGAGGCTCATACGTGGTGATGGGATCATAATGATGATGATCACATATGGATGGTGTCATAAAACTGTATGTAACTTACCGGACGTTTACTACGTCTTGGAAGACGACGAGTAAAGAGTGGCATTCCATGTGCAGTATTACTTCCTTTAAGTACAACTATCCTGTGAGCTTCCTCATTTTACAGATGAAAAGATTTGAGCTCCACAGGATGATATAACATTTTCATGGTTATACAACTAGTAAGAGCAGAACCAGGATTCAAGCCCTGGTGGTATGACTCCATGGCACCCACCCCCTCTTTATCACTGCTACACCGAACGTTGTCCTCAGACACCTTCTACAGTCACTTAGGGACCCCTTCCATCCATGACAGCACACTGAGAGGAGGGCCTTAGTCGTTGGAGTTCCAGTGAGGTTGAGGGAAAGGAAGAAGAAGAAAGGCCACGAGTACTCATGTGTTGGGGGGGGGGGTCAGAGTTCAGGAGCACAAGAGAAGAAGAGGCAAGTGGGAAGGCAGCAGTGCAGTCACCTGCTTTCCAGTTTGGTCTAGAGGCCTCTGGCGTGAGAAAAGGAGACCCAAAGGAGATGAGGGGAAATACGAAGTAGCAGCATGTGCAGGTTAGAATTCCCATTGCCTGAGCAATGAGGAAATGCCAGGATATGTCCAAACCTCTCACTGCTAAAACCACTAGGAGGAGAAGGCTGTTTGGGGAGTACTGTTGTTGTGCTCAGTTCTGTGATGAGTGCCATGGAAGGACTGCCATCCTGATAGGGACACAGCAGATTGTATGGAGTCAAAGAGATTTGTATAACAGAGCCATGCAAAAGGCCCTGCTCAGGTTCTTTTAATGAAGAAAGTTGCATTTTGAGGTTGTGACTTTGTAAAATGTCTAGATATAGAAATATGTTGTGCAATGCTCTTAAAAAACAGAGAAACTTTTCCAGAATATTGTCTTAGTTCACGGGTGCAGTATGGAAAGATTGTGTATCTTGCCATTTCCCCTAAAAGAGTGTCAGTCCCTGAAGCTAGAGGGCATGGGGCTGATGGGTTGTAGAATCCCTGAAACCCTGTTCCTTTGGGATCTCAGAATCCATGTCTCCCAGGGCAGGAAGCCACTCTGCATCTCTTTCTCCCTGTATTACTGCACACTGAGGCCCAGCTTCCGTGCTTTCTCTCTTGCTCCATGGTTCTACCTCCCTTCTTTCTATCTGGTTTGACCTTGCACCAATCTGGGCCTCACTTAGGAAGGGCACTACTAGCAGGGGCATGACCCAGGTCTCCTGGTTTTCATTCCCCCATTGTCTCCACCATATTTTAAAACCTTTTTTCTTCCTTAAAAATAAAAACCAAAACCTAAATGAAGCACAGCCTGTTTACTGTCCTATCAGGCTGATTTAAAAGGGGGTATTTTATCCAGGTAACAGAAGGTTCTGTGTAATAAAAATATTTCCAAGGCCTAGGAAATGGTCTCCTTATTTCAAGTGATATTTGACACAACAAAATTTCTCACAGAATAAACAGATATATATCACTTTTTGTATTTTATTTTATTATCATTTGTCCTGTAATACCCAGCTTTATAACTTGGTGGCAAAAACAAGATGACAAATTCACAACCCTCCACCCAGATGATCATATATTCAGCCTATGGATGATAAGCGAGAGAGCAAACAAAACTGATAAATTAAGAATTTTGTGCTAACAATGAGTCTACTGGGGTTCATCCTTCCCTAATTAAGAAGTCTTAAAGGGAGATTAGCATTCTCTGTTGATGTTTACCTTTGAAATTTTGAACAAAACAGTGTAAGCAGAAGATACCCTGAGGACTATTTTTGGAAAAATCCCAACAATTGCTTAGAGCCACACAGATGAAATGATTTAATTAGCTTGGATAATACTATTTCTTCTAAAGCATCTGAAACAGACTCATGAAACTCATAAAAAACCTTGTATTTCCTAGCATATGTGAGAGTTTAAGGGTGCTTAAGAGCCTACTTCGAAAGATTTGCTGAGTCTCCCTTGATAAAAATGCATTATTGCCAGAGTTATAAGGAAAGAGGCTGCCTACAGAATTTTCCAGAATCAATGTCTTTATAGAATTCAGAGCTGGAAAGAGGCTACAGAAGAGCGAACCAATGCTGGACTGGTTTAGGCATGGTGAAGGCCCCACAGCTAGCTCCGGTGACAGGGATGGGGCTAGACCCCAGGTTCCCTGACAGAAAAACGAAGTTGACTGGTTGTTCCATACCACTGTGTTGCCTAGCTAGTGCTAAATTAGCTTTTCAGTGTGCAGTCAACTTTGGTGATTGAACTAATAGCTCGCAAGCGAATGTTCACATGATTTCGTTCATTTCTAGCCACGTCCCTGTACAACTCACTAGTAGAACTAATTTGTAAGCAAACATTTTCACCTGGGTCTGGTGATGTGTCCCTACCCTGATCAGGTGGACACTTTAGGCTGGCTTTTGCTGGTAGTGTTTGTTCTGCCTCCTCGCATGAGACGTCACTGAAGGGGCTTCCCAAGAAGAAATGAGAAGGGGACTCATGAAGACATGTGTGGCTGCTCTCACTGCCTCCCTGCATTCTGTCTTAGTTCTGTCTGTCCCCTTTTATATTAATGTGTAAGTGTTGCCTTCCCATTGGGTACTGGGTTATAGTACCCAAGATGGTACCGAGACTAGTGATGTATATCTACTTTCTTCTTCCAGACAAGCAAATAATCCTACCACTGCATGAGGGATGCAACTTCAGAATTTCACTATATAAGTGCTACAGTTTCAGAATTCTCAAGGCTAGGTTATTAGGCTTGAACAATATGAAATTGTTGGTTTTCAACTATATTTTACCTATAAAAGGGCAGGTTCATATGGCTTAACCTAAAACATAAGAATCAAATGACATCAGATATGTGCAACAGTGTCATAAATGGCTGGTGAATATATAAGAAGTTTATCATTACTAGGAAACATCTGGAAATTAAGATATGAAACCATTTCCTTACCTTTGTCAAATAGTCAACCAACAGTAGTCCTGTACTCTGCAGATGTGAGCATTGATTAATACAGTCAGTAAGTATGGAACTATTTAACTGTTTTTCACTTATAAATATTTATACCAAGGTAGTGCACTAATATGTGAATAAATATCTCACAAATGTGTTCATTACAACTTATTTAGAGCCGCAGAAAATTGGAAGCAAACTAAATATCTAGCAGTACAGAGTGTTAAGTTAACTATGCTGCATCCATATTATGTAGTGTTAAGCAATAATTAAAATACTCACTGATTGGTTTTAATGACACCTGAAAATGCCTAGACTATAAGAAGGGAATAAAATAGTTTCTGAACAATGTCTACATTATGGTCATAATTGTATTAAAAACTTTATAAATATAAAAAAGACAAGAGAATGCATGGAAGCATTGAAAGTGTTTTGAATTTTGACAAAAGAAGTATTTTTTCATTGCTATTTTTATGTTTTTATACATTTAACATATACTATTTTATATCATTTATATATTAATAATTATTAATATGCCATATTTATAACATGGAAGACATTTAATATAATACACCAATTTATAAAGTCAGTTGTCTCCCTGGCTGAAGTAGCATGTTCACATGGAAACATGGACATGGCATTTCTAACACGTTCCTAAACAGTGTTGCTGCTTCTAGTCTGGGGAACACACCTGGAGAATTGCCGAGGTAGAGACTCGCCCTGTGGGGATGTCCCCTGTGAGAAAAGAAGCTCCTGGTATCAACAGATCTCCCCTGCCAAAGCCTCTGCTTCTAGGGATTAGAAACGCGGTGGGTGGGTGTAGGTAAAACAGGGCTGAGCCCCATGTGTAAGTGCTAAGTCACTAGGAGCTCATCAAAGCTCCAGTCTATAACCCCTCACCTAGCACAGTGCCTAGCTTAGGAAAAAATGTTCAGCTATGCTGGTTGGTTTATCGAGTGGCTAAAGTGGCAAAGATTGCAGTCTTGAAGTCATAAGAAATGACCTAGAATGCTGGTCTGTTAACTCGCCGTGCTGTGATGTCAGGCAGGTGACGTCATTTCTTGGTGCTCCTCTGTAAGGTAGCCTCGTGGGCTTCTAGGGAGAAGTACGTGCGTCAATACACACATTTTAGAATAGTGGTTAGTCGGTGTTCATAGCTGTTGTCACATAGGATGGCCTGCATTTTAATGTTTTTTTCAAAAAAGAAAAATTATTTGAGTACCCAGCCAAAAAAAAAGCAACAACAAACACTTTGAAGAGAGGCGAATTATAATTCTTTTATTGGCTCAGGAAACTTAGGGAAAGGACGTTAGAGACATTAGAGTTCTCTAAGCGCAGCATGACTCCTTTTGGCAGTGCTGCTTATAGTGGTCTTCATGGTCCCAGAATTTACCAACTAGGACACCCTCAAAAGTACAGGAAAGTGTCTTCGTCTTGTTTTGATTAGCCATAAGAATTAGAAATAGAGCACAAAGAAACAGAAAGTTTTCTCTTGTGCCTCAGTAGAACTTCCTAACCTGTGAGCTTTGCCTTTCTCTCTGTCCTGAATGGTGGCAGTGCCCACTCCCAAGTGCTTAGGCTGTGGAGACTGACTGAGGAATTGTGGGTAAATGAAGTAGCAGCAGGCCAGGCACACAACTGATTCAGCCTCCCAGGTGTCAGCTCGTTTTATTTCCCGTCCACCAATTTCGTTTCTGCTCATCCTGCATCCACACTCCTGTGCAGTTTTCAGATGTTGCTTAAAAGTCCATAATGTTTTTACTAGGATGGCAAACTTTGCTAAGAACTTCCCTTAAAATTTACTGTCTAAAATAATCTTTCTGATACTCCTACCATTAAAAAAGAGAAGAGGTGCTCTAAGAAGTTAGTCTATCCAGTGAGAATGGGAAGTCCTCTTCCTCCTTCCAGTACAAGAACTCTGGGGGCCCATCCTCGTGGCACCTCTGAGTCAGGGATGAATCTGCTGTCCCTGCGAGGAGACTCCCAGCGTGCTGTGGCCTGAGAGACTAGCCCAAGAGCTTGGTATTGTACTGAGACTGATGTGCCATTGGAACTTGTTTGGTTTGAGACTTTCAGCTCAAAAACTTCGTAGTCCCAGAAGAGTTGATTTCCTGGGAAAGGAAGGATTAAGAAACAAACTTTGTGTCTTATGTATGGGACAGTTGCCATTTCATTTTCTCTTTAGGTAATATTTGAATACTGAGAAGGTTTATAGTTTTAAATCTATTGGTAACTTTTCTAGATAAGTTGTTTTGTCATTAGCTAACACAGCTGGGAGTTATTGATCAAGCTTTTAGTAATCTGGAGGGGGTGATACCTATTATAAATATACACAGACCCTTGTTCTCTGTGTTGGGAGCAGCAGTAGACTCAAAATACAAAGACCAGGTTTTGCCCCAGTTGTGCCACTTATTAGCTAGGTGATCTTGAACGGGACATTTAACTCCTACAGTCTCAAAATCACCACATCATTAAATACATATATGAATCACAGATAGCTACAGCTGCTGTGACCATCAATGAAGGTAAAGCGGGAGACATTGTATCGCCTGTGAAGTCCTCCACAGAGGTGGGTGGACCTCCAGTCCTCCATAGTGGGTGGACTGTTGCTCCTAGCATTACGTTACGTTGCTTGTGAAAGTAAGTCTTCTCTGCCTGGCGCAGTGACTCAAGCCTATAATCCCAGCACTTTGGGAGGCCAAGGCGAGAGGATCACCTGAGCCCGTGGGTTTGAGACCAGCCTGGGCAATATGGCGAGACCTCATCTCTACAATACATCAAAAAATTAGCCAAACATGGTAGTGCATGCCTGTAGTTCCAGCTACTTGGAAGGCTGAGATGAAAGGATTGCCAGAGCCCAGCAGGTCGACGCTGGGGTGAACGTGAGTGTGCCACTGCACTCCAGCCTGTGTGACGGAGTGAGATTCCAACTCAAAAGAAAAGAAAAGAAGTCTTCTTTTCTATAAAATAAGCATATCCCAATGCTTAGAGAGAGTTCACACTGTCATTTGACTGGCTGTGGCGTCTCATAAGCATCATTATTTTACCCCCTTGATTTCAGGATTTAACGTTTGAATGGAAGAGATTCCTAACACACACAGTCATAGCCTGCCTGCCTTTTGAGTGAATTTCTCATGGTTTAAACATCTGTGACGTGAAATTTTTAAAGCAGAATCTCTGATTCTTTTTGAATGCAGAGTAGATCAGCTTTTCTAACGGTTTGTTCTCATTTGAAAACCCAAGGCTGGCCAGGCTCAGTGGCTCAGCCTGTAATCCCAGCACTTTGGGAGGCTGAGGTGAGTGAATTGCCTGAGACCACCTGGGCAACTTGGCAAGACCTCGTCTCTACAATAAATAAAAAATTAGCCAGGCACGGAAGCTCGCACCTGTAGTTCTGGCTACCTGAAAGGCTGAGGTGGAAGGGTCGCCAGAGCCCAAGAAGGTCGAGGTTGCAGTGGCCAGGAACGTGCCACGGCACTCCAGCCTGGGCAACAGAATGAGACTCCATCTCAAAAAAAAAAAAGAAAAGAAAAGAAAAAAAAAAACCCCAAGGCTAATGGAATATTTCTAAGGATGCAGGGCGTGGGAATGAGAAGTTGTGTGTCACTAGACGTGCTATGTTACCCTGGGCAGATCCTTTCCTTATCACTACAAACATCTTAGCTTTTGTAGGTTGAGGATAAAAATACAAAGAGAGTGTGATATGGCATAGCATTGTGATGTTAAATTTACACTTGGGCTTATTTTAGAAATGACCTAATTAACTTTTCCTCTTTTCTGCATTAATCACCATTCTGTGTGTTATAATCTTTCCTATAAGGAAACTGGCAGGTTACCCCATAGTTTTTCTTTCCTTGGTGTTAAATAAGAACATGCATTTTAAATTTTCCTGTGAGTTGTACTCTGGTAGTTTGTTCCCCTACTCTTTTAACTCTTTTAGTACTCAAAGTGGCCTCTGACTCCTAGATGACTTGTTTTCTTTCTGAAGGACAGAGTACTAACTACTAGGAAATTATATAGAATCAGTCTTTTAAAAATACCTACAGCTATGTCTCTCCCAGTGTGGAGATACAGGATGCAGCTTCACAAACCTTGAGTGAAGATGAAATCTTGTCAAGTTCAGATGGAGCCAAAGAGCCAAAGTCAGCTGCACGTTCCCCAGGAGTGCTGGGTGAAGTGACTGCTGGCGCTCGCCAGTGCCCCTTCTTCCATGGACTTCTTTCCTTTGCTTTCTTTTACTTGAATACGGCTGTTAAGAAGCTTGTGTTTAGAACTTCTGTGCTTATATAAAAAAAAGAAAGATAGCTTTATAATTACTATGTAAGAACTATGAAGTGGAGAAGAATACATTGGCAAGGCATATTACAATTACTTTGTCATGCATCTGGTTATGTTGGCATATTTGTTTAATTAAATTCCCTGCTAATTATAACTGTATGTACTTGTGTTAATTGTTATTTGCTTAACACTAGCAACAGTATAATTCTTAAAAGGAAAGCATCTCCCTTTCTATTTAAATTAAATTTCAATTTAATATGTTTCCTAAAATAATAGTAGTGACAGTTAATTTGAACTGGCTAAAATTTAAGAGTTGTTTTAATATCAAATTGTAACTGGGAATCTTAAAGTTTTAGAGCAAAATGGTTAACATTGCCAGACCACCAGCTGATGCCGCACTGGTTCATCTGCTGAAGGAAACACTTCACCCTTCAAGGAAGCCTTCTCTGCCCTTCCAGACCTCCTGACACCTACTCTAGAAGAGAGGAAGGGAATGAGAACTTGACAATGACTCTCAAAGACCCAACAAGTACAGCTTACCTTTGAGTGTGTTTTCAGAAGCACTTGTATAAGGTCAGGTTGCCCAGATCACCTGGTTATGAGCACTCACCCAGTACTTAGTGCATTTGCAGGTTTTTCAAGGTTGCAAATCGTTCATCAGAGTTAAGAGCAGATTCCCACTGGGGGCAAGTCTTTTCTATTTCATTCCCTTCATCCTCTCTCAGTTTCAAAATGAGTCTACCTCCATGGGTGTCCTATTCCCCCAAGCTTTGTCAGACGCTAGATGTTATGTAAAGTCTCCCCACTTACCTTAGGATAAGTGGGACCACTTATAACATAACTGCCCCTTCCTTGTGTGTGTACTTGGATCTGTTCAGGGGGTTTGACTCTTACCTGGTTTTATTTCTTTCATTTAATTTAAACCTACTTTCTCTCTGTAACATGCCTATCTATCTATTTATTTATTTATTGCAATTATTTCGATTCACTCTCCCTCATTTACTCAAAACCTTTATTTTCTCTCAAGAGCTTGATCTCTGGCTTCAGACAGAAATGAGTTTAAAATATACTCTTTTGGGAAAGTTGCTAATTTTTTTTAACTTCAGAGTCCTTATTCCTAAATGGAGCTATCAGTGATGCCTGTCATTGAGGGCTGGAGAGACGGTCCAAGGACATCACATAGGTAAAGCATTGAGTTCATCGTAGGCTCCAATTAACAGTGACCTGTAGTCTGTGTGCGTGCACACGCGCACACACACACACACACACACACACACACACACACACACACACACACACCCTTAGATATGTGACTTTTAAACTCACCAAAAACACACAGCTGAGTCCCTTTTGTCATAGTCTCCCAGTCTATTTCAAGAGACAAAATATACTAACAAATGATAGCAAAGCTACTCAAACCTGTGCTTTTCAAGTGTTCCTTTCAATTGCAATCTTACATGAAACCATATGAGACTAAAGTGAAACAGAGAAAGGGGTAACTGCTCTCCATGAAATGCAAGGTCCTTCTATGCTCTTCCAAGTCAGACCCTGCAAAATCATAGTTCTGAGATGCCTCATTTAAAGACTACTGGACCGTTATTTTGAATTTACTCACATTAATGAATGTCCACTGTATGTTAGGCATTATGCTGGTGCTAGAGATGGGGATAAGTTAAGACACAGGCCTTCATCTCAAATCGTGTAGGCACCTCTTTCAATTCGTGGTTCAGTAATCTAGATTTAAATAAATAGATCAAAATGCATTCTAGACTCACATAAATAGGTTTTGTTGTTTTTTTGGTTTTTTTGGGTTTTTTTGAGTCAGAGTCTCACTCCATCATCGCACAGGCTGGAGTGCAGTGACACACTCACAACCACCCCAGCGTCGACCTGCTGGCCTCAGGCGATCCTTCCACATAGCTGGAACTACAGGTGTACGCTACTATGCTGGCTAATTTTTAATTGTAGAGACAAGGTCTCACCATGTTCCCCAGGCTTGTCTCAAACCCATGGGCTCAGGAGCTCAGACTCCCAAAGTGCTGAGATTACAGACTTGAGCCACCATGTCCAGCTCAAATAAATAGTTTTAAAACAATATGCATGACACAGATAGACTGTGTGAGTACCTAGGGTATAGAGAGTTGTGTTTATCTCATCTGGGAAGGTTCCCTTTGGTGATGATTTGAACAATTTGAGCCTTGATTGTCGGGAGTGGAAGGAATCCCTGTGTAAATAAAAACCTCCACTGAAGGAAGAAGGCTTAGAAGGCCTGGGAGGAAACAACAAATATGTTGCTTATGGCGCTGATCCTCTTAAATATGCGAGGCAGGACGAAGAAGCTGGAAATGAGACAGAATCAAAGAGAAGGGGCCAGTTGTCAGATGATTGGAAAGAATATTTCATTTATGATCGGTATGAGGCAATACAGATTTTTAAATCAAGAAAAAATACAATTCAGAAAGAGTGTTCTTGTCTGAGGTTTTTTTGTTTTCCCCCCAATATCTACAGAGAACAGCCAGTCAGCAGCTGTTCAGGAGAGAGTGCCTCAGGATGTGAATATGGTGGCTAAATCTACTGTATCTGTAACGACAGCACTGTGTCCTCCAGAAACCTAAGAACAGTCATAACTTTGCACAAGTGTAAACCGTTACCAGGTTAGATAATGAACCTTAACTGGCAAAATGGAAATATTGCAGCAGGGTTTTTGTTTTTGTTTTTTTAAAGAGTCCCGGTTATCATGTGAAATTTGTGTCTGACTCATAAGAAAATGTTATTTATTTGCTACATGGAAACATTGTAAGGAATTCTCCAAAATTTGCTGTTAAATTTAGGACAGATGTTCAGTTCAATTCAACACTCTTTGACCACCATATGTTGGGTACAAGAAGGGAAAGGTGTACCCGTGCCTTCTCAGAAAACTCGTGGTCTAGAGAAGGAGTCAGAGGAGCAAGTAGATAATTATGAAAGATTGTGGTGAGTGCTGTGGAGAAAGATAAAGAGCAGATTTGGGAATGTAGAAAAGGAGATGTCATGGCAGAGGCTGTGACGCTTCAACTGAGACTTAGGGATGAAGGAAGAGTTAGGTAGATACAGATGCCCAGAGGACGTCTCACTGCCTTTCTGTCAGAATGGAAAGCACATGCACTTTGACATCTGATACCACAGGCCCAGGGCTGGCCACGTGCTGCCGTGTGACCATGCCTGGGTCAGGCATTCAGCCTCTCTGGACACCACTTTCACAGCTACATTTAGTGTTCACTCTAAACCGTTGGATGAGCTTAGTGTGAGAATGCAGGTCACGAGGCTGCTTGAGGCCAGCTGCTACATGGTTGCTTAAAAACATGTTGGTTTCTTTTTGAGTGTAGAAAGTTGGGTTTTCGATGTCAAAGAAGCTGGGCTGAACTTGCCAACCACCTGTCTAGTGGTTAAGATGCTAAAATGAGCCGGGCTCGGTGGCTCAGCCTGTAATTCCGCGCCTTTGGGAGGCTGAGGTGAGTGAATTGCCTGAGTCCGCGGGTTCGAGACCCGCCTGGGCAGCGAGACCTCATCTCTACAATAAATCAAAAAATCAGCTGGGCGTGGTGGCGCATGCCTGTAATTCCGGCTACTCGGAAGGCTGAGGCGGAAGGATCGCCGGAACCCAGCAGGCCGAGGCTGCGGTGGCCGGGAGCGGCCACTGCACTCCAGTCTGGGCGACAGAGTGAGACTCCAACTCAAAAAAAAAAAAAAAAGATGCTAAAATGGAAAGTTTCATTTCCAATGAATGCACCATTTTTTTCAGAGACTTTGTTCAGGCATTTTTTTGATCCATTAAATCTTTCTGTCCTGGGATTGTGTCTGGTTTTTATTCCATTTCTGAGGTCTTTCTGCACATATTGTGCAATGAGCCATGCAGAGTGTAGAAGGACAAATGAATTCTTCTTATTCTTTTTATTCATAACTAACAGGAATAGTTAACAATTATTTAAGAAATAAAAAGATGCACTTGAGAGAAACTTTTAGTTATATTCTAATGAGGCAAAAAGTCTCTAAATGCAAGACATCAGTCTCATGTCCTAGATAACCAAGCCATTCTGAGAGAGTTTTGAACTTTTCCCTTGTTCCCTTCATCATGAATGTTTAATATCCAAAGGAGGTGATTTTTGCTCAGGATTAGCTTCTGGGTTTGAAAACTATTAGCTGTCACCACAGGAAGCCTCACACTTCAGTTTTGTTTGCCACCCTTTCCCCAAAAGGAGCATTTCCTATGTAGTCGTATCTAGTGCCTTTTTTTCTCAAGCCTTGTCAGCTGTTTTTTAAATCTGTTCACCTGTGCCAAGGTGAAACACCAGGAGAGTAACCAAAATTCATGTCTGGAAAGAGATGGTTGCTGCTTCCGTGAACTCCACATGTGTGCTTTGTGAACTCCATATGTGTGCTTCTATGTGTGTGGGATATCACCTGGGTCCCTCATGCAGCTGTTTCAGGGGCATCATCCAAGTTCCTGTCCTTATAACATTAGTTAACTGTAACACTTTATCACTTAACTCAGGCTAAGCTATTAGCCTGTGTGGTCCTGTTTCTCTTTGCAGTACTCCCACCAGGTAGATGCTAGAGTGATGTTCTATGTCTCAGGAGGAAGCAAAAGCTCAGGGAATCAAGCAGCTTGCCTGTGGCCCCTCAGCCTGTAGGGCTGCACACCCAGGCCTGCCAGAGCTTATGCTCTTAAGTACTATATTATGCTACATCTCTTTTATATCTCTGTGGCCTTTAAAAAAGACTTTCCACATGACAGTTCTTCCTGTAAATCATAATGTGATCTCTTGTGATAGTGCTAATTGGCTTGATGATAGTTTGGTTTGTAAACATTGAAAGCAAGCCCTAGCCAATGCAGACTTAATAAAATAGTTATTCAGCCAGTGTGTTTTTGCTAATAATAAGCCAGACATTGTACCAGCATCGGGGTTTAAACGTGTATGTGTGTGTGCCTGCATTTATTTGTATATATGTATATATAAATCCTGACCTTGAGGAGGACACATCTAGTTGGGAAAACTTACAAGAAAATAATTACATATAATCCCTTATCCACAATTCCAAATTCCAAAAAACTCTGAGACGTGAACACTGTTATGTGTAAACTCATTAAGCATTGGTGCTTGGCCTAAGCTGATATGAGGCTTCTTCTGGGCTTTATTTGTGCCTCGTAGTATAATTTGTATGCATGTGGTTGATTACAAGGAATGACCGAAGTTCTGCTGGAGTCATTGCCTAATATAGAGTAAATGACCTACATCACCTTTCTGAGATCTGAGCTTCTTGAATTCTGCTGTAGTCTGGTCCTGAGCATTTAACAGAAGGGATTGTGACCACAGACGACAGAGGTGTGGTGGCCCAGAGAAAGGAGTAATGCAGATCCCCTGATGGAGTTAGAGAAACACAGAGAAGAGGCTCCAGACAGAGAAAATGGACTCTACCTAAGCCAGAGAGTGCAGTGCAGGCAGAGCTGAAAGCCCGGCAGAGAAGGAGACAGGACTGAAAGGGTGACTTGGTGCGAGACCATGGCGGCCTCACGTGTCCTGGGAGCGGGTACTGGTCTCTGTGCCGAGGACCCAGTCGAACTGGGAAAGTCTTGGGCAGAGGAGCCACCTCATCCAATTTTTGCTTTAGAGAGCTCCCTCTGGCTGCAGGGTCGATGCTTGTGTCAGCAAGGTCAGAAATGATGAGGTCTTGGGCTGAAGCAGTGACAGTAAGGAAGGACAGGGTGGAGGGAATGGAGGTGTGAGATGAAGAAAAGGCCTCAAGCTGACCTTGAAGCCCCTAGTTCGGACCTCCGGGCGTCTAGGTCAATGCTGTGTCCTGGCTGTGGGATATGGGGAAGAGCAAGGCTGGGCTGGAAGAGGAGCCACATTGACTTTTGTAGTGATAAGGAGCAGGCAGTTGGGATTTGGGGTCTGAAGCACTGGTTATACATTTAATATATATCACTCAGTGTATGAGGATCGCAGCTTCTACCATACATGATATTCTCGAGGGTGGGCATACAAGGTGGAAAAAGAAGCAAACCACTGGTGTCCAAGGTTAGATAGAAGAAAAGAAGCTCAGAGAGATGAAAGAAGAGTAGGTGGTGGAGAAAGAACAGCAAACCATGGATAGAAGATGGGCAGTGTGTCTCTTTCCTACATGAGGAGGGGTCAGGGACAGTGGCAGATGCCGGGGGCACTTCGGGCTAGGGGAGCACTGTTGAGCAGCCATGCACACCTGTGGAAGGAGCCACACGGAGGCAGCTGAGGAAGTAGCAGCCACCAGTGTGGAACACTCAGAAAAGTGGCTGGCATGGAGAAGAGAGAGTCCTTTCTCCTTTCATAATAATTTGGAAATGTAGTGACTGATGGGGGTGGCACGTTGGAGGCGTCTCAGCTGTCCTAAGCATTGCCATAGCCTGTAGCTTTCTGCCTCTTTCCTGTGTAAACAGAGGCACAAATTCTGGGAAGTTGAACTTCTTGGACATTGTTTCCATGGCAGGAATGAAAGGGGAAGAGCTGGAATGTTTCTGCAATGCCATCTGGGCACAAGTGAGTAGATTTTGATTTAAACTGCCATAGGGCAAGTTTGGGTGCCCCTGATAGACCTTCAGATGAACTTAATTTGAGGACATAAACTCAGGATTAATTACTAAGGAGTATTCTATTCTAAGATTAGTGTTAAGACCAAGAGTATTCCCCAAGTTAATTACGAAATAGAACTTACCTTCTATTTTTTTTTAAGTTTCTTTTATGGAATTATATACCTGCTCAAGAAATATATTCAATTGCCAGGTGCTGTGGCTCAAGCCTGTAATCCCAACACTTTGGGAAGCGAAGGTTAGAGAATTGCCTGACTAGCCTGAGCAACATGGCAAGACCTTGTCTCTACAATAAATCAAAAAATTACCCAAGCGTGGTAGTGCATGCCTGTAGTTCCAGCTTCTTGGAAGGCTAAGGGGGAAGGATCGCCGGAGCCCAGCAGGTTGACACTGGGGTGGCCATGAACATGCCACTACACTCTAGCATGGGCAACAGAGTAAGACTCCAA
Source organism: Cephalopachus bancanus (assembly GCA_027257055.1). Lineage (NCBI taxonomy): Eukaryota > Metazoa > Chordata > Mammalia > Primates > Tarsiidae > Cephalopachus > Cephalopachus bancanus. The sequence continues at coordinate 4,050,586 of JAPVLO010000232.1, forward strand.
CTCAAATGACTTCTACCACTTGGTGATGAAATACATCAGTTGGAATTTTAAATTTTTAGGTGGAGCGTGGAAGTTTGAAGGTGGGAAGAGGAGCTAGCTTTTGAAGAATGTTTTCAAACTAAAGTGTGTACCTACTATTAGGACAAGCAATTCTTTTTGCTATTTGTATTTTCTTTTCTTTTTTGAGTTGGAGTCTCACTCTGTCACCCAGACTGGAGTGCAGTGGCCGCTCCCGGCCACTGCAGCCTCGACCTGCTGGGCTCCGGTGATCCTTCCGCCTCAGCCTTCCAAGTAGCTGGAACTACAGGCATGTGCTACCACACCTGACTCATTTTGATTTATTGCAGAGATGAGGTCTCACCAAGCTGCCCAGGCGGGTCTCGAACCCGTGAGCTCAGGTAATCCACTCATCTCAGCCTCCCAAAGGCGCGGGATTAGGCTGAGCCACCGAGCCCAGCTTATTTGTATTTTCTAATAGAAAATTCTTTTAGCATGTCTGTCAATAAAGACAGTACACCAAAGTGTCTTCTCTGGCATCTTGTAAACAAGCTGTCTTATACTGATTAACTATATATGAAAGTTCTGGAAGATTCACATTTTAGCACATAAAGGTGTCCTGTCTGGCTCTGTGGGAAACAGCCTGACTCTAAAGAGGCAAGTCCTAGCAAAGGTGTTGAAGTTGCTCTTTCAGCCTCCAGAACCACAGTGGTGGACACTGGGTCTGACAGGACTAGCAAATCACCTCCAATTGGCAGCTGCACTTGCTGTTTCACAGAGATTCTCCGTCAAATCAACAACGTGTTTTCCTGCTCTCCAGAAGTCCAAAAACTTACATGAAAAGATTGACTCTTCTTCAAACTCCAAAGTCCTACCAATAGCACTACCCATCCAAAAAGCCATGAGACTGTCAACTTCAGGATTTTTTTTTGAGAGGTTTCAAGGATGCTCTCCCTTGAGTCTATTACTGCAGTTGAACACTGTCACTGGAGATTTATTGAGTTAGTGTATTATTTTCATTTGCTTATCATTCATTCAACTGTCAAATATTTATTGCACAACTTCTCTCTGTATTGCTTCTTGCTAAGTGATCAAGATAAATACATTATCCAGCTTTCCTCTCTAGGAGGAGCATCAGGAAGCAACAGTTTCTGAGCCCAAGCTGTGCTCCTAGACACTTGAATTGTACCAGTGCTGGAGGAGGCTGGGCGGGTTCTCGAGGGGATATTTTGTGCGGGATTCTTCACTTCTGTCAACTGACAGTCTTTCTCTTATTTCATTCAGCTTCATTTGCTGATGTTCCTTGCTTAGTTTCAGAGGGCCATGGATCCATTTGGAGACGCCAATGAGTAATCTTATGAGTGGAAAAATGAACGGAGGGAAATTACTTACTTTCTATGTTGATTCAGGCCTCATTTCATCTTAACCCCCTAGTTAGAGGACATCAGTAATGATTCAGTCTCTGCAACTCATTCCTAAATAAAATTAATTGGAAACTAGATAGCTCCCTAATAACCATGCTTGTTTTTGCATAATAGAAGGAGAAAAGGATTAAATTCTTTGTTCTAATTAATAAGAATGAAAATAGAATTGCAATCCGTGGTGTAGCAAAATGAGAGAAAATAAGGCTTGTAAGTAATTTTCATGGTTGTTTAGGAATAATTGTTTCATTATTGAGTTAATAGTTTTTACAAACAGCTTCCATTTCCATATCATATTTCTGCAGTCGCTCTTTATTGAGATTGCCTAGGCAGAAGATGACAAGAAGTTGTTTCAAATCCATCACCTGTCTAAAATATGAGTGTTCCAGAGGAGTTAGGAGAGGTTGATGCAGCAGGGAGGGTGAGGTATGGGAGGGGATTGGGGGGTCAGATTGAAATCAGTTGATTAATAAGACAACAAAATCCATTCACCAGCTTGTTTCAAAGGAGACCCTTATTATTCTGGAAAGAAATCAGACATCAGATCCCTCCTAGGCTCCAGGCTCTGACATGTGTTTTATAATGACAGTTAATTAGATACTGTCTGCAGCAATCATAGACTGTCATTTCTAATACGTTTCTGGGAAGCTGAAGGACAAGAGAAGTCACCCCCTCCCACACCCCCTTTCCCATAACTGAGTTGGTTGCCAAAATTAACTATGAATATATGAGGCGCAAGTTCAACAATTATACAGCCGTTCTGCACATTTACACTTCCTGTCTCGTATGTGCTCTGAATCCGAGGCTGAGCCAGGCGTGCACTTTGCAGACAGAGATGTTACTGCAGCCTGGTAGTATTTGGGAACATGTCACACAACAGTCACCAGCACCTGATTTGGTGGAAGATGCCTCTTGTCATTGTGACTTGTGTATTAGAGCACAAGGAATCCTTCACACTGTGAATTCAAACTACTGAGTCCCCCTCTTTTTTTTTTTTCTTTTGAGTTGGAGTCTCACTCCGTTACCCAGGCTAGAGTGTAGTGGCATGCTCACAGCCACACCAGCATCTACCTGCTAGGCTCGGGTGATCCTCCTGCCTTAGCCTTCCAGGTAACCAGAACTACAGGGGCGTGCTACCACACCTGGCTAATTTTTTTTATTATTATTGTTGTAGAGATGAGGTCTTGACAAGTTGCCCAGACTGTTCTCAAACCCATGAACTCAGACAATCCCTTACCCCGGCCTCCCAAAGTGCTGGTATTACAGGCTTGAGCCACCGTGCCAGGCCTGTGTCCCCCTATTTACTCAAACAGAACTTGCAGTATGTTGATTAAAATTATTTATTCTCTGTTGTAAAAACCTTAAATTTGGATAATTCCTGCAGTCGTACTTAACTAGATTTTTCATACCCCTTTTTACTGAATGAACATGACAATAAAGTGTAATATTTAGAATAACTAAGCCATGAGGCAGAAACCCTGTTTGTGACAGCTTAGAATTATACATTGTTAAGATGTTAAGTGTTCTTAAAAGTTTTCTAGTCTAAACGCTTTGCCCAGAGTTCTTTAGTCACTTGCCAAGGTCCATGCAGCTCGTTTCTGAGCGTGGGTCACATCTCAGTCTGGGGCAGTCGCCTGCTTTCTCTCCCCTTGGAGCACTGCCTGCGACTGGCACCTGGGTGGCTTGGGCAGAGTAGGAGCTGAGTCTTATGATCTGGGAGCCTCACCAAGCTGCAGCACCACCATCCTCTGTCACACACCAGGTGCCCTTGCGTTGCCCTCTGGCTGCTTGTGCCGTGGAGTGGCCATCTCCCAGTGGCTGTCTCCTAGTGCACACCTGGAGCCTGTGAGTGCCTGCTGAGGGGCACAAGAAGGTGCTGGGTCTCTGTCTGCTTGAAACCCATGCTCTCTTATAGGCTACCAGGACAATTCTGCCTCTTGCCGTAGGGCCACGCCCATGCGAGTAGTGTTCAGTTAAGCATTTTCAGTCAAGTTGTCTGAACTGCTGTCTCCATTTGCCAGAGTAGGAATTATCTGGAGAGGATTTTACAAGCAGATTCCTGTCCCCCACCCACTTCTGCACTCCTGTCCATTCTCCTTGAGAAAAAAAACAAAACCCTAAAACAGGAGATTTAAGGAAGGGCCTATCGATCTTTTTGCTAGGTTTTGTTTTACTTATTTTTAGTTTCTGAGCTCCCTAGATAATTGTAAAGAGCAGCCGGGTTTTAGAGTCACTGCCTGAGAGATGCTGTTTACCAGAGGAGATCATATCCCAAAATATGTTAGCTTCTGCAGCTGCTCAACTCTATGGATGCTTTTTGGGGTTCTCATTAACTGTTATGTGGTGGGGGCTGGGATATCAGCAGTGAACTGACACGTACATTCTTGGAAGCACTGACACTCTTTCCTCACCCTATGTGGTCACACACACAAAGCTAACCCCCCCACTGGCACCACTCTAACCACAACCCTCCAAACTAAGTGAGTTATATAGAAGACAGCTGCTAGTGTCTGTAAGCTAAGCCTGCTGCCCACTCCCAGTGGAAAAACATTTGAGATTTGTTTTGTTTTACAGTGGTAGTGGTTTTAATCTCCTAACACCCACCATCCCGACAACAGGGCTGGGTTTGCATTAAGCCATTCTTTCTTACATCTGGTCTCCTTATGATCAAAGGCATACATTTGCAAGACACATCGCTGGAATTAAAGATATGGTGTGTTATTGAGTGATGATTCTTTTCTGTGCAAAATAAACTGATATCAGAAAGCATATAAAGCCATAGCCCTGACCTTATTGTATGATTCTCTACCCAATAAGCTGGCCAGCCAGCAGTGTTGAGAAGGCTGTGGGACTTTTGACCATTAACACCCCTGAAGACCCAGGCTGATACCTTGAACTATTTTCAGGCATGAACGGAGAGTATGTGCATAGCCAGTGCCGTATGTTACTATAATGGTTCACTTGCTTTCTAAATGAATGCAGCTTCCTTGCCAGCTGCAGACTCTTAATGTTTGTGAAGGTTTAAAGATGCTCCAGCAGGAAGCAGAATGACATTGAATAAAGTTATTGAAAAAAGCTTCCTAATCAAACATAATGAGATCATGTATATTGAAGTAGTTTAGACAGAGCCGAGCACATAATAAGCTTTCAGTAAGTGTTAGCTCCAGTTGAGGTTATTACTATTATTTTTATACCATCACTGTTTGACTCAAGTTATTGCTGATAATCACTGTTATATTGACCATGGATGTCAAGCTTAGAAACTTCAAAACATTTAACTTGATTTTCAAGAAAAAAAAAGCAATGTAAAAAATCTACTTTGTTCAAGTCTAACTGCTTACTCTATGTGTGTATAATATAGTATATAGTCCTTAACTTATGAATTCAGATTTCCATTGGGTTTACTGAATTTATGTTTTTAGGTAAATTAAATGGGCTGTGTGAAGCTTATCCCTGAACTAATTTCGGGAATCACTGAGGCTTCTGGATAATTCTCAATGTCAATTCAAAGTTTATGATTATTTTCCCCTGAAGACTGTAATCCTTCACCCAGTCTGTGCCCCCTCCCCCATTAGTTTTATAAAATAAGGGTGAAGACATGGTTAACCTGCATGAAGTCTCACCTCTCGCAGTGACCAGCTCTGTGGAGTGGAGCAGAGCACTGCCTTACCCCTGGGGCCCCCGTTCCCTGGGTTGTGAGTGGATTTTACTCTATGGAGTTAAAACTGTGGCCATTTCCCCAAAAGGCAGATAATACTTTACATGATTTTTTGTCTTAGTTTGCCTTGTCAGAAGTGAAGAATCACATTCCCTTCTAAACTGTTTCCTGTGCAGTGCCGCATGCCAGTGCTTCTCAGTGTCTTTCATCGGTTGTGTGTCAGTCCTTTGGTAAAGGGGTAGAAATCAACATGAATGAGCTGTGCAGCCTCCCTGTGTTAGGCTTTTGTATCAATCAGAGGAGTGTGCGTTGATCGTTCACAACTTCGTCGTGGAGAAATGACTTCACGCCACCTGTGTCAGCTAAGTGTCTCACAGGCTGATCTACAAACACATGACCTTCATCTGGGTACACAGTGCAGCTCTGTCCTCATACTCTTGTTTTTTATTTGATCATCTTTACTACAGCTAGACAAAAGGGGCCAGGCATGGTAGCTCACGCCTGTGATCCCAGCACTTTTGGAGGCCTAGGTGGAAGGATCACTTGAGGCCAGGAGTTAGAGATAAAATCAGACAAGAGGACAAATTAATGTTATCTGCCAAACATATAGCAGGTGCATCCAGCAGAACGTATATAGCTACACTAAGGTTATCTGGGATATATTCTTCCTAGAGTTTTCCTGTGGATTTAGTACAATAGGGAGGACTGTGACATAGTTAAGGCATCAAAGTGTCCAGAAAATACAGGGAATATGCTTCTCTGTCCACGTCTCCTGTGAGGCATCCGTAAACCTTTCATTCACTTTTTTGTTGTGTGTCCTATGTGCATAAATGCATAGGAGATAGTAGGACCTATGTGACACTTTCAATGCAGAAAGTCATGGTTGTAGGCCCCTTGAAATGTCCTACTGTCTACAAAAGAAGAAGTGAAATTTGGTGTTCCTGAGGCTTCAGAAAAGGTTTTCTAGGAGATATTAAATGAAGCTTGGTGCTGGAAGAAAACCAAACCCACAACATCAGGTCTCTGGAAGGAATTGCATCTATCTTGTCTTCACTTTATAGTCTTGATGGACTTAGGTTCATTGGACATTCCTGGGTGGTCTACAGATAAGAAACACTCCTTCATCAAAGAGACGAAGCAAAATAAGGCAGCTGTCTCTTTCCAGCTGGGCTAGAAAGCTAAAGGTGGTAGGCCTTCAAGTTGCAACTGTATGCCTTTAAAGAGTAGATTAGCCACTTGAGGAAAGTGAGAGTTCAGTTTCTTTTCCCTCTGTCTCTTTATTGATTATCACAGTCAATTTTCTAATTCCGCCCTTCAGTACTAGGAATACGAATGGTGTCTTTGTGTTGTTACTCAATAAAGCAACAATGCAGTGTCCTTTTTTATGGCCACTCCCCCTCTTCTGATACTACTAACTGAAATGGCATGATCTGTACATCACTTTGAGTTCTACGTTAATTTATTCAGTCATCTTTCAGGAGTTAGTTGAAAATTATGTCTCTTATTCCAGACATTTGGCACGTGTCGCCCAAGCCTGACTCCTTTATGTGGAGAAAGGGATTGCCAGGCAGGACTGGTGGTCCTTGTGCATGGCAGACCACAGAATGCACGTGATAGATGGGGTCCATTGTGGATGTGGACATAATCCACTTACCCTTCTCTCTAACGTTTAGGATCACATGTAGTTTATGAAAAGTTCAATCTATGCTTGATTTGTATCCTCTTAAATCATCAAGATATTATTTTTTAAGAGTTATCAAATGTTCAAGAGCTAACATTTGGCTCGGAGTAAGCCATTTGTATGCCAAATAGTTGGGATGAGGTTCAGAAACCTATTGCTTTGGGTCTTCAAATGGATTTTCTTAACAAAGAGTGATTTTCTTTGTTTTTTATTGAAGGCTATGGACCATGCATTTGTTCCCTGCTTTGCTGATGTTCCCCTAATTGCTTCGTGTCTGAGTACTTATCTCACTACCATATTAAAAATAGGAAACAAAACTGTCCTAAAGAAGGTCTCTTTAACCTCCTGGAAAGTAACTAAAGTGAAAAACAGAAAGGAACATGAGCTTTAATTTTGTTCTAAATATGGAACCACTTGAGGGCCAAGAGAATTACTTAGTTTATGTTTATAGACTTGAGTCTATAAATATCTTTTGTTGTTATTGATTTTTACTTTTAGTTTGCTAAGATTATAGATTTAAAATGGTGAGTTTTGCCAGGATGTTTAATGATTTTTGTTCAAGGAGAATTCTTTGAACATAGTATGTGTCAGAATTTCTACTGAGATTGAAGACTGTGTATACTTTGGTCTTTCTTCTAGGCCTCTGCTTGGACTGTCAAGTGTATGTATGTGTGTGTGTGTGCATGTGAGAGACGAAAAAATATATATAAATATTTTATATATATAAAAAAATTTAATTTTTTTTTTTGAGTCAGAGTCTCACTCCATCGCCCAGGCTGTAGTGGAGTGGCATGCTCACGGCCACCCCAGCATCAACCTGCTAGGCTCAGGAGATCCTTCTGCCTCATTCTTCCAAGTAGCCAGAACTTCAGGTTCGCATTACTACGCCCAGCTAATTTTTTCATTTATTGTAGAGACGAGGTCTCGCCAAGTTGCCCGGGCTGGTCTTGAATCCCTGGGCTTAGGCAATTCTCTCGCCTCAGCCCCCCAAAGTGCTGGGATCACAGGCTTGAGCTACTGTGCCCAGCCTAAAATTTGATTTTATTAGATATGTTTTCAGAAGAAATTATTAGAAACTTTATTACTGAATTCTGTATCCGGATCTTATCCAGACAAACTGAGGGTCACCTTTTGGACCCAACTGTATAGAAAAATACTTCCTGCAGAGGGCCATGGGTCATGTGAGAAGTTGCTACCTAGAGCTGAAAAGTGCTTTCACATTATTTGTGCATTTATTCTAAAGAACAAAGCAGTGTTATAACTATTGATAGAATCAGGAATGACCTGGTTTGAAATTGTAGTAAGAAGAGTAAGGATAATATAGATGAGAGATAGTAGCATACAGTTGGGAATGCAGACTTCAAAATTAGTCTGTCTAGGATCAAATCCTAGCCCCGTCATGTATTTGCTTTGTGATGTTAAACAAGTTGCTTAACTTCGCTGTACTTCAATTTCCATCTGGTATATGGGGAGAATAATAATAGTACTACCTTTTACAAGATGGCTGTCAGAATTAAGCTCATTAATACATGTGACATTCTTATAAAAGCCCAGTATAGCCAGGCGTGGTGGCTAAAGCCTATAATCCCAGCACTTTGGGAAGCCAAGGCAAGAGGATTGCTTGAGCCCACGGGTTCGAGACCAACCTGGGCAACATGGTGACCTCATCTCTACAATAAATCAAAAAATTAGCCAGGCATGGTTCTGGCTACTTAAAATGCTGAAGCAGAAGGATCGCCTGAGCCCAGCAGGTCGACACTGAGGTAGCCGTGAGCATGCTATTGTACTCCAGCCTGGGCAACAGAGTAAGACTCCAATTCCAAAAAAAGAAAAGGAAGGAAGGAAGGAAAGAAAGAAAGTAAAACCCATATGTAGGATGCATATATATATATTGTCTGTGTGACTGTCATCATGAGTCGTTAAGTTTGTGTTGGTGTGCCGAGCCTTCCCCTGGTAATGTTCTGTTCTCCCTGGAGTTATGCCATCTCTGCATCTGTGTGCTATTTGCAGTCTAGATGTCTAGTAATGCTCACTCTCTACTGTATCTTCTATTTTTAAAGAAAGTATCTTGGAAAGGTTTATAAAAGTATGCTTGATTGATGATTCTGCCAAGTATATTTACATGTTAGCCAGGACTGTGCCGTGATTAAGACAATTAAAAGGCCCAGGGTATTATGAGTTTTGGCCCAAGTTGCTGTCTGTCCTACTTCACCTCTTGATGCTGATCTGGGAGGAGAGGGTAATTAGTGAGAAAAGAAAAACGTAAACCAAGTTCATCCTGGATCCCTTGTTAACTTAAGCAAGAGTTGATCTGAGATATTATCTCATTTAAGATTTCTCCTGGCCAGGTGCGGTGGCTCATGCTTATAATCCCAGCACTTTGGGAGGCCAAGGTGGGAGGATTACTTAAACCTAGGAGTTTGAGACCAGCCTGGGCAACATAGCGACACCTCACATCAACAAAAATAAAAAAATTAACCAAGGGGGTGGTGCGTTCCAGTAGTCCCAGCTACTTGGGAAGCTGAGGCAGAAGGATCATCTGAGCCCAGGAGATCAAGGCTGCTGGAGCCGTGATTGTGCCACTGTGCTCCAGCCTGGGTGACAGTGAGAGACCCTGACTCAAAAAAACAACAAAAAAAGAATTCACTATTTCTTCAGTACAAAGAGAGTCAGAAGGTTGTGACCACTGACTATCTCCCCACCGTCATCCACTCAGAAAGTTACCGTCTATCCAGCGCTGAGAGCTGCTCTCCTCTTTATCCTGTGGCACAGCAGAAACTACTCCCAAGCAGTCATGGCCTCATCTGATCCTCTCCTAGTCTGTCACACGGCCTCTGTTGTGTCATTTTTGTTTTAATTCTACTAAATGTTGATAGCATTTCTCTTTTGGTTTAGCCTCACATGGGCTCCATCAGAGAATTTTAAGTAAATTGTTAGAGTATCAATTAAGATTTCCTGGTCAGGCTCCATTCTTTAATAGATATGATAAGATTTGGCCTCTGTATCTTCAAACAAGCCATCCTCAAATATGCTTATGGTCTTTCCTGCTGCTTTGGAAGATTTGATAAAATGGAGGGTGATGAAGCAATCAAACAGATTCTGTGGACCCATCTCTGTGAGTATAATTCATACATCAGTGAGTATAATTCATACCTTGGATGCAAATCACCTTTGGAATTTAAATTCCATTGCAGAGTTATATCAGGAAGGTAATTTTGTTTTGGTATGCCACAGGGTTTTGCTTTCAGATACTGTAAAATTTATATCTACTTGCCATCTTCAATGTATAAGTGAGAGGCTTAAATACTATGCATTTAATGCCCTGTCTATAAAAATGAGGGTTTTTTTTTCCCCAATGACTTTCTCAATACTACCAACTCTTATTTTTGCTGCAGTGCTAGGTGAGAAGTGTGGATTTATGGTACTATAAAAAGCGAACACTTAGGGAAAAAAGAGAAGCAACAATTCATATATCTTAAAAACTCCATTCCTTGAAACTTTTCTTAACTCAGTTAGGCCTTTGGACCAGCTGGGAAATTTCAGTTAATGATTTTTTTTTAATTTTTAATTTTTATTTTAAAGATGTGAGGTCCAATTCAGGGTTAGGTATACAAATGTTCATTATGCAAATACCCTTGTTGATGAGGCATGCTCCCCTCCTCTGGCAGTTTCCCACTACTGCCAATCCCTTCCTTAATAGTATTATGATAATTGTTCAGGGCCCGCTTATGAGTGAGAACATGTGGTACTCAGTTCTTTGTTTCTGTGATAGATCACTGGTACTGTATACTCTAAGTCCATCTGAGTTGCAGCGAAGTTCATAATTTTGTCTTTCTTTATGGCTGCATAATATTCCATCGTGTATATGTGCCATTTTTTTTTTTATCCAGTCCACTTTTGATGGGCAGCATGGTTGGTTCCATATTTTTGCTATTGTGAATAATGCTGCAATAAGCATGCATGTGCAGGTGTCTTTTTCACAGAGTGACTTGAGTTCCTTTGAGTATATTCCCAGAATGGGAATTGCTGGGTTATATGGCAGGTCAATTTTTAGGTCTTTTAGGAATCTCCACACTGTTTTCCACAGAGGCTGTACTAGTTTACATTCCCACCAACAGTGTAGAAGTGTTCCCTTTTCTCCATATCCTCTCCAGGATCTGCCGTTTTTTGAGTTATTGATGATGGCCATCCTGACTGGAGGTGGTATCTCAGTGTGGTTTTAATTTGCCTTTCTTTGATGACTAGTGAAGCTGAGCATTTATTCATGTACCTGTTGACTCCTCATATGTCTTCTTTTGAGAAGTGTCTGTTCATATCTTTTGCCCACTTTTTAATGGGACTGTTTGTTTTTGTCTTTTCAGCAGGTTTAAGTTCCTAGATATTAGATCCTAGATATTAGGCCTTTGCCAGATATACAGTTGGAAATTATTTTTTTCCCATTCTTTGGACTCTCTGCCCACTCTCTTGATGGTTTCTTTTGCTTTGCAGAAGCTTTTCAGTTTGATAAGGTCACACTTGTCTATCTCATCTCTTACAGCATGGGCATTTGGGCTTTTGATCAGGAATTGATTGCCAGTTCCAATTTCCATAAGGGTGTCTACGGTTCTTATAGTTGGGGGTTTTATGTTTAGGTCTTTGATCCATTTAGAGCTGATTTTTGGTTTGGTTTTGTTTTTTTTTTTGAGTTGGAGTCTCACTCTGTCACCCAGACTGGAGTGCACTGGCCGCTCCCGGCCACCACAGCCTCGACCAGCTGGGCTCCAGCGATCCTTCCGCCTCAGCCTTCCGAGTAGCCGGAATTACAGGCGCGTGCTACCACGCCCGGCTGATTTTTTGATTTATTGTAGAGATGAGGTCTCGCTGCCCAGGTGGGTCTCGAACCCGCGGGCTCAGGCAATCCACTCACCTCAGCCTCCCAAAGGCGTGAGATTACAGGCTGAGCCACCGAGCCCGGCTTAGAGTTGATTTTTATGTATGGTGATAGGTAGGGGTCTTATTTGAATCTTCTGCATGTAGTCAGCCAGTTTTCTCAGCACCATTTCCTGAATAGGTTCTCCTCTCCCTGGTGTTTGTTGGTGGAGGCTTTATCAAAGATGAGTTGGGTAAGAAATTGAAGTTTTGCTTCCAGAATCTCTATCCTGTTCCATTGGTCCATATGCCTGTTCTCCCAAGCTGTTTTGATTATTGTAGCCTTATAATAAAGTTTAAAGTTTGATAGTGTTATACCTCCCACTTTGTTTCTTTTTCTGAGGATTGATTTGGCTATTCATGGTCATTTATGTCTCCATGTGAATTTCTGTATTGTTTCCAGTCAGAGAAGAATGCTGCTGGTAATTTACTGTGTATTGCATTAAATCTGTAGATTGCCTTGGATAAGATGGATATTTTAGCAATGTTGATTCTTCCAATCCATGAGCATGGAATATTTTTCCATTTCTTCATGTCATCTTTTGATTTGTTTGAGCAGTGTTTTGTAGTTTTCATTGTAAAGGCTTTTCACTTCTCTTGTTAGGAGGATGCTGAGATATTTCATTTTTTCTGTTGCTGTTGTGAATGGGATTGTACTTTTATTTGGTTCTCTGCCTGTTTGTTGTTGGTATATAAGAATGCGACTGTCTTTTGATTTCTTGATATTTTGGGCAGAGGACTTATCCTGATGGTTTGCTGGAGAACAGGGCAGTGTGTTCTTGGATGTTGGGAAGGCAGGATTTAGATGCTGCAGGAATTTTGCTTGACAAGTCATATGGTCATAGAACTAATGGTGGCTAACAGTTTTTTACAACTAGTTATACTTTTATTCCTAGTCATCAAGCAGTGCCCTAAATGCCCCAGATTCATAGCTAATATGCTTTCCAAAAAACTCTTCACTTCTTCATATTTGAAATAAATTTCTTACTATAATTGCTTTTCAAGAATAAAAAAAAAATCTTTTAGCATCTTATTTGACAGCATTACCAAGTCATTGTGAGACTGTTTGTTTGTTTCTGTAGATCTAGAAATGGGAAGCATTAATAATATTAGCAGCTTCAGAGATGTGTTGGATCTGGGAGCTCAAAAACTGCTGTCAAGAGCTTGTCTTTAAACAGGCTTCTTGCACATGTTTTAAAAACCTGCCTTTTGCCGGGCTCGGTGGCTCAGCCTGTAATCCTGCACCTTTGGGAGGCTGAGGTGAGTGGATTGCCTGAGCCCGCGGGTTCGAGACCCGCCTGGGCAGTGAGACCTCATCTCTACAATAAAATCAAAAAATTAGCCGGGCGTGGTAGCGCGCGCCTGTAGTTCCGGCTACTCGGAAGGCTGAGGCGGAAGGATCGCCGGAGCCCAGCAGGTCGAGGCTGCGGTGGTCGGGAGCGGCCACTGCACTCTAGTCTGGGCGACAGAGTAAGACTCCAACTCAAAAAAACAAACAAAAAAAACCCCTGCCTTTTTATATTGATAGAGACAGCTTCTTTTTACATTTAACCACTCCCAGATTCACCAGTAGTCTACCAGGATCATTGTTTGTACAAATGATTCCTGGGAGTGGTGTCTTTTTTGTTTTGGAGCATTATGGTGTTGTGGAGAAACCCTCACTGGGCAGGAGTGGCCCAAGTCAGGTGTGCCTGCTATACTTGGCCATTGGCTGGGAGCTATCTGGGAGGCATGGCCTGGTGGGACACCATGAGGACCCAAGGACGTGGCGCCTGCTGTCTGGCAGTCAACACTGCTCCCACATAGATTCCTGGAAGGGAGCTTTGACGCAGATTACTGGAAGGATGCCTGCCACCACGTTGGTATTGTTTAAACTAAGACCTGTGAATTTTTGCCTTCAGAAACGCTAAGTATTTGACCCTCTAAAGACAGCTCCTATTCAATGCTGTGCTCATGGTGATTCTGCTGTGACATCCCAGAACTGGGCAGATGAGCTTGTATTAGTCTTTGGAAACTTGAGGTCCTGGCATAAGTCAGCAGCACCAGCAGGAGCTGAAACCACTGTCTTGTTTCCCCTAGCACTCAGGTTCCTAATGGCAACGCCAGCTCTGGATACTATACCTCCTGTGTAAGAGACACATAACGTATCAAAACGCAAAACCCTCTAGCAACTGAACTAAAAAGAGCAGTCTGTGAGGAAGGCTGTTGGAGGCAGAAGGCTTTGGAAGGCTGTTCTGGGTTACCTGGCTCACCTGTTGGTGCCCAGGGTGACCTTAAGTCCAAGATCAGTTCCTGGATTCACTGTAAAAATAAACTGATTTTCTCTAGGCTTTAAAGTCTAGAGATGGCATGTCCACACCGTGGTGACATTGAAGGCCCGTTGAAGGGCCAGGAGGTGATATAACTGAGTTTGGGATCTACCTCCCTGGCTGTGTTTTCTTGAGGATGCCACTTAGTCTTTCTGGGTTTATTTCTCTGTATGCAGAATATGAGAATTGAAATGGCGATGCAGAGCTCCTTCCCTAAAATTCATTGATCTGTCAGTGTTAGGTCAGTAATTCCAGAGGGTTGCAGCCCAGAAGCCCAGGTACCCATGTGCCAGAAGCTCATGGGACAGCTCTCTGTGTCTCCATGCGGTGGGCCTTCTTCACCCCTGAGCCCACGGGTTCGAGACCCGCCTGGGCAGCGAGACCTCATCTCTACAATAAAATCAAAAAATTTTATTTATCCCTGAGACTCCCCTGGGCTCAGTGCCGACTCACCATGATCATTGAAGAGATGCAACTCATCCTTGCCTCCCAGCGTGTCCTTGACTTCCAGCTTTACGTCTTTGAACACAGTATCCAAGGTATCTTTAGTTTCACCAGCTGCAAAACAAGCAATGCTTCCTTCCAGACCTGCCACTTGGTGAGTGACAACACCAAAAGCTTTTGTTGTGCCAGAGTCAAGTGCTTCTAAGTCTGATCATGTGGCTTCTAATATTTAGAATAATTCTTCCTAGTCCTAGCATATGTGAGTTATTTTGGGGGACAGAGACAACCAAGTGAGGTCAGTATCAAAGGATGCCAAGTGTCGTCATGGCTTGGGTTGTGGTATGTCTGACGCTAGCACCTTTTAAACTTTTGTTAAAACCATGTTAGCTTCCTTAGCTCAGAGGAAGTTATCAATCCAGACATTGGTAGTTATTTGTCAAAACACCACATTAGGAAATGTTATATTTATACTTAACTAGGTTTACGAAAATAAATGTAACCTCTGAGGGCATGCAGTTGTACTGGGATCCAGACCAGCTAGATATTCGGGCCTCTAGGCTTACAAATGAGCAAATATCCCTCCTTGGTTTTATGAAGTTGTTGGATTATTTCAAATCACACACATGCACCCATCCTTACAGCCTCGAGGGCATTCACGTTAATCAAAGTGATGCAAAATTCAATTAGAAATTACCTGATGCTCCCTGCATGTTGATTTCACCAGGCAAGTCGTCTCCTCTGCAGTAATCTGCTTGCATAGGTGAAGCTCAGATCAGGCAGGCTGAGAGCTGTCAGAGGACACGTTTCAAATAAGGACAGATAAATCAGCCAAAGGGCACCGCCTTCTCTGCAGCATCATCCATAGCAGAAGCAGAGCCTGGGGCAAGTCTCACGGTAAAGGGTCCCCTGGAACACTCCCTAGATAAGATCTGGTTAAGTGAATGCCAGGAATGGCAGTCACCTTGAATGAACTGGCCCCAGGATCTGAGTGTATAGCTCTGAGGCTGCAGTGCACGTGGGAGAGGAGCCAGTGATGTCGTGTGGAGGGCACAGAAAGACAAAGTGGGTCTCTGCAGACCTGCCCTCTGACTTTAAGACAGCCAACAGGCAGATTACAGTCACCAGCACAGGCAGCTGGAAAGGAAGGAGGGTGGCAGAGTGGAAGGACCCAGATGCCAAGACAGACTAGGGTTTGAATCCCAGCTGTGCCATTTTTTTGCCTGGTGACTTTGAACAAGTTACTTAATTTCACTGTGCCTCCTCTCTAAAATGGGGATAATGTTCATCTCATGGGAGTATTTTGAAGATTAGTCATAAAATGTTTTTAGCAGTTCCGACAATGCCTAGTCTAGGAGCATTTGATACACGACCTTTTTGAAGAACCTTCTTTAGCTTACACTCTGTGGATATAAGCCTCTGCGCCCCCTTGAACCTTTCACTTTCTTCAGCCCCTTCCCAGTAGTGGGGCTTAAGAGTGTGAAGTTGTCTTCATAACATCCTTAGTTTTTGTTGTTGCCTGGGCTGCTGAGAGCAACTCTTGCTGGACATATCCAGAGGTCAGGGCTCAGCTGTGGCCGGTTGATATGTGCGGATCACAGTTTGGTACCCATGTGGACTTTGATGCTTGCATATGACACCCTGCTGTGTGTGACATCATGAGAGCAGGCTTGGGCCTGGCCATTGTCCTATTAGTGATACTGCTTGTATGAACAGTGACTTTCATATGATTCCAATGGCAGAGGGCTAGAAGGTTCATCCCATTCACCATGCCAAATCACTCACCCGTCATGATGCTCCATTACATTTGAGTCGTGTGATGAAGTGCACATTCAGTGGACTGTGTGGAGACTTGGTATGTGGGATCATTGCTTGTAGGTACTTGTAAAAACTGTAGATTATGTGGAAGGGAAGAAGGTGTAGACAAACTTACAAAGATAGCTTAGTTCTTCCTGTACTTGCGATATATGAGACACACGTTCTCAGTAGCAGGCAGTGGTACAGATTTGGGGCTGTGATGTTTTCAGATTTGCCAGCTCTTTTATACAATTTAATTACTCAGGCCTTTCGACAGCGATATGAAGAGAAAGCTTTATGCAGTAGACAAAGCACATGCTTATTTTGGATGTGGTTTGGTTTGCTTTCTTTGGACAACTTGTGCATGTAATACACTCATCACACCCCCATCCTTCTGCTCTTAAAGAATAGGAACTGCTCGTTTTTTAACTTCCATTTTAACCATCCTTTCATTTTTTATGATGATATTGTGAATAAATATGTTAATTCTAACAGTAACCATGCCACTGAAGTTTTTTCTTAAAGTACTTTCTCATTGGTTAATGCATCAACTTGTCTTTGCTCCTCTTTCTTCTTCATTGTCATCTCTCTCTTACCAGGCAGAGGCCAGGTGGAATTGCTAGTAACGGGGCACAGCAGTCACTGAACTCTAGCAGTCAGGACTTCAGGAGATCATTAACAGAACAGAAAAATGTACCTTTGATATCTTAATTTGATCACACTGATTGAGAAAATCGCCTTCATAATTATCCAGCAGGTATATTGGCCAGGCCATTCATTTGCCTTCCAGTGCGGACCTTCGGTTCACCTTTCTGAATTTTGCCTCCATGTAACAAGGCAACGCATGGAGCCCCTGGACATCAGTATTCAGGGCTGGAGTAAAGCCTCTTGTCCTCTTTGGAGCCCATTCTTCCCATGTGTCACCTTGCTGGAACTCCATCAGGAGCTGACAGCACAGGCTAGTTATCAAGATGCTTTCAGATTTCTTCAGAGTCTGTAATTAAATGACATCACTGAGTCTTGAATGCATCTGCTGTGAAAGTCAGAAGGCTAAATTATCCCATTAGAGAGAGAAAAGTGGGACTTGGTGTTTAAGAATCCCAAGTTTAGTATGCTTAGGAGTTGCTTCGGGAAAGCTGTTGAGAACCAGCTGAGCATGAAGCATCGTGGGGAGAGTGGGAGGCTGGAAGGCCATGTGGTTCAGAACAGGCTGTTCAAGAATTACAGTTGCACTTGGGCTAGCTTTTAAAAAAAGAAGGCTTAGAGCATTCTTGTGCTTTCCCAACTGCAGTTAACCGCTTGGGTACTGGGTCTTATTCCCACAGCTGTGCTGCCCAGTCCCGTAGGTGAGATCCACAGCCACAGGACCACAGAGCAGTTGGGTGGTCGTTGACGGAGCACGATTGGTGAGACCAAGTCCGTGCATTTCGTTTCCTTAGGGTTGGCTGAGTTCACTTCTAGTTAAGTCACCAGTTAATGTACCCCCAACCCTGGTTAGCTGTGTCCCAGATTACCGCCTCATAGCAAAAGGGGATCTAGGAAAAAACAAAAAAACAACAACCCTCTATCAGCCCAATGTAACTCCACTGTTGGAATAATAGCTGAAAATTGTGTCCCCAGACCCATTTAATTCCAGAATTAAAGTGTTACCAATTTATTTCAGTTATTCATTGTGATGCTGTTTATTAAATATAAAAATAACACAGACGTTTGATCAGGTCTTAGCTTTTTCAGCAACCACTTTATTTGACACTTCTGTAGAGTTGCGGAATTTTTTTCAATTTTTTTTTTGGTCTTCCCATGTGTGTCTGGTTTATTACACTGTTTTATAACTTAGGACTTTCATCTTTTGATGGCTGTGCTGTGGAGGGATAAGAATAGAGTGGAAACAGGAACTGGAGTGACTTGAGCCAAAACTACCCCACCTCCTCTCTTTCCTCCCTAAGCACATGCTTCCTTTCTCTCAGCTGCCTGGTTCTTCCATCCTAAGCCCCCTAGAATGCCACTATTTCCAGTCCCCAAACTGAGGTCAAAGGAAGAGATGAAGGCCAGGAATGAGCATGTTTTATATCCTTGGTTTTACTTTAGAAACACTAAAAAGTCTTCTTACCTCATACCTCAACTTCTTGCCGATATACCAAATATATCAATAAAGGGTTATTTTTATTGTAAATAAAGAAAACAATACCAAAAAAGAGAACTTTTAGGCAAAAAAAAAAAAGGTAATTTTGGGGGGAGGACACTAGAATATCTTGTAGAATGTAACCCTTTGGGAGAATAATAGCCAGAAGCCTCACTAGAAGAGTCTGTGAGTCTTTCTCTGTGCAACCCCCATGACCAGGCCCAGCTGTCAGTGGCTGCCAAGTCTCAGGCCCCTCACCTTGGTGTCTTGATCCTGGACAAATTGACTAGAGCAAAGACAAGGCCATGGGACAGAGCACATGACTTGAAGGAGTCTACCTTTCTGGACCCTTCCCTGAAAGGGGCTGACTGTGTCATCTGAAATTTGTACCCGTGTTGGTGGATCCAGGGTTAATAGGGGCCAGAGGAGAACTTCTGCATCAAAAAGCAGGTGTCAGGGAGTTTTCTAGAATGTGATGACGGCTCTCAAAGCACATTCAGTGCCTGAGAAGTCTGGGGCAGTCGGTCAAGAAAAGTTGTTTTCCTCAGGCTTAAGGCCAAAAGGAGGTCTATTCTCCGTGTTATTTAAGTGTTTACCTCTTCTCTCCCATCTTACAATGGAGATGCCTCCAGAGTTCACCCAGGCAAACAGAAGAAAGCCCAAAATGCTAAATACTCATATTCTTTTTTTTTTTTTTTTTTTTGCTTCATGGAAACGTATTAGTCACTAATATATGTTTGACATCTGCTGTGCTCAGAGACTTGCGCTAGAACTGTGGAAAATAGAGAAAGTTGAGCTAGTTTCTGAATTCACATAGTTTACACTTTAGTTGATAATATAAGACATCAACACAGGAGTAATGACAACTATATTTCAAGGTCGTAAGTAAATTCCAAATGATCAGTGCCTAGATGCAAAGTACTTTAGGCATAAAACATTCATGAATAACAAAAATAATAATAAGTTACATTTACTGAGTATCTTCTGTCAGGTACTATATTGAGCACTTTTCATGGGTAGAGTCACTGAATCTCTCAACACATGGGTGGTAGCATTTTATAGATAAAGAGACAGGCTTATTGTCTTAGTCACTTTGGCTGCTATAACAAAATCCCTCAGACTGCATGTCTTAAACACAGACTTTTGTTTCCAGGTATCTTTTAATCTCCGTTTTGATTTCCATGTTGACCCAGGAGTTGTTTAGTATCATACTATTTAGTGCTCATGTCTTTATGGGTTTTGGAGGAACTTTGTTGGTGTTGATATTTATTTTTATTCCACTGTGGTCTGAGAAGGTGCATGGCAGCATTTCAGTCTTATGGAATTTGTTTATGCTTGGTTTATGACCAAGAATATGGTTGATCTTAGAGTATGTTCCATGTGGTGATGAGTAGAATGTATGTTCCGTGGTTGTTGGGTGAAGTATTCCGTAGGTATCAATTAAGTTCATTTGGTCAAGTGTCATGTTGATGTTCCGGATCTCCTTATTAACTTTTTTAAACACAGACATTTATTTTTCATAGTTCTGGAGGCTGGAAGTCCAAGATGAGGTGTCCTCATGGTTGAGTTCTAGTGGAGGTCCTTCTTGGCTTACAGACGGCTGCTTTCTTGCCGAGTCCTACATGGGGGCCAGGTGGGGAGGGATGAGCTAGCTCCTTGGTGTCTCTTCTTACAAGGGCACTCATCCCGTTATGAGGTCTCCATCCTCATGACCTAAACCTACCTCTCAAATGTCCCCACTTCTTACTCCCACGTTGGAGGTCAGGGTTTCAGCATATGAATTTGGGGTGGGGGAACACAGTTCAATCCATTGCACTCATAGAGGTTAAATTCTTGTTCAAGTTCATACAGGTAGTAGCAGCATGACCTAAACACTTCTTCCCAGTGCCTATGTTCTCAATCATTGTTATATGTTCTTGGGAGTTTTCTAGAGGGAAGGGAACATGAATAAAGTTCATAAATATCCAGAGCACGATGGATTGGGTTGGTTTCCCTCCCTTACATGCTGCTGCTTCCCCTTTGCTGGGTCATCCCCTTACCTTCTACTAAGTTGGAGTGTCTGTGGCTGTCTTTGGACCTCTTCTCTATCAGATTCACTCTCTTGTTCATAGCTTGAAATACACTAATAGCTTTTCACTTTTTTATAGTGTCAATCTCCCTTTCAACTCGATTCATTTATCCAACTACTATATTCATATATTGAATACTATATTCATATATCCTACTTAATGTCTCCACTTAGATGTCTAATCAGCATTTTAAACTCAGTTTGTTCAAGACAGAACTCCCTAAAATATTTCCCAACACTTCCCCTCTTGTTGTCTTGCTCATCTCAGTAAATGCTTCACCGTTCCATTTGCGCAGACCACAGCCCTTCCAGCCATGCTTAACGCTCCTCTCTTATAGCCCAGATACAATAGTCCATCAAGAAACCTGGTATGCTCTGCCTTCAGGCTGTACAGAGAATCTAGCCTTTCCTGGATAGCAAGCTCTTTGGCTCACTGGTCAGATAATTAGATAACGTGTGTGTGTGTGTGTGTGTGTGTGTGTGTGCGCGCGCACACGCACGCATGCGTGCTTTTACATTATGTGTATTTGTATATGTGTTATGTGTTTATTCTTGTGTAACAAACCTGGAACCTGACACCATCCCCACAGCTCCTGCTCTGGCCCAGGACATTGCAGTCTGTCCTCTGCATGGTTTTGCAGAAGCTCCTATCTGATGCTTTTCACTACTTTTCTTGCCCTTTAGTTGTGTCTTCACTCAGCAGCGAGAGTGATCCTGTGAAAACACAAGTTAGATCCTGGCCGTATGTCAGGGAAGTTTACATTCTTCACCATGACAGGTAAAGCAAGAAAGGAGGGAAGAGAGGAAGGAAAAGCACGGTCCAGAGTGCTTTCTGGGCCAGCATCTATCTAGACCATAAATGTGATGAAAGTTTGAGGAGGGCATTCTTTAGCTGAAAAGTTACAGAACAAAAGGTTCCAGAAAATGCCTGAGGAAAGCGCGAAGGCTATGCAGAAGCCCTTTGTGCCACTTTGCATCTTGCTGATGATTGTTGATTCTGTGCCACCTCTCTCTCTTCTGCACAAAAAGACACACACTTTGCTTTTGCAGATGCGTTCAGCTGTTGCTTTCCAGCAAACTTCCTAATATGATTTCACACTAATGATATAGGATTGCCATTTGATGATAGAAGAAAATCAGTGCAATGTATTGAAAGAAGACTGGGGAAGGATTTGAAAGCCCTGAGATCTAGGTCCATTGCTGACCCTGGTCCAGTTATAAATCTACCTCTGTGACTGTGTTTGGAAACAAGTTTCGTGATAAGATTGTGTTACCGATATAATAACTACAGGTTTACTATCAATATAAGTCTGTTTGTTTCAAAGGGAGGTTATTAGTTTGCTGTCAGTTGTGGGTTATGATAGGAAAGGACTTTCTCCTTCAATTTCAGTTTCTTAGAAAGCACTGTAGATTTTCTGTGTAAGTTGTGTGTGTTAATCATCATGGCTACATTATGCTGACTTAGTTTCTAACTCTCCATCTTAGATGTAGTCAACATATTGGTCATCTGGTTTAAAGTGTCCAAGAACTTGCTATTTTTTCTGGTTAGCAAGATCTTCAACCCATTGACCACATAATTGGATGAAATATACATTCTCGTGGGACAAACCTAATGCCAGTGTGATAGGCAGCTCCTAAGGGAGTGAGAAGCTGCCTCCAGCCTCATAAATAATGAAGACATAACCGCCATGACCAGATCTTCCCAGCAGAAATAATAGTCAGCCTGCTCGACAGTGCGCAGTGCAGTCAGTGAGGCAGGGGTTGCCAGGTGAAGTGCAGTTCCCCCAGCTGGAGGAGAAACATGCTTTTTAAAGAGCCATGAAGCATGCAATAGAATGTAGACAGGAAAGGAATCTGATGGATTGGTTTTCTCTGGAAAAGTCTGAGTGATGTCTTCACCTGAGATTGCTTAATAGTCATAAAGCTGTAAGCTGCTAATGAGTCTCTGCCTAGCCCACTGCCACGCTTGCCTGTTGCTGAGCCCTGGGCAGGCTGAAACAAATGGTGCAGAAACATGATTTGGCTTCTTGGAACCAAGGAGGTGATTACCATAACCCCTCCAAGTGCACCCGAATGGTAGAACTTAGTTGGTAGACGATATGTGGAAGCTATTTGCTCCCATCACAAGTTTGCATAGTAGTCCTAGTTCATACACATTGTATTTGGAGGTAGCCACATCATTCCATTTTAAATAAGTGAGGAGGCAGACTCTCCATCTAATTCATCCCCCATAACGAGCACTAGTGTCCTTCTATTTAAAATTTCCAGCTAGCTAGTAATGGAGGGGAAGCTATCATGGCTGAAGTATTTTTCATTTCCATGAAGCAAGCCTTTCCAGATTGAGTTTTGCAGGTTCATGCCGCACGCTGCGGGCTCTGTGGAACCTGCTTGTCAAATAAACAGAGAACATTCGTTCTCAGGCATGTGGTCCCAGTAGCTTTCACAAGCATTAAACTCACTTAGAAAATCATTAGTAATCAAAAAAGGCATTTAAACTCAACTCTCTGAAGCATGCAGGAGATGTACATTACATAGATTGAATTATCAGTACAGATATCTACTTCAGTTGTAGACATAATTAGGTTTTAGTGAAAGAAGACATTTATGTAGATTGGGAGATGAGGAAGATTTTAATCATTGGAGCATCATTTTTATTAGGGCTGGATATTAGGCACTGGTATTGACATGGATCCCCTCTCCCTCCACTGAGAATGGCAGCGTTGTAGAACAGCTGGTCTCACTCAGCAGCTACCTGTCCAGAGCACCCAGCCCCTGGAAGTATGGTGTTGGTGGCAAGGGTCTCAAGTTAGTTTCAGGATATTCATGAGAGGATATTCATGAGTAATGAGCGGGAATGTATGCATGGTGTGGCTGTAGAATTACAAATAGGTTCATGTAGATTTTGGCTGGCATTGCATCAGTTACTATATGCTCCATAAAAGTGTAGGGGCTGGTTCTGCCCAGTTCACTTCTATACCCACAGCTCCCATGGATGGAGCCCTACGCATGGCAGGAACTTTAACACTTGTTAGTTGGAGAGTTGAACAAGTGGGTGGAAGAAGAACTGATCAGAAGTTCTTTTTGCAGTTATTTAAACTTGGATTAGGCTGGGGTCGTTGGCTCAGCCCATAATCCTAGCACTTTGGGAAGCCAAGGTAAGTGGATTACCTGAGCCCATGGGTCCAAGACCCACCCGGGCAACTTGGCAAGACCTCGTCTCTACAATAAATAAAAAATTAGCCAGACATGGTAGTGCATGTCTGTAGTTCCAGCTACTTGGAAGGCTGAGGTGGAAGGATTGCCAGAGCCCAGCAGGTTGAGGCTGCAGTAGCAGGAAGTGTGCCACTGCACTCCAGTCTGGGCAACAGAGTAAGACTCCAACTAAAAATAAAATAAACTTGGACTTATGTTCCAAGCAAGGGAGTCATTCATTATTGTTTAATATATGCAGTTTGTTGATTAACACATTTCAAAACAAAATTTCTATGACAGTGAATTAGTAAAATAAGTTATTGGTGTGAAAACTACTTTGAACAATTGTCAACTGGGCCCAGAGAAGCTAAGTGTCCTGCTCCGAGCTGAGCAGTGGAGAGATGGCAAAGCCAGGTTAGGACCCAGAGCTATCAGTTCATGGTTTTCCCACCCAAACTGTAGTCTCTCAGACAGGTCAGGTTCCTTTCAGTATTTAATCTGGATGAACTAAGGATGTTGTCTTAGATTTAGAAATCCAACATTCTTGGCTCTGAATCAAACTCGCCTCATCTTTTGTTCTTAGGTCTAAAGAGTGTGAGACCTAGTTGAACATGGTTCTTCACCTGCAGATGAGTCTCTGTTTGAGGAAATGTTGTGGTTTAGGGAAGTCTGGTAGGTGGTAGCTGCCTTTGAGAATCTGATGACAGCTGTGGACCCTGGAGACATACCTGTATGCTCAGCCTCATGCAGTTTCCCTCAAGACATCAGACTACTCCTAATCCCCAGGGTACGGCTCCTGGTTTCGGGGATCTGCCACCATTCTTTGTGTCCCTCTTTTAATTTTGGAAGCTCCTTTTGGAAGTGACGAGCTTTGACATTTGCTGCTACTCAGGCCAGAGTTAAACGGCTCAGACTGTCTCGTCATGTAAAACACCCTACAAGGAACTTTTCACATTGTCTGTAGAAGGCGATTACTATATTTACAACTAAGGCATTTTCATTTTTTGGAAATATGGAAAATTAAAAAAGAAAAACCTTCTGTAGGAGAAAAGTGTTCACTAGGAGCAAAAATCTAAATTACTCTGCTATGATAAAGCCATAAGTAGAGCTATTGTAAAATATGCATTCTTATCCCAAAACGGAAATGGGACTGTAAAAATGGAGACAATTTCAATTTTCTGAAAAAATATGTAAAAAATAGTATGTGGTTATAGTTCTTCAAGAAAAGGTACCAAGTAATAGAAAAGAGCATCACACTGGGGTCGTGAGTGGGTCTGGAGGCTTGTCAGCATTGGGAGAGTCAGGTGGTGAGGCATTCCCAGAGTCCTCTGCCTTGGAGACACAACAGGACATTGCAGAGAGGACCGTGCGATAGAAGTTCACCTGGGCTGTTTTGAGGCGTTCTCCCCTTAGCCTTTACTCTTTTCCTTCACCAGTGACTGGAAGTGCAAGCCCAGTGTGTTCAGGGAGCAAATGAAGATATTTAGCCACAATAAAGCATCAGGATCTTCAGGGAGCAGCATGAACGGGAAGCCTTTCCACCGTGTGTGATCATCGTCATGCTTTTAATTCCTGTGATTTGAAGGACTCTAATGGAGGCAGTCGTACTCTGTGGCTCTCGATTGTATAGATTGGGGACCTCACAAAGCTTTCTAACTGTGGGTCTCAAACAAGCAACTCCAGTAGGACTTTTAGCCTCACATTCCCCTTCTAGAGACAGTGAAAATGTCCCCTTCATTGTGGTGGTCTTTCCCTCCATGTGCTGTCCTGATTCAGTGGGAAACAATTGAAAAGTTGGACTGGAGGACCTTGATCACAGGAAAGCGATTTTCTCCTCATGTGGCCATTATTTTGCTACTGCATGGTTTGGACTTTTTTCCAGTTTCTGTTGTCCGTTTGAATCCTTTGTGATTGCTTCTAGTGTTCCCAACCCCTCACTGGAAAAACAACTCTTTAGAGACATCCCATGCAATCAGGAGACTTTGGTAATGTGGGTATATTTTTGTCTTTGCTGTCCAGGTGGGTTATAGACTAGAGTCTTTCTCCTGGCTTCAGTGGTGAGTTCACTCAGGAAGTCACTAGTAACTAGCCCCATGTCAGACACTGAAGCCACCTGGCCTCTTTAGAAGCCCAGGAGCAGAACCTCCATCTTCTGCTTTGGAGTTCTTACTTAATTTTCAATATTTGTGAAGACTCAACATTACGTTACCTTTTTATTTTATCTTGAACTTTAGTTAGGAGGTGATTCCATCTCTTAGTACCTGAGAGGCACTATCTTCAGTTCTGTTCATTCTGGCTTCAATATTTTCTGCCCAAATGTTCCTTCCATCCTGCTAGGCTGCAGCTAATAGCCTGTAAATGCCTTGCTGACTTCCACTGACCACTTCCTCTTGGGCAGCACTCTTTGGCCTCACAGGGTGAACAAGTCCAGTCTGACCACTCTGGTTTTCAGGACAGCTATCTTTGTGCATACTTTCTTAAATGTGAAATTGAAGAGACTGTGTATTCAGAAAACTTATTTAAACATCAGGTATTACACAAGCACGTTCATATATAACCATTGTTGGAAATAACTGTCACCCTCAATAAATAGAGTGATGACACATAGAAAAGAGAGAGCAGTGGTTAATGGATCTGCTCTTCCCTCTAACCACAGCTGTGAAAACATACTCCTCATTAAAGGGCCATATAGTTGTCTGCTTTAGCGGTTCAGGACACTAATGTCTCCTTGCTTTTAGTGCTATTTTAGTATGTTGACCCTCTGTTCCTTGCAGCTGGGAGTTTATTAGTCTTTGTCACCTTTGGGAATGAATATTCATAATGAGATAGAAGTGATATTTCAGATTCTTTTATGGGGCCCTAAGAGAATTACTCTTAGCAACTAGGAAAGCTGAGAAATAGGCAAAACCGTGCCCACATCCTGTATTGAGTCATGGAAAGGGTGGCCGTCCTCACAGGAACTAGTGAAGAAGCTGCAGCCCAGGACACACCGCTGTGAGTGGGGCAGCCAGGTCAGAGCCCAGGCCCCACCTCCCAGGCCAGACTCCTGCATGACATCATTCTGTCTCCAGGAGAACCTGCCTTTCCCATCGTGATGTTCTAGTCCTTGGAAGGTACAAGTTGCCAGCTATCTAAGTGGAATCTGCCTGTGATGGTGGAACATCTGTGACAAAGCTGCACAAGGATGGAGGAGGGGAAAGCGTCTCGTCAGTCACATGGGTGCTTAGAAGTCAGCTCTGGTTACACTTGGGGGCATCGATTTCATCAACTGGGTCAGACATTTTTCCTTTTAAAAATTATCATCCTCATTATTAACTTTATTTGTGTGTGTGTGTTATAGTCTCACTCCATTGCCCAGGCTGGAGTGCAGTGGCACACTCATGGCCACCCCAGCATCGACCTGCTGGGCTCTGGCTATCTTTCCACCTCAGTCATCCAAGTGGCCAGAATTACAGGCGTGAACTAGCACACCCACCTAATTTTTGATTTATTATAGAAGCAAGGTCTTGCCAAGTTGTCAGGGCTGGTCTTGAACCCGCAGGCTTAGGCAATCCACATGCCTCAGCCTCCCAAAATGCTGGGATTACAGGCTAAGCCACAGAACCCGGCCCATGATTAACTTTTAAAAACACTCTTAAGTGCGTTCACAGAGATTTCATGGACACCTGTTAAATACTGATCGTTATGGGAGACAGAGTAGAGAAAATGGAAGATGTATAATGCTGCCTCCTTTCCGTTCTTTTTTCCTTAGTGTATCTTAAACATCTTATGAAGATTTACAGTTTTAAGGTTACTTCATTAAAATTGTTATACTTGCATTTCAATTTATATAGACATCCAATCATTTAGCCTTAAAAGATTCTACTTAACTTTCTCCATGGACAACTTGTTTTAGTCAGTGTTGCACTCTATTAATTTCATGGTGAGATCATATCAGAGGAAAGAGGCGTTTTGCTTTCCCAAGGTGACATCTTTGGAGTCCCAGAGTGAGGCTGCCCTTGTCCTGGGGTGGATGTCCTCAGACACGTGGATGGAGGAAGGCTATAGTGACACATGGCAGCGGCCCACGCTCCCACTAAAGGCTGCCCAGAAAGCTTCCTCAGCTCAGAAGAGAAAAGTAGGTGACTTCGCCTGCCATAGGCATGGCATTGGCATAACACTGGGTAACAAGATTATTATTATTAATTTTTTTTTTAGTTAGAGTCTAACTCCATCACCCAGGCTGGAGTGCAGTGGTACACTTACAGCCACCCCAGCACCGACCTGCTGGGCTCCAACGATCCTTCTGCCCCTCAGGCTTCCAAATAGCCAGAACTATAGGTGCACACTACCACACCTGGCGAATTTTTTTTTTTTAATTCATTGTAGAAACAAGGTCTTGCCAAGTTGCCCAGGCTGGTCTCGAGTCCATGGGCTCAGGCAGTCCACTCGCCTTGGCCTTCCAAAGTGCTGGGATTACAGGCTGAGACACCGAGCCTGGCCAACGGGATTATTTGATCTGTGTCTTTGGTTTTATTTGGAAAACACCTGACTTCATAGATGGGCTCCTTCCCCAGAGATGTGCCTGAGAAGCTAATTGTTCAGTTGGAGGGTTTCGGAAGACCCTGCCATCTGTCTGCTGATTTAATAGAGTGTCAGCATATCCCAAATCAGAAGTAATTGAATTGACAGACACAAAGCCCGTTGTTAGACTGTTATTATCTGATTGGAAAAAAGAGGCAGAGAATCATCCCACTGTAGCAAAACCAATCTGAGGATGCCTGTTGTTCCCAGAATGCACCGTCTGCTACACAGAATGCTTGGACTTTGACACCCTGGATGGCTCAGGGATGCTTGGAGTTCCTGCTTTCAGAATCCATCTCTGTGTTCCTATTACAAGCCATTATAATGCAATCGAATAAAACCCAGTTTGCATAAAGATGGGGCCCATTTATAAAACTGTCACCATGGCCACTTTGTTAATAGAGCCATTTTAAAGATTTATTGTGAGCATATGTTACTTTTTACAGGGGGCCAGATTGAGAGCTGCAGGATTTGAACATGGAAGGATGTGCTACTGTGATAATTCAAAAAAAATTGAAAGCTATTCTGCCCGTGTAATGTCATTAGATTCATACTCTTCTTACTTTTCAGGTATGATCAGCAAACAATAATCTTTTTTTCTTTTTCTTTTTGAGTTGAAGTCTCACTCCGTCACCCAGGCTGGAGTACAGTGGCACACACGCTTATGGCTACCCCAGCGTCGACCTGCTGAGCTCAGGTGATCCTTCCACCTCAGCCTTCCAAGTAGCCAGAACCACAGATGTGCACTACCATGCCCGGCTAATTTTTTGATTTATTGTAGAGATGAGGTCTCACCAAGGTGTCCAGACTGTTCTCAAACCCGTAGGCTCAGGCAATCCTCTCACCTTGGCTCCCAAAGTGCTGGGATTACAAGCTTGAGCCACTGCGCCCAGCCCAACAATCTTAATGAGGCATTAAAGAAAGGTGACAAGGCTGGGGCTGTTATGCAACCACTTTTTTCTTGCACTGATCCTAGTTATACTTCCTGGTGCCACAGGCAGCCAGGAGACACAAGAGATGGGCTGAACACCAGTGTTTGGAGGCAGAACTGGGCCTGCACTTTATTCTTGCCTGAAAGTCTGTGGCTGGATATGTCCGATGGGGAAGAAGTCATAAAGACCTTGTCTCCATTCATGTACTGACT
Source organism: Cephalopachus bancanus (assembly GCA_027257055.1). Lineage (NCBI taxonomy): Eukaryota > Metazoa > Chordata > Mammalia > Primates > Tarsiidae > Cephalopachus > Cephalopachus bancanus. The sequence continues at coordinate 4,079,887 of JAPVLO010000232.1, forward strand.
GGATCAGCGAGTCATGACTTGCTCATGTGACTCCTGGAGCGTCCAGTCCTCGCAGCCCATGCAGAGGTGGAGGGAGTTCAGCAAGCTTGCCTTGACTCACCAAGGGTCTTGCTGGCACCCACAGTCTGCTAGTCACTGTCCTTCGTTCTAGGCACATGGCTCTGAGTCATTCCAAGAGCCTGCCCTCACCGGGCCTACGTTTTAGTAGGGCAGGTGGAAAGTAAACAAGTCAGTACATATGCTATCAGATTATGACAAGTTCTTAAAGAAAATGAAGGCAGTGAAAGGAGATAGTGATCTTAAGAAGGTGATGTGTGCTGACGCCTGAGCGAAGTGGGGAGCGAGTTGTGTGACTGTCTGGGAAAGCAGCCCAGGCAGAGGGACCAGAAAGCTCAGAGGCTCAAACGCATTACAGGTATTCTTGCCAGTGTTGCCACCAAGAAGCCAGGTGCTGCCAGAGTCCTTTACCTGATAAGAGTTCCCAACATTTTACATTTGTAAGGTGGGGAATATTGATAATATACATGAAAAGGTATTGTGATCAACGAGTAGCACATAAACATATGTTATTGTCAGTTATCTGCAGGTAAGGTCTAGAAATCTCCATCATTGTACTCATTAAACGTTTTGAGGGAATTTCTTCTTAAAGAGACCGACTCTGTGGTCATATCACTTCCATGAAACAAATCTATCATTAATTTGGTTGGCACATTTACAAATAAATGAACAAATGAATGAATTGTTAGATGTATTACAGACCCTACAGTGAGTGCTGCTGTATTTCTGGCACCGTGTTTCTATGCACTAGGCTACTCTAAGGCACTATTGCGATACATGCATCACCATTGCATACATCACTGCCAACCGCACAGTGACTCTATTATTAGGCAGGTGTCATTTCTTCGTGTTATCGGTTAGGGGCCTGGGTGCTCAGGGAAGTCCCACAGTTAAATATCGGGGAGACTCCAACCCAGGCCTGTCTGACTCTAATCCTGTGCTCTCTTCTTTATATTATGTTGCCCAAAAGATCGTACCAGTGAGTTATTAATATGACTGAACACTGTGTCAGGAACCATGGCAAAGATAGAAAAAAATCAAAGCACAGTCTCTGTACTCAGGAAATGAAAATATCTTTGGGGAAAGATAGTTTCGTGAGAAAGAACAGAGGACAGTGAAAGATGGGGCTTAAACATGTCACTGCACTCCTTGAACTATGAAAGCAAAGGAAGAGAAGGAGATAGTGTGGACTGGAGCCAGGAAGCCTGAAGCTGAGGCTTTGAAAAACATACAGAGCAGAGGTGTGCTGTGTCCTAGAGATCCAGTTATCTGTGGTTGTTAGAGTCTATTCCTGTGCTTGGCATGAAAATCAGGTATCATCATGATCCCTGAAAATTGCCTGGCAAGTTAGAGGTGAGCTCCCTCTCATAGCATGGTAAATACAATAATGCAGCCATATTTTCCTACCGGTGTTTCATCTTTGGTTAAGCTCCAAAAGAAGTATTTACCTTGTGAATAGTTATACTGCATAAAAACGCATGTTTTAAAAAAAACTAGGTCACACTCAGTGACTAGATTCTGACACCATGAGGGGCAGCCAGGGATTTGGGCTGATTGAGGGACCTGGGCTGGTGTCTCCCTTTCCCAGTCACCCTGGGGCGCATTCTCATCAAGCGGAATGGCAGACCACACACCTAGTTGCATGTGCATTGCCCCCTCTGTCTTTCAGCCCATGCACCATTGATTTCGTGTATGTTAAGTATGGGCATTTTGGAACCTCACTGAAACGGGTGTGTTCTGAGTGAGTAGAAAAACACACGTGAACATAGTACCATGCTATGAAAGGGAGCTCACCCCTAACTTGCCAGGCAATTTTCAGGGGTCATGATGATACCTGATTTTCATCCCAAACACAGGAATAGACTCTAACACCCACAGATAACTGGATCTCTAGGACACAGCACACCTAAGCTCTGTATGTTTTTCAAAGCCTCAGCTTCAGGCTTCCTGGCTCCAGGCCACGCTATCTCCTTCTCTTCCTTTGCTTTCACAGAAGTAATGCTCATCTCATGAAACAAGAAACAGACAGCCATCCTGCAGAGATCTGGGAAAGCCATGTGGCCAGACCCCCGGAGGACTGGGAAAGCCAGAGCCAGAATGAAATTTGTGAGAGGAAGGGGAAGCCATGTAGGTTTCTGAGAGATGCAATATCACTGTGAAAGAGTAAGGCAGACGACCTTGGTGGGGACGCGTAGGGGCAGGTGGTGAAGTAGGGATGTAAAAGATCAGACCAGAGACCGTAGCAGTAATCTAGAAGAGGAGGGTGCATGCCAGAATTGCAAAACATCCATAGAGATGGGCTTGCTGGAAATGATTTCGTTACCTTTTCACTTTACTTGGTCTCATTGAAGCAATTTAAAGGAAATAATGTACATTCACATGAGCAGGTTGAATACAAAGAACTTTGTGAGCCAACTAGCTGTAGCATTTTAGAATGGCTTTTTTATTTTATTTTTTATTTTTTGAGTTGGAGTCTCACTCCACTGTCCAGTCTAGAGTGCAGTGACATGCTCACAGCCACCCCAACATTGACCTGCTGGGCTCAGGCGATCCTTCCGCCTCAGCCTTCCAAGTAGTCAGAACTACAGGTACATGCTACCACACCCCTGTAATTTTTTTATTCATTGGAGAAATGAGGTCTCACCAAGTTGCCCAGGCTGTTTTCAAACCCGTGGACTCAGGCAATCCCCTCATCTTGACCTCCAAAATTCTGAGATTACAGGTTTGCAGTACTGCGCCTGGCCTTAGAATGTACTTTTTTCATCCCTCCATCCATCCATCCCTCTCTCCCTCCCTCCCTCCATCCATCCCTGTATTCATCTATTCCTCTATTCATTCATCTATCCATCTACCCTTTGTTTATCCACCCATCACATATGCCTTCTCTTCTTTCTAAATTTATACTTATAATCAAATACATTACTTCCCAGGTAAGTGACCCAACATAGCACTGTAAGCTGTTGATGACATTCAGTTAGGTAATGAATATGAAAGTGACAATCCCCAAAACAAATTTGAAATATTATCTGGTTGTCATCTCTTTGGGGTTCTTTTAAAATCATATTTAAGTCAAACAGGTAGGTTTATGTATTACGTGTACATTTGAAAATAAGCTTATCCTTCAATAATTCTTAATAGTTTCTAACTGTTCTCATGTCTTTTGCATTGTTATAACATTTTATTCTAGAGAATTAATTGACCAAAACAAGAGTCTTCCTTCTCTTTATCAAGACCTAAAATAATCTAGTTCTCTCTATGATGCTCTGAATAAAAAATTTGCCACACTAAGAACAAAAGTTTTCCTGTTTTAATAATATCCCTTTTATTGTCCTCATAAGATAGCATTAAGCAACAGTCATATTATTAATACTCCTGCCCTGAATTTTTAGTCTGATGATAAGAAAGAAACTTTTGTTAGGTTGAAACAACGTTAGAAACAAAGTCAAAAAAAGAAGTTCATTCAGGAAAACATTTTATGGAGCACCCCCTGGCCATTGCTATTGAAGTTTAGATGGCCCAAGGAACCCACAGTGTTGACATCTAGTCATAACTTTTTTTCTCAGTGTGGGCAGGCAGGCTCTTCTGTTCTCTAATAGTGATGCTACCAAGTGTCAAGCTTGCTTAACTTCTTCAGTCTGAGAGCAGGATGTAATACCTTAAGATCAATTCATGCTTGTGTTCCACTCCAGCGTTTGAACTTACATAATTATCTTGGGGGATAGAATGGTTCCTCCCTGTGGTTGAAGTTGATCAAGCCTGTCTATTTCCAGATGAATAAGAGCATTGTCACATGACAGCCGGCCAAGAGCTGTACCCTGCGCGGGAGACACTTCCACATGGGCATAGGTGAGGGCAGCCTGGGTGTGGGCGCGTGACTAGAGCATAGAGGCATCCTCCCTGCTCATTGCAGCTTTCTCAACAATGCTGCTTACTCCCATGCTGATCCCAAGGTGCAAGGAGATGTAGGCGTCAAAAGCAGGGCTGGGGGATGGTTTTCTTCCTGTTGGCTGCCCACTGGAGGTAACTAACATCCCCCGTATTGACATTCAGTTGAGGAAGTTCTGTTTGCTCTTAAGGGTTATCACTAGGCCTGCTCCCTCCGCTACCCCACAGTGCCCCCAGCTCATGAGAGGCAGTAACATTTTTATAACTTCTGAAGGTAGAGACTCAGAAATATGAATTAATTAGCACCTGCCCAAATGGAGTTAGTGCTGATTGTCATGGGCAAAGGAGGCACAGGCCAAAAATGACCCTAAACATTGGCCAGTGGCAGAGGAATACACAGGCAGTCCCAGTCATGGTGGTTTGACTTAAAATTCTTTGGCATTATGATGGTATGAAAGCCATATTATGTTCACTCAGGGCAAGCCGCACTCTGAGTACCCATTGTTTCTCACTGTCTATACAGCATTCAGAAATTACACAGGACATTCAAGATTTTATTCTGAAATAGGCTTTGTGTTAGATTATTTTGCCCAACTTAGGCTAATGGGAGTGCCCTGAGCATGTTTAGGGTGGGCGAGGCTGAGCTGTGGTGTTGGGTAAAAATTAACACACTGATCGTCCTGGATGCTGTCTTATTGCTCAGTTTATGTCTGCATTTTGCCCCCTCACTTTGCCAACAAAGTTACACACGAAGTTTCCGGTGAGTAACGTTGCCAATGTTATGAAACTCTTGAAGGCGTAGTAACAAGACTACCCAAGTAGACAAAGCTGAGTCATAAAAAATATGCCTTTTCATATTTCTGCTCTTTGGGAATTTGTCTAGACCCCCTGAATCTGTGACCATGTATGGTACATTCTTCTGAGTGTGACGCATCATGGGCTTTGCTGTTTTTAGGTGTGATGTGGAAGAAGGAAGGATGGGATAATTAGGAGCCAGATCTGGCTTCAAGATGTAGGCTTAGAGTTTGACAGCAGTTTGGCCTTTAGCAAATTACTTATCTTGTCTGAACTGCAGTATCCTCATCTGTACAATGGAAATAATTATCACTTTCAAAACAGCCCACACAGCTGCATGAGGTTCAAGGACATGAAAGTCTTTTGCAAGGGCTGGCATGCATTGTGATGTGAGAGGTGATCATGTCTCCACATCACTTACATGACGTGTTATTCCCAGCTTCTGATGCACAGCTCACAACACGGTTGGTGATGCTAGTGGAATTGATTTATTAGGAATTCGAGAGGTTTGCCATCAGGTTTCAGATTGCTGCTCAGCTCTTACATGAATGATTGTTGCCAAGAATTTACCACAGACAGTAAAATGGATGCCACTGGATACTTTTTAAATAGAGAAAATATCGTGAATTACTTCCTGCCCAAGAAGAATTTATCATATTGCTTCTAAAACTAGGTATCATGTGAGAAATGACATAAAACACATAAGGACATTAACAAATGTGAACGCATTGTAGTAACAACCTGAATACATAAATGATAAATGCAAAACTAACTTGTGCTTGTGGCTATCATGCCTATGGCCATAATTTTTCATTGTCAGCCTCATAAAAATGAACAATTTTATGAATACTATCATATTGAAAATAAACTGTGTCAGAGGGACTGGCTGCCAACTGACTAGAAATTTTTTCACAAGTTTCATGTAAGACAAAATAGTCTTCTGAAATATTTTTTTCCCATTAAGATGTGCATCACATTTGTGTTATGATAAGCATATATTTCTTACATTTTTCTATTGCTTTGAAAACAGGAAACATTTCTTAGATGAAGCCAGAGCTTACAGTGGATTTTTTTTTAACGTACAAACTCCTTCTCTAGGCTTTTTCTGTCTCTTGCATATTCACCTGCAGTTAGCCACAACACTCTGCCTGAGAGTGTAATGTATCAAGCAGTTGATTGCAGACTCAGGCTCTCGGACAGGTGATCTTCCGTGAGCTGCAGGGATTTGTCATCAACATAATCTGAAAGAATATTGGTTCTGTAGGAACTGGTCATACTGTAATCAGAATTCTTCTACAGGGTCTAGTTTTTCTTTGAAAATGATCTGTATGCCATCATTTTAATGTTTATACAATTGAATGATACTCACCTGCAAGTGAACAACTAAACAGAAGGCTGCTTTTTATTATTTCATATACAAATATAGTAATGTATACTTTTCTGCATCTTAGATTTGTGAGCAGAATCTTTAACTCTGATTTAGCCTTACAGAGGATTGAAAACTTAAATAACATGGAGCTACAGGAATACTAACGCCTTTAGTCCCCATCTAATAAGTGGACCTGTTGATGAAACTAACTGCAGAGGAGGATCTAACTCCCTGGTGTCCTGGGGGACGCAGGACAGCAGGAGTGGACTGTGGGCTGAGATGCCTCGAGATGCTCAGCTAGATCTACTCCTGATGCTGCCTGGACGTCACTCCGGCCCACTTTGTCATGTTGAGACCCTGAGGGTGTGACATGTCAATGGGTAGCCAGAAGGGGGACTGTAGAGAGTGATTGTCTCCTCTAAGCACAGCCTCTGTGGAGGTGAGTGTCAGAAGAACTGAACCACTACAGCGAATAGGTACTTAATTCCAAGTGCTGTTCTGGGAAAGTGTGGGTGTGGGAGCAGAGAAAGGAGCCCACGATGATCTGAAGAGATTATCAAGGCTGAAATAGTCAAGGATGTGAACGAAAGAGGATACAGGGCGAGACTCTGATCACAGCTGTTGGGATCTCTCTGTGGCTCCTGTCATGACTGGTGACCAGGGGATCATGCGCTACTTGGCAGAGACTTTTTTCTTAGCATTTTGCATTCAGGTTGGCAGTTAATCAAGTGATAGCAAACATGAGGGTGGGTTAGGAAATAGTCATCAGCGAAGTTCAACAACAAAGTTAACAGCCAGGTAGGCTCATTGGAGATCACTGGGCGTTTCCCAGAGCTTTCAGGTGTAGTGAAACTGTATTCTGCTGACGAACAGTGGGGAAGAGCCGTGGCCTTCCTATTTTCTTCAGCCAACACATACTGTATATAATTCCATCCCCGCAGTGCACAAATCGTGTTTTTGATACATGAAATGCTTCCAGTCTTTGACTTCTGTCATTGATACCTGAGTAGTGTTCAGCTTAGGCCCGATTCACTAAATTTCACTTTTGAGAAATGGATTAGGTTTTAGTTTGCCTAAAAAATGCCTCATATTGATGTACTTAACATAATGCATGCATTGTTTAACCTCACAACCTTCTTTTTTTCACCATCTCTGTTCCTCTTTCATCTTGCATGGTCAACCATATTTGTTTCCTAAAACATCGCCTTAAGATAATCTGAGGCCAGGCTTGGTGGCTCAGCCTGTAATCCAGCACTTTGGGAGGCCAAGGCAAGTGGATTGCCAGCCTGGGCATCTTGGTGAGATCTCATCTCAACAATAAATCAAAAATTAGCTGGGCGCGGTAGCATGCACCTGTAGTTCCGGCTACTTGAAAGGCTGAGGCAGAAGGATCGCCTGAGCCCAGCAGGTTGACACTGAGGTGGCCATGAGCGAGCCATTGTACTCCAATCTGGGGGACAGAGTGATACTCCAACTCAAAAAAAAAAAAAAAAAAGATAATCTGAGCACTGTAACCCCTTTAAAAAGCACTGGCCTTCAAAGACAAGCCTAAATTACTTATTAAAACATTTATTAACTATGTCTGCTGTACTTGATTTGGTTTCCAGTATGATTCAAAGATGTATGAGAACAGTGCATGGCAGGAGGCAGGCATCCCATGAATATTGCCCACATAAAGGAAGTGTCAGCAAGTGGATACAGTTGCTGCTCTGAAGGACTTAATTTTAATGAGAGAAAAGTGAGTAGAAAAATGACAAATGCCGTGAAGCAATGAGGTAAAGTCATTCAAATTAATAATATAGTTTAAAGAGATCAGGGAATGCTCTGAGTTACTTGGTTTTGGGTTGGTTCTTGGAAAGGCTTTAGTGAAAAGGATAATTCTTCAAACCTCCACTCTAGCTGATCTGCCACAGTTTATAAAATGCAGAGGAGTGCTGGAAGTTGGCCACATGGGCATAAGAAAAGGCATGGGCGTAAGCATGCAGGGTACACAGAAACCAACTTTTGCCAGTGAGTATGAGCAGAAATGACGTTAGCCTTATTTTGAGAAGAGTACCCACTAGGTATCAATAGTGAATGAGAAAGGTTTCCTCTTGGCAACACAGACACCTCAACAGGATTGTCCTGTGGGCCGAGGGGTCCGGAGTGGCATAGTAAACGGTCATTCAACATGCACTCAGGGAGAAGCACCTCTGGAGAAAGCAACACGAACCTCATGGCTGCAGGACAGGGGACAGTCGGGAAAGGGGCGTGGGGAGCATGTTCTCAGGTCAGGCCTGTGTGCCTGCATGTGCAGAGACTGGAAGCATGGAAGAGCAGGACATTTTCATGAAGCTGCAATAGTTGCGTATTCTGGGCCTTAAGTCGGGAGATTGTTTGAGGGGGGCCTGGTGAATAAATTGTCCTGTGTTAGTTCCTGTCCATTCATCTTGTCATCTCATTGAGTAAGAACCTGAGGCGTGTGTGGCTGTTTCAGCTGGCAGCACAGGAATGTCTGCTGGTACCAGCATGGAGTGCATGGAGCTGGCATTATTTGTATTGTGTGCCATGTGAATGACGTCCCTGGGGCCCGCCTGGCTCTTCCACTGTGGCACTTTAACACTGAGAACAGTGTGTGGCAGAAGGCAGGCACCCTGTGAATAATTGCCCACATAAAGGAGGGAGTCGGCAGGTAGATGCACGTGTGAACATAAGCGGGAGCACAGGGAGCGTCTGAAAGCCTAGAGGCATCTTGCAAGGCTGAGGAGAAAGTGAAAGATGACTTTTAAGCTTGACGCTGGGTAACTGGAGTGACAGTGACACAAAAAGAGAGCACACAGGAAAGAGCTGAAGTGGCAGTGGGAGGCAGCAGTGAGGTCTCTGTGTTAGACCAGCCTGAGCTGTCAGGAGGGTATCCGCAGAAATGTCTAAAAAGGGCCTGGACGTGCAGTTGGGAGCAAACATCCAGGCCTGGAGGCAGCAACTCCCTGAATGTTTGATGTATCTAAACATTTGCATTTAACGATACCTGGTCCTTCCCTCCCACATTTAGTGATACCTGGTCCTTCCCCTCCACACAGGCCCCACGACCTCAGTGCACACTCGGCTTTCAGCATGGATCAGCCTGTCCATGATCACCCCTCACCTGTCCACCTCTGGAGATCTCACCCCCGCTGAACATCCGAGAGGCATGAAAGGGAGGAGTGCATTGGGGAGAGTGGGGCAGAGTCCATTGTGCCCTTGGAGTCACACCATCGTCCAAGTACGGTCTGCCCCTCACTGGCTGGATGACCCTGGGAAAGGACCTTGCCTTTCTGTGCCTTTCTGTAAAAGTACTTTCCTTCACCATGTTGTCGGGAGTATGTGAGGCAGAGCATGCAATTCCTGAAACGGTGCTGGCATAGACACGGGACCCTTGAACAGCACTGGCTTGAACTGTGCAGTTTCATTTGCATGTGAATTTTTTTCAGCAAATGCAGTTGGCCTTCTGTATCAGAGGAGTCTACTTCTGCCACCAAATGAGGTGGGAAAGCACAGAACTCACAGAGGGTGAACACAGACGGCGTGGAGGGCTGGCTTTGCACCCAGGGCTTGGCAGGGCTGGCTGGGCCTTGAGTCCGCATGGCTTTGGGATATGCAGGCGATCTTGGGAGCAGTTCACCACAGATACCAGGAGCTGGCACGGGGTCAGCACAACTGTCTGCTGTCAGCATCACTGCTGTTTTTTCAGTGCTCGGTTTCATCACATGCAAAGTGGATGCAGTCCTCTTGGAATTTTCGTGATAATTACATGAAACAATTCCTGTCACGCCCCTTGATCAGGACCTGGCAGGAGCCCCATGTGTGAGTGGGTGTTAATACGGCTCATACTGGCAGAGCTGCGGGTAGGGGGGTTGCTGGGTACCTGGTGTCTTACTCCGGGCATTTGAGGACCATGCAGGTCTGGATCTCCCAACAGAGTGTATCCAAATGTGGCCGTGAGTTTCCAGACATGGGCTAGGCATCTTTTAATAGGTTGCAGTTTTTCTTGAAAAATGTTCTGATAGTTTTGTCTTTTATAAAAAAACATAAAGAAGAGATTATTTTATTATAAGTAAGATGAATGGAAAGGAGAAAAAGAACATTTCAGACCTATCAGAAAATGAGGATTCGTATTTTTGTCTCTGAGTTTTGTGTCAGTGGCCTCTCCTTATTTATTTATTTATCTATCATCTCTTTATCTTTATATGCTTTTTTTGGCTAAAAAAAGATTGCTTGATATTAAGGGCTAGAGTTTAAGTCACTTCAATTTCCAAATTATGTGCTTAAAAAATTTAACAGCTGTCATTTTAAGGAGGCTTACTTCATTTTACCTAAAGTGCTTTTCTGTCTGGAGGGAACACTTAAATGTAGTCACAAATTGCATGTCATATACTCACGGTAAGATTTTTTAAAGTTAAGCATGTTTATAAGCCTGCAGAGCTCAAATTCTGTAGACAATATTCTTCTTCTTTATCTAATGATTTTTACCTCTTTTCTCCTTGAATCCTAGGTATGAATTTCACGCCTTACAAATACAAGCATCCAAATCCCTTTTTATTTCATTAGTTCAGCAAATTGTCTCCTGTGGGCATGGGCTGGGGACACAATGAGACTCTGCTGTGATGAGCTTATTTTGCACTTTTACAAGAAATCTTTATGCAAAAGACAGAGATAGTGGCTATACTCAGCGTGTACGATACAGCCTGTCGGGACCACCTCTTCCTGATGTGCCCGTGGCTTACTCCAACGAATTAAGAGGCAAATGTACCCCAAAGTGCATTAACCTTTATGGATTTTTCTTCAGTTTTCATGTTCCACTCATTTATAGTCTTTAATATGCCTGTTGCTACTTTTTCTGAGTGAGTCCTTTATAAATCATTTCTGAATGATCTTTTCTGACTCAGATAATACGAGTAAGTTGAACACATCTCAGATCAATTCTTCAGAGGCTTCTTGGCTTCTTTGGCCAAGTTGTTTTCCACTTTGCTTTGAGTCTTCAATGTCACATCAGAGAGCTGCCAAGTAAGTTAGTAATATGTCTTAAAGGAGCTATGCTTATCACAGTGATTTCTTTCTGCAACCTGAGCTATTTCTAGCCTTTTGCATGGCCCCACTTGGGTTGGATTCCAAAGGGCCATTTACCTGTGTGTAGCTAAGTGGTCACAGTTCATTGTCCAAGGATGGGCTCATGTCTGGGAGTGAATTTTATTATGATTTCGAGTTTGTTTGGGTTTTTTTATGCAAAGCAAGCATGGTAGGGATTTAGAATTTAAATGTGTCCTCATAAAAGTCCACTATTACCCTTAGAATGATGTGCAGAAAGTGTCATCAAAATGCAGGACTTTGCTGTTAGGGCTGTGTGCCATCTTTTTACATGGGCCCATATTTCTCCAAGGTTCTGCATTTGGCAGTCAGTGTTTTATTCTCATCCTGGTCCAAAGTGTAATGGATTTAGGGGGAAATGTGCATTTTATTTTCTCCTGTAACTCATGTATCATTTATGCTATAGGGTGGTTGTTACTGTCATTTGCATTCTTTACGTAATACTAAAACACAAAATCAAAGCTGCAAATTTCAAATACAGAATTCTGGCTTTTGGAGCATATGTGATTCATGACTGTGTCATAAACAGTGTGCTGTTTATTGTAATTAAGTTTTTTTTTTTTTGAGTTGGAGTCTCACTCTGTCACTTAGGCTGGAGTGCAGTGGCACACTCATAGCCACCCCAGCATCGACCTGCTGGGCTCCAGCGATCCTTTCTCCTTAGCCTTCCAAGTAGTTGGAACTACAGGCGTGCGCTACCACTCCTGGCTAATTTTTTTTTTTAATTGTGAGACGAGATCTTGCCAAGTTGCCCGGGCTGGTCTTGAACCAGCAGGCTCAGGCAATCTACCTGCCTCAGCCTCCCAAAGTGCTGGGATTTCAGGCTGGGCCTAATTAAGTTTTTAATGTATGCATTTATTATCAGTGTCATATAAAATTATTAAACGTACATATATTAACTGTGACAGGATGGTGTCCTGTGCACTTATCTTTGAACATAGAAATGTACTAAGCTGGGCTCTGTGGTTCAGCCTGTAATCCCAGCACTTTGGGAGGCCAAGGTGAGTGAATTGCCTGAGCCCACGGGTTCGAGACCCACCCAGGCAACTTGGTGAGAACTCATCTCTACAATAAATCAGAAGTTAGCCAGGCATGGCAGCGTGCACCTGTAGTTCCAGCTACTTGGAAGGCTGAGGTTGAAGAATTGCCGGAGCCCAGCAAATCGAAGCTGCAGTGGCCAGGAGCGTGCCACTGCACTCCAGTCTGGGCGACAGAGTGAGACGCCAACTTAATAAAAAAAAAGAAATGTTGTATTGAAATGGAGAGAAAATAGCTCCTATTTTTATTTAAACCTTAAAACTGTGATGCAGTGGAAGAGATTGAGAGCTTCTCAGTGGAGTTCAGCAATGGTACATCTCTGCAGGAAGTCAAGACTCAATTAGAAAGTACATGAGAGATGATCCTGAGAGCCCTTGCAGGATCCAGAAGTCATAAAGCATAGATCACACCTTTCTACTAGAGCTGAGACATGGAGTCAGAAGAAAAGTCCCCCAGTCTTCCAGATGTATATTAATGTGTATATTATCCATCCTATACTACTGAGATAGATGTGTGAGAATACACAACATATCTGAAAATACCAAAGTGAAAAGCTTGTGCTGTGTGATATAGATTATACATACATGTCTACATTAAGAACATAAATGGTAATAAACAGTGACACTGCTTACGACAGAGTTATGAAAGAATTACCTGTGCTTTAGAAGCCAGAATCCTGAATTGGAATGTTCTGTCCAGGTACACAGAATTAGAATGTTCTGGCTCACACCTATAATCCCAGCATTTTGGGAGGCCATGGTGAGAGGGTTGCCTGAGTCTGCGGATTCAAAACCAGCCTGGGCAACTTGGCGAGACCACACCTCTACAATAAATCAAAAATTAGCCAGGTGTGATGGTGCCTGCCTATAGTCCCAACTACTTGGAAGGCTGAGGTAGAAGGATCATCTAAGCTCAGCAGGTCGAGGCTGCGGTGGCCGTGAGCATGCCACTTCACTCCAGCTTGGGCAACAGAGTGAGACTTAAACTCAAAAAAAGGGTGGGGGGTGGGCGCGGTGGCTCAACCTGTAATCCCTGGGCTTTGGGAGGCCGAGACCCACCCAGGCAACTTGGCGAGACCTCATCTCTACAATAAGTTAAAAAATTAGCCGGGTGTGGTCAAGACTGCGGTGGCTGGGAGCATGTCACTGCACACCAGTCTGGGCGACGGAGTGGGACTCCGACTCAAAAAAAAAAAAAAAAAAAAGGAATGTTCTGAAACTTGCACTTTTGATTTTGTATTTTTGTTGTATGGAAAAGATGATTTGTCTTCATGAAAAGACTCAAGTTATACATTTCTTGGCAAGAATGCCAGAGAAGTGATACAGTGCTCTTCTTCTTTATAACGTATCAGGAGACACATGATGTTAAGTTCACCCCATTATTAATGATGCTGGCTATCAAATTTTAACAGCTTATTAGGGGATGAATGTAAGAAATACTTATTTGCTATGGGCAACTGTTTATTCAAATGAGGGAAATCTCACGCCTCTCATAACAGCTTCCGCAGTATGATGTAGACCCTCTGTGTCCTAGGATGGTTCCAGCTGGCAGCCACCGCAGTTCTTGGCTGAGCTGCAGTGGAGGAAATGGAGCTTTACAGTGAAATGGGATTTGTGGTAAGACTGGGCTAAGTGAGGGACTTGGGAAGCTGTAGTAAAATTTTAATTAGTTTACAGTTTCCCTGGATAGCCCTCAAGTTGAGGTGAAAATGTTGGAAGTATTAGATGAAGCGTAGGGAGTCTGTATTCACGTGTACATTCCAAAGGACCTGTGACTTACAGGAAAGACTCTCCTGAAAATTATGGGTGTTGCATGTGGGCATACTTGTGGAGGGCCCCTAGTTGAAAATTTGGGAAGAAAACCTCCAAGTAAATATTTACAAACAGCAGGATTAGAATGTAGGAAGCAAGATCTGGGTTTCAGACATTCAAGTGCAATGAAGGCCGGTTGCATCATCTCATTGCTTCTTAGCTTAACCTATTTTGCAGCATCTGGTGTCGGAGGCTGGTCTGGAGAAGGTTCCTTGATGTCCTATCATGATATGCCTACACACGGCACTGTGTGTATCCTCTTCTTTTGTTCCTATAGTCCCTTTTTCCATCTACACGGAGACATCTTGTGATTTGTGCTTGCCTGTGCAGTCACGTGCAGGGATAGGACGTCTCTAGTGTGAACGCGCTTCACGGGATCAGATAATACTCTCTTGACAGGTTCCATCTGTGTTCCATCTAGCTCAACTTTGGAGTGAAGCATTTTCTTTCCTAATTAGATTCTTTTCACTGGTAAAAATCCAAGCCCTTCTCATTTTCATAGAGCTAGCTAGGAGCATTGTTGGAACAATTGGGCTTTTTGAAGATTCTCTTCTACACCCTGCACTGTCCCACCTGTCTCCCACTCAGCAGATCATTTCTAAATACTTACTAGGTGAAAGGACCCATGCAGAACTTGGAAAAATAAAATATAGACTCCCTTGAAAGATGTTGAGGAGCTATTTGTAATATTTCAACTTGTGGAAATAATTCAGCAGAAACAAAATGAAGATGTTTACCTGGTAGATGTGAGGCTTAATAACGTGTTCCTTAGCACAATAGATTGAATCTGTAACACTCTATGAAACAACAGAATACAAAGTAGAGTGAACCAGACTGCACCAAATACAAAACAGTGTGGGGACATGGACGGGCCTAAAGAATGCTCTCGCACTTGATCTTGGCCAAAGGCCGAGAAGCAATGAGAGCACTCTCAGTGAGAGGCCCCAGTTACCCCTGGAGCAGTGGAGATAGCAGATGACTTGTTTGTTTATTTTTCTTTCCTTGGGACCTCTATTTCAGATTCTTGGGAGCAAATAGGTCATGTCCTAGTTACAGAAACTATGAGCGCCGATCAAAGGACCTGTTAATTATTGTATTCAACATTTCACGCAACAGATGTTTCCTGAGTCCACTGTGTGCCAGCCATAGTGTGGTCCGGTAGCCTCTAGGGGACAGCAGTGAGCAGCTTATATTTGGCTTCTGACCACATGGAGTTTGGATCTTTCCTACATCTGTTTGTTGAAAGTGTTAACCTAATGATCTGCGTTGCTGATGAGGGATGACTATACAGGAAAGTTAGGGAGTAAGGTTGAAAAAATTCATAAAATATGTCACACTTTCACCTCCAGCCTTGTCAAAGTTGACATAATGACAGTAGTTATAAAATAGCACCATTTACTACGCAGTTATTGGATGCCAGTCTTTATTCTTGGTGCTAATTGTTATTTCTTCGTTTAATTGTTAGAACACTCCTGTGAGGTAGGTGATGTTGTCGTACCCATTTTGCAGAATATACAAGCGAGGCTAAGAGAGGCCAAGTACCTGTCCAAGGCTGCATTTCGAGTCCAAACTCTGGTTTGCAGTGCCCTCTCTTGCCTGCTCCCCTCCAACTCACTCCTTCCTGCAGCCATGAGTGAGACTCACTTCCCAGGGCTGGGAAAGTTCTTGTCTGTCCCTTCTTGCCCACGAAGGGTAGTTTGCCCACTTAATGCAGTTGCTTCCTTTTTTAATGTTTAATTTTAAATTCGTATTAATTTGTAATTGACAAGTGGAAATTATATGTGTTTATGGTGTACAACATGATGTTTTGAAATCTGTATAAATTGTGAGATGGCTGAATTTAACTAATTAACATATGCGTTACTTCACATAGGTATTTTTTATTGTGCGAGCACTTAAAATCTGCTCTCCTAGTGATCGCCAAGCATCCATCGTTGTTATTAACTGCAGTCCTCATGTGTGCAGTAGATCTCTGGAATATATTCCTTCCGTCTAACTGAAACTTGGTCTCCTTTGGCCAGTATCTCTACCTCCTCCACCCCCAGCCACCATCTCCCCGTTTTTGACTGGAGTAAGGAAGGGGCTGGTGTGGCAGCTCTCATTTCATCTTTCCTTCTCTCCCACGTGGTTCATGCTTTCTGCACAGTCAGGCCCTCACAGCTCAGAAAGCAGATTTGGAAGCATGTTGAACGGTCCCCTCGAGTTAAAACTGACGTCAACTTGGATGTGTCATTTGAGACTGATGTGTGTGCTTTAGGGAATAAATGATTTGTGCTGGAAAGAAATCATGCAACTGAAAGTGACAGGGCCTCTCTGTCGTGCTGCTCAAAGCAGTTTGTATTTAGGGACCCAAGGAGAATGCGGGACTAGAAAAAACGAAAGCGGGGTCTGCCGGTAGCCTGCTGCCCAGCTTCCAGGAGGACTGGTGAAAGTTTCATTCTAATAAATATTAAAGATCTTGAAAATATAAGAAGTATTTCCATTCAAAAAACTCAAAGTCCCTTTGAAGAAAAGAAAGAGGACTCTGATGGTTGGTTCTTTTAATATTAAAAGCAGTATAGGTGTATTTACTCATTAGCAGATTAATCATAGCAGTTTCTTTTGGAGGCAGAGCAAGGAGCCCAGGACATGTCCAGCAGGGGTTCTGAGGGTTGGATGAAGCCAGAAGGGGCCAGTGTAGCTGGACACGAGATTTGGAGATCTTCAGATTATGGCCATGGTGAATGATCTACTTTTATTTCTCTGTTTTCCCATGTCTTCTTCCTTCTCCCTTGCCTTAAAGATTTATTATATCTTGCTTTGGGTCATATTTTAATTTTCCTTTCCTCCTTGATAAAATTAGTCAAGATGCCTCACTGCTGTCCCTTTGCCTTCTCAGCTTCCACCTTCTTTCTCACATACTTTGGATTCCTATTTTATTTTATGTTCATCACCAGCCCCGGTCCCCCAGCACACGGGCGCACGCGTACACACACACACACACACACAAACATATACACATATACACACAGGGGTTAATAGAGTACTTAACTGGTGATATGCAGGATAAATTGCAATGTATTGATTTATTTATCTTATTTATTATTTATTTATCTTTGAGTTGGAGTCTCCCTTTGTCGCCCAGGCTGGAGTGAGTGCAGTGGCATACTCATGGCCACCTCAGCTTTGGCCCGCTCGGCTCAGGTGATCTTTCCACCTCAGTCTTCCAAGTAGCTGGAGTCACAGACACATGCCACCATGCCCAGCTAATTTTTGGATTTATTGTAGAGGTGAGGACTCGCCATGTCGCCCAGGTTGATCTAGAATTCGTGGGGTCAGGCAGTTCTCTAGCCTCTGCCTCTCAAAGTGCTAGGATTACAGGCATGAGCCGCTGCATCCAGTTGTTTATTAAATAAAGGAAACTCTTAGTTAGGCTAAGCAGCAAAACTTAAGGAACTAGTTATACACCAAACTTTAAATGTGGCCTAATTAGACAGTAATTTATGAAATATATAGTCTTTTACCTGTGTAGATAATCTTTTAATTTTGTGACTTAATGCTATTTGAGTAGCTAATACATTAACAGCTTTTAACAATCAAATAATTATGAAAAGTTACAATTGAAAAGTCTCACCTCCAACCCTCTTCCGGACTTCCCCTTCCCTGCAGATACTCAGTGATTTGACTTCCCAGGGTGTCTGATGCTCAGATAAACACATAGAGCCTTTTTATTTAAAAGGTAGCATGGCAAATACTATTCAATATATGTTGGTCTGCACTTGCTTTTTTTCACTTAATATCCTGGAGGTCTTTTCACATTAGTGCAGCAGAAGTCTCCACATTTGGGGATTAAGAGAGCTGTGCAGAATTCTGGTGTGTAGATACCCTACAGTTTAATTATCCCATAGCTGATGGACTTTTGGGTTGTTTCCAGACTTTTGCCTAAAAACAATGCTAGAATAATCTATATAATCTGTACCTAGACCATCTAATTCATTTTCAAATGTATCTGTCAGGAGAATTTTCCAGAAGTGAGATTTCTGGGTGAAAAGGAAATGCATTTGTAATGTTGAGCGATGGTGCCAACTTGCCCTTTATGAATGTTGTACCATTTTCCCCTCCCATCAGTAAGATACAAGACTGCCTCTCTCCCCACGCTGATGCCAGCAAAGTGTGTATCAAACTTTGGGAATTTGATCAATGTGCATGGGTGTAAAAATTAGTATCTCAGTATAGTTTGCTTTCATTTTTCTTATTATGAAGTTAGGATTTGTTTCTAATGTTTAATGGCCATTATATTTCTTTTTACCGTAAATGGTCTTTTTGTGTCTTTTAATCATTTTTCCACCAAGTTGTTTGGTGTTTTTCCTTCTTGATTTCTAGCCATTACCTGTGCTATAAGCTACAAATATATCTTCCTAATTCATTATCCATTTTCTGTCTTCATTTCATTATTCTCCTCCCCTTTTTTGAGAAACATGTGAAGTACAAGGTAGCCCTTGCTTCCCATAGCTTTGTGGAGCCTAAAAATGACCATGCAATCTGAAACCATGCAAAGCAATCTTAATCAGTGGGGATAGTCACAGTTGCCTCATGACTTCTTAAAGTTTTTGTTGAGACATTTAAAACTCTCCTACTGTCATCTATAAATATATATGGAAATAATAAGTTAGAAAACCTACATGCATTATTACACCATAACATGAGGAATGCTGAGAGTCAAAGGACCTTGACAAGAGTGACCTGAACAGTGCTTGCCACTTTCTCAGACTTTGCAACACAGCTGGCATCTTTTCCGGACCTGGGCAACTGCCATGATCCTTCTAAGTTTGGATCAGCTGCCAGCATTTTAGCCTTTGTTTTCTAATGCTGTGTAATTCTGTGCCTGTGTCCCTTCCTCTGGAGCCTCATTCCTCCTCCTCCTCTTACTCCTCCCCGTCCTTTCCTGACACCCAGTCCCCTTGTGGTATTGGCCTTCTCTCTCCAAGGGCAGCAGTGCCAATGTTCCCACGGGCAACTCTTTCTTCTGTAGCTCCATTTACATTCGGTTCAGATTTCACTTTCCATGTTTTCACTTTTAGTGTTTTTGCTGTATTTTCATGTTTGTTGGACAATTTCCTCTTTCAGTTATCCGTTTTTATAAAAGATCACATGGGTTCATCACTGGGAGACAGGGAGGCACCACTACATGCTTTGCTGTCAGTATGTGAACTGAATGACAAATGCATGGTGATGAGTCACCAGTAGAGACTGGGAGAAGGGATGCGATCGGTCCCTGGTCATGGTGCACAGGCATCAGTTATCCCCATAGAGCTTTCCGAAGAGCAAGCAGTCAAGAGTACGCTTCGCGTAATCACTCACAGGTAAGGCACTATGGCCACTCTGCTGTGGGTCCATGGATTGAACCATGCTATGGGTAACTGAGATTATTTAACTGAACTGTAGTCACTTAAATTTGTGCATATTAAGCCACACAAAGAGTAATGTAACAGACATCTGTGAACTCCTCTCTGAGATTTGACAATTTAGGATTCTGTTACGTGTGCCTCAGTGATTTTTAATAAAGGAAATACATCATTACGAAGAAGACTGAAGTCCTCCCTTGTCCTTCCACTCCCATGACATTCCTTTCTTATACTCCAAACTCACATATCATCATGAATTTTAAAGACTGTTTTTCGTATCCGCCCTCTGTCCCTTCTTCCTTCTCTTCCCTCCTCTTTCTCCCCCCTCCCTCCTTCCCTACTCCCATGTTCTCCCCCTCTCTTGGTCATTTATATCTTTACTATCTATACATGTAAGTGTTTCATTGAGAAATATGTACCCTTTGGGAGTTGCCTTTTTACTTGCACCATAATTAGTGCTTTCTGTTTGTCATGCTTTTCCTTCGTTCATTGTAGTCTCATTTCCTTCTTGAATTAAACTTTTTTCTCTCCTCTTCCCTCCCTTTTTTAGAAGTCATGTTTTCTGTTTTATTCTATTTCTATTCAATAAGTGGAATAGTTCATATTTTTATAAGATTAAAAGTCACATATAGATGAGTGATAGTAATGACTATTCTCTTTGTGGAAGTCAACAAGGCCTAGAGTTACCCCTGTCTGTTATGTCATACTTCTGTAACTGTTTTCCTGATATGTTTAACAACCCTTGTGCTGTTTGTCTTCCAGGTTTATTCAGGAGATTGAGCATGTCCTGGGACTTGGTCCAGCCAAACAGTGTCCTCTCCGGGAGTTTCTCACCGTATACATCAAAACCATCTTTCTCAACCAGGTCTTGGCTGAGATCAACAAGGAGATTGAGGGAGTCACCAAGACGTCTGACCCTCTGAAGATTCTAGCCAACGCAGACACCATGAAGGTGCTGGGTGTGCAACGGCCTCTCCTACAGGTAGCAGCACATTCTGAACCCACGGTTTTTGTCAGCAATTTTATTGACTTGGCAAGAGTCATAAATTATAAAAAGGAGAATTACCATCTGTTCCTATATTCATCAGGGACAAAACAAGAGAAATTAAACGGGTGCTAGAGAAATTTCAGTCTAATGTAGTTGAGTAAGAAAAAAATGGCTGACTTTGGGTCTGGGAAATGGTGGGTCTCGTGAACATGCAGGCAGTCCCTCATGTGATGCCTGGGATCTTTGTTGTTTTGTTTGTCTGTTTGTTTGAGTTGGAGTCACCCAGGCTGGAGTGCAGTGGCATGCTCGTGGCCACCACAGCCTTGAACTGCTGGACTCTGGTGATCCTTCTGCCTCAGCCTTCCAAGTAGCCAGAACTTCAGGCACAAGCAACCATGCCCAGCTAATTTTTTAATTTATTGTAGAGATGAGGTCTTGCCAAGTTACCTGGGCTGGTGTCAAACCCTCACTTCGGCCTCCCAAAGTGCTGGGATTACAGGCTTGAGCTACTACTCCCAGCCTGCCTGGGATCTTTGAAAGGAATTATGTCTCCATGGGTGAATCCGTCCCAGAGCGTGAAGGCACAGCAGGAAAGAAAATACCCTGCCTAGCCTCAGCAACCAGCAGGAAGCCCACTACATTCCTGTTAAACAACTCAGCTAATCTGAACCAGTAAGCTGGCTTTTATTTGTTTCTGGGGTTTTGGTGTTGTTATTTTTTGTTTTAAGTCGTGGTCTCACTCTTTCACCCAGGCTGGAGTACAATGGTACAAACACAGCTCATGGCAGCCTTGACATTCTGGGCTCAGGCGATCCTTCCACCTCTGCCTCACAAGTAGCTGGGACTAGAGGTGCATACCACTTTACCCAACAATTGTTTTGATTTTTTTGTAGGTCTTGCTATATCGCCTAAGCTGCTCTCAAACTCTTGGGCTCAAGCAATCCTCCTGCCTTGGCATCCCCAAAGTTACTGGGATTACAGGCATGAGCAACCACACACAACCTAAATTGGTTTTTAAAACTCAGATTAACTAATTCAAGTGATGATCTTGTTAATATTGAAATTTTTACTTTATATAACAAAATGGTTTCTGAGCAACAGAAAAATTAAAATAATATTTCAGTAGATAATTTTTATTGACAAGTTTGAGGTATATATTTTATATATATTTTAGCTAATGACTTGGAGGTAAATATAAAACTAAATGTAAAATTAGAATGAATTTAAGTTACTGAGATATGTTAAATATTGTCACACTGTAAATGAATCCTTATAAGTGTTTCTTCATTTGTAAGTGTATGGCAAGCACAGCAACACATTGTTCATGGGTTGTAGGATATGAGACTATTCAAAGGGCAGAACCTTGGACTGTTCAGAGAGAAGCCACATAAGTGAACGAGATTATACCTGTTCAGTTACCTGCCCTTCCCTGGCTTTCTCGATGTCTCTCTTGATGTTCCTTCTTTGTGCATTGGATTAACAGAAGTGCTAGACCTTTCCCAGGGAGGTGTTTTGGCTATGAGCAGACTCCTCTAGGATGTTGAGAAAATGGAGCAAATGCACCATACTAGGCAGGTGTTCGTCCGGATGGCCTGTGTCGGTGCCAGACACAGCTGGCAAGGGCCCTGCTGAGTGTGGGGTGTGAGAAGGGGGAAGGTGCAGGCATGGCTTGCCCTTCCTCTGGCTGTGTTGCTCTCTGCTGACACTTTGCATGTCTGGGACCTTCTCTCCAAGTGTCTCATCCAGCGTCCCCTCACGGAAGCCTTCCCTGACTATCCTGCTAAGGAAGCCCCCTTTCCTGGTTATCCTCTACTCGCCCCTCCTCCTTCACCTCTCCCATCCATTATCAATACCAAGGCCAAACCCTATGGACTGTGTCATGGAGGCTCCCAGGCCAGGTGGCTTCGGGTCAGGTCTGCCAATAGGAAGCACGATCAGGAGATGGGCAGGTGAGAGGAGAGAGAAGCGGGTGGCTTCCTGTCCCCTCCTCTTCATTAGGGCCATGGTCCTGGCCATATGGCCATCCTCCGTCCCCAGAGGCCCTGCCAGGTGTCACTGCCTCATGGTGCAGCACCCACAGGCTCTGGCAGTGCCACTTCTTCCCCTTGCCTCTTGATTTCAGCTTTCTCTGGGGCCTCAATGCCCTGTTGCTTCTCTGAGCCCACCCATACCCCATAAGGTGCCTCTTCACTGATGATCCCGATGAACTCTTTTTTTTTCAGGATCCCAATAGATCTTCCCAGTTGATTGATATTTTTACATGTTGTTTTTTTCTTCTTAACACTTATCACAGCTATAATTATTAATTAATTTTGCTAATTTCTCTTTTGTCTTTTTCCAATATAAAGTTCCAAAAACATATTATAGTTCCAGACAGCAGGAAGGTGCTCAGGAAGTCACTTGAATGAATGAATGCATGCTTGCATGTGTAGAAGGAAGGAAAGAAGGGAGGGAGAGAGGGAGCGAAGGAGGGGGGAAGATGAATGAATGGGTGGGTGGGTGGGTGGATGGATGGATGGTTGGATAATTGGGTGGACAGATGGATGGAAGGGTGGAAGGGTGGATGGACAGAAGGGTTGATGTGTGGTGGGTGGGTGGGTGGATGGATGGATGGATATATGGTTGGGTGGGTGGACAGATGGATAGGTGGGTGGATAAGCAGATGGATGGACAGATGGATGCATGGGTGGAAGGATGAATGGGTGGATGGTGGAAGGATGGATGGATGGATGGGTGGCTGGATGGATGGATGGGTGGCTAGCTGGCTGGCTGGCTGGGTGGATGGGTGGGTGGGATGGGTATGGAGAATAAATTTTGAGAGCCACAAATACCTTTAGAGTCAGAATAGGAAGATGAGAAATAGGGTGACAAAATAGTTTATGCTTATGTTCTGTCTGACCATACCATTAGCCTCATTTCCCTCAGACAACCTTCCAGTGTTTATTTTTCTGAAGTGTCGTGCTATGTGCTATACAGGCCAGCTTTGCTATGCTTAGTATACTGAATTTAAAAGAAAAAAAACAAAAAGGCAGCAGTGCAGTAAGGGTGAATCTGTGAACTAAGGATGCTGACTTACTAAATGTGGTAGTTTTCAGCTTAAGTAGCAGAGGCACATTAAAACTTGTAATTCGTTGACTACAACCTGGGCCATGTCAGGACCACACGCTGCAGCACACTGGGCAGTGTGTCCATGTGTCTGGCAGGTCCCTCCCAACCTTATCACCAACCTTTTGTCTTGTAAATCATTTACCCCATTCTGAGGTGAGGTAAGAACTCCAGCTTTACCTGGACCTTGTTGAGATACATTAATAATGGGTATAATAATATATAAGTGAGTAAATCTTGAGACTGAGGCTATTCGAGCTGTTCACCTGCAAATATGTTTTCAGAGCTGAAACACCTGCTTCGTTGTTTAATTATTTATTGCCCTCTTTTTTCATAAAAGTTTTATTTTATGAACATGGAAATTAATTAAAGCACATCAATAAATTTGTTTAATATTCTCAGAGTTGTAAGGTTTAAAAAAATAAATGAGGAGATGGTTATTTTTCTTTCCCATCTTGAGAAATTCTCTTGCTTTATGATTGTAAATTGTTGCTAGAGTTTAATTCTCTCTTTCTTTTTTTGTTTTCCTCCACATGCACAAGTTAATTTCATTCTTTCTTAAATGTGTTTCTATGTCTCCTTGATAATTTTAGGCCTGGCTACTTGTAAGTGGCTAATCTGAAGAAAAAGTAAGAATTCACAAACATTTTAGCTAGGATCCAACAAATGTTACCAAGGTTCTTAGAGGCATACGTGTGAGAGACATGTGTGCGTTGGGCATTCAATTACAGGAAGTATAAGCATGTTCCCTGAAGTCATCTGCCTGCTAGATGACCGTGTGGTCCCAGAGCAGAGGTGAGGCTGTGCCTCCCCCAGCCAGGGCCCATTTCATGGGACATCAGCCCGGCCTGGTTCTCCTGGAAGGTGGAAGGACAGCTGTCATAGTGCTGCTTCCATCTGGTGATGATGGACAGATGCAGTGCCTGGTAGCCCTCAAAGGAAACCCTAGGATGTGTTATCCTTGCCTTTCTGAAATGGTGTCTAGGCAGTACAGATGCTCGGGTTATGAAAGGATGTTTTCATGGGTGCTCATAGGCATTCATGTCACGATTTTACTTTCTAGCCACAGATTCCACAGGAAGGAGGGAAGGGGGAGCAAGCACCATTTTGCAGGTGATACAATCATGCAGGTGCTGGGCCCATGATACATCAGAGGAGCCCCGGAAGGTGAGTGAAGGAGCAGTGACTGCAGTTGCAGTGACTGCAGCCTTCACTGCAAGTCAGACACTAGTTGGAGTGTGCCTGTGTGTTGACTTCCAGGTGCTGTGAGTGTGCAACAGCTCTGTGAACATGGCATTCTTTCATGATGAGGAAGCTGAGAAGCAATGAACTCAAATGCCTTGCCCCAGTCACATAGCTAGCAAGTGGTAGAACCATAACTGAAGCCCAGCAGTCAAACTCCAGAGCTGTACTCTGAACCCCATGCAAGGTAGAGTCTGGATTCTGCAATGAGATTTAGATAATTTAAGAGCAGGTATCTAGAACTTTTTTTTTAAGCAATGGATGTTGCCTGGTGAATGTAATAATATAATAATACATCAGGCCTTATGTTTTGTATGTCTTTGTGGGTGTTAAAATTTCTTTTTTCTAGCAATTCATTTTTATGGTGTTTGATAAAGGGGTCAGTCTGCAACAGATTGGTGGAAGACTGTGCTCACCCGTAGTTGGAGAGGTCCTGCTCTAATTCCCTCACTCCTACCCACACGCCCCACGGAGAAGCCAAGCACAGACCCTCTCTTGCCTCCGTGACCAATGCACTTGATAACAGGTAGAAACCCTGGGTGTTGGTTGCAGATGGTTTTCTCCTAAATCCCCCCCTCCTAACACAGCATCTGAATTGGATGAGGGTATGAAAATGAAAGCCCTGACAATGGCTTACATGTGTGCGTGTTTCCGCCATGGTGTGGGTATCATGATCTGGAGTTGAGATTCTTGGTGGTGCTTAAATGAAGTCATCACAGTCCTTAGCTCTTTGCTCCTGGCATGAAGGCAGGTGTGGATGTTCCTCATGGTCCTGCCACCGGGGACGCTTTGTTTGCCATCACTTTTTCTGCAAGTTGGCCTCCACTCATTGTGAGGCAAAGCATGCTGATTCAAGCTAAAGATCTCCTAAAGGAAATGCTGATTTCCCCTGAGCAGATTCTGAACATGGAGTTTTAGAAAGCCAGCTGATGTGGCTACCCTCTCATGCCCTGGAGTCTCCTAGAGTGTACACACTGTCTTTCCTCAGGCATGAGGGGACAGTGAACTGACTCACTTCAGATCCGTAGGTGCTCATTGGTATAGGGATGCCATTTAATTTCTCTTTTTTGGTGTCTCCTTCCTAAAGAAGAGTGAAGGACTCGTGCTTGGGGTTTCCATCCCTTACCTATACGACAGCTGAGTGGGCAGCTACCTGTGTGAACCATGGTACCAGCAAAGATTCCTCCCTAACCTGTGGAATGTTCAGTAGCCTTGCTACACAGATGCTCTGTGGACAAGAGCGTCAGACCTCAGACTCAGAATCTGCACTGTGGCGTCACCAGGCGACGTGCACACGCGTGAGGATCTGAGACACATTGCCTTATTCCATCACAACAGAGTGGTCATGGACTGCTAGCATCAGCATACCTGGGAGCACTGAGAAATGCAGGTTCTCTAATCTTACTCCAGCCTGGGGATCTGTGTCCTTAATACTCACCAGAGCTTAATAAATGCTTCCTCTTGGCAAGACCTCATCTCTACAATAAATCAAAACATTAGCCGGATGTGGTAGCACACGCCTGTAGTTCCAGCTACTGGAAGACTGAGGCGGAAGGATCACTGGAGCCCATCAGGTCGAGGCTGCGGTGGCTGGGAGCGGCCACTTCATTCCAGTCTGGGTGACAGAGTGAGACTCCAACTCAAAAAAAAAAAAGAAATGCTCCCTTAACACAACACCGGTATGCCCAGCCCGAGGTGAGGAAATGGTGTCTGCTGTTGCAGAGGCTTGGCCCTGTGTGAGCAACATAAATCACCTACAGAAGAGAACGCAGCTTTGACTCTTGCAGGCCTAGAAGTTGTGAAAACAATATTTGCAGTGGCAGCAGAAGCTGTTTCCTCGTCTGGCACATGGCCGACTTTGGCAGAGCTCCTTCCCAAGGCAGGAGGAGCCTCTGTTTTCGGGCTCCTGTGGGGCGATGTGAGTCAGGCAGCCTTCTTTCTCCCAGGCTCCCACATCTTGGGGGAGCAAACAGAAGCTGTGTTAGCAAAACCTTTAGGCCATCTTGAAACATGCAAAGCATATCTTCATGTTTCTCTTGCCCCAGCATTCATCAGAGTAGCTCTGGGAAGTGATGTGGTGAGCATCTGCCTGCAGACACCACCCGGTCGTCCTTTCTGCCAGCTGCTCTTGCCGCTTAGACCTGTGGGCTTAGAGTGGCAGTTCTCAGCAGTGCTTCCCAGTGCTACCCAGTGGAAGCTTCCTGAAAATGCTGTTGCCCAGACCCCATTTGTTGGTTAGGAGAGAGGCCTCTCTGGGCATCTGTGACCCCAACATGTCCCCAGAATCAGTGCCACTGACTGGACCTTTCTACTCCAGAGTGTCAGTGCCTGCCCTGAGAGAGGGGGCATTAGAAATTATGGTTGAAGTGTCTTTCAGCAGTCAGGATACAGGTGGTCCGTTGGATACTTTGAACCAAACCTTGTCCGTGTTTGTGACTTGGAATCTGGCACAATTGGAATTATGTTCCAGCTGTTTCATTTAATAGCTTTGTGGCCATGACCCTATGGCTTCAGTCCTCTGTACCTGTTTCTTCCTCTGTAAAGCAGGGATAGAGAAATCTATGTCATGGAAGCACCCAGTGGATGAATGTAGTGATGAGGTGGGGCACCTTCTCTGCTTCTCTGCACTGACTGCTCTGACGTGTCCTTGCCTTCCCAGCCTGCCTCTGCCACTGGCTTGCAGCCTGCACCAACTCCTGCTCATCACAGGCTTGCTGTGCACCCCTTCCTGTTCCCTCACTCTGGTGCCCACCTGGCAGTGCCTCTCTTACCGTGACAGCAGGAGGTGATGTTGTCTCACCACCCTTCTCCTTCTCCTGGAGGTCATCAGCTGGACACTTAGCAGCAGTGTGTGAATATAACACTAGAGCTAGGCATGCATCTCCTAGGGCAGCCAGGGCACATGACTGCGACCTCAGCGGCTTAAAACAGCAGGCACATAGTCTCGCACAGGTATGGTGACAGAAGCCACACTCCCTCCAGAGGCCCTGGGAGACCCTCCTTGCCTCCTCCAGCTTCTGTGGCTCTAGTGTTCCTGCCTCTGTCTTAGCCTGGCTTCTCCCAGGCCTCTCTTTGTTCTTTTTGGCTCATGTTCACCTTGCTGGATTTAGGGTTCATCCTGATCCAGTATGGTCTCATCTCAGTCCCTACCTTAACTCCATATGCAAAGATCCTATTTCCAAATTAGGCCACATCTGAAGTTCCAGGTAGAATTCTGGGGGGATACTATTCAGTTTACCATAGTTAGTAACCAGAAGCAAGTTGCACAAAACGCTCTGTATTCAGTTTGCTGTATTTTCCTTGAAGCCTCTCCAGCAGGAAGCTGTGTAGACGCATTTCTGTTAAGGCAATAGGCTCAGGATATGACAAAGGCCTAACATTCAGGATCTACAAAGGAACTCAAATGTGCCAAAAGGATAAAAACCTTATTTAAAAATGGGCAAAAGATATGAATGGACACTTCTCAAAAGAAAACATATGAGAAGCCAACAGATATAT
The DNA here is from genome assembly GCA_027257055.1 of Cephalopachus bancanus. Lineage (NCBI taxonomy): Eukaryota > Metazoa > Chordata > Mammalia > Primates > Tarsiidae > Cephalopachus > Cephalopachus bancanus. Next base: position 4,108,162 of record JAPVLO010000232.1, read on the forward strand.
GAACGAATGCTCAGCCTCACTAGTCAACAAAGAAATGCAAATTAAGCCACACTGAGATACCACCTAACTCCAGTCAGGATGACCATCACCAATAACTCAAAAAACAACCGATGCTGAAGAGGATACAGGGGAAAGGGAACACTTCTACACTGTTGGTGGGAGTGTAAGCTAGTATATAGTCTCTGTGGAAAACAGTGTGATGATTCCTAAAAGATCTAAAAATTGACCTTCCATACAACCCAGAGGATTTCAAATCACTCTATAATAAAGATAGCTGCACATGCATGCTTATTGTAGCATTATTCACAATAACAAAAGCATGGAACCAACCATGCTGCCCATCAAAAGTGGACTGGATAAAGAAAATGTGGTACATTTACACGATGGAATATTATGCAGCATACAAAATTATGAACCTTGCAGCAACCTGGATGAAATTAGAGTCTATAATACTCAATGATTTATCACAGAAACAAAGATCTGAGCACCACATGTACTCATTCATAAGTGGACCCTGAACATTTATCATAATACAATAAGAAAGAGATTTGCAGTAGTGGGACACTGCCAGGGAAGGGGAGGAACATAACATCAATAAGGGTACCCACACTTTACCTGTATGATGACCATGTATGTACCTAACCCCACATTTGTACCCCACATTTTTAAAATAAAATAATTATTAAAAACAATTAACCCAGGATGGTTGAAATTCTAGGTGTCCACAAGTTCCACAGTGCAGGATTTTGATAGGCTGAGTGATTGCTGGAGCTCCGGCTAGCCCTTATTGAAGGTTGCTGGACACAGCTGCTTACTGTATATGCCCAAGCCTAATCTCTCGCCAGCCAAGCCAAGGCACTTCCAGCAGCTTCTGGCTTCCCAAGGAAACGTGACCAGCAGCAATGGCATATTGTCTTCGTCATGTCAATGCTGCCTCAGAGCGACGTGCGCACCACAGCCAATTGTTGTGAGTCCTTTCCCTGCTCCAGAAGAGATTCAACTTTTATTAGTCTAAGTAGATTAGCCCCATTTAAGGTCTGCTGGCAGTTATCATGGAAATCGTTAAGTTGAAAAGAGAGCTGATCAATTGATTTTTGTTTCCCCTGCAAGCTCCAAGAGATGGTGCTGATGGTCTCACTGTGCTAAAATAAGTCCGAGACCCAAGATGCTGGGGTGCCTTGGCTGATTCTTTAGTGTTTATCTGTACCCAAAGAAACACTAACTCACTACTCATAGTTTTTATTTTATTTGAATTTTACCCTCACTATTTTATTTATTCACTAACAGTATTGTTTTGCCTCTTCATGTCAAAAAGGGGCTTCAAATAACCAACCACTTGTGGCCACTGTAGAGTTTATCCAGGAAGGTAGAGTAGAGATGCCTTATTCTTGGCTTTGTTTATTGTCATCGTGGGTTTCAACGTTCTCCTGGTCACTTCCAAGATAACAAAGCACATTCCATCTTTCATAACTAACACTGATCTTGGGGATCTTAACGTTCATCCGTGTTTTCAGATCCTTAAATCAAGTTGTCTTACTTTTGTATTCTTAATTTTATTGCTGGTTTAATGCATTTTAGTTTTTGTAGAATTTTTGTTGTGATTGTTTGCCATGTTTGAAAGTAGTCACTGCTAAGTTTCATCATGGTGTGATGGAAATAGCATTTTAAACATGGTCTGGCTCCATAATTATCAGCATGGAAGCCTCAGCTGAGTCCCAGCCACACACCTTCCCTGGCTCCCTGCTCCTTGCTATACAATGAGCATGACCCTTGCTCAGACACCTCGGGGGACTGGGGCAAGAAGCTCAATGGGGTCACGCACTCAGCAGGACTTTGTGCAGTACTCTCCATACTGAGGCATTTCATGGCAATCATTATCATTAGTCCACATGCCCGCATGGTAGCTCCATTCAGAAGCATCCATCGGCATGGGAGGGAATGGTGCTAAGAAAACATCTCTAAAATAAACATGTGTTCTGTAAGCAAAATGCTTCACTAATCTTTACCAACAGTTTGTATACATGATTAGATAACCATTATAAGAATCTGGCAATATTTTTTTCCAACAGTTTATCATGAAGATGTTTTAAACTTACATTAAAGCCAGAACCCACATACCACCCAGATTCCACAGTTAACAATTTTCTGTGTTTGTTTTAGAGCATAACCGAATTGTGTCGTTTTAATTCCTCTTCAGCCATCACATAAATGAATTCCTTAAACACTTTACCATGGTGCTGTTCATGATTTTAGCATCTATTCATGGTGATTTTAATATCTTCCTTAGTAAATCTGATCATAAAGATACATTAAGTGAGAGAGAAGTTGCTTTAAAAGTGTTCATTTTCTAATGTACTTATCCAAACATTTCCTTCAAATAGTGTCATGGAAGAAGAAACTGACCAGCTTGCGCTTGTGAGTCATCTGTATGTAGTGCCTTCATTGGCATAATATTACAAAGGAACTTGTCCTCCTAACTGTTGATGAGGAAGGCTGTGAAGTGAGCCCTGAGATGATTTTCATATATGGACAGGACCAGGCCCATTATGTGTTCATCTTGAATTTTCATAAATACCTTTAATTTATTGTCTTATCTTTGAATGGAAAAGAAACAGATCTCATCTGTCTGGCTGTTTTCTCAGAGAAGTTCCTGGTTAACTAAACTTCTGTAAGTAGCTTTTTGCAAAGCAAAGAGAGAAAAGAGTTTATTTAACTATATTTAAGCTAGCTTTGATATGGGATAGCCAGCAAGACTTTTGGAATAATACCAGAGAGGTTGAAAATAAACGTGATTTTTTTTTTTGTCTGCAAAAAAATCTGCAAGCAATCTTATACATTTTATGAAGATCCTTAACGATTGCAGAATTTTTGTTTTTCAAACAAATGTTTTCTTCAACAATTCCTCATCGTCTCATAATGTATTTGGAATAGATTTTAATTTAGACACAACTTTTAAAGAATTGTCTACTACATCTGGGTTATAAGGTTGGTTTACAAAATAACAAACTGAAAGAGTCTGTGCACGTGGGTAGAGAAGTTGTGGGGGACTGCCGAATGAGGAAAAAATTGCAGTTAGTGATTGACCAGCTTTTCTTGGTGCTGAGAAACTTGTCTGAGCACGAAGCTGTTTCAGAATGACATCAATGCAGGGAGGAGCCCTGGGTTTTAAACGCGGATTCCAAGTTTGCTCTCTGTCATGAGTAAAGGTAGGCCCACTAATGCCGTCTTTGTCGTCACCTAGACCGTTCCACGGAATGGGACTGCCTTGGGGTGCACATCTCGAGATGCTGCTTGGTGCTGCCCATTTCAACCTTGCTTCAGCTACTCCTTAGTGGATTAACAGGAGAGACAGGAATGACTATGATGGATTTGCTGACAGGGACCGGAACATGTTAGCACACTGTCACTCAGGTCCTCAGAGAGTTGCCTTGACCTGAAGTATATTTGACTTTACTCGCTAACAAAGGCATCTTCAGATTTACTTCTTATCCTTAAATGTTAGAGAAAAGAAAGAGCATCCCACTAAAAGATGCTAGGAAGAGAGAAAAGGCTAGCACAGCAGCCCAGGCAATGGCTGTTATCATTCCTGGCAGCAGAGAATTGCTGATGAGGCAGGATCACCAGGAGGAGCCAGATGACTGCAGACAATAACTGCTGCACTTGGGGAATCTCCAGGGTTCTTATCCTGTCATTTCACCCTGTCTGGATGTCGCAGCTCTGGCTTAGAGATGTTCTAGTGAGAAAATAAAGAGAGAGAAACAAGACTGTCTCAACTTGAAAGTTTAATGGCCCTTTAAGATTAACTGTTCAAATAAAACAGCTGTTTTTCTTCATGCTTTTAAGGATCCTATTCCCCTCAAAAATGTGCATGTACTTAATCTTAGCACAGCCACTTGAAGATGGCTGGTGCCGATCTGATACATCTCCTGGAACAAGAGTGACTAAACAGTGGAGTTGTGTATGCTGTTGAAATCCTAATGAAACTGAATGGTTGATATTCATGTATTAAACTCCTGCCTTGAGCTATCACCAGACAAGGTGACACAGGGATACAGAATAAATTTAAAGTAAGAGCCCCTCTTCTCAGGAATGTAGTAGGGATCAGTTAAACAGGGAACCAGAATTTCTAACACTTAAAAATGTGAGAATAGTTGAGGACAGTTTATAATTGGGCACCAAATGGGATGGCTCAGAAGATTTTTACTGTAAGAGTTGAGGAGAGACCCTAGGCAAGAAGTGGGTTCTGGAGCATTGCAGGATGTGTAGAAATGGAGAAGGCAAAAGAGAAAGTGCCCAAACAAGGGACACAGCACAAGAAAGACACAAGGTAAAGCTGACTGTCATGCGCTCGTGAGACCGTGAGAGCAGTCCTGACGAGTGGGGGATGGATGACCAGCAAGAAATAAGGCCAAATGGAACCCAGAACTCAGTGTGCAGGTCTCGGACTTGGAGCAGGAAGGATGCAGAATGGCAATAGGGCTTAGGGAAGGGCTGCTTTCAGGTGGAGGCCTTTTTAAGGAAGAGTAGATTTGGGCAGTTCACAGGCAGGATTCTGAGGGCATAGAGCCTGGGCTCCCCAGGGCTGACTGAGGCAGGGTCCAGAAGTCCAGCTCTGCAGGGAGCCGGAGAGTTTCCTGTGGTTTCCTGCAGGCCAGAGCTTCGGTCCTCACGGCTGCTGAGGTTCCACCAAGCTTAGTGCTGGAAGTCAGGCCTTGGGCTGATTACCGAAGCTGATCCAGGCACCCCACAGCTTGCCTTTCTGGCAACTGTACTCATAAATCTCCATCAGATCCTCCTTCCTGACCCTCAAAGGTCATGACTACATGGACTTGTCATCACCTGTGTGCCTAGGAGCAGCCATTGGGCTGCAGCACATTCATGTTGGTTTAAAGATTAAGTTGTGCATTTCTTATGTATCACCTTTTTAGACACACAGGAGCTCTGTCAGTTAAAGTCCTGCTTTGGGAAAAAGGCAACACGCAGCTGGCTCATTAACAGGTTATCTGTGTCATTATGTCCTTTTTGGATTGTGCATATTGGAAATAGAGTCTTTTGAGGAGAAAAAAAATCCATCTAGGATTTCAGTCCCCTTTCTCTTTCTTCCTCATTTTTATCTGCGTTTTCCCCCTCTATAGTTACAGCTATTCCTATGATGGATGGTCATATCTGTGGAGTCCAGAATGCCCTGAGTATTCACTTGCAAATAGCTACAAAGTCAAATACAGATAACTGCACTTCAGCAGAGCTCTTCCTCCCGCTCCTCCTCACACACACACTGCTTCTCGTTGCCCCATTTCAACTGCAGGAACTTAATTGCTTCTTCCTTTTTATACCACAAAGCACCTCAGAATGTGTTGTCCCTTGGTCATTTCAAGGTCAAGGCTGCCTATCAGGCGCTTGCAGAAGTGCTCCCATGGCCTTGCTTGCTGCGTTTGCATGGCTTCCAAGTCGACCAGAATGAGCAGCCTTCCTGAGCAAGAGAGGGCTGGACTGTCCACTAGTTTCTTGACTCTTGAACCAGAATATGCTTTTCTTCCAGCCTTTCAAAGTTTTGCTTCAGAACCAAAAGGCACAGAGTAGGAACTCATTTGTTTAACAAATAAAAGGAAATTGCCAACAGCTATGTTAAAGTGTGGCTTCTGGCCTACATGGCTGAGGATAGGGTATATTATATAAAAGCTAGCCTACATGGTTTGCCAAGGAAAATAGCATTTAATACTTATGTTTGTTTTTTTTTTAAGTAAACTTTTTATTTCAGAAAAGTTTTAGATTCACAGAAATTGCAAAGGTAGTACAGGGAGTTCCCACACATCCCACATGTGTTTCCCTACTGTATTATTATAACTGTATCAGTATGGTATATTTGCAATAATTAATGAACCAGTATTGACACATTATTATTAACTGAAGATCCATACTTGATTCACATCGCCTTGGTTTTTGCCTAATGCCTTTTTCTGATGCAGGATCCCAGCTAGGATTCCATGGGACACTTACTTGCTGTATCTCTTTCAGCTGTCCTAGATGGAATGGTTTCCTAATTTTCCCTTTGAGGAGGCCCTGATGGGTTGAGGAGTAGGGTTAGGTGTGCCCTAGACGCCCTGCAAATGGGTCTGCCTGATGTTTTTCCCATGATGTCACTGGGTTCTGTGTTTAGGGAGGAGTCTCAGTGTGAAGGTGCATTTCCGTGACGTCATGTCAAAGGTGCCTGCTGTCAACATGACTCACACTGTACTTCCACCCAGCCCCACACTGAAGGGGTGGCGAGTCGGGTTCTTCCTCGAGGAGAAGTGTCTGCATGAGCTATTTGACATGCTCCTGCATGGGAGATTTGTCTTCCCTCCTCCATCTTTGTGTTTTCGTAATCATGTATGTCAGTGTGGACTCGGGCTCTTGTTGTATGCTCTGGGTTGCAATCCGCCCCACTTCATTTTGTCTCCTGCAGGCCAGCACCGGCCATCAGGGCGCCTTTGGTTGCCCCCTCCCCGCCCCCATGTCCCATGTTCTCATCTCTGTGATTTTAAACATTTCCTCACTTCCTGGCACTGCCACGTGCTCCAGGCTCATCCTGTGTATTTCCTTCCTGCCTCTTGAGTATCCTTATTTCTAGACCCTCTCGCCAACATTGAAAGGACTTATGTGTGTATACTAGCCCTTGTGTACATCCAAGCCTATACCATTTTCTGTATGTAAGCATTTGTTTCCATTAAGCTAAAAATGAGTTCATTCTCATTGAGGGATGTCTCCACCTCTTTCCCACTACTGTGTGGAACATTCTAGTCTCCTCTTGCTGAGATGTGACCCACCTCTCCCACAGTGAGAAGCCCAACTCCTGCCACCTGCCGCTCATTTACTTAGCTGCACACATGGATTCTAGTATACACGTCTAGCAGTGTGAGAATTGTTCGATGTGGTTTCCACGTCCACAGGGTCATAGACCACAGGGTCAGAATTGTGAGCCCACACTCTGTAGGCACATGTGGGCACAGCTTCATCAACTATGTCCAGTGCTGGGGTCTCTTTTTCTGCATTTGGTCTTATAGACTTTGCTCATTTCCAAGTGACTTAGTCAGCACTTTCTCCCCACTCCCTGCACAGAGGTTATTTCATACATTTGTAATGCAGTTCAATGGTTTTGCCACATTCGGCACTCTATCCTGGGATCCCACGACACCCTAAATGATTTTTTAAAATGTGTATGTGTTAATGTTTACTGTTTGTGCTTTAAAGTTCTGTGAGTTTTTTTTTTTTAAGTAAGAAAGCAGGATTTATTGAGAGGACAGAGAAGCTCCCACAGTGGGAGGGGAACCGAAAGGGTTGCCGCCATGAGTTTTGACAAATGTAAAATGTCCTGGATCTACCATTGTAGAAACCATAAGGAGCGGCCTTGACTCGGGAAGAATTCCCTGGGCTTCCCCTCTGTAGTTCACTCCCTTTCCCCCAGAACCTAGCACTCAATGCCCTTGTTCCGTCTCCGTAGTTTTGCCTTTTCCAGAATTCGTATCACTGGGATCATGCAGCATGTGGCTTTTCCAGACTGGCTTGTTAGCAGTATGCATAGGATTCATTCATGGATGTTCAGGACTCAATAACTTGTTTCTTTGTATCACTGAATACTAGCTCATCGTGTGAATGTGCCACACAGGGTTTTTATTTGTTTTTAATGCATTCACCTATTAAAGGACATCTTGATTACTTCCTCTTAGAATGATTATGGATAAAGATGCTGTGAACATTTACTTGCAGATTTTTGTGTGGACATAAGCTTTCAAGTCAGTTGGACGTTGTTTTAGCTGTGTATCGAGTTCTAGGAGGCAAGAGAGCTGTGGTGGTTGGGGACAGATTTACAAATAAACAGGCACATCACATTGGTAGGTGCTTTAATAAAAGTATGGCCATAAGTAGTGGGAAACTGCCAGGGGAGGGAGGGGTAAGATTGGCAGTAGTGGGAAGCTGCCAGGGGTGGGAAGGGCATACCTCATCAACAAGGGTACCTGCATAATGAACATTTGTATACCTAATCCTGAATTGTACCCCACATCTTTAAAATAAAACATTTTTTTAAAGTGTGGCCATAGGCTGGGCTCGGTTGCTCAGCCTGTAATCCCAGCACTTTGGGAGGCCGAGGCAAGTGAATTGCCTGAGCCCGTGGGTTTGAGACCCACCCAGGCAACCTCGTCTCTACAATAAATCAAAAATTAGCCAGGCATGGTAGCACATGCCTGTAGTTCTGGCTACTTGGAAGGCTGAGACAGAAGGATCGCCTGAGCCCAGCTAGTCGAGGCTGTGGTGGCCGGGAGTGTGTCACTGCACTCCAGTCTGGGCAACAGAGTGAGACTCCAACTCAAAAAAAAAAAAAAAAGAAAGAAAAGTATGACCATAGCGGATAAACTGTTAAATTTATGCTAAGAAAAAGGCAAAAATAAAAATACCTAAGTTACTCTTAGGATCTGCTATGAAAAAGACAATATTTAGCATTTCTTCCTAGGAAAAACATTCTCTACACACACACACACACACACACACACACACACACACACACGCACATTCTCTACACACACACACACACACACACACACACACACACACACACCCCCACCCAAACCAACCTGACTTTCTCTACACACACACACACACACACACACACACACACACACACACACACACACATTCTCTACACACACACACACACACACACACACACACACACACACACACCCCCACCCAAACCAACCTAACTTTCTGAAGGCATGCTGCTGCAGTTCTAGCAAAGCCCAGGAGTCGGTGTCACAGACGTCTTCCATCTGAAAAAAGAAAGTCCTAGGAGTTCACTGGCAACAGACTCCCACAGAGCATAAACCAATGGTTATTCTTCTTCCAATTCAAATACGTAATAGGAGAGAAATTTTATGTAAAGGTGAACATAAATTCTTGCCCAAGAGAATTAAAAAAAAAAAAAAGGCCTGTGGATATTTGGGTATTAGGAAACCTGGAATTAATTAACAAGACAAAAAAGCAAATAGCATAATGCTTTTCACCAAGTAATTCAGAGCAACAAGTACATTTACTCAGGGATTTGGGGCTCCTCCTCCAGGTATTTCTTATAAAAGGAGCTGAACCTAGAGGAGCTCACCAAGTGGGAAATGAAATCTTGCTTTGTCAAGAGCTAAGCTTGCCTCTTTCTTTTTATTTATTTATTTATTTAGTTAGTTGCAGTCTTACTCTGTCACCCAGACTTGAGTGCAATGGTGGCACGTTCACAGCTACCACAACCTGGACCTGTTGGGCTCAGGCGATCCTTCCACCTCAGCCTTCCAAGTAGATGGAACTACAGACACGCACCACCACGACCGGCTAATTTTTTGATTTATTGTAGAGATGAGGTCTCTCCATGTTGCCAGAAATGGAGAAAATGCCAGGCTGGTCTCAGGCAATCCTCTCGCCTCCGCTTTTGTGCTAAGCTTCTGACAGAAGATGGCTTTGACCAGGCCACCTTTCAGAGGACCCTTGCTTCCTGTGTGCATACACCATTGAATGTTAGCAGACTGGTTCAGCTGGACCAGTCAGAGCCTGGCTTGATACATTGGTTGTTAGTGGAGAAGTGGGATATGGAGAGCAGAGAAGTGTGTTTACCGCCTGGAAGATGAAACCATGCACCCACCTTTGAGTGTCCAGGGGCCCGACGTCTTAGAAGAATACAACACAAGCTAAATACTTGATTAGACAAGCAAGCCTTCCTCCTGAAGAGGAATTAATGAAGGGTGGCAGTGTGGGCAGAGGGACCAAGATGTAAGTGCAGGAAGAATGTCCTCCAGCAGCCAGCATGGAAAAGCTCGCAAGCAACAAGTGACCAGAAGCTTTGTGATGTGTGGAGCATAAATAAGAGAAAAATTAAAGGTTTCTCTTAGAGTTTAAAAAAGAAAATCAGAGATAAGTTGTAATTTATAATGTCATAGTTTAGTTGGTGAATGTTTTTAATTAGTCCCTGGGTAAGTGTATTTTTTAAAGTGTTACTATAGTTCATATATTTGTCAAAAATACTTTAGCTAAATATTTATGTGATTAGTTATATATTTATAATGTCTGCTTTTTTATGGAGTAGTTTTATGGGAATCATTGTAAATAACTGAATTGAATGCGGTTTCTGTGCTTTCTCAGCTAGCTTTCTTTAGGGAAGACCAAGCTCACTGGCTCAAGAAGCTGCTCACTAGACTAACCAGTTATAGCTCTTGTGCCCGGGTAGAAATCATCACCTGCTTTGGCACTAGCTTAGTGAATGCAAATTCAAGTAATAGCAAAATTCTTAGGCTGATTTGAATTTTGTTTCCTCATTTCTTTCAGGTCCTAGACATATATGCATAGACTTGTTTGCTTATATCATGGAAGATAACACAGCCAGCCAACAGGCAATGTTGTAACCAAACTCATGTACATGGGACGATGATTCTGAGTCATCAATTGTGACTAGATAAAAAAGTCTACTGTCTGCTTATGTATGTCTCACCTATATTATGAATTTTCCTAGCTAGCGTTGGTATGCTGTAGCATGTGAAACTAGACTTCAGTAGAGTCTCAAGTCAAGAAGGCACCTTAGATGGTAATCTAGTCTCACCACTAAAGTCAAGTTCAGCACATAGGGACCTTGTCTAAAGTGACTATCTGGTAAATGGCAGGTCCAATAGTAAGTCCTAATTCGCTTCCTGTTCTGCTTGTGTTATTTAAAAACTGTTACTTTCATGTACTGAGTGATCTATTTATATGGGATTTTAACAGTACCAACACTTACACAGTGAGAGAAATATTTTGTTCTGCTGAACTTCCGGAAAATTAGTCTTCAGGCACCTCCCACACGGGTGTCTCTGCCTCTCATTCTGCTCTTTCTCTAAAGGCAGAGCACGTTTCACTCCAAAACCAAATAACGAGCATCTCTCTCCTAATTTATGGTTTTCAAAATTTTAGAGTGGTTTTTTTCCCCCCCTTGGTGTCCAGAATGCTGTCTGAAAAGTCACAATGATTTAAATAATTGATGGCTACTTTATGAAACTGTCAGCCTGGATTCATCCTCCTGCCTCCCCCAGCCGCCAGTCCTGAGCAGCTAACCCTTTTATGTGGTGTGCTTTCTTCCCTTTTCTGGTTTCATTTAGATAATTATATTATTCACCCTGGAATATAATTGCTGTTATACTGTGGGAGCTGTGGGGGTGGAGTGGGGGAGCTGCCTGCTGCTGGCTTCTGCAGGCTGCAAAATGTCTGTTATACTCCAGCCTCTAATTTCTTTGCCATCCCACCTTTTAAAGACTTAATTATACCTATGTAAAGGCATAATTTGAAATGTGACTTCTGATTCTTTTGGAAGATAAAAGAGATTAATCCATTGTTAACCATGAATGTGCATGGAACAGTGGAGAAAACCTTGGATGGGAGGCAGGGATCTATATTCAGATGCACAGTTTCTGAATGCCCACTGTGTGCCAGGGACATACCAAGAATTAGGAAGTGCAAAGATTCAAAAGAAAAGAACTGTCCTCCAGAGCGCCTATTCTAACGACCCCACCAATGTGTGGCACGACTCTCGGCAGTGCACTCTATCTCTGTGGGCCTCCATTTCCTCATCTCTAAGCCGTGGCTATTGCTTCATCACTGTAATATTTGGTGAGGCTCAAAGAAAAGACCATGCAGTGGCAGCCCATTGCTTCCTTGTCAGATTAAATTGGAAGGGGGGGGTGACGTGAGGGTATAAATTTCCTGTGACAGAAGTCAGTTTGTCATCTCTGAAATCAAAGTGTTCCCTCTGAAAACTTGAAACCAAGAACTCCTTTCTCTTGAATATATTTCCTACCTGCTAAGTCCACATGCCCAAAGCAGGTTGTCTGGGGCAGAAGGTAGCAATCTCTGAGGAGCTCAAAGTTGTTGTCAAAGGAGCAATAACTTTCTCTCTCAGACAATTGCCTGACATCTTTTTGCCAGCTCAGGCAGCTGGTTTTCCAGTGAGAACACAGATTCTCACGTGGTTTTCCCGAGTCTACACCTTACTATCTGCTGGTCAGAGGAGAAGCTTAGTGGGGTTTATGCATCTCTCCCTATTTTTCTTTTTGGAAGTGTCTAATTTGGGTATGAAAAAACTTTCCAAATCAAAATTCGGAAAGTTTTAAGATCTTCAATATAAACACAACAACAGAGCAGGCTTTGTAGCTCTAAGAGAATATGCTGTTCATTTCTGTCAGATCCTCATAGTGTTGGATAAAGTAAACCCCAAACGACAGCATGTAGCCTGTTACAAAAGCAACACAAATGACACGTGATAAAACAGAGATTCAGAGTGGATTTTATAACATGTCTATTTTCAGGAGCAAATCTTAACCCATTTGCCTTATTGGAAAAACAGTGTTCGTGCTACCGAGGGAAAATGAAGTATTTAAAAAGGAAACGGAGAGACAACCAAATGAACATGGCTGAAATCAGCAAATACGTTTCCTATTTCCTTGTTTTTCAACTAGGGAGAGTGATATGGGGCCTAAGACCCCCTTTCAGCGGTAATGGTTCTTTGATGAAAAAAAAAAAACCAGCCACATGGGCTAAAGTTGTTTGTACTTGTCCTATACGTTCAAAGGGGATAAGTTTGATGTTAGAAATCTCTCCCTTTCAAATCTAATATTTCTGCTTTCCCTAATTTGCAATCTACCTCCTTTTCTCTCTTCATCTTTATGAAAATCTTTGCAAATAGCCCTCTTCTCTGTTGTTCAGTAATATTATGAGTCTGGTAATAACCTCACCCCCTTTTGGCGATTTTATTTCTCTTGAGGACCACATTCTTTACACCAGTGCTTCTACTTGCTTAATGGTCTTGTTTGTCACCTTTTAAAATGCACATTCTTGCCAGGCTCAGTGGCTCAGCCTGTAATCCCGCGCCTTTGGGAGGCTGAGGTGAGTGGATTACCTGAGCCCGTGGATTCGAGACCCGCCTGGGCAACTTGATGAGACCTCATCTCTACAATAAATCAAAAATCAGCCGGGCATGGTAGCGCATGCCTGTAATTCCGGCTACTTAGAAGGCTGAGGCGGAAGGATTGCTGGAACCCAGCAGGTCGAGGCTGCGGTGGCCGGGAGCAGCCACTGCACTCCAGTCTGGGCAACAGAGTGAGACTCCAACTCAAAAAAATAAATAAATAAATACAATAAAAATAAAATGCACATTCTCAGGCAGGCTTGGTGGCTCAGCCTGAAATCTCAGCACTTTGGGAGGCCGAGGTGAGTGGATTGCCTGAGCCCATGGATTCGAGACCAGTTCAAGCAACTTGGCGAGGCCTCGCCTCTACAGTAAAATAAAAATAGCTGGGCGTGGTAGTGTGCGTCTGTAGTTCTGGCTACTCGGGAGGCTGAAGCGGAAGGATCGCCAGAGCCCAGCAGGTCGACGCTGGGGTGGCCGTGAGCATGTGTGCCACTGCACTCCAGTCTGGGCAAAGGAGTAAGGCTCCAACTCAAAATAAGTAAAATAAAATAGACTAAAATACACACTCTGATCCAGCCAACCCGGTTGAGTCTTGTCATTCTGCATCTTGAACAAGCACTCAGGCAGTGCTGTGGTGGCAGGTCCTGATCTATGAACCCTACTTTGTGGCAGCAAGGAAGTAAGCCAGGTGTCAGGTAGTTTTTTCTGTGAAGAGCCAGATAGTACTTATTTTCTGCTCTGTGAGTTCTGTGGTCTCTGTTTGAATGACCATACTGTCGTAGTACAAAAGCAACTATGGGCAATATGTAAATGAATGAACATGGCTATATTTCAACAAAACTTTACACAAAAAGTACGACAGCAGGATTTGACTTGCAGGCTGTGGTTTGCCAGCCCCTGTTTTAGACAGTGCTTGAAGTGATTTTTTGTTGTTGCTGTTATTTTTTACTTAAAGATTTTTGTCTAAATGTGTACCTGGGTTTGTTTTATAATGTTAGGCATGTATATAGAATGGGTAGAGGTTAATTTATGTTCTAGGTATCAAGTCAATTAACAAGCCATCTTTTCCCTCTAGAGGACTTAGAATAAGGTGAGAGGAGGCATGATGGCTCATCCCCATGATGGCATAATAGTGCCAGCATTTTGAAAAATCACTTCCTCCCTGGCAAGCAGCGACTTACAGTTACATGTTGTTACGGGCATGCCGTGCTCTGACTCCAACTTTTCCTGCATGTGTGGGATTCTTTACCATGTCCCTCGCCAGATCATCTGGCACTGATCCTATTTGGGTAATGAGATAGTTTGTTGTGCCTGCAATGAAGAAAATGATTTTAAATGTTTTTTAATAAGTTAACAGGAGCAAGTCTTGAAATTACCATAATGAGATAATGACAGTGTAGCATATTGCTTTGAAGATTGTGCTCTGGTGAAAAATATATGCTGTTAATAAATTCATTTTCACTGTATTTTCCTTGGCTAGGTTACTTAGCACTTGTCAGTTTGTCTACAAGTATTAGGGGAGTAACTCTATGAGTTGGAAGTCAGTGAGGAGCGAAGACCAATGTTGGTACTCATGTAAGAGTACTACTGAGTTTAGGGGATCCACCATGGAAGGCTTGTTCCGAGAAGCGAATCCTGTAGAGATAAGTGCTTTGTGGGAATAATAAATTCCAGACTTGTGAACCTCAGGCCACTGTGCTAGGTTCAGTTTTTAAATCTGTCCATTACTGTGGCTCACATACACCTTCTTCCTCAAAATTTTAAGTGTTATGCTTACAAGCCGTCTAAATATCTTTGCGTATATTTAGCCAGCATATATCCTCAACATGCAGCACGTTGTAAGACACTGGACGGCAGAGACAAAGGAGGCCTGAGTCTCGCCCTCAACATTATCGCTTACTGGAGAGGGGCAGACATGTGGCCACATCGTTGTTACGTCTCCTTGAGCAGTGTTTGCACATGGCACACAAGGAATGTGGGAGACACAGTCTGTTTCTACCTTGAAGGTCATTTTAAAAAGGTTTCATAAAAGAGATCATACTCAAGCTGAGTCAAGGAAGGTGGGAGACTGTTCCAAATAAAGGAGAATACGTTGACAAAGTCACAGAGGCATAGTACGTTGGAGGAAGTCGAGGCACTGTCACACGGG
Source organism: Cephalopachus bancanus (assembly GCA_027257055.1). Taxonomy (NCBI): domain Eukaryota; kingdom Metazoa; phylum Chordata; class Mammalia; order Primates; family Tarsiidae; genus Cephalopachus; species Cephalopachus bancanus. The sequence goes on from JAPVLO010000232.1 coordinate 4,123,260, forward strand.
CCTGGGATGGCATCCCGCCCTGCAGTGAAGATGATGCGCAAACTGCATGTTACACATCACCAGGATGAATCTCAGCAATGATGTTGACAGAAGTGAGACATAAAACATGTAAAAATTAAGTTCTGTAGTTTCAGGATACGTGTCTAAATGGCAAAATCACAAATCACAGCAATGAAAGAATTAGGACAAAGGTTCCCTCGGGTGACAAGGAAGAAGGTTTTGACTGGGCAGGGGCACTTGGGGGTGCTTGGAAGCTTTGTTTCTTTACCAGGTTTGTGGTCCTAGTGGGTGTTTTCTTTATGATTATTTATTAAGATGTACATTCATATTATAAACTTACCATACATATGCTGTATTTTACGATAGAAGACATTTTTGAAAAGAAGATGAGGGCCTGAAGTAAGGCAGTAGGAAATGTCTCAGGCCATTCTGGCTGCTATAGCCATACCATAGGCTGGGTGACTCACAAACAGCATCAGTGTGTTTATCACAGTCTGGAGGCTGGAATGTTCTAGACCAGAGCACCTGCAGATTTGGTATCTGATGAGGGCCTACTTTCTGATTCGTAGTTGGCTGTCTTTTCACGGGAGCCTCACAGTGTGAAAGGGATGAGAAATTCCTCTGGGGTGTCTTATAAGAGTACTTAATCTCATTCACGAGGGCTCACCCCTTATGGCTTTATCACCTCACAGAGGTCTCACCTCCCCATGCCATCACCTTGGGGTTTAGGATTTCAGCATATAAATTTAGGAGGTGGTGCAAACATTCATTTCATTGTGGATATGAAGGGTTGTAGGCGGTAGAGTCACATGCTACTGATGGGTGAGGTGGAAAGCCAGGGTCCACCATGATGCCCAGCTGTTTTAATTGTTGCCCAGAGAGGTGTCATTTGCTGAGAGAGGGAATGAAGTGTTTGCAGCAAGTAAGGCCTTTCTGCTTGCATCCTTCTTCTCCATTTTGGCCTATCCTTATACACACAAAGGGAATTTTTCCTACTTGCTTTTTCAAGTAGGTATAAGTTACTACCATCTCTACCACAGTCGTTCTAAGAAAACTACTCAGCTGCTGTCTTTAAGTCACTGCTGTCTTTAAGTCCGTCTTTAAGTCCAGCTGCTGTCTTTAAGTCCACCTCAAGCTACTGATGTTCTCCTTTACATTGTAACCCAACCCACCTAGCTTCTCTGGTTCTTCGCCACGGCCATACGTTCCAGTCTCACCAGCTCGATGGTGCAACACTCACCACTCACGCTTCTCCCTGGCCACGGCTTCTGCCTTGCCGCTGGTGGAGAACAGTATCACTGTATCATTTTCTTCAGGCTCAGCTCGGTTTTTTAGGACCAGACTTAAGATCTCCTTCAGCAGCCCATTTGCAACTAGAAGGAGGGTCATTTTAGGCTCTCTCTGAAATAACTGCCTGAAACATGGGTCTATATTAAAACAGCACTAGACTTTCTATCTTGTAATAAACTTTGTTCTATCAAATATGGATTTTGTCTAATTTCAAAGGACATTTGATTCACTCAAGGCTGAAAATCCAAATTTATATCTCGAAATTGAAATTTGTATGTGTAAATAGCCTCTACATCTTGGGAACTCTGGGTTTTGTTTTGTGTGCATTTTCTCTTTGTATGAAACAGAAATACTACTAGAAACAAACGACTCTCTACTTAGAGGGAGATGCAGAGGCCCACTGTCACTGGACAGGCCCGTGCTTCATGCTGTCTCTAGGGCAGGGGCTGCAGCTGCATGATCCATGCACATCCTGAAGCCTGGTTTGTTATGCTACAAAAGGCCCACTGGAACATTCCACTCGGTTAAGATGTACTGAGCACCCAGACTGGTCCAGCCAGCAAGACAGATCGCCAGATCAGGAACACACACACATGCACACACGCACACATATATGCACACACACAGCTCTGACCATTTTACTGCACTGCCCCATATCTGGTTCTCTCCGAAGTCCAAGAGTTCTTCCTGTGACTTGGCGAGCTTTGTCCCTGACAGAAGCATTTCACACATGCTGGCTCTCCAGCCTGCAAATCCTGCCACATCCCAGCCACACCATCTCCCTCTCAGCCTGAATGCCCCATCTTTCCTGATACCCATTTGGAGCTGACTTAAACCAAACTCCACACCTCATGCGTGTTGTGGGTAAAGGAAGCCTCACTCACTCACACAGGTCACAAGTCATTTTATCATTGTGCAGTGAGCACAAGTCCCAGTGCCCTGACTCTTTGCCAATGATGCACCCTCCTTTTTTGGGGAAATTAAGTGTCTCCGGTTAACTGGCTAAAGCTTTCAACCTTATAGAATTTGAAAGAACAAAGCAGGAGTTTGCTCCCTATACTAAAGCAACAAACTGCCATGAGTTCTAAAATAATTGACTTTTAATCCTCATGCCTCCCTCTCCCCTCATAGGAACTTTTTAATTTGTGGTGAAAAAAAGTTAAGCATCACACTCATTTTGTATTCTGAAGTTGGTCTTCAGTCAAGCAAAGAAATAGGGGATAATGTGAAAGGAAATTTGAGAAAAGACCATGAAAGAAGCGAGCTGACCTTGGAGTTTCATAAAATCCATTTCCAGCCCTGGCAGCTTTTTGCTTCATTACTTGAGGCTTTCATGGAAGCCTTTAAGTCTTTAGTTCAATCTTTCTACTCAGTTCTTTTTCTTCAGTTTCTTATAAACCTCAAAAATGCTAACAATGTAAAGCATAAGCCAATTTGCAGCTAATCCAGTCCCTGTAACCACAGCCTTTCTCCACTGCAACTGAGATGGATGTTGGTGACTTGTGTCCATGGCAGTGCTCTGGGTAAGAGAGTCCCTTTCCATTACCCATAGATATGGATTGTCCCACTGTGTGTGGGCTGAAAGAGTCCATACTTCTGTTCCTGGGAATTTAGAACCATTCAACTAAGATGATATGGTACAGTGCATGGGTCAGCAAACTTTCGCTTTGTGGGCTATATAGTCTCTGTAATAACTACTCACCTCTGCCTTTCTAGCGGGAAGGTAAGCCATAGACAGTATAAAAATAAAGACATATGGCTGTTTTCCACCAAACTTTATTTACAAAATAGGTGGTAGGCCAGATTTGGTTGACAGGGCAGTTTTCTGACCTCTTTGGGATAGTGGCAAGATTGCTGAATTTTGAGCTAGGGTTTCACATGGGGGTTGAGACCCATGTCATCACAATGTGAACTTAAACGGGCCTTATCACTTTTATATGTATTAGTAAAATTCATGGTACTAGCATGTGTTGTGCCTTCCTTAGTTAATTGGGATCTTTTTTCCCTCTAATTTTTAAGCGTCTGTAGGCTTTAGACTTTTTAAATTGACACATTGTAATTGTATGTATTGATGGGGTACAATTTGATATCTAGATGCATGTATATTTTGTATAATGATCAAATTCAATCAGGGTAGTTAGCATACCCATCACATTATGCATTTATAAAATCTTTGCGGTTAGAATATTCAAAAGCTTCTCTTCTGGCTGTTCTGAAACATGTAATACCTTACTGTTAGCCATAGTCACCCTACTGTGCAACAGACTAAATGGGACAATTTAGATGAATAAGTCTCATTCACTATGAAAAACTATGTAAACATAGCTTTTTTTTCCAAATATGTATTCTTAGCAGCAGCAAGAACAGTTTTTCCAGAGGAATAGAGGATTAGGATTCACTTCTGATCCCCCACAAGTAGGCCATAACATCTTGGAACTTGGGGAGCCTACACTGGAAATCCACTGCCTCGGAAACATCCACAGGAATGGGGTTCCAGTGTGAAGCTCGTACAAGGATTGCCACTTCCCCAGGGGGAAGAGGGATGACATGGTCGGTTTTGCCTGAGTGCTCAACTTCAGGAAGAACTCCCAGGAGAAGGAAAGGATGCCCATGGGACCTGTGATGCTTTTCACATCAACACTGGCAGTCAGTGGGGTGGTAGGTATCTTGGCTGGTCTCCTTCGCATCTAAGTGTTCCCCTGTGAAGATTTTAACTTGCCGAGGATTTAGCACGATACTCAAGGGCATCATGTTAAAACTGACCAGTTCCTGAATCTTTCACACTAATGAGGCTGCATACAAACACATCTCATCAGAGACCACTGTGGAATGTGATTGCATCTTGTGCAGATTGACGGGCGTATTCTGTGTAACACAGATCTTCTGATTGGCTGGGCCATTGTCCCAAAAGCACATATGGCATCTCCTTATCTTACTCTTCTACAACTCTTCTCTCCTACCTGAAATATCCTTCATGCTTTCCCTCAGCTGTCAGATCTCTTCCGTGAATACCTTTCACTTCTTCTCTGGGATCTGAAATGTTCTTATTCTCTGAATTCTAATAGTATCAGCTGTCCGGGTCATCATCTAAAAGTTACTGTGTACTCATTATATTATTTGTTGTCTTTTCACATCTTCACTTCTAACAAGATTGTAAATTTTCTGAGATCAGAAACCATGTCTAATTCAATTCTGCGTCTGTTTCAGAGCCTTTCATATGGTAGGTTGTTCAATACATATTTATTGAGTAAAAATATGTTTAAGCAAAAGCAAATACATTTTTGTTAGAGGAGAGCCTTTCTGAAACCAAGAATACTAGAATACGAAAACCTTGTTTGATTGCTTGTACCTTTTAATGGCGATCTCATCTGTTTTGACCTGAAGCCTTGGGACGTGGAAGTTTCTATCTAGTAGTGTTGTGATAAACATTTGACAGCCAACTCCCTGGGGAAGAAGAGAGAGGGAAATAAATAAATCAAGCCCTGATTTCTAGCATTTGCCAAGTTCCATGGTGTAAAGACTCCTACTATGGCCAACGTCACACTTCCACCATGGCACTGCATGCAGTTTTGGGGAGAAACGCACAGAGCACTCCATGATAGAAAGTTCCAATCATACAACTGCAACAAGTATGGAGCTCCTTAAGAGCATCAACAGCAGGAAGATGTAAACTAGCAGGAGTGAGACGCTCTGAGTGCCTATCACCATTGTTTTTAATAAGGTGTATTTACTTGTATGTTTATCTAGTTTTAAATGATGGCCGTGTTTATTAGCTAGCTCGTGAAAGCCCTAAAAAGTTAGCAGTCCACTCTTCTGAGCCATTAGGAGTCAGCTCCAGCACATCACTGTTCTTTTCACAGTTCGTGACAATGGCATACTTGGTTGTCTATCTCCTTCCTGAAATAATGTGCTTCCTAAAGCAGGGATAGTTTCTGTTTGCTCCCCATTGCATTTCTAATGCCTAACACATAGTAGGTCCTCAAGTAACTTGACGGAATGAATCAATCCATTATTTTTCATTCTTACCAAAGTAATATAACTTAAAACAAAGGAAAAGGGTTCTTTTTCTAAAAATCACATCTCATTTTCTTTCTTTTGGTCAGCTTTAACAATGTTCTATGAATGTTCATCTCTAAGCACTTCAACATATTAAATATTAATAATATTTTCTATCTTGCAACCAAGTGTATGTGAGTTATTCACGGCCATAATGTTCAAAGAGACAACACTTAATGTAAATATGTTCAGGAACTATATTTCAGTAGAATATCAGTTTTTTTGAGTTACTTGTATTCTTCTAAAACCAAAACAATACTACCAATTCCTGTTATATAGATTATTTGTCTTTATAAAATTACAGAAAATTTAGAACTTTTCTCTGGGTACCATATCTCTTCCACATTTTAGCATAGTTTTGGCATGATCAGAGTGTAGAAGCAGACGTTCTAGCATTTTTTCACTTTGGGCATTCTAAGGAGAAAAGAACTCTTTCCCCATAGTGTAGGCTAACGTTTCCCAAATGTTCTCAGTGGGAACAACTCTGTGGGATGTTTATAGGTACTACATGATAACAGGCTCCAAGGTTAAAGTAGGTTTCTTTACAGAAGCACATTATAGAAGGTGATACAGTATATAGGATTTCCAGAATACTTTTTTGTTCCTAAGAGTATCATAGGGACCTAATATTCCAAGGAATATTCTTTGGGAAATGTATTCATGTATGAACAGACTTATGGAAGCATATGTTTAGAAATGAGAGGGCTTAAAGGTTGTCTAGGTTACCCTTCCACCCACCACCCACACCTTGGTGTCAGAATCCATTTTACATCACCCCTGACAGATGGCCATGCGGCCTCTGCTGGATCCAGACCTTAGCAGGAAACTTGCCACTCCAAAGTCAATCCACTCCATCACTGGCCTCCTTTCCTTTTTTAACAAAGTTTCTCCTTATAATTGAACCAAAAGTCTGTTTCTCCAAAAATTACTCATTCCTTTTAATTTTTCCATCTGGAATATTGGCAAAACAAGTTTGCTTTCTTTTCTGCAAGATGACGATCGTGTTTCCTGTTCACCCTCTCTTCTTCTGATTGAATAGTCCTAGTTTATTCAACTCTTCTTCATATGAGGAAGTTTCCAGAATTCTCACCATTCTGGTTATTCTTTCATGGAATACGTCCTGTGTCTCTCTCAAAATAAGGTACCTAGAATTAAACACAATCTGCCATGATCTGTCAAGCACACATGTTTAACTTTCTATTCAACAAATTCTTCTGGAGCTACAGTTCTTTTGGGGACTATTCCCGATGCCGGGAACACAGCAGGCAATAAGTGGGCATGGTCATGTGGTTCATGGTAGCGGAAAACCAACGAAGCCAGGAAACGAGTCAATAAGCAGTGGTCTCAGGTAGTCAGATGTTGTGAAGAAAGTAAGACCGGCTGATGTGATAGAGCATGTTTGGGAGGAGTGGGCTGAGTTTTGGCCAGCGGTGAAGGAATGCCTCTCATGAGGTGCCACGTGAGCTGTTCTGAGTGATACCAGGACCCAGCAGTGAGAAGAAATCTGTAGCCGTGCACACCAGGAGGGATCCCTGGTGGGCAAGGTTCTTGTCAGCAGAAGAGAGCCTGTATGGGAGGTATAGTAAGAGGAAAGTAACCTGAGGTGACTTCAAGAGAACAGCAGCAGCCAGCTTGTTTAAGATGTCGTACCCATATTCCCAGGGCTCATGTTGGTGAGGGTTTAAGCAGAGTAGGCAGCTAGCTATTGGGGAATTTTAGGCAGGAGAGAGGCATAGACCTCTACAAGTCATCCCAGTTGATTTTATCTTCATGAGTAATGCTGCTGTTAATCCAGCCCAAGATTTGTGGTTATTGCCATTGTTTCTCTAAGAACATGGTCAAATTTCTAACTCGTACTGATTTTTGGCAAATTAAAATCCCTTGATATTTATTTTCTTAGGATCCTGACAAAGCCAATAATTTGGAATCACAGATTCCAAAACATTTGTTGCTCCTTAATTTCATAATTTTGGTCTCACGCTTATCAGGATAATATTGAATCTCAACTTTGTCATTAGTATAGAGCATTCTCAGTTTTCTATTCAAAGTCACTAATAAAATTCTTGTATAGTTCATTTCCAAGGACTGCAGTCTGTTGTGGATATCTGTGCAGGTATGTTCTCTGGAGAGTGTTCAAATGCCTGCTGATACATGAGTCCATGTATTGTACTCATCCCATACTTTTAACATATAGATCACTGAGTCTTCTAAGCCTGTAGAAAAAGAAAATAAAATTAATACAATATCTAGGTGAATGTATGGTTGCTCTTAGTTAACATCTCCTTGTTTAATAACCCAAGAGATGACTGAAATTGAATCAATAGTTTCTAAAATCATACTTTCCTCTTTTTAAAAATAAACACAGAATCTTCCTGACTCTACTCTTTAGAATGGAGACTGGGGAACAAATAATCTCTTATGGAGTCTTGTTTGATAAAAGCAGTTTTTCTAAGGGAAGGGAATGGCAACATCTACTGTTGCTTAAAATCCATACATGGTATGTATTCACGCATAGCGAATTTATTAAGTACTCTCACAATAATCTAGTAACCAAAACACAAACCAAAACAGTAAACAAAGAAATGAACAGGCAAGCAGGTGTCTCTGCTCTTAAGTATTCCTTGAGGGCTTGGTGGAATCTGAGATGGGTTATGTGCCAGCACCTAGATATAGTCAGTTACCTGTCTTTTTGCTCCAAATGCTCAGAATCCAGTAAATAACTGTAGCCTCAGGTAGAAGAATACCAGTTGAAGTACAGTTTGACCATGGTTTAGGCAATCAAGGCTTCTCTGGAACAGTGCTGTTTTTCAACATGACACAGAGGACAATGATGTGCTTATTCACCAGCTGGAATTCCTGCTTCACCTAGCTGGTTCTGTTGCCATCCACTTCTTTCTCCTCAATATTCTTTTGTTGTTGTTGTTAGAGACGGGGTCTCACTATGTTGCCCAGGCTAGTCTTGAACTCCCTCCCAAGCATGATCTCCTCCTGCCTCAGTCTCCCGAGTAGCTAGAACTACAGGCACACACTACCATACTCAGCTAATTAAAAAAAAAAAAATTGCAGAGAGAGTGTCTCACTATGTTACTCAGTCTGGTCTTGAATTCCTGGGCTCACCCTCCAGGTAGCTGGGACTACAGGGATGAACCACTGTACCTGGTTTCAATATTCTTATTGTCAAGATTTTATCTGTTCTTCTGACCATTGCCACCTCTATTTTATGGGGAAAGAAAGTCTGTCTTTGCCCTAATATCTAAGCTGCTCAGCATCAGGCTATGGCACGTCTGAGGACTGGAAATGATTCACAAGCGCTGCCAGTCCCCATCTTGCTTCAGTTTGGTGCAGTGCAAGTGTGATCTAGGGTCAACCAATCTTTACTGAGTACTCTCACGTGACTTAGAGTCATCAGGTGTTTATTGAGTACTTGGATGCTATCTAGGGTCAACAAGTGTTTATTGAGTACTTGGACATGGTTGAGGGTCAGCAGGCATTTATTGAGTACTCTCAATGTGATCTAGGATCAACAGGTGTTTATTGAGTGCTCTCATGTGAACCAGGGTCAGCAGGTGTTTATTGAGTACTCTAGCATGAACTAGGGTCACCAGGTGTTTACTGAGTACTCTCACGTGAACTAGGGTCAAGGGGTCTTTTTTGAGTACTTTCATGTCATCTAGGGTCAATAGGTGTTTATAGAATATTCTCTCGTGGTCTAGGGTCAACAGGTGTTTATTGGGGATTGTCACATGATCAAGGGTCAACAGGTGTTTACTGAGGACTTTCAATGTGATCTAGAATCAGTAGGTATTTATTGGTTACTCTCACATGATCTAGGGTCAACAGGTGTTTACTGAGTACTCTCACATGATCCAGAGTCAGCAAGTGTTTATTGAGGACTCACATGAGCTAAGGTCAACAGGTGTTTACTGAGTACTCTCATATTATCTAGGGTCAACTGGCATTTATTGTGGACTCTTGTGTGATCCAGTGTCAACAGTTGTTTATTGAGGACCCTCAAGTGATCTAGGGTCAACAAGTGTCTATTGGTTACTCTCACATGACCAGGGTCAGCAGTTGTTTATTGAGGACTCTCATGTGATCTAGGGTCAGCAGATACTTACTGAGTACTCTCATATCATCTAGGGTCAACAGACATTTATTGAGGATTTTCACATGGATTAGGATCAATGGGTGTTTTTTGAATACTCTCAAGTGATCCAGGGTCAACAAGTGTTTATTGAGTTCTCTCACATAAGCTAGGGTCACCAAATTTTTATTGGTTTTTCTCACATGATCTAGGGTCGACAGTTGTTTACTGAAGACTCTCGCATGAACCAGGGTCAACACTTGTTTATCGAGGACTTTCACATGATCTAGGGTCAACAGGCATTTATTGAGAACTCTCACATGATCCAGGGTCAACAAGTGTTTATTAGGTACTCTCATGTGATCTAGGGTCAATAGGTGTTTATTGAAGACTCTCACATGATCTAGGGACTGTTTTTGGTGATCCTTGATCACGTCCAAGTACTCAATAAATGCCTGTTGACCCTGGACCATGTTAGAGTACTCAGTAAACACCTGTTGCTCATGTTTGTATTACTCTCTGGGGGTGTGGACAGAGATCTTGTTCTAGAGACATTTGCCACCTGTTCTGGGGAGATTAAACCTGAGAAGAACCTGAGGGTCTGAGTGAGCTGGGCACCATGTTGTGTTGTGCCCTTCCTCCAGGTACATTCTTCAGTTTCTATGCCTGTGGGCACAGCGGGCCTCAGGAGGAGGGTTCTGCCAGTTCACATTTCCTGGGGCTTAAAGACATTGACTGTGTTTCTATTTGCCTTCCGGAGGGAGAATTTTCAACCTCCAGGAAGATGTGGTGCCCAGAAGAAACCACATCAGCTGCCAGCTGCCTTGCCAGGGTATCAGTGCTTATGTCAGCAGGTGGCGGGGGGGGGCATGTCAAAGGTCCATCCCATTTGGCCTCCTAATGACACATTAGCAGCAACATTTTACACTTGCCTCTCCAGACACTGCCCGCGTCCATGCCAGGCATAGTGGCTCACTCCTGTCATCCCAGTACTTTGAGAGGCCAAGGCAGGAGGATTGCTTTAGACCCAGAGTTTGAGACCAGCCGGGGTAACACAGTGAGACCTCCATCTCCAGCAGAAAATTAAAAACATCCACTGTGTTCAGAGTAAGGCTGGGCTAAAGCTGAAATGCCAGACGCAGGTCCTAACAGAGCCGGGTCTCTGAGCACTGGGGAGGGTGTTCCTCTCTCTCGGGGGTATGCTACAGTGATCAGTCTCCAGGATCCCAGGGAATATCCTTCAGCATTCTCCTCAGCTGGACTCAGCTGCTAAAACCAACGTGCATGCACACACACAGACACACACACACACACGCCTTTAAACCCCGCACTCCACGTGCTATGCACCTTCAGAGCGCAGGAGGAGAGAGCTTGCTCAGATCCGATGCTTCCTGGTCATCACTGATGAAAACTGGCAAAGGAAGAGTAATCGGAACCTTGGGAATTCAGTTTACTCCTTTAATCCACTCAGCAGATATTGCTTTTTTAAGACACAAGTGCAACCGTCAGCAAAATGGAAAGGCTGTGCGGGACCCTGAGGCACTTCACATTCAGAGCCTCTTCCTCCCGCCCCTCCCCGCCTCACTGGCTTCTCAGTCCTTCCGTTGGGACTGTCCTCCTCTCTTCTTCCTCCCCTCTCTGTCTCGCTGGCCCCCCAGTCAGCCTGTTGGGGAGTCCTCCTGGCCATCCTTTCCCTTGCTCTCTAGAGGCCCATCTTTTTAAAAAGAACTTGCCTGATGGTGTGAATAAAGAAGGAAGCTGTCTGGTGCTCTGGGCCGTCAGCTGAAGATGTGCACAATGGCCGTCCCTACCCATGACTCTTACCGGCTCCATGTCCTGCTCATCAGCAGGGGACAGCAGGTGCTGCCCTCCCGCCGCGGATGGTGTGCAGGACCTGCTCCTCTGTTTCCAAGGCTTGTCGCATCAATTGCTGTGACCAGCCCAGCTACGTAGACACTTGTCCTCACATGCAGCTTATCCCAGGCACCCAGCGGAGTTATTCTGTGGCTCCACACCACCCTTCGCCCTCCCGGGCCCACTTCTTGGGATCATTCTGCTCTCAATCCCAGAACCCCAGCATAGTTCCACCCATGAACTCCAGCTGCTCCTCTCCCTCCAGGAGGCACCATGGATTTCTCTTATCAGCATGTGAAAAGTTGTATGGACACCCATCCTCATATCTTCCATCCCTCCAGCAGGCAGGACCGATTCTGATGCTGGTCCCGTTGGGGTGTATGGCCTTCCTCTGGAACCCTACCCTCAGTGCCAGGTGGTGACGTAATAGTGCTGTGGACATAGCATAAATGAGAAATCACTCTGAAACACAGTGTGAACCTTTTTCTTTGGAAAGCAGCAGTGACATCTGCTGTTAACCCTGCATTGCCCTTTGCACCCAAGAATGTTAGTGAGCAATTATCACATGGCAGTGACAGTTTTTCACAAGAATTATGTCCACACATATGGACTTAGTGTCCTGCGCCTGTTATCAGCCTTCAGCCCTGTCACCGTGTAAGTGGAGCCTGTCATCTGAGCCTCGAGTTCCTGGCCTGTCATCTGAGATACTTACCTCACAGCATTGTCAGGAAGATCAAAAGGTCTGGAGCATGTAAAAGCACCTTGTATTACCCTGTGTGGATGTTAACTTTAGGAAGCTGTGCTGTGGAGTTAAAAATGCATGGACTGTGGAAGTAGACACAGGATTAGACCCCAGACCTGCCCTCCCTGGCTGTAGGGCCCTTTACAGGAATTCTGCCCAACTTCCTTGAGCCTTAGTGTGCTGATCTATAAAACAGGAATAAACCCAACCCTCAGTGCCAGTGGGGGGATTAACAAGGAGTGCATGTGAAAGAATGAAGGCCTGCCTGAAAATGAGTTATTGGCACAGCTGTCAAGGACAAAGTCACGGGTGTGGAGCTCAGTGAGTTGTGAGGGCGTGTTGTGGGGGTAACAAGCCTGGGCATACCGCCTCCTTCCAGTGTGACAATGCCTCTTTTGTAATTACCTGTCTACTGCTGTCACCCAGTCTGTGATCTCCTTGAGGAGGGTACTCAGAAAAGGTCTGTTGAATGAAGAAAGGCATTTTTATCACCTTATATACTGTTTACACTGTGGTACCTTGTAAATACCATTTACATTTACGAAAATAGCTACAAATTGGAATTGGCTGGGCAAGTCCAACAGTTGTCACTTGTATGAGAACCACACTCTCCCATTCAGCACCTGCAGACTTCTTGGTGCCTCTTGATCAAGGTCCTTGCTTGATAGGTTTCCATCTAAAGCCAGAAGAGAAGTAGAACACCTCAGACCCGATGCCTCCACTTATCTCCCTAGGCGATCGTCCTAGGACCCAGGGACTGACAGACATTAAGATGACACCCTAAGTGCTTCTGGAATCACGCATATTGGAGACTCCTTGAGGTGGGGCTAGTGTTGTGTGGAGCTCATCAGATTCAACTCTGAAATGGAGTAGCGTTCTGTTCCGTTCACAAACATCAGTTTTCCTGTACTTTAGCCTTGTGACAATTAATCCAAACCCTGCAATCTTAAATTATTTTCAAGTTATAAAAAACAACGTCCAAGTCTTAGGCAGCACTTGGGCTTCGTCTGTCTTGAACAGCCCTCCAGGCTCAGGGTGTGTTTCAAATCCAGGCGTGTGTTTTGTGACATCCTTCATCTCCAGCAGGCTCTTGCTGCCACCGTCTTTCCCCTCCCCCACTCAACCTGCCAAATTCCCCACCCAGTAGCACCAGTTTGTTTCTCAAAAACCTTGTTCCGCTTGTCTCATGCTTCTGAGTTGGACCTACAGCCCCTGCTTGTGCAGCCTTCATTTTCCAAGCAGCCGTTAGGAGCAAATGGCACCACAGCTCCCTCTAGATCTCAAGCTCCTGTCCCAAAGGCCGTAAGACAGAAAATCCATCTTCCATGCCAGCTGGCTCCTGCCAAGTTTCTGTTTTATGTGGCAGTGTTGTCAAGAGCCTCCTCCCCGCTTTCCCTACTGCCTTACCCAAAGAGCTCTTCCACGTATGACAACCATCTAAAGACGAACGATCTCCTCACAAAGTTAATTTCTGTTTCTCAGTAGGGAGCCACTGGTGCCCGCTGGGCCTGCAAGTGCTGCTGTTTGGTTAATGGATGAGTGTCTCTTGGATCCTGGCACCCACTCCGGAAGGGCTGCAGTGCCTGGCTTTCCATTTGCTTTAATTTCCTACTGCAGCTGGCGTGCGAGCCCTGCATGGGTTTGTTCACAGGATGGCGGCTCAGGGTTATTCGCACTGGGAGGAAATGTCACTGAAGACAAGGACTAGAGCGCTGCTTCCTGCCACCCCGATTGGTTAGAACAGCTTGGCTGGTTGGTTGATTGGTTTTGGTTTTTTAAGAGACTGAATTCACAAAATCCTTCTAGAGAAAGAATAAGTAAATGGCCTAGCATAAAAGGTTCACCTCTGACTTCTAAGAGCTAGAAAAGAGTAGCATTTTTGTATGTCCTGAGGATTGTGGAGACAAAATCATTTGCTGCGTGGAGGTGGCGCTGAGCACATGTGAGCACCACCAGCCAGGCTGCTGTTATCTGGCATGCTAAGCTCTCTAAAGTGCAGGGAGCTTTGTAACAGAGTTTGTGTTGTCTTTTCTCAAGTGAGCCAGATGTAGACTAGAACACTCCTTGTAACATCTGGAATGTTTCTATGAGATTATGAAATTGCTGCTTTCCTAGGTCAAGCAAGGCCAGATATTGGCAGTTTCACTTTGTTCCACCCATACAGTGCTGGTGCATCATAGAGGATTCTGAAGACCAGCAGACAGTGTGCTCAGACAGGGTGGCACTGAGTCAGAGAGGTCCCCAGAAGCTTTGGAAATGAGAAGGTACAGCAGGACCAGAAATTGGGTTTCTCAAGTATGGGGCACAAGAATTGTGTGGGGGCTTTGTTTACAGATGTACACTTGGGTGCCACCTACAGATTCTACTTCTCCAGGTCCTGAGTAGGGTGAAGAACCCACAAGTTCAACAAACACCTGGACTGGTTCTGATGAAGGTGCTTCCTGGACCTGCTTTGGAGGGCAGGCACCTTGCATGTCAAGGTGAAGCAAACCAGGCTGGGAGGGCCAAAGGGCACCTTAGAAGTCAAGGTGATGACTAGTAAAGCTGAGCATTTTCTCATGTACCTGTTGACTGCTTGTGTGTCTTCTTTTTTTTTTTTTTTTTTTTTAGAGTTGGAGTCTCACTCGATCGCCCAGTCTGGAGTGCAGTGGTTGCTCCCGGCCACCGCAGCCTTGACCTGCTGGGCTCCGGCGATCCTTCCACCTCAGCCTTTCAAGTAACCGGAATTACAGGCATGCACTACCACGCCCGGCTGATTTTTTTTTTGATTTATTGTAGAGATGAGGTCTTGCTGCCTAGGCAGGTCTTGAACCCGCGAGCTCAGGCAATCCACTCACCTCAGCCTCCCAAAGGCGCGGGATTACAGGCTGAACCACCGAGCCCGGCTCGTGTGTCTTCTTTTGAGAACTGTCTATTCATATCTTCAACCCACTTTGTAATGGGGCTGTTTGTTTTTTTCTTTTTGGCATGTGTGAGTTCCTTGTAGATCCTAGATGTTAGACCTTTGTCAGACATACAGTTGGCAAATATTTTTTCTCAGTCTGTGGGCTGTGTCCCCGCTATCTTGATGGTTTCTTTGGCTTTGCAAAAGCTTGTCAGTTTGATGAAGTCCCACTCGTCTATCTTACCTCTTATGAGGAGTCTATAATACTGAGTGATCTTTCACAGAAACAAAGAACTGAGTATCAGTTCTCACTCATAAGCTGACCTTGAACAATTATTATAATATTATAAGAAAAGGGTTGACAGTAGTGGGAAACTGCCAGGGGGTGGGGTTTGGTGAGCAGGGAAGCAGGACTGGCAGTAGTGGGAATCTGCCTGGGGAAGGGAGAACATACCTCATCAACAAGGGTACTGCATAATGAACATTTGTCTACCTAATGCTGAATTGTACCCCACATCTTTAAAGTAAAAAAAATAAAAATAGAAGTCAAAGTGAAGCACACCAGGCTGGGAGGACCACAGGGTACCTTGCATGTCAAGGTGAAGTAGGCCAGGGTGAGAACACCACAGCGATGCTTCCATAATTTTGTCCAAGGTCAAACCCATTTTCTTCTGGTGATTACAAATAAATTACGAGACAAGATACCTGGTGAGCCTCTGGTCATGTGTGTAGCTTTGGAACCATTCCCATGAAGCCATAGGGCATTTTCCAACACTGGTTTATATGATTCGTAGCTTCAGTTTTTCCTTTTTGTTTTTCTTAACTTTCCTTGCTTCATTAAAAAGAACTGTATTCCTAGAGGCTTCATTAATTAAGACTTTTTATTTCTTGGGTTGATTGATTGATTGATTGACTAAAGTGCTAGTTACAGCAGAAAAGATGACCTTTATTTCAATAAAATCATGCCTTTCCAGCTGTGGCACTGATAGCTGTTGCTAGATTTTTATACTCCCTACAAGAGGTCAGGTGCACCTTAAGCTAAAGATAGATAAATAGATACATACATACACACACACATACACACACACACACACACACACACACACACACACACACACACACACATATATTTATTTTTAAAACCTGAGGTGGGTATTATGTAGGGAAACTGTTTTTCTAAATTTTTTTCAGGATGTTTACATTTGGTAATTTGATAAATTTATGTTAACAGTAAGAAATTATACCAGGGCAAAGATAAGTGAGTAAAAACATTTAAAAATTAACATCTGCAGCATAGTTACCAGACTGAGGGTCTCTGCGTTACTGCAAGGATCCATGAATCTGAATAATTAGAGCACATACAAAAGTGTACTATTTGTCCACACAGCTAAAATCTGTAATGAGCCAGGCGAAGTGGCTCACATCTGTAATCCCAGCACTTTGGGAGGCCAGGAGTTTGAGACCAGCATGGACAACATTAGTGAGACTTTGACTCTACAGAAAAAAAAAAAATTAGCCAGGCATAGTGGTGCACGCCTGTAGTTCCAGCTATTCAGGAGACTGAGGCAGGAGGATTGAGGCTGTCGTAAGCCATGATTGTACCACTGCATACCAGCCTGGATGACCCAGTGAGACTTTGATTTAAAATATATATATAAATATAAAAGCTATAGTAAGCAGGGCTCGGTGGCTCAACCTGTAATCCCACGCCTTTGGGAGGCTGAGGTGAGTGGATTGCCTGAGCCCGTGGGTTCAAGACCCGCCTGGGCAACTTGGCGAGATCTCATCTCTACAACAAATCAAAAAAATGAGCCAGGCGTGGTAGCGCACGCCTGTAGTTCCAGCTACTTGGAAGGCTGAGGTGGTAGGATCGCCAGAGCCCAGCAGGTTGAGGCTGTGGTGGCCGGGAGCAGCCACTGCACTCCAGTCTGGGCAGCAGAGTGAGACTCCAACTCAAAAAAAAAAAGCTATAATAATAAACTATAAAATAATCTATAAGCATTTTTAAATTCATAGTATCTTTAGGTCATTCAGTATTCATTGACAAAGGAAATATTTAAAGTAAGAATACCATCATGAGGAGACACATATACATTTCTCTTTTTTTGCATGAACAAAAAATTTGTGGAGCAGAGTAGAAAATCAAAACCAGACCAACATCCAGCTTTCAGCAATACTGCTGCTGCCAGGCTGTGGAGAATGTTGAGCCTTTCTGTATTGGTGCTGGATCAACTGAATATCCAGATGAATCAAGAAAATAAGATGCTGGAAGGATGGGCCCCTAGCCAGAATGACCAAGAAAAAGAAAAAGCCCAAATAAACACAATCAGGAATGCAAAAGATCAAATCACAACTGACCCCTAAGAAATACAAAAGATTATCAGAGATTACTATGTACACCTGTAGGGAAACAAACTTGATAACCTAAAGGAAATGGAGGACTTTCTGACATCACACAACCTCCCCAGGTTGAAACAAGAAGACAGTGAGACACTAAATAAACCAATAACAACCCAGGAAATTGACTCTGTCATACGAAAACTACCTACCAAAAAAGACCCTGGACTAGATGGCTTTCCCTGAGAATTCTACAAAACATACAAGGAGGAGGTGATACCAATCCTACTGAAAGTATTCCAGGCAATTAAGAAAGATGGTATTCTCCCCAAATCATTTTACTAAACTAGCATTACACTGATACCCAAACCAGGTAAAGATGCAACAAAGAAAGATAACTACAGGCCAATATCCCTTATGATCATAGATGCAAAAATCCTCAACAAAATTCTAGCAAATCGGATCTAAAAGCGCATCTCAAAAATCATCCACCATGACCAAGTAGGCTTCATCCCCAGGATGCAGGGCTGGTTCAACATTCGCAAGACCATAAATGTAATTAAATACATCAGCAGATGTAAAAACAAGAACCACGTGATTATCTCATTAGATGCAGAAAAGGCTTTTGATAAAATTCAGCATCTCTTCTTGATAAAAACCCTCAAATACCTAGGCATAGAAGGAACATACCTCAAAATAGTAAGTGCCATCTACGATAAACCCACAGCTAACATATTGCTAAAGGGACAAAAGCTGGAGACATTTCCCTTGAAAACTGGAACAAGACAAGGCTCCCCACTCTCATCCCTCTTGTTCAATATCGTGTGGGAAGTCCTGGCTCAGGCAATTAGACAAGAGAAGGAAATCAGGGGTATCCAAATAGGAAAAGAGGAAGTCGAGTTATCCCTCGTTGCTGATGATATGATCCTATTCCTTGAAAATCCAAGAGAATCTGTCAAAAACCTGCTTGCACTGATAAAGGACTTTAGCAAAGTCTCAAAATAAACATGCAAGAGACAGTTGCATTCCTATACACCAACAACAAGCAGACAGAGACCCAAATTAAAAGCACAATCCCATTCATAATAGCCACAAAAAATTATGACATACCTCGGCATCTTCCTAACCAGAGAAGTGAAAGACCTTTACAATGAGAACTACAAAACACCGCTCAAAGAAATCCAAGAAGACACAGACAAATGGAAAAGTATTCCATGCTCATAGATAGGGAGAATCAACATTGTTTAAGATGTCCATCCTACCAAAGGCAATCTACAGATTCAATGCAATACCCATTAAGTTACCAACATTATTCTTCTCAGACCTGGAAATGACAATACAGAAATTCATATGGAAACATAAACAACCATGAATAGCCAAAACAATCCTTAGCAAGAGAAACAAAGCAGGAAGTATCACACTTCCAGACTTCAAACTTTACTATAAGGCTATAGTAATCAAAACTGCTTGATATTAGTACAAGAACAGGCACATAAACCAATGGAACAGGATAGAAATTCCAGAAGCAAAGGCTCAATTTCTTAACCACCTCATCTTTGACAAAACCTCTAACAACAACCACTGGGAAGAGGAGAACCAGTTCAGTAAATGGTGCTGGAAAAACTGGCTGACCACATGGAGAAGATCGAAACAGGACCCCTACCTATCACCATACACAAAAATTAACTCTAAAAGATTCAAAGACCTAAACGTAAAATCTCAAACTATAAGAATCTTAGAAAATGCAGGAGAGACCTTTATGGCAATTGGAACTGGCAACCAGTTCCCATTCAGAACCCTAAAGACCCATACCTTAAGAAATAAAATAGACAAGTGGAACTTCATCAAACTAACAAGCTTCTGCAAAGCAAAAGAAACCATCAAGAGCACAGGGAGACAAACCACAGAATGGGAAAAAATATTTGCCAACTGTATATCTGACAAAGGCCTAACATCCAGGATCTACAAGGAACTCAAACGCAGGAAAGAAAGGAAAAAAATGAACAGCCCCTTTAAAAATTGGCCAAAGACATGAATAGATACTTCTCAGATGAAGATATATAGACAGCCAACAGAAAAAGTGCTCAACCTCATTCATCATCAGAGAAATGCAAATCAAAACCATATTGAATGCCACCTAACCTCAGTAAGAATGGCCATCGTTAATAAAACAAACAACAACAGGTGCTGGCAAGGATGTGGAGAAAAAGGAACGCTTCTACACTGCTGGTGGGAATGCAAACTAGTGCAACCTCTTTGGAAGACAGTTTGACGATTTCTTAAAGAACTAGAAATTGACCTTTCATATGACCCAGCAATTCCCCTATTGGGAATATACCCGGAGGACCTCAAGTCATTCTACAAAAAAGATAGCTGCACACATATGTTTGTTGCAACTTTATTCACAATAGCAACAACATGGAACCAACCATGTTGCCCATCGAAGCAGGACTGGATAAAGAAAATGTACATACACACAATAGAATATTATGTAACCATAAAGGACAAATATGTGGACTTCGCAGTAACTAGGATGGATTTGGATCGATCATACTCAGTGATTTATCACAGAAACAAAGAACAGAGTACCATATGTTCTCACTCATAAGCAGACCTCGAACAATTATAATACTATAAGAAAGCATTTGGCAGTAATGGGAAACTGTCAGGGGAGGAGTTGAGGGAAACTGCTAGGGGAGGGAGGGGCATACCTCATCAACAAGGGTACCTGCATAATAAATGTTTGTATGCCTAACCCTGCATTGTACCCCACATCTTTATAATAAAATAATAATAATAATAATAAATAAAGAACCCTTAAAAAAAAAGAACCAAAAAAAAAATAAAGATGCTGGAAGGATGAAATAGGACAAGATCTGTGTGACTTGTGATTAAGCAAAGATTTTTAAACAAGGCACAAAAGCACCAGTGATAAAAGAAAAGGTGGGTCATTTGGTCTTCATTAGAACTTCTGTTCATTGAAAGACTCCTGTAGGGGAATATAAAGGCAGCCCCGGACCAAGAGAGGTATTTAAGCTACGGTCTGCATCCAACAAACGTTATGTGTCAGGGACACCAATGGGGGGAGGGGAAGAGTTCAGAAACTACCTACGGGGCACAGTGTTCATTGTCTGGGGAATGGGCCATCTGAGACCCAATCCCCCACCACTCTACAATACATCCATAAAACAAACATGCATGCGTACCCCCTGAATCTAAAATAAATAAATAAAGGTGTGTGTCCACAATATACATAGAAACCCTACAAACTCGTTTTAAAAAAAGAGACAGACAACCCAAATTTTTTTTTTTGAATTGGAGTCTCACTCTGTCGCCCAGACTGGAGTGCAGTGGCCGCTCCCGGCCACCGCAGCCTCGACCTGCTGGGCTCCAGCGATCCTTCCGCCTCAGCCTTCCGAGTAGCCAGAATTGCAGGCATGCACTACCACGTCCGACTGATTTTTTGATTTATTGTAGAGATATGGCCAAGTTGCCCAGGCGGGTCTCAAACCCGCGGGGTCAGGCAATCCACTCACCTCAGCCTCCCAGACAACTCAATTTTTAAAATGTGCAAAAGAATTAGTCACTTATGAAATAAGCTATCCCAGTAAACATAGGGAAAGTTGCTTAGCACATTCGTCTTCTGGAGCTTGCAGAATAAAATACAATGAGATACTGCATAATGGCTTTAAAAGACCGTCAGCATCAAGTGTAATAAGGACGTGGCGCAACCAGAACTTTCTGCACCGCTCACAAGAGGGCGCGCTGATATAGCTGCTTGGGAGGCTCTGGCAGTATCCATGGAAGGTGACTATAAATCTATCCTGTTACCCAGCAGTTCTACCCCTAGGTAAATGCTTAGTCAAAATAAGTACATATGTTCACCAAAGATATGAACTTGACTGCTCATGGCCAAATTGGAAGCAGCCTGGTATCTATCCACAGTAGAACAGACCAGTAATTATGGAACGCTAATGCAACGGAATGCTCTAGAACACGGAGAAGACCAGACTCTAAATGCCACAGCATAGATGTCATGTCCAACGTGAAGAGCAACATGCAGAAGTCCTTGCACTCTTATATGAAGCGCAGAAGCAAGCCAGGGTCCAGGGAGCCTAAGGACCACACATCAGGACGTTGGTGACCTGAGCACAGGAATAGGGCCTGGTGGAGTCCAGTAAGAAGGCTTCTGGAGTGCTGGCCTTGCTCTCTGGGTTAGGGGGCTGGCTAGCCCTGCGTCCCCCCTGAGCATCCAGCCCTGCCTAGCCAGCCCTGGCTATGTGGGTGAATTCACATCGTAAAAACTGATGGTGCTCTATCCTTGTGGTGTGTGCACTGCTTTGTGTATACCTTAGTTCATTTAAATATTTTGAGAAGGAAATAAAGGCTGCCTTTATTAGGTGATGCCACTGAGTTTGGAGTGGCTTTCTTGTTTGGAAAAACCCTTTGCAGCTCTGCAAGAATAACTGACAGGTGACTGACAGTTCTGCTGGGACCTACTGACCAAGCGAGCTGGGAGTAAACAGCCTCTCAGAGGCAGCAAGAGGAGCTGGTTCTCTCTGCTTGTGTCTGTTCAGGGTGGGCTTCCAGCACTAGTTAACAAATCCTCTCGCGTTGATTCTGGGGTTTGTTATTCGTCAACCGTATTCTCACCCTGTCAGTTCAAATTTGTGGATTGCTGACCATGCCTTACTGTGCTCTCTGGTGGCTCCTGCACATAGCAACTGTGCTGAATTGTACAGAGCATTGCGGGCCACTGCGGTTTTTGTTCATAGGTTCTAAAACTTGTTCTGATTGGGACCCCTCATTTATATGTGGAAGCTGATGATATTAATGAATATTTGGGCAGCATTTTGCCTCATACCTTTGTGAGTATCATGTGCACAGCAACGTGTGAGAGGGATGACTTGGTCTATTTTATACAGAAGACACTTCCTGGCTTAGTTAATGCAGTGCAGCCAGCGTTGGGAGACCTGGATCTATGTCTGGGCCTTCCAAGGTGGATATGTTCGTCCCACTCCACAACACTTCCTCTTCTGGATCAGGAAGGCTTTGGCGTGGGGTGGGGGTCATGAATTTATTAAAGCTATTAAGAATCATTAAGTGACTTCACTAGCCCCAGACTTTTCCTGTAAATGTTAGTATTTAATGATGTGCACAATTTTAATCCGTGGCATATTGGTAAGCAGTAAATTGTCACATCCTTCTGGCTTTTAAGACTTTTGCACTTAGATTAGGAAAGGCAGGATTTGGTGACTGTAGATAATTAGGGAACAAGAGACACTGTGTACCAGCAGGGGAAGTGTGGACATTGCCCTGTGTGGTTCATCAGGATCTAAGGAGTGACGGTTGTGGGGATCAGGCCAGAAGTTCAGACTCTGCAGAGCAGGAGTCCCGGGGGCAGAAACCCAAGGTAGGGCCAGCTTGTCCTCATAGCCCTGATGGCACTCCCTGGCCGGGGTGGGGAGGGGCGTCCTCCCTGAGCACTGTCTTCTCCGTTATGCCTGCCCAGCCCCGAGTCCTCCCTGCTTTCCCCACGCAGCCTGTGGGGTCTATCATAGACCAGTCTATCATGTGTTCTGCTGGGAGGTGTTTCCATAGGCATCGCCCTTACCCTCACTGAGGCGGTTGTTGCATTTGATGAAATACCAAAGGCTCTATTTCTGTTACTCCTAAGGTAATTTCAAGGAATAAGTAATAATTGATTACTAACCATGTACAGGGCACAGTGCTAAGTGCTCTGAGTATGCAGAGCAAGGAGGACCAGACTTTGCTTTCAAGAAACTAGCATGTATAACACAAATATGAAAAATACCTCTATATCGTGACTCCTGTCTTATTCTTCAAAGTATTTGGTACTTTTGCACACCTGACTCCTTGTTGGTGAAGCTAATGATACTCTTGCATTTTACTTCCTCTAAGTACTTGACTGATTAAAAAATTAAGTACCTAAAGTGGATTCAGACAGGTAAAATGGAAAACTTCTGAGCCGCATGACCGGTGGCTGTAAGCCTAGGGACAAAACCCTATGTGCTTTACACACAGGACCTCTGCCAAAGGCTGTTCATTTTAATAAAGTTGGCTGATTTTCTGGTTCACATTATTTTAAGAAGGAGCAAATTAGTCCTTGCACAAACTGAAAACAGTAAGTGTCTACTGCTATTTTTTATTCAAAGCACTGAGATTTGATAGTTGCTCGTCTCTATAAGGAAAACCATCTAAAATCATAGAACTGCATGCAGTACATGCTAGTTTGGAGACATTTAGTGGGTGCAAACTATTCTGCCTGCCACAGTCACCCTTGAGGGCATGGCTTTGTTGCTGAGCAGGAAGGTTAATTTTAATAATAACAAGTCATTATCATAATGAGTCATTATGAGGTTACATTAAGATTTATAGATTCTACTGTAAAAGGCTAGAAAGTATGAATTTATTTTAGAAAATCATCAAAGATGGTATTATAAGAAATCATATAAAGTGGTTACTGGTATTTTGTTTTACCAAATATTGTTTTTAAATAGGTAAACTACCTGTTAGGAATTGGAATTTTATTTGGGAAATCCTTGTCTGAAAAATAAACATGAATAGTGAAAGATTACTGTGCATATAACTTAAAAATATTTACTATTTTATAATACTTTTTACTTTGTATCAAATAAATTTCATGGGACAGAGTTGTTATCCTGACTAATTTTATTAGCCCAATCAGATTTAAGATGACTTCTAAGATTTTAGTTTTACTGAATGTCTTGTTTTCGTTCCTTTAAAAAAAAAATACTAGTAGAAATGAACAATAAGAAATTCATTGGAGGCCGGGCTCGGTGGCTCAGTCTGTAATCCCAGCACTTTGGGAGGCTAAGGCAAGTGGATTGCCTGAGCCTGCAGGTTCGCAGCCAGCCCAGGCAACTTGGCAAGACCTCATCTCTACAATAAATAAAAAATTAGCCAGGAATAGTAGTGCATGCCTGTAGTTCTGGCTACTTGGAATGCTGAGGTGGAAAGATCACATGACTCCTCCAGGCCACAGAGCCCTTCACTACCAATGTTGGAGGTGCATCCTGCCCTTCCCCACCATGCCTTGCCTCCCTCAGGCATTTCGCTTCCTGGATGCTCAGGATCCCCAGAGGCTCCTGTGCCCTGGGGTCTAGCTAGAATGAGAAGGTTGGAGCCAGGGGCCAGGGAATAGGAACTCAGGTATTCTTTCCAGTGGAGCCATGGAACAAAGGGAGTCACAAGAGACAGTGCATGCTGGAGAGGCCATGCTGGTGAGACAGCCATCCTGTTCCCAGTGCAGGCACCTACTCATGCCGCCGGGCAGTGGAAACTGTCAGTCTGAGGCATTGCAGCTTCCTCCTTCCACTGAATCTCAGCTCTGACAAGTACCTTCCAGTTAAATTATTTATCTACTTTCCCTCTTCCAAAATAGGACTCATTTTGATTAATCTCTGGGTCTGAGAGCCTGTGTGCTCTGAAGTTTTGAGTTGTTTTTTAAAAAAATTTTTCCAGCTTTACTGAGATTAATTCACAAATAAAAATTGTATATATTTTTTGCGCAACATGATTTGATATACATATCCATCGTGAAATGATTATCATGATCAGGCTAATTAACACATCCTTCATGGCACATACTTACATTTGAAGCCTTGAGTTTTAGAAGTTTGTAGGCATTGTAAAACTTTTTCTACTGACTATGCATGCTGTCGTTCCTGAAATGAACTTTGTCTATGGCAGTCTATGCTGAGCAGTTCACTTGCAAGACACTATGGTGAATTTGAAAACATTTGGCTCTGCTGTGCCCTGCAATCTCTTCACTGATGCCAATCAGACTCAGCCACCGGAGTCTGTACCAAAACCAACACTTATCAGTGCAGGCATCCCAGGCTCCAGGGATCCACTGTGAGTCCTTAAACCAGGGGGCTCTGCAGCCTGATAGCCCAGCTTTGCCCCTTACTGGCTCCTGGCCTTGGGTACATTACCACCCTCTCTCTGCCTCGGCTTTCTCTTTTGTAAAATGGTAATAATTGTACCCTCTTCACAGGATTGTTATGAGGAAGAAGTGAACTAATATGTAAATGTCTAACTTTCCTATTACTAGGAACCCGTTTTTTTTTTTTTTTTGAGTTGGAGTCTCACTCTGTAGCCCAGACTAGAGTGTAGTGCCACGCTCCTGGCCACCGCAGCCTCGCCCTGCTGGGCTCCAACAATCCTTCCGTAGCTGGAACTACAGGCGCATACTACCATGCCCGGCTAATTTTTTATTTATTTATTTATTGTAGAGATGAGGTCTCGCCAAGTTACCTGGGCAGGTCGCAAACTTACAGGCTCAGCCATCCACTTGCCTCAGCCTCCCAAAGTGCCAGGATTACAGGCTGAACCACTGAGCCCCACCTAGGAGCGCTTTCTAACATGGTAGTCAGCACTCAGTAAATGTCCAAGTTACTATCGTGACCATTGCTGGCACTGATCCTTTCAAAGCTTGCAAAACCTTCCCATGAGGGCAGTCCTGACTTTCTCCCTCCGAGACCTGACCAATAGATTTTGGGAGTTCCTTGAAGCAAAGGAGGCTGTCAGTCCTTTCCTGAGGAATCCAAGGCTTGCTGTAAGTGGGGACAGAGAAGGAGAAAAATACCTTTAGGGGTATTTTTTCCCCAACTCTCCTGTAACAGAGCAGAAATGAACCTCTTAGATCTTCTTGCCTCATTCACTTAGTGTGATGCAGGGCATGACCTGCAGGACAACACCGGGAACCCTCATCACTTACCTACACCTGCCACAGACTAATTCATAGAAGCCTCAGAGGTGAGCATGCATATTACAAGGGACCAGGCCCCTCCAGCGGAACCCTGAGCAAATGCGTATTGATTAGCTTAATTAAAGGAAGATGATAACTTGCGCACTTGCTTTGTGTTATCCCACTGTATGGTTCTGAGAGATCTTTAAAGCACGTGTGCTAATGGCCTCCTCTTTTAAACAGGCATGAATTCGAAAATATTTCATTAATTTGGTAATCAGATAATTGCCAAGAACACAGAATGTAAAAAGCAAGCATTTCTTTTGTAAGTAAACTAAACTGCTTCCGTATGTTTTTAGTCATACTCTAGATGAAGGCTGGTTCTAAGAGGTTCTGTCTTCCAAATGGGCATTCTAGCTTTTCCTTGTCTCCTGGCCTCACTTCCTGGTGTGGGCTGGGGTCATAGGACCACGAAGACTTGAGAGGCTATCTGTTTAGGAAACCCCCCATGTCATTGTCTGTAGCTCAGTCCTCTTGGGCCAGACTCCACAGAGAAAGAGTCTCTAATCTGCTTTCCAGAGACCAGGAAACCAAGCAGGAATATGGTGGTGGGGGCCAGGGACTCCTGGCTCCCAGAGTGTGTAGATGCACATACTGCCCCTGTTTCTTCACCCTTCATTGCAGGATGCTGTCTTCCAGAGGCCCAATCTGTTTTATTCTTTCCAGAAAACAAGCCTTCAGGATTTGGGCCAGGGTAGAGAAGAGATCGTTGTTCAGTGGGGGATGAGAGCCCAGGGGTCTCCTGCTTCTGAGACAGACTTGCAGGTGATTCTCCATGAACCACACCCTTCCGCTGCCACCACATGCAGCCTTACCTGGGGCTGTCAGGAATTCCAGGCTGAGCTCAGACTGTCTCTGTCCCTGCTGCTCACAGATCTGTCTTCTGGAGTCTGTTGGGGCCTTACCCTCTACTGCTTCCAGCTTCCCAAAGTGTGTTGCTGTTGTCTCCTCCCTTCTGTTCTCCTGACCCTGTAGGTTTATATCTCAGGGAAAGCAGTCTCTTTCCTGTCATATCCGAGGGATTTCAGAAGGGAGAGAGAATGGATGTGTGTATCCAGCCTGCTCTCTCTGTCTAGAAGCAGATCCTTCCCTGCTGTGTCTCTCATTCCTTGCCTTCTCCCCCAGGCCTGCCCTGCCTCTCCCAGCAGGCATCTGGAGGCATGTGGAATACCCACCCCTTCTTTTCTTCCTACCCAGCTTTTCTCTCACCCTTCTTGGAGGTCAACCGAGATTCTGACTCATCGGTAAAGTCATTCCAGAGCATTCCTGGCCTTGATGAGAAGCGCTCCTGTCACCTCCTGTAGGATTTGAACTTCTGCACATGTGCCTTTTCTACCCTCACGAAGACTAAGCTGGGTCCATTCTCCTTCTTGGAGGGCCTTGTCTGATAGTTCTTGACATATGTGTGGTGTGGCAGAGTGGAGAGACCCGGTATCGGAGGAGACCGGTTGGGGCGGCTCCCAGCCCCGCCACTCCCCGTTTCAGGCCAGGCCGTCTTGTCAGCCCCTGCCTCTATCCATAAGACGAGGCCTGTGAGGCTAGGTAGAAGAATCTCTGGCACAGGAGAGGTATTCCACAGTCAGTCTGCTGTCCGCCTAGCCACTCCTCCTTAGTACAGGGCTTGCCTTGTAGTGGATGCTCAAAAGCACTAAATGGTTGTTCTGGAGAAACAGCTTGCTAGAGGCTCTTCGTGGGGCACAGGTGTCCAGGCCCTGCCACACTCGCGATGCGGGAAGATGTGTCCCCTGCTCCAAACCAGACTTTGATGGCAGGAAGCTCCCATCACTCGAGTGAGGGGCACAGGAGAGCAGAAACACAGTGTCCAATACAGCGGAGAGGTCCTCCCATTGGTATTGGCATTCCAAAAGCCAGCCCACACTTCTAGCTGTCCCTCCTCTCTGCAATTATAAAAGTGAGAACTGTGCTAACTGACCTTCAGTTTAGTCAGCAACTTGCCACTTAGGATCTGGAAACTAGCCGGTTTCTTGACCTAAGGTGCTCTGCTATGTAGGGTTGCCAATTATAATTATATGTTCAGATGTCAATGAGCAAACGGCCCATTATTCAGCAGTTTGGAGTAATGAGATGGATTCTGCACAAATGTTTCAATTCGACAAGCATTTGACGAGTGCTTCATACATAAGATTCTGTGTCGTGTTGCATCTGGGAAAGGTCATAGGAAGAGCCGGAAGTGAAGAGTGTAAGTGTGCATCCCTTTGTGAGCTCATGCATTTTCAGATATTACTAGAATCATAAGCAACAAAGAAAAAGGCAGGAGGTTTCCCATTACAAGAGTTTGTTCCTCACACACATCTCCCCACATCCTCTTGTACTTAGGCAGCATGAATTTTAAAAACAGCTGCCTCACAGAGCAGATCTCATGGCAACTCTTTAGTGGAAGCACTTCCTGAACATGATTGTGCTGGACTCTGAACTTGACTCAGAGGAAGCCTTATGTGAAAGAGATTGTCTTCCTCTGGTTGCCTGTAATATTTGACTTTTTCTTCTCTCTAATACAGAGTTTTCTCAGTGCCATATTCAGTTTTATGCATGCAGTGTTTTCATTAAATCTCTGAGTTGTATTTTCTTCTTACACAGTTTATTATCATGGCTTGCCTAAAGGATGTCATTTATGAAATGTCCTCTACTCCTTCTTGACCTTGGTTTGTTTTTCTAGAACAGAGAAAGAAGACGCAAGGCCTCGCTTAGGAGGTTGCGGGTGGTGGCAAGAGTCTTTTGTTTGCCATTGGTGCCTGCATCTTGTTGGAGAATGTAGCCTCTGCCCTTCCCTGGACTTACCTTCTCAAACTCTCATTTTCACACCTGATCTCTCTCTGTTCATCAGATTCGAGTGGGTATTCTGGTTTTCATAAGTGCTGTCATTGCTGCTTTTTCCCCTCTTTCTGCATTTATCCCTAGCTGTGGTAGACTTGGGAGATCGTGAAGATCAAGTCTCCAGATCACTGTCTATCCACTTACTTGGGTAGTCACAGTCCCAAGGTTCTAGAGAGCTGGTTGTTATGCTTTCAGAAATCGTGTGCTGAAATGTATTAAACACAGCCATTATTAAGAAGTAAATTCTGTAATATTACAAAGGTAATAAGTACTCAGATTCATCACCTCTTAATCATCTTACCACCTCTTGCTGTTATCCATACCCTAGAGGGTATCTACATCCCTGTGGCTGATAGCAAAAATACGGCACGACTGTGTGTTTTGCTGTGCGTCTTTTCCCGTGCCGAGTTCAGTGACATCAGTAGCTTGGTAGCTTGAAATCGGCCACAGTGGGACTATTTGCGCCACTGAAACCAGCGAACACTGCAAATCAGGATGCCTTCATTTTCCTGGAGAGCCATTTGCTGGCACACCACAAGTCACGCTCTTCTGCTCCTGCATAGCCATGATCTTGAGCCACACTGTCACCACTTGTCTTCGAAATGACAAGACTTCCTCCAAAGTGCTTGTACCTACCTACCTTACATATGTTTGGCCACCGGCCCTTTGAACACCAAACCCAGATTCCTCCTCTAGGTCCATGACCAGCCCCAGGCCTCCCCGCCTTCCATCCTTCTTGTGCCCAGTGAGTCAGTCATTAATTTCTCTCTTTCCCCCTCTCTTCCACCTCTCATCCTCTTCCTCCTCCCCCTTCATGCTCTTCCTCTGCCAGGGGTTCAGAGCAAGGGCTCTGGGATAGATTGATGGGCTTTGAATCTAGCTGCACCATATGCTAGTTGTGTTACTTTGGGGTAGTTACTGAACTTTTGTGCCTCTGTCTTATCATCTGTAAAGTGGAGATAATAGTATCTACTTCGTAGCATTATTCTGGGGATTAAATGAGTTAATGCTTTAGAAACACCTAGGATACAATCTGGCGTACAGTAAGTACATGTTTAGTTGTTAAACACTTGCATTTGTTATCCAGCCCTTGCCTATGAGACTGGAAGGAGATAGCAAAGGAACACATGAAAATGAAAGAAGAGCCAATGGCCTGGGGTTGCGGCACAGAGTAATAGCTCTGGGGAACTGGGAAAAGGTCGAGTGAGATGAGCTGGGATGGTGGGGATCAGGAAGGAGGCAGAGAAGAGGAAGAAAAGGGACACTTTCGAATCATCTGCAAAGATCAAAATATATGTGATGGGAACTTCTAATACCTTATCTCAAACATATGCACCAGGAAAAGAAAGGAATGTCTTCATAAATGTATAGAAAATCCCCTCATTTTGGTTTTAGCCGTTAAATCAATGTTGGTCTTCATTCAAGGCAAAAATCTGGTAGTCGCTTATTCAAGGTCTGTGGGCTAAGTCAACTGTATGTTGAACAGGAGGTATGGCAACAGAGTGAGAGCTGCGTCCGCATCTCTCAGAAAGCGGCCCAGAGCTGAAGCACTCACATGTCTGACCATCTGAAAATCTATAGTGACCAAGGCCTTCATTTTACCCTCATTTTTAGAACAAAAAGGAAACAATAAAAGAAAATGGGTAGCAGGGACATTCTGCTTTTCATTTAAAAAAAAAAATCTTAGTGATAAAAGGAGAAGAGAGTTTAAAGGAAAAACTGAGAAGCTGTTAAAAGGGTTTGAATGCTTTGCATTTTAGCTGGGCTCTATTGTTTACATGGGAACTGTGGTAATTTTATGAATCATCAGAGTTTTCCTTCCAAGTTATGTCTGCGTGTTCTTAAAAAGCTTCCTAAATAACCCACAGTAAGAGACTGATGAACAATTTCATTTACTACTTTTTGAATTTTGTATTTAAAAAAATGTATAACAACCAAAGCTAAAGTCCTGACAGCCAAGTTTTTGCATGTCCTTCTCACTCGGTCCTCAAGTCTAGTGAGCACCTTGAGAAGCAATGAGGCCCTGATGTGATAGAATGACGACTTCCCAGTCAAAAGCCAAAGCTCCCCACCCCACCCCTAGTTGAAAGCAGCCATGGCAGTTAAACACTGCCCTCTGGCATGTGTCATGTTAGGCATGGAGACCTGTGAAACACGCTCTGTTCATGATCCCTCACCGCCTCCTCCCAAGGGCTGGGGTCCACGTAAAGTCAGTCCACTGAGCCAGCCAACCCGGTGTGTGATCCACAGAAGACAAGGACGGTCATCGCAGTGGGCAGAGTGTGTGTGTGACAGAGATGGGTGTTTGTGAAGAGTTGAAGTTTATTCTCTTAGAAGAGACTGTCTTTTTTCTGATATTATTTTTCTCCTGTTTTTTAGTGTTCAAACACTCACACTTTTATGGGAAGAAAATGGTATGGTAGATGATACGCTTTTGTTTTAAGCATTCTTGGTCAAATAAAAAGTTGTATCTATATTGGTCCACTTTTTTCTCTTGGTTGATGAAAGCCTCAAGTCTGCAAGCCATTGTATGCTCTAAGTATTGGCTATATCCTTCCCGGGGGCGTAGGTGTTTCCTGTGTGAAGATACTGTCTCAGAAGGAATTTCACAGAGCTTTGATCGTCTGGTTTTTTAGTCACTAGCTGTTCTTGTACTTGAGAGGAAAACAGCTTCCCCGGCCGTGCGTGGGTGTCTCTGTCACTGCTCCTGTCGCATAAACTTGGATGGGTGCCACTGAGTTTGTTCATCAGCATGCACGGTGGAGAATTCCAGTCTCATGTTGGCCTGTCTCCGTCAGGTGCTTTGATAACTGAAATCTAGGAAAGGTGAGTGGGAATGACTCATGCCTCAACTCAAGGAGAGGACTCAGAGCTCAGTGTGCTTTGTGATGGGGGGCTGGACATGTTACCATGACTCAAGAATGCCATATCCCTGCAAG
This sequence comes from Cephalopachus bancanus, assembly GCA_027257055.1. Lineage (NCBI taxonomy): Eukaryota > Metazoa > Chordata > Mammalia > Primates > Tarsiidae > Cephalopachus > Cephalopachus bancanus. The sequence goes on from JAPVLO010000232.1 coordinate 4,155,075, forward strand.
TGAAGAGAAGGGCAACGTGTCCTATACCCTATAGTCATTCAATGTTGAAATTACGTTTAGAGCCTGAATCTCCTGCCTGTTACTTGATGTTTGCCCTGTTGTGCATACCATTTTGCTCAGCATGGAAAGGTTATATAGAGTAATTTATTTTTGGAATGAGCTAGAATGCTGAGTTTGCAACAGCCAGTTTTGTAAAAACCAAGAATGACTTTGAAAAAATCCTTAGTTCTTCTCGAATGGACTCGCTTCCCAGCATGAGACACACCTGGGTATGTCTCCACCCTGAGCGAACCCCCAGGCCTGTGCACACTTGCCCATGCTGTGCCTCACATGTTTCCAGATAGCCTGTCTTGCCAGGAGCCAAGCTTCCTGTTTTTTGTCCTTCTCGGAGGACTCCAGACTTCCTCTCTGAGGTGTACACACAACTGAGGCTGAAACAACTTATAGGGAAATTTGTCAGCATAATTGATGATTATGTGGTGTGAGCCACCAAAGACAGGTGAGCCTGCGCAGAGCAGACCTGATGTACGTGGCGGCCTCTCCTGTGCGGGTCCTGTGCCTCCTGGCTTGCTGTTGTGTGTGGAGCTCGTCCCTAGCAGGTCACGCCCTACCATGAGCCCCTGGAGTCCCGAGCAGACCCTGCTTTTGCTGGTAAAAAGAAGGACCACTTGTATGCCTAATCCTGAATTGTGCCCCACATCTCTAAATTTAAAAAGAAGAAAAAGAGCAGGAAAGATTCTCCATGAATGTTGGGGCTTGTTGGCTCTGAAGGGAGTGTTTGAGGGCATGTAACCTTTAAAAGGACAAAATAATCACATAAAATGCTTAAATACTATTTGCTACATCAAGAGAAGGGCTTCTGATGACACGTGACTTGTGGCATGACAGAAACTAGTCAGAGTGGAGTGAGAATTTGAGAAATGTAAAGAAATCAAGGCATTTCAGACCACCTTTGGTGGCATCTTGGGGTTCTAGAGTTCTTTGGAAACCTTTTTCTAGTGTAACACTTGTTCCCTGAAACAGTTTCAAGTGTTAGACTTATTATAAAATAGGGATGATCGTGCCTGCTCCACTTTCTCACAATCTGTTGGGATATTGATTGAGATATTTGCAAAGTACTCTGAGTTCTCAGGAAGAAGTGTATTAGCAAATGCTCTGGTGATGTTGATGTTTGTAGCAGGGCATGGAAAGTTAGGCTAAGGCGATTTCAGAAAGACATGTTCTAGGGCAAGTCACATTGTGACTATCAGCCTGTGTGATTAGTCTTATGTCCTCTGGTTCATCCTTTTGTCTTGGGTGTCAGTTCTGGGTGAGTTAGGGGGACAGGCTTTCAGGAAGGTGGGAAGAGAGAAAAGCCCTTGCTGATCTTACACTGTCCGTGAGGAGTCTCTTGGCTGCAGGCGTTGGGGTAACCTGTGCCTCCTAGAAGCTGATCACACAGAACAGTGCACTGACCGGAGGAGGCCAATGTCCACTCCCTGCCCTGACTCCATCCTGTCACTTGCTGAGTTACTTCACACCTTCGTTTCACTGATGAATGTCTCAAATTCAGTCTCTGTTCCTCACTGCACACTACCTTCATGGCTTCCTGTCACCCACCTCTGGTCTCACCAACCCCACCACCAAAACTGTCGCCTGAAGGTCACAGTATCTTCTTCCCCGAGCAACACGTGGCACCATAGACAACGAAGGGGTTTAACTCATTTACTGTTTCTGTATTTTTGCTAGAAGCAACAGAAAATAGTGGCTAAGAGTCAGGCTTCTTGGGTTCCAATCCTGGCTAGAACTGTAACCTCCTAGTTGTGTGAGTTTAGGCAACTCTTCGACATTTTAGTACTTAAGTTTTCTTAACTATAAAATGGGGATAATAATAGTACCTGCTCAATAAATGACTACATGAAATTTATAGAGTTAAATAAGATGATGTATATGATACTTTATGATATTCTCCTCTTCTATTTATGTATTCCTTCTAAACTCTAAACCCCAGGAGGGCAGGAAGTGTATGTCTGTGTACATGTAAACTATTGTATTGTTAGATTCCCAAAGAGTAGCATAGTACTAGTGTCTGGCACATAGTAGGTGCTTAGTAAATATTGATTGAATTGACAGATGATTGATAGATAAGTAGCTCATTCTAACATTCACATTTATATTATAACATAAATACCATCTATATTTACAACTATATCCAAAATAAGTGAAAGGAAACAAGGGCACTTGGGTGTTTTGCCTTGGTTAATCAAATTGACTAGGGGTTCTAATTTAGTTATATTTGAATATATATCTGTTCTCTATAAGTTTATCTATATTTGTTCCTTTTCATGCTTTTGAACTTCTACACTGCTTTTTTTTTTTTTTTAATTATTATGTTGTGGGGTACAGTTAAGGGTTAGGTATACAATTACGTTTCATTCAGGCACCCTGTTGATATGAGGTGTTTCACCGTTCCCAGACAGATATTTGCTACTGTTAGTCCCATCTCCCTCCCCGCCCCGTAGTTTCCAGTACTGTCAGTCATTTTCTTATAGTATTGCATTGGATGTTTAAGGTCCATTATATGAGTGAGAACATGTGATACTCGGATCTTTGTTTCTGTGAGAGGTCACTCAGTATTATAGACTCTAGTTCCATCCAGGTTGCTGCGAAATTCATGATTTTGTTCTTTTTTTATGGCTGCATAGTATTCCATCGTGTATATGTACCACATTTTTTAAATCCAGTCCTCTTTTGACAGGCAGCATGGTTGTTTCCAGGTTCTTGCTATTGTGAACAACGCTGCGATAAACATACGTGTGCAGGTATCTTTTTTATAGAGTGATTTGCTTCAGGATATATTCCCAGTAGGGGGATTGCGGGGTCATATGGGAGGTTGGTATTTAGAGCTTTTAGGAATCGCCACACTGCTTTCCACAGAGGTTGCACTAGTTTACACTCCCACCAACAGTGTAGAAATGTTCCCTTTTCACCACACCCTCTCCAGCAGCTGTTATTTTTTGAGTTGTTGATAATTGCCATTCTGACTGGAGTTAGGTGGTATCTCAGTGTGGTTTTGATTTGCATCTCCCTGTTGATTAGTGAGGTTGAACATTTCTTCATGTGTTTGTTGGCTGCTCGGATGTTTTCCTTTGTGAAGTGTCTGTTCATATCTTTTGCCCATTTTATAATGGGGTTGTTTGTTTTTTTCTTCTCAGCACATTTGAGTTCCTTGTAGATCCAGGATGTTAAGCCTTTGTCAGACCTGGTGTTGGCAAATACTTTTTCCCAGTCTGTGGGCTGTCTACTTGTTCTTTTGATGGTTTCTTTGGCTTTGCAGAAGCTTGTCAGTTTATTAAGGTCCCACTTGTCTATCTTCTCTCTTATGACCTGTGGGTTTTGGGTTTTGTTCAGGAATTGGATGCCAGTTCCGATTTCCATGAGGGTTTTTCCTTCATTTTCTAAGTTTCTTATGGTTTGAGGTTTTACATTTAGGTCTCTGATCCATTTGGAATTAACCTTTGTGCATGGGGATAGATAGGGGTCCTGTTTCAATCTTCTGCATGTGGTCAGCCAGTTTTCCCAGCACCATTTACTGAATAGGTTCTCCTCTCCCCAGTGGTAGGTGGTGGAGGGTTTGTCGCAGATGAGTTGGTTGAGAAATTGAGGTTTTGCTTCTGGAATCTCAGTTGTGTTCCACTGATCTATATGCCTGTTCCTGTACCAATACCAAGCTGTTTTGATGATTGTAGCTTTATAGTAAAGTTTGAAGTCTGGTAATGTGATACCATCTGCTTTGTTTTTTTTGCTGAGGATTGTTCTGGCTATTCTTGGACGTTTGTGTTTCCATATGAATTCCTGTGTTGTTTTTTTCTAGGTCTGAGAAGAATGTTGCTGGTAATTTGATGGGTATTGCATTGAATTTGTAGATTGCCTTAGGTAAGATGAACATCTTCACAATGTTGATTCTTCCAATCCATGAGCACGGGATATTTTTCCACTTGTTTGTGTCATCTTTGATTTCTTTGAGCAGTGTTTTGTAGTTTTCCTTGTAAAGGTCTTTCACGTCTCTGGTTAGGAAGATGCCAAGGTATTTCTTTTTTTGTGTGGCTATTATGAGTGGAATTGTGTTTTTTATTTGGGTTTCTGTTTGTTTATTATTGGTGTAGAGAAATGCGATTGTCTTTTGTACATTTATTTTGTATCCTGAGACTTTGCCAAAGGCCTTTATCAGTGTAAGGAGGTTTTTGGCAGATTCTCTTGGGTTTTCAAGCTACACAATCATATCATCTGCAAAGAGAGATAACTTGACTTCCTCTTTTCCTGTTTAGATACCCCTGATTGCCTTCTCTTCTCTGATTGCTCGAGCCAGGACTTCCAATACTATGTTGAACAGGAGGGGTGAGAGTGGACATCCTTGTCTTGTTCCAGTTTTCAGGGGAAATGGTTCTAATTTTTGTCCATTTAGGAGTATGCTGGCTGTGGGTTTCTCGTAGATGGCTTTTACTATTTTGAGGTATGTTGCCCGTATGCCTAGATGTTCAAGGGTTTTTATCAAGAAGGGGTGCTGGATTTTATCAAAAGCTTTTTCTGCATCTAATGATATAATCATGTGGTTTTTGTTTTGACATCTTTTGATGTATTTAATTACATTTATGGTTTTACAAATGTCGAACCAGCCTTGCATCCCAGGAATGAAGCCTACTTGGTCATGATGGATGATTTTTGAGATGTATTGCTGAATCCAGTTTGCTAGGATCTTGTTGAGAATTTTAACATCTATGTTCATCAAAGATATTAGCCTGTAGTTCTCTTTCTTTGTTGGATCTTTACCTGGCTTGGGTATCAATGTGATGTTGGCTTCGTAAAATGATTTGGGGAGCGTTCCATCTTTTTCAATCGCCTGGAATATCTTCAGTAGAATTGGTATCAGCTCCTCCTTAAATGTCTTGTAGAATTCTGCTGGAAAGCCATCTGGACCAGGGCTTTTTTTTGTAGGAGGTTTTCTTATTACGTAGTCGATTTCCTTGATTGTTATTGGTCTATTTAGGGTCTCAATTTCTTCTTGTTCCAACCTAGGTAGGTTGTGTGATGTCAGAAAGTCCTCCATTTCCTTAAGGTTTTCAAGTTTGTTTCCATACAAGTGTACGTAGTAGTCTCTAATGATCTTTTGTATTTCTTCAAGGTCAGATGTGACTTCATATTTTGTATTTCTGGTTGTGCTTATTTGGTTTTTTTCTCGTTTTTTCTTGGTCAGTCTAGCTAGGGAACCATCGATCTTGTTTATTCTTTCGAAGAACCAGCTTTTTGTTTCATTGATTTTTTTTTTGTATTATCTTTTTGTCTTCTATGTCCTAGATTTGGGCTTTTATTTTGGTGATTGGGATTCTTCTGCTGAAATTAGGGTTTTTGTGGTCTTGCTTTTCCAGCTTCTTTAGGTGGCTTGTTAGGTTGTTAATTTGTGTTCCTTCCATTTTCCTCATGTGTGTTTGTAGGGATATAAATTCCCCTCTTATTACAGCTTTTAAGGTGTCCCAGAGATTTTGGTAAGATGTTTCTTCATTTTCATTTGTTTCCAGGTATCTTTTGATCTCTGTTTTGATTTCATCATTGACCCAGGAGTTGTTTAGCATTATGCTGTTTAGTGTTCATGTCTTTGTGGGTTTTGGGGGGACCTTGTTGGTGTCAATGTTTATTTTTATTCCACTGTGGTCTGAGAAGGTGCATGGTAGAATTTCGGTCCTTTTAAATTTGCTTATGCTTGATTTGTGTCCAATTATGTGGTCAATCTTAGAATATGTTCCATGCGGTGATGAGTAGAATGTGTATTCTGTGGTCTTTGGATGGAGTGTTCTGTAAGTATCAATTAAGTCCATTTGGTCCAGATCTCCTGATTGAGGTTCCGGATCTCCTTGCTGATTTTTTGTCCTGATGATCTGTCTAGGGTTGTGAGTGGTGTATTAAAGTCCCCAGTTATGATGGTGTTAGAGTCAATGTCTTTCTTTAGTTTTCCTAGAAGTTGCTTTATGAAAGTTGGCGTACCTTGTTGGGGGCATATATGTTTAGGATAGATATTTCTTGTTGATGGAGTGAACCTTTTATCATTATGTAGTGGCCCTCTGTATCCTTTTTAATTTTTTGATAGCTTAAGTGGTATTTTGTCTGAAATTAGGATCGCGACTCCTCCTTTCTTTTGTGTTCCATTCACCTGAAAATTTGTTTCCCATCCTCTTACTTTGAGCCTGTGTATGTCCTTTCTAGTGAGATTGGTCTCTTGAAGGCAGTCTCTTGAAGGCCTGATGATATTTTATCCATTTTGCCATTCTGTGTTTTCAGTGGTACGTTTAGTCCATTCACATTCAGGCTAATTATTGAAATGTGAGAGTTCGTCCCTATCATGGAGTTCTTATTGAGTTGTTGTTCTTCCACTTGGTTTTTTCTTTTTTTTCTTTTTTTGTCTTTCTTTTGGTTTTGGGGTTTGTTCATGTATATTTTATTCTTTTCCTTGTACTCTTGTGAAGAACATTGTTCTTTTTTCCTTTTCTTCTGTATTTAGTACTTTCTTAAGTGTTTCATGCAGAGATGGTTTGGTGACAGCATAAGTTCTTAGGGATTGGATATCTGGGAAAGATTTTAATTCTCCCTCACTGATGAAGCTTAGCTTGGCCGGGTAAGTTATTCTTGGTTGAAATTGGTTATCTTTTAGGACTTTGAAGATAGGACTCCAAGCTCTCCTAGCCTGCAGGGTTTCTGTAGATAAATCTGCTGCTATTCTGATTGGTCTTCCATGGTAGGTGATCTGGCCTTTTTCTCTTGCTGCCTTTAGGATTTTTTCTTTTGTGCCTACTTTGTTTAGGTGAATTATTATGTGTCTAGGAGTTGGTCTTCTCATTTGTTGTCTTGCAGGGGTTCTTGAATCTCTTGTGTTTGAATTTTTGCATCACTGATTAGATAAGGGAAGTTTTCTTGAATGATCTCTTGGAAAGTTTGTTCCAATGTTGTCTCTGTTTCTCTTTCTGCCTCAGGGAGTCCAATTACTCTTAGGTTAGGCCTTTTGAGGTAGTCACTCATCTCTTGAAGGTTTTGTTCTGTCTTTTTGAGCTTATTTTCTGTGTTTTTAAGAGTTTGGGTTATTTCTATATTTTGGTCCTCAAGCTCTGAGATTCTTCTGCTTGGGTAATTCTGCTTTCCATGCTTATCAGTTTGTTATTTATTTCATTCACAGTATTCTTTATTACTGTTGTCTCAGATATCAGCTCCTTCCTAGTTTCTTCTTGTGTCTCCTCAATTCTTTTTAATCTCTCCATTATTGTCTTGATATCTACATTTGTAGTTTGAGACCCTTTATTCTGGGGGCTTTTCATTGTTTGCATTCCAAAGTCAGTTTTCTCAGTATCTGCCCTCCCAGGTGTCTGGGAGAGACTCATACTCTTCTTTTGGTTTTTCTTCATTTCTGTAGATTTTTCTCCCTCTCCCCCTTTCCCTCCCCCTCTTCTTCAATTCTGTTTTTGAGGGAAGGTGGGGTTGCTTTTATTTCTCTTCTGCAATGTTCTGTTCTTCCTCATGAGGGTCTTCTGGCTTTGTTCACTTTTCCCTCTGCTTTACAATCTGTCTATTCAGCAATATGTAGTCTTGGTCCTTTGAAGTTGGCCATCCAGGAGAGAAGGAGGTCTCCAATACCAACTGTGGTAGGTGTCCCCCAAGATACCCTCAGTGATCCTTGCCTGGGGTAATCGTGCCCTTGTATCTATACTGCTTCTTATTACTCGTTTTTTTCTTTCCTTTGGATCAACTGCCTTTAAAAAAAAACTTTTCTTGATTAGGTTAAGGAAAAGAATGAAGGGATTTTAGACTGCATCTATAGACTGCAGAGCACGAGTTCATATTGGGCTCTTTGAGCAGGAAGAGAATATTTTGAAATATACAGCTGAGTAATAAGTTCCAGGGCACTGTTGCCTGGAGTGCATCCTCCTAGGTTCACTTCTTACTGGAAGACTGTGAAGAGCTGGTTTGTTTCTTCAGCGTTGAGATGCTTTTTTCTTAGCTTTGTCATGCTTTGTTTCCTCCTCCTCCTCGTCTTCTCTGCTGGAGTCTCTCATACAAGCCACTCTAGACCACGCCCAGGGCCTCCATCTCCACCTCCTTGCTGTGCCTTGAGCCGCCTCGCTGTCTGTGTTCATCCGAGGCCAAGTTCCCCAGGAGGGCACAGGGCAGGGTAGTGAAGTAGAGAGAGGGAACCTTGGCTGACCTGGGATTCAGAGGGCCTGGGTTCTGCTCATTTCCTTTAAATCTCATGTCTTTTTGTTTTCTTTTCTTTTCTTTTTCTGGCTGTTTTTACGGTTTTTCGACATCACTGGTTTTCAACAATTTAATGATAATGTAACTTGCTGTGGTTTTTGTCATCTTCTGTTTGAAGTTCATTGAGCTTCTTGGATCTGTGGGCTTATAGTTTTCATCATATTTGGACATTTTTAGCCACTTTATCTTCTTTATATTTTCCCTGCCCCTGCCTCTTTGGGAACTCCAGTTACATGTGTGTTAGGCGACTGCTCACTCTCCTGGGTTTTTCCATCCGTTCTCTGTCTGTTTTATTCAGATAGTTTCTGTTGTCATGTCTTCCATTTTTGCTCTTGTCACATTCATGTGTGTCTTTATGCTTTGGAACACAGAGTCCTGTCTGTAATGACTGTGTTAGCATCCTTGCATCATGATTCTGTCATGCGTGTCATTTCTGGGGCTGCCTCTCTTAATTGATTTTACTTCTTGTGTGTTTTCCTAACTTCTCTCCAGGAAGGTAGTTTCTGAGTAGATGCTGTGATTTTTTTTTTTTTTACATTGTTAAGTGCTAGATTTTGTTGTAGTCCCTTAAATATTGTTGAACTTGGAGAACACAGTGGAGTTATTTAGAATTGTTTTGATTATGTCAAGGCTTGTTTCTAGTCTTTATCAGGCAGCTCCAGGGCAGCCCTTCATTTTGTTTGTTTGTTTGTTTAATTTGACCCTGTTCCTCGGGCACTGTTTTCTGAAGGCTCTGCCCGTGGAGATTTCCACTTCATCTAGTGGGACATGAGCTATTTTTTTGCCCTGTGTGGACTCTGGGATGATTATATCTGCTCCCTCCAGGGGATTCCCTCCTTGATCTCAGTAGCTTCCTTCACTCAGATCAGGACGCAGCCAAATGTGTGGGGGATCCTTCTCCAGATCTGCAGAGATCTTGTGCTCACACTCCCCTTCCCTTCCCTTCCCTCTTCTCCCCTTCCCTCCTCCCTCCCATCCCTTTCTCTCCCTTCCCTCTCCTTCCCTCCTCCTCCCCTTTCCTCACCTTCCTTCTCTCCCTTCTTTCCTCTTCCCCTCCCCTCCCCTCTTCCTCCTTCTCTCCCCTTTCCCCCTCCCTCCTTGCAGCTCCCTCCTGTCTATATTTTGCCCCAGACTCTCTCTAGCTGCCTTCTGCTTCCAAAGCTCCCTACTCTGTCTCCTCAACTTAGCAAAACTCCCAGCTCTGCTGGGGTCCGTTCTTCCTGTTTTGTGACCTGGAAGCTCTCCTGCCTGGGGCAGTTGTAGGGCTGAGCTCATCTTGCTGTTTTCTCTGTTTTGTCTGACTTTCTAGATGTTGAAGCTGGAACAATAAGCAATTTTATACCAAAATACTTTAATTCTACTTCTTTACAGATCAAGAGTACATTCTTCTCACCATTAATGCACTATCAAAATAGCATGATCACTGTCAAAATTAAGTGTCTGGTATCTTCTAATATCAAGTACATTTTGAATTTTCCCAAATGTCCCAGAAATTTTCTTTGCAACTAGTTTGCCCAACCAGGGATTCCATCTAGAACCATAATGTCATATGGCTTAAGCCTCTTTTCATCCAAACCAGTCACATTTTTCATGACACTGATGCGATGAACAGAAGAACCAGGCAGCTGTGCTCTAGAATATTCCCTATTCTGTACTTGTCTGCTTGTTGTTTTTTTTTTTATTTCCTGTTACTTGAAGTTAGAACTAAAGGCCTAATTAGATTGAAGTTAAATGTTTTGGTAAGAATGCAGCATCAGTGATGTTCTGTTCATGCTCCATCACGTCCACAGACCCTTAAGAATCGTCATTTGTGATGCTGAGATTGTTACAGGAAAAAAATCAGAGAGACCGTGACACCGAGGCTGATAAGCAGGAAGCTGCATTTATTACTGGAATGCCAACATACTCCAGTCACAAAGGCTGGACCCCGATCGCAGTCAGGTCTCAGCTTATATAGGTTTTACATTGGCTTTGGGGAGAAGGGGCTTTGCATAGTGTAAGGTTTTGTACTTTTTGTAATAGCACAAGCTTGTGGTTTAGACTACAGACACTAAGGACAGAGTTACAGGAAGGGGCTTGTGGTTTTAGATGCAGGTACTGCGCACAGCGTTTTGCATTAACAAACTGAAATATTTTAATTGTGATACATGTTTTAAAGCGTTTTTTTAAAAGCTCCCTACCACAGGACCTCTGATCTCTCCATTGTGTAGTTTGATTTTCCTTGTGTGACCAGAAAGTAAACTGTGGTATAACTTTGGCACTGCCTGAATGTTCATTTCCTGTCAATTTTCTTTTTTTGTTTTAAGACCAATGGATAATCATTACCTAAATAAATTATTTTATTAGAGGCTATAGACTGGTTGTCTAATTGCATTATTTGTTCTATATTTCTAAGCTGGCATTCTTCCTTAAAGTAGAGCTTTTTACATTTGGTAATGTTGAAATGTACTTCCTACTGGAAAGACAGAGAAAATGTATAATTCTTTCTCTTTATTTACCAAATTTCAAAGAAGATTTTGATCTAACAGCCATCTTGAAGGGTGACAAATGTGTTTTTCCTTATTTTCTTTCTTCATTGATGTTTCATATTTTTCAAGAAATATGGTCACTATAATAATTTTTTCTTTCTACTATCTAATTATTATGTTTGGTCAGAGCGAAGCCTGGATTCTAGATTCTTAAGTATTCTAAACCAGATGTATGTCTTTAACAAGCCCTTTTATATGTGTTATGTTTCTTTTTTATTTATTTATGTATTTATTTATTTGTTTGAGTCAGAGTCTCACTCTGTCGCCAGACTGGAGTGTAGTGGCACACTCAAGACCACCGCAGCCTTGATCTGCTGGGCTCAGGTGATCCTTGCACCTCAGCCTTCCATATGTCTCTTTTTTAAACCAGCGATTAGACAGGCTAGCAAGGGGTGCTTTTAGCTCTAGAACTGGGGTTCCAAACTCCACTAGCTTCTCTCCAGCATCAGGAGAAACCCCCGCCTGCCTGTATCCAGGCATCCCATCAGATCTTCTCCCAATTCCTCAGTGGAAACCCCATCCTGAGCCAGCCTGGTCTCCTTATGTTGTTACACGCAGCCAGCCCACCCCTCACTCCCAGCCTTTTCTTGAAATGCCTCACCTCTGCTTCCCCTGAACCTGAACCTCTCCCACCTCCACACCCCAGGTCGAGTGCCCCCTTCTTATTTCTGTCTCCTATCTTACCTTTTACACGTCCTACCGTATCACTTGTTTCCTCTTCCAAGGAATGTTATCCCAAGTCGATTCTCATGACCCCTGTCAAGAAGAGACCATACTTTTTACCAAGAATGTTGCTTGGCACAAAAGAACAACAAAAGTGGCTTATGTTGTAGTTATCATACTTGTCTATGTTTCCTAACATGTAGCACTTTCTATTTTGCTGAATAGCAACCTTAAGGTGCTTTTGGAGAGAGAGAGAGAGAGAAAATGTATGTGGGGGCAGTATTTCTTTCTTTTTCTTTTTTTAAGTAGGATTTATTGAGAGGACAGAAAAACTCCCACAGTGGGAGGGAACCCGAAGGGGTTACCCGGGGATATTTCTTACAAGTGCCAATGCTCACCTTTTTGTTGATCCATTTCCACTCTGAGTTCCGTTATATATCGGGGAGCATTGATAACATGTCCATACATTGATCAGAAGTATGTACATCAACAAATATTTCTTTGCTACCCAATGTTAGCTAAGGAAAGATGGCCCCTGGAATCACACAGTTTAATTAAGTACAACTCTTGTAGATGTCTTTCCCTTTTCCTGCTATGTTTTGTTTTGTTTTGTTGTTTTGTTTTGAATATGAAATCACAAACCCTCAAATAAGCTTCATAAAGAGCTGGCTGTCCCTATATTTTAGACACACATTTTATCTAATCACAAATGGTTCTCTACCCAAAATTTTAAAAATATGTAGTATTGATAATTTACATCATATATATTTTTCATGTTTTTAGTTGACTACTGCATTTTATAATTACTCGTGTGAATTCTAAAGGGATATAGTTTTTCTGGTTGTCCAAAATTTTACCTCATACTTCTTGTTCAAGCCTATTTGTGAATTTTACCTGACTCTTTCGCCTGGTAAATAGAACTTCAGAATGTATTTCCATGTTTGTTGTACAAGTGTATTAATCTTTTCTGAATAGTAGAACTCTTTAAAATTATCTTCCTGCACTTGAAGCAGGTCATCTAGCAATTGGTGACATCAAGTTGGAGTAACTGGTTTTTTTTGTTGTTGTTTTGCTGGAGAAGAGGGACGTTCATGATGTCAGGTACCATGTGTGTATCTGTGTTGCGAAAGGACCTCCCCGAATTGGCTTCTCCTGCCTCCCCCCACCCACCTGATCATGCATCTCACATGGGCACACACACTCCAACCCTTCACCCAGTCGCGACAGACACTTGCAGTTATTTGAATTCTGTGCTGATTTGTGTTCGTGCTGCCCCAACCACCTGAAGTGTCCTTTTTCCATCTTTGATCACCTGACAAATTCCTGTTCATCTTTCAGAACTTAGTTCAAGTGTAAAGTCCTCTTTCTCGCCACAGTCCCCTGCCTTCTGTCCTCTGCGCTTTTATTGTACGATGTGCCATGGAGACACCTGTGACATTTCATTGTCCTTGACGGGAATGTACGTATCTCTTCCTTCTAATATCTAAGATTGCTAGGGGGCAGGAATCTTACCTGGCTTTATATTTCCTACAGTTCACCTAGTATTTGGTACAGAGATGATGGCTGCTCAATAAATATTGGTCTGTTTAATCAATTACTTAAGCTCCCTACTCTTTTCTTTTTTTTTTATTGTGAAGTTGTGGGGTACAGTTAAGGATTAGGTATACAATTGCGTTTCATTCAGGCACCTTGTTGATATAGGATGTTTCCCCGTACCCAGACAGATATTTGCTACTGTTAATCCCATCTCCCTCCCCCCACCATAGTTTCCCAGTACGGTCAGTCATTTTTGTATAGTATTGCATTGGATGTTTAAGGTCCATTATATGAGTGAGAACATGTGATACTCGGATCTTTGTTTCTGTGAGAGGTCACTCAGTATTATAGACTCTAGTTCCATCCAGCTTGCTGCGAAATTCATGATTTTGTTCTTTTTTATGGCTGCGTAGTATTCCATCGTGTATATGTACCACATTTTTTTAATCCAGTCCTCTTTTGACGGACAGCATGGCTGTTTCCAGGTTCTTGCTATTGTGAACAATGCTGCGATAAACATGCGTGTGCAGGTATCTTTTTTATAGAGTGATTTGTGTTCTTCAGGATATATTCCCAGTAGGGGGATTGCGGGGTCATATGGGAGGTTGGTATTTAGAGCTTTTAGGAATCGCCACACTGCTTTCCACAGAGGTTGCACTAGTTTACACTCCCACCAACAGTGTAGAAGTGTTCCCTTTTCACCACACCCTCTCCAGCAGCTGTTATTTTTTGAGTTGTTGATAATTGCCATTCTGACTGGAGTTAGGTGGTATCTCAGTGTGGTTTTGATTTGCATCTCCCTGATGATGAGTGAGGTTGAACATTTCTTCATGTGTTTGTTGGCTGCTCGGATGTTTTCCTTTGTGAAGTGTCTGTTCATATCTTTTGCCCATTTTATAATGGGGTTGTTTGTTTTTTTCTTTTCAGCACGCTTGAGTTCCTTGTAGATCCAGGATGTTAAGCCTTTGTCGGACCTGGAGTTGGCAAATACTTTTTCCAAGTCTGTAGGCTGTCTCCCTGCTCTCTTGATGGTTTCTTTGGCTTTGCAGAAGCTTGTCAGTTTAATAAGGTCCCACTTGTCTATTTTCTCTCTTATGAGCTGTGGGTTTTGGGTTTTGTTCAGGAATTGGATGCCAGTTCCGATTTCCATGAGGGTTTTTCCTTCATTTTCTAAGTTTCTTATGGTTTGAGGTTTTACATTTAGGTCTCTGATCCATTTGGAATTAACCTTTGTGCATGGGGATAGATAGGGGTCCTGTTTCAATCTTCTGCATGTGGTCAGCCAGTTTTCCCAGCACCATTTACTGAATAGGTTCTCCTCTCCCCAGTGGTAGGTGGTGGAGGCTTTGTCAAAGATGAGTTGGTTGAGAAATTGAGGTTTTGCTTCTGGAATCTCAATTCTATTCCATTGATCTATATTCCTGTTCCTGTACCAATACCAAGCTGTTTTGATTACTCTTTTCTGAAACAACTTTCTGATCATCTCCAGAATGGTCCTCATCGAATGGCTGGCAGTAGTATCACCAACAACACTGTCATATCTGCACATGTAAAAACCTCATGTAAGTGAAGACCTTTATGCTAGAGTACCTATATATGTGCAAGTGGTATTCTCAGAAGTTTTTGGAGGCATACCTATTTGCAAAATGACTGGACATGCGATGTTTACAGTTGAGGTTTGACACGCATGCATGTGAGCGCCAGCCAGATGCCCTTCCCAGTCAGTGTCTCCCACCTTGTAGCAAGTCAGCACTGTTCTGACTTTTGTCACTGTGGACTAGCTTTGCTCACCTTGAGCACCACAGGAGTGGAGTCAGCCAGTGTATCCTTTTTTGTGACTAGCTGCTTTCATTCAGCATTATGTCTGTGATATTCATCTGTGTGAATTCTTGTGCATGCCACTAGTTTGTTTTGTCCATTGCTCTGTAGTATTTCATTGTGTAAATATGTCATCATTTTGTTTATCCATTCTACTGTTGATAGACATTTGGGTTATTTCTAGTGGAGCCTGGACATAGCTTTTGTTTGAGGACTAGAGCATCAGACCTGCTTTTGTCCTTTTTCCTCCTTCCTCAGAAAGGCGACAAATTGATCTGAGTGTGGAATACTCTTGACCTTACGCATTTATTCAAGAAATGATTATCAGGTACCTGTTATGTGCCAGGTCCTGTATAATTGTCCCTCTCTTCATAGCCAGTGGGAAGGGCAGACCCTGAAGAAGCAATTGTGCATACCTTAAACATGATAACAGAAATAAAAAATGTTTTAGATGCTTATAACAGGGAGACCTGATCTGGTAGGGGTTGGGACGCATCCTCCTGCATGAAGGGCACTCCAGCTGGGACCTGCAAGGTGAGAAGAAGAGCCCTGGGAGAGGAGCAGAGACTGGAAGGAAACCCATGTGACTGAAGCCTAGAGAGGCGGGTGATGATGGGAGATGAGGCTGGAGGGGAGGGCAGAGCCTGTCACCAGGGCTGTGTGAGTTACATGAAAAACGTGGGTCCTGGCCAGACTGGTGAGAGATGTGACCAGACAGAGCTTTCACATTTCTCCTTTGATGCTAGCCTTACACATGGTGAGGCACGCAAATCTCAGATGTGAAGTATTTTTACCTCTGCAACAGCTACCCCATCAGGATGTCTCCAGCACCTGTTCTCTTCTTCCAAGTCAGGATCCTCCCGCAAGGGCAGCCACTGGTTAGTCTCCTATTCTCACAACAACAATAACAAAATCATACGGGTGTACTCCTTTGTGTCTGACTATTCTTACTCGACAGAAAGTCTGTAAGATTCATCCACGCGTTGTGCACAGCAGTAATCTGTCTTCTTCATTCCTCTGCCATATCCCATCATATGAATATACCACAATTTAGTTGCCCACTCTTTTGATGGACATGAGAATTGCTTTTTTTGGCCATCATAATAAGACTGTTATGAACATTTGTGTCCATGTCTTTGGATGGACACTCCTTTCTGTGGGAGATGGAACTTTCTGGAAGAAGACCACTCTGCTTGCAGGGTGGAGGATGATCTGGAGGCGAGCAGAGGTGGCAGCAGGTCCCCAGGCACCGACTTCTAGATGCATGGCCCTTTACAGGTTGCCTCAGCCAAGGAACAGACCCCGCCAAGCATGTGCTAAGCATCACACCAATCAAGGCGTGGGTTAAAAGTGGAAAGCAGATTGCCTTTCCACTTCTGTCATCGCTGTCCTTGTAGTTATCATGGGTTACAGCCAACTGCAGCTTAAAGCTTAGAACTAGGATGGTCTGATGTGACAGTTACTGACTTGTTGCATATACCCCAAGGAATACTCCGGTACTGCCATCACTCAGCATTCGGGAAGCTCCCTCACCTGTGCCTGGGGGGATGTATATGTAACGTGGGGGTGCATCTGAAGGGATGGACATATTTTCCTGACCATGTTTCCTTCCCATTTCCCCTAAAGCAGGTTCCCAGAACCTTTGGTTCTCTGTAGTGTCTCTGACCCACCCCTGCTCAGCAATTAAAGCAGCGTATCAGCAGAGACTCCCTTCCCTAAGCTAAGCTTATTTTGTTTTTGTTTTTTCTGAATTGTGAATTTATTTCAATGTCTTAAAACTTTAAAAAGGGAAAAAGGGCACATTTATTTTTATATAATGGATTGCCATTATAGAATAATACAACTGGGTGAAATTAGGGGTATTTGGTAGAAATAGCCAAGACCTTCAGCCTAACAGACATTCTGTCCTTGGAGCCACGGGAATGAAGATGCCATTGTGTGGTAGGAAGGAGGTTGTGGCCTGACTCCACCTCACCAAGTCAGGCCCTTACCCACTGCTGCATGTTATGAGGATATTCAAAATCTGCCTCTTCTTATGTGCCTTGCAGTGTGCATTAACTCTTTTAATAGATATTTATCAAGCACCTGCGGTATGCCACATTACCTAAGGGAAGAGATAGCCAACGGAACCAGTGATCACCAGATGCCATGAAGAGCCTGGGCCCAAATGCCAAGGTGTTCTGGTGGAACAGAAGATGGGCATGTGGATCAGAGCAGGTAGCCCTCAACTGGCTCTTCAGGGAAGACAGGCATGAGCGAGGAGACACAAGACACCGAGGCAAGGCTCAGCCTGGTGTGGACAGGGGTCACTACAATCTGGTGTGATTGGAGCAAGGACTGGGCATGCTCGGGGTGCGGGATGGAGCTTGGAGAGGTGAGAGAGCCCAGAGTGTCCTGGTGTGTAGGGGGCCCTCGGGGCAAGGCTCAAGAGGCCTACTGCCCGCCCTGCTCCTCCCGGTGTTCCCCATGTGTCCCCGAGCATGTCATCCTCTCAGTGTCCTCATCAGTGGAACCTGAGCACTAGGAGTCGGCCCCCGACCGTGTTCCGGAAGCGCTACTCCAGCTGGTGTGATGAGCCATCTGTGGAACACGTTCCCTGTTTCTATGACTTTCAGGGTTGGCCTCTTCCGGACCCGTGATAGCCTTAGCATATCAGAGTTCAATGACGTTTCCAGTTAAGAAATTACTTCCATAAACCAGAACTCCACATTTCCCAGAGTATGTGACCAGGAGCCAGTTTTCTATGACATGGATGTTAGTATCATAACATGGAGTTTTATGTTGGCAGACGGACTGGGCTGGTCTCACAGGTCTGTCATCTTCATTCATTCACTAAATGTTTTAAAATTGCAGACCCAGCAGCTGGCTCACATACTTCCACTCCTGCTTTAGATGACGAATGTGTCCTTTTAATAAACTTTAGTGTCTATTTCTCATAGCAGTGTCTTTGTATTACAGTAGCTGTCCTGAGATTTTTTTTTCTTATTTTTTATGTCATACCCAGACTTCATTACCTGGTAATAAATTGCAAAAAATGTATATCAAATTGTTTGTAAACAAATATCAATCATTTGTGATTTATTTAATAGAAATTATAATGAAAATCAGGGTTTTGCTTATTAGGAAGTCATTATATTCAACATTGGCATATCTCAAAATTAGTAATAAGCCAGTAAATCATTCGTGTTGCTGAAGACATCAAATAGATAAAAATAGGATTGACCTTGTTAGAAATTTGATATTTTCAACAATTATCTGTCAGAACCACTGATTTGGAAATTGTTACAAATTCTTGAAAAATGAAGGCCGGGCTCGGTAATCCCAGCACTTTGGGAGGCCGAGGCGAGTGGATTGCCTGTGCCCAAAGGTTCAAGGTCAACTTGGGCAACTTGGCAAGACCTCGTCTCTACAATAAAAAATAAAAAATAGCCAGTCATGTTAGCATGCATCTATAGTTCCAGCTACTCGGAAGGCTGAAGCAGAAGAATCACTGGAGCCCAGAAGTTCAATGCTGGGGTGACCTTGAGTGTGCGTGCCACTGCACTCCAGCCTGGGCGAAGGAGTGAGACTCCAACTTAAAAAAAAAAAAAAAAAAGAAAGAAAAATGGAAACTTTTTTCCCTGTAAAAATACCCATCATCTGGCAAACTACAGTGTCATTTTTTCCTGAATAGAATGCAGTGATTGATTATCCAGAGTACTGCCATGACAAGGTAAACCAACCAAATAGCTGGAAAATTGTCTGTAATCATCCAGTGTCCCATGGGGCTCTGTGCTGAGCCCAGGCTCTCTCCTCACCACCCACTGGTACTTCTTCCTGGCCACTCAGAATTTGACGGGTGCCCTGCTGCCTGTATCCTCCTCCCAAAACCTCCCGCCGCGTACACAGAGGTGTCGTCGCCCTGCCCCCTCCAGATGCCCTCAGCACAGTTCTAGTTTCCTGGCAGCTCTGCAGTGGACACAGATCACATCTGCCCCCCCAGAGAGATCCAAGCACAGAGATGTCCGTGTCTGTTGTCCTCATGGGTGACCATCAGAGGTGGATTTTTGTGTCTTAACACTGTTGACCATGTTTCTTTCATTGATAGCATTGTCCTGAGGAGCCTGAGAAATTATAAAAGGCTGGAGGAAGGGAAGCACGGGGGGTGACAAGATGGAGAACGCCACCCCTGTTGAGAGGCACTCATAGGACCTGAGCCTCACCCAGCACCCACCCAGGGTACACGCAGCAGGGCACCCGTCAAATTCTGAGTGGCCAGGCCTGCAGAGCAACGGCACGGTCACCTCATCCTTGGGTGTCAGGGGACCAGCTTGAGTCATGAGAAAGAAGACCCCACACACCCCCCCAGAAGCTGAAACCACCGCATAACTGGGAGCAGAGCCAGGCCCTTTCTCCCAATAATCAGAGTGCTCCCCCAAGCCCATTTTCCCCGCAACGTTTTAGACTTTAAGCGGGCTTTGTTAGGATGGCTGAACTTGCTGTCCTCTATTAATTGCTGTCCATGTGGTGTAGGGCATCCTGTGTTCTGAATCAGGATGAGGATTTTAAATTCTACTTCATGTGGGGACGGGTGGCCAGGCAGAATCAATTCCTGTCACTCACACACACAGAGGAACAGGATTATGGACCAGGGTGAAACCACAGTGCCTTAATCTTAAAATCAATACAGAAAAGGAAGTTGAGCTTGTGGGGATTCTACAGAGAGTGTAATTTGTCTTCCTACGAGGTTCACTGCGCAGAATGTAACTGCTGCTTCCTGCTCAGCTTCTGATTATTTTACTGGGGAGTGGGGAGGAGGGGGGGACGGGAAGGAACACAAGAAACCTCTGCAGCCAGGTCTTCCCGAATAAGATGCCCATGTAACTTGACTGTGTTTCAAGCTGATTCCCCATCGTGCAGAAGAAAGCCGGGCATTTTTATCTATTCTTTCTTTTTTTCTTTTTTTTTGAGTTGGAGTCTCACTCTGTCACCCAGACTGGGGTGCAGTGGCTGCTCCCGGCCACCACAGCCTCGACCTGCTGGGCTCCGGCAATCCTTCCGCCTCAGCCTTCCAAGTAGCCGGAATTACAGGCATGCACTACCACACCCAGCTGACTTTTTGATTTATTGTAGAGATGAGGTCTCGCTGCCCAGGCGGGTCTCGAACCCACGGGCTCAGGCAATCCACTCACCTCAGCCTCCCAAAGGCATGGGATTACAGGCTGAGCCACCAAGCCCAGCTTCTTTTTTTTTTTTTTTTTTGAGTTGGAGTCTCACTCTGTTGCCCTGACTGGAGTGTAGTGGCCGCTCCCGACCACTGCAACCTCGACCTGCTGGGCTCCAGTGATCCTTCTGCCTCAGCCTTCCAAGTAACTGGAACTACAGGTGCGCGCTACCACACCCGGCGATTTTTTGATTTATTGTAGAGATGAGGTCTCACTGCCCAGGCGGGTCTTGAACCCGCGGGCTCAGGCGATCCACTCACCTCAGCCTCCCAAAGGCGCAGGATTACAGGCTGAGTCACCGAGCCCGGCTCTTTTTTTTTTAGAAAAAAAAAAATTAGCCAAAACCCTGTATCCAATAGTCTATGTTTAAGCTTCATAAAATGCCTTTGATTCTTCCATAGTTTACTGCCAGACTGGAAAACATTTTTTAAGTTTACTTTTGTGTCAAAGCCTATGTAATTTTATATAAATACATATTGTTTTGGTCAATAACAAACCAGTTATTGACCAAAGGATTCCAAGCTACTAATCCTGTGATTAATATTTACTCCAGTGTCATTCTGCTTCTTTTGAAAGAGGCATGGTTTAAACAACCCAGTCTTCTCTTAATCAGAGATTGGGAATGTACTGAATATGCCTCTTTTCAGATACAACATTGATTTGCGGCACAGCACTGTCAGTCTCCAGCTTTAAGATGGGCTCATTATCTTTCCCTTCGGACATTTCTTTAATTAGGTTTTAAAGCATGTCTGGGTGTGTTAGACCCTGCTTCTACCGTGGTGACAAAAGAATATGAGATGCTGATCTCAGGAGAGATGGCCAGGCTCTGGTGGGAGAGCTAGAGTGGCTCTGAGCCCACCTCGTTTCCTGTTTCTCTAAGCCTATGTCCTGTCTTCAGCCTGCAAAGAGTATAGGATCTGCCTGACAGGGAGGGGTGTTGAGAAGATTAAGTGCAATAAAGTATGCAAAGTGCTTAGCATTGAACCTTGCACTTGTAAGAACCCTATACATGAACATGATTCTCATGATTATCATGTGAGCCTCAAGTGAGGTAGCACATGCTGTGTATGTGGAAACATTCTACAAACTGTAAAACAATACAAATGTTAGTTGTTGTTCTTAATAGATTAATGGTCTTGAAACTTTTAAAATAAATCATGGAAGACTTTTTCTTTGTGCTGCCTGTCATGGGTCCCTAATCTCAAAGAGCCCTAAAGGTGATAAATCAGGCTACAGCTGACTAGGCATTTTCTCTCGTAGCAGCCACGGAGCTGTCTTGTGGATGCCCAGAATTCCACGTATTCCATTTGAAAATTCCTGTCCTGTGTCCTTCTCCAGAAAGCACTCTCTCAAGTCTTTGAGAGACCAGCACTGTGCAGGATACTCATTTTGGTGTTGGTTTTAGTCCTTATTTCTAACTGCCACACCCCCAAGGGCCTTAAGGCCCAAGTGCCTTCAAGTATGGCAGGTGTTTGGTTGTCTTCCTGACCTCGCATACAGCCCAAGTGCAGAGTCTCATGAGTCTCCGTGTCCCTTTTGCTGCCCGTTTTCAGAGCACCATCATTGTGGAGAAGACGGTGCAAGACCTCATGGACCTGATGCATGACCTGAGCGCCTACTCGGACCAGTTCCTCAGCATGGTGTGCGGGAAGCTCCAGGAGTACAAGGACACCTGTGCAGCAGCCTACAGGTAGGATGTCTGGGGCTGGGTGCAGTCTCTTGGACTCTGACAGTTGTGCCTTCACAGCCCAGCTTCTGCCACTACAGAAAAGGATACAGGATGGGTTGATGGCTCAGCATGTAATCCCAGCATTTTGGGAGGCCGAGGCGAGTGAATTGCCTGAGCCTGCGGGTTCGAGACTAACCCGGGCAACTTGGCAAGACCTTGTCTCTACAATAAATAAAAAATTAGCTGGGTATGGTAGTGCGTGCCTATAGTTCCGGCTACTTGGAAGGCTGAGGCAGAAAGATCCCTGGAGCCCAGCAGGTCGAGGCTGCGGTGGCCATGAACATGGCACTGTACTCCAGCATAGGCGATGGAGTAAGACTCCAACTCAAAAAAAAAAAGAAAAGGATACAGGGATCTTCCCTGAGCTTGTCCAGGAGCCTGAGGGGAGCATGTGCTACAGACATAGTCGCCTGCACCCTCATGTGGTCAGACCAATGGAGGGAGGGAAATGCACGGAGGGCGGATGAAGGCTAGCATTGCTGAGGGCTGCCTGGGGGGCCAGGGTGAGGGTTCAGCCTGCATTTTCATGAAAACCTAGAACTGTAAGAGTGTCTTCCTCAAGGAAATTCGAGGTCTTGATTAGTCCATTCCATGGTTGAAAGGCCCTTGAAGTAAAGCAAGTTGAAATGCTTAATAATCTGTTACGGTAGGTATGTTTAATTCTTACAGATGCGCTCCTCCTGACATCTGATGTCTAGCTTTCCTACTGTCACAGGGGGACAGATGCACTTGTTTTCAGCATCAGTTGAAATGAAAAACCATTGTTATGAACTTGAACACCATTCATTATCCCTCTGGTTTCTTTCTCTGGGCTAAAATATCTCTCTGATCTTGTGGAAAAGATCATAACACTTCTCATAGAAAGCTAATAATAGTAACAAATTATGGTCTGGTTGACAGGACATGAAACGGGAAAAAAGCGTATATAATAAAATACAAAATTACATGTGATATACAATTAAAAATAGATAGGTAGAGTACAGTACATAGTCAGGTGCTACTTGTACAACACAGTCTTTAAGGGCAGAGGAATAAAACAAGAGAGAGATAGAGAGAAAGTGTGTCGTGGTAGTGAGAATGGATCTCCCAGGTGAGATAGGTGTTGGACTGATGAAGTGTATGGAGGTGGAGAGAATGAATACCGGCATTGCAGAGGTACAGGGGAAACACTCATGGAGGAAGATTGGCCAGGAAAGAGTTCCTCGGAGAAGGCAGTAGGAGATTGTGTTGAACAGAGAGAGTAAGATCAACCAACAAGGAGTCCTAAAATGTAAAACTGGAAATGTAGACACTGTGTAGAAGATAAACAATCGTCAGGAGCGTGCAGGGAACAGTGTAGGAATGCTGCACAGGTTAGCGCCCACCTCCCGCCTTCCAACAGCAGGTGGTCATCATCCATAGTCACGTGGACCAATGAAGGAAAAGAAGCCCAGCCGTCTCACTGAGTGCATTCCCCATAATACTTTTCCTTTTTTATTCAAAAATTATGTATGGCTGACCTTTAGTCCCAGCACTTGGGGAGGTGGGAAGATTGCTTGAGCCCAGGAATTCAAGACCAGCCTGGGTGACATAGGGAAATCCCATCTCCAAAAAAATTGAAAAGTTAGCTGGGTGTGGTGATGTGTGCCTGTAGTCCCAGCTATGCGGGAGGCTGAGGCAGAAAGATCTCCTGAGACCAGGAGGTTGAGGTCACGGTAAGCCATGATTGTGCCACTGCACACTAGCCTGGGCAACAAAGTGAGACTGATTTTAAAAAATGTTATTTGTTAAAATTAAGTTGAAATCATACATATAATTAATAATTATGTCAATCAGTTGGGTACTAAATAATAATTAATAATGGTAATTCAAACAAAAGAAATTTAAAATTTAGTCTTGTAACAGAAAACTTAAATTGTTTAGATTTTAATTTGTACAAATAACTTTTTGCAAAAAACTGCAATAATAAATTAATTTTAAGTATTAAAAATATATTTTTAGGATAAGAATAAGTGAGCAAATGAAATAATTGAAAGAGATAAAGTAAAAAAAAAAATGTCCCTATTAGAGAAGAGCTCGTTCATATCTATTTCAAGTGTCTAATGGAAGGCATCACACTCCTATGACTTGAGATTCCACTGGATACATGCCTGTTAATTTCTAGTTGCAAATAATAGCTGTGTATATTCTGGGTAAGTGCGATGCTTCGATATTTGAATACACTATGAGATGACCCAATCAAGCTGACTAGTATACCCCTTATTGCACTCGCTTGTCTCTGTGTGTGGTTGAAATGTACATATATCACGTTAACACAGTCACTGTCATGAGCAACAGGCCTCCAGGAAGCTTGCCCTGTCTAACTGTCCTTCTAGCAGCATCTTTCAACTCTGACCTCACTCCAGCCTGGGATGACCCTGTTCAACTCTGCTTCTATGACTTTGACTCTTTTTAGATGCCCCATGTAAGTGAGGTCCTGTAATATTTGCCTCTGTGTGTTGCCATTTTAAATAGTGATTTTAAAGTGGCAGTCTTTAAGATATGCCAAAAATTATGTATCTTGCAACTATTTGAACTCATACTGAAACCATTACATGTCAACTCTACAAGGGAAGGAGAATATAATTTTTCAGGATCATTGGAAGAGATACACAGATAGCAATGATGAAAGCCACTGGTCCAGGTTAGTCACCAGAGACTGGGATTCTGGGCCACAGAGTGTTGTATTTTCAGTTTTACAAAACCAAACTCCAAAGTGGTTGTAATGATGTCTCATCTACCAAATACGAACTGAATGACATATTTTAAATTTTTAAATTTATAATTTTTAAAAATACTTGCATTGTAGCTGGGCTCGGTGGCTCAGCCTGTAATCCCGCACTTTGGGAGACTGAGATGAGTGGATTGCCTGAGCCTGTGGGTTCGAGACCCGCCTGGGCAACTTGGCGAGACCTCATCTCTACAATAAATCAAAAATTAGCCGGGCTTGGTAGCGCACGCCTGTAGTTCCAGCTACTTGGAAGGCTGAGGCGGAAGGATCGCTGAAGCCCAGCAAGTCGAGGTTGCGGTGGCCGGGAGCGGCCACTGCACTCCAGTCTGGGCGACAGAGTGAGACTCCAACTCAAAAAAAAAAAAAAATTACTTGCATTTTAATAATATTACATTTTAAATTTACTTTCATGTTTAGCTTCTATTAAATGTAAAGCTTCTTTTAAAAAGCAGGGCATTCCCTCTTTTTCTTCTGTGTATCTGATTATGGGTACTCTCATTTCCCACAAGTAACAACGTTGGCAAATATGAATTATTAGGGAGGTGTTGCATAACCAGACCAGGCAAAGCTGTCTCCAGATCTAAACCCCACTGGTGACCATTTGTATAGGATTGTTGCTCTTGTTATTTAGAAGGAAATGTTTGGATTCTTGTGGCTTGGGCCTTTGTTTGTCATGAGTAGACTTTTTTTCATTGTTTATGATCCTGTCCCAACACATCCAGTGACTGGAAGCCCCTGCATTTGCAGAGCGGGCTGGCCGCTGTTGGACAACTCTCACCTGAAAGCACTCTCGTGTGGGGAGCACTCCTCTCCTGTACACTGGAGATAGTTCTTTTCCTGGTGTGCTTCCAAATCAGTTTCATCCTTACAGACAAGCCCTTCGAACATGTGAAAATAGACATCATGGTCCCTTAGTCTGTATTTCTCTTCCCTTAGTCCCTTTCCTATCTCCGGCATGTCCTGGTACCCCATTGCCCATTAGCCAGCAGTGTCCATCTTAAAAAGCAGTACCCACGCTGTGCCTTGTGTTCCAGCGTGCTCTGAGTATTCCAGAAAAACCATCAAATCCTCGTGTAAGACCCAGTGCTGTACACAGTGCTGTTATGTCCTAGCTCTGCAGCTGTCAGATATGTACTGAGTATCTACCAAGACACTGTGTGAGTGTCAAGGATAAAGAAGTGAATCAGAGTCTGCCTTTAATGAGCTTATGTTCTTGGTGAAGTATAGAAGGGAAACGTGAGACAAAGAAATGGAAGGTGTGTGTCCACAGCATTAATTCGTGCAGAAAATATGGCAAGACCGATAAAGTTACAGGAGGAAGAAATGACTCAGGAAGACAGGAGAGGCTCGGTGAAGGGTATGCACTGGGTTTTGAAGAATGGGAGGACTTAGACAGGCTTAAGGAAGGAGGAAGGTGCCTGAGCAAGAACACGCGATGAATGAGTTTTGGAAAGAAGAACCAGGGCCGTCTGGAGGATCCCGAATGTCGGACCTAAGGAACTTGGCCTTTTTCAATTAGGCATGAGGAGCCACTGAGCATGTGTAAGCCGGAAGCACCAGCTGCAGGCCTGGCTTAGGGAAACTTTCCTGAGTTCTACATAAGAGTATGGGGGTAGAGGGAGAGAGTACCTAAACTGGGGGACTGGCAAGGGAAGTGGAGAGGTAGAGATGGGTCAGAAGGTGATAAAGAGGTAAGCACTGCGAGACTTGGCCCTAGCGGCTGTAGGAGGCAAAGAAATACAGAAAGGGGTGCTGGTTGAAGTAAGCATTCTCTTCTCTGTGCTGTATTTGTGGTGATTTTTTAAAATATAAATTCAAGATTTCACGTTTAGCCATTAAATTCAGTGTTATTTTTAACTCATCATTTCGGTCTATTGAGATATTTTTGAATCCTCAATCTGTCATCAAAAAGTCTTAGCTGTTTCTCCAACTTCCATATCACCCTTGATTTTGTAAGCAATCTTTTAAGTTTTGTGTAACGTAAGAAACTTCAGGACAGAGCTGAGTGGAGAATGCTGGGGCTATGCCTCCGGAGGCTTCCTCTTAGATGGATATCAGTGTCTTGCCTGGTACCATGGGAGTTTATGTTTTCTAACTGGGAACCTGGGCTTAGCACAGGAACACCAGCTTTTCTGCCTACCAGTTTCATGACCTTGAATGGCTGCTACTCAGCCTCTCAGCCTTAATTTCTTTATCTGCAAAAAGGGATAACAGTAGTCCTTTCCTCAAAGCATTGTTTCAAATTGTCAATCTTTTAGAATTGTTTTGAGCAAAATCATATGCTCCCAAAAAGTGATCAGCTGCCATTTTGGTAATGATGGTGATAGTGAGGACAATGATAACCTTTATCCTCTCCCATGACATTGCTCCCTGTAGTTCACCATCTGCCCTGTAAGAAACTTTATCAAATCTCTTGCTGGTGTCTCCCAGTCCTGAGCCTTTGAATGCAGACAGTGCTCTCTCAGGCCTCCCCACTACAGCAACGGACAGACCAGCTATGAATGACACTGGGAACTTGCCCAAGAATCTGCCCCTCCCTTTATTTTCAGGATGCAGTTCCTCCCTGTTAGCCATTCCTTAAGAACGCTCATCCTGGGCAGCTTTCAAATTACCTTTGGAAACAGGGTCAAGACAATCAAGATTCAAATTTTCCACTTCTTAATTTAAGTCAGTGAGGAAGGGAGTAAGTCATGCGACTTGTTCTGAAGTAGGGTCTGAGTGATTAAATGACAGCCCAACGATTCATATAGCAAAGGAGAGGTTTATTAGTCAAGGCTCTTGCTGGCCAGCAGCCGCTTGCAGGGAACTAGTTCTGAGCAAGGGCCCTGAGCTGCAACACAGGGCTGTCTTATGTAGTTAGATTTACATCCTGGCAGGCTAAAGATAGAACTTGGGACTTCCCAGGGCTCTTATCGCAACATTCTGAAGCAAGCAAGTTTATAGAAGCAGATGTATCTGGTTATGCAGGTGCAGCAGATAAGGGTACAATCAATTGCATAATGTCTGCAGAGAAAGTTTCCAGGAAAGGAGTAATGTCTGCCTCAAGGTTAGAGCTATTCCTGCTTTTTCCCCTTATACTTCTTTCTTTGTTCTCTTTGTTCCTTCTTACATTCCCCCCGTTTGTTGTGCCAGGAGTCAAATCATTGACTCCTCAGACGAAGGAGTATAGTGGGACCTGAGAACCATCATTTTTACAGGCATGCTATTTTTTATGTAGGTAAGGTAGATAATGCAGGGCCCTACAGTAATACCTATTAAGAGAAGGAGGAGAGGCCCGGCTACTGCCAAAATTAGGGTAGTGAGCCAGGGGGACCAGTAGAAGAGAGATTGATACCAGTTTTCTGAGGCCTGATTTTGTAACTCTCGCTGTTTGATGTTTTCCTTACTTGAGTGAAGGTTTCTTGTATTTTCCCTGACTTGGCGTAGAAGCAACCAGCTTCTCCCATGCACAGTCCCCCTTGTTTCATGAAGAGCAGGTCTAAGCCCCTTTTATTCTGGAGCACCACTTCGGCCAGGGAGTTCACCTGCTCTTCCAGCTGGGATATACTGGATTCTAATAGACTTAAATCTGCGTTGACCTGAGTGCTTAGTTGTTTGAGATTCTGGTCCCCCACAACCAAGGAGACTGTGCCCAGGGCAGTAGTCCCCGCAACCCCTAGACTTACAAGAAGAGGCACTAATATGGGAATGACGCATTTTGCCCATGCAAAGCCTGGGAGCTGGAGATGCTCCCTTCCCTCTGTTCCCTCATATATGTATACTTGGGGCAAAATGTGCACCAGAATACACAGCTCTGAGGTGGCCCATAGTTGTTACAGAGCGACACATGGGGTAATACCCCGTGTACAGGCAAACCAAGTGGTGGGGGGAGCTACAGCTGAGGGCTCTCACTGCTTAGGAGATCCACAGCATTAACTCGGGTGGTGGCGTCGCAGGACGCCTGGAGGGGGGAACTATTTGTTTAATGGGAACTGCGGTGAATGGAGACAAGTTCCCTTTCCTTGAATATCTCCCAGAGTTAGAGTTGGGTGGGTACCCCAGGGACATAGCTTTTGAGACTAGACCTCAGTTAGATTGAGGATTCGTATATCCCTCTCGGTGTTCCCTGTGGGGGAGATGGCTCTGATTCCCATGAAATGTGGGGGTGGGGATCCAGGCATAGCCAGCAGTCTTTCACTAAGTCGGGGCGAGTGGCATTAGCAAGCCGGTAAACTCCTGACAGCACAGGAAGAAACTGATTTTAGGGTGGTGGAGAAGACACAGGGGTTTCTTGCATGGAAAGGGCGGCAGAAGGAGTGGTTACAACAATGGGATTAGAAGGTTCAGGTACCCGGAGAACATTACAGATCGGGCCGACTAGGTTGAGGGCGCGGGGGACAGGCTTCCTTTGAATAGTAAATGACATTCCAGGGTCTAGTCCTGATACATATATTCTGTCCCCATGTTTTACCTAGTTCCCATACCTTTTGAATACTAAAGGCGTCCCAATGAATAACTGTGAGCTTTAGGGGACTACAGATTTTAGGTTGGTTACAAGGGGAGGCAGTTGGTTTCCTGGTGAGAGATATGTATGGGTCTTTGTTGCCTTTCCAAGGAGCAATGGTTTCGCAGCCCCAGGCAGCACAGTGAAACTGCTGGGGCTTGTGGCAGCGGGTAGGGCCGGCAACTGGGCAAGTGTAGAAACCTACTTTAGCAAGTTGCTTTTCGTTTTCTATGTTGCTATACCTGAACCCCGGAAATTCTGGGCTGTGGCTTCCCCATTCTTGGGGATCAGGGATAGACTGGGCCATAACCTACAAAGGTCAAAGTCAAAAACTGGCTGTCTATCCCCATAGTAGGTAGAGATTACAGTCCCCGTGACTGTGTCCATTAAGACCCAGGAGTAGTTTCCCAGGGCATAGTAATACCGCAAGTGGGGCTGATAGGCCTGGCTTAGGGGGAGCCCCACGAGGAGTAAGACTAGGATTTTGGGGCTCGCAAGAGTCTTATCTTTAACGGGTCCTCCTCGGTGGCCGGTTTGAAAATTTTCCATGTCTCCGGGTGCGTGTCGGTGGCCGCTTTCACCTGCGAGTGATGAATCCAAGGATGAACGCCACTGACTTTAACGGCAGTTGGTGTTGTCAGGATCACCACGTGAGGGCCTTTCCACTTGGGGGCAGGAGCCTCGGTTTTATGCCATTTCACCTCAACTCGATCACCGGGTTGGAATGGGTGAGGGATTTCTGGAGCTGGCTTCTGGAGGGCCGCTCGCACGGTTTCTGTCACAGCCCATTGAACCTTTTGGAGTGCCTGTAGTGACTGAAGTAAGTTATCGTTAGATAATTCTGCCACATTTTCTACTCCAATTTTTGGGAGTAATGGCGGAGGCCGTCCAAAGAGGATTTCAAAGGGGGTTAGGCCTTTAATATAGGGGGTACACCTAGCCCTTAGGAGGGCATAGGATAGGAGGGTCGCCCACTCCTTGCCGGTCTCCAGAGTTAATTTAGTTAAGGTCTCCTTAAGTGTCCGATTCGTTCTTTCTACTTGACCTGAGCTCTGGGGATGATATGCACAGTGTAAATTCCAGTTTATCCCCAGTGCCTTGGCTATACCTTCTGTGAACTTTGAAATAAAGGCTGGTCCATTGCCTGACCCTATTGATATGGGTAGGCCATATCTCGGGATGATGTCGTTTAAAACTTTCTTGACAGTAACTGAGGTGGTCTCAGCTTTAGTGGGAAACGCCTCTACCCATCCCGAAAAAGTGTCCACTAGCACCAACAGGTACCTATACCCATACTGTCCAGGCTTTACCTCTGTGAAATCTATTTCCCAATGTCTTCCAGGGGTTAATGCCCGGTCCCGGACTCCTTGGTTGGATACACTGACCTTAGCACTGTTGGTTTGTTGGCAGAGCACGCAGCCTTGAATAAGCTCCTGTGCCAGCTGATCTAGGCGGGGAAGGAAAAATTCCTTCCGTATAAGTTCAGTCAGTTTTGTTTTTCACAAATGAGTTCCTTCGTGGAGTTGGCTTAGAAGTTGCCACCCCAAAGTCTGTGGGAGGAAGAGCCTACCATCCTGGAGTTGCACCCATCCCTCGGGGTTACTGATTCCGCCCAGCTTTTGTGCGGTAAGGAGGTCTTCATCTATATACTTTGGCGGCTCGCTCAGCACAGGGGGGGAGGGGGTAACGTTAGCAGGCAAGTGGTCCTGCGGTAAGCAGCGTCCTTGGCTGCTTGGTCCGCCTTTCTGTTTCCTATCGCCTTCTCTGAGTTCCCTTTTTGGTGACCAGGGCAGTGGATAATGGCGACTTGCTTTGGGGAACATACAGCTGCTAGAAAGTTCAGGATTTCTTCTTTGTTTTTAATAGTTTTCCCTTCTGCAGTGAGCAATCCCCTCTCCAAGTAGATTATCCCGTGCACGTGCGCCGTGGCAAATGCATATCTGCTATCAGTGTAAATATTAACTGTTTTTCCCGCCCCTGCCTTTAGGGCCTCTGTTAGGGCAATCAGCTCCAATTTCTGGGCTGATGTCCCTGGCGGTAGGGGCTCGGCCCATACAGTTCCTTGCAAGGTGACTACCACTGCCCCCATGTACCTTACTGCATCCTGCGCAAAGCTGCTGCCTTCCGAGAAAAGTGTCAGGTCAGGGTTATGTCTCGGGATGTCCGTGAGATCCCAGCGTAGTTTCTGGAACTTCGTTACCTCGTAACAGCAGTGTGGGGGCTCCAAGGTGCTTTCGTTTGGCAGCAAAGTTGCAGGGTTTAAGCTGGGGGCACGCTGGAACTTGATCCAGGGCTGGTCTAGTAACAGTGCTTGATAATGAGTTATATGAGCCTTAGACATCCATTTATCAGGGGCCCCTCGGAACAAGGACTCTAAAGCATGGGTGGCCGTAATGGTTAAATCCTGTCCCATGGTTAGTTTATCTGAGTCTTTTACCAGTACAGCAATGGCCACAACAACTTGCAAACAGGGCAGCCAGCCCGAGGCCACTGGGTCTAGTTTTTTTGACAGATAGGCAACTGGCCTGTTCCATGGCCCGAGCTTTTGGGTCAGGACCCCTCGGGCGACGCCGCGCCTCTCGTTCACAAAGAGGTGGAATGGCTTTTCTATGTCTGATGGGGCCAACGCCAGGGCTGAAATTAAAGCACTTTTGAGGGCCTGAAAGGCTTTTTTCGCCCTCTGGTGTCCATTGGAAGCTGGCCTCTGGTTCTTTTGTGATTTCATATAAGGGTTTTGCAATTTCAGCAAATTTGGGGATCCAGAGCTGGCAGTACCCCATTGCCCCTAGGAATTCCCGGACCTGCCTTTTATTTCCTGGGACTGGAATGCCTATTATAGCTTGTATGCATTGGTTAGTCAGAGACCTCTTACCTTCCTGGAGGTTGTAGCCAAGGTAGGTGGCTACTATTACGCAGAGCTGGGCCTTCTTTGCCGATACTCAATATCCCAGTCTGGAGTTCTTTGAGCAGGTGCCTGGTGGCACATAGGCACTCACCTTTTGAGGTTGCTGCATCTACATATTGCAACAGAGTTACTTCGGGGTGCTGTTGCCGGAAGGCTCGGAGATCCTGGCGAAGACCCTGATGGAACAGTGTGCGGGAGTTTTTGAACCCTTGTGGGAGCCGGGTCCAAGTTAATTGGCCACTCTCCCCTTTGTCTGGATCCGTCCATTCAAAGGCAAACATAGGCTGGCTCTGCTTGGCCAGCAGGATGCTAAAGAAGGCATCCTTAAGGTCCAGGGCAGTGTATACTTGTCTTTCAGGGAAGAGCCCCCACAAAAGGGTATACGAGTTAGGGACCGTGGGGTGAATGTCCTCCACTCGTTTATTAACTTCCCTTAAGTCTTGCGCCAACCAGTAATCCCGTGTGCCTGCCTTCCAGACTGGGAGCAGCAGAGTATTCCAGGACGAGTGGCATGGTACTAAGACTCCAGCCTGCTGGAGGCACCGGATATAGACCGCAATACCCCTCCTGGCCTCCTGGGGCATAGGGTACTGTTTTATTCTGATGGGCATTGCCTGACTTTTGAGCTGCACAATGGCCGGCGGCTGGTGGGATGCCAGCCGGGGGGGGGGTGGGTTTTGATTCAGCCCATACTCAGGGAAACTCAGTCTGTAATTGAACTAGTAGGGAGGCGTTTGACAGTCCAGGGGGAGCTTATCCTCAGTTAGCACATACTCCTCACTTAGAGGGACAGTGACAAGAACTCTTGACACCTCTGGCTGACTTAATTTTGCAGTTGTCGTGGTTTCCTGGAAACCTATGCTGGCTTTAAGCTTGTGTAGAAGGTCTTGCCCTAGGAGTGGGTACAGGCAGTCTGGCA
Source organism: Cephalopachus bancanus (assembly GCA_027257055.1). Classification (NCBI taxonomy): domain Eukaryota; kingdom Metazoa; phylum Chordata; class Mammalia; order Primates; family Tarsiidae; genus Cephalopachus; species Cephalopachus bancanus. Next base: position 4,187,883 of record JAPVLO010000232.1, read on the forward strand.
TTACTGAAAACGAATGGGTCACTTCCCTCTTTCCCAGGTTTACCATCCTTTCAGTGGTCCAGGGGACTAATTGGGTTCTGGTAGCTCCCTGGACCAGAGTTCGTTTCTGTTGAAGGGGGCCCTTATCCTTTTGTTGAACTGAGATTGCAGCTTCCGTGTCCACTAGAAAGTAGACAGGCTCACCCCCCACTATCAGTTTTACCTCAGGCTCTGTGGGGGTGTTGCTAGAGCCCTGGCCCCATCAGTCTGTCTGCAACTGGAGCACCGGAGTGGGCAGTGGTGGCGGGTACTCTTCCGACCGTGTGGGGGGTACCTGCGGTCAGGGCGGCTTGTTTGGGCAATCTTTCACATAGTGCCCAAACTTTTTGCAGTATGCACGTTGGTCTTTCGCCAACGGTTTTCTTTTTGCATTTCTGTTGCCCCCTTTTCCGGCTGGCTGTTTTGGCCCGGCTCCCTCCAGGGCCGCCACCACTACCTTGGCCATTTTCTTTGCCTGCCTATCCTCCTGGGAGTCCCTATTGTTAAAAACTTTTTGAGCTACCTCTGTTAATTCTGACAATCTTTTGCCTTTGAAGCCCTCAATTTTCTGCAGTGTCTTTCTTCCGGAGCTGACTAGGAGGCAAATGCTATAACTAGTGCCCTCCGGTTTTCAGGGGCTTCAGGGCCTATCAGAGTATATGTCCAGTAGGCCTCCATGAGCCATTCCAGAAAAGCAGTGGGAGATTTTTGTGGGCCCTGAATAACCTCGCTTACCTTGGATAAGTTTATTGGGTGCCTCGCAGCAGGCCAGAGACCCCCCCCCCATTAGAGTCCAGCAATAGGTGGTGAGATGCTCCCTACCATGATCAGTGTTGGGGTCCCAGTGAGGTCTTTCAGTGGGGAAGACGTGCTCCACACAGGACTGCTCCGTAGACCTGCCATCTGGTCCCAGTACCAGCTTCCTCGCTTCCTGGCAGATTCTCTCCCTCACTTCCACAGTGAAGAGAGCTTAGAGAAGCTGTTGGCAATCATCCCATGTGGGCTGGTGGGTAAAAAAGATAGTTTCTAGGAGAGATGTGAGACCCTGGAGTCTGTCTTAAAGGGAGAACTGCTGGCGTCTGCGCCTCCAGTTTTTCCGAGGACGAATCCGGGCTCGTCAGTTGACTGGGACCCGTCGGCTCTCCTGAGGATAGATGGGGAAGCAGGGGATAGATGGGCTGATAGGGGGACCCGCTTCTAGTGTGTGACAGGCTGAGAGCCTCCTGAGCCCCTTGTTTTTGCCCGGGTGCAGAGTATGGCAGGGGAATGTTGTCGTCCTCCAGAGGACTCTGGAGGACTGGGGATTTGGCTTTAGGAGTTTCCTGTAGAGATAAAATATGAGAAGAGTTATCATTTCTCTGTGCCTTCCTCATCCATGATGGTTGTTGCATTACCAGGAGGTACCTGGCTGTAATATACGGGATCTGGTCTGGATGACGGCGACAGACGAACTGACTGACTCTCTCCACTACAGTGGGATTGAAAGTCCCCTCTGATGGCCAGCTGCAATTAGGAAATGTGGGCCATTCGAGAGAGCAAAAGGTGGTTAGTTTAAACTTGTTCACCTGGTCACCTGTGTCCTGTGCCGCTTTCTGGAAATCCTTGAAGTGGCACAAGACCAGCTGCAGAGGGGTGTCACGCTAAGAACATTGTCCCATGATATCGATAGCAATGACAGACAACAACAGTGACAAACACCAAACACAAAAAGACAAGGACAAGGACTGAACAAAGAGACTTAACTGCCCATGGGCAAAACAGGAGGTCCTGGTGACATCTCACTGGGACCTCGGACCCCGGAATTAGCACTGCGTCCAGCTTTCCTGAGGGTCTCTATAGGAGTGCACTCAAAACAGAAGTCAGGAGCCTGACTTACCTCTCTGAGGGCTTCCAGGGGCATTGTGAGTCTGCCAGAGATATAGGCCCAATCGAACCCAGAGAGTTCGCAGGGACAGCCCCACGAGACCCAATGGTTAAAACAGGTGCATTTAAGCGCTCAGTTATCCCTGATGAGCCCCCAGATGAAGTAGGGTCCGAGTGATTAAATGACAGCCCACCAACTCAAATTAGCAAAGGAAAGGTTTATTAGTCAAGGCTCTTGCTGGCCAGCAGCTGCTTGCAGGGAACTACTCCCGAGCAAGAGCCCCAAGCTGCAACACAGGGCTGTCTTATGTAGTTAGATTTACATCCTGGCAGGTTAAAGATAGAACTTGGGACTTCCCAGGGCTCTTGGGACTTCCCAGGGCTCTTATCGCAACATTCTGGAGGCATGGGCAAGCAAGCAAGTTTACAGAAGCAGATGTAGCTGGTTATGCAGGTACGGCGGATAAGGGTACAATCAATTGCGTAATGTCTGCAGAGAAAGTTTCCAGGAAAGGAGTAATGCTTGCCTCAAGGTTAGAGCTATTCCTGCTTTTTCCCCTTTCACTTCTTTCTTTGTTCCTTCTTACAGTTCCTTAAGAGATCTTCCCAGATTCTAGTGAGTACCACTCCCTAACTGTTCACCAACAATCTTTAATCATCTGTCAAAATCGCCCCATATCTGTAATTTACCTTCCTGATCTTTTATGGACATTAGGGAGGTACTCCCAGGCATTTCCCCTGTCTGTTGGGTTGTCATCAGGTTATAAGCAGTGGTTCTGTTAATCTGTGCTTTGAACTATTTCAGTACCCCAAGTTCTGTGCCTTAAATGTATTAAGCCTATCAGAATTTACTTTGATCTCATTAACCATTAACACAGTGGATCACTCCATCCTTAAAATAATGCATTTATTAGGTTTCTAGGACTTCATTCATTCAACCAGTACTTGTATGAGAGTTTAAAGATACAGCAGTGACCCAAACAGATTAAATATCTGCTTTCATGGGGTTTCTCTTCTTTTGGGGATGGGAGAGGGGAGATTGACAATAAATAAATTTAACACATATTCATATTACAAGGAATTTTAGAAGGCAGTAAGTACCATGGAGGAGGGAATGGATGCGGGCAAGAGTGGGAGAAGGAGGCCACCCAGGGATGCCCCGCCGGGCGAACTTCGAGGAAAGGCTCTGCAATTTCAGGCAGAGGGCACTGTTGCAGGGCAAAGGCCCCAAGGCACAGCCTGTGTGACACTTGACAGAGCAGCAGGGAGGCCAGGAGAGCCGGTGAAGTAGACAAGGAGCAGTATTGGAGGATGGCCGAGAAGGGACAGAGAGCCCATGGGCCACTCTAGGGCATCAGTTCTGTTGTGTCTGAAATGGGTGTTGCAGGGCTCCTGTGGAGCAGCACAAGCTTGTGTGCACTGTGACACCCCAAATGTTGAAGGCAGGCTGTAGGGGGATGAGCAGAAGCAGGTGAACTCATGGACTGGGAGTGGCACCGACATGGTGATACCTGGCTGCCTCTGAATGTGTCTGAAGGGACAGCCAGCCAGATTACCTGCCAGGTTGTAGACAGCATGTGAGAGAAAGGCAGGTGTCAAAAACCACTCTGAAGATGCTGTGTTTGAGGTGTGAAGAGAGGGCGTTACCAGCTGTTGAGATGGAGACACAGCATATTTGGGGCAAACAGATCAGGATTTAAATCCTAAGTGACTGTAGACAGCCATGTGGGGATAAGAAGCAGGCAGCTGTGTCTATACATCCAGATGAGAGAAGTCTGGCCTGGATGCAGACATTTGGCAGCCATCTACGTGGCACTTCAAACACAGGACAAGACACAGTCTCCAGGGAGGGAGAGGAGAGGACTGTCGACTTTTAGGAAGTTCTGGAGATGAGAAGAAGTCAGCAAAGGATATGAGGAGCAACAGCCAGTGAGGCAGGAGGAAATCAAGAGTGAGGGTGAGGATCACCTAGGCTACATGCTGCTGCCAGGCGAGCATCGACTCAGCTGGGCCGAGTGAGGAGTTAGTGGTGTGGACGGAGCCATTGGTGACCATCACGAGGGCTGTTCTAGGGAGTTTAGAGGTGAAATGCAACGGCATGGACATAAAGCATACACTGGGAGTGGAGGAATTGCAAATACAAGCACAGGTCTTACAGCAAGTTTTGTTCAAAGGGGAGCAAAATGGGTAGTAGCTAGAGAGTTTTTTGATTTATGATTTAAGTAGGAGAAATCATGTACATTTGTGTTTAAAGAAAAGGACTTGGAAGGAGCGAGGGAGATGTGCTGATATAAGAGAGAAAGGAGAAAACTGCCAGCCACCTTGGGCAGTGGTGGGTGGGGCGTGCCACAGTAGAGTGATGGATCTGGGCCAACACATGGGTGGTTTTGTTCCGCATGGTCTATCCTTCCTATAGGAACTCAGTTCTTTCTCTGTCATTTGTGTTTCACCATTTTGTCCGCACAGCAGAACTGTACCTCCTATGTACTGCCTCTGGAACACAGCCACATGGCCCGTGCTTTGGGCTGTTGGCACTGTGTGGCATCAAGGCATCTTGGCCCCTTCCCTGAGCCAATCTGCTGTGGCATCCCTCCCAGCATGGTCGGTGTCTGCAGGGGTGTCCATTTGCCAGTGCCCACTACCCGACTACTCACAGGGCAGTATCTGGGCATGTTCTACCTTGGCTGCTGAATTACAGACCCAGATTGAGTTTTTCTCAGGGCTGAGAAGAGCAATTCTGTGGTACTCTGAAGGGGAATACGTAGAAAATTCTCTCTTCTACGTATTACAACAATGTGCATTTGCACACACATGCCCACATGCGACACAGGACCCAGTGTGCTGTTGCCCATGACTCAGTCAGGCTATTCAGACTGAGTGAGAATGTGTTTTCTTATTGTTGGACTCTGAAGGTGCCAAGCGTCCTTCCTTCCCCTCCTCCTCTCAGGGACCTCCCAGATTGGCCCCTTCTGAGCAGTCATTAGGGCAGTTCCGTTTGGACAGCCAGACCCTGATTACAGGGAGGAAGAGCAGGAAGTATGCTAGTTTGCTGCCAGCAAATGACTGACTAAAATAGAAAACCATATACAATTCAAATGATCCAGAGTGGCATAATGCTGGGAAGGAACAAGGAACAGGAGACTGCAGTCTAGTCTCCCAATCACTCATCGGCAGCGCTCTCTCCAGACAGTGCACGTCCTAAGCCCACGATGCCCTCTGCTGAGAGTCAGCTTGCAGTCTAGGTTCCCAGAGAACCGAGCAGCTGGTGGGGCTCAGGGCCCTAAGAGCAGCCACACACCACCTTTCTGTGGGCCTTGCACTCTGGAGAGGACGGCCCTGTGTGGTGATGTCATGGCATACTTTGGAGAGACAGAGGTTTTCTGGAAGGGAAAGGAGGGTGACACGTTTTCCACAATTAGCCATGCCCCTTGGACTGGAAGGAAGACTCAGCTGTGAGTTCTGTCCTATGCTGACTGTTAGCTGCCTCCAAGCCCAGCACTTTTCCCCCTAGCCTGTCCTCTGGGTCAAATAATAATTTAAAGATTGGAAATCACAGTGTTCTGAAGTTTCTGTTGCTTCCAGTTTTGCATCAGTTTACTAACTGATGTCTTTCTTGGGGATAGGGGACAAGGGAGCCTCACTGGCCTTGTGTTGGACCTGGTAGAAAATGCAAGTGGAGCTCTTCCCTGACATTAGAGCTCAGCTAGTTTAAGACACAAGTATGGTGTTTATAGGAGCATGTAGCCATCCTTGGGCCACACCTTTCCCCACTTCTCAGAGAGGAGCTAGAACTCAGGCTGGAGCATGAAGAAAGAGCTCAAGAAGGGTAGACTCAGAACCACTGATGGCAGAGATCCAGGTGGCCCAGGGCTGGGTAACTTGTGAGCCCTTGGTATGTTTGGTAGAGTGCAGAAATTCCTGCCAGACTGGACAGGGTGAGCCTGCAGCCAGGCAGCATGGGTGTCCATGCTAGGCAGTATGGGTGACCATGCCATGCAGCATGGGTGGCCATGACGCGCAGGAATAGGCTGGGAAATCAGAACAGCTGGAGTGGACAGGGTGGTTGGGCAGGAATGGGCAGAAAACAGGAATTTAGAGACCCCTCACGGTAGGTGAGAGCACTATTCTAGGTCTGGGTCAGGAGGATGTTGTGATCCAAGTCCCAATCACTGTCCCTGCTGTGCTAAGTAGCAGAGACAAGGCCCCAGGGCCATGGAGGTTCATGGAGCCCTTGGGGTTTCTGTGTAACCAGACGCCAGGTCCTAGAGGCAGGAGAGCCTCTGGAGCTTGCTTTGCAGAAGGCCAAGGGCGTGTGCCAGGGAAGCCGTCTGTAGCTCCGTGAGGTGCTGATCTGACAGTCTGCCTCTTAGACTCTTGTGGTCTCCCTCTTGGGTTACCTAATATTGGTGTATGTTCATTCTTACTAAATATTGAATAGGTACAAAAGACATTATGAGATATGTGTCTGTTTCATAGAGGGCATTGGGCAGGTGAGCTTTTGTTTGTGCTTCTGGAACTTATTATGGACTACTCTATTCTGGTATTTATCCCGTTGTATTGCGACTTACATTTTTAAAATGTATTATTTAGTTATTGACTTACATCTCTTTCTCTTTCTAGAACATTGTTTTTCAACTGGGGGTTCACATCCAAATTGTTGGGGGGAATTTCAAAACACACATAATGACATTTTCACCCTAGGCCCACTGAGAGTGGAGCCCGGACACGTATAGTTTCAAAATGTCGCCAGAGTGGTCTTCGGTTATGTTACTGGTTGGAAGTCATTGGTCTGAATGCTTAGCTTCTAGAAGTTAACGTATCATTTTCCACATCAGTGTCTCCATGGTGTCTCCACACAGGCCTTCCACTCTTGTGTACTGACTGAGTGAACCCTGCACTTAGCTTGTCCAGGGCACCTCAGCTGTCTTCTTGGCCAAACACAGGTGCCACCAACCTAGCAGGTGTCCTATCCTCACTCCTCCTGCCTGACTCCGTCTACCGTGACCAGGTGGGAATCTGTTGCAGGAACCTTGATGCAGAGTAATAATGAAAATACTCATCAAGGACACAGACTTTGTGGAAGGGGACTTGATTGCCACTAACTTCTCGTCAGTCATGGCAGTTCTGTTCATGTAGATGCTTCCTACCTCACAGACAAGGACGCAGAGGTGACCAGCACGACTGAGTGCTACATGTGGAAGCACATGCGTACGTTGGAAGCTAAGTCTGTCTGACTCTAAAGCCCAAAGAAGAGGCAGTGGAATTAAAGAGGACACTGGAAGCCTAGTGTTTCCCATGGCTTAGGGAGACAGTGGTCCAGTTAGGAACACAGGTCCAGTGCCGTAGGCCTGGGTTCAAGTCAGGCTCTACCTTGCTAGCTGGCCAACTCCCAGGCAAACTCCCACACTTCTGGGCCTCAATATTTCATCTGTCAAATGGGAACAATAACAGTACTTACCACCCAGGTTTGTTGTGAGCGTTAGAAGAGTTAATGATGTAAAGTGCACGGAAGAACATTCAGTCCTTGGTTACCACCTGCTAAGTGTCAGCCAGTACAGTTGTTTGCTTTCAGTGCTCTTGGTGGTGTTTTGTTACTTTTAAATTAATCCATCGGTGATATTGTTAACATTCACTAAAAAGATGGCAAAAGAGGCCGGGTGTGGTGGCTCACGCCTATAATCCCAGCACTTTGGAAGGCGAGGTGAGAGAATTGCCTGAGCCCAGGGTTTGAGACCAGTCTGGGCAATTTGGCGAGACCTCATCTCTACAATAAATAAATAAATAAACTGGGCATGGGTAATTCTAGGTACTTGGAAGGCTGAGGTGGAAGGTTCGTCTGAGCCTAGCAGGTCAAGGCTGCAGTGGTGGTGAACATGCCATTGCACACCAGCCTGGGGTCCAACTAAAAAAAAAAAAAGTGACAAAAGAAAGACATTTATATGTCCTCTGTTATTTCCCTGGTGCCTTGTGCTTCAATGGTGTCATTCATTCCTTCACTCCATTCCTTTATTCACTCAGCACTTACTTTCTGAGCAGTTCTGGAGCCAGCCTTGCCCTAGGGCTGAGGGTGGGGAAGTGATTTGGTGCTCCTCTTCTTGGAGTTTACACTTTAAGGGAGAGAGGTAGATAGCAACCAAGTAACAAACAAGTAAACAAAAGTTTCTCAGCCACAAGAATGGTATGATACGATTTAAAAAAAAAGATTCAAGTTGGAGCAGCAACAGGAAAGGCCTTACTGAGGAGGACATGGCATTTGTGCTCACTCCTGCTAAGAAGGAGCACGTGGGGAGGCAGGGAGCATTACTGGCCGAGGAGGGAGCATGTCTGAAGGGGGAGCAGTTTGATGTCAGGTGAGTTTAGCTGAAGCAAAGTGATCAGAGAGCGGAGGACTAAGTGCCGGTCAGACCACTTGGGCCATTTCTGGCTGCCCGTGAGAATCTCAGGTGTCCAACATGCCCGTGCTGAGCTCTGCTTCAGATGCACAACTGATGCATTTTTTAAATGTTTGCTGGGTATTTTCAAGTACAGGCCAGGTTAGGAACCAGGATCCAGGACCTCGAGGCCAGAGACGCTGAGTTGTATTCTGAGTTCAGTGGAAGACATGCAAGTTTTAAACAGGGAGTTATCTCATCTGATATCCTTTTCTAAAGATCTTAAGAATATTCTAACACAGAATATATTTAAATTTGCTTATCATAAAAAAAATCTGAACATTGACAGTTGAGAGAGATTTTTTATTAATTCCTCGCCCATTGCTTATGTTGCAATATAATTCTATTCTTCTTAGTCTTTTAAATGTTAAACAATTATGACCCTTCATATGACCACTTGTCTATTTAAAGGTTGTTATTAGCCCCAAGAGTTACCTTCTGTAAACTGTCCATATTCTGCATCCCTTTTCCCTAGGTCCTCTTGAGTAGTTTCTGTTTCCTGTCAGTCATCTCCAGAGTTGCCAGATGTTTAAGTTGTGATTCTCAGGTTGATACAGAAACCACCATAAAGCTCTCTGACCAGCATGGAGTGTGATAGTGGAGATGATTTTATGCTTCTCTGCTCTTTCCCTATGTGTCCTGCCCCGTCTTATCTTAAGGGCATGTTTGGCTTTTGTTTGTGTCTGTCTTGTTTTATTCAGAAGCATTATTCCAGCACTTATTTTTGCGTCCCTAACTGTCATGAGCACTTGTGTTGCTAGACATTTCACTGCAGTCTCTCCCGCTGCAGGGCCCATCATTCCCTGTCTAAACTGGAATATAGCAGTTTAATTTGGGCCAACCTTGTGCAAGGTTCATGCATCTCGTTGGGCTCTGAGTTTTTGGAGTATCTGAGAGATTCAGTCTGGAAAGTAAACATCAAGCCCTGGCTGTCACCAAACAGTTGAATCCAATTAGTCCCACCTGCCCCAGGTTGTTTACCTAATGAAAGATTCAGCTCCCAGCTGTGTCCAGAGACCATGCACACTAGCCCTTCCTAACTGTTCCAGAGAGGAAGCAGGGCATGTCAGGGCCATTTGACACCAGCAGATGTTTTCTGAATAAAGCATACTCAGCTGTGTCTTGAGGGTGGGCTTGCCTCTCAGCAGCCTCGTCACCTATACCAAGAACACACCTAGTTTCCTCTTCCTCCTGGGAACAGGCACAGTCGTTACCCATTTGGCTCTGTCTGTGGCCCATTTAGCTGTGAATTAATGAGTAGATTATGGTTCTGGTGGGGATGATGAACACTACCCCTCTTATGGAATAGCTGTTGGAGAAGTAGCTTGCTGTTTTTGAGGTTGTTTGGATGTCCTGGAATTTTTTAACCCACTTTAATCTGGTTTATCACAAAATCAAAAGCTAATAAATGCACCTGGTCAGGGTGGCAACTTGCCACTTGAATGAAACATTTTCTTTAGGGTAATTTTATGTAGCTAATCATTGTCAGTATTTCAGATTAGAATATTTGGGATTACTTTTGAGGTTGATTTCATTCCAATATAAATTAATATATTTGTTGTTGAGGGCAGTATGTAGTAGCATTTTTAATTTGGATTCTTTAATAAAGTGAGAGCTATAAGTATGAATTGTTGAATTAATCCAGTCTTTTAAAACATGTAAGTGAATAATGTGGGTACCTATATTGTAGTGTTCTACTAATCTAATTTTTTTTAATTCCAACTAGTGCTAAAATGGAGATTCCAGTCTCCCAAAATGGACAACACCATCTCACACCTATGTACCTAAACTGAATCCAAGGCAACCGGGGCCAGCTGGTGTGGGCTCAAAGCCTTAGATACCAGGAAATGAATTGGGCTTGGGCTTTTCACTCTGTGGAAAAGTTAGCCTGTAGTGTGGGTCTTAGAGGAAGTGAGCCCCCCTCAGCCAAAATTCTTTCTAGATATGATCACTGAGACTTAAATTTTATACAATTTCCTTATGTCACAAAATACTATTCTTTGTTGTTATTGAGTTGGAGTCTCACTCTGTCCCCCAGGCAGGAGTGCAGTGACACACCCACAGCCACCCAAGTGTCAACCTGCTGGACTCCAGCTATCCTTCCGCCTCAGCCTTCCAAGTAGCCGGAACTGCCAGGTGCATGCTACCATGCCCAGCTAATTTTTTATGTATTGTAGAGATGAGGTCTGGCCAAGTTCCCCAGGCTGGTCTGGAACCCGTTGGCTCAGACAATCCACTCAGCATGGCCTCCCAAAGTGCTGGGATTATAGGCTGAGCCGCTGAGCCACTGAGCCCGGCCTGTTTTTAGTTTTTAAAAAACATTAAATAATGTCAACACCATTGTTCGCTTAGAGGACATTCAAAGACAGTTGATGGGCAGATTTGGCCCCCAGGTCACAGTTGGTCCATACTGCTATGGAAGACTATATGCTAATTGTGAGACTGTAGATGATAAGTATAAAAGAAGGAGCTTTGTTTATTTTGTTTCCAAGGGGAAAATAATTGTTGACTGACATATGAACAGATTTTTCACAGATAAAGTTTTGGGGGCAACTGTCAAGTAATAGGCCACCTAGGAATACGTGGGATGAAAGGGGGAGATTTGCCAGTAATCACGCCCTAGTTTATTTGTCTTGTGAGTCAGAACTTTTTAATGCTTTTTTTTTAGAACTTTTTTTCAGAGGGTACACACCTGTATTCATTATTCTGATTTGTATTGAATTCAGGGGGCATAGTGAAGGATATGGCCTGGAAAGATCTGTGTTTAGCTAAATGGCAAGTGACTTGATAGCTCATCTAAGTTGTTTGGTATAGAGAAGAAAAGGGAAACTACTAAAGTGGTCTTCATTTAACAAGTTGTCTGTACTCTTAAGACTGAAGAGGGTTTGTTTTTATCTCCAGTTCAGTTATCATACACCTTCCAAATACCAGATGTTATGCTATACATGGGGGACACAAAACTAATAAGAAACAGGTCCCCTCAGAGAGCTCACCGTCCATTGTGCGATCCCATCACATAGAGATGTGCCTAGGACCCATGAGAGGAGAGGTGGGCAAAGCAGGGGAGTCGCCCTTGAGCACACGTTCGAGTCATGTGGAAACTTCAGAAAATGATGCTTCCTGTCTCTCACCTCCCACAAATTCTGATGTACTTGGTCTTGGGTATGGCCTGGACATCTGGCTTGTAAAATATCTCCCCTAGGTGAATCTAATGTGCAGTCAAAGTTGACCTGTTGCATAAGGCAATGTGGCACAAAAGAGAGGCCTTCGTTTTACCAAGGAGCAGGGTGTCATGCTTGGTGAGCAGAAGCAAACAAGAAAGGTGGGAAAAGGCGTCCTGGACCGAGAGGACACGCTGAGGCAGGGGACACTGTATTCCCTCTCGAAAACCCTAGGACACTCATCATGGATGGTGTGTTCAGCCATCACAGGCTGGGGCTCAGCTAGGAGTCACGACCAGAGACATAGCAGGAAAGTAACAGCTGGAATGGAAGCTGCAAAGACAGGTGTCTATGCCTCACTGAGTCTGGTCTTGGACTTACCTGGAATTAGGCGTCACTGAAGAGTTCTAAGAAGGGGAATAACATGATCGTGTCTGTAGGTTAGAAAAAGACTCTTCTAACTGGTGTGGTGAGCTGGACTGATGGTCTTGTACCTGAAAGCAAGAACCCCCAGTTGCAAGGTTATTCCAAGTCCAAGTGAAAAATGATGAGAGTTTAAGTATAGGTTAACAGCAGTGAACCTGGAGAGGAAATGACTGATTTATTAGGGACGTAGAATTGGCAGGATGTGGTGACTGTAGTTGATGAGGGTGACTCTGTGTGTTCCTGACTTGAATAATGGTATGGCTTGAATGGGGAACACTAGATGTTTAGTAGGGGGGAGAGTTGGACAATGAGTTTCTTTCGACTCATTTTAGCTTGAACTTTCAAGTAGAGCTCTTCAGTAAGCCTTTGTGTGTGACGGTCCAAGAGAGGGCTGCCCTGGAAATAACAGTCATTGGAATGCAGGTGAGTCAAGTCTGACAAGAAGATGAGATTGCTCAAATGAGGAATGCGGAATCCTGTGGAACACTACATGGGCAGTATGAACAGAGAAAAAGAGCCACCAGGGTTGACTAGGAAAAGTCAGGATGGCAGGAGTAGAGCCAGGAGAAAATGCTATGGAAAGTAGAGGAGTAATGCTTTAAGAAGAGGAGATGGTCAGAGTGTGAAGACTAAAACGTGTCCATGGGTTGGTGGAGCAATTCCCTGGAATGGTGGTTCTAGAAACCTGATTGCAACTGGTTGAAGTCTGGATTTTAACTTCCTGTCAAAAGTATGGAGTATTTAAATTTAGGGAGCTTTTTTCTTGCTCCTGGCATATAAAAATTCTGGGTAAAAATCTATAACTTTAAAAATATTTTAAATATGTTACCAAACTCAAAAGGATGAAAGAGAATTCTCCAGATGCCATGAATGAAGGCAGAATTAAAAACCACAGAAACGAGTAAAGATAGAGCTGAGTGACCCACAAAGGCATCAGGACCACACCTAGAGGTCAAGTAGTGGCCAGCACTGTGGCACCTGCCAGGCAGGGACCCGAAAGCTTTGTCTGTGCAGAAGTCATTCAAGAGCCTATTTCATCCATGAATGGAGAAGAAAAATCTGGGTTTAAGAATGAGCCACGCAACGTGGAGCAGAAAAGCAGCCCCTAAAAGAAATCAGAATCCCACACACGTGATATATGCAAGTAAGGGCCTTCATTTGCACTGCCTGTGTCATAAGAAGAAGATTTAAGCTGAAAAAAACGAAAACAAAAAACATGTTTGGAACCAATGAAATTCATAGAAGACTGGGTGAATGTGGGGTTTCTGTAGAGGACGAGTCCCATCCAAGTGGAGCTTCCAGACCCAAATGGCAAACCCTATGAAGAAATGCATTGTCATTAGAAAAGAATTCAAATGCAACAAACAGGACACTTGGCATCCAAATAGCTACAAGGAGTATAAAGCTACATAAAAGGAACTTTAAAGTCATGTTCAATATTCAAGGAGATAAAAGAAAGAACAGATTCCAGAACAATACATTGTGGGGGGAAAGCCAGTGAATTTGCAAAAAAGCCAAACAGAAAATTTTGGAATGAAAAATATAATAACTGAAAATTTTCCAAAAAGCAGTATATAAGACCAGATGTGGTGGCTCATTCCTGTAACCCCAACACTTTGGGAGGCTGAGGAAGGAGGATTACTGGAGTCCAGGAGTTCAGGACCAGCCTAGGCAACATAGTGAGACATTATCTTTACAAAAAAATCAAAACTTTAGCCAGGGCTGGTGGTGCATACCTGTAGTTCCAGCTACTCTGGAGGCTGAGGCAGAAGGATTGCCTGAGCCCAGCAGATTGAGCCTGTGGTGGGCTGTGATCATGCCACTGCACTACAACCTAGGTGACAGAGTAAGACTACTATTCAAAAAAATAAAAGCAGTAGACAAGTTAAATCATAGAGTAGATCTTGGAGAAAGGTTTTGTGAGTGGAATAAGTGAATGAGAAGTGAGTTCGTGAAGTTACTCAGTGCAGGCTGCTCCCTGGATGGGTGCTTTCGAAGGAGAGAGAGTTGTTGTGTTCCAGAGGAATGATGGATCAAGGAAGATATTCATTCATTCATTCATTTTTTTAAAAACTGTGGAGATTTGGGGGATATATTGTGGAGAGAAGACACTAAAAATACAGGAACGAAGGGAGGTAACTAGGGAACAGTATCCATGAGATTCTGAGTGGGGGGTTGATGGAGATGAGTAGGGGTAAGACAGATGTGCCATGCTGCTGCTGGGGTGAGAGGTGGGCTATATGACAGTGTGTAATCAGGGCCCTCCTTCCTCTGCCAGACAGGAAGCTGAGGTGGGCCTGTTCCAGGAGATTGCACGCACAAGCTTGTAAAAGTTGGATTGTTGGATGAATTCATAAACATTAAAAGACGCAAGGACATAACACGGGAGAAGGAGAGAATAGAAGGCACTAGTGAGAGTCACTGGAGAGATGGGCAGAGGGAAGGTTCTGTCATCTCATTTTGCTATCTCTGACCATATCTACTAGAGAACTTTTGCTTATCATGAATTAGGAGAATTCTAGAAATCACCCATAGCTCTCTTTCTTACTCTAGTTTATCTTATAAGAACTAGCGCAACATTACTCCCTACAACAGGAAGCATGTTACCTTGAGTCAGGCTGTCATGAGTCAAGGTGTGTAGGCCTCAATTTGTCTACAGACATGAGTCATCTGATGGGTCAAGGAGGTTTTATCACAGATGCATGCATGCCATATCTATTGTTTAATGTCACCTGTATTACCCTTATACCAAAAGTTACCCCTACGTATGTTGGGGGAAACCTCCAGAAGTCTTGGTCAACTTCAGAGGGCAGCCAGCTAATTAGTTACTCCCTTATAAATAATTATCATTTTTGTTACCTAGTGTTGCTGACAAGGATTTGAGATCATTAAAATCAGTTATAGTGACAGAAATGTTGAATAGAGAGAGAAGCTTTTTAATTATGTTGAAATTGAACACTTAAGATGAATTTACAGGTACGTTCTGATCAGAGCAGTGTTAGAAGCTAGCCCATAGGCCCTGTTAAAAGACTTGAAGCCTGTCAACTCTAGGTCACTAGTCAAAGCCCACTGGAGATAGCAGTAATTACAGGCTTTTTCTGCCTGACATCTGGGGCAGAGGTTTTCTTTATGATGGTAAATTGACTTTGATCAGACGGGTATCTGGAGTTCAAAAAATACCTTCAAGTAGAACTAATTGGTAGGTTGAACCGAGAAGTCAAGGAACAACCTTGTAATACTTCTGTTGCCTTTTAGGTACTGCTTATGCTGTCCATTCTTTTATGTGGTTTCCCAACTTTTTATATCGTCAACACTTTCTTGAAAGATCCCCCAAAAACATACCATACACTTTTATTTATCTGAAGGGATTAGGAGGAACTAATTCGTATTGTCAGCTTTTACAGTTACTCAACAATTAATAATGAAGTCTAGAAATGCTGTTTCCCAGCAGTGTGGCTATCCATGGTTCCCACACCTCCCACTCAGATAACGGGTTATATTCATAAGAGAGGTGGGTGTGATCTGTTTTTTCTTTAGCATGGGTAGGTGAAAATGCCACCTGAATACCAGGTATTGCACTAAAGTGTCCCCTTTTTTTGGCTGCATGTAGGGGCATTGTCCAGTCAGAAGAAAAACTTGTCATCAGTGCATCTTGGGCAAAAGATGATGACATCAGCAGACTCTTGAAATCTCTACCAAACTGGATTAATATGGCTCAACCCAAACAATTGAGGCCAAAGAGAGAAGACGAAGAAGATTTCATAAGGTAAAGGGGTCATTTTCTAAGCTGTACTAAAAACAGAGGGAGGAAAAACTTCTGTTTAGCTAATCCATTCTTACATGAAATTTAGCCATTTCTAAAAACTAAACAGCAATTACTTGAACTGAGTAAACCCTGTTCCCACCCGGCCTCACCTCATTTCCCTTGCACATGTGCCTTGAGTTCAAAACTTTAGCGTGAAGAAATTGATGTGAGTCAAATTTGGGGCATTGCTAACTTGGGTTAAAATATCTTTTAATTTATAGGTTCTTCTCCCTTCTTAGAAGAAAACCATGAGCCAGTCATTTATTTACTCGGTAAAGACATATTGTTCCTATTGTGAGACATACTCCACAAACATGACAATCAGATAAGGTTCCTGTCTGCACAGAGTATGTTGTAATTGTTCTTAACATTTTCTTCAGTTCACAGAAAATGCTTTTCCCACGTGTGTTCACATACGTTGTGTTATCTCTGATTGTTCTCTGCTTGTTTTGTCAAAAGTAAGGTCTCTCAACTTTACCACTCAGTATTTACCTTTGTACAATTTAAGTTATTTACTCGGCCATGAATGTGTGGCCTAATTTGATGAAGCTACTCATTTCCATGTGAAACATTTTCATCTGTCACTTTAGAGCCACGTGAAGCAGGAGAGTGATGGCGGTAATACTTTGTCACATTAAAATTAGGCCTATTCTTATTGTTTTTTGCCTGTCCAAGTGACTGAATAAACGGTAAAAATGAAATAAAACAAAAGCATTTGAAAGAAGCAAAGACCAGAAAGAGAATAAAAGAAGGAATAGGCAGCATTTGACTTTGAGTTTGTCACAGACCTATGGGCTCTTCTCTCTCTCTCTTTACTGCTCACAAAGTTAGCTGTGTTCATACACTTGAGTGCTGTATTTTCACCAGCATACTAGTGTGAAAATTTTTAGTGTTAAGCTTTCTCAAAAACCATGACACTTTAAAGTTCACATGTATTTTAACCTGACTCCTTCATATTTATGTTTTTCTTCCTTATTATTCACATTATCTCAGAAACAAATATAAAAGCTATTTATATAAATATAAGAAAACTCTGCATGTGTATACATATACATATGTTCCTTTTTAAAATTAATATACTTTATTCAGTTTTAGGTTTACAGAAAAAATTGAGCAAAAGGTACCCAGAGCTCCAGCATGTCCCCTTACCTCCCCTAGTTGTCCCTATGGTAAATACCTTGCGTTAGTGTGGTGCATTCGTTATAACTTATGAGCCAGTATTGCCACATTATTAATAACTAGAGCCTGCAGCTGGTATCACAGCTCTCTCTGTGTGGCACTCTATGGGTTTTGACAAGTGTACAAGGAAGGTATCCACCACCACAGGACCATGCAGAAGAACAATCCCACTGCCTGGGAGATGACCTGCCTGCCCTCCCTCGGCTCCCCGAGCCTCTGGCACCCACTGACCTTTTTGCTGTCCTCCCACTTTTGCCTTTTCCAGAATGTCAGAGAGTTGGAATCATGCAGTATGTACCCTTTCCAGATGGGTTCATTTTGCTTAGCAATGTGAATGTAAGATCTCTTTATGCCTTCGTGTGGCATTATAGTCTGTTTCTTTTTATCTTGACCAGTATTTGTTTTATGGGTGTGCCACAGTTTGCTTATCCATTCTCCTACTGAAGGAAATCTAGTTATTCATGTATAGGCAATTATGAATAAAATTGCTGTAAACATCTGTGTGGAAGTTTTGTGTGAGTGTAAGTTTTCAATGCATTTGCTTAAATTCTGAAGGGAGGGATGTGGTTGCTGGGTGATCTAAAAGTACATTTCACTAGAAGAAGCTGCCAGACTGTCTTCCACAGTGGCCACCGTCTTGCATTTCCACCAGCAGTGGACAAGAGTGCCTGTGGCTGCATGTCCTCACCCGGGTTGGTGTTGTTGGCGTTCTGGATTTTGGCTGTTCTGATAGGTGTGTGGTGACACATCGTCGTATGAATCCTTAGTTTCCTAGTGACTGTGGTGCTGAACATCGTTTTATGTGCTCACTGCCATCTATGCCTATTCTTTGGGGAGGAGTGTGTTCAGATTGCTTGCCCACTCTTGATGGGGCTGTGTGTTTTCTTCTTCTTGAATTTTGGACCTCTTTGTATATTTTGGATGGCAGTCCTTTATCTGGTAGATATTTGGCAAAGATTTCCTCCCAGCCTGTGGTCTGACTTCTCATTCTCTTCACAGTGTCTTTTGCAGAGTAGAAGTTTTTAATTAAGTCTAACTAAAGTTTTTTTTCTTTTATGAATTGTGCTTTTCTGCCTTCCTTTGTTTTAATTTGGTATGTTGTATGATTTTTTTTTCCCTCCTCTCTTGCTTATGTTGTACTTCTGTTTTTACTCTTTGTAGTGGTAGTATTATTTACAACTATTAATAATCAAAGTCACCAGGCTTGGTGGCTCAGCCAATAATCCCGTGCTTTGGGAGGCTGAGGTGAGTGGATTGCCTGAGCCCGCGGGTTCAAGACCTGCCTGGGCAACTTGGCGAGACCTCATCTCTGCAATCAATCAAAAAATTAGCCGGGCATAGTAGCACGTGCCTGTAGTTCCAGCTGCTTGGAAGGCTGAGGTGGAAGGATCACCGGAGCCCAGCAGGTCCAGTTCCTCCCCTGCCCATCCCTTGTAACATTGCTGTCATTCATTTTATTGATCTGTAAGCTGTAATTATTGAATATAATGTTATTTTTATTTTGAACAAGCTGTTGTGTGTTAGAGCAATTAAGAATGAGAAGTAAAAATTTTATTTTAAAAATTTTTAAATTTCTAAAGTTATTCCTTTCTTAATGTAGATCTAAATTTCTGACCTATATTATTCCCCTCTCTCTGAAGAATTTCTTTCAACATTTCTTGCAAGGCAGGTCTAACTGGCAGCAAAATTCCTCAATTCTTGTTTGTCTGAGAAAGTCTTTATTTTTCCTTCACTTTTAAAGGATAATTCCACTGGGTACAGAAATCTAGGTTAGTGTGTTAGTCAAGGTTCTACAGAGAAACAGAACCAATAGGATGGCTGAATGGACTAACAGACAGACACTAGAGACTGGATCATTACATGATGGAGGCCAGGAGGTTTCCCCTCGCACCATCAGCAGGCTGGAGAGCGAGAGAAGCCAGTGGGGTAGTTTACGACAAGTCAAAGGCTTGGAAACAGGGGGTAGGAGTGTGGTGGCTAGCTTATGTCCTGGAGTCTGAAGGCCTGAGACCCAGAAGCTTCGAGGTTGGAGGACAAGAGAACATGGATGTGCCAGCTCAAGAAGAGACAGAGTAAATTCACTCCTCCTGCACTTTTTTGTTGCATTCGGGCCTTCAGTGGGTTGATAATGCCCACCCGCATCCATGAGAGTGGCTCTTCTCTCCTCAGTCTACTGATTAAAGTGCTAATCCCTCCTAGAAACACCCTCACAGATAACCAGAAATAATGTCTTACCAGCTTTCTGGATCTCTCTTAGCCCGTTCAGGTTGACATATAAAATTAACCATCACAAGCTGATGAATTTTTATTTTAACATTCTAATATTTTGTTCCACTCTCTTCTTGCTTGCATGATTTCTGAAGATAAGTCTGGCATAATTCTTAACCTTGGTCCTCTATTGGTTCTTTAAAGATTTTTCTTTATCTTTGATTTTGTATACTTTGAATATGATATACTTATATATATAAAATCTGTGGTCTTTATCCTGCTTGGTGTTCTCTGAGCTTTCTGGATCTGTGCTTTGGTATCTATCATTGATTTTGGGAAATCCTTAGTCACTATTGCTTCAAACATTTCTTCTTGTTCCTTTTTCTCTTTCATCTTCAATATTGTCTTTATACATATGTTAAATATTTATTAATTGCCTCACAGTTGTTAGATATTCTGTTCTTTTTATACTTTTTTCTCCTTGGAGTTCAATTTTGGGAGTTTCTGTTGACATTTCCTCAGTGTCACCAGTTCCAGTCTATTGCTGAGCCCATCAAAGGCATTCTTTATTTCTGTTACAGTGTTTTTGAATTCTAGTATTTTCTCTTGATTCTATCTGACATTTTCCATGTTTTCTTACGTTACCTGTAGTTTACCTTGTACCTCAGAGACACAGCTAGATTAATTTTTATACTTTCCACTTTTGTAACCAATACCCAGATCAAGAAACAGAAGGTTAGCAACAAGAAATAGAACACAGCAACAGTGCTTTCTTCTAGTTACTACCTGCCTCTCCAGAAGTAACCCTTATCTAAGTTCTAAAAAACCACATGGTCTAATTTAATCTATTTCTGGACTTCATACAAATAGAATCATGCCGTTATTATTTTTTATGATTGGCTTATATTTCAATTAGGTGGGAAAGATTTATCTATATTGTTGTGTATAGGTTTTCATCACGCTGTAGTCTATATTGTGTTCCATTATGTGACTACACCACTGGATTTTTTGAAAAATCATATGTGTGTGTGTCTGTGTGTGTAAATGTACAAGTAAATGTGTATTTTTACATTCATCATTCAACTGTTGATGGGCACCTGAGTAGTTTTCAGTTTGCAATTATCTCAAATAACGCTGCTAGGAATATTGGTGTTAGTGCTATGAATGAACATAGTAACTGTATGTGTGCATTTTTGCTGGGTACATCCTCGGGATAAAATTTCTGGGTATGTACTTGTTCAGTTTTAGTACACACTAATGCCTGGCATTTTCCAAAGTGGTGGTGGTGAGAGTTTATGCTCTCATCATGGTGTGTGAGAGTTCCAGCTGCTCCATATCTCACCAATACTTGATATGTTCCATTTTTAAAATTTTAGCCACTCTAGCAGGTTTGTAAAGTTATTTCATTGTCATTCAACATGTATTTATCTCATGAATGATGACGTTGAACACCTCTTTTTGTATATTTATATATTTGTTGGCCATTTGGATATTCTCTTTTGTAACATTTGTTTAAATCTATTGCCCATTTTAATTACGTTGTCAGTCTTTTCCCTAGTTTTAGGAGTTCTTTATATAGCTAGATGTAATTCCTTTGTGAAACATGGGTGAATGGATGGATGGATGGATGGATAGACATACAGAAATCTCCTCCCACCTTACAGGTTGCCTTTTACTCTCTTAATAGTGTCTTTACTCAACAATAAATATTATTTATTTTTTAAGGATTGGACATTGGTATACTACTTAAGAAATCTTTTTTTATACCAGAGTCACAGATATGTTTTCCTCTAAAACCGTTATTGTGCTGAATATATTTCTGAATATAAATATATTCAGAAATATATTCTGAAATAAATTATAAGCTCTTAAATTTTTATTTCCTGTATCTGTCCTCTACACTTCTCTCTTTAGATTACATTGTCATAGCTATAATGCAGAGAGTAACTTCGGGTGTTTGTTGTTTTTTTTTTAATCAATAGAAGTAAAGAACAATTGAGAGATGGATTGATTAGAGTCCCAAGTAGAAAGAATCTAACTGACCTTAGGACAGAGGTAAGGCCGCAAGGCTCTGCCCTTTCACAGTATCACCATAATGTTTTCCCACTGCTAGATTTTTAAGAGATCTGGATGAACATGTTTTAAGTCCTTTTCTTTAAGTGTACTCATTTAATATATCTGTTAACCTTAAATGTGGTGCTAGAAGCAATTTCTGGAGGGTAAATTATTTTTCCCAACTTTACAGGTTATTTTTAATGAATGTATGTCTTCTTGTTGTTCCTCAGCTTAATTGTATTTTATGCTTGCAAAGGGATTTTTAAAATCAGTTTCATTAGATGTCTTCAATAGCTTAGAGTTCAAGGGAACAATCTCTAGCCCTATTTAAGAAAATGCTAGAATGCTGATCCAAAGATATGAGCCTTCAGGTTCCACCTCTAGAAAAACTAGAGTTAAGGCCCTGGCTTTCTTTACTTTTATTTTGCTCACTAAACTATATTACTTGCCATCTTAAATTTAAAGACAAAACAGATTGTATGCATATTTCCTAGTTTTTTTGGGTTGAGTCATAATATACATGAAGGGTGTAAAGTGAAATGTTATATATGATTATTATACCATCCAAGGTCAAAATATAGAATTTTTCTAGCATCCCCAAAAGTTGGTTTGTCAAAGTAACCACTAATCTGACTTTTGTCACTATAGTATAGTTTTGCTTGTCTTTGAATTTTATGTAAATTTAATCATAGCATCTGGTTTCTTTTGCTGAACATTATGCCTAAGAGATTTCTCTGTGGTTTTGCGTGTAGATATGGTTTGAAAAACAAGTTGCATTTGCATTAACAGAAGAAAAATAATTTTTAGCTTTGTTTTGTTTTTATGTGATTCTTTCCTCTTAACCTGTCACATTTTCTGTCCCAGTTAGAAGTTGAAAGTAAAGGTAAGTAGGAGAGGACACTCTTCATTGATATTCCAATGTGGCAGAGTTGACAGAGAGCCTTGAGTTAGCACATTAGAGCACCAGAGAATATGATATGAGCCAAAAAGACTGAAAAGTCACAGTCTCCCCCCTATAATTAGCTTCTAAAGCTTAGAGTGCTATTTGGCACACAGACGAGTGTAGAATCCAGTGCCCTTTGCATTGAATAAGGGTCATGTTCCCTTCATTACTAAACGAGGCTCTTTTCTATTCTTGTTTTTTAACGAAAAAATAAAATGTATTACTTCCAGGCTTAACTTTGAATAGAGGAAGAAAAAATAGATCAAGCCAGGTCTTTAGTTGTTTTTTAAAAAAAGCAAATATCCCTCTATTCTCAAAGAAGCTGAAGATAGACTTTCTAGCCCATTGTCTTTGCACCTGTCATATATGTGTGTGTATCTGTCCTTTTGAGATCAATGTTCTTCTGTTGATCAAAGGCAGCCCTGCTTTCTGGAGATGTAATTAACAGACGGCGTGGAGGAGGCAAAAAGGACAGAGAAGGAGCTAGGAAGGTCGTGTGTATTAGAAAAACAGTCCCCAAAAAGCTGTTACCGTATTTCTTTCAGGACCCCTGAATTTCAAAGAATAAGAATAATTTCTCTAGAGCCAGGTTTGAAAACCTTTAAGTGGGTAGATGTGATTGGCGGTACTAGGAACAGTTCTCAAGCAATATACAAAACCTGCAAATTGGTCCTGAACTCTAGCAGGCAGAAAGGTGTGTGACAGAACAGTCTCTAGACCACTGTGCAGTACAACCATAAGAGTGGACAGCACCTGGCACCATATTAGTGGCATTAGGAGTTTGCAGGAACTATTATTCTCATTCCGGATGAGGAAACTGAGGTGCAGAGAAAGCCAATCACTTACCCCAAGTTTACAGATCCAGTAGCAGCAGAGCTAGAATTTGAACCTAGATAACTTTCAGAACTACTACACTGTGATCAGGCAGCCTAAAAATGAGTTAGAAATTTATATTTTTGAGCATTTGAATTATTCCTTTACTTTCGTTAATCGTGTTGACTGATATTTGAATCATTTTCTGCTAATGTCACAGACACTTATCATATAAGCATTTTGCCTCTAGATTTTGTTTGTTATCACTGATATTCATTGTATTATAGTTAATGTAGTATATTGTTGTGGGTTCTCTCCCTTCCAATAACAGGTTATTAAGCAGATTATCTAACTATATGGGGGATGGGGAAGAATGTATTGAATGTAGGCGCTGCACAATTGCTTGTCTTGTTTTCCTCTGAGTTATTTGTTTGCCTAATAAATGCAAAGAAAAGAGAAATAAACATTATCAAAAATAAGAAAACACAAGGGAGGTGAAATTACACATACAGATATACAAATTACCTAGGTTTTGGATAGAAGGTAATGCAGTCCTGAATAGGTAAAAGAGACTAATAGACATTTTTCATTACTGAATTATTAAAAAATTTTTTTTTGTTTTGTCTGGAGAGCCAAGTGAATGGTAGTTTATTAAGACTACTTATTGTTGTTTAATGAAATTATGAGGTCAGCCTGATTCACTAACAGCAGAATGTTGTTTCAACAAACAAGGTGATTGATTGATCGCAACTGTTCACATTGTATTTGTCATGAATTGTATATTAAATGTTTAATTAAAAAATAGAATAAAAGCAGAACACAGATGTGTGCTTTTGCTTTTTTCCATGGAACTCTCTGGTACACCATAGGTCTTCAGTAGGTTGATGAATGAGTCTGAATTTAAAAGTTTGAAGGACCAGCCACTCTTCATGTGAAAGAAATAAAATGTAAAAAGTGGGGAAGCCCAGGCTGGGTGCCCTGAGAGTTACACGCACAGGGACACCCCCTCCGGAAGCTTGCACACCCAAGTGTAGCCCTCAGCACCGTCACTCACGTGTCTGTCTGTTTTGCCTCTTGTGGGTCTCTGCCCCTCCTCAGTTCCATCATCCAGTTCATCTAAGCTGCTGTAGAAAACTGAGACCTAGCTGGGCTCGGGACACATTTAGATGTAGACATCATATGAATAAAGTTGAGCATACGTGGTTTTCAGGAAAGTTCCACTTGGAAATTTTAAAAGTTCTCAGCAGAATACAAGTGACAGTGGTTAAAAGGCTCCAGATAGCTTCAGCTATTGAAGACTCTTTAGATACATTTGTAGGAGCAAGGGAAAGAGGCGAGCCGGGAAGAAAGAGTAGCTGTCTTGAACAAAATGTTCATTAGAGTAGAGGCGTTTATTTCACTATCTCTGGATGCCTAATATGACTTTAAAAATATAATTATAAAAGAAAAGATGAATTAGAAAGCATGAATATATTAAGTGAGCGCAAGAGTAGAAAATGCTTTGCTGAAATGAGAAGAAGGTCATAGAGGATACAGGACACTGCCAGGCAAGTCTGGATGAAGCTGACTTAAATCTCAAAACCAAACAAAGAAGACAGGCCATTAGCTGGAGACTAAACTGCAAACCTATCAGTGAATGTTTAAGACGATTGGATGAGGCACTTTGTTATTATATCAAAATGACAGGACTATTTTGGCATAAGATTAGCAGCAAATGGAAGAAAACAAACTTAAAATCTCACCAGATATCGCCCCAATGCTAGTCTATGTGAACAATTATTTGAAAATTAAAATGATCTGTTAGTGCCATTAAAAAGTCACTAATTTGTTTTCTACATTTTATTTTTTATTTAGTTTCAAATCATGGAATTACTTTCATTTAGGTGTACATTTGATACCATTCCTCTTTCTCTCACATGGAGTTAATAAAAGGAAAAAATGTGGCAGGGCAAGGTGGCTCAAGCCTGTAATCCCAACACTTTGAGAGACCAAGGCAAGAGGATTGCCTGAGCCCACAGGTTTGAGACCAGCCTGAGCAACATGGTAAGACCTCATCTCTACAGTAAATCAAAAACTTAGCTGGGTATGGTAGCACATGCCTGTAGTTCTGGCTACTTGGAAGGCTGAGGTAGAAGAATCACCTGAGCCCAGCAGGAACTCTGGGGTGGCTGTGAGTGTACCACTGCACTCCAGCCTGGGCAACAGAGTGAGACTCTAACTTGAAAAAGAAAATAATGTAATTCTTCTAATGCAGCTCCACTTAACCTCTAAGAAAGGAAGGCTGGCAATGCCGCATGGTGACAGGCAGGCTGCTGTGCTAAGCCGGGCAGGCAGGAGGAGGTGTTCCCAAGATAGGCGTAGGCAGGAGCCGTCTGGACCCAAAACCGCCACCAGAAGACCCCATGACTATGTCGCTCTGTCCCATCCTGTGCCTACTGCAGGCTGACATTTCCTGCCGGGGTGAGGACCACTTGCCTCCTCATGTACATCTTTCCTTCCCCGTTGAACTTCTGCAGGTGTCCAGCCCTGTGTTCTCTCACACCTCTTTGTCCTTGCCATGACCACCCCCTCCCGCCCCAGCATGTGCTCTGTCCATTCCACCCCACCTCCCCCACCGCCTGCACCTGCCCACCCAGCCTCAAGGTTCAGCTCAGGTGTCAGCTCCTCCTGCACCTCTCCCCTCCATACCCTGCCCTGCTGCCCACCTGGGTTGGGGCTCGCAGCCAGTGTGGAGAGCCAAGCAAGTAGGCAGGCGCTCAGCAGCTTGGTATTCGCCACTGCTCGGAGTGAGATGGGGATGGACGTGCTTAGAGGAGACTGCAGAGCTCAAGTCATGACACAGCTACACTAGAAATGAGGAGAGGATGTTATGGGGGGTGGGGGGAGGGACTTAAGTAAACTGAACTCACACCATCCATCAAGCAAGAGGTCGGAAGGCAGGGTCTAAAATGTATGCACTAACAAGCAGCCATTCGACAGATTCTTGAGAGAGATGACTATCATTGCCAGAAGCATTTAGAAACAGGGATCGCTGTTTAACTGTTGTGTGTGGTTGTTCCTGGGGCTGAGGCCAGGGAGGGGTGGGACCAATGGTCATCACTATGGGTTCTTAAACCTTGGGTAATTACTACTTTGGTTTAGGATATGTATGTGCTTAAAAAACGTCCATGCAGCCTCACACCTTGTGAGTGTTCAGTACAGTTCCCTCCTGCCTCAAACTGTCATTCTAACCTTTTTGTCTCTGAAAAAAGCATAATCTTGCCAGTGAAATGTACAGCAGTCACTCTTCTGTGTAGCGACTTGTTTTGCCACGGCCCACATTCCTGTCACTTTTCATCTACCTCCTAAGACTCCCACACTCAACCCTGTCCCTTCCCCTCTCTTGCCAAGAGATCTCCCTTGTCTAACCCCTAGTTGACTTCTCTTCTTCCTCCCCCAAGATCCTCCCACACTCATCCTTCCAACTCTGTCTTGCCAAGGGAACCTTCTTGTCTGGCCCCTAGTTGTCCTCTCTTCCCCTTCCTGAGACCCTCTCATACGCACCCTTGTCCCTTCCCCTCTCTTGCCAAAGGAACTCCCTTGTCTGTCTCCCAGTTGCCCTTGCTTAAAATTTTTTTAGTGTTTCTGCTTTGGATAGACTTAGATTCTTCAAAAGAAACTTGTGTGGCAATTTGGAAAATAATCAGAATGGTCAATAAACTGGTATAGTCAGAAGGAGTTCAGTGCTGTATAAAGTATGACTTTCAAACCTGTAATCATTCTCAGTAGTTGAAAAACCCAAGTATATTATGTTTAGCCTAGAATAAGTGATTATTGATTATTTTAATCCTATGTCCTATCATCCGTTTTGAAATTTTAGAAATGTTCTTCATGGAACATTATTGCCATTTATTTGTGTGAATGCATTGATACAGTGGCTCCTGGCAGAGCTACATACTTCTGAAAGTCCTAACACCTAAAGAAAAAGCGTGTGCCTAATTGCTTTTAGCGAGGGTTGCTTGACAACAGCTATGATGAAAACTCAGCAGCCAGGCCTGTTGGAAGGGCTTAGCTAAAGCAAGGTGCCACTTCCCCAGACTCACAGCCATTGCAGTGCAGTTATGTTTCAGGATGAGTCTCTATATTGTACTCTGAACTGGTACCCTCAGCCTCAGCATGACATGCTGCTCCACAGTCGGCTTTTCACTTGCTGTGAGTATGGATTTTTGTGGAATGTTTTACTAAGTGCTCATCTGAAACCCAGAGCCTGAGCCGTGGGGTCTGCCCACCTCTGTGCTCACTCCTCCTGGGTCCTCACCTTCAGCTCTTCCTCGCAGACGACGGCTTGTGAGTCTCCAGCTCAAAGGCTATTTTTTTTTTTTTTTTGAGTTGGAGTCTCACTCTGTCACCCAGACTGGAATGCAGTGGCCGCTCCCGGTCACCGCAGCCTCGACCTGCTGGGCTCCGGTGATCCTTCCGCCTCAGCCTTCCAACTAGCTGGAACTACAGGCGAGTGCTACCATGCCCGGCTAATTTTTTGATTTATTGTAGAGATGAGGTCTCACCAAGTTGCCCAGGCGGGTCTCGAACCCGCGGGCTCAGGCAATTCACTCACCTCAGCCTCCCAAAGGCACGGGATTACAGGCTGAGCCACCGAGCCCAGCAAGGCTATTTTTTTTAAGTGACGATGATGTGTGTGTGTTTGTCTGTAGATATTGGGTCATATTTAAGGCCCGGGAAGGCTGTGTTTTCAGACCTGCATGTATGCTTCAGAGTAGGTTGGAGCACTTGCATAGTGAGAACACCTGGTGCTCTCCACCCACTTTGCAGAAACTTTGAGTATAACTTTACTATTTTTAGTTACTACTAGGAGTTCCAGTTTTAGTGTGTTTACACTTATGGCATATCTTTTGCAAACATCATTTACTTGATGTCTCGGAAGCACAACCTCCAATTGCAACATTGTTTTATAAGAAAATGTGATCAGTTTTTTGATGATTACTATTTTCCAATGAGGTTTCCAGAAAAAATGCTACATAAAAACAGAGCCTGCCTGTATTAGCTTTTGAAACCATCAAGTTTCTAGATAAAATCAAGATTCAAAGGCATGGTGTTAGTGGGCAGAATGCCTAACCAGTGTCATTATTCTAGAGTTTGCGTGTTGAATGAGTCACATAATAGATAATAGGTACTTGGCAAATGATTGTTGTATGAATGTGTGTCTTCATTCGTGTACTATTTGGTATTCAAGTAATGGAGTCAAATAAGTGAAAGGGTGGCAGATAACAGAAGTCTTAGCATACAGAGCAGCACAACTACTTGACTGTTTACCCAGAATCTGAGCTCATCACCAGTTGAAAATTAGCTGGAAATTAACAAGTTAACTCTTTATTGTATGGAAGAAATTGTTCATAACACAATAAAAGTTATGCTGCTAGGGAACAAAAACGTCAACTTAAACCTATAATGATAGAGAAATTTTGAAGACTTTTTTTTTTGAGTTGGAGTCTCACTCTGTCTCCCAGGCTGGAGTGCCATGGCACACTCAATGGCCACTCCAGCATCAACCTGCTGGGCTCCGGTGATCCTTCCGCCTCAGCCTTCCAAGTAGCCGGAACTACAGGCATGCACTACCACACCCAGCTAATTTTTTTATTATTATTCTTATTATTATTATTGTAGTGACAAGGTCTCACCAAGTTACCTGGGCTGGTCTCAAACCCACAGGCTCAGGCAATCCTCTCACCTCAGCCTCCCCAAGTACTGAGATTACAGGCTGAGCCACCAAGTCCAGCCAAAGAATTTTTTATATAAATTATGCAGGTCTGCATCAACTAGGAGCAGGTTTTGTTTTTTAGCATAATGAATCTCTTATGATAATGCTTTTGGACTTAACACAATTACCTATGTTGACTATGATTAAAACCTTGGTGTGCAGTTGGAGACTACCTGGTGAAACCCTGGAGTGTTGCCACCAGCCCAGCTGTGTGTGGATGGTATGTTTATGTCTTTCCTTTAGACAGGATGAAGTTTCCTTTCTCAGAATGAGGCCTGCCATTTACTCTCTGGACCTTCACCCCTTTCCGTAGTTTTGGTAACTCTAGTCTTCTTTCTTCTAGGAGAGGATCAGTTGCACATAAACCACTTCAAATACAAAGACGAAAAGATAGACTGACAGGAGAAGCGATCCATTTATGCATTCATGGATTAAACAAGTCAGAACATAACTGACTGTCATTCTAAATTATGTCTCTGCAGATCTGAAATTAGCATGGCAGAAGCAGTTTGCAAGGCTCTGATTGTTTTGGTAATATTGCTCAAGTTTTTAATTTGGTGCATTAACTTCCCTTCAGATATATTATACTTTGTATAAAGTTTTCATTTCCAGAAACTTAGATTTCCCTGTCAAGGGGTCTCTCTGGGAGGTGAGTCCCAAGAACTATTTCAGACAGGAGCAGGGGAGATTCTGATTTGGGAAAGTTCAACAATTAGCCTTCTATTTCCTGCTTCTGATTTTTTCCCTGCACTTAAACTCTTTTTTAGTTAGTTTGTTTTTTTAAATTTGAAAGATGTTAAACACACAGGAAAAGTTGAACTAACATTGCAATGCCAACTATACACCGTGTACTGCCCTAGGTTTGCTACCAACCTCTTGCTATTCCCACTCTTTTCTCTCTCCCAGTGCACATTCTTCCCTCTTGCCAAACCATCCAGAAGTAGGCTGCAGACAGTGACCCTTTAGGCCCAAGCGTCTCCCAAAAACAAAAACCTTCTCCCATGCACCCGCGTCATTACCACATGTTAGTTTTATGTTGCTGCCTTAACCCATGACTACATGCGTCAGGTGACTTGGCCCTCCAAGCCAGTTCCAGACTCCCAGTTCTGGTGCCCTCAACTCTGTTCTGTGTCATGGGGTAACTGACCCTGCAGACAGCATTCCCTGTGCCTTGGGGCAGTTGTCTCAGGGCCAATGATGGTGGGAGTTTGGAGAGTGGGGCAGGAAGGGACGCCCTGAGTTTGCTTATTATGTGATCAGCTACAGCACAAACCAGCAAATCAACCACTTTGAAGCCATTTATGTTTCTTTCATAATTGCATTTAGTCTGCTAAAAGTGCAAATTCTGTTTTCTTTTTTGCCTTCCAGAATTCTTTAAAGATTAAATAGAGGCAATTTGGGGCATCTTTGGCACAATATTCTTAAATGAATTCTTATCAGATAGACCTCTTTAAAGAATATAATTGTGTGGTAAAATTAAGATAAACAGGTCTAACACTCTTGGCAACATTCTCTTAAATGAATTCTTGTCAGATCAAGCTCTTTACAGGTTATAAATAATTGCGTGGCAAAAATTAAGCTTAACAGGTTTAGCACTCATCTTCAGTTTCCTAGGCTTCTACCTGAGCCTGCTGGCCAGCTGATCAGGAGGGTGACTCTTTGTATGGGGTCCAGTACCCAAAACACCCCCCTGCCTGCATCAGGTCATCTTTGAGCAATTACTGAGTGCCTGTCTCTTCTAAGTCTCTATTACTTCACCTTTTGAAGATGATGTTTGTTCTGCATACATTTCATTCAAAAATATATGATGTCTTCATTATATAATGCGTTCTCATAGTAAAGCAGAAGATGAAGCATAGGTACAGTGTCAGGCCTAGAAAGGAGCCATGGTACTATCCAGGTACCAGGGAGTAGTTGTGCTGGCAGTGAGACACCTTGCAGGCAACAGTGGCTGTAAGCCAGGAGCTCCAGGCCTGACCAGCCTTCAGGCCAGCCACCCGCCGCCACCCACTTTGACCGAAGTCTCCCATATCTCCAGTTTTCCATGCTGGGATTCTTGACTGCTCATTTGGAAGTTTCATCATTTGTGGTGGGACTTTCCGTTTTTCTCTTAATTAAAAAGTAAACATGTTTTTTGGAGAAAATGTGGAAAGTACAGAAAAGCACAAAGCATGGTCCACTCACACAGTTAGCATTTTGGTCTGTAGATATTCAATATTTTATCAGTTAATATATTTAATTACTTTCTTACTCATTTCATAGAGTGCATGTAGTTTTATAAGTTTATTTTACTCAACTGCATATTGAGTTGAGTAAGCCACACCAAACATTTTTCTATGGTATCAAGTATTTCCTACTTTATAATTTCTAATAACTTCATAGTTTTCCACAGTGTGACTATACCATAATTTAGTAAATCACAGGATTTAGAAAAGGTCTGTCAAGCAGCCAAAACTGTCCCTTTAAGGTTATTCTAACACATAAAACCTTCCACCAAGCTCACTGACCCACACAAATTCTCGAAGGAATGATTTTGTGTGTGTGGAATGGTTATAGCTGTCTGTCACTCTGCATGTGGTTTCTGTGCTCTCCTCGGGCTGTTGGAGATGACTATGGATTTCTGTCAAATGAGACGTCTGTCATGTATCCAATATGAGGTGGGGTAAATTTTCCTCATTCTGTTGCTCTCTTGTCTGAGGGGGTGAAGCAGATCTCAGGGAACCCAGGGAAGTGGGCCATACAGCTTGTGAGAAGCATACCACGGACATGCCTGGGCCCGGGACCCCCAGGCCAGCAGATCAGATGTCTACATAAATACATTTGTCCTGATTGTCACAGCCACCCAGGGCTACACAGCTGTGTATAAAAATGGCTCCCAGCCTAGTTTTCAAAGCTGTCAGCCTTTCCTGTTGCTTCTTAACTACCAGCTCAGAGGCATTTTTTGTTCTGTCAAAGACAGTGATAGGACTAGGATACATAAGGGCAGATTAAGAAAACTAAATATTTACAACCTGACTGAGTGACAGCCCAAAGGGAAGTATAAGTGTCTTCTGGGCCCAAATCATGGAGGAGACCTTGTTTTGCTTTTCCCAGTAACAGGATCGTAGGGATATCCAGATTCACAAAAAGTCTTCTGAGGATGACCTCACTTATGCTAATTGGAGAATGGAGTCAGTTAGAATTGTGTTTCGCAGCTACTAGCAGAGACTTGAAATAGCAGTGACATAAACAGGGTTTCATCATCTCTGCTGCCACATGAGGCTCCGAAGCATCTTGTCTGGGACTGCACTGCAGCTCCATGACGTCACCTGTGCACCAGTGACCCTGTCACGTGGCTCTGTTATTCTCAGCGCTGGCTTCCATGTTCAAGGTCACCTGATGTTTGAGAAGCCGGCCGCAGCCTCAGTCACTATGGCTGCCTCTGGAAAGTGGGGAGCAGAAAAGGTCCCTACCAACACCCATTGCTCGAGAGAGTGTCCTTAAAGCCTGTCTGCTGATTTCAGGTTCCGTCTCACTGGCCATCACCACTGCAAGAGGAGCAGGGCCTTGTAGTGGGTTTTGCTTTCTTTCATTTTCAGGTGAGCACACTGCTGACCCCGACAATATCAGGGTCCTTTTACCAAGAAGGGAAGGGGTAAGGGATACCAGGCAGACTGCTAGCGGTTTCTGTCACAGAAATTCACATCTTGAAGATTCTGATGAAAATCCAGATAAAAACAGTGGCATACACTATGTGTTCCAACCCACTTGTCGAACCAGCCCTGCTTCTCCTGGGGACTAGTTAGAAATACAGAGCTCAAGGCCCCTTGCCAAGCCCGTGGCAAGACCCCAAATGAGACTGGCACACCCAGGCTTCACACACCCAGTCCGCTGTGCTTTGTTGCTTCTCATCCACTGGAACTTTTCTTTAGGAAAGGTGACTTCTGCTGAAATCCAAGGGCTCATTGTGGTCCACTGCTTGGTAGCACATGCGATTTTAGTGAGCGTTTAACTCAGTAGTTGTTTCCTTCCACACTGGACACCTGCTGTAGTGCTGGGCACTAAATGCCTATGTGCCAGTTAGGCATCCTTCTGACTATATATCAACTGTTATTAATCACTGCATGCTCAAAACTTAATGTGGCTTGTTCAACTTAAATAAAGCCCTTGCTTCTTCTCACTTAAGGTGTGTTGAATTGTAACAGCTTTGGGACTTACAGACTTTCCAGGTAGCTTGCTCCAGCTTCCTCCCGTCAGCTCTGCTTATCCACCCTGTGTCGCTGTCCTGAAAAGATGGGATTTTGTTTTTCTCCTGACATTCTTAGTCATTCTTTTCTCATTCAACCTTTTTCTTTTTCTTTTTTGGAGTGTTTTTGTTGTTTTTGAGACAAAGTCTGACTCTGTTACCCAGGCTGGAGTGCTGTGTTACAGTCATAGCTCACTGCAGCCTCTGGCTTCTGGGCTTAAGCAGTCCTCCTGCCTCAGCCTCCTGAGTAGCCAGGACTACAGGCATGTGCCACCATGCCTAGTCAGTTTTTGATCTTTTGTAGAGACAAGTCTCACTGCATTGCCCATGAATCTTTCTTTTTAAAAGAAAAGAGCTGTGGAAATCAGGCAGCCTAGAACCCAGCCTGGCCACTCATGTGTCATGTGGGCAGAACTACTAACTATCTGAGCCTCAGTTTCTTCTTCTCCACTGTGGCTGTGACACATGGTCTCGGAGCCCTTCCAGCTTTGTCCTCCGTAGACCCTCTAACTCTATTACTTGGGTTTTCAAGCCCCCAAAACACTTTGACGACACTGGGCTTGGTGTGAAACCTTTTGGCTTATTTCTCCAGTCAGTAAAAGGATCCCAACAGTTTTTGCCTAGTTTCTCTTTCCAAATGCTGACTGCCTTAATACTTCAGTTTAGTGGCTTCGATCCTTCTTAGCACAAGTAAATGGATAAATGAATGACAGATGAATGAGTGAAGCCTTCCATCCATCTCAGTGTAACCTTATTTCGTAGAGAGGCTGCATCCTCTTTGCCTTTGAACATTATTAAATATTTTTCTCACCTCAGATTAACTTGGCTGTTTTGTTTTATTACAGTAAACTCCAAGCCATTCGCATATTTATACCCTGAGCTATTCACTGACTTCCATAGCATGAGAGGAGGCAAAGGAAGAGCCCAAGAGAGTGTCATGGAAGCCATCCCTGGGCCTGTCGCCATGGAAGCCAGGTCCATGCTGTCTCCTATGGCAAGAACAACCTTTGGGGCCTCTTTATTTTCCCAAAAACCCTGCCCCCTGCTGGAATCATGTCAAGCAGGCATGGGGTTGTCTTATAAAGTGAAGCCCAAGAAAGAGCCTGCTGTGGAACAGGATTATGGCTGCCCTGTGCAGCCTTAAAAGCCACCCAGTCCTGTTCTCCATGCTGTATGTAAAGTGTGTGTCTTTGATTTGCTTTTCAGGGCCGCCTTTGGCAAGGAGTCTGAAGTTCTTATTGGGAACCTGGGTGATAAGTTAATCCCTCCGCAAGACATCCTTCGCGACGTCAGTGACCTCAAGGCCCTAGCAAACATGCATGAAAGCTTGGAATGGCTTGCAGGCCGAACAAAGTCTGCCTTCTCCCATCTCTCCTCATCCCAGAGTAAGTATCTAGCGGGGGGCTGTAGGGCGGTCAAGCAACAGACTGGGCACTTCCACCTGAAATGTCAGTGTGCACACCTGTCACCCCGTGGGGCGGTGGCCCAGGTGTGAGAATTCTGCATGTGATGGGCCACTCCTGCTTTGTGATTCGGGAAGAGTAACCAGCCTTGTCTGGAGTGTGCAAAGCCAGGAAAACCCATGTTAGCGTGGCTTGACATTAAACCTGAGAAGCTTGAACTCATCTAAGATTGAACCACTGTGTCTCAAGGAGCGAAAGCAACACCTTTTGTCTCCTATGACAATTTCTCAAGGGCAAACTGTCTTAGAGCTCAGGGCTGCATGCACAGATGACGTTCTTATTTCAGCTTGATATAAAGCTAATCTTTTTATTAGTCACAGAAGTGATTAAGGTGCTAGAAAATACAGATAGTGAGGACAACAATCATTCTGGAAAATAGATGGCTGAGAAGTGACAATTATAGATTTCAAGGAAATTAAGGAACAGGATGTGAAATAAGGGAAACCTTTTTCTGTCAAGGACCAGTGACTCAGAGAGAAATAATTTGAAAAGTTTAGGGCACATAAACTTTAATAACTTCAAAATAAATAATTTTTAAAGCAGTCCTTCAGGAATATGGATTGCACAGTTACAATAGAAGCAAATAAAAATATGCAAAGAGGGACTAAGGAAAGACAGATGTATGAATGGAGTGGTGGAAACAGAATAGAAGAGGCAAAAACAGCAGGAAGGAGAGGGAGGCACCGTCGACTCTGAATTAGGGTCAACTGTTAGATGAGTGTTAGGGCTCAGTGAGCTGTTTGCTATCACTGCCTTTGAGGTGGTGTCATTACTTGATGAACCATGTTTCCAGCCTAGAAAAGATGCAGATGAAATTCATGGGGGTAAATTATTCACTTGTTCTCCTGCAGGCCCCACTGCAAGCATCTAAGGAGTCCCTTGACCACTCACATGTGCTTGTGCTGATTACACACCTATTGAGGGGGGACAAGGGACCCCAGGAGTGGTCTCTGAGGGAAATCATGTCATCTACTTTAGAAATCTTCCTAAAATGTCACCATTTATGCTTTTTTAAAAAAATACTATTTTTTATTTTTTTGAGATGGAGTCTCACCATTTCACACAGGCTGGTCTTAAACTCCCAGGCTCAAGTGACCCTTCCACCTCAGCCTCTCAAAGTGCTGGGATTACATGAGCCACAGCACCAGCTCTAAAATACTACTTTTTATCTGATGACAAAATTATCCATGTTTATTCTCAGAACTCTATAAGAATAGAGACTGTGTCTACCAATTAAGGATAACTTGGGCGCAGCATTGCATCTGAGCAGATTCTTCACACGTCAGTATCCTTGAAAGCCCCTGAAACTTCCTAACCCCGTAATATCAGGCACTTATATTACAAGCAATAGTTTCAATTAACCATTTTAACTCCCAGCCCCACGCCCCCTCCCTCCTCCCCTCAAAATGTCAAAAAGATCCTGTTTTTTCTTTGCTGACTGCAACATGCGCGGCTCTGGGAAGGGGCCAGAAGGCTCTCTTCCTGGTTTCCTTTGACTCCTGCAAGTGCAGGGCTGTGTGGCAGGTCTGCTAGTGAGGCTTGGAAGGGGCCTCTTCATTTAGTATGCCACTGGTGTCTCATATTTACTAATACATACAGTCTCCTACTGCTAATGGCACAGCATTCCAGGCTTCTATTCTGTCTGCTCTAAAAGGACCCCACAAAGCAAGGTAGTGCATCACCTGTGCAGCAAGACCTGGGTGAGCCACGCAGGCCTACCTGGCACCAGCAGTTTTCAAAAGGAGACTACTAACTCTGTAATTGCACAATTTAGCTGTTGTCTTCATATCACCAGGACTGCTAGGTGCAGTTGATGTCTAATTCCTGTCTTTAATCATCTCTGCTATTCTGACAAACATCTCTTCTGCCACGCCCGTGAACACTTTGTCTCATGTGCGCAGTTCCATTTATAATATAAGTTGTGCTCTCCAAGTTCCTTTCAGGGTGATTATTCCACCCAGTGGGTGATTTAAGTGACTGTCAGCATTTTGGTGATGAGTGCAATACCCAAGTGAACTGTCATCACTGCTTGGGGTGTCTTTGCTGGTTCATCCTGCCAACCCCAAGCCTGGCTCACCCCCACTTGTCTGCCCCTTGCATTCCCAGGAGAGAGGCCCACTAGTGTTTATAATTTAAACAGAACAGGAGATTCTAGATCACAGCTTACTTTGATTGCTCCATCAATGTGATGCTAGAAAGAGAATAAGGGGCAACTCTTTACTACTGTGAAAAGTGAACCAAAGGATGGCCGCAGCAAACGTCTCTCTGGGTCTTGAGACTGGACAGAATGAAGAAGATTCTAGTCAGGAAAGGAAGAAATCAAGTTAAGATTAATTTTCATCTATTCCTTACTCTTCATCCTGTTAATGATTTGGCATGGTAAATGCCCTGTGTTATTAGGAATCTGCAGAAGGTTATTTGTATAGTAGAGCACCTCAGGTAGGACAACAGGATCCTCGTCCGCCCAGCACATCTCATATTGTCCCGAAGAAAGTGCTGTGTGTTAGTGGCAGGGCACAATGGGTCGTATGTTGTTCAGATGAGAGTTGATGATTTTATTGGATGTAACTTTTCTACATCTTTTAGAATTTGCCCAGATGCCACTCCATCTGGCTTCTTCACATGTGAAGGGCCTCTTTGCCTCACTGGCTGCTGTCCATGTCAGAGGCGCTGCTCTTACTGTTGTCCTCCTTCAATCAGTCCAAGGTCCCTGCTCCATCTCTTCTGGCATCCCCAGTCAGTCTTTCCCACACCTGTTCCACGTAAGATTCTGTCAGTTGAAAGTCACAGACTTACTGAAAGCAGAAGAATGCATTGACCTGTAAAACTGATTGATCAAAGGGCTTCAGGAACGGCTGGATCTAGAGGCCACAGACATGCCTAGTGCATGCACGCGCGCGCGCGCGCACACACACACACACACACACACACACACACACACACACACACACACACACACACACACACACCCCCGCAGTCTCGGCATCTCACTCCTTCCTCTAGAAGCCTCTTCTTTCAGGACCTGCTGTGACAGACATGCTTCAGTGCAAGGAGTGTGAGCAGCTTCATGTTTAGCACTGGGCATTCAAGACCCAGGTTTACTATATCCTCTGCCATTGACCACAATTCCAACCTTGCAGTAAAGGTACAAAATAATGCCTGCTCTTTTTAATAGCTGCTCTCAGTTAGAATCCTCAACAAAGACTTTGAAATTGTTATGGTTAAGAAAGCTCTCCGAACAAATTATGAACTACATAAAAACTGTTAAGCACGCCTGGATAGTCCCATTTTAACATTAATGGCTTTCTTTTGTGCCTTACCCTTTTGTTCTAAGAATGGATTGTTTCTAAAATTGACTACACAACACTGGAAAGAACTTCAGGGCTTGGCATGTCTGCCTTACTTCCTCAGGGAAGCCCTCTTCCCTGTCTTAGGCTCTTTAAATCTCTAGGACTCAAGATTCTGCAACTCCTGGGTCATATATTCTGCTGCTCACACCAGGTCGTTCGCTTATTAAAGCCCCCATGCTTCAGTCTAAACCTCTTTCTTCTTTGTACTTTCTTCAGAATTTAAGTGATGTCTGTTTCCTCTGTGAAATACTTTAATGTATCTGAAAATGTTTCCCTGTCCTGTACCTTCCCGTCTCTGGCCTAAAGTTTCCATTCTCCGAATCAACTCTTGTCGGGTTAGGGGCCTGCTCAGGCCCACGGCCCCTCTCTCTGGGACAGTGCTGGGGCTGTGACTTTTGTGAGTGTGGGCTTAGCGTGGGGTTTTTTGACCTCAGTGTATCCACCCCACGATCTCTTAGTTCTTGTTGCTGAGTTCTTGCTGATCCCACTCACATGAATAATAAAAGGTAAGAAAAAAGCACTCCCTGGTCTCTTTCCATCGGAGCAGCCACAGAGATAGACATTCCTTTAATATAAGGGCAGATGAATCTCACAGTCCTGGGTCCTGGAACTGGTCTGGGAGTTGAAGTATTAGTTGTACAATTATTTATAGACTTCTTCCTTAAAGTAGAAGCCTTGCTAAGGATCTCGGAATTTTGCACATGAGGAAATTAAGGCCCAGAGTGGTCACACTACGTGTCTTTGCCAAACTGGGACACAGAACATGTCTTCAAATTGCACTTAATGATCTGTCTACTACATCAGTTAAAGCCACTAGCTGAACCTTTTTTGCCATATTCTTATTAAGCCATTCCAGGAGGGTGGCCATATTTTAATGGGAGCACTTTGTTGCTTACACTTAACTTGTGATCATTTCTGATCATTTTCTTGTACCTACGCAGAATTTCCACACCTTAAATAGGGATCACTGTACATATTCCTTTTGAATTTCATCTTAGTTATAGTAAAACGTCTCTCTAATTTGTCACTCTATTTTTGTTCCACAGATATTTTCTAAGTTAGAAACTCCATCTGTCCTATCATTCTATGTAATGTGTTCTAGATGTTGCATTGTCCTGCGCAGTAGCCACTGACCTTGTGTGGCTATTTGAATTTAAATTAATTAAAATTAACAGTTTAGTTCCTTTGTCACACTAGCCATATCTCAAGTGCTCAGTGGCTGTTTATGAATAGCACAGGTATAGAGCATTGCCATCATCACAGAAAGTTCTATTGGGCAGTGCTGTTTATCATTACCTAGGTCAGTGATAAAGGTTTGAAATAATGTCAGTCCATATACTTTGGCTTTGAAGTACACTTGAAATGTCTACCTAGTTATATGAAAACATGGGTAGCTACTTTAATTGTCCAGCCTCCAAATCATGTGTACCCCCTGACAGAAGATGGAGGTTTTAGGACCAGCATGATCAAGATTTTTCCTATTGATATTAATTGATGCTAAAGGGCTTGAAGGGGTTTGTGATCAAATAGGCTTTGGAAGCATTAAAAAACATCAATGATAATTCTATACCATAAGATCTTTAATATGTTAAACAGGTAATTTCTGCCACGCAGTGCAATTCTCTCACCCCGGAGCATCTCACAGGATTCTTTGTCCATGAAATAACTTCTGGGCAATACTGCCCAGTGCTGCGTTGATTTATATAATTTGCTCAGAATCTTCTCTTACTCTCAACAGCATCAGATGCAGGGCAGATGTTCCACTACTGCAGGAACTTAATTTCATATTATTGACAGAGTCACACACCATCCGATGACTTCTCTTGCAATTTCGTTATTTGATTTGTTTAGTTATTTTTAGAAATGTTCAAGTCAGCGGTTATAAAATGACCTCAGTTTCACTCTTGGCCTGTTTCAGACTTCACTGCTCCGCTGGCCCTTTCCCAGTCACTGTGTTTTCCTCATAATTCTTGAAGAGTCTAGTTTCAGAATCATAACATCACACTCAATCCATGGACAAATGTTGACATATTCATTGCGGGGTTCCTGGAATTGACTTTTTATGAAAATCTAGTTATGAGATTTTCAGATTTATTGCAGAGTAACAAAGATGGCACAGAGGGCGCCCTTGAGTCTCTCACCTGGTGTCCCCTGTTGTTGACATCTTTCATCACAACAAATGAACCAGTGTGGACACATGATTATTACCTGAAGGCTGTACTCTGTTCAGAGATTCTTAGCTTCTCTCTGATGTCCTTCTGTCCCGGAGCCCACCAGGATCCATGCCACACCACATTTAGTCGTTATAACTCCCTAGGCTCGTCTGGACTTTGACAATTTCCCAGCCTGCCTTGTTTTTGATGACCTTGGCAGTGTAGAGGAACTCTGGGTATTTGTATAATGTCCTTCAGCATGGGCATATCTAATGACGTTTTGTGGTCAGACTGGGCTCATGACTTTTGGAAAGGAAAACCACAGTGATAAGGTCCCATCCTCATCAAATCATGTTGGAGTACGTGCTGTCAGCATAACTTATTGCTGATTGTGTTCCACAGCTGGTTTTCAACCTCCAGTTTCTGTGATCCTCTCTAGGCGGGTCCTTCTGAAGTCTAGATCCACTCTCCAATTTCCCATCACAAATTTATTATCTTTCTAGCGGCTGCTTTTTAACTTGATAGATGTGCCTTTGAAAGCCCAGTGTTTGGACAAATTGAATACTTGCTTAAACAGATGGTTGTCTACCTTAAACAGTTATACAAATGATACTGAAGGTAATCTCATGTGGTCCGTGGGACTTTGGGAAGAGCTGTTCTTCCTACCCTGAGCCATTTGCTTGGGGCCTGCAGCTACTTCTTGGCTGCCACATGTGCTAAACACCCCTTGATAAGCATGCAGAGCCATATCCATTTCAAACAAAGCCTTGCTAGATCTAAAGAGTTTAGCCGAATTTTCCTCACTAAAAATAAAATCCTATTTTACCCATTTTCATTAGACTCTAATGTGCAATGTTGACTCAAAACCAACCCACAAGTGAGGTTCACTTCCTGGGACATGTTCTTGCAGAGCTGGCAGTTCTCAGATGACACTGCACATCACTTGTAATGGGTTGGAGAACTTGAAGGGACTGATCTCAGCCCCACCCCCAGGGACTAGGATGGAACTGTCTGGATGCGGCATGGGCAGCAGGCTGTGCCCCAGACCCATCGAACTGCAGGCTGGGAGCATTGTTCTAAAGTGTTCCCAGCCTTTTCTCCTGGTAGAATCACCTGTGCTGTTAACAGCTCCCCAGGCAACCTCAGCAGACAGCACAGTTAGAACCACTAACCCGGGGCCCTTCAACATTTCTTTTTCCATCTCTGTGGCTGGGGAAATGCTTTGTAGTTATTTTGCCAGTTATTCTATTCTCAGAAGCTTGCGATTAACATGATTTCCCAGTTTATGGAGAACACCAGGCACAGAGGTATTGTGCTTTGTGTCCATGTCAGAGTCAGGACAACAACCCACTTCTGCTTAGCAATTGTAACATAACCAAATGTCACCCAAATTTGATTAAAAATAAAAATGCTCCTCATATGCTTTGCAAGTGAAACAAGAGTGGGCACAAGGAATCCTTTCTACACAACAGGCTGCAGTTACCACGCCCATCAAATGGTCGTGGAAGTATCTACCACCCAGCTGCATCACTTAACATGAGACAGAAAAACCCCAAGTACATGGCTGTGCAGTTACCAGGATGTTTCATGCATTGCCTACTGTGCTTTAACGTTTCCTAGAAGATGGAATGTGACTTCTGAAGCCAGAGCTCACTATTGTGGACTTTTTCTACCTTAATGGTAAATGAAAAGTGAAATGCAAATCCTTCAGCTGTTTGTTTTTCTGC
Organism: Cephalopachus bancanus; assembly: GCA_027257055.1. Taxonomy (NCBI): domain Eukaryota; kingdom Metazoa; phylum Chordata; class Mammalia; order Primates; family Tarsiidae; genus Cephalopachus; species Cephalopachus bancanus. The sequence goes on from JAPVLO010000232.1 coordinate 4,229,458, forward strand.
CTTGGCACAAATGAGAATAAAAACTCCCTCCCCAAGACCTCATGGGACACTGTCCTGTGCCAGCTTTGCTTTTGTCAAAGCATTCAGCAGAGTTTCCTTGTCATAATTTCATCTGATTCTTTTTAATTAGAACTCTATGCGTGGTAATTCCTCTCTCGCTTCGGTATTTACAAGTTTCAAATATTTGTTGACTGTTATCAGCCAGCTCCTCCCGGGCACTGCGAGCCCCCCTCCTGTCTGAGTTTCCTAATCAACTTTCTGGGGTTGGACGTCCTGTGCCCTTCCTGGTTTTTCAGTCTTATTAGTTGTCATTTTCTTAAGCTGATTCCCATTCTGTGACTTCATTTCTATCATTCTTTTTTGCTTATTGATTATACCTTCCAAATTCACTGTTATTGGTTGATTTCATGATCATGCTGTTCACTAAGAAAAATGAATGACTGTCACTATTATGTGTATTCATGAGCCTCCCACCCACTGTCCAACTAAACATTTGTTTAGGTCCTGTCTAATGAACATGACTTGTACTTCTGTATGGGCCTTTCTCTCTTTTAAGCATGATGTCTGAGTATGTTTCCATGTTGTTCTCAATGTCACAACAACTCATGTTTTCTGGGAATGAAAACACCACTGATAATTTTATGGTTCAGCTTTGTCCATTTTCAGTCTTAACTGTACTCTGTTGCTGTTTACAAACTCGTTGAAGTTTATCATATTGAAGCGGAATTGTGTGGACACCCCTGTGCTCAGGGTCTTGGTTGATTGTCCTTAGGACTCTTCTGAAACCCACATTGCCGCCAGGAATGGAGATGCTGCTTATTCTTTTGTCTCCCAAGGAATGCCACCTGGACCTCTCTGCCACCTTCTCTCCGTCAGCGTGCTGTAGCCTACCACTGCTGATGGCCATCCACACTTCAGCTCCTTTGTGTGGAACACATTTTAAACGCCAAGCCACAAGGCTTACTCCTGTTTTAAACATTTCCACTCAGTTGTCTTCCCTTTGCTTTCACCAAGGCCCTCCCATGGCTCCCGGATCCTGGTTGCTTTGGGGTGCCTTCATACCTCCGTGTCCCCCTTTAGTTCATGAATCCTCTCTCATCCTCCCTTGGTCTTGAAAGTACAGCACGTGTCTACCTTTGAAGTCAGACACACCTGAGGACAAGTCAAATCAGGTGAGTTAGTGTCACCACAGGGAAATCCTTCAACTTTTCTGAGCCAAATAATTCTTCTCACCTGTTAATAGAAACAGCCATCGTGCGCATCGGTTTGCTGAACTGTCAGGTGAGATGAGGTGATGACCTTGGAGTCTGTAGCAGTATCTGCCGTACACACAGGGCACCAACTGTGGCCTCCTGGGCTTCCTTCCATGAGTCCTGTCACTGGGGCTCTTGTTCATGGTCCTGGGGCTGCACCTTCCTCCTGCCCTTCACATCTCTCTTCTACCTCAGGGTTGTGTGGTTGCTTTTTACACTACGTTCACATCAGTCTTCCTGAATCACCTCTCCTAAACTGCAGCTCCCACCCTACCAGAGTCCCCAGATGTACCTGAAGTCAGGGGAATTTGAGAACAAACGCGTGTTAAGAGCCCGCAGGTGCCCATTTGAGAGGCCAAGGTCGAATTTGAAAAAGGCACTTTTTCCTCAAACTATGAAATGAGGGCTCAGCTATTATTGAAAACATGCCAGATCCCAACATAGTTCCCTACTGTCAGCCAGCTGGTCATCTGTGGAGTGCCCTGTCCCGTGCTAAGACCTGATTAGGAACAGGTTCTCACCTACCCCTGCAAGGAGCTGATCACAGTGATGGAGCTGCCCAAGTGATGAGGGCGTTCTGTGTGATTATGGAATTCCAAGCACCTGCCCACAAAGAATTATGTGGCTGTTTCTTTGAAAATGCCAACATTTGTATCCATAAGGAAAATGTTTTATTAAAATATAATAGCATCATGGATACTTAAGTGTGGTGTCTGTATCTTCAAGCAGAACTATAAAATGACAAAAGGGAGAAGAAATATGAATGAAAATCTCTGGGAAAGAGGGAAGCAGAAGAAGTCGGGAAGCAAGAGTCAGTCCTGGCATGGCTCACTGAGATCGCAGGGCAGACGAGGAGATGTGAGCTGCAGAACGCACGAGCCTGGGCCCACACCCTGCAGGGCAGGGAGGAGGGAGGGCTGCTGTGACAGCATGGCCCAGACAAGACATCTCGGGGACCGATATGGTCACCAAACAAACGGTGAGCAGCAGTGAAGTTTCTACCCGAAGGCACTCATGTTTCTACTCAGTCCAGGCTGTTACCTAGAGCAACAGTTGGGTGCTTTCAAGCTTGAGGAAGCCCAGGAACCGGTGTGAAATTGTGACTTAGTGACTCCTGGCTGGAGACAGAGTGTGTCTCTTCATTTTCCCACCCTTGAAACTAAGTTTAGGCCTTCTACAAAATGCAGTCATTGAGGAGAGGGAATCCTGGCAGGGAGGCCAGAAGGAGGCCGGAGTCCATTGGGGAACACTCCATCACCGGTAGGACTGGATTTGGAGAAGTTCTACATGTGAGCTGGAAGTGCCTTTTTGAACAGCCTCCTGACTAATCAGTGGTACACACAGACTCTCCAGGCTTCCAGCCTGGAAGGTGTCATGAAGGGTGGGGTGTGTGGATGTGTAATCATGTAAATGGTCCCAAAGGACCGCATGGTGATGGCACTTGGCATTTAGATCCCATTTCATACCTTCAAGGACCTTTTACTCACTGATTCTCAATCTCTTATCCCTGCCTCAAGCTGCAGTTGACAAGCTAGTCTTTGTTTTCTCAGTCTCACAAGGCATGATCATGGAATACAGAAGTTAAGCCAGTTGTGCAAGTCAGAATGAGCCCATAAGAAAACTCTAGGCCACATGTGACCATTCTCAGAGTGCAGACCAGAGTGTCTGGAAAAGCAACATAATCACCTATTGCAAGTGACACAGTTTGGAGAACACCAAACCAGCATGCCTTTATTTCTACGAGTCACTACTGTTCTCCAGCTGTCCCGTGACATTATGTGACTCACTGAGAAAGTGGAGTATAAGCTCTGTGCCTCCTACCCCCAGAGGACCTGTTTTGGAACCAAACTTGGTGGTCATATATTCAGAAAAAGGATCCTTTATTATCTTAAGTTCAATGCTGCAATTGATGTTAAATATCATAAATTATATAATGCAAATGTAGAGGAGCTCCTTCTCCACGTGAGGTGCAAGTGTGTATCAGGAGGCAGTCTCCAAAGTGCAATGTTGCTTATTAACCAGCAGATGCTGTGTACTTGTGTCTTGGAGTCTGGTTGTTGAATCCTGGGTGGATCTGACTAGAGTTCTTAACTAACATCGTAATCTAATTTTTATGAAAGGAAGGATAATGAGGACTTTTCTGTAAGACACATGAAAAACCTAAGTGTCTTTGTAGAAACCAAGAGTATCTGATCAGATTCTTCAAGGAAGTAAAAGTCCTGTAAATGTCAGAAAGATGTTACATGCTGGAAAACCCTTTTGGTCAAATTCATCTGAGGAAGGTACTATTTGTAGGTGACTTTTCAGTAAGTCTGTCAAAAGCTTCTTGCTACAGATAAAAATTCAATAACCTTTCACTGTGGATGTGCCACAATTATCACTCATTTAGAAACAGTCCCTCTAATGGAGTATTTTATCAAGCTGGACAGTCTCTGCATTGCTCATTATTTGGTGTTTGCTAAGCTGATGGCTCTCCCTCAGCACTTTCTTATCGCTGCTTCTTCAGAATTGGATTTTATATTTCCAAACCAGTCAGATATGACAAGTCATTTTCTTCCCTCTTGTCTTTTAAGAAACGCAAACTTGATTTCTTTTTTCAACAATCACCACTTACAGATTAAAGTTATTGGAAATGTCTGTATTAACTAGTGCAGGGACGTGCAGTGGAGGGCGGATGCATTTTAATTGCAATTGGGGTTTTCCCCTCTTCTTTCTCATTCTTTTTGTTTTCCAATATGTGTGTAGTCTGCCTCTCTTTGGAACCTCCCAGACTGCTAAAACACGCAGAGTATGGCAGAGATGAGGTATTAGGAAACCTGATGTGGTTAGAAGACACAGCAAGGAGAGTATTTTCAGAGTTATTATATCATGGAGCCTCCATGACGTGGTGATAGACAACGTGAATGGATCTCGGTGAATAGAGACTGTCTTTATCTGAGGAACTTCCTCAAAGGAATATGATAAAGTCATTAGCCTGTCACCCGGGGAGATATGCCAGTTCAGACAGAGACCCTGCCTATAGCTAATTTGGAGGAATTTTAAATATTTTAAGTCTAAAAAAAGTTCTACCTGTGGTTCTGAAACAATTTTAAAAGATCTGTATCCTTTACCCCAAGGGTTGGGCCAGAAGAAGATGGCCACACGCCTTCCCTCACTGGGAGCTCCATCTGCAGGCCTGCTAAGGACCGTTGGTTCTGTCCAAGACAGTCTCTCTCCAACTCTAGGGAGATGCAGAACTTCATTCAAGAAGTTTGATGACAAGATTTGGCCTTTTGTGGATACAGTCTTTCATTAGTTGTATCAGAATACTGAAAAAGATTGTGTTAGAAAATCTCCCCAAAATATTCATTTCAAGATGTATGGATTATTGTTGTAAGCATCAAACAGAAGTAACATTGGAATCTTTCTTTGTACATTACTAATAAAGGCTTTCCTTTCAGACAGGCTTTACAAAGAAAAATATTTGCTCAACCTTACGCAAAGAAAGGAGATGCTTGTCATGTCTGCTTCTCAAAGAAGGAGTGTGACTAAAAATCCACCATGGTCTTATTTGTTTAATGGTACCACAAGCCCAATTAACGCATTTGTTCAAGCCAACAGCCTTTTAGCTTCTCACAGAAATCTTGGAAGTGTGTTAGAGAAACAGTCCCACAAAAGAGTTCTGCATATGCTGCTGTATCTGCCTCTCTCCAAGAAGCAGAGCCCAGGTCACGATGGACAGATGGCTGCCACAAGCATCACCAAGGCCGGAAGCCCCGCCCGCCAGCTCCCATTCCACAGCACCCATGGGAGAGGGCTTTGCTTTAATGCTGTGCCCGGCTTTCTATCCCTCAGCACAGCCCTGCCGTGGAGTGCTGAGGTAGACTCGGTGTCTGCCACCCACCTGCCTCCTTTCTGGTCCTCAGCACCAGACTGGCTCAGTGGGCGAGGCCTTGTCCTAGGACCAAGTACTTGAGACTGCTGACGGCCATTTGCATTATGAATCCCTTACAGGACAGTTGGAGGGTCAAGTCAACTAACAGAAATGCAACATCTGCTGCAGAACCAACAGGGAGCACTCAGTAGATGGGAGTTTCTTCTGCTGCTTCTCCTTTCTAAAAGTCTTTTTTTGTTCATCTATAGCCATCCTGAGAATGTTCTACTTCTCACTCTGATTTTGCTGCCAAGATTTGTCCATCATGGTATTCAGTGTGAAAGGCCCAGGTCTGCCTCTTGTTTATACCCTTCCCTATCCTTCCTGTTGATAACTGGGTCATTCTGCTTGATAATGTAATTTCACTGTCAAGGAATCTTTGGTTTATTGCACTTGAAATTAGATTGTGAGCTCTTAAGTTTAACAGCCTTCCAAAATCCACGTGGCCTTGGAACTTAGGTTGTGTTTATTCAGGGCCACCATGAGTGAAACTCAAGGTCAGGCCTCCAGTTCTCATCAAGTGGCTTTCCCTGGCAACTCAGGAGTCAGTGTCACAGGAAAAGTGAACATGAGGAATCAGCCGTCTTGTGGCTTTAGTGAGGACTGCAGCAGAGGGGAGAGCCATCTCCCTCCAGGGCTGGAGAGATCTGGAGTACCAGGCCTTTCAGTGCTGACAGACCCTGTGTGTCCTGAGGTGGCTGATGGGAGGGCTGTAGTCCAGCTCTGCCTGGGCTCAGCTGGGCCTCTCCACAGGGCGCAAGGATCTGCTCAGCTGCTTACTTCTCCCCTGCTGCCTCTGGGAGCTCTGGGAGCCTCAGATATCTCTGCGAGGAGTGTCAGCTAGGAATAGAAATTTGCATTATTTCTTTAGCTTATCATTTAACTCATTTTAAAATGCATAGTTCAATAGCATTAAGTACATTCACATTGTTGTGCAACCATCACCATCATCCATCTGCAGATTTTTCATCTTCCCAAATGAAACTCAAGAATCATTAAGCAATAATCCTCATTTTCCCTCCCTCCAGCCCCTGATGACCACCACTTGGCCTCCTGTCTCTGAACTTGACTACCCTAGGTGCCCCACATAAGTGGAATCGAATTCTGCAGTGTTTATCCTTTTATGACTGACTTATTTCATGTAGCATGGCATCTTCGTTTCATCCATGCTGTAACATGCATCAGAATGTCCTTTTTTAAGGCTGTGTAATATTTTATTTGTGGTTAGACCTTTTGTTTTTCCATTCATCCATTGATGGACACTTAGCTTGCCTCTGCCTTTTGGCTATTGTGAATTATGCTGTTGTGACCATGAGAGTGGAAATATCCTTTTGCCTGCTCTCAGTTCTTTTGTGCGTCTAGCAGAGGTGAACCGTGGCAGTGAGGAACTTGAGAGCAGGTGCACTTCACGTGCATTTCTGTGTGCATCCCGGCCTCCTGACTTCACAGGTAGACGATGCCTCTAAAGCAGAGCTCTGCTTTTTCTCAGGTATGATGACAGCAACCTCTGCCAACCTCTTCGTGTCATTACACCTAATCCTCGTGACTTATGAAGCTCATGTTTCCTGGGTCTCAGTGGTGGAGTTGGTCTGCAAACCTGCGTGTGAGTGGCCTCAGGTCTTGTACTGTTCACTACCACACTCTGCTGCCTTCAAATGAATCATTATTCTTTACCACTCCTTGAAATATAAAGTTGAAAAAGCCATAGATATTGCCCTCCTTTCACTCTGAGAGAATTCAGAAGTTACAGTAGAAATTTAAGCTCACTGTCCTGTTATCTGGGTCAGCTATTTATTCTGTGGGCCCCGTGCCCCCCAGGGAGTGTGTGAAACAATACATTGAAGCATAGGAAGAAGACATGAGACCATTAAAACTAATACAGTTAGAAGCAATGTCAGTTTGCCCTCACTGGGGCCACATATCTGGTACTATGTGGAAGTATCCCTGGGAAACCTTGAAGGATCCCAGAGCAGAGAGGGGCTAGTGCTGGCACCCTCTGCTATATTAAGCTTCCCAACATTTTGTAACATGTGCCTGGTGAAGTAGACTTATGGATTGCATTTTCTAGTTTTTCTCAGTTCACCTTCCCAAAACAGGTAAGTGACTTAAAAGGGAAACCATAGGTTGACAATATAGGCAGGAATGAGCAATGAGACATGACTGAGCTGACATGCTCTTGCACCTGGTGGGACTCTTTGTCATCACATTCTGATGTTATCTAAATAATAATATAACCAGATGACTGGAAACAGGCAGAGTACCTTGAACTTGTAAAGAGTCTTATTTGGAATTATGGATTTACATCTGTAGTCATTGACATGAACTTTGTCCTAAGTGTTTACATATGTAAACACTTGCCTTGAGATGTCAGCTAATATCAGTCGGAAGCCATTATAATTAGGAAGACATTTAAGAATATCACTCGTTTTATCTTGAGCTTATCTTGTATTGATTCCTTTTCTGGTTAGATTTTTATTGTATATGATGTACTCAACCCCTAATATATGAGTTAATTTATGGAACTCAGCTGATGTGACTCAACAGTATTTTGCTGTTAGAATATGCAGTGGAAGCAGCCTGGAGATCGTTGCTTCAGTCAGTACCTTGTCCAGGTGAAGTTGTCATGGGACCAAGGACTGAATTGCCTCTGCTTTTTGTGTCTTGTTGGCTTTTTTTCGTTTGTTTTATGTTTGGTGAACTCTGTGAATTGTGTCTGGAAACATGGCATAATTAGGACTTTGGCGGACAGACTCCGGATTCTTTCCATGTAACTGAAAATAAGTGGTGAAAGACAAAAGTGACTCAAATAGGACAGAATTTCCTGACAGAAAAGTAGAGATTAACAACAGTTCCTCCTCTGGGGAAGCTCTTCTGTCTGTTCTTATCATTGCAAGGTGCAGCATGTCGTGGCCAAACAAGGCTCTGTTAGAGTGTATGGGAAGTTGGCCTCTCGGTTAACTGTTATCTGGCACCTGCAACAAACCACCCAGGTATTTTTCCACCATTCTGGGAGATGACCAGGCGGTCTTTCTGTGCTCAACCCAGCTGTGTTCAGCTGGAGCTCAGCCAGGGCTACCTCGTGGGGAAATCTGGGCCTCCTTCTCCTGGTGGTCTTCGCCCTGGGCTGCTTCAAGGCACAGAGGCCTCAGGGAGAGCCAAAAGGCAGAAGTGGAAGCTGGAATCCCTGAGGCCAGGTCAGGCTCTGGGACTCACATGGCAGAATCTCTGCCATGTCCTGTCAGTCCACATAAGCCACAGGTCAGTGGACACTTAGACGGAGGAGAAGACTCCACTTCTTCATGGGAAAAGCTGCAAAGGATTGTGACCACAATTAGTCTACACACAAGTGAACCATGAGGAAGTAATACCAGTAAAGATACATAACTTGTTCATAGTTAGGTGCTTTGGCCATTCAGAGAATGTGTTTTCTGTGCATTTCCTCATAGAAAGCATTGTATTTTCCAGTTGATAATACAATTGATTTGGGGGAGTGAGGGGTCAGTGTGAGGATGATGTAGACCAAAACACAAAGTAATGCCTCTTCGTAGTATTCCTCAATGGCATACTCAAAATGGTCTTTGTATTCATGGCTTAACATGAACTAAATTAAGTTTCCCATGAAAGATATTTCCCTAAAGTCAAAGCTCTTCTTCCTTTCTTCATTAGAGATTAATTTGTAACATGTCTCATTGAATAGACTGTTCGTGGGGATTTTTTTTTTTCAGTTAGACCTCTTATAGTTTTATTTTTAAAAGGCAGGATAATTACAGCCTGTAAAATGTCTGAATGACCCTGAATAGCCCTAGGCAGGTGTACAGAATACTGGCACTTCATTAATTCCATAGATATTGGAAATTTTAAAATAAATACATATTAACTAAAATATCTACCATAACTTTAAAGTACCTAATTTTGAAAAACTATAGTCTTTAATCTTCAATAAATTCCTGGTGGCAAAGCATAACTTAGTCTAAAATAGGATTTTCCTTATAAGTGTCTAAGAAGTTCAGACCACTCTGATTAGGAAATCAGGATTCTTAAATGGGGTATTTTCTGTGCTTACTGTTGCGTAATGGGTAACTCCATGATTTCCTTAGTACACTGACCTTTTATGAAGGATCATTTCTTAATGTTTCACATCATGAAACAACAAAAGTCTTCATCACCAGAAGCTTCTGTTAGCTTCAGCAAAACCATTTGAAACATCCAAACAGTTGAGAAATACATCCCAGTGTTACACTTGGAGGGCTAAACAAGAATTGTGAAAATAGCTATTTAGCTTGAATTCATTAGGGAGCAATTACCCATGCTGCAATCCACTTAATTTTCTACTTTCCACACTGAATTAGTCATGTGAATTAGTTAACAGTCCAGCCACCACTGCCAGATCAGTTAGCAGCAAGATTCCTTTTCCTCCTTAGGTGCTGCCTGTGGGTCTAGATGTTGACAGACCAGACTGAGGATCAGAGTCAGTAGCAAAGCCAGATCAAGGCATAACTCCTTGTCCATAGCAGGTACCCCCTGGATGTTTCATCAAGCTGAATTAAATTAACAAGAAGGTCCTGGTGAGGGCTTGAAATCTCCTACCCTGCTTTTATGTGCTGGATTGGCTACTCAATCAAATGAACCCATCTGTTTTCTTACATTTGCAAGTACCACCATTCCTTTCAATTCCCCTCACATTTCAAGCACTGATAGTAACAATTGTAGCGCAAGAAGGTTCCTCTCTACTCTTCACTCTGTTAAGAATTAATCTGAAAATTAAATGGTATGATTGCCTTTGCATTTCCACGGTATTTTGGTTATTAACTTTCATATTTAAAGCAAGATGTTTAATTATATGCCTTGCTAAATGTGGATTTTATTTACTGAAAATAGGTTATCTGACCTCCCTCTTTGACGTGCCTTTCTTTTCCTTAAACAACCTTCCCTTTAGTGCTTACTTTGGCACAAATAATTCAATCAATGAATTATGCATGTGTTATGTTCCAGACATTTTTTTAAACCCCAAAGTAGGAAATCAGCATAGCATTATCATTGATATCAAAAGTTAGATTTTCTCCTGTACTTCACATACCTGTGCCACTGATTCTATCAAAATTGCCACAGAACACTGGAGGTTTGGTCTCCAAAAATGATAAAGTGGAGATTTCTTGAACTGCCAAACAGAAATCATAGTTGAGGGGGAGGATACTATAATGAAACTAGGCAGAGTTTACATTAATAACTGTTCAGACCTCCCTTCTTTCCCCTTTTGGCTGGTATCCAAGTATATAACTTCAGACAAAAGACTAAAAAGTCTTCCCTGAAGAATCTGATGAGGCTGGGAGTGCGGGGGAGGGCACTAACATTGTGGTTCCCCAATAAAAGAGACTATCCAGGTTACCAATGAGGATGACTGTGGTCCATCAGCCACATCTCCACAGACACAAAACTTCAGTTGATCCCACTGGAACATGAGCAGACAGCCAACAACAGTAGACATTTGAGGAGTCCATATAATATGAAACACAGAGACCAAAACAAACAGAAAAAGCAACTCAGAGGAAACAGGGATACCCAGCAAGATAAAAACTTTAAAAAAAAAAAAGAAGAAAACTAAAGTTAATATTCCTAGAAGAAATAAGAAAGATGTTACATCCATGAAACAAGAACAGTATACTACATGAAAAGAACATTCAGAAAACAAGAACTCTTGGGAATAAAAAATAAGAAAGTAAAGCAAAACTCTCAGAAGAAAGCGTAGAAGACAGAGTTGAAGAACTGTCCAAGAAAGTAGAACAAAAAGAACAAAGAACTCAATGGAACAGTCCAACAACTAAATAATAGATCCACAAAGAAAAGAAAGAGGAAGGAGCCATCAAAAAAAATCTAAGAAAACTTCCCAAAATAGAAAACATGAATTTTCTAGTGGAAAGGGCCCAGTGGATGAAAACAGACCTAGATTCTCACCAGTCACAAAATTGCAGAACCCTCAGGATAAAGAGAAAATTCTACAACTATTTTTAAAAAGTTTTTCTAGAAAGGACCAAGAAGCAGAAATGCAATGACTTGTCAGAAGTAACACAGGAAGCTAGATCGCAGTAGAAAAACACCTTTAAGATTCTTTGAAAAAATGGTTTCCAACCTAGAATTATATATCTAACCACACTAGAAAGTCAGTGTGAGGGAAGAATGCAGACATACAGGTTTCAAAAAGGCTTCTCTTCCATGCAGACTTCTGCAGAATCTACCACACTGGAGATTCTGCAGAATCTGGAGTTTACATAAAAACAGGAAGACATGGGTGACAAGAAGTGGGGAATCTAGAATGATGATGACAGGAGCTGCCAGTATAACAGGTCTGCCACAAGCCTCGGAAGAAACCAGCCCAGGGTGTAGCAGCTCTGGTCTCAAGAGAGCCCTGGTCAGGACGGTGTTGACAGAATATTCAGTGTGTTTGGGTTTTCTGAAAGGAGAATTGTTTGATCCGGCTACAGTTTGGAGTTGGATGAATCCTCAGCACATAGAAAACTAGTAAGACTGTCATAAACACCAGCGAAAATAGCCTTGAGCAGGGTGAAAATGTGTGTGGGACACTGTATAGCTTTAGGCGTTGGTAATACTTATCTAGCCACAATCATGTAACTTGTTGATTTAACCAGAGTTGGAGAAGCTGCAGTGAGAAGATTAATGGGAAGAGTGTGTCGTAGAGGGGGGAGTCAAATCCTCATCCTTCATGGTTGATTGGTGGAATGGCAACCAATAAACCTGAAAGGGAAAAATCACAAGCGACAAAGTAGGCAAGTTGCTTAACTATACCAAGAAGTAGAAATACACTGAATGGGTCAAAAGCGGTTTTCTGGTTTTATATAAAAACTTGTGAAAACTGCTTGACTCTTTAGTCTATGTGCTTTGATTAAAATAAAACATCGTTGATGGACCCAATCAAGAAAGAGCCTGTTGTCCACAAAGTTCCAGGAGTTCTTCCTGAGATCCAAAAACGAGAGAAAATAGAACTTCCATATGTCAGCTGCATTCTGGACCCTCAAAATGTCTTCTGTGAAATATGTGGCAGGAGGTGCTCTGTGATCTGCCTTCATTGCTACTACTGACCACTAGACCCAAATCTGATGAAATAATGTATTTGGGTGGGATGATAAAAGCTCGACAACCTGATATTTAGTAAGATCCCAGGTGGCTTCTTGTGCATCCTGCCTCCTCCTGGACATGCTATCTTGACCAAGGTATGTTCTGGTTTCATAAAGACTTAGAGCGCTGAAACCAAAGGCCAGGGCTCCACACAGTAGGATGCATGACAAAGCAGATGGAACTGACTTCTGTTCATCAGTGGTGCTAACGTGAGATACAGGGAGCTTTTCTGTCCTCTCAATAAATCCTGCTTTCTAAAAAAAAAAAAAAAAACACATTTATGAGAAAAACTGGTAAACAAAACAATGCAAATATGTAATATGTCAAACATTCAGAGATATAACATCACATTGCCCACAAGTAATATTATACACAATTCACTCTTGGGAAGAGATTTCTACAAGCTACTTGATAGTTTTGGGGGCAAATCCCCCAAGAGATATAGTGATTCTGCTGAGAGATTTAACATGTCTCAAATTGCAATCAACAGATCAACCACAGAGTCAAATGTTATGTTAGTATATTTTGCTATTAGTAGATAAATGGTCAGGACTTGAACTCTACTTTTTTATGATCAAAACATAAAATTATTAGCAGCATTTAACTCTCTGATTATTAGATCACAGAACTTCCCAGACTGGCAAGACTTTAGGTCATTCATCAGCCCAGTGATGACAACTGCTATCCATTGAGAACTTGTTAAACATGAGGTGATATGCTGAGGGCTTCGGAATACCATCTCTTGTTTTCATAGCCCTGTGATAATAAGCATGGTAGACAGAACTGTCCCCTAAAGATGACCACATTCCACTCCCCAAAGCTTAGGACTGTGTCAGGCAAAGGGGGATTGAGATGGCTGGAAGCTTTCCTGAGAGTAGGGTGATTATCCTGGAGTATGCAGGCTGGGCCTGGTGTGCGTGCAGAGCCCTTAAAAGTGGAAGGGGGTCAGGAGCAGGTCTGAGTGGGGCAGTGTGAGAAGGACTCCACCCGACCTTCCTGGCTTTGAGGATGAGGAAGGGCCATGACGCCGGGAATGCGGCAGCTTCCACAAGCTGGAAGAAGCAAGGAGACGCCTCACCCCTGGAACCTCTAACACCCCTGTAGGCCACTGAGACCCCTGTCTGGAATGTAAAATAGCAAAGGTGTGGTATTTAAGCCATTAGGTATGTGGCACTCTGCTATGGCATCACTAAGAAACAAACACAGTAATGCCTCCATTTTCCTGGTGGCAAAAAGATTTGAAGATGGAGTAACTGCTCGAAAGCCATGTGAGAACATGTGGCATGGCCAGGACTGAGATCCAGGCCAGCGTGACTCCCAGCTCAGGTCTTTCTGCTGCACTGATGGTCGACATTGACAGATCCACAGCAGGAGGAGGCAGGCTCAGGATTCCTTATAGCAGCCTGGGGAGAGTGGCGGTTGCTCTCCCTTCTTGGAGGAGGAAATGGAGGCTGGGAGTGGGGGAGGCAAGATTTAAAGCATACAGCCAGACTCCAGTGTCCGTGCTCTTATCTCAGTGCCACTCTGCTGCCTTCTAGTAGTTTGTGGACAAGTAAACTGAGTCACACGTCATGGTGGAACTATGGCCAGGGCCAGCCCAGGTGGCCCCCTGCCCCATCCAGGGCACTATCTTCTTGCTGTGAAAATGCCAGAGCAAGCAGAGATTCTCAGGACAGCTCTAGTGATCCCGTGCCTTTGGGAGGCTGAGGTGAGTGAATTGCCTGAGCCTGCGGGTTCGAGACCCGCCTGGGCAGGTGAGACCTCATCTCTACAATAAAATCAAAAAATTAGCCGGGCGTGGTAGCGCACGCCTGTAGTTCCAGCTACTTAGAAGGCTGAGGCGGAAGGATCACCGGAGCCCAGCAGGTCGAGGCTGCGGTGACCGGGAGCGGCCACTGCCCTCCAGTCTGGGCGACAGAGTGAGACTCCAACTCAAAAAAAAAAAAAAACCGACAGCTCTAAATAGAAACCGATGCGTTTGCTTTCTTTCTTCTTAGTGTAGTCAGTTGCCCAAGAAACTTTACACGTGCCCAGATCTTTGCTGTCAGAACTAATTGTGCAGCTCCCAAGTAACTGTCCTGCCTGCATCTTGCTTGTGGGGCTTGTTAACATTCCTGTTACTTCAGAGGACATCACGCACCCGGTTACAGCCTCAGTTGGGCAGGACCCTTGGGTTCCCTCCATCAGCCTCTGTAGGACAGGCCCACGGTGTCTAAAAGGCTGTACTCTTATTTTCTGGCACTGTTGATGCACAATCTAAAGTTAATCACACAAACAGCACTTATCATGCAAGTTAAACAGATTTAAATTTAAGCAAAATGGAGTGTCACCACATGTGCTTATGCCAGATTCGTATAATTCTTTGGAGGTTTTTGGAAACATGAACCAAGCCATTTACGCTTCATAGGAACAGATTATATCATTTGAAATCCTCAATAAAAATGCAGTCTCATATTCTACAGATGGGTGTCATTTAATTAAAATATGTATTTAAAATGCAAAGGGCTACATTAATTCCACACGGTGGCTGAGATTTTAATTGCACTCAAGTTAGGAAATTTTGAGTTAATGTTCCCCTGGCCTCTCGTGTGCAGCCTCTTAGAGCAGATGTATTGTGATCCAAAGAGGAGCTCAATATGTTTTCACATGCTGCACAGTAGAGGCGGCTCGAAGACTCTAGGGTGGCAGCATTCTAAGCAGGAAACCAGTCCTAGGGAAGGGACACGGCAGCCCGTGACTGTCTTCCTTGGGGCCTCCTCTCCACCAGGGGCCCCATTGATGACTCACTCCAGATCGGGCAACCCCAGAGGTGTTGGTGGTGCTCCCGGTTTTGCTTTGGTGGGAGATGGGAGGCATCTATATTGAAAATGCTCAGAACTTTGAAGTGCTCATACGTTTTTTAAAAAACTGGATACATTTTAGGGTATACACTAAGTGTTTTAAAAATGTTAACTGACCAACAACAAAAAAAAACAATTCTGTTTCGATGTAATAAACTAGAAAAAATATTCCACAGTGGAACACAGACATTTGAAGCCCTCAAGAACTTCTCTATAGACTCAAGACAACCCAGCAGCAAAAGAAACACCAGCACTCAGGGATTTTTCTGACAAACAAGGCAAGGAGTGAAAGGAAGGTGACAAGTAGCAAATGTGAGCACCAAACCCCAGGGAACTGCTGCAGTGTCGAGGACCGGGGTGAAGGCTAATAGTCTGCTGACCTTACTGGGGAGTGATCTAGGGTATTAAGGTATCAAGAAGGAGAGAGACGAGAAGCCCCTGGAAGGAGAGAGGGGGATGAAACTGGCACTGAGGAAGGACACTGTCCTCTCGGACAGTCCATTGCTTCAGTCCTGTGACAGCTCTGTGCCTGGAACATGGTGGGCTTGGACGTTCAGTGGTAAGCATCAGATACAGGGTCCCGGTCACTCTGGGGGCCCACCACTTAGTAGGGCCATTGTCTACATAAGCATGAGCTAAGTCAACACAGAGGCTTGTGTTTTATTTTTAACATGGTTACCTAGGAAATTTTGAAGATTATGGTGAAGAGAAGAAAGGATGAATCTTAAGAATGAGAAGTACAGAAACAGGGACTTGTCTTATGTATTTTATGAGACTGTTTTTATTATGTATGTATGCCCCTGTGAAATCTTTTTAATTAAAATCTGCAAGGCTAATATGAGGCAATATACAAGACAGAATTTCAGGTTCTTAGAAAAATAGGCAGTATGTGAGTCTTTGGGGAAGAAAGTAAGTGCAGAACCTTCTTAGAAAAATCAGCATAAGAACCAAAGAACTCAAACCTTGTGGCTCCTTGTCTAACCCTTTACATCAGAATCCTGGCCTTCAGTTTAAAAAAAAAAAAGAAAAGAAAAACCCCAGCTAAGTTGAAGAACCAACTGCATTTTTCTCTCAGGCTTTTAAACGTAGTTTCATCAGCGTAGGCTTCTCTGGTTCAGGATTGCTAGCCATGGAGCAAATGCCCCCAAGAGACTCCAGTTCCCAAATGACATCTGCACATGCCCTTCCTGTTCCTCATCTGATGTCTTCTCCTTGTACTGATTCTCAAATTGCTTCTGAGTCTTTAGGAAATGGCTCCTGGATGAAGAACCCCCAGAGAAGCTGGTGAATGACTGAAAAAGACATCAGCCCTCACTGGACAGTCTTTGTGAGCCATGGATAGAGGTTATCGGCCCCTGGCAACGCTGTGTGTGTCTCAGGGGCCTGAGCTCGCGTCTCGATTCTACATGGATGGGAAAGGTTTGGAGGACCCTGGCAAGTGGAAAGACACCTCATCATCAGGGTTGCCATGAAGGGCTTGGCGAACGGGAGATTGCCTTCTCTGTGTTGATTGACTTCTCTGTGTTGCAGAAGTCTAATAGCATTTCAGGGTTGTTAGGTTTTTAGAAAAATATTTCCAGCTCACATCTGGGCTCTTATGTAAATATGTATGTATAAGGATACATATATTTTCATATAATATGTACTTCTGGAGGACTGTTTTGCCTCTTTTTAATTTAGTTTTTTACAAAACAATTTAGAAATGTTTCTTTTTTATGACGAGGCAAATTTTCTTAAGGTGGGATATTTGCAGCAAATTAACAGAAAACAAACCTCCTTTCAAGGAGCCATTGCCTCCTTAAAAGTACCAATTTCCCTGTGAAATGTGTGCCTTCCTACAGAGGCAGTGAGGAGTACCCCAGGCAGCTCCAAAGAGACAATTCATTACTGCTTAGTGTACACACACCGTGAAGGACATTAATTTACAAAATGAAAAACTAATAGCGTGTTCAGCTAGCCCTTTATCCCCAGTGGCCACACGCTGTCTCATCTGTGGCATTTACTCAGCTGCCGGGACCATGCCCGGCCCCACCTCCCAAGCCACACTGGGCATCCCTCCTCTCTTCGCTGGAGTGAGCGCTCTTGGGGCCAAGGACATGATGCAGTTGTTGTGTCTATTGTAAATGTCTTTTCCTTTGACTTCCTGGTGTGTCCGCAGCAGACACTCTCTGGCCTGGACATTGTACCTTGAGCTGCAGTAATCCATTGGCTACTTCTCACAGCCATTCTGAACTTATCAGAAAGTTGGTGTCTTTATTCCCATCTTACATACGGAAAAAATGAAGCATTAAAGGTTAGCAACAGAGCTGGACTGTTGACTTGAAAGTTCTATGCCTTCATCAGACTAACAGAAAACTTCACCCTGCTTCTCTTTTTCCTCCTTGTATTCTGTGCTTTTCACTCTTTTAGGACTCTCATTGTAGACAGCTAGCCTGTCCACTGCATTTATGACTTATACGTTCTTGTGTGATGGAACACATGTACCAACCCTCCGTCTGAGGCACAGAGCAAAGATGCATTTGCTTCTGGAAATCTGTCTTGGTGATTCCTGGACATGCTTTCTACTTTGTGGATTAGAAAGTCCCTTACTTGTCTTTCTTACCATTTAAATTGTTTCCTTACCCAATAAAAACAGGCATAAAGACATGTTAACACTCTTGAAGAATCATAATTTCTGCATGAAGTTCAAAGTACTTGTGAAAACAGTGATAGGATGTGCAGAGGAAGGGTCACTTCCACAGCTGTATATTTAAATGAAGCAGCACCCAGGTAAACATTGCAAATGCAGAAAGTCAGGGATTTCACTCTCTACCTTAGGGAATTTTTTTTTTTTTTTTTGGTCATTTTGTGTGTTATAGGTTGTTTGAGTTGCAGAGAATGAGGCAGTGCTGAAAACTGTGTTACCTGGAAAAGGAAACATGGTTTTCCCGTTTCTGCCTCTGACCTCTGACCCTCCTACTGTGTTCACTGTCTGTCCCCCTCTTCATTCTCCACCTGCTCCAGTTGGCATCCTTATCTAGGAAACCAACACACACAGAGTGAACTGGACGGTCACAATGGTTACTTACACAGGGATTCATAAACCCTGTGTTGGGGGAATTTGTCCAATGAAATGAAACGAGACCAGTGAAGCACTGTCTCATGGGCCATGAAGAAAGATCAGTTTCATTTATCAAATAGCATAGTGTCAGCTCTACGCCAGGCCACGGGGACAGGACACAGGCAAATAAGACCCAGCCTTTGCCTGCAAGGGGCTTAGAAGGACAAGATGGAAGTACTTACCCCAAAATGTGATTTGGCAACTGTGGAGAAAGCAGGACATGAATGGGATATAGGATGTAGCCATCTTGAAGGCCTGCAAGTATTGGGGAAGGCTTTCTGGAGAAGATGGTCTGTGAGCTAATTCTTGAAGGATGGATAGTAATTAGTCAGACAGAGAGGGGATACAAGGTCATGTTGTGAGTGATAAACTAAATTTTAAAAGGAAAGGCTATGAAGTGAAAGAGAATATGATGAGTTCAGGGTGATTCGCGTGTTCGTAGACTGGAGCTTAGGTTCGCTGTAGGGGAGCAGTGAGGCTGGAGATGGAGCACGGTGACTGAGATCTGTTTGGAGGACAATGTCAAGCTGCTGGAAGACTTTAGACGTAAGAGGGGCGTGATCAGATGGGGTTTTGGAATGATTTCTCCAGCAAGACTAGGGGATAAATTGAGTGGAATATAATTCTTGAAGCAAAGAGATTGTCTAGAAACCTGGTGCATTATATGGGTGATAGATGGTGAGGGACTCGTCTTAGTCTGTTTTGAGTTGCTGTAACAGAATGCCTGAGACTGGGTAATTTATAAAGAACAGAGATCTGTTTCTTACAGTTCTGGAGGCCAGGAGGTCCAAGACTGGCAGAGGGCTTCACGCTGCATCTTCCCATGGTAGAAGGTGGAGAAGGAGAGAGAAGGGCCCAGGCTCGGCCTTTTGTAATGAGCTTGTGTCTGCTATCCTGGCCTTAATCCGTTCATGAGGGTGGAGCACTCATGGCTTAGTCACCTCTTAAGACTGTTGGGGACTAAGTTTTCAATCCAAGTTTTCTGAGCGACACATTTAAACCATAGCAGATTGTACCAGGTAGGGTTGAATTGAAGAGATATTAAGGAATAAAATAGGGTGTACGGGAGATGGAGGCATCAGTGGTATTTCCAAGATCCGTGTCTGTAACTGGGCACACCAAGACTATGTCCAGTCCTGCACTTGGATATGGAATTTCTCTGCCAAATTTGCTAAAAAGTCATTTATGAAACTTTACCTGTACATCACAGATGTGTAGTACAGCTTAAATCTAAATACAAGCAACTCAAGGAAACTATCCAAATTATGTAGCTGAACTACAACTGTATTGCATAAGATTTTCTTAGGATATACTCAGTTGATTCATGGACATCTCTTCAAGTATAAAGTAGTAACGTTATTTGATCAGTAATACACAAATCTACTCCCAGATATTCTAGTGCTAGAAATAGCAACACGGACTCACTTGACTGTCATTTTCTTCATGTCCTGTATTCGTCCCATGTTGGGAGGTAGAGTGAAACCGGGGTTCTGTTTTGGGGTTACCGGGCAAAATTATAAGCTGCTAACCATCTAAAAAGGATCAGCACAAGGGCAAAGAAGCCAGTTCCCACACTGGGCCATAAGCTTCTGATCACCCCTAAAGTAACTCAGCTTGTTAGAAGTCCATGTGAAAGGTTTAGTGAAGGTAAAGGTTGATGCTACTAACTGAAATAAAATTATGGGATTCTGTATAAGTTTCATTGGGAATTGACTCTTCTGCTGATTTTGCAAGTATTTGCATCTTTGCTGTATGTATAATTTTCACCTAAAATTATGATGAAATACCAGATGGACCATTTGCAGCAACCAAGTAAATTAAAAGCCTAGGTCAATTCCTGTACCTTTTGAGTTCTGCATTTCACAGGAGGAAAGCACAACTATTTAGCAACCACCCTTGTTAATAGGTTAAATGTGGGGAATGTTTTATGAAAATTCTCTTCTCTGAGGAGAAGTTGGAAACAATATTCAAATAAAGACAAAACAAGCAAGGGAGAAACAAGTGATGTTATTATTATGAAAGCATACGGCATGTGGCTATGTGTAGGTGCAGAGACAATGTGAAACAGATGGGCAGTGAGAGGGCATGGGTGATGTTCTTGCCATAAACGATGGCACTGGCTGGTGATAGGAAGGATGGGAGGTTCCAGTTGACTTGACACTTGCCAGAAGTATCATCCAGCTGACATAACACATTAGTCAAGCTCTTGGCTCACATTTTGGAGGATTTTTCTTCTTAAGAGGGAGGAACCCTCTTATTGGAGACCCAGTATTCTGTACATAATTTTGACCAAAATGAAAACTCTACTGGAAAAGTAAAAATTATATTAATCTTCAGAGAATGCTATTATGTCATATGGGAACTTACACAGCAGAGAACATGAATACCAGGCATAGTTAGATGTTTTAATTTTTAGAAAGTTAAATTTTCAGGCATTTGGAGAAAATATAGAGCAATGACATGATCAGAACCTATCAAAGGGAATATAATTCATGATGAGAGATGGGAGACTATACAGTATAAAATTTAAATTATAAAATACTAAGTAATTTTAACAAAAATAATAGCAAACACATTCTATGACAGAGTGTATTCTAAAATATACACACATATATATTCCTTTTCACAATAACCCAGGAAGTAGATATCATCATCATCTTCATTTTTGCATACTGGGAGACTAAGGCACAGAAACATGAAATAACTTGTCCAAAGATGTACACCGCTGTTAAGTAGGGGAGCCAGAACTTGACCTGCTCAGCATGCCTTCACAGTCTGTGCTTTTAACCACCACACTATTGTATAGCATGCAAAGAACTCTGCAGAGCTCACATAGAAGAATATGTCTTCTAAAAATGAAGGAATAATGACTCCCAAACAGAACTCCTGTTTCACTCTGTCACCCAAAATGGGACATCCACAGATGCATGTGTAGCGGGCATGGTGTCAGGTAAGTGGTGGTCGTCAGAGATGCTGAGGACAACAAAACACAGCGTGGGGCTATGTTTAGGCACAGAAGGAGCACGAAGCACCCCCTGTAGGTGAAGTGGTGAACATGTTGCCAAGACTGTTACTGGCTCACTTAGAGCAGGCAGGACCTGCGCTTCACATATAGGGACAGGGCAGGTTGTGGTGAGGGGTGGTGGTGAGGAAAGCGCCTGATGGCACCCACCTTCTTTAAAGCTGAGCTCTTGGATTCCTTGATCCAGAGGACCAAGGACATCTGCTGAATTTGAACAGTTGTGGGGCATGCAAAAGGTGACAGGACACCAGATTCCAGTCCATGTTCCTATTCTTAGAACAGGGTGGAAGAAGAAATTCTAGCACCTGTATGCTAAACAGTGGTCCCCAGAACCAATATGGTTGTTAGCACATAGAAAAGAATGTGACGAGTGCCAGGACCCACCATGGTTACAAGAGGACAGTGGCCTGGTGCCCAAGGGCTGCTGAGAGAGGCTGGACAGAACTTGCCTGGCAGGGAACAGGGCACGTGTCCCTGTGATTAGTGATCGGAGACTACAACTTGCCACAATCTCAAATGCCTATGTTTAGTTTCCAACTAGCTGTGACTATATGTTTCAGCTTAGCGCTTAGGTTCTGTCATACTTACCCATATCAGCTCATTGTTTTTTCGGAAATCAAATCCTACTCAGTCAACCGAGCAGAGCAAGATGTAGACGTTTAAGAGTGTTCATTTTTTGAAAAGTGCATGTTCTGATAAATGAGCCTAGGAGCAAGGAGAGCTAAGCTCTTCTGCTTCAGCACGTGGTTCCTTGTCAACTTCATACCTTTAACTTCATTGCCAGAGGGTTGGGGTCTAGGCTGTGGAGTCCTGAGGTGGTGACATGCTTAGTGTACTCGTGAGCTTGGGGTTTGTCTAGAAGATGCATCAGTATGATGCTCTGCTGCACCACAGAGACACTTCTCATCACAACTGGCCCTCCTGAAAATCCCTGCCTTTCAGGTCACAGCCTTGCACTAAATGGGAAAACTCTGCTAGAATCGTTGAGTGCAGCTTCAAGCTAAGTGACCTTGCCAAGGAGTCTGTTTTGTTGATATCTACTTCTTTAACCTAGGATTTATTTAGAAAATAGTAGAGAAAACCTTGGTACAGTTTTCTGAAAATTTAGAAAGCAAAATGGTCCTGTGAAATATCTTCTGAAGGAAAGGTTGAGTCCACTTTGCAAGGGAGTCTTGGATATACTGTTGAGAATAAGAGCCATTGATAATCTGCTCAGTTCTCAGCAAACAAGCAAAAAATACAATACTAGAATTCATGCAACTGAAGTAATCGAGAGAAAGGAGAAAGCAGATCATTTGTTTCCAAAGAAATATTGTGTGTGTGAATTTCACAGCTACTCATCCTGTCTAATAGAAATCGTGCCATAAGTTGAATGTTTGGCTTTTACCCCCACTTTGACTGGCTGCTGGGAGTGGAATGTGGTGAGGACCTGTTTGCTGTAACCAAATTCTTCCTTTTCAAGGGCAGTGGTTTGTAAACAGCTTTTTTTTTTTTTTTTTTTTTAGCAGCAGAATCCTTTCTTCCAGAAGAATTTTACTTCAGATTCTGAATTGGATAACAAACAAAAGTGGAGCTTCTCTGATTAAGGTGGGGGAGAGGGTAAGACAGAGAGAATGGAGAGTAAGTAATGCTAAGTTAAGTTTGTCCCAAAGCTGCCTCTATACAAACTTTAAGTTTGGCCTAAAGTGTCTTGCTAGGTAGCAAGCTGCATCCTAACTTGCGATATAAACAGACTATAGCCTTTCTTGGAACAGGTGACTGAGTCCTAGCCAATCCCAGCAACCGCTCTTCTGCCCATCACAGGCAGCCAGCAGCTCAGACCGGTTTCTAGTAAGGCCAGCTCTGAGCTTCCACTGACTGAGCTGTCCCTGGCCGCTTCCTTTTCTCCAGTTGTGATGAGAGGTGCCTCTGTGGTACAGCAGAGCATTAGGAAGCACTTGGGTCTGGACTGCTGTACTCTCTAGAATCGCAAATAAAAGCCTATTAAGACCTAAGACCTACATTTGTAGTCATTTTGTCTTTCAGGAGAGATCAGGAACTCTGTGGGGCCCTCCTGAAAATCCCTGCCTTCAAGGTCACAGCTTGTACTAAAGGGGACCCCAGGGATTCCTGGGGACCCGTCCTCCTTTCATACTCCCAGAGTTCTTGAGATATGAAGTGCCACAGCTCAGAAATGGCCCATCTGCCAAGGCTTCCTCAGGAACACATAAACTATCTCGGGTATTTCAAGCCAGAGGAAATTTAGCACAGGGAATAAGATGTTTTAAAAATTGCTGAGACCAGGCTCAGTGGCTCAGCCTGTAACCCCGGCACTTTGGAAGGCTGAGGCAAGTGGATTGCCTGAGCCCATGGGTTCGA
Organism: Cephalopachus bancanus; assembly: GCA_027257055.1. Taxonomy (NCBI): domain Eukaryota; kingdom Metazoa; phylum Chordata; class Mammalia; order Primates; family Tarsiidae; genus Cephalopachus; species Cephalopachus bancanus. Next base: position 4,253,075 of record JAPVLO010000232.1, read on the forward strand.
GACCAGCCCAGGCACTTTGGTGAGACCTCATGTTTACAATAAAATAAAAAATTAGCCAGGCATGGTAGAGTGCGCCTGTAATTCTGGCTACTTGGAAGACCTGAGGAGGAAGGAGCGCTGGAGCGCTGGGGTGGCCATGAGGGTGCCACTGCACTCCAGACTGGGCGACAGAGAGACTCCAACTAAAAACAAAAAAAATTGCTGAAAGGACTTAGACACCCGCTGGAAGGAAGCGAAAAGCAAGGAAACTAGCTGCTGACTTTCCAGAAATCAGGACATGCAACCCTCCACCGCACAGAGGCAGCTGTTGGGGTGTTTTTATGGCTGCCGCATGCCTCTTCCCACCAGCTACGAGCCTCTTGCCCACCACAAAGCAGGAAGGCCGTCCCATCCCTCTGTCTTGCACGCCTTCTGAGAGTGCCTCTCAGAGGCAGGATCGAAGCCCATGCCCTGCTCGAGAAGCTGGCTAGTGTCCCCTTGCTCCAGGACAGTGGCTGGGATGATGCCAAGCAGACAACAGCAAAGGGTGTCCACAGTCGTGCTATAGTGAATGGTCTAGGGTCATGGGAGGGTGAATGTGTTTCCAAGAAAGCAGATAAAACAGCAAGGCTCCTGTGTCAGTAATAGAGACAGCGTCTTTCCAAAATAACCCTGGCTCGGTGTGTCTAGCCTTCAGAGAAGCCGTTATATGTCTGTGTCTTTATGTGCATATTAAAATAATTTACAACCAATTTCTGTCCCTTCAGGTGACCATAATGCCATTTCTATCATTTCAGGTCAACATTTCGCAGGTGTCAGTAATGGCTATTTAGATTCATGATCATTGCTCCCTTGACTATTCCACATGGAGTACCACTCATGTATTCTTTTTCCTTTCTTCTCACAGTGGCTTTGGCAGAAAGGAAATAAACTGTGGCCATGAAATAAATGCTGATGTAAAAAATAAACAAAAGAATGACTGCTCAGATCCTGTTTGAGTAAGGTGGACCTGAGCTCTCAGATTCATGAACAATGTCAAGGCTCTGTTGACTATGCTTTTGAATTCCTAAAACGATACCAAAGTTCACGTTGTTAAAGAACCAAGCTCCACAGACATCCTTTCCTTGGAAAGAGGTATCTCTGCAACCTCTCCCTCAAAATAATGTGAAGACCACTGCCCTACCTCCTCCCATGCTGCCCTGCACGACCGTCCTTGCTTTCCTACCAAACTTCTGCCCACGTCACACTTGCATGAAATGCCATCTCTACTTCTGATCTGGCAACTCTGGAGAAAGTCGCTCTCCTCTTTCTGTATATAAAAAGGCAAGATTTAAACCTGCCACCTTAATTCCTTTTTTCTCTTGCGTGTCTTCACTGGTTTGAACATTGCCAGAATCCTGTACTGTTGCATACTTTTGTGATTCCTTATTTTAGGTTCAAAATGTCATGATCTTACAGCGTAAATGTTATAATGTGTTGATCTGTCATTTCCTTTCTTACCATTAGCCCACAGCTCTCAGATGTCTTGCAAGGTCTTTGGGAAAGGGATGATTCTAGGACTCCTGCTCTTCCCGAAGTTTAATCAGTAATAACTCAGGCTTGGGAGGTGCCCTCATTGTTTTAGATGCCTTGTGTTTTATCTCACTGAACCCTTAGGATGACCCCCTGAGGCTGAAAATGTTGTCACTCTGATTCACAGGTTTAGTGATTTGCCCAAGGTTATTCACTTAGTAAGTGTTGAATCAGAATTCAACTACTACTTTCTGGGCCAATCCAAGAGGAATGTTGTAGACAGGAAAATTGGATTCACAGTTGATAAAAGAATACACATGTCCTTGTACTTAGAGAAAGATACTTAGATTTAGAGGTAATGTCCTGAAATTATATAATCTGCTGATAGATAAAGTATTTTTTCTCTGTAGCTTAACCTTAACTAGCATAAACACAGATTATTAATATTTTGGCTTTTAGGAAATTTTATTCTGGAAGCATCTGTATAAACTGTTAATTATTTTAAAAATTATATGGCAAACTGGAATTGATGTGTGAATAGTATTCATATGTTATTAGTGTATAAAGAGAGAAATACAGTCACATATTATTAACCTTCACATGGCATCAGTAAATATGTGGATCGCACCGGCTCATCAATTCAGCTTGCACAGGAAGTATCTTACACCAGAGAGATGAAAGGGGAGGTACTTGGCTATTATCCTTACCGATTGCTGAGAAGTGGCCACACTTGTCCTCACCAAATAGAAATTGTCTTAGCAAGATTTATAACAGCAAATCCCGCACTGTGTCATCCACAAGTTAGTTCTCTCTCTATTTCTTCCTTTCAGCATGCACCAAAGGAGCCCCAGTCAGTTACATGGCTAGTCACAGTGATGGCCTCTGTGCTTGGTGGCAGGGTCAGCTACTTCTTCAGATAAATCAGCTGCCTGTGTGTTAGCCACACAGCAAGCGGGTCCAAGTGGTCATGGCTTCTAGGATTCTGCCTGTTTTCCTCTGCAGTCTTGGCAGCTCCTAGGTTATGCCATCAAAGAAATAAAGCTAGTCTGATTGTTCCAGTGCCGATATAACACCAGGATACGGAGGAGAAGGATACCGCGTTTTGTTACTTAAGTTTTGTTCAGCATCCTGTTGGATAAATAATACTTGTAGCTGTAGTAATAGTAATAGCCATGTATTGAGCACTTATGTGTCAAGTACTATTCCAGGCCTTGATGTGTTTTCTTATTTAACCATCAGAATCCTGTGAGGTAAGTAGGAAGCATCTACATTCACAGGTGGGGACTCTATTATGGGGAAGTTCTTCCAAATAGTGTATGAGGAAGTCAGAATTGGAACTTGGGTCTGTCTGTCTCCCAAGGGCACCTTCCTGCTTACTGTGCTTGGTACTTACTGCTGGTTCCAGAAAATACGTTCTGTGTTGGGGACACAAAGATAAAAGGGAGGTTGTGCCTACACTCAGTCAAGAAAAAAAGATTATTTCTCAACTCAGGTCCAAATGTATGAGTGATACAGCTGCCTGGAAAGGAGACCCATGAAAAAAGTCACCTGAATAAACTTCGATGGAAACAGAGGACTTTAGTCCAGCTCCTGCAGCTCTTTCCTATTCATGGCACTTGTTTGCTGTGTCCTTTGGGGCGCATGCTGTGTTTCTGCCTTGTTCAGTTTCACCGTTTGTAAATGGACCTGATGTTTCTAGTTTACTCAGTACATACACCATTCCCCAAAGCCCTTTGGAAGATTTACAAATGCTGAGCTAAAAGGATCCTGTCTGAATACATGGACAAATGTTATTGCTCTGCCATGTAATATTTTTGCCTCTAAAATTCTCTAGAAGCCTAAATCTGTGTCACTTATTCACCTAAAATACATGGTGAAGTATTTGTTAACGCTTTAAGGTACTCTTTGATGCAGGGTTTTACAGAAACAGAAGGCTTACGAAGTCCAGCACAGCTTCACAGTGGGGCTTTCCCCTTGGCCCCTGCACCCCCACTCACATCCCCTTTCATATCTGGAGGAGCTGAATTGGTCACACTGCACACCTTTCCAGCAGATGATGAGGTTTTTACCAAGCCTCAGGCAGGATTATTTGGAATAAAGGAAAAAGTCGTTAATGATGCTCCTCCCCCATGGCCGAGGTCTGACCTATCAATCACAGGTATAGAAATCACATGTCTATGTGGGCTTGCCCTGTGTGTAGGTAGGCTTCCCAGGCTGAATGCTTTAGGGGACCTGGGTCTTGCTCAGACTTGGGACCACCAAGCACTGTTTCATGAGTGACTAGGTGCAGTTTTCTCTCTATGGAGCTGTGTGGTATGTAGTGTATACTGTTGGCTCAAAACTAGCCTCTTATCCTGCAGTAGCCTAGGAAACAACTGTCCACTTTTACCTTGGCTCTTACTTGTGTTTTTCTCTTCAGAATGGGCCTTACACAAATCTTCTTTGTTCTTTCTATGTAGTTTGATATTTGGAATAATTCTTCAGTTTCAGATGCTCGTGCCCTTTCGGGAGCTTCCACATCTTACCCTGAAGTGGTATAATGAACTATTTGGAAGACATTAGATTAAAGGCATTGTGAAAAAATTATGAAAAAAGTAAATATAAAATCTTTGATTTATCTTTAACTTGAAGACTAAATTCAACTGGCATTATCACAGTCAGTTGAACGTAAGATCTATACACTGTGAGCAATGCTAGGAAGAAACTATTATTTTTGTTATCATAGATTGCAGTCTACTAGGGATGCTGTAAGCAAATACAGTGAAAGGAGAGATGTGCTAAGTCACAGAAGAGAGGCAGTATGTTCCCAGCATTCAAAGGATGCTTCTTAGCCTTGTGGCAGGCAGAGTGCAAGGTGCCACATCCCCCATCTGGTCCTCATCACAACTCTAAGTTGTGTGTTTGAGGAAAATAAGGCTTAGGGTTCTTAAGAAATTTATTCTAGAGGTAATGAAAAGCAGGGAGAGAGTATGGCTTCATAGAGATGAGCATTTCTCTTAAGTGGCCTCCTTGAAATTATGTTCTGTTTCTTTATAAGAATTTGGTTTTCGGTCTTTTGCTGGGAGCTCATAATAATACATTCTCAAACAAATGTTATGAACATCTAAGACATTAAGCTGGTCAGTGAGTAGAATAGACACTGTATTTTATTCCCCAACAAGTTACTGTCTGTTTTTTAGGTAATACATGACACTTCAGAGGAGGCATTCTAAGGAACAAGAGAAGTTATATTGTCCTTAGTCTTATGACCAATAGGGGCAAAAGATCTAATACATGATCATTTATATAACAAATAGCACCGTATAAAAGAAACTAGGTCTCTGCCTTCTATACCCACATATAAAGTGTTCCCTCTGTGAGAGTTACTCATACCAATTTGGTCATTTTTGTCATACCCAACCAAATCAGAGTCAAAGAGTCAAGGGAGGGAAAGTGCATGGGAATCACAGCACCCCCTCCAGGAATTAAGTTTTCCACTAGCCCAACTGTTGGGGTGACCTGGGGTAACTCTAAGCCTGGTTTTACCACCATCACTCACCTGTCAGCGTTGCCAGCTCCCAAAAGCTTCTCCAGTGCCATGAGCCTTCTTTCAAAATAATACAAAATGTTGTCTCTCTAACAAAACTCCCAGCCTTCTCTTTGCTCTGTGGACACAGCAGACACTACTTGGTCCATGTGTGCGCCCCAAACTGCAGTTTCACTTCCCAAATAAAACATTTTAAATTTAAAGATTCATCTTTATGTTCTATTTCACTTTGATACCTCTGTGTTCAGGAAGCATTTTTTGTTTGTTTGTTTGTTTTTAATTTAAATACATTAGCAATTAGGTGACCAAAGTGTAGAAAACTAAATGTGAATGAGACGCCTTCCCTCATACTCCAGTTTCCACATTCTCATCACTTTCTTTCATTTTTCCTTGCCCCAAGTCTTACTAAATCACTTCCTTGTGCCTGTAAGAGTGAACAAGAGAGAGGAAGTGCAGAAAGTCTGGGAATTTTTGCTGCCCGGCTACATGAATAGAAAGGTGTCATGTCTCAGAGAGCAGGTTCTGTTCCCAGGGCTGATCCTCCACGTGTGTGTATTCGGGGTGGGGGTGGGGGGTCTAATCTGAATAACATACAGTACGTCCCTGTACTTGGCAGTCAGAATTCTACTGGTCAAGAAACAATGTCAGTCAGTACATTGGTTTTCAAAATCTTTTGACTTGGCTTGTTCAAACCCACCATTTCTGGGCTCCATGAAAAGAGATAGTTATTATTCGAGGAAAGAGGGGCCATTGCTTCTGAAACAGGAAGGAAGTGAAGAGAGCTTTCCAGACATGTTTCTTAGATCTGTAGACACACAGCAAAAGAACTTTAAACTAGGGTATGGATGGTTTGGAAGGTGGAAAAGAACAACTCATTGTGTGAATTGATAAGAGAGGCAGAAGCTGTGGAATGTCAGATGAGCTGGCTTTGGAAGATGTGTCTCAGGACAGAGAGAGTGACCTAAGAGTCACCGTGAAATTGTAGTTTGGAGTAATGACTCAGATAGAGAGACGTGGACGTCTCAATTCCAAGAAAGCTCAAGTTAGATGGTAATAATGTGATAGATACTTGAGCATGTGAAGATCACCTTCCATTCCAAGGCCAGTAGACTTATAAATAGATAAATAATGTATTTAACAAACAGTAAGTACCTACAGTGTACAAAGCACTGTGGTAGAGGAAGGTTAGCTTGTAAAGGTTTGCAAATAACTCAAGGCAACGAATACAAAGTAGGGAAAGTGTACAAAAAAGTTATGAGGAGTGAGGATAGAGCTGGCAGGCATTGAAGTTCCATCTTGGAGCTGGGGTGTTGAGTATCTGACGCTTATAAACCCAACCCCAGTGCCAGGCTTGATAGTAGCATGTCCCTTAGGCATCTTGGGAGAGGAAGGGGTTATGCGGCAGTCTCTTGTCACAGATCCCACTGACTTCGTAAGCCCCATGCGTTCATGTCCCAGGCCTAATCAGCATTCCTACTGTTATTTTTTTTTAAAGTGTTCAGCCAGGGGCCAGGGACCATCAAAGGATTTCAGAATCATTACAAGACCTGATAACACATTGTGGTGGGAGTAAGGAAGGTACTATAACTACAGTGACCTAAATAGGAAAATTGAAGATTCAAAATTAAATTGTTATCTCAAGTTAGAATAGAAATCATTATGTGGTATCTATCACCTCTGTAAAAACAGGAAGAGGATTCAGAAATAATTTTTGTGCCAAAATTTGATCTTCTAAAATGTTTCCAGTGAGAAAACCTCATGGATTCATTCCTTGGTGTCTTTTTCTATCTTCTAAAAAGTTTGAATTTCTTTTCCTGCCGAGATAACCATCTTCCTCTTTTCAATTGATCACTTTCATGACAGTTGATACAAGTCAAAGCTAATACTGTACCAATTTTAGATAATATTGCAGATGCACAAGGACATTCTCATATGAGTCAATTAAAGAAGTCACAGAGGCAACAGTAAGTTGCCATTGAAAGTGTAGCAGCTGCATCCTTGAAAACAGATGCTCTTCTGGGTCTGAATGAGTCCAATTTTAACTAATTTTAAGACCTAAACAGATTACAGTCTGGGTAATATTAGGATGTGGAGCCACTTGAGACATCCTAATGTCCTCAGCTGATTGCTCCTCCATGACAGTTGGGATGCTGACTTGCCTTAAGAAATGCTGCTGGTGGTTCACATGCCAGGATCTTATATCAACAATAAGGAGAGACCCCAGGTCTCAGTGCTGCAAAGTGTATAGACAGCCCCTGAAATTTAAAACTAACATGATTTCTAGGAGAAGAAGTTGGGCAGTAGAGATTGCCCAGAACTGCTCTGAACTTTGTTTCTGTTACATTCCTGGGGAGCCCAGGAAACCAGCTGTAATGAGCTACTTTTCCACACCCACTCTTTCCCAGATTGTACTCAGGAAACTCAGGAGAAAGTTATAGTTGTAAACACCCACTCTTTCCCAGATTATACTCAGAAAACTCAGGAGAAAGTTATAGTTGTGATGTGGCGGGAGACATAGTTCATGGACTATAACTGCTACACTAGAATTGTGTGGAGAAAAGCCATCTAGAAGCGCCACTGATCTGAGCCACAGAAAGCATGAATAGTTTTGAAAGAGGAATAAGAACCATCAAAGATATGGACTCATGAGTCAGCACAATATGTTTAGAAAATTTGCTTCAAAAACCTGGTAGGTCAAGGGGCCAAGACTGGGGACAGAGTAAGTTGGAGTGGAAGGAGAAAGTGGTGAGAGACAGACACTGGAGGGTGGGGCAGAAGCCAGAAATCCTGGGAATCCTTGCTATGGCACTGGGACTGAATGGCATGAGGAATGGGAGCAGTGATGTACTTACACAGGAAATTAACGTAGATTTGTGTTTTGGATAAATAACACAATGTATCCGACTCGTACTTAGATGAAAGGGGGCCAGGCAAGAAGGAAAGATGCCTGTGGGAGACCATTGCAGTAGCCCGTGGAAGAGATGAGGTCTAAACCAAGAAAGTGGCAGTAAATAGAGAAAAGAGAAAATAAAAATTAAAAAAATATTTAGTAAATAAAATTTACAGAAGTCAGTCTTTGCTGGAGAGGAGAGAGTCAAAAATTACACTCAGAGTAGCAGCTTAAAGTCCTAGATGGATGTATCATCTACAGAAAGATAATTCAGGATGGAGAACAGATGTTAAGGAGCGATAATTAGGTTAGTTCTGAACACATTGCATTTGAGATGCCTATGGGATGTACAGGTAAAGATGTCTTGCAAATGGTTAATCAAATGAGGTTTAGGAGTCATCATTTTACAGATAATAGGATGAACTATGAAAATGGATGACCTCACTCAGAGCATAGTGGCAAGTAAGAAAGACCAATAGAGGAAAAAAATCCCTGGGAACACCAGCATTTATGGGTGGATGAAAGGAAAAAGGTGCAGTGAAGGAAACGTCAGAGAGGTAAAAGAACACCCAGAAGAATACAGTGATGCATAAGCCCGAAAAAGACATCATTTCAAGAAGTAAATGGCCAGTGAATTCAAATGGAGCTGAGAGCCTCTGAGGGATTGGGTCTGAAAAACACCCAGTGGGTGTTAGAATATCGTTGATGGCCCTTATCAGAATAATTTTGGAATAAAAAGATGAAGGCAGAAATCAGATTGTGGCACATTGAAGAGTTAATACAAGGCACAACCAGAGAAAGCGAATGTTGACAATTCTTTTGGAGTCCTTATAAGAATCAGGTCCTCATGAGAAAAGCAATGGGGAGTGGGTCAGAGAGAGGGCCTGAGGAGAGCCGTGTGGACTTGGAAATGCTGTGAGAAAGGGAAGGAGCCAGCCACACACTTGTGAAGGATTGACAGGTGGTATGAAAAGGTGCTCTTTGGATTAAAATCCAAAACATTTTAGTGGAAGCAATCATTACATTTTTTTGTATTGATGTATCATTGTACATATTTTGGCCATACATGTAGTATTTTGATACATGCATTCAATGTGTAACAACCAAATCAGGGTAATTGGGGCATCCAGCACCTTCAACATGTATCTTTTGTTTATGTTGCGAAGATTACAGTTCTTCTCTTCTAGCTATTTTGAAATGCACAATAAATGATTGTTAGCTATACAGGCCCTACTATGCTATCAAATACTAGAATGTGTTCCTTCTACCTCACTGTATTTTTGTCCCCATCAATCAACTTTCCTCTTTCCCCTTCCTCCCTTTCCTTCTGAGTCTCTGGTGATCACCATCCCACTGTCTACCTCCATGAGATCCCCTTTTTAGCTCCCACATGTCAGTGAGAACATGTGATGTTTCTCTTTCTGTGCCTTGCTTTTTTCAGTTAACACAGTGACTTCCAGTTCCATTCATGTTGCTGAAAATGACAGGATTTCATTCTTTTTTAATGGCTGAGTAATATTTCATTAGGTACAAGTATGTACCACTTTTTCTTTATCCATTCATCCGCTGATGGATTCTTAGGTTGATTCCGTGTCTTGGCTATTGTGAATGATACACTGACTTCCCTTCTTTTGGATATACACCTAACGGTGGAATTGCTGTAGCATGTAGTAGCTTTATTTTTCGTGTTTTTTGAACCTCCATACTGTTTTCCATAGTGGCTGTACTAATTTACATCCCTACCAACAGAGTGCAAGCATTCTTCTTTCTTCATATCCTTGCCATCATTTGTTTTGTATTTGTTTTTTGCTTTCTTCTTTTTTTTTGTCTCTTTGGTAGTAGCCATTCTAACTCGGGTGAGATTATGCCTCATTGTGGTTTTGATCTGCATTTCCCTGATGATTAGTGACATTTAACATTTTTTCATATACCTCTTAGGCATTTGGATGTCTTCTTTTTAGAAAAGTCTACTCAGGTCTTTTGCCCATTTTTTAATTGGATTCTTTGGGGTTTTTGCTATTTAGTTGTTTGAGATCCTTATATATTCTGGTGATTAATCCTTTGTTGGATGGATAGTTTGAAAGTATTTTCTCCCATTCTGTAGGTTATCTCTTCACTTCGTTGATTGTTACTCTTGCAATGCAGAAGCTTATCACCTTGATGTAATCCCATGTATCTGTTTTTGCTTTTGTTGCCTATGCTTTTGAGGTCTCAACCAAAAAAATCTTTTCCCAGACCAGTGTCTTGTAGCATTTCCCCAATGCTCTCTTCTGGTAGTTTCATGGTTTCAGGTCTTACCTTTAAATCTTTGATCCATTTTGAGTTGACTTTTTTGTATGGTAAAAGATGAGGATCTAGTTTCATTCTTCTGCACACAGAGAGCCAGTGTTCTCAGCACCATTTTTAAAGAGACTGTGCTTTCCCCAATGTATGTTCTTGGTACCTTTGTCAAAAATGACTATAAGTGTGTGGATTTATTTCTATGTTCTCTATTCTCTTCCATTGTTCCATGTGTTTGTTTTTATGCCAGTACTAATGCTGTTTTGGTTACTATAGCTTTGTAATACAATTTGAAATCAAGTAGTGTGATACCTTTACCTTTGTTCTTTTTGCTCAGGATTGGTTTAGCTATCTGAGTCTTTCGTGGTTCCACACAAATTTTAGAATTTGTTTTCTAGTCTTCACAGAATTTATTTTCTAATTCTGTGAAGAATGTTATTAGTATTTTGATAGAGACTGCATTAAATCTGTAGATCACTTTGAGTAATATAGCCATTTTTAAAGTATTATTCATTTTAACAATATAATTCTTCCAATCCATAAGCATAGGATAACTTTCCACTGTTTTGTTTCCTCTTCAATGTTTTTATCAGTGTTTTGTTTTCCTTGTAGAGATCTTTTATTTCTTTGATTAAATATATTCCTAGATATTTTTATATAATTATTGTAAATAGGATTTCTTTCCAGATTTCTTTTGCACATTGATTTCTGTTAGCATATAGATAGATATCCTACTGATTTTTGTATGTTGATTTTGTATCCTGCAACTTTACTAAATTTATCAGTTCTAAGAGTTTTTAGGTTAAGTCTTTAGGTTTTTCTAAATACAGTATAAATGTCTTTTGCAAACAAGGATAATTTGACTTCTTCCTTTTCAATTTGGATGCCCTTTATTTCTTTCTCTTGCCTAATTGCTCTGACTAGAACTTTCAGTACTACAGGGAATAAAAGCATTGATACTTGTTTTAGTCCAGATATTAGTGGAAAGACTTTCAATTTTTTTTGGTTTGGTATATTAGCTGTGGACTTGTCATATATGGTTTTTATCATGAGTTGTGTTCCTTCTGTACCCGATTTGCTGAGGGTTTTTATCATGAAGGATTGTTGAATTTTTATCAAGTGCCTTTTCTGCATGTATTGAGATGATCATATGGTTTTTGTCCTTTATTCTGTTGATATGATGTGTCACATTTATTGATCTGTGTATCTTGGGCCAACCTTGCATCCCTGAGATAAATCCTGCTTGATTTGGTAATTGATCTTTTAAAAATGTTGGTGAATTCTTTTTGTTAGTATTCTGTTTAGTATTTTTGCATCTGTGTTTATCATGGATATTGGCCTGTAGTTTTCTTTTTTGTCATTATTGAGCCTTGGTCTAGTTTTGGTATTAGGGAACAGTCTCTTTTCCTTTAAAGGATGAGCTATACAATTGACCCAGAGTAACACTGGGTTTTAAGGCAGTTTGAGTGAAAGAAGAATATTCAAGGAGGTTGAGGTTTCTGGCGAAAGTGTAGTTCAGAGGCTCAACTGTGCAATCCATGCCAAGGACCTATTCTACTAGGAGAAAATGAAGGGATTGCGGAGTTAATAATAAATAAGAGGGTATAAGAGAGTTAAACAAAAATAAGGTTTTGATCTGAGAAGATAATAATTAAAACTTAAAATTTCAGAGACTAAAAATAGACTTTAACTTTATTTTTTTTAATTTGCAGTGGTTTGAAGAGGTACTTGTTTTCCTAATATAGCAAGAAGTCTGAAAGCAAGCAGTTGCTGGTGTTGGCCAATGGTTCAGCAGTACTTAGTTCAGCACCTCTTTGATTCTTAGTCTTTCCCTCTCATAGCAAGATGGTTACTATAGCCTTAGGTATCACATGCAAATTAGGAAAAGGGGGAAAAGAAGGAGAAAGGAGTAGCACCAACTTTAGCTCTTTTCTTTTATCAGGAAAAACAAGACCTCCCAGAAACCACAGATGACTCTACTTAGGGGATCAGGAGATAGACCAAGACACATGCTCTAGCAACAAACAGGGCTGGGAGCATAAACATTTAGCCTTCCAGAGTCTACAGTGAAGTGAGCGTGGGAAAAGGGAATTGGAAATGTCTGCTAGTTCACCAAAACAGCAGTGACTGCTCCAGAGATCAATGTTCACCTTCCTCATATAGACTGATCAATTTATGTAGTAGAGAAAGCCACAGTTACCCTGACATAAACAGCTAGGAGACTTAAAGATGCATGGTTCATGCAGTGGCTATCAGAGGAACAAGGATTATCATGAATGATCTGATGTCACCCTCCCCAGTATTAGAAAAACAGCTCAAAGTGCATGTCTTCATAAAGTAACCAAGTACCAATATTTTTAAAGTCCAATACCTGTGGGGTCTGCTGATATGAAGAGTGATACCTGAGATAAATATGTAACCATGTAGCCTCCAAAGGGTGCGTACAAATGTGTGTGCGTGTTCCCAGTAACACACACATATCTTAACTGTAATCTCCCATGCACATTCTGTGAGCTTTGCCTTTTTGTGTTTCCATTTGACACTTAAGAGCTAATTTATTGTTGTGTGTTGTCTTGCTTGCCATGCTTAGCATTTCTTTACTCAATATATTTCTTCGTGTTAAGAAAACTTTGTAAATTTCAGGGAGCTCTTGTGCATTCACATGCCAGCTTTGCAGTAGAGCTCTGGACATGATTTTCTGTGTTACTTTAATATATTGTTACGTGTTTGCTATAGATTGTAGTCAAATGAAATGCACAGCGTGCTACTATTCAGATCTTGCTCATCACAAGTTTTACCTTGGCAGCTAATCTTGCCATAGATTTACTCTACTAGGATTTTCGTTTTGGTTTGGTTTGGTTTGGTTTTGAGTCAGGATCTTACTGTGCCACCCAGGCTGGAGTACAGTGGCATGATCATGGCTCACTGCAGACTTGGCTTCCTGGGCTCAGGTGATCTTTCTGCCTCAGCCTCCCAAGTAGCTGGGACTACAGGTATGCACCACCACGCCTGCCTAATTTTTTTATTTGTGGTAGAGACAAGGTCTCATTATATTGTCTTATCTTCCCGCCTCAGCCTCCCATAGTACTAGGCATACAGGCGTGAGGTTTTTTTCCTTTTTTTTAATTTGTAGTTTGACAGTTGTCAATAGCCACATGATGAAATTACATATTTATATAATAGGAGAGGGAAATCTTTAGTTTCTTCGTAGGATTTGTCCTGAATACTTTTGATGGAATTTGGTCGATTAATATAGCTTTGGACCTCAGACCATGAGTGAGATATCAAAGTCTGATTTCTGCTGCTTCTCTCCTCATAGATAATTCCCCATGCCACAGTCAGTGTCACATGAGAGGAAGCCAAAGGCTAAAAAGTCCTAAAATGCTTTGAAACATCATAGCAATGTTGTTTACCATTGCCTGCTCCATGGAAACGTCCTGAAGGCAGTGCTCTTGCCTTGCCATCAAACATGACTAGTGCTAACATCGGAGGGGAAACGCGGTGTCATGTGGCTAGCCTCCCACAGATCAGGAGACATCAGGATGATGACAAGGCTGGTGTCATTTAAATTCTGCATGGTCACATTCCCTTCAGCTTTCCCGAGCAACGTGTGTTTTTATGTTTCATGTGTTATTTTATTAGAGTTCTGTTCCACAGAACTGGATCTTATAAGTCTAGATTGTCAATTGTCTACCTGGGCCCTTCTCTGGGCTTGGCAACATCTAAGCATGGAAGCTGCATGGAAAGGCCATAGCCGACACTGCAGCCTGACCCTGGCTCCCAACCTGGGAGGAAACAGCCTCTTGAGTTGGTCAGTGATGCTGCACACATCCCATGTACCTAAGTCCAGGGAGCCCTTCTTCCAAAAGACAGTATCCTATGAAAGAGTGGAGGATTTTCAGGCAAAAAAGCAAAAAATACTGGAAATAGAACTTCAAGATGGATGTATGATTTTGTAACTCTATTGCTGCTGTAATTAAGCTTAAGTGTTAACCTGCAGAAGAATAGTAACCGCTGCCTGTGTTTCTTATGGACATTGGTATTGGATGAATGTTATGTGCTGTAGTTCTCTATCACCTATAGTAATTCATTCAACCCTGTGGTATAGGTACTGGTATCCCCTATTTCACAGAATAGGAAAATAAGGCAGAGAGAATTTAAATAATTAGCCCTTGGTCACATAAAGTAGGCACTGGAGACTTAACACCAACCCTTGAGGCTATAGAGAGCAAAGAGATATTTTGGATGAGATTACCAGATTATTGTTGGTGACCTTTGAAAAATTTGGGGAAACTGGAAACAACTGGAAGTCCAGAAATATGCAAATGTTGTTAAACATTTTTATAAGTTATTTTGGGGAAATATAGAAGATAGCTTTATCAGAATTTCCAGCCAAACCCTGTCAGGGCTTTTAGCTGGCCATAAGATATAAATGAGTGAGAGGGGGACGCAGCACACCACCCCTTTCACCCCAGCTTCTAAGCTGCAGAACAAGCAGAATGGCACCTGGAAAAGGGAGCTGGTCGTTCTCTCTAGACTTGGTCCTGAGTTCTACATTTCAAGGGAAATATAGAGAAACCAGAATGTGCTGGTTGGTAATTTTGAGAATTATAAAACGACTCAATCCAATCACTGGACAAATGGTTGAAGAACAGTGGCCCTCTAGCCTGGAAGAGGGAATACTTCAAAAAAGTCCAAGGAGATATCTTCAATATTTGAAGTACTGGCACATGGGATAAGGGTTGCCAAGTGAGGTTGAAGCCAGTCATTAGAAGTTGGTAAGACAGAGACAGACTTGGTATAAGATGGCCAGATCTTCAGAGCTGGAGTAAGCTGCCTCGAAGGGCTTGAGTTTCCCTTCAGCAACATTTGCGTGAGTGTATGGCCTAGCTGAACAGTCCTTGAAGGTGCACAAAACACACAAGCGCAGACCAAGCGCCCAGGCCATACTCCAGGGAAGGCCACTCCAATTCTGAGACTCTGGTAAATTGATTCATGACCGTCTGCTGAGCTTCTGGGTTTAATCAAGCATAGAAATAGTCTACTGTGTCTTGGACTTCTCGTGCTGTCAACATCAGTATTAGCCAAGTTGGTAAGAACAGCAAGATGAAGAGAATCATGTATCACTGCAAAATCATCTGTAGGCAGCCAATGAAATGATCGGTGTTTTGTCTTCACTCTTTTTTCCAGTGCCTTCTCCTGCTCAGGACAGCCACGTGAATATAGATCTCCCCCCAGTATCAGAGCAGATCATGCAGACCCTGAGCGAGCTCGCCAAGACATTCCAGGAGATGGCCGACCGCTGCCTGCTAGTCCTGCACCTGGAAGTGAGGTAGGGCACAACTGAGCACAGGACTTGGCGATCTGGATGCATCAGGGTTCCTAAGCTACTTGTTTGTTTCTGGAGAGGATCACCATAATTTTTTGTCTCCTATGATTGATTTTTGTCCTTTTTTTAATATCTAAAGTAATGATGATGATGATAATGATTGCCTTAGCTGGTCATTCTTTTTTCTTTTTTTTTGAGTTGGAGTCTCACTCTGTCACCCAGACTGGAGTGCAAGGCACACTCCTGGCCACCGCAGCCTCAACCTGCTAGGCTCCGGCGATCCTTCTGCCTCAGCCTTCCAAGTAGCTGGAACTACAGGCATGCGCTACCACACCCAGCTAATTTTTTTGATTTTATGGTAGAGATGAGGTCTCACCAAGTTGCCCAGGTTGGTCTCAAACCCGCGGGCTCAGGCAATCCACTCACCTCAGCCTAGCTGGTCATTCTTAAAGTATGTGAGTACATGGAATATTGTGACCGAGGGGATTCAGACCTGGCATGGCTTATAAAGTCAGAATGATCTGGATTGGAATGTCCATACCATCTGACTAGCAATCTTAGGTCAGTTAGTTAACTTGACAAACCCTTGGTTTCCTCATCTTAAAAATGGCCATTTCTAACTTACGGAGATTTTATCAATTAAATAATAAGTAGCACAATTCCAGCCATGTAGTAAGTGCTCCAAACATGGTAGCTTTGCCGTTATGGTAACTTCATTGCCACTGATACTTTCACTAAGGCGCTCCAGTAGTCAAGGAGGGTCACATTCGAAAAAGAGGGAAGCAGGTAAAATGAATTGTAACACCTTATTTCAGTGATGTTATATATCCAAAATATTGTTTCAGCATGTAATAAATGTAATGACTGTATCTTGCACTTTTTGCTTGTTTTGCCCAGGCAGCACATCACAATTTGAATTGGCCACACTTCAGGTGTTCAGTAGCCCACGTGGCCTGGCACTGTCACACTGGATAGTGCCTGGGAGTACCTGGAGGGGGATAGGAGGAGGGGTTGTAGTTATTTATTTATTTTAATTTGGAATCTCCCTCACCCAGGCTAAAGTGCAATGGCACAATCATGACTGACCACAACCTTGGCCTCCTGGGCTCTGGTGATCCTTCAGACTCTGCCTCTGGAGTAGCTAGGGCTACAGGTACATGCCACCATGCCTGGCCAAATTTATTTTTTTAAGAGACAAGGTCTTGCTACATTGCCTAGACTGGTCTTGAACTCCTGAGTTCAAACAATCCTCCCATCTTGACCTCCCTAAATGCTGGGATTTACAGGAATGAGCCACAGTGCCTGGCTGGATTTTTACATTTTTTTTGTTTTTTAAGATAGAGTGGTCAGAGGAAATGTGATAAAGCAAGTAGAAGTCATCTGTACAAAGAGCTAGAGGAAGAGCATTCAGGCAGAGGGAGCCACACTCACAAAGGTCCTGAGACACAACCAAGTGTGGCTTTCCTGAGAGTGGAGAGGGGCCTGATAGCTGTAGGCTGAGGATCAAGGGGGGGGGAGCGGAGGGGGATGCGGGGGAGGTGCGGAAGCCTGACTGGGCCTTGTGAGATCACGAAGGATGTGTTTCAGGGTCTTACAGACCAAATGAATGGTTCAGACGTCATAAATATTGTGACATTAGGACGACACGGAGGAATTTAAGCAGAGGAGAGATGGTATCTAATTAATTAACATGTGTAAAGATAACCCTGGCTGCTGTATTTTTCGAAAAGGGATTGCAGGGAGAGCTAGGAATGGAAGCGGGAGGGCAGCTGAGGGCAGTCGTGGGCACCGAGGTGACAGAGGTGGGGTGTGGCAAGAACTGGATTTGGGACAGGGACTAGCGATAGAGCTGACAGTGTGCTGATAAACTGATTGGGCACATGGGCCAGTGGCAGTGACAGGAAGGACTCAGGAGAAACACCTGCCCTGGGGCCAGAGGCACTGTGGGTCTCAGGCAACGAAGACTGAGGTGCGGGTAGAAACCAAGCTTCCCTCTTGGGAGCGTCTGCTGGTAATGCCTGTAACATCTAGGCAGTCATGTCAGACACGTGCTTTAAAGACCTCAGGATCAGAAGGTGTATGCTATGGTCGTACATTCTGTTCTGTGTTGCTCTGAAATGTTACTAAGGATAATAGAATATTGCATTTTTCACCTGAAGCCTTTACTAGACTTAGGTTTTTAAAATGTCGGTAGGATATTGGTTGACAGGCGATCCTCTGGAATACGTTGGGATCCAGTTGGAAGCTGGATTTCCTTCAGGTGTGTTGCTGTCACTACTGCAAGTGCCTCTTGCTTTTAGCCCTTCCTTACCTTGTCCAGCAAGTCACCCTGTACTGCATGTGAGCACCTTGCAAGAGGCACAAAAGAAAGAGCAACGCAGGTTTAGGATCTGTTTTGCTCGGCATTATTTCTGATCTTATTCCTTCCATTAATCTGTCCCGAAATAAAGACTCTATATATTTTCTGATTTGTCTTATAATTTTTAGTTTTGGTTTTTATTTATTTACAAGTGGACTTTAAAATAAATCAGGGGTTTTCTGTGAACAGATATATGCAGTGAATAAAGGAAAATGAACACGCCCAGTGGTATTCTGTTACCTGGGTTGCAAAGGAAAATAAAAGAATACCTAATTAATTACCATCACAACTCCTGGAATTCATACTATTGATTGTGTGGTTACATGACGTGTTCTGTATTCAGAACTGTCTACTTATAGTGTAGTTTGTTCCAAACGGGATATTTGCAACACATTTGCGTAAGGTTTTTTCAGTCCTTAGCCCTGTTCTGCCCTTATGTTTTTGTATCTTGTCAACACTATTCTTAATAATGCTGCACATGCCTTAGTCATTATTTATTAATTTTACAAGAAACTGTACTGCACTTGCACACCTGTTGCTATATCTCCTTCAACAATAGTCTAAAAACAGAAAAGGATATTTTAAGAATGAATCACAAGAAATATTGAATTTCAGATTCCTGGATACAGAATTATCTTGACTCTTACTGAGAGCAGTAAACATGTATGTTTCTAAATTAAGGTCCCTCATTTCCTCGTGTGCCGTAGTTTCAGCATTCAGGTTGCCTTCTGAGCACGCCCCTTTCATCTCTGTTCCTCTTGGGTGTGGTCCATAATGTAGTGGAGAGCTCCACGGAGGCTTCGTGAGGGAATGTGGGACACTTATCTCTCTTTGTCACATTGACAGCTCTTTGGTCTGTGCAGTGATGACACAAAATGAACAAGACAGACCTCACACAGCCATGACACCATGGTACAGTAACGCCAGAGTGAGGCTACTGCTGATACCCTGGGTGTGTGACCATGAGAGACCGCCAGCTCTTCCTTGTCAGTGATTTGACTGTCCCTGCCCATGAAGACCTGGTTGAGTAATAGCTGGGTTGAAACCAAACCCAGATAAAATAAGTTCTGTTTCTACAAAGAAAATTATTGCTCTTTAGAGAAAATAACTTGGTTTGTAGATGCCATTTCACACAGAAGTCCCCTTACTAGCCCACTGCATGTGTCTGAGAGTACAGTCACTATGACCTACAGCTTTCTCATCAACCAATAGTGTTTAGTTTGTTCCCATTCTGCTGTAAAAAAGAATCAGACGCAGACCCTGTGGTTCAGCACTGGTGTGAGGAAGAGAGACTGATGAAGTTGCTGTCTCTGGCTCTTATAGCCAAGAGGCCACCACAGTAAGAGAGCACAGACAGAAAAGAAGAAACTCAAAAGAAATTAGCGAGACGTCCAGAACAACTGCATGTGCCCAAAATGTGCCCTAGTCCTCAAAATATCTTTATATCCATGGCCTGTATTTTTCTTTAACGTTGTTAAAATTCAAACCAAAAACTGTTCTCAAATCCAGCAGGCTATGTGTTGAAAGACCTACCCAAAGAGCATTTGAAATTTTACCTGAGTCACTGGAGGTCACATTCAGCCGCCACATAGCCCCTTTCCACAGCAGGAAGCAGAAGGCAAATGGTGCCCCCAAGAGATAAAAGACATGGTGAGACCATTAAGCACTGTTGCCAGTTTTTTCCTATTTGGACTTTAGAAGAAGAAAATTAAATTGCCATTTGAGTCCAAGATACCAAAAATGTCACCTTTATCAGCTGATTTCACTCACCCTCAGGGGGGCTCTTAGTGGGCTCAGCGGCAATTGTCTGTTACCACTGGGCTCTGAGCGCCTCTGAAAATCAAGCATCCTGCTGTGTAATCAGCAGTGTCTACAGAAAACCTTAATGCCTTAAGTCATGTGAAGGTCAGCAACAACATGCCAGAATTTACAAGAAGAAAAAATGCTGCTTGAGTTTGACACTCGCTGATGACTGTCTTAATTTCTTTTTTAATCTCTACTCATCTGGGAAGATGTAGATGGTGCCTTGAGCAGTGGTCAGCCCTCCTTTCTGCCAGTAGCTTCAGGATCTCATAAGCTCACCTCCAGGTCCTGAAAACTGCTGAGCTAGTCTGCGGCCTCCAGTCACTTCTGTTCTCTCCCAGTCATCTACTCCTACACTGTGCCAGGTCAATGTGACCAAAGCTCAAGATTACATCCCTTCATCTCTGGCATTCTCCTGAGTCTGTCTCCCCACGACTTCCAGGGTGAAGTCCAGATCCCTCCAACAGCCTCCTAAGCTTATGCTGACCCAACCCTGCCTGTCCCCCACACCCCACACCTCACCACAGGCCTTGTCAGGTGATCTGGACAGCAGGAAGGAGCCACTCATCTCCCTCAGAACATTCTCCACTCACAGCCTCGGGCCTTTTGCATGGCCTACCCTTGTCTGGGCTCACAAGTTCTGAGGCTTTGGTTTTACTTTGAACAACATGTTCCTTCTTTGACATTTCAACCACAGGAACAATCAGTTGCCCCCGTCATGCCTCCCACCTCAGGGCCGGTCAACTTTCCTGACATCAGAAAGGTCACATTCTAGAGGAGGCCTCCATCAGTGCCATTACTGGTATCCTGATCAAAGCTACACATTTCACCAATTAGTACATGAGTGTAAGGATGAGTTTGTATTGGTGAAATTAGCCATTAGTTAATTAGATGAGCACTTATCAGTGAAAATGAACAGTAATCAAGATATTTGGATTCTCTTGCATGCGCAGGTGATAAGAACATAATACTATATCCTATATAAAACTTGGTGCAAAATGGATCATGGAACTAAATGTAAAACCTAAAACATCTAGAAGAAAACAGAGGAAAGGATGTGGCCTTGTTTGGGGGAAAGTTTCTTAAACTAGACACCAAAGCACATTTTATAAAAGAAGATAATAATAAGTAGAACTTCATCAATATTAAAATTAAGATGAAAAGACAAGCTAAAGACCAGAAGAAAATATTTACAAGATGCATATCTGATAAAGGGCTTGTATGCGAATAGATAAAAAACTCTATTTATTTATATTTTTGGAAAAGAGTCTCACTCTGTTGCCCAGGCTGGAGTGCAGTGGCATACTCATGACCACCCCAGCATTGACCTGCTGGGCGCTGGTGATCCTTTCACCTCAGCCTTCCAAGTAGCCAGAACTACAGGCATGTGCTGCCATGCCCAGGTAATTTTTTTATTTATTGTAGAGACGAAGTCTCGCCAGTTTTCCCAGGCTGGTCTCGAACCCGCGGGCTTAAGCAATCCACTCACCTCAGCCTCCCAAAGTGCTGGGATTACAGGCTGAGCCAACAAGCCCAGCTGATAACAAACAAACAAATGACCCAATTTTTAACACTGGGCAAATGATTTGAGCAGATAGTTCACCAAAGATATCTGGATAGAAAACAAGCATGTGAAAATATGCTCAACATCATTAGTCATTGGGAAAATGCAAATTAAAAGCACAATGAGTGACCACTATGCATCTCTCATTAGAGGTCTCATTAGGATGGTCCCCCCAAAAATCTTTTTAACTGACAGCACTGGGAGCTGGTGAGGACAGAGCAACTGGGACACCCGTACACCACCAGTAGGAAAGCAAGGCAGCACACTCCTTCAGAAAGCAGCATGTTAAATAGGCACTTACTACATGATCCAGCAATCTCGCTTCTGAGTATTTACCCAAGAAAAATGAAAATTTATATTTACGCAAACCCCTGTACATGAAGCAGCTTTATTTATAACCATCCAAAACTGGAAACAGCCTAAATGTCAACTGGTGGGTGGCTAAACTGGTCCATCCATTTGGTGGAAGGCTA
This sequence comes from Cephalopachus bancanus, assembly GCA_027257055.1. Lineage (NCBI taxonomy): Eukaryota > Metazoa > Chordata > Mammalia > Primates > Tarsiidae > Cephalopachus > Cephalopachus bancanus. The sequence continues at coordinate 4,274,790 of JAPVLO010000232.1, forward strand.
CCCAGCAACAGAAAAGAGCAACAGCAGCATAGAACAGTCTTGAATACCTCATACACAGTGAAAGAGCCAAGCTCAAAGGCTGTATCCGGTATGATTCCTCTTGCATGGCATTGTGAAAAAGACTGTAGGGACAGAAAATAGACTAGCACTTGCCTAAGGCTTGGGGCTGAGTAAGGACTGACTGAAAGGGGACACAAGGGAACTTGGGGTGATAATCGCTTTCTGTCATTTTATTCTGGTGGGGTCATACAATGGTTTGCATTTGTCAGAACTCACAGAACTGCCTTGTAACAAGGAGGAATGTTAATGTCGGTAAATTATTTCTCAGTGAATCTGGATTTAAATGAAGAAAGATGGTGAGCAAAGCTTGCTGTTGAGTCCTTAGGAGTAAATCCCAAGGCTTCTGCAGTCGCATGTTTAGGAATATTCCTTGTGACCCGAGGCCTGCTCTGAGAGTGGCAGAACCCTGACTCTGAATCATCTTCCTGGCGACCTCCAGTGAAGCTTCCGTGAGCAGAGTGCCTGCGTCAATGCAGAGTCGGGACTGTGCTGTGCCTGCCGGGGGCTGACGTTGGCTTGGGGATCTTTAGGTGATGGGGGTTCAGAATAAATGCTGCCCATATGTGTGGCAGAATTTAGACTGAGATTTCATTATTACTTAAAACGTCCTTGGGAGTGTAGCCAGCCCTCGCCCACTTCAGAGTTCATCTGCAGTCACTACCATCTACCTGAGAGTCGGGTGTGACCAAACTGCCTCGGGCCACTTGAGCATAGAAATGCCCTTCTTCCTCAAGCTCCCTCAGACAAATGCCAGGAGACTCAAGAGTCACGTCCTATCATGAACCTTTCCTGACACCCATGCTCCCTGTGTAGATGTTGCTTGGAGAGAGACTGTTCTCCTGGAGTCGTTTTTTTCTCCATGTGCCACAGTGGGCTGTGGCGTCTTGAAGGTCATGAACTGTCTTCTGTTCCCAGGGCCTAGCACAATGCTAACACATTCATGGATGTTCAGCAGGTGATTTGCTTAAATAATTAGCAACCCGTGTAAGATTAGTGACTACAGCCAACACTTACAGTACACTCTGCGTGTGCTAGACACTGTGCTTTAACCTGGGAGGTCGGTGTCATTACCATCCCACTTCACAGGTGAAGAAATGGAGGCAGAGAGCGAGAAGCAGCTCACCTAAAGGCATAAAAGGCATACAGCTAGAACATGTTGGGACTGTGCATCAAAGCCAACATAGTCTCCTTCTGTAGCCTACACTGGTAAGAGCTGTGAGCTCTGCCACTCATTTTCACTGCAGCAATATCTGTTAGTAGAGAGAATGCTTCTCACATTATGCATACTGTCCTGGTATTGAGAGGAACGTCAGATCTCCTTACCAACACTGCATGGACTGAACAAGCAAAAAGCATGGGACCGGCTTGGTCGCATCACTCAGCTGTTCTATAAGAACAACTGAGATGACTTTCTGGCTGAAAAAGGGGCAGGGGGCTCAAGCCTGTAATCCGAGCACTTTGGGAGGCTTAGGCGAAAGGATTGCCTAAGCCCACGGGTTCAAGACCAGCCTGGGCAACTTGACAAGACCTCATCTCTACAATAAATCAAAAAATTAGCTGGACATGATAGTGTGTGCCTGTGGTTCTGACTACTTGGAAGACTGAGGCAAATGATCGCCTGAGCCCAGCAGATCGATGCTGGGGTGGCTGTGAGCATGCCACTGTACTTCAGCCTGGGTGACAGAGTGAGACTCCAACTAAAAAAAAAAAATGTTCAGGGCCATTGCTGCTTCAGCTATTCTGGTCTCAGTCCCAAGATCAGTATCTTCACTCGAAGGATTTGTGGTCAACTGCCCTCCCCCCCTCTCTCTTTCAGGGTCCACTGTTTCCACTATCTCATCCCCTTGGCAAAGGAGGGCAACTATGCCATTGTTGCTAACGTGGAAAGCATGGATTATGACCCTCTGGTGGTCAAGCTCAACAAAGACATCAGCGCCATTGAGGAGGCCATGAGCGCCAGCCTTCAGCAGCACAAATTCCAGTATATCTTTGAAGGTCAGACCCTGCTTCTGCCTCAGGGAGTTTGGGGGAAGGGTGAAGAAGGTGTTCTTGATTTTCTTATTATCAAGTTCAAAACTTGTTGTAAAAGTTGTTTGTTTGCTTGTTTGAACTAAATCTGCAATACCTATCCTCTCTGTGTATGGCTAGGTAGACAACAATATGGCCACCATCTGCTCCTGGTTGATAAGGAGATTTAATCCAAGATAAGACAGATGGCTGCCTCTCTGACACTCCGCTCATGAGATTTGAGGGAGTGTGCAGAGTGGGCCATGAATTAACTCAAGAGGAGCCCATAAAAGAAAAAGCACACATATACAATGAGTGGAGAATCCTGAAAGATCCTGACTGGCTACAGTTATCACTGGAATGGGAGGCTTTCTCACAGAACACATTTTATCACCCCAAATGCCTTCAAAAGGCAGGCAGGCAAAGAAGCGTTCGAGGATCATGAGGTGCCATCTGCAGACATTGGTCTGCACAGTTCTGGAAAATATGGTGCCAGCCAGATGATGTTCATGGTGAATTTTACCCATAGGATCCCTGTGAGGATCTCAAATTATGTTCCCTTTTTACTTGGTTTGGTTTGCTTGTGTGTAGACCTGTGTTCTGTCACATAATTAACCTAGTGTTATTTCAGACAAATGAGAAGGTACATCATCCAAAGAATGTGGCAAATTGACAATTCGTGCCAATGTTTGATTTATGAAATAGTTATATTCCAGAAAATTTGGGCCAAAAGATCCTATTCTTCCATTCAATTTAAAGATGGGTATGTGCCCTGATGGTGACTATCCCTAAAAGACTTCAGCCAGAAAATGTGATTAAAGGGCCAGCTGTTAGCCCCATGGCACTATAAATTTGATGGCACCTATAATACTCCCCAGCCTGCAGCCGTAGTGCCCTTCCGAGATTCACTTTTCCCTGCTACACGGAGCTGCTTCTTTGCTCTTGACCATGTCCCTTCCCGGCCCTGTGTGTCAACATTAGTATTATTCCTATTACAGCTTGTGTTTCCTCAACATATTTACTTTAATTTATTATTATTTCTTATTCTCTGCAAACAGTGCACCCACTCACTGCCTACACTTTGGGCAAACCACATTATGCTACGGCAGGTAAAAGCTGGACTTGGAGTCATGGGCCTGGGAGAAGGACACTAACACTTGACCTACAGAAATTGTTCATATAAATAAGTTGTCTAGCTTTCAGAAGTCATGGTTGTGTAAAAATACTTTTCTTCATTTTCAAATAGTAGCACATATGAGTGTATAGTCTTGTGTATTGTGCGAAGGTAACTGCAGCCAGGAGAATGCCTTTTTCACCCACCCCCCCACCTTCATCAAGGGAAGCCTCATTTTGAAGACAGAGGGAGCCCTGAACTTGAAGATTAGCCCTGCACTCTTTTCAGTCCCTGAGCCCCTTGAAGGGACCATGACTTCAGAAGAGAGAACTAACAAAAGCGGGTCTGCCTGGGCCTAGACCAGCTTCAGATTCTGAGAAAAGTATCTGCTAGAGTCCAACTGCAGGAATAAGAAAAGAAGGAAAGCACGTTTACCGAGTTCCATTTAAAATTAAAATCTAACTTTTAAAAATAGTACCCCATATGCGCCTCACGTTGCTCTGAACCAGCATTTCTCAACCTAATTACGTGGGCTGTCCTGAAGAGGACCTGAGTTTATTGATGTCCTGAGCTGCCCTTTGCTCATATTCATAGACCACAGACAGCCCTTCAGATGTGAGAGCAAGTCTTGGGACCCCAGAAATGCCCTCAGTGTCCCTTGGGAATGCAGTGGAAGATGTGTGACTGACTCTTCCTTTGCCCTTTGTTTCTGATTTCATTCTCCTCAGTTACTCGTTTAGAGAGGCACCCCACTGCCAGTGTGGGTGTGGGGTTCATTTGCATTATTGCCAGTACCTAATTTCTTACTGATTTGTTTTTACTTGTCAGTGTTGAGGTGATTTGCATTATTGCTAAGGCCCCGTTTTCTATTGATTTATTTTTACTTACACAGGTTCCTGATCAACTATTTTTAAGAGGCAAGGTCTCCCTCTGTCACCCAGGTTGGCATGCGGTAATGCAATCATGGTTCAATGCAGCCTTTAGCTCATGGGCTCAAGCCATCCTCCCACCACAGGCTCCCAAGTAGCTGGGACTGCAGGCATACACTCCAAGGTTTTGCTATGTTGCTAAATCTCCTGGGCTCAAGCGATCCTCCTGCCTCAGACTCCATCAACTTTTGAGTCCAAATTGTCCCCCCTCTATTTTGTAGAAGGAAGGAGAGGCCAAGCAAACCATTGAATGTGCATGTGTTCTCTGCTTCCCAAACATGCATCCAGAAGAGCAGGCACTCCTGTGCACTTTGTTTCTAGCAGCCTGGCATGTCCTCTGAGCCCCTGATCTGATGACAGTAGGTGTGTAATGGCAGTGCCAGATGGAGGAATGCCAGGCTGTGGGTGCAGAGCCCACCCGCCTGCGACTGCTAGGGCAGTGTGGTGCTCCTCTGAATTCTCTGTGAGATTGGCACATGCAGCCACCAGAGATGTGCCTTCTTTGGTCACGTGAACGTGTAGCAGATGAGGAGCCAGCAGTTCTCTGTGCAGGTGTCTGCAGGAGGCTATAGCCTGGCTTCTCTCTCCCCTCTCCCCCAACCCACTGTGCTGCCAGGCCTGGGACACCTGATCGCCTGCATCCTCATCAATGGCGCCCAGTACTTCAGGCGCATCAGCGAGTCCGGCATCAAGAAGATGTGCAGAAACATCTTTGTTCTCCAGCAGAACCTGACCAACATCACCATGTCACGGGAGGCAGACCTGGACTTTGCAAGGTAGGAGAGACGATTGAGCTTGGTTTCTTATTCCAAAGCCCAGACCTCATTGCCTGTGAAGTCATCTTATAGAATAGGTTCTTGGTACTTAAAAAGAAGGAAACCAGTACATGTCCTCAGGTTATGGAGAAGATGATTCCACACAATTCCACTGAAAGTTTAATGTCATTAGGCAGGAAATTTTTCCTGCTGTCTAAGCTAAGTTCTTCTTACTACAGAACTTCAGGAACTTACTTTTTCAGATCTTAGAGGTATATATGCTCCTTGCAGAAAATATTCCTCATAAGCCCTCAGTCGAGAGTCTGTAATATTTGCTGTCTTTTCCCCTGACTTTTGTGCATGTGAGTGTATGTGACTCCTCGCATGTACCCGTGTACGTGATTTCTCTCTTTATAAAATGGAAACTAGGTTAATGTAATGTCATAATTTTATATTGTCTTCCCTTATCAGTTATACTCTTTGAAAACATGATTTTTTCCGCAACCATTAACACTCCTTGAAAGCACTACTTTTAATGCCCAAACAAACATTCCGTGATATAAGTAAGACTTTGTTTTGTAATGACTTGCACATTTTTGGACATCTGCGTTTTCTCATTTTTCCTCTCAACTGTAAGTCACGTGTACTAGGCACACGTGTACATGGCACTCTTTCCCATCTCTCCCTCCGTCTTGTCCCATTTGAGCCCCGTCTCTTCCCCTTGTTTTCCCTGGGAGAAACGTGGGCACTCAGCACTGTCCTTTCTCTTACAGGTTTGCTGATCTCGATTTTTAATGTTTCTTATGATTTTTCAAATTTGATAGTTAATTTTGTTCTCTCTGCATTTGGTCTTTTTCAAGTTGAGTCTCACTCTGTCATCCAGGCTGGAGTACAGTGGAAGCATCATGGAATTTGATAGTTAATTTTGTTCTCTCTGCATTTGGTCTTTTTCAAGTTGAGTCTCACTCTGTCACCCAGGCTGGAGTACAGTGGAAGCATCATGGCTCACTGCAGCTTCGACCTCCTGGGCTCAGGCAGTCCTTCTGCCTCAGCCTCCTGAGTAGCTAGGACTACGGGCATGTGCCAGCATATCCAACTAATTTTTTTTATTTTTGATTTTTGTAGTGTTGAGATCTTGCTGTCTTGCTTAAATTTCTGGGCTCTAACAGTCCTCTCACCTCGGCCTCCCAAAATGCTGGGATTAGAGGCCTGAGCTACCATGCCTAGCCTTCATTTTATCTTTACACTGTCTGTACCTTCCTTAAAATGTCAAAACTTTGGTGCTTTAATGAAAGCTTGAACAATTTTGAAGAGGACAGGTGATAAATATGGTACCTTCACACTGCGTTGCCATTTATACAAAGGTGGATTATTCCGTAAACGCCTTCATTTCCAAAACACTTTATGGCTAAGATGTCCATTGTTTTTAGTACTCCAGAGTGCTCCTGCCTAATAAGTAGTACTTCTGTATCTTTTCACTTGGTTTTTTGATTCCTTGAGAAGTTCAGGAAATTTTGAAGAAATTCTTGAGACACTTAAGGGGATGGTGAAATATTATACCACTTTGACAATTATGAAGACATATATGCTGTGACCTTTGTTTTGGAAATGAACCCTAGATGTTAGTTTTTAACCTTTCTTCCACAATCTATTACTCTAATTTGTTTCATTGCCACTCTGTCCCCTGCTTCTCTGTCCTTCTCCTTCCGTTTTTCTTCCTATGTGTGTATGTGTGTGTGCATGTTTATTACATCCCCTGTTTTAGGCTGAAATTGGTGGAGAGCCTTCTTCCTCAGATTGGGGAAGCCAGGTGTGACTGAATGCTGCATTATTTGGTTGCTCTTATGGGGAATGAGCTCATTATTGAATTAGTCTAGTCATAATAACATTGGCAAGGGGAAGTTAAGAACATGGAGGCCTGAGGGACACAGAAAACTGTAACTCATTCTCTGAGGAATATAATTCCTAAATTCAATCATGCTTTTTTAAAGTGATTTTTACAATTTAACTGAAATAAGTAAATTAACACAGTTGTTGGCAGACGGCATGGGCCCAAACACTTCCCGGAAACTGGCATCTGAGCAACCTTGCACTAACCAGGCAGTGCTGAGATCACAAGTTGATGAAGCGCTTCCCCAGAAATAATGGAGCCAACGAGCCATGCCTTTCCAGCTGGACTGGCGCATCATGTCTGAGCATGCCGGTCAAGTGGAATGTGACCCTGGGGAGCTGAATCTCCACTGCAACTCTTGATTCTTACATAGGGTGTGACAGGCCACAGGCTAGCGTGCACACATGGCACTGGGGGATCCAGAGGATATCTCCTTACTAGACTGTAGGCTCCAAGAGGCTGGGATGTGTCTGTCTGCTTTCTCAGTACCTGGACCAGAGTCAGTGCTCACACATACAAGGAAGTGGATATAAAATCCATGGCTATTTTGGATTAATAAAGCCCTTGGAAAGCCTTAGCCTTAGTTTATCTTTGATACCCTAAAGGTTTTAGCCAGCAGACATGGGTCAGTTTTCTTACGGCCTCATAGGAAATCTGGCGTCTCCCTTGCGGTTCTTTCTCTGTAAAGCAGAGAGCTTTACACACAGGAGCAATGTCGTCCTACTCTCCATAGTCTCTTTCACTCTCGTTTCTCTTGCTCTCAGATAGACATTCTTTATAGCCTTGCTCTTTTTCCCCTCTCATTGTTGGTTGTGAAATGGACTCCATCAATTCTGTCCAATTTAAAGCTGTGTACAATAAATATAGCAGTCATACCAAAATAGCCAGAAATAATAGACTGTGCAGCGCACCTCCGTGTTCCTTAAGCAGTGTCTAATCAAGCATGGACAGCATCCGTATCTCAGCACATCTCCATAGGAATCTCCTCACACAGTGATTAATCACTCGTTGCATGTGTCAAAAAACTTATTTAGCAAGTTGTTGCAGAGTGCTTGTAGCCTTTTACTTCTACAGACTTTCTGGCCGGTGGAAAGCATAATTCCTTTCCAGAATAAAGAATAGAGGGCTCTGGGATGATCCCATTGATGCTGCTTCTTCCACTCTTGGCAGTGTGATGCTGCCTGTCTCTCTCTGTACATGTCTTTAAGTAATCTCTAAAAGGAGGACAAATCTTGGGTGAGTTAAGGACTAAAGCAGCCTATAACGTCACCCCAAGTACAGAGGGACTCTGTGCCAATGATCAGTTAAGCCCCGCAATGGTTTTGTCCCCACTGTTACAGACTTGGAAATATACTTTGCCCAGGAAGGTCACCATGGAGGAACCAGAAAGTGGGAGGGCCTGTGCGTATGCCGAGCTATCAAGTGCCTTTCCAAACGGGAGTCCCTGAAACTACCAGGTGTCCTGGTGGTGATGCGTGAGAGAGGTCTGATGTGGCACTCAGGTCCCATGGAGTATCTTGTGGTCTTTACAGTTTAAGTGAAACCAATATTCAGGATGCTCCAGAAGCTTCTTCCCATGCTTCCTCTACCCGTTTCCCCTTTTGTGTCTGCCTCTCTTGTTCCATGGTAGCGCTTCTCTCCTTTATTTCTCCCATCTTATTTCTGCCCTTCCTGCATCCCTCCTTCAAGGGTTCATCGCTCCTGATGTTTTCCCCTCATTTTGGTTGTCTTTCAACTGGCATTTCTCATCCCGAAGCTGACGAGAATAAAGAAGTGGAGGCTAAGGTTTCAGATGTGGTAAGGAGAAGGGTTCAGACACACAAGACCGCTTCCTCACCCTTTGATGCCTTCACTCCTCCAGTGGATATCACTGAGCGTGTGTTCTCTCTAGGTCCTGCTTTCGAGGAAGCTGCATCACTGTGGGCCAAGGGAACTAATAAGTAAAATGCAAAGTATTTTAGACGATGATGTGTGGCATGGGGGAGCACAGAGGGTGTCAAGGGGGAGGGAGGGCATCTGAAACACCAGCGTGTCCATGGAAGTCCCTGATGAGAGGGTGACATTTGAGGAACAACCTGAGGTAAGAGCAGGAGAAGGCTGCTGTGGGTATCTAGGTGCACACTAAGAAGAGGGGTCCGGGAATGAGGGCGCTGGGCTCCTCACTGGCCAGTGTTCATGAGGTGAGTGCCAGGGAAGAGTCAGAGGTTAGATCTTAGGACACCATCGTGCCGGCGCTAGAGTGCTGAGGAAGAGACACAGAGGTCGAGATGGCAGCCAAGAAAGCAGGCAGGCACCCAGGGGAGCTCACGCCCCGGCAAACCAGTGGCATGTGAAGAGGAGGGTGTCTTCCTCTGCGTCAGATGCTCCAATAGGTTAAATCAGCTCAAGATGGAGGACTGGCCACTGGCAAGCTTGATGAGAGGCCTGCAACACTGTAGTTTGCATCCCTTTATCTTCCCTGTACAACTTACCTAAAGTAGGTACAAGCTTCTCAGCTCTGTGGTAGGGTTGGATGTGATCAGAGCCAATAGCACTGCAACCCGAGGACTTCCAGTGTGGGACAGAAAAGACCAAGTCGGCAGCTCTCCCAAGGTCAGCTCCAGCAGGCAGCTATCTTGCTAGCAGTGTATATGTGATGTGATGACAGTGGCACTACACCAAAACCCACAACCTCACTCCAGTCATGAGAAAGGCCTTCGAAAGATTCTAACAGAGGTGCAACCTCTAATACACCTGACCTTCTAATACACCTGACCTTCCAAGTACTCTTCCAAATTCTCAAAGTCATCCGAGACAGGGAAAGGCTGAGAAATTGTGACAGCACAAGGAGCTTAGGAAATATGATGGTGACAAGTAGTGTGGTATCCTGAGTGGCAACCTGGAGCAGAGCAAGCAGGAGGTACAGACTAAGGAAGCTTCAGTGAACTCGGACTTTAGTTAGTAATTAATGAGGTATTAATACTGGCTCATTAGCTTTGGCAAATGTGCCATACTAATGTAAGATGTTCACAGTGAGGAAACAGGGTGCAAGTGATATGCAAACTCTGAACTATGTCTCCAGTTCTGTGAATCTAAAACTATTCTAAAAAATAAAGACTTAATTTCAAAACTAGGCAAAGTATTTAAATAGATGTTTATCCAGTGACGATATACAGGTGGCTAAGTCGTGTTGAGCATGAAAAGATGTTCCAGTTAATTTTTTATTAGGGAAACACAGATCAAAACCACAACGGGATACCACTCCACACCCTCCAGGATTACCGTAGTCTCAGAAATGGAAAGGTGTTGGTGAGGATGTGGAGGAACGGGCCTCTCATCTGTGGCTAATGGTGCAGCTGCTTTGAAAAACAGTGTGTCATTTCCCCCACATGCTAAACACAGTTACCATATGATGCAGCAGTTTCACTCCTAGGTATATGCATACCCAAGAGAAATGAAAACATGCATGTACGCAAAAATGTGTACACAGATGTTCATAGCAGCATTGTTTATAATTGCCAGAAAGCAGAAACAACCCAGAGAGCCACCAACTGGTAGATGACTAGATATGCTAAGTCCATTTAATGGATATTATTTGGCCACAGAGAGGTGATAGGCTGACACATGATACAATACAGATAAACCTTGATGTTAAATTTAAGTAGCTGGTCACCAAAACAACACCTATTGTATGATACTGTTCATATGAAATGTCCACTGTAGGCACATTTATAGCTATAGAGAATAGATTAGTGGCTGTGAGGGTTGAAAAGAGGTGGGGAATGGATGGAGGAGTTATTTTAGGGTGATGAAAACATTCTGAAATAGATTGTGCTGAGGTTATAAAACCCTGGGACTATTCTAAAGGCCTTGAATTGTACCCTGTAAATGTGCAAATCATATGGTATGTGAATGATATCTCAATAAAGCTGTTTTGTTTGGAAAAGAAAAAGAAAAAGAGCTTGAGCTTTAAAGCTTTAAAAACCCTAAATGATATGTCCTAGGAAATGACTAGGCCACATTTTCTGCTCTCATTAATGCAAGGACTTTGTAAAGGAACTATTGGGCTCATTTTTCAGTTTCCCTAATCCCATCCTGAGAGGTAGTAGATAAAGGAAGAATTTTTGGAGAAGACTGTGATGCTTAATATTAGTCTTAAATGGAATTATCCCAGGATGAAGAGAAAGCCATTTCAAAGAGAAAGGGTAGCTCAGGGGTACAGGAGCAGGCGCTTAAGGAAGGGATGGTAAGAGACGAGAGCTGAGGAGAAGGCAGAGCTGGCTTGGGGTCAGCTCCAGCACCACCTTCTCTGAGGCCTTCTCTCCTGCAACTTCAAAACTTGCCTCCCTCCCCCACCAGCACTCCCTGCTCTCATCCCAACCTATTTTTCAATCATGTGTCTGACGTAGTTTCACACTTACTGTAAAATACATATTTGTTCCTTGTCTGTCTACTCCAGGCAAAATGTGCCTCCTTAGGTATGGACTCTTCTGTTCACTGCCGCAGCCCAGGGCCTAGACCAACACCTGGCTTGTAGTAGACATTCAGTTAATGCTTGGGGGTGGTCAAGTTATTTGAACTTTAGCTTATTGACTGGAGGATTTTAAGTGGAAGGGTGAGATGGTCAGTAGTGAATTTTGGGTAGATGTTCCAGCAGCTGTGTAGGACTTGAATTTGAGAAGTTAAAACTGGAGCCTTGCCAAGCAATTGGAAGGCGATTGCCAAGAGAGTGACGTGAAGGCTTGAACCAGGTCAGTGCTGAGGGTGGGGGAGACAGACGTGAGATGTGTGACGGAGCTAAAGCTGGCGAGACATAGCTTGGGTAGTGAGGGTAAAGAGAATGGAGAGAAGGATGACTCTTCAGTTCTGAGACAGTCATCTAAGCGGATCATACCACCGGGTGTCAGAAGACCTCAATGAGGAAAGATCGTAGGTGGCCGGGATGCATGTAAGATGCCTGTAGGACATTTGCTAGGTGGAGGTGTCCAGTGTACACCTGGATATGGCTGGAAGCTTGAGGGAGAAACTGGGATTGAACAGACATGAGGACCATCTGCATGCTCAAAACCACTAGGGAGATAGACAGTGGGGATGGAGAACAGCCCCTCAGACCCCCTGAAGATGTTAGGGAAGGAATGGTCTCATGGGACGGGGGCCAGAGACAGCTCAGGAAAGCCCAGGAGCAGGCACGGCCACACAGCTTCCTGCACGGCCACTCTGCTGCCTGCACAGAAATGACCCTTTCCCCCTAAGTTGATGCAGCCTCCACCCCCCAGTAAACGAAAGCATTTTCTCATTTTAACTTCTCTAACTCCTCTGAGGTAAACTACCCGGAGCCTTCCTCAAGGTGACAGAATGGGTGACAACGCCAGCCTAGAAACTAAACATGCTCATTCAGACCTCAGCTCTGTCCTTGACCTTGTCCCTTCTCTGAGGTCAGGAGTGGTCTTGGCGGAGCTGAAAATGTTGAATTACTCCCAGGGAGCTATGTACCTAAGCTTACCTCCCACAAGCCTGCCGCACCAGGAACCCTGCTTTTGTTTTACTGTTGGAGGGACCAGGGTGCCTGTGGCAGAGGGGATTAGCTGTGATATGCTGCCACCTGCTGGAAGCACCCGAGACATCCAGACAGACATGGCCGGCTTGGTCCATCCACTCTTCTGACCCGGTGGGTCCTTCCCTGCGTGGCCTGTAGTGGTGTGTTGGCTTGGAAATACCAACTACTCATCTACCAGGTAGCAATGTCTTTGACTGCCTTGCCAGAAGAGCGATTTTGTTTCTGAGGAAAAAATACTTGTCACATCTTTCGTCTGTGTTTTTTTCCCCAGCTTTATTCTGCTGTGGGTGTTGTCTGCCTTCCCAGTTCTGGGGTAAACCTACCCCTTTCCAAGCTTTACCTCTAATACTTCAGATTTTTTTTATCTAAGATGACTAACTATGTAGATTTATGATTAATTTTGTAGGAAAGGTGAGTCTGCTGCCAAAAATCCTTTTTAACGAGAATGCCTCTAAAATTTCTGTTAAATCTCTTGAATTTAACAGTGATAAGAAGCTGGCCCAGATTTCCCTAGGGGTGAGAGTGAATTGGGAAATGTGATGGCTTGCATCACTGTTGCTGCCTGGTAGAAGGAAATACCAGTTAATAAAATTGAATAATAAAACAAAATCTTTATATAAGTACATTCAGATAACATTATATCACTCTAGTTGAGCCTTCCCTTGACTTTATTATTCGTTTCTGATCATATCACTTTCTTCTGATCTCCTTTCCTTTTTGGTTATTACATTCTAGTAGGTCCCATACATTGTAACAATAAATTGACATCTGATTGATTGTTTAGTTTGGGCTGTTTGAATGCAGGTGAGCATGCCTTACTGGTTTGCACATCCTTCATGGAGCATTTCCCATCAGTCATGGGTGCTGGGTTTCTCATAAACATGTCTCATGTGTGAGGCTTTAATTGACTCAGATTTATCTTGATTGTACTCAGTTAATGTCACCATACCTTGTCCGTGCATACTGTCCATATATAATTTAGGGGTTCTAGAGATGTAGACAGGCAGCGACAGTCTTCCAGTGCTGGCATTGGAGGACTCAGAGGTTAGCATCAATGGCGGGTGTTATTATTTGCCAATAAAGATCCCAAGGAATAGAAATCAGAAGTGGCTTGTCCAAAATCTCTCATCAAATTGTGCTATTTATGTATCCTGCAGTACCTCTGTATTCATCATGGTTAGGAAATTAAATTGACCCACCCAGTGAGGCTATTTTTCTGCCAGGGAAGGCTTGCATTGTACTGAAAAGACATTGAGCTTGTTCTGTGACGAAAGCCCAACAACGATCATTTACTGACTCTATTAGAAGTTTTACTGAAAAACTCAAGGCTGGAAGCTGACCTTTCTTGTTTTCCAAATGAAGACAGAGTGTTTCCATTTCAGTGCTTAGAAGTGGGAAGCAGGCACAGTTGCTGCAGTGATGGCAAAGCCCCTCACGCGCCATGCCAAGCGCAGCCTCCCTGGCCGGATCCTCCTCCCACCATTCCTGGTGTGCAGAAGGCCAACCTCCACCGCCTGCGTCGCTGCACACCTTGATCCCAAGGGAACATGTGCAGAGTGCTGCAGGCTGCAGGGAGGCCGATGGCCACGGTGCTAGCCACAGCCAGCCCTCAGCGAAGGTGAGCATGCTGCACCCTCCCAAGTGCACCTGGCCCTCTCTGCTCCGTTTATCATCTTTATCATCCATGTTCTGATTTTCGGTGGTCATGATGCCTCACTGTGCTGTGGTGTTCTTCATTGTACCCATACTTTGATATTTGCTCTGGTTTTTATGAGCATTCTCTCCCTCCCCACGCTAATAGGAAGTTCTTGTGACTAGCTGCCTTGAGTGTATTTTACTTGTCTGTCTTGGTTCTGGGTGGGGTTTTTGTTGTTGTTGTTGTTTATTTTCCTGTACTTCTCTGGAATTGGTTCATAGTCCTGGTCATAACATGGTTTTCAAAGTATATTTGGCACATGTGAATTTCCATGTATGTTTTAGAGAGAGGGCACTCTTAGCTAAATGCAAATAGGTTACCAGTGTCTGTACCTAGCCTGATTGACCTTTGACTCGAAACTGCTTTCTCTAAAACAAGGACAACTTCAGAAAAGTGGTTTCTTATAAACCATCCTAGAGGCATAACCTGGTCACTTCTCTCCATGATGATGATGCTGGTGATAACGTAACCATGATAATATGAGTAACTCTTTTTACTGTCATATAACTGAACTCAGTACATAGCATAGACCGTAGCAAGTACTTTACCTATGTCGGTTCACTGAATCCTCTCTGAAACTCTGCATGTCTCTCCTGTTGCCACCTTGTAGATCAAAAACCTCCAGTCCAAAGAGGCTGAGCAAATTCCCAGTGTGCATGAGAGTAGAGGCAGGATTCAAACTTCGGTCAGTTCAGCCCCAAAGTCTATGAGTGCCCTTCACCGTGTGAAGCAAAGGCCGTCGTTTTGGTGGCTGCTGGGCCTCTGTTTTGCTTTGCCCTATTAAAATATGATTCTCCTTTTCACTCAGGCTCTCAGCTGTCTGGCACCTCCTTTTCCTCTGTGGTTCTGGAGTCCTGTCTTTCCCCCTCAATTTCCACTGAGCTCTGGCCACTGTTTTTATTGGCTGTGACAGGCAGTTAGGCTGAAGAGGGCTCTGCAGTCTCCACCAGCCTTGGTGGGTGTTGGGGTTGGCTCTGTCTAGCCCAGGTGTTGGTGCTGCTTGTTGGTCAACCGCAGACCCTCTGAGCGACGGTCCTGGAGTAGTGGCACTTAGGCCCGAAGCCACCCCCTAGACCATACCACAGATTAGAGCCAGCATGGGGTCCACAACACTACTCTACTTGGTCAAGAACTCCAAAGGCAGAGTCTGTGCTTTAAGGCAGCCAGCGGCCTGAGCAAGTTCCCAAAGCCCAGAGGACCGGCTGAGGGGGCAAGGCTCTGCTAGACTCAGAAGAGACAGTTGTGGGAAAGGCCTTTAAAAGGGAGGGAGGCAGCTTCCCTCCAGTTCCATAAAGATGCAGCAGGCGTTCCTGAGATGCACAGGACATAGCAGGCGTTTTGACACATGTGTGCACGAGTGAATGGACAAGGCAGTAATGTAGGCCTGTGTGTTTTCGTCGTCAAGGGCATGCTTGTAGCTCTTGAGTACAAAAGAGTAAGACAGACAGACACAGGAGCTGGCCGCTGCTTTCGCACGACCTATGAAGCCTCATAAGGCTCTGAACACTAATTCAAAAAATAAACATGCAGGTACTCAAAACATAAATGTCACGTCTGCTGCCGCTCTTCGTCTCCCGGGCTGTGCTGTGGCTTTCCATCTGATGGAAAGGTTTGATCCAGATCAGCCATTTCACTTTTTCCTGGAGGCACGCTTAATCTTTGTGTTCTAACCTCGCACGATACTGGCTTTGACTGCTGCAGTAATGATTTCCATGACCTGGTCTCCACATGTTCAGAAGCCTCCAGAGAATCGCACACATAGTTTTCTCAATTGCAGATGGAATCAAACAAGAAGAAAACAAGTCGGGTAGGAGAAGTCTTGATTGACTTCTCCAGATGAGCTTGGTTTGGGAAGGCCGGATCCACGGCCTCAGCTTTTCCACAGACATCAATGCAGCGTCTCATTCTCCTTGAGGTGGTGTGTTTCACAGGGACACTGGTGAGACATCTGGGGCATTAGGGCCAGAGGAGGGAGGGAGGTTAGGCTTGCTGAGTGGCTGGAGTCTTTTATTGACAACATTAAAGGCTTCATGATATATTTGACCAGAAACTAATTACAGCCGGGTCCCCATTTCTCCCCTAGGTGACGGTCTTCTGTTGATGTGTGCTGCTGTGAAACTCATAATAGGTTTCAAATGTTTGTGAAAAACATTTTTTTTTTAATTATATAGCACAGGAGAAATTTTACTTTTCAGTTTTTAGAGATTTTTCTTTTTTTCGTTTCTTGCTTTTGTAACTCTCTGGGGACATACATATTGAGATGATAATGACACGTGAGCACCATTTGAACAAGGGAAGCGTGTGTCTGCCAGGAAGCTGATTGCCTTAGTTAAGTTTGTGGCTGTTGGCTATCAGTTATTCACCAGTTCCTATAATGAGACTTAAATATGTACTGTTTGTTGTGCGGAGGGAAAGAATTGACTCTTGGGCAGTTTGAGGCTCCTTCTCACCAATGGCCTGTGTCTAAATAATGGGCCCTCAAGCCAAGGGGTCTATAATAGCTCTTTCTCCCTTTTTAAATGTAAACAAAATGCAGTTTTCCAGTGAAAGCTGAGCTTCTTTCCTGAGGTCCTTCCTTGCGGTGGGCCCTGTACGGATCTGCTCAGACAACGCCAGCCTCTGCACTAACTCACCTGCACAGTAATAGAGTTTCGCCCTGGCCCTCTCTCAACAGGAATCCTTGCCCAGCCTATGCCACGGCGAGGCCTGCACACTGGCTGGCATGGCAGTTCTCCTGTTTGCACTAAGGCTGGCTTGCCCCTAGCAATAGGAATTATGCCTCGTCACATTGATTTGCAACTCAAATAATTGATATTAATAGTACGTTTTTCTTTTCTGTCCAATCTCTCCTGTTCATTCCTGATCAATGAACTATTTTAAGTCCTAACGTCAAATGTGTGCTTAATCTCCCAGACCAAGCTGTCCTTCCCTTAGAACAAAGTTTGCTTTTCTCTTTTCAATGGTAATCTCTTTCTTCAAACTTTTGTTTATATTTAGAATCAAGTATAAGGACAGTAAGAATCGGTTATCAGTAATTCCTCTGTGGGGAAAAGCATGCCGCCTAGATGTCTGTGCTTTTTCATAGCAATGTTCGTTGGGATGTTTGACCCCTTAGTCAAGAATATCCTATCCATTTTCAAAGAATACGGTGCATTTAGTATAGTGAGCATTACATACGTCTGTTTTCTGTCTTTGAAAATTGATGACTCTATGAGATACCTCAGTAGAAGCAAGAGTATCTAACTAGACCCCCGTATTTTTTTTCATTCTGCATTGTGGAGTTTTTCTATCTCTTCGTTGCATTTCACTTTATCCTTACAACTAGGTAGTAACAACACGTTACTTAAAATAATTACTTCATATTACTTTGTTACTGCTGGCATTGCTAATTATAACTGCTGTGTTTTGAACACAGACTTTGTGCAAGGCTTCTGTGGTTTACACACATCATCTCATTTAATTCTTATATTACCCTAGTGTGCTTAGGTATTTGCATTTCATTTTACAAATGGAAGCAGTCTCTGAAAGAGGAAGTAGGCTGAGGTCTATACTGCTAGTAAATGCCGGGACCATTCAAAGCATTTGAGCTGTTGTGCTATACAGTTTATGACAATGTAATGCACTAGTAGTTCAAGAAAATACATCACGACCTCAGCACTTTTACTGACTGTATTGCACAGTGGTGATGGGATGTTCCTGGCTGAAAAGGTTTAAAGGAAGGTGAAAGGGTCAACCAAGGCAAAGTGGGCTGGAGCTGGTACCAGGACCACGGGAATAATGCAAGATTGCCACCAAGTAAGAAATAGAAAAAAGTAAAGTTTATTATTCACCTTTCACAGATTGGAAAGGGGATGGCACTCAGAGGCAAGTATGACCTCCAAGGGCCACAAAATGGGTATATTTAAGCGCCTTTGGGTAGGGGGATTTTGGCCTTAAAGAGCCAAGGCTGCTGGTCTTTGATGTTGATTGTAGTCACATGGGTCTTAGATCTCGAGGTCACCAGCCATTAGCATCATATGCCCTCAGGTGGTGGGCTAGATAGGAGGAGACAAGGGGAGGGGGTTTTCCTGTAAGAGACTTTTCAGATCTTCTAAGAGACTTGTCTAATCCACAGACTCCTTGACCAAAAGGTGGTCTGTTATCATTTCTATGGTTCTGTCCTTGTCTTGCATCTAATGGAGATTTGCTGAGGGGGTGGGGTAGGCTGCCAACTTGACCTGCAGTAGAATATCTGAACACTTCCTAAAATTGCCTATTGGAAATTTATCTATCTATGTCTAACCAGTGCTAGATTCAAAATGTGTCAGGGGTAAAGTCTAAGTAAAAATGGCTATGCTGAGGCAAACACATTATGTTAAACTAAATTTATTCTGGGTTTCTATAGGTACCTCCTTTCAGGAGGGGTGACAGTTTTTCATCTATCCTGTGGGAAACTGGGAGGAGATGTTGTTTTAGGCTTGCAGGGATAAACAAAAGAAGACCTTACAGATTATGAGAAAGGACTTAGCACAGCACCTGAGGCCTGTCTAGGCATGGGGCAACAGAATGGATGGTCGCAACAGGAGCAGGAAGGGGTGTTGAGAGCCTCAGAGAGCCTAGCAGGGTGTTGGGGGCATCTGAGTCCAGAGGGAAAGCAGGTCCAGCAGGGAAATGGGGCCACCACCAGGTACAAACCTGTTCCCAGAGGGTCAGCAGAGGCCTGCGGTAATGCGGGGACTGAGGAGACTGTCTTAAAATAGCTCTTAAGAGGTTAATATGAGCCAGGAGTGGTGGCTCACAGTTGGAATCCCAACACTTTTGGGAGACAGAGGCTAGAGGATTGTCTGAGTCCAGGGGTTTGAGACCAGTCTGGGAAACTTAGTGAGACCTCATCTCTGCAATAAATCAAAAAATTAACCAGGTGTGGTGGCACACACCTGTAGTTCCAGCTACTTGAGAGGCTGAGGCAGAAGGAATGCCTGAGCCCAACAGGCGGTGGCCATGAACATGCCACTATATTCCAACCTGGGTGACAGAGTGAGACTCCTGCTCAAAAAAAAAAAAGTATGTTTTGTTCTAAATTTGTTTAAAATATTCTAAAAGGAGGAGGAAGCAAGAAGCTATGCCTTTTGTTCTATCAATGAAAAATTTAATCACTTTAAAAGAAAAAAAGTAGTGATGTTATTGGTATTTGTCTATTTTAGCTGCCTACCTTCTAAATCTGTGTCAGGAGATCCTCACAACCCAGACTTGACTTGAAGCAGAGTTCACTTTCCATCATAAGCACACAAAAGCCCAGGCTTGCCTGCTGTGTGGGGACAGCCTAGGCTGCAGCGGCAGATGTGGCCTCTCTGAGCTCTGACAGCGATCGAGGCCCTGAGCCAGGGGCGATGGGGAGCCGTGGGGCAGTGTCAGCAGTAGTGGCAGCGCCAGTCACCCAAGGCACCGGCAGGGGCCATGACATTCATGGCCTGCATCCGGTTCTGCTGGCAGCAGGGCAAGGCCTGGTGCTCTGTGCGTAGCAGCAGCTGCGGCGGTATCTTGCCGGAACTATCTTAAAGAGTGATTCTAGAGTGATCTGGCCAGGAGCCCAGTGCTGCCTTGCCTTATCTATTCCCGCTCACTTTCTGAGTCTCCTTCTCCAGCCTCCTGGCTCTCTGGGAGTCACCCAGTCCTTTCAATAATTCCTTCTCTGCACTTTCAAACCCTGACTGTTACATACATACATATACCTAGTAAAATCCAGCAGAAGCGTAAATTTTGACTTTTAATTCTGTCAATCCACAGCAAAGTTCAGAGTCTCGCATTATTATTACTATTAAAGTTTTGACCCACATCATGTTTCTTCGTGTTGGATATAACATACTTAAATATCGATCAAGAACTTTTATTTTTTGTATGTCTTCTCTAGGTTAGGAAAAAAAAGAATTTTTATTTTTTAAAGAGAAAGCACAATTGGCTGGATAGCATACCCTGAAGCTTGACCACCCCTATCTTAGAATATATATTTATTGGATATGCATGTTTGTTTCTGTTATCTGTTACCATATAATGAATCATCCCAGAACTCAGTGCCAACAACAGCAACCATTGCACTAGTTCTCTTGATACAGCAGATTGCCTAGGGCTCAGCTGTAAGGTTCTTCTGTGGACTGCCTGGTCCCTTGCACGGCTGCCATGGAATGACACTGGGGCTGAAGCACACAGCAAGGCTTCCTACTGTGTTTGGGGACTTGTCAGGGAGAGTTGGGAGGCTGGGCGTACTGGGTGTGGGTGATCCTGGGCCCTCTCTCTCCCTTTCCGTGGAGCACTGGGTATGGGCGATGCTGGTCCTCTCTCTCCCTCTCCGTGGCATGCTGGGTGTGAGCAGTGCTGGTCCCTTTCCTTCTTCATGTGGTCTCAGAGATTCCCCCTCTCTGTATTACTTTTTCACCTGCTCTCTTCATCAGGGTGGTCACACTGTCTACATGGAATCTTAGGGCTCCCAAAAGCTTACGAATAGAAGCTGTCAGGCCTTTAGGCCTAGACTAGGACCGGCACAGTATCACCTCTGTCACATTCTAAAGCAAGTCACAGGGCTAGCCCTGGTTTAATGTAGGAGAGGATTACATGGCATGAAAAATGGCATGGTGCCTTAGGTTTATCTGTGGAATAGCTACCTCTGGGTCTTAACTCAGGCTCCCAGTCCCATGCACCTAACTCAGCACCTGTTACAGCAAACATTCCTTGTAGTTGTCAGGACTCTCAGTTGCAAGGAGCAGAAACCTAATTCAAACTGCTTTAAGCAAAAACAAAAAACAAAAACCCCAGGAAGTTTATTGGATCGTGAAACTGAGAGCTTCAAGATGTAGTTGGTTTTGGCTTGCTTTAGCCAAGGATTTGTCCCACACCAGCAGGGTTTACTCCTTAGCTTCCTCCACCTCTTGCTGTTGTTTGCATTTGCTTGGCTTTATCTATCTGTGGAAGGACTCTTGACAGGCTCTGTCTACTTCTGAGTCCACTGCTGTGGCCAGGAGGAATGGAGCATTCTGACTGCACCATCCAAATTCCCGTCTACACCTGCTGTGGAGGGTTGATCAGCCTAAACTAGGCCTCAGAGAGATGTTTCAGAGAAAAGCAAGGGTTGATCACCAAAAGAAGAGAAACAGTTGCTGGATAAACAGAAAGAAGAGACAACCCCTATGCCCAACAGCAAATGAATAAAATAAATAAATGCAGGTAATAAGTGAGTGGTGCAGACAGAAGAGTACTGAGTTTACTGAGTGACAGAGAAGACAGACATTTAAATACAATGGTTTTACGGAAAGAGGTAGAGGTGCTACTGGGACATTTCAAGGAGTGATAGTGACCTATGTTTATAGGCCTCTGGTGAACCTGAAGGCATCTGTGAATGTGGAATGTGATTCAGTGTGGGTCCACTCATGAGTTAAGGAGGACATACATGCAAAATCACCTCCCCTGGTCATGCACTTCTCTGAGAATAGCAGGGGAGGAGTACTGAGAACATAAACAGAAAAGCAGCAAACTCGGAATTGGCCAAGCTGCCCCGACGGCTCTGGTGGAGATTGGAGAAGGCGGTAGAGGGCAGAGACAGGTTTGAAATTTGGTAGGAAGAAAGTCCTGGCTGGCCCAGATTACTCAGATCATGTTGCCTGACACTCGGAAGCTTCTCCGTAGGTGGGACCTTTGAGATGGTATCATCTGGCCCCTTCCTTCACAGCAGGAAGCATCTGGGAAGTGGAACCACTGGCCATGAAGGATCCTGACAGGTCTAGAACCCAGGTTCCCTGCCTCCTCATTTGGGCCCGTCCTGGAGATCTTGATGCCCCTGCAGACAGACATCAGAAGCTCTGGGGCCTATTCATTCGGGCCTATTCATTCTTCTCGGAAATAGTGATGCCTGAGGGCAGTGCAGGCAGCCCCGGAGAAGGGAGTTCTAGAATCCTCTGGAGAAGGCATCGTCTTGGTGTAAACCTCCTCTCCCTGTTTCGGATACAATCCAAAGGATGTCACATTAGCCCCACTAACCATAATGTATGCATTCTCGAACACTAGAGTAATATTGCTGTGGATTCTTCTCTACAAACTGAAATTACTTCGTGAGGATAATTATGACTTCTGTTCACTACACATACTCATGTCCTGGTTACTAAGTAAATGTAGGAAGATTATTAGTTTTATTAGCTTTTGATATTGATGTTGTCATTTTCTCTCTTACCTACAAGTATCTGTTCTGCCCACATCAATTTGGATCTTTTTTCTTAAGGAAATTAAAGTAGAAACTGTCACACAATCTAAATTCTACAAAACTATAAGTGAAAACAAAATATGAGCACTGTGATTATGTGAGACTGAGGCATTATAGGAGACTTTTCCTGCTACTAAGGAGTGGAAAGTGAAATCTTCAGCAGATGAGCACAGAGGTCTTGGTCAGCCCAGTGTGGACTGTGGCTGGACCCCTCTGTCGCTACAGTGGGCACGGTGCCGTTGCCCAGACTGGAAGATGAGTGTCCTCACTCACCCTGTTATGTGCCAGCCTGATACTAGTCTTCTGCCTCCAGGGAAGATTTCTTCCCAGGGTGCATGGGTTCTTTTCCTGGCTCAGAATTTGTGAGCATAACGTGGAAAAGTGCCCTTAGAGTGCTGGGGAAAGAGAATCTGTAGACGTCTGACTGGTTTGGAGGAGACCTGTAGGGGCTACTCACCCATAATCTCCAAGCACTTGCTTTTTCCATGAGAGGCGTCTGGTCTAATGTAGACACCCACCAACTGCCTTGAAAGAATGGTCTAACTCCATTGCCCTATCTAGCAAGTGGAGGTGAAAGAACCCTCAGATTCTTCAAGGAGTTAGGGGGGCACAGAGGGAAGCAGACTTCACGACCATAGGACGCCCACCCGGGTGGTTTTCTCTTGGTGTGATCAAGGAAGCAGACCTTGTCTAGACCAAGGTGTTCATGCAATGGTTTGTCTTTCTTATGCTGGGGGTGATGGGCCCTCATTACCCAAGATGGTGTTTGATGTCTCCCTCGTCTGTTGGTCCTCACTGTCAGCCCTTGGTGGTCCTTTTCAAGTAGTCTGTTCTCAGATGCCTCCACATCTTTGGAACCATTAGCCATTGGGAGTCACTGTCCATTGATTTCCTCAATGAATACAGACATGCGCAAGCACAAAGCATATCCTTCAAACTCCTCCAATATCTGAAACTTTTCCTGACGAGATTACTGTTGGAAGTTATGACAGATTGGCAAGGAGTCAGTCATTCCATGCACACATCAAATATTTGCTGAATGGATGTGAGAGCTGACTGTTCTGGAGCTGCAGAGATGTGGTTCCTGTTTTTACATAGTGTAGCATGGTGGGCTCAGTGATGGGAGCTGGGCAGGATGATGAAGAATGAGAGAGGACTGAGCTAAGAGAGGAGTTTAAAACCACAGAAGATCACCCCTCAACTTACACCAAGCATATATCTATGCAGAGACTTGCACACAAATGTTCATAGCAGCATTATTCAGAATAGCCAAAAGGCAGAAACAACCCATATGTCCATCATTGAGGAAGAGATCAACAAAATATAGCTATCCATAGTCTGGAATATTATGTGGCCACAATAGGAATAAAGTACTGATACCTGCTACAACATAGATGAGCCCTGAAAACATCATGCTAAGTAAAAGAACCAATTGAAAAGACCACATACTATGTGGTTCCATTTTTATGAAAGTCCAGTGTAGGACAGTCTCTAGAGACAGATAGCAGATTAGTGTTTACTCAGGGCAGGATGGGGAGTGAGGGGGCAGAGAATGATAGCTAAAAGATACAGGATTTCTTTTTCTGAAGTGATGAAAATGTTCAAAAATTCACTGTGGTGGTGATTATATCTGTAAATATGATTTCAAAAACCTGTACTGTATACTTTAAACTGGTAAATTGTGTGCTATGCAAATTATACCTAAATAAGACTTTTTAAAAACTAAACTAATAAGAACAAAAATTGAGATTGGTAGCAGGGAATGGCCGAGACCCTTCTCTCCCTCTGCCCCCCACTGTCCCTTCTCTCTCTCTCTCTCTCTCTCTCTCTCTCTCTCTCAAAGAGACATTTTTTTTTATGGTTGAGGATAGGCAGACACAAAGCTGATATCACTGCCCCAGAAGTAAAGAAATGCTTTTAATAGTCCTGGTGATGATGATGATGATTTGAGTGTGGAGCTAATGAGGACTAAGGAACTTCTAGGCACACTCGGGAGTAGCAACAGGCATTGCTAGTTGAAGCTCTAGCACATGCCTCCAGCTGGAAGACGTCCTTGCCCTAGAGGAGGAGCCACACTGGCAGAAGCTTTTGGAAGCAGCAGTTCCAAAATTAGAATGGATGCATCTAAGGAGAGATGGAAGCTTCTGCACAGATGAACCTGACTCCCTATGGATCCTTGAAGTTACATGCAGCTGAGGACGTGGAGCAGAACTCTTTGGTTTGTATGTCCAACAAAAGTTTTTCCTTCATACGTTTTAATTTGTTGCTGAGTCCCTCTGTTGCAGCTATTTTAATGAGTGGACGTTGAGTATATGAAGTCCTGTCAACTCTGCCTTGTTGACATCCAGCCATCTGGGACTACTAACGTGCATTGTCACTGACCCTGCATTGTCACCTGATGACAACAAAGAGTACAGCCCTTCCGGAAACAGGGGCCTTTCCAGAAGCAAGCTCCCTTCCTGAAAACTGAGGTGAGGAGTTGGTGATAGCAGGTGGCAACAGTGGGCTGTTTCCAAGGCCCACTGACCCTGATCTGAGAACGGGGCCTCTTGTCATTGGCTTCGTCTCTTCTTACGACCACCTTACTAGAAACCAGCACCCTCTCTGCTGAGTGATTATCAGGGCACCACATGAGCACTCGACACTGCTGCCTAGAGCCGTCAACACTTTCCCTGCAGTATGGCTGCTGTCCCCACCCAGGGGCTGCTCTGGCATCGGAGCAGCTGCCAGCCTTCTCTCCTGTGGCTGCTGTCATCGCTGTCACACTCAGCCGTGGCCCCCCTTCCTGCTGTCCAGGGCCTGATTGGCACCCCTCCACACCGCTTCAAGAGGGGGAGCTGCTTCCCTCCAGTTTCTGAGCCATCTGGCACCCTTTACTGCCACCATCATGAGGCCCGCACAGCGGTGAAGCCAGTGGGACAGCGCAGCCTTGAGCTGTGTGCCGCACCAGTGAAGGGTGTGGTGGCCACCTTACTGCCTGGGGAACAGCTGGTCCTCTCTGTGAGACAGGGCCTAGACTCAGAGGATCCTATACTCTAGGGATCATACATCTGCCCCCCAGCAAGTCTCTTGATTGGTCTCTGGAGATGACCTCAACTGGAAAATGATTCCTAAAGCCCAGTGGATGGCTCCAGCAGCTTCCTCCTCCCACGGCCACCGGGTCAGAGGAGTGCTGTGCACTGGGTGTTGGTTTCAAGTGTTCTGAATCATCTCTCATGCATCCTCTTGCCAGGCTTAAGTCATGGGTAGGAATAGGGACGCAGACCCTGCTACTGTGCCTGCCCAGAGAAACAAAAAGGAGAAGAAGCAGGATGGGCCCTGCCAGTGAGCGAACGGTAGCAACAGGTTTCTGGCCAAAAGAAGGGGCGACATTGTGGGTGGGTGAGGCAGCAGGAACCTGCAGTCTGGAGTGTGCATGAGAGTCTCCGAGAAGCTTCACGGCAACTCACAAAGATGTGGAGGTGCCAGGGGAGCCGGAAAATACGGCTGAGGGAAAATGTCGCATGTACAAGTGTGTCATTCTGCACATCTTACCCCCCACCAGGTGTTGACATCCAGGATCTGTTCTTGCTAGCATCGTCTTAGGAAGGGTGCAGGGAATGTTGGAGTTCTGCGTGGATGCCAGAGCCCTCCTCATCCTGGCATTGGAGGAGCAAGCTTCCAGCCCAACAGTTGACATCCCCACCCATCCTAGAGAGAAACCCACCTACAGTGCCACCCCGTAGCACTGTCAGGCAGAACACCCTCCCCAAGAGAAGGGCCTACCTTGGAAGCATGATCCTGCCTACACTTAGCGGCCCAGGATCCAGCCCGATGGATCCCAGGAAAAGAGACCATTAAAGGAAAGGGCAAGTCATGGCTGAAGAATTTGTGGAATTGCTCTCCTGCAGCTAAGAAAGAGTGCCCGTCCTCACATCAGAGGGTATGTTGGGTGCCCTATGCAGTGATTGGAAAAGCAGCCCTGCCTAAACAGGCCGCATGAATCTTCAGAATGCCAAAAGTGAGGAAAAGCTACTGAAAGCTCCAGAAAGAAGGCCATAAAAGGTCAGCAGGCAGCAGATTTGTATCAGCAGCACCCAGTGTCGCAAGACATGAGGTGGCATCTTCCCAAGCTCTGAGGAAGCAGAACTGCAGCCTGGAGCCCCAGACAGCCTGTCAGCCAGGCCGATGCCGCCACCAAGATACTTTCAGGCCTGTGAGGGCTCTGAACGTTTACCTCTCGTGCTCTTCTTCCTAGGGAACAACCTAGGAGGTAGAAAAACCAAAAAATCCAACAACATCGTAAAGCAAATAAATAAACCAAAAAATCCAACAACACTGTGTCTATAAAACACGTGATCCCACTCAGAAGGACAGTGCAGGGCAGCCACAGGCCAAGGTTAGGGAAGATCCCATCTAATTGGAATAATGGGATCCAACTCCTCGGGGGGAGGAGGAAGTCTTAAGAAAATAGATAAGGTGGTTGAGCAGCTGGGGACTTAAGGGATGGTAGAGACAAGTAGTGAAAGAAAAAGGAGCATTTAGGAGGGAAAAACCATGAGAAATCCATGACCCCATCCAAGCAAGCCTCTAAGAGCAATCTCTCTGTGGCCCGGAGCACACTGAGCACTCCTGCCTGTACATCGTGGCACAAACGCTTTTCCTTGTTTTTCTTGAATGTAACACAAAGCACGAAGCATCCCCTTGTGTCTGCAGGGCCGTGTACTGACATGTACTCCAATACAGCATAGGCAAACACATAGCTATGGGAAAATAGAGGCTGGGGCAGAAGGAGGCTGGAGAGTGGAAACAAGAGGGAGGAAGGCAGGTTTCAGAGGGCCGGGAGTCACCTCATCTTAGAAGTGGGCACAGGCAGGAAATTGGTTGAAGGAAAATTGTGGTTAGGTAGCTAGTTTAAATTGCGAAGAACAAGCCGAGCATGCTGGCTCATGCTTGTCATCCCAGCGCTTTGGGAGGCGGGGGCAAGAGGATTGCCTGAGCCTGGGGATTCAAGAATAGCCTGCGCAACTTGGCAAGACCTCATCTCTACAATAAATCAAAAAAATTACTGGCCGGGCACAGTGGCTCAAGCCTATAATCCCAGCACTT
The DNA here is from genome assembly GCA_027257055.1 of Cephalopachus bancanus. NCBI lineage: Eukaryota > Metazoa > Chordata > Mammalia > Primates > Tarsiidae > Cephalopachus > Cephalopachus bancanus. Next base: position 4,302,093 of record JAPVLO010000232.1, read on the forward strand.
TGGGAGACTGAGGTGAAAAGATTGCCTGAGCCCATGGGTTCTAGACCCACCTGGGCAACATGGTGAGACCTCATCTCTACAATAAATTTTAAAAATTAGCCAGGTGTGGTAGCACATGCCTGTAGTTCCAACTACTTGCAAGGCTGAGGCGGAAGGATCGTCAGAGCCCAGCAGGTCGACACTGGGGTGGCCCTAAGTGTGCCACTGCACTCCAGCCTGGGTGACAGAGTACAACTCCAACTCATAAAACAAACAAACAAACAAAAAAAACACTAGTCAGGTATAATGGCATGTGCCTGTAGTTCTAGCTACTTGGGAGGCCGAGGCAGAAGAATCGCCTGAGCCTAGCGGGTCAAGGCTGCTCTGGCCATGAGTGTGTCTCTGCTCTCCAGCCTAGGCGACAGAGGGAGACTTCGACTCGAGAAACAGAAAGAAAAAAAAAGCTTTATATAATTCATAGATCCTAAAAGCACCTTCATCTCTTTACACAATCTAGAGATTTACATATATAGATAGCCACATATATATAGTCTATAGAGCCAGAAGGATTCCTGGTCTCTTCTGAGAACTTCTTCATTTAGCTGATTGATGAAGCAGAAACAAAATGCAAACCAAGATTTGAATCCTGGCTCGTAGCTATGAACTCCCAGTGGCTTCTTAACTTCAGTACTGTGGCCACCTTATCTGTACAATGGAGGTGTTTACACTTAAGGTGGGTGTAAGAATCAAATGAAACTACACATAGAAATCCCAAGTACACACGTAAGGAGAAGTCAGTAATGGTTAGTTTTTATTCTTCCTGTTCCCATTGTAATAAGCAAAAGGATGCCTGGTACTTGGTTTCTACGTTTTTATATTTTTGATAGGAGGTTCACGTTATTGAAAAGTGAGTCAAGTTAGAGGGCAAGACAGAGGACTGTAATTCTCATTTGAAATAGGAACATAGTAACCAAAGAGAGCTGAAAGGCAGCAAAGATAAAGACTCAAGAGAGGCGATATCAGTGGTTTTGACCAAGTTTTCTCAATCAAAGGCTGTAAGCTGCTCCCACGTTGGCCCAAGCTGGATCCCACAGAGCGCCACTGAAGGAGACTTTGGTGGAATGATCCCCTCACAGGAGGAGCCCAGGGTAACTGTTTCTTCACTGAAACACTTTGAATTATGTAAAGAAATCAGATGATCCAAAAGCGCGAGCTGATGGGTGAAATATGTTATAGGGTTATAATTCAATAATAATTGAATTTCTCCAGCATGTTTCCCTTATGGAGAGGCTCAAAGAAGTTCAAGTGTGTCATCTCAATTAGTGTCAACATCAGTGGTGGGGAGGGGCTGGTGACAGGCTTTCCTCTCCTTGCATTCCGCCACAGCCATGAGGCGGTACCAGCACTCCTGTCGCTATGGAGTCATGGCCTGTACATTTTGCCAGGAGCATTGCAGGCACAGTCAAGATGTGAGTTAATCTCTATCCCTACTCGGGGGCTCTCCTGGTGCCAAGTAGAGGCACTGTCTTTTTAGTTTCTTCTCTGAATGCCCTTAGAGCAATTGCTCTAGGTTTAAGCAGTCTAGTGAACAGAAAGCCACAACAAAACACACCAAGGGCTTCCTGTGACTTTTCACAAGTTTCTATTTCCCAGTGGTAGCCCAGGAGTTCCTGAAAAAGCACATTTTTCTTTCCAGTAATCCAGGGATATGGTAGTAATCCTCAGCATCTCACTATCAACTCAGTTTTCTCTGATTCTGAACCGGGGGGTTCTTCTTAAAGTGCCTGGAAACTATGGACAGCAAGGAGCTAAAACAGATAACCTATCCCCCACCATCTACCTTGAGAAGGTCAAGACCCCAGGTGGTCCAGGCCACCCTTTACCCCAGTGGACCACATAGTGGAGCAGACACGTTGTGCAGCAGGTCTGAGACACTCAGGCGGGGGGGTGGGGAGTGGGGGGCTGCAGTGTGGATTGCAGGGATAAGCATATCTGGCGATGGGGGCTGTCTGAACCCTCCAACCGAGAGGTGTCTGTGCCAGCGGGCTGGTACTGCTGAGCTTTCACACGGCAGATTTAGGGGAGGGTTTTGGTTTTGTTTATTTTGTGAGTTGGAGTTTCACTCTGTCACCCAGGCTAGAGTACAATGGCATGCTCATGATCGCTGCAGCCTCAACCTGCTCGGCTTAGGTGATCCTTCTGCCTCAGACTTCCAAGTAGCTGGAACTACAGACACACGCCACCATGCCCAGCTAGAGATTTAGGGTCTTAACACGCAGTCCAAAATGCAGAGTATGCAACTTCTCCCATGGAGAGCCAGTGAACACACAGCAAAAGTCTGCCTTTATGAATTCCAGGATGCATTAGGTATTAAAGAGTCAAAATATTTCCTGCAAGCCTGTGTAGCTGCTCCCAGGTCTGCTGTGCACATGTGCTCCTCGAGGACCACTGTACAGAGGTGGTTACTTGGGGACAACGGGCAGCCCTAGATTGTCTCAGGTGGCCTTTAGTGCTGAGCTCAGTTATGTGGGCACAGTCACCTTTCTTGAGAAAGCACTTGCAACACGCCGACTGGATCCTCTTTTCGCTTTCTTCTGATTCCTCATTTCTTTTCCAGTCTCTGCCTCCTGGCTCACTATCTATTACTTCTTCCCCTATGTCTTATCTCAAGTTCCTTGCTGGCCTCCACAGCCCATTGCTTATCTTGCCAGGCAGAGTGTGAACCCTGAACAAGCAGAGCCGGCACACCGCAGGCTGCCCCCAAGCCACACCTGTTCCCACCCATGATAACTGGGGGTCTTAGAGGGGTCCTGGGCTGTAAGTTTGAAACAGCATCTTTCTTGGGCTTGTCTGGGTATAGGCAAGGATGCTGAGAATCAGGATCAATGAACATTTGCTCCCCAGCCATCTCAAGGCACTCCAAGTGCATGTTGAAGACATCCATAGATGTGTGTATGCAGTCAACTGTATACCCTGAGTTCCCACTTCAAGAGAAACTGAGGTTTCTTCATCTTCCTTGCTCACTGCATGCAGGACAGATGCACCCAACTTTGCATTGCTTCCTCCTGGCCTGATAGAGATCCTGCTTCATCAGAAATAGAAGGGAATGAAGGATTGCTATTTGAGGCCTTAATAATAGGTAGGTAGGTAGATAGGTACGTAGGTGGGTGGGTGGGTAGAAATTTAGGTAGAGAGTTAGGTGGGTAGGTAGGTAGATAAGTAGGTGGGTGGGTGGGTAGATAGGTAGAAAGGTACGTAGGTAGGTAGGGAGGTAGGTGGGTGAGTAGGCAGGTAGGTAAGTGGGTGGGCCAGCATAGATAGGTAGGCGGGTGGGTAGGTAGGTAGGTATATAGAGAAATAGGTAAATGGGTAGGTAGAGAGTTAGATAGGAGAGTGGATGGGTAGGTAGATAGGAAGAGATGTAGGTAGGTGGGTACACAGGTAGGTAGAGAGGTAAGTAGGTGGATGGGTGGGTAGGTAGATAGGTAGAGATGTAGGTAGGTGGGTACATAGGTAGAGAGGTAAGTAGGCGGATGGGTGGGTAGGTAAGTAGAGAAGTAGGTAGGCAGGTGGGTGGGTAGGTGGGAAGGTAAGTGGGTAAGTAGGTAGGTAAGTGGTTAGATAGGTAGGTGGATAGATGGATGAATAGATGGATGGGGACAACTGTGCATGCACTCACTTCTGCATGGTAGATGTTCATGTAGAAAAGGTCAGCCTACATATAGATATGTATATGTGTGTGTATATGTAATGTGTTTGATGTTTAAAGGATAAACCATGCTAGCATAGCTTGCAGTGTATGGCGAAGCTCCAGGGAGTCCATATTCACCCGAAAATTAGTTGCAAAATCTGTGCTGATGTAGATGTGAATTTCTTCAGGCAAGTCCATGATTTCACCAGATTTTCGAGAATTACCATGAAGTTTGGACTCCCTTCTCCTGGCCTCCACGTTTGCTCTTGTTCCTGGAGCTGTGGGCACAGGTCCAGAATAGGCAGTGCTACTGATGTGGAGCAATCTGCCCTGTCCTGGCATGCCGGCGCTGTCCCCCTCTCCACTGCTGCCATCAACAACTTCCTTCAGCACTGACCTTCCTTCAGGTCACATGCCCTGTAGAATGAGCAGCCCTTGAAACTGTTTGGGGATACACAGGCTTTCACTGTTCAGAAGACTTTACATTCAGAAAGAGCTTGCCATCTTCTCTCATAAGGCAGCTTGGGTAGGACTCTCAGGATGGTGTCTTGGTGGCTGCGCACACCTGTCCTCTTCGTCTTCCATGTCTGAGCCCGGCAACTTCTCCATGTTCTCTGAGGTTGGCAGTGGACAGACACATTCATCCCCTTTGTTTGTGGTTCTCTGTAAGAGCAGGTGCAAGTTCTGCCAAATCAATGTCTCAGTTACACGCCCATCCCTTAACCCTCGATTTCATGTTGCAGAATTTTCCAGCTCTTGGCGGCTCACCCATCTGTCTTGTCAGCCTCTTACAGTTTGTTAAACACGAAAAGTGTTGACTCTTTCCTCTCCCAAGTGGTTCTCAGTTCAAAATCAGATTTGCTGTGCCCCCCACCCACACCACATCACATCTAGAAGAAGGCAGCAGTCCTGCAGCTGATGTCTACAACTTCCTGTCGTTCCCATCAGCCTTCCTTTATGATGTGGTTGGACCAATCGTTCCAAGTTTCCATTTCTTAATTAATTTTTTGCACAATCCTTAGAGTAACTTTTATTATATACTCCGCCCAGCCTAAACTTTTCATCAGGCTTGAATAAAAATTTGCCTAATACTTGTTCTTTGTGATTGACCACCTTCTTGCCTCATTATTTAGTTTTCTGTTCCCACTGGTCACACCAGCTTCCTTCCAGCCTCCACGCCTCCGTCCTGGCTGTTCTGCTGACTTACTCCTCAGCTTCCACCCCTTCTCTGGAATAATTGACTGGGTGACTCTCGTTTTTCTGTTTTCTGGAGTCATCGGTGCCTTACTTATAACTCCTATAATGCAAACACATGACATAGAATGGATATTTAGTAAATATTTGATCATTTCCAAGATGATCTTCCAGTTGACAGAAGCCAAGAGTAACAAAGGGGTGTCTTGGGGAAAGTAGATAATGATAGCAGCAGAGTCCTCCCTGAACACATTTTTACCAATATGTAGCCAATTCTCAAGTCACTGAAGCTCAATTAACAGTATTTGTAATGACCTTAGTGTTCTTCTATGTCAGCAGAGAAAAAGATGTAACCTTTATGCCATTTTATTAAGAATATGAAGTGATCTTGGACATCAGCTTGTATAAGTCTGATGCTTCTAAGGGTAGCCACTCAGCTGGGCGCAGTGGTTCACACTGTAATCCCAGCACTTTGGGAAGCCGAGTCAGGAGGATTGCTTGAGCCCAGGAGTTCAAGACCAGCCTGGGCAGCATAGCATCTCTACAAAAAATTCCCAAAAGTAGCCAGCATGGTGGTATATGCCTGTAGTGTCAGCTACTCGGGAGGTTGAGGCTGCAGTGAGCCATGATTGTGCCACTGTACTCCAGCCTAAGCAACAAAGTGATACTCCAACTCATTTAAAAAAAAAAAAAAGGGTAACCAATCACCTGTGGAAGCCGAAAATGGCACTGTTATTGACCAGCTTATATGGCAGAGGTGGCCGGGACTTCTTTTAATCAGGTGAAGATTGACTATAGCCTTGCAAGGCTGCTCCTTGGCCGGACTGTGAAATGTGGTCACACCTTCACCCTCCAATAAAACATAACCAGGAATTTTTCTTCCCCTCCCCAAACTGAGGGTATAAACCACCAGCTTTGCATACATCCACCTTTCTCTGTGATTATGGCATCAGATGTTTGTGAATGTTTCCATTTCAGTTGATCCATAATGAGGAGAATCTGGCCATTGTCATTGCAGTTCCCAAGGGTAACGTCACTGCTTCAGTCAGCATGATGCACCGATCGGCTTTGCCCTGGTTTATATGGAACTGCTGACTCTCTCATTAGACACAGCAGTCATTGCTTTGCCTCCTTAATTTATGCATGAAACCAAAAGAAAAATCACTTCATATTCTTAATAAAATGGCATAAAGGTTAGATAATTTTTTATTATATGCAGTAAAAATGCAAATGTGTGTGGCTTATTTTACAAATGCAGACATTAATAACTGATATTTAAACAGGCTGGATTAGCAATTTTACTGATATATTTAAGAGATTTTTCCAATAATTTGCACACTCAAAATCAATTTGAATACAACATGTAAATTGAATTTAGTTTTTTGATATAAAATTGTGGTTATCAGCTTGAACCATTAAATTTACTATTTAATATATGCTTTCCAGATCACTCGGTTAGAATTTCATTGCACCTTATCTATATAAATTTAATTAGGCTTGATGCCATCAGTATATTATAGAACTAATTAAAGATTTAGATAAGTGCTGAGGGGGCTTATTGGAAACTACATAAAGTTCCATTTGGAAAATGAGATATTCTCCCTTCAGTTATTGTGAGAGGACGAGACCATGAGAAGTGTTCCTTTCAGTGTTTCTGAGAAGTCATTTAAGTGAACTGAATGGGCTCAGCCAGTCCTCGGAGGAGGCTGTGATGACTGTGTCTCTGTGCGCTCCCTCAGAGTCAGGATCTCCATCTGGAGGCGCCCAGGCTCTTGTCTCCCTCCTGCAGGGAGCCAGCTGTGCGCTCTGCTGGGCCGGTGGTTGTTGGAACAGGATTCATATACCAATCGGTTACCTACTCACCCACATCCCATGACGTGCAGTGGCGTTTGTCAGGAGTCCGTCATCCCCACAAGTGGAGTCGGCACGGAAGGTCAGGGAGCACCTCCCCTGCGTGTGGGGGACAGAGGAAAGAAACCCCTGCCAGGAGGAAGCCTGGGCACCCAGGGTCTCTGACCAGCGCAGCTACTGCTGAGCATGAGTCATCTGCAAAACTCACTGCGGAGTCCCCCTGCATGCCTCTCTGCTGCGGATGGTGAAGCAGATTAGTCTGAAAGGCTGTGATTTCAAAACCGAGTGCTTTGTGTCTTCATTACAAAGCACCATGAGGCTTTTTGTGACAATAAGCCTCTGTTCCCCACGTTGAACACACCCTGGAATGGAGCACCGGCACCATGTCTCCCACGAGCTCAGTGCCCTCCCCAGAAGCACTTGCCTCCCAGTGCAGGTGGCCTAGCACCAGCCCTGCTGGGAGGAGAGTAAGTCAGAGGCCATCAGCAACCGGGAACATGGGATCAGGGCAGAGACCCCAAGGATGCCCGTGGACCAGACATGTTGTCTGTGGGGTCACAGAAGCGTTGCCGGCCTCAGGCACAGGAGATGCAAGATCAAGGCTAGACCCTGCCTGATAAGCTGCGTGCCCTGGGGCCTCCTCTTCCCAAGCCTGAATTCCATTTCCTGGAAGTGGAAATAGTAACAGTGATGCTGCCGCTCCCCCTCCCTGCTTCCCTCATGGCAGGGATGGTTTCAGATGTCCTCTGTTCTAGTTGAATTTATTTACTTTTCTGGATATGGAAACTGGGGTGCAGTGGGATTGCATGGAATGATCATGGCTGCTAGTTAGCAAACCATAGGGCAAGGCCTGGTCACACGGAATATAAAGGAGCACGTAGGCGCTTTCTTAATGGTGTCCTGGCTGCATTTGGTGGCATTAGGATCCCCCCAAGCATCTATTGCTGAAACACATCACTGCAGTTTTCCTGTCCAAATGGCTGGTAGACATGTATGCCCCCCATAGCCTAAGAAGACATTTGCAGAAGCATTTGGGTCACAAGCCAATGTCTGTTTCAACACCACATTTGAAATGTTTCTCTTTGAAAACATCAGAAATGTCTGTCAGTAAAACAGCTTCTCAGCAGAAGTATAGACCTGGGATGGGAGGGTCACCCCAGCCACACAGCTCTGGACATTCAGGGACTACCAGGCACAGCAGCTCCTTCCTGGCCCATCATAGTGGGCCACGACATCTCCCAGCATCACCTTAGCCTTGCCCGTTCCTTGGTTTTAAGCCATAACAGATGTATTTAAAAGCGTTGTGGTTTGGAGTGAGTTTTGAACGCTGCGGATGTGGATTCAGGGTATGTGTTGGAAAGGAAGTGTGGAGAGAGGACGCAGGAGGCTGGCCAGGCAGTCCCCCACAGAAGAGGATGGGCTGGCCTTGCATGTTTCTTCCCCATGTTCCCACCCCCACCACAGCCTCTGCAGCGCCTGCATAGCCCTGCTAATTGGAGGCAGGGCGCTGGAACAGCCTTAGTCGGGAGCATTGGGCCGGTGCATGACCAAGCGCTATCTGGGGGCTGGAGCCTGCCAGAGCGCGTTGAATCCCAACTCTGCTTTGACTCATGGATGAACTCATGGATCCTCCCATACTGCACAGGGCCCAGTGGAAGCAAGGACCCCAGGATGTCCTTGATGAGTGAGTGTTTTTGTCTCCTCAGGCTTTAGCCTGTTTTCTCATGGCCCAACTCAGCAGTTTCCCTGGCACTGTCTGAGCAAGGTAGGTAGAGCGGAATAGTGCAGTGCTGTGTAGTCAAAATTTAATCCCAAAAGAGAAAATTAGAGAATTTGGTCCCGGTGCTGTTGTTAACCAGCCAGATGACCTTAGCAGGTGTGTAGCCTTCAGAACCTCAGATTATGAGGTGTACATGTGAATCAGGTTGACATGTCAAGGACCTGGCAGGTGGTAAGTGTTAAGTGCTGTTTCCTCAATTATTGTTCTTCATAATAGTAAACACTAATATAATCACTAGTGAATCTTTGGCCCAGTTATATTTCTGTCACTCTATAATTAAACACATAGAATTGCTTCCAGTTCTAACCTCTTTTTCTAATAAGGGTTACACATTACTAGTTGTCACAGATTTTTTTTTTTTTTTTTTTTTTGAGAATAGTACAAGGGGATAGAGTGAGTTTGAAGGCCTCAGTGCAAAGATGCTGGGGTCATGTCACCAGCACAAGCATGAAGCGCTGAGAAGTGACTTTAGGACATTTCAGGGGCACTTGGTGAAAATGTTTCCAAATCCGTCAGCCCACATCTCTTGTCTGCCATTATCACCAGAGAGCACAGAACCCTTAGCAGATGTCTTGATTATGGATCAGTCTTCACAACAGTATCGGCTATGGACAAATGTTTTCTGTGTTGGTTAAGAAGCCAGCACTTGCATCTTTGTAACCGCTTTATTCCCATATAGTTTACATGCCGTAAACATTAGCCTTTCTAAAGTGTGTGGCTCATTGGTTCTTTGTGTAGTCACAGGTCTTACGTTCATCACCACCCACTGGTTTTAGAACATTTTCATCATCATCCCCAAAAGTCGCTACCTGTCCCCACCAAGCCACTGTAGTAACCATTCACCTACCGTCTCTATGCATTTGCCTGTTCTGGATGTTTCATATTAAACATCCATGTAGTTGTTGGTGACTTGCTTCTTTTGGTTAGTGTAAGTCTTCAAGATTCATAAGATCAGCATTTGTCTTAATGTGGGCTGTGCGACCAAGTCAGAAATCCACACCTGGACCGGCTAGCACTGGGCCTGCTGTCTGCATGCTCTTGTTCCACTTTTCCTAGGAGGGGAGAGAAAGAGGAAATGTGACTTGGACAAGTGTAACCTGTGTACAGTGAGCTGCCCAACTCTCATGTGCACAGCTGGGTTCCTATAATGTGGTTGCTGTGAGCCAGTGCCCTGATAAAAAGGCGGCCTCCCCAATCACTGCAGCCGCCTTCTGCCCCTCCCAGCCATCCCCCCACAGGTACCACATTTATCACTGCCAGTCCCTTGGGACACAGAGCAGCAGCAGCACACTGAACCCACCCCCACCCTCTGTTCCCACCCCCGCCCTCTGTTCCCTCCTGCTCCTGTCCCCAGTCGGCCTTCCAGACATGGGCACTCTCCGCATAGAAGCAGCTCAGGGAGCAGAGGCGGCCTGGGGCAAGCGTCACTCCACCAGGCACAGCTGGGACACATGTCCTGGGGGACACTCCTCATAGTGGCAGGCTACTCTCTGGGTGCTGGCCAGCCTCTACCATCATACACCTGCCTTGTCACTGGCATGGACCAGCTGGCTTTGCTCCTATGAAATTATGTGCGTTAGTTTGCTCCTCAGAAATAAAGAGTCTTTTCTGAGAGACATTAAGGTTTCATTTTAAATTCACTTTGTGGTCTTGAAAAACTTACATTTTTGTGTGGTCCAGAGCTATAGGTTAGCATTAGCATTTAAATAGAGACCTCACACTCCCTTGAAGACCTCTCTTATTACTTAGCCCTTTTTGAGAGATTTCTTTTTTCAAATCAGATATTTTATTTTCCTTAAAAAAATGCAAATGCTTGATGTATTTCCCCATCAAAGGCCTTTTCTTTATACATGGACTCAGGAGAGCAGTGCGTGGAGCAGTCTTGGTGTTAGTCTTTTTATACTGAAAGGGCCATTTTTAAAAATTGCTGTTCCCTCTCCCGTTGCCTCATTTTCTCTGCTGACTCTCAGGATGTATTTTCCTATGGTAATTTTTTCTCATTTTATCTCATAATTATATCTCATCTCCCTCCAGACACCCTCCCCAGACTCAGATCCCGGTTCTCAACTGGGCATCGAATCACTTCTTGCTATGTGATAACAACTCCTGGAGCGACCCATGCTTTCGTACGGTAGGAGTTAGAACTTCTGGGTCTGATGGACCAGGGTTTGAGTCCGTGCCAGTCACAAGAAGATTTTGTGACCTTCTCTGACCTTTATTTGCCTGCCAAATTAAGGCTATCAAGGCTTTCTCTCTAGTTGTCGAGAGATTAAATAAGACTCTGGTCACACTCCTATCTATACTGTGTGCATCACGCTTCAGCCAGACCCACTGAGAAGCAGGCTGGGAGGTCCTTGGAGGAAAAGGTGCCCCTCTTGTCTCATGTGTTCTTGCTGCCAGCCTTCTCTTCTCAGCCTCTGGCCTCATTCCTCTCAGCCTCCAGCTTGGCTGTGTGTCTGGTCACGGTGACATGTCCGTGGTGACTTGAAGGAATGCCAGAGTCGTGAGTGTGTGGCTATGTCGGTGTCCTCTCTCTTTGCGGTTGATTCTGTTCAGCTGCAAGCTTGGGAACAGAGCTGTGAGGAAACCCGCTGAAAGGGCGACATGGTCTGATGGAAGAAGAAAGTTGCACAGGCCAGTGAGAAGCTGGTTGCCCACTGGCCAGAAGGCCTCTTGCCCAGACCTGTCCCTGGCTATGGCTGGACTAGGCCCCCTGAAGCAGCTGCTGTCATGGGGTGGCCTGTTTCAAACGCCCCCATCCACAGCAGCCTCGATTCCCCAGTGTGGGGTCGAGCGTGTACACCGAAGCTGGGCAGTCTCATCCCTAGGACAATCAGGAAGACCATGACAACGCATGCCATGGGCTTCTCACAAATCAGGACAGAGCGTGTTTTTCCCATAAAATAGAGCGCTTAATCTTCCTACTCTGAAATGGGAGGAATGCTAAAATACCTTCTTTTATGAATCCTGCTAATAAGAGATGGTTAATTGTTGTAGTAACCTAGGCAAAACAAAGGCCGCCTCTCCCTCACCGCTCCCACCGCCTGTGAGAGCCAGGTCTCCAGCACGACCCACAGAGTGTGTTCTGATCTGGCCCCAGCTGCCTTGCCAACCTGCCCCCCCAACACCCCTTGTGCTCCAGTGAAGAATTAACATGTGTCATTTCTCCCAAGTACTGTATTCTTCCCACTTCCCCACCCCATTCACATATTCTGTTTTCTTCACTTTGTGGAAGACTTTGTTTCCATATTTGCCTCATTGCCATTTCTCCTCCAGGAAGCCTTTCCTGACTGCTCTGAGAAACATGCAGCCCTTCCTGCCTGTGATCTTGAGAATCTCCTCTGTGCTTTTGGTACAGCTGCCGTTACCTTGCTGTAAGTCCACACAGTGCGTGGCTTCTTTCATGCCAGGATCTGTATCGCCAGAGCGCAAGGGCTATGTTTGACTTATCTCTGCATCCACAGTACCTACTGTATACTACCCGGTGCATAATTGTTGAGCAAATAAACAAATTAAAAAAGGATTTTGAAGGGTACTATATAAGCAGTGAGGGTGAGCTTGAGAGTCATAAGGCAGCGTCTTTGACGTCCAGCAGCCTGCAGTCTGCATGGAGATAATCAGTATACATTATGGTACATCTGTACAATGGACTACTCTGCAGTCATTAAGAAATGTGAGGCAGGTCTATACATTCTGACATGGAACCATTTCCAAGATACACTGTTAAGCAGGAAAAGCAAGGTGAGACTGGGTGCAGTGGCTCACGCCTGTCAACCCAGCACTTTGGGAGGCCAAGGTGGGAGGATCACTTGAGGCCAGGAGTTCAAGGCCAACCTAGGTAACATAGTGAGACTGCGTCTCTATACACACACACAAAAAAAAAATCAAAAAAATTAGCTGGGTCCCAGCTACTCAGGAGGCTGAGGTGGAAGGATTGCCTGAGCCCAGAAGGTTGAGGCTGCAGCAAGCCACGTTTGTGATCCAGCCTGGGCAACAGAGTGGGACTCCAACTCAAAAAAAGAAAAGGCAAGGTACAGAACAGCATGTAAACATCATTTACCACTAAATATATGTGTGTATTTACATGCACGCACTCAAGAACAATAACTGTGCCCATGTGTGTATAAGAAGTATTTGGAAGGATGCCCTGGAAACAAGACAGTAAGTGTCTCCAGGAAGGGAGGCAGGGTGGGAGGCTGGGAGCCAGGAATGTGAGAAAGACTCTGCACTTTGTACTTTGTACCTTTATTTTGTTTATTTAACAAAAACTTGTATCATACATATTATGTGCTGGGCCGCTGCTCTAAGCACTCTGTACACATTAACTCATTTAGTCCTCTTTATAATCCTTTAAGCTAGGTACTGTCAGTATTTCCACTTTACAGATGAGGACATCTAACTTGGAAAGAGATGTAACTTTCCCAAGTTCACGCAGCTAGTAAGTAAATACCCTAGTAACCGTTTTTATTGTATCGTCAGTTCAAAAAGAATATTAGCAGTTTTTTTAAACAGATGATTCTAAATGAAATGTGTTAAGTGGTGACCCATGCAGTAAGAGACAGAGAAGGCATATATCCTCTAGTCAGCTTCACAGAGGACAGAGGACTTGCATGATCTCAAGCGGGTGCTGGGCTCTGGACACTCAGAGTTAGGGAGCACGAAGTGTGTTCAGGGGACAGGGGGTGGCTGAGATTAGCTTCAGTGGAAGGTGGGACAAGGGTGAGCCACCCGGGGGCTGGATGCCAGTGTGGGAGTTTGAACTGGATCCTGTCAGCACTAGTGAACACACAACACGTTTGGTGTTTAACACAGAATAATGATGTTATCCGATTAGAACTGGAGATGAGGAGGAGTGAGAGGTGAGAGTGGCCAGGCGGGAGACGACCAGGGCAATCCAGGGAGAAGTGCCCAGATCAGGGATGATGACATTGGACGGAAGGATGGTACGTTGGAGACCTGGCAGCGATCAGACACAAGATATGAGGAGTGTGAAGAGTCAAGGTAACACTGGATTCTAAGGTTTTGCAAAATTAGGAAGTTAGGGAGGCCACCTGATGCGGCTTCTGGTGGAACCATCTGAAGACCAGCGGAGACGAAGCTTTGATCTCCTGGGAGACCAGATCTCGAGAGAGATAACTGGATGTCACATGCACAGATGAGAATTCTAGACACAGAAGGATGGAGAGCCACCGCCTGCCGTGAGCACACCTGCAGTGGGCGGACAGGATAGAGACCATGAGGACTTGGAGAAGGAACTGAGGGGCTACAGGAGCACCTGGAAACGAGGCTCAGACAAGGGAGTTTAGGATGGACAGGTGCCCCAGGAACGAGGACTTGGTCAAGGTCACTGTGAGCGTCCACGGGATGTCATCGGTGACCCTTTCCACAGTCAGGATGAAGCTGTGGAAGGACAGACAGTGGGTGCAGGTGTTTGTTCAAGGAATTCAACAAGGAAGGGGAGAAAAGACACAAGGTGAGATGCGGAGTGGCCCCATCTCACATAAAGGTTTGGGGTCTGTTTTTCCAAAATCTGAAAAGCATAGGGATGTTTAACGGCACTAGTGGGAGAGGGAGCATGGATACAAGTGCCCAAAGCAAACAAAAACACAGTGGAGTCCTGAACACACTGGGAGGGGCCGGGCTCAGAGGCACAGGGTCAACTTAGAAAAGAAAGAAAAAAAGAAAAGAAACCCCTCTTCTGCTGAGTCAACAGGGGAGAATTCATTTTGTTAAAAGGAAAAAAAAAACACCATGGAGGGTATGGTACGTCATCCAATCGTGGTGAAGATCCCAAGAGATGATATATGGAGGGAGGCAAAAAAAAAAACCCAGAATTTATTCATTTAAAAAATTGTGTATCTATTCTTCTATGTTTAAACTTCAGGCCCCTTCAAATAACTCTCCATTTGATGCAATACACCTATCGAGGTGCTTTTTTCATTGTTCAAAACAGTTTTTGAACTCATCAATTTTGATGCCTTTGAGCACTTCTGCTTTTTGTTTCACCTCTTCCACGTCAGCAAAATTCCCTTTGAGGACTTTTCTCATCTAGGGAAACAAAAAAAAGGCACTTGGGGCAAGATTGGGTGAATAGGAGGGTGGGGCATGGGGTCATGCTGTTTGGGGTCAAAAACTGCTGAACATTCAGTGCAGCTTGGGCAGTTGTGCTCGTAAACCTCCCATCATGAAATGCCTTGAAAAAAAAAATTCCCTGAAGCCAAACGTAGCCTCTCACAACAATACTAGCTGGTCCACTGATGCCAACAGGTTCCTAGAACACTTACCTGATAAGGGAAGCCTGGACTCCAAGGGACCTGCCCTCCAAGGATAATTCCTGTTTTGGGGGTTCCCCATATACATGGACCATGGCCAGCACAGAGTAGAGTGGTATGCAGTAAAGATAGTAAGAGCCCTTACCGTTCTTGCACAGCTGGCATCCCCCCACATCATCTGGCTTAGTCCCACACCCTGAGCTGTGACATTGTTTATCCCGTGACGTCAATGAAGAGCTCAAGTTCCGACAGGCTAAGCAGTTTCCGGGGTCATACGCCTCGGACAGGAAATGTGGGATCCAGCTCTGACTCGGTGGAGAATGGAAGGAAAGTCGAGGGAATCCCACTCATACCTACAATGACCCTCTGTGTCTCCCCCTCTTATTTCTAGGTTTACCCCAAACATCGCTGACCCAGAGTGACAGCAGAACGGTCCTCTGTGTCCACAGGATCAGCTGCTGTGTCTGCAGTTCCTCCCTTGCCAGTGTCAGAGAGCCCTAGGCTGCTTTCATTCATTCATTCCTTTTTACTAATTCAGCACCCACAGGGTGCCGCCTTCTTAGGTCAAGGGGTAACAGCAAGGAATGAGCCTGGCTCCAGACCTGCTGCCACGCGCCTACATTCAAGGGCGAGGCAGAAGCCGCTTAGGTCCCAAATGTTTCGTCTTCCCCACTCTGCCCAGCCACTGTTGGAGACATCCAAGCCTGTAACAACCCCTTACTACTACTTCCTTGCCTCAGACGAAGAAAATAAGGCACAGAGAGAGGAATAAATTGCCCAAAGTCACAAAGAATCAGAGGCAGAACTGAGGTTCAAGCCCAGGCCACCAGCTCCCAAGTCTATGACCTTAACCTTGGAGCTATGCTGTGTCTCTGATTTTATATATACACAAATTCAAACATACACACACACACGTACATATACGTATATATGATATAGCATGTAGATTAAAACATATTTTTAAATAAATACATATTTTTAGGTGGAGATGAGTGCTAAAAAAAATAAAGCTCAGCCATAAAGGACAAAATTATGGATTTTGCAGCAACTTGAATGGATTTAGAGTCTGTCATACTCAGTGATCTATCACAGTAGCAAACAACTGACTACCACACGGTCTCACTCATACGTGGACCCTGAACATTTATCATAATACTACATGAAAGGGATTGGCAATCGTGGGACACTGCCGGGGCAGGAGGGGAGCCACAGAACGTCAATAAGGGCACCTGCTCCCAAACCAGGCGAAGTGAGGACCAACAGGAAACCCGAGTTTCACCTGGACGATGACCACTTATTTACCTAATCCCGAATTGTACCCCACATCTTTAAAATTAAAATAACAATGAAAAAGGCCAAAGCTTGAGGAGGACGGGGTTGGAAGACCTCACTGATAAGCTGACATTTGAGCACAAATGGACTGGAATCTCCTTTTCCTCTAGTCTCTGTCCCTTTAATACCATCTGCTGCTCCTTTCTGATTTTCTTTCAACTGGCTTATGGTGTAAAGCAAAAATAAAGGACTGTGAGGGACAAGATGGAGACTACCATCACCTCCTTGCCGTGACTAGCACGTTTTTATTTTACAAAAAAGGGAGAAGTGCTCTTGTTTGTGGCCCTTGTCCCCATGCCTCCCGAACCGTTTACCCATGCTGTTTCAGGGTACCTCTCAACTGCTGAGTACAGGCGTTCAGAGCCTCTTCCAGACCTGGGCTGTAGGGCTTCCTGTGACGAGTCTCTTCTCACTCCTTGCTTCTCTGGAGGCCTTTCCTGCTGCTGCAGCTTCCCTGGCCTGCCCTGGTCCTCACCCCCATTCTGTATCTCCTGCACATTAATGACGGTATCAAGTGAGATCAGCCCTAAAGCCCACATCCTTGGCACTCGCACGCCGCCTTCTCTTCTGCATGTGTCGATTTGCGCTGTCATCTCCCTCTGTTTGTTTTTCAGCCTGTGTCCTATCAAGGGTAGCCATTCAGAATAAATTCATTTTCCTGGTTGTATTTTTTTAGAGCACTGTATCAAATGGTTCACTGACGTCCAAATGTGCATCAGCCACAGTGGTCTTTTCACCCACCAGACTTCTGTGGCTGTGACAGACTATCCATCATGCTTGTCAGAGTATTTGGGTCTTTAATGAAACCCTGCTGGATACTGGACATATTTCCATTAGCTCCTTCTTGTTTAGCCTGTTATTTTTCTAATTAACATCTGTTGCGAGGCACGTGTTCCTGAATCTCGGGTGGCCCATTTTGAAGCTCTGGTCTATTGAAGTTTTCTCTCATAAATACCTAAGGGTTAGTTACTACACCCTCAAGTGTTTGCCCCTGGAACCTACTGATTTACATATCATGACTTTCAAATAATCCACTGATTTTTTTTTTCTTGGTTTCTCTACGAGACCATCCTGGGCAGTATAGTGAGATCTCACCTCTACAAAAATATCCAAAATATTACCTAGGTGTGGTGGCACACTCCTGTGGTCCCAGCTAATTGGGAGTCTGACATGGGAGGATCACGTGAGCCCAGGAGTTGGAGGCTATAGTGAGCTGTGATTGTGCCACTGCACTCCAGCTTGGGAGACAGAGTAAGCCCTTGGCTAAAAAAAAATAAAATAAAATAATTAAAATAAAAAATAAAGAAAGGAAAGGGGCTTTGAGCTCATGGTTCTGCATGCTGTACAAGAAGCATGGTGTCAACATTTGCTTTTGGTGGGGCCTCAGGAAGCTTCCACTCTTGGTGGAAGGCAAGTAGGAAACAGGCATATGCAGAGATCACACAGTGAGAAAATAATCTGGAAAAACAGGGGGAAGGGGGTCAGACTCTTATGTGGTCTTTTGTCTCATCAAAGTAGAGAAATTTCAAAACGTGTGCTGGGGTCACTGAGTGGGACCACAAGGCCAGCGTCAGGGTTTGAGTGATGCAGCCAGCCGGTAGCTGATAGCAGTCTGCTCTCAAGACACCCAGCCGCCATGGCAGGTTGCAGTGAACGGTCTGTTCAGCATCCCCCAGCCCTGCCCTAAGCCACCTGTAAGGTAGCTGTCTAGTGGCAGAGTCAGTGGCTGAAAAATAGAGTACACTGGTCCCTCCAGAATCAGGGGCCACTGCTGGGCCTCACTGGTGTCACACTCTTGTGAGCAGGTGCTCCCATCCGAGCCGAGCAGCCTGTGCCACTGACGCTTCTCCACAGGCACATCCAGGCGGGGCAGGATCTCCACACTGTAAACAAGAGACCTGAAACCTCATCTGTCCCTACCTGGTCATCACTGGAGCAGAGGCCAGGGTTTTTGTCCCTTGCTTGCTGCCCTCCATGCTGTGCTCCTCTCCCATGTACCGAGAGAGAAGGGCAGGCATGTGGGCTGACAAGGCCTGGTTTTGCTTCACTTTAAATAAAAACATTTCCCTCGTGCCTTGAATTTTTTTTATCTGGGCCTGGAGTGGATTTTGGGGTTTTTTAAGCATAAATAAAAGAAGCTTCTTGAAACCAAGGATTTTATCTTTCTATGTGGCGTTAGCTTTTAAAATGTTATTGGAATTTCCTAAGCATGAGTAATGATAATATTAGAGTGTCCTTTGAAAAAATCATTTGCGTTATTTATTGAAAAATTAATGATGTGATTTTAATACCTAAAACCAAAAAAGCCATAGGGCCTCCGAACTGTTTTTATTCAGTAACTGCTTCCCACAATGCTAACTTGGAAAATGTAGATAATGTACACTCTAAGAGTCCTGGGCTAACTCAGTTAAATAATGCATAGCTTTGTGGCCATCAAAGTGCACAGTACTCTTTTTTATCAACTTATGATATTAGATAAATAGTCTTTAAAAACTGGAAAGACTTTCTAAAGTGATATTTGATAAACTATTTTTCTAAATTGAAAAGACTCTGAAGTGATATTCAGCAAAGCATAGCTCTCCTTAACCTGGACTCACCTTTTGATAATCAAAAAAGCATTTGCAGAAGTATGAGACAAACACAATTATGAAAGTAAAATGAAGGGCCTAAATAAAAAATCACAGAACAAGAGGGTAATTCTATTCACTCTTTCATATTTCATTATTTGATAACATCAGACGATGAATCCATCAGAATTGCCTTGGCAAGTGCAAACAGAAATGTGCCTGATCAATATTTATTAAAACCTTCAAAATGGAAGAGGGAGTTGAGCAGACTTCTTAATGGACTGAATAATTATCCATACAAATGGGGTTTGACCAAAGGCAATGCCAGACCAAAGAGACACAGTTTTAATTGTACTGAATTTAAAATGCGGATCTACCTCCAGCCCTGGTGTGGAAAGCTTAATTTAAAAAATTATCTGATGGAGCAGAGAGTGACATGCGAATCCTTAAGTCGCTGAAGAGGATATTTGTGAATTGAGAATGTGTTTCGGTGGGGACCCACGTTGCCAGCCGAGGGAAGGAAAAGAGATGTGCTCCCCGTTTCAGTGACCATACCCTGGTTTGGGAGTGTGTCACTGTCTCAACAGGATGGAGGCGTCTTGAAGGGATTCCTTTGTTTTGAATGGTTGTGTTTTCTGAAGAGAAATAAAGCAAGGCTGTGGCCTCTGGCTTCAAAAGTGTCAGGACATGTCCCTGAGAGGAGTAAACACAGTGACCTTCACTCCTAACGTCTCCCGGGAGAGATGCCCCAAGTACTGCTGCAGCATGATGGCTATCAGAACTAGGCCAGTAGGTAACTGGCAATTAAGTATGGCGCCACTGAAGAGGGACGAGTGTGTGTGTGTATCATTGTATATAGAGAAAATGTAGGTAGGTGGCCCATCACAGGAGCCTGGCAAGCCTTAAAGCAACAGACGCCCAGGCTCTCTTTTCTCTTGAATGACTTTCTGCTGCCACCAGCTGAGGGAATGTAGGCAATGTCTTTTCTAAAGACCATTCTTGACTTCTAGAGCATCCTGGTTGGAACAAAAGCCTGCACAATCTGTTGTGATGTGTATTACAAACTATACAACACACATCCAATCCTGCCACTAACTGTCCAGAAATTATTTAGCATTTCTCTACTTTAGTTTTCTCATGTCTGGAATGAGCTTATTTCATATTAGCATTTTCAGTCATGTCTGTAATAAACTCATAAGCTTTTTGAAGGGGAAGACAATTATATTTTTTCTTACATTCTTACATTAAGAGCAATTATATTTTTAATAAACTAATGCACTTGTCTGACATGCAGCCTTGCCATCCATCTTACTGTTGGTCTGGAAAGTCCATCTGAGCTAAGATTACTTTTGCTTAGAGTGTTTCCAGGTGCATTGCTATGCGTTTGTCTACCACTGTCTGAAGAAAGTCGGCATCAGCTATTTCTGGTGGGAGATCCTGTAAAGAACCAAGCGAGGGATGCTGGACAGGTTTTAAAATCCCAAGATGTCAGTGCTTATGCAGCATCTCCTGGAACCTCTGTGTTTTTCCCTTGGGAGCAGAGATCCAAAGAGCTGACAGCCTTTGCCCAAGGTCACAGCTGTGAAGGTCAGCAGGGAGGAAAGACTCAACCAGAATCTGAGTTGAGAATTTACTTCCCTACATTGTCCTGCTGTAACCACTTCTCAATTATCTGTGGATGATGATCTAGTCCATAGATTATTCAGGTCCTTTCTTTTCTCTCTTTTCGTTCCTGGGGTGATACCACAGGTACTGTTAAGTGAGCAGAGGAAACAGGAACTGCCTGTTGACCCGATGATATAGTGACCAATCTGCCGCTGGGCTGCTATTCAGTGCTCAAAAGCTGCAGCTATTGGCTAAAAATAATTTCAGGGACTACAGTGAATGCTAAGTTTTATTCAGGCTATTTTTTTTTCCCTCTCAAACTTGTATTTCAGAAGTCAGCTTTAGCACTTAATTTTCTTGACACGAATGCCAGATAAATCTCAGGAAGAACTAGAAGAGAAAGACTTTATAATGAAAATACATAATTATCCCCCTTCTCTCACAGAGTACTGGATCAGAAGGACAGTCAGCTTTTGGAAAGAAAAATTACCTCGTTCGTTACCACCTTGGAGGGGCAAAAAAGGGAAAAATAGAGAAACAAAATGAAAATAAATGGCTAGGTTAAGAGCCAGCATTACAACATGGTGGCATTACCTGGCTTACAGCGCTGAATTCCCAGGTCAAATCCAGTGTTACTCGAATATAACTGCCAAGTTTGTGTCAATGGATTCCGAATGCCACAATACAGGCTCGATGCCCGGCAGTGGAGGCAGAGGGCTGAGCAGGGGGACTGTATTTCCTTTATATTTCTGAAGGCGTTGGCTGAAAGCAAATCGACTGTGCACATACTCTTTGCAGTTAGTACTTTGCTTTCTATGGCTTCAAGTCTTTCTGTATCATGGTGGTTTTGGAGTGAAGACAGGGCGCATCCTCTGTGGCTCAGCTGTTCATCTGTGAAATGCAGATGCTTGCAGGATCTGTTTCAAAGGTCCTCCTATGTGGATGCACCCAAAAGTTAAGCAGGATTGTTAATATGCCTATGATCAAACAGACTCTGACACCCAGCCTGAGGCACAGCTATATGTTTAAAAACATGGCTTCCGGCCAGGGACCCAGGACTCAGCTTCCACCACATGAAGGAAGGCAGGTGGCAGAGCTTCCCTCAGGGACCTGGCCAATTCTCCAGGCAGGGTCTTCCTAACATCCCCACCCAAATGTTATGGGGCACCCACAGGTGCATGAATGTGAGTTGCTGTGGGTGGGAATAGCTTGTTGAGTGGCACTTTCCTCCCACGGTTGACAGAGAGAACTGAAACTGTGTCCCCAACTTTGAGGACACAGTGCTAGCCTCTTCACCGAGGATGCCAATGGGACGAGGTTAAGGCTCTCCTGCTTCTTGTCTATGGAAATTTGTGAAAAGCTCTTAAAGAGAAGTAAGAAATGCACTAATGCTTTAAGATAAAGCAGTGTCCACAATTTGTTCACACATGCATGCATACCTACATGCATTAAAAACTAGTAAGTAGATGGAAAATGTTCATCCTCATGTAGATTCAAAGGATATGAAATAGGCACAGTCCATATGTTGTTGGTAGTGAATAAGTTGTTACAACTTTTTAAGAAAGCAATTTGGCAGTCTTGCCAAATGTCCTAAATAATATACTTATCTTTTGACTAATTCTGCTTTTACAAATATATCCACAGGAAAGAAAGTTTTTATAATTGGAAGCAAAGTGTCCAATTGTGTTTCAACCTAAATATTTCAACCATGGGAAGACATTGGCTCAAACGCTGCATGGCGGAGGTGGGGGAGCTTCAAGAAAATATGCCAAAATGCAGTTTGCCTTTATGGTGAGATTTCATGAGTAATCTTTTCTGTATGGTCTATACAGTCTACATGGCACAGGTGCTAGCTTTCCAATCAGAGAAAGACAAACTTCATTTTTGAACTTTAAAAAGATCCACCCACCTCACCAAAATGCCTGTCACAGCCTTCCTTACTGGTATAAATGTTTCCAGACAAAAACCAGTGAAGGGGAAAGAACCGCAATGCAAGGCCATTAAAATACAGTAAGAAGACAACACCACAGGGAGGGACTGTCTGGACACAGCAAACATGAGGACAATTGGCCACAGCGACCTGTGTGCACCAGAGCAAAGTGCAGACATGGCCCTGTTGTGGACTGTGCATGAGCCTGATCTGTGCCACACACTGCCACTGCTCTGTCACTCCACCCTCCATTCACTGCTCGGAACTGCTGCCAGGGCGCAGAGCAAGGCATGAGAAGACATGGGAAAGCGCGCCCCTCCTCACAGACCGTCTCCCCCTCCGGGGGTCTTGAAACTCACTGGTCTCCAGGGTGGAGTACTTGTCCACATGCAGCAAGTGGCCCCTGAATGTTAGGGCTGTGAGGAGACAAGCCATGTGCTGGAGAATGTCTCAGTCACATGTGTATTCACTGCACCCAGGCAGCTCAGTAAAGTGCTGTCGAGTGTAAACCATGTTGCTCCGAAGCCATGGCTGCTACTTTAACACTTGGTGATAAAGACCAAGGCTTCATTTTCCTGGGGCCTCAATAAGTGCCAATAAATTATTTATCCCTGTTGGGCGACGTGGTTTCATTCCCGTCTGTCAGTGTTTATCATGGAAGCCCATTCTAATTGCACAGTTCGGGACATTATTCTATTTTCTCTTTAGGGCACATTGTAGCCCCTCTCCCCACCTCCCAGAGTAACTGTTGCTGTGTCAATTTAGTAATCTTTGCTACTGGGTACCATTCAGAAAGATAAATGAATTTCATTCTGTCTTTAAATATTTATGATTCTTTATGATCTAATATATCATCATGGTTATGGGGGGATTTTTTTCCCCCTAACTCTGGAAAGTACACCGTCAGTTACCTGCCAGTTTTGTTGAATAACAGCCTTGCAATTCTGGGGCCCTGTTCATCCAAGGCTCTTGAGGACTCTGAACCTCTCAGTCCACTTTAGAGTGTCACTCTGGGTTTACAAAGGTCTTCATGGCACAGAGGATGTTGAGACGCTGAGGACTTAAGCGGTGAGCCCTTTGCCACTTACCACGCTAGAAAACCCAGGACTAGAGATCCTGGCATCTTTGTTTTGTTGTTTGCTCCCAGCGTGAAACAACCGTCTCTGTAGAAAACCAGCCGGTATCCCTGGAAACAATTCATCAGATTTTTCAAAAGAAATCCAATTTCATCAGGTATGATGGGTTCAATGTTACTTCTTAAGATAAATGATGAAAATATCAACATCACGACACAAAGAAATCCAGTTTTTTTGGCTTAATCTCAGTGAGAAACATCACAGACCTTTTATTGCTTCTGTAGCCTTTCTGATGTGTGTGGGTCCTCGCTGGAGGAGAGGAGAATGGTTCTGTCACTGTGTCCCCACCAGACTCTGGCTCTGAGTGCTGGCTGGTTCAGAGCCTTTCAGAATCATCTGGGGACAGGGCCCAGTTCTGCATTTGTGCAAGCACTGTAGCTCGTTCTTAGGCACTCTGATATTTGAGAACCCCTGGTCTGGAAATTGCAGCTTTCAGGTGCGTTCCTTCTTGCCGTGGAGTAATTGTAGCCAAGTCCCCTCTCGTTTGAGTCGGGTAACCTAGATTCATGCATGGGTTCTTCTCGAGCGAGTTGTAAAACGTGTATTCTCACATAGCTCCCTTAACAGACCAGTGCTCTCCTACCTGTGCGGCGACAGGAGCCAGAGTTAGAGGATACAGGCCTCCTTTCTCAGAAGCGGAGCCAGTGTGGGGGTGGGGGGGCGTGGTGTGCCAGGGAACACGTGCAGCAGGGCACGCGTGGGGCACGTTCCAACAGCTTCAGGCTCTTCTTAGAACTCATATTTGTAAAGTGCAGCCAACATATGGAGGAGCAGGAGGCGGCATTCACAAGCTGAACGTGAAACTCCCCAAACCGTCCTGAGCAAGGCTGAGACCAGGCTCTCAGATCCCTGGAGGTGGGAGCACATTCTCCTGTTCTATCAAGTATTTCTGTCTACGTTCAAGGTCACCTTGACCAGTGAGTCCTGAATACCTGGTTCTGTGAGGTCAAAATGACCACTTGCTGGAAACCTCCGAGAGGCGGCCTGAGAGGCCCCCATACCTGAGAGAACCCTGTGAGAGGCCCCCTTCACAAGGAAGCTGTGCAATCTTGCCCCAAGGAGATGCTCAGAAACACCATCTGACAAGAGCACTTTCCAGTGCTGCCACTGTTCCGCGAATAGTCACAAAACAATGTTCTTTCTCCTGTTTTTTAAAGAGTTGTGTTAGTTGAGGGAGAAGGTTTAGCAGAGCAGGAAAAGGAGCCGACCGTGTAGAAAACACCATGTTTCCGCTGGAGCTGCAATGTGTAAAAATGCTCTCGGGGTGACAAAGCCCCTGGAATGCAACTCCTCACCCGGACAGCTTCATTTGCTGTAGGATGTTCTTTCTTCAGGATGTTCCTGATGAAAAAGACACAAGTCAAAGGCCCTGAGTTGCACTGAGCCAGTGCTTCTGATGGTCTGTAGGCCACCTCCAGAGTACCATGAGCCCCTGACCCGGCTCTGCCCTCAGTCCTGGGAGTCGGGCACCAGGAAGTGGCCGGTGTCGGGAAGACCTTTTGATCCTTTTGCTAGCACACCGTGGTGGCATTGCCGGCTGGGAACCTAGGCCAGACTTGAGCTCCTGGGTAATTTGGAGCAGCTGTGCCTGTCGTAGCTGGAGTCCCAGAGACTCTTTGAAGGGCGGCGGCGGCGTAATGCTGGCTTGAGAGTGGCGAGTCTCGCTGCCTGACTCCCTCATGTCTTCACCGTGCTGAAGGCTCACTCTGACACTTGTTTCCTCTCTCCCCTGTGTCACCTCTCCTCCCCATGTCGCCTCTCCCCCACTCAGGCCAGTGCACGTGCTCGATACTGCTCTCACTCTCCTCCGTCTTGCTGGAATTGTAACCAACCCCCCCCGACCATCCTGCCTCCAGAGTCCCGTTAGTCCTCAGAGGCAGGACGGAGTGGTCCTGCCACCAGCCTTTGGGGTGGGGATGGGGCGGGGCCCATGCTGGCCCTTGCCAGGCCAGGGCACAGGCTGAGTCGGCTGCTGCCTCGGGGCTCCAGTTGCCCTTCCTGGTTCTTCTCTCCCCGACTCTGCCCAATCACCAGGCTCCCCTCCCCACCGCTCATGTCCTGGCCTCCATCTGGACGTTCCCTCTGGAAGCCCTGACATCCCCCATGCCGTTTCAGTGTGGTGTGGGCGCCCCCTCCGCTCAAAGCCACAGCACTGACACACCCCTCGGAGCTCGGGGGATGTACTTCCCATGAACTGTGTCTGTGAAGAACCATGTTGGATGTGGGTCAGAAACCCAATCCACATCCCGGCCCCACCACTCCATCTTGGTGACACAGGTATCCGCTAACTTCTCTGTCTTCAGTTTCATTATCTGGGGAACAGGTGCGGCCCCCTAGGTGGCGGGAGGGCTGAACAGGCACAGGGCATGGGAACAAACTTGTCACTGGATGGAATCCTGTGTCTCTGCTTCTCCTGATCTTTCTCTGTCTCTGAGTGAGGAGAGGGATGAGCACACGCATCATTCTATGCTACTGTTACTTTTATTATAATCCTATTAACATGTTATTATATTTTAATAATAGTAGTCGTTAGACTTTATGAAGCACCACCAGTCTACGTGCTTTCTGTGTATTAATTCCTCCAATAACCTCCGAAGCAAGTACTGTTATTATCACACTTTATGGAGAAGCGAACCATGCGCCGTAGTTTACAGCTCCTGCGAATGAATGAATGAAGGGTGAGTGAATGCAGAGCAGTTGAGCAAGGCCAGCCCTATGGGCTGTGCCTTCTCCCTTCTTGGTTCTGCACCGACTGGTCTTTCCTCGGGTCTCCTGCGGTAGATGCAGAATCCAGAGAAAACCCAGAGTGGGCTGGAGGGCGTGAGGTTCCCTCTGGCTTTCCCTTGGCCTCTTGTGAGGAGAGCTGCAGTGGGCTGGAGAACACCACGATCGCGTGTGGTCCTCCTACTCGGAGGCCTCGAACAGTGGGGTCGTAGACACTGACCAAGTGAGCACACGGCCATTTGTCCCCTGGGCCCAGCTGCTGGCTGGGAGTAGGGGGCAGAGTTGAGTCTCTGTCCCCAGGCCCAGCTGGGGGCCAGGAGTGGTGGGTAGAATGGGGTCTCTGTCCCCTGGCCCAGCTGCTGGCCAGGAGAGTGAGCAGTGTTGTTCTTGCCCCTCCAGGCAGTACTATGAGATGCTGTACAACACGGCGGATGAGCTCCTGAGCCTGGTGGTGGACCAGGGCATCAAGTACACCGAGCTGGAGTACACACACGCACTGGCCCTGCTGCACCGCAGCCAGACCGGGGTGGGGGAGCCAGCGACGCAGACTGCAAGGCTGCAGCGTCTCCAGGAGCTCATCTGTGAGCAGGCCGCCATCAAGCAGGCCAGCAAGGACAAGAAGATCACGACTGTCTAGCCGGGGCCCACGGGCCTCGGGCCTGCCCTGACTCTCCTTGGTATTTGGCTTTCTCCACACTGAAGTGTTAGTGGAGCGGAGGGCTGGGGACCTTGTCTCTTTCGTTTCGGCTTTTCACATAGACCGTAGCAGAAGTCTGCAGTACAGAACATGTATGTTGATCCGCTACTTTAGTGCAGTCAAGACTGACAGGACTGGGGTGGGACAGGGAGGAAGGTGTGTCACGTTCTGGGATCTGAATGTGAATGAATGAATGGCTAACCCAGGCCTCCTTTACTGCCTGACCTGTATGAAATCCCAGCCTTGGGAGGTGGACCACTACCTAAGCTTTTGTCTCTTCCTGAAACCATTTGCTAGGATGGTGTCACTTAAACAGTAGGCTTTGCTCTCCTGACCTCATCAGTTTGCAGTTCCATGAAATGAGTGTATGTGCATTGTATCCTGTCTCTGTTGCCAAAATCAAACACATGGCTTCTCAGCTGGCCATGGTTTCCAACAAACTTCCCTACCCAATCAGGACCGCTGCGGGGAAGTCCTTTACTCCAACTCCTGGGAGACTGCTGTGTGCCGCAGCTTGTATACCGATCATTGGCTGGTTTATGGCCTTTTTATTTCTAATGTATAAAAACCAAGAGCCATAAAATTAGTGACCAAAATGGAGCATGAAAGATGATCTGACCACTGCCTGATTTTCCCCCTTTGGTTTCCAAGAAAAAATAATGGTTAGAGAACATTTCATCTCCTGCGAAAACCTCGTTTAGGGTAGGTGACTCTTGGGGGTTCACTGACCACCTTGGGAGCCCCTGGGTCTTCCTCACCTTAGAAAGCAGCCCAGAACTGTCCAGCTGCATGCAGGGAAGAGGGGACGGGTGACGTTCCTCCCCAGTGCCACCACTCAAGCTGTCTCTGAGCTGCTCTCCATGGTGCACGTGTTCACCATATTCCCGTCCCCAGTCCTCTCCCTGCCCGTGGTCCGTCTGCCAAAGAGGCAGCAATGCCCTGACTGGGACGCATCTTGGAAGCATGGAAAGAAGCTCAGGAAGGAGCCAACTGCACACAGCCAAGCCTCACACCCTGGTGGTTGGGAACTGTATCCCTGCTTGTACAACTTTAGTCTTAGTGGGAGAAACAAAATTAAAAAAATGCTTTGAGAAGCTTAAATGTTGCATGTTGTTTTTCTTGTGTTCTCTTTATTCAGCAAACACTCCCTGATGGTCTACTGTGTGCTAAATGCTGCTACACATGGGGGAAGATGCAGAGACGCAAAGGACACCCTTATTATCTAAGAGCCAGTGTCCAGCAGATGTACCCTCGGGGCTGGGTTGGAGTCAGGTTGGGCCATGGGGCAGCCAAGAGGGATTCCCATGCAGCTGGAGGATGGCATCCAGGGGTTCTATGGGAAGGAATGCTGCAAATATGTCTGGCCACAAGGGCCTGACTGGGAACAAGTTGAATCTGTGTCGGGACAACCATGGAGAAAATTACTGCCCTAAACAAGAACACAGGGAGAGATCTACCAAGAAGTAGGAGTGAGGGGAGGTAGACCTGGGAATGGAGTCGGCCCCTTTATCATTACCGAGAAGTAGGGGTGGGGAGAGGGAGACCTGGGGATTGATTTGACCTCTTTGTCTCTGCCAGAAAGTAGGGGTGGAGGCAGGGAGAACGGGGGCAGAGTTGACCACTTTTCTCTCCTGAGAAGTAGGAGTGGGGAGGGGGGTACCTGGGAATGGAACTGACACCGTTGCCCCGACCGAGGAGCAGGGGTGGGGGAGGGACACCTGGGGATGGGAGTGATCACTTCTGCCTGACACTCCTCTGGTTGGGCGTGGTTGCAGCATGTCTTCTGTGCCTTGTCCTGCCCTTTCGTTCCGCTCCAGGTGGAGAAGCCTGTGGTTGCAGTGATGCCAGAAGAGCCAGGGTAGGCCTGGGCTGTGCTCAGGTTAGTTGTCTGGGTTAGAATGGGACTCGGGCATGGATTGAGCAGAATGTCCCGAACCTTGGAGCTGGGTCTGGTGAGCTGTGAAGGAGCGGGCTGGAGAGGGGAATCCCTGCGTCACCTATGGGAATGACAGGACGAAATGCCCACCACACACAACCTTTGAAGGTCGGTACACTGGTCTTTAATCTTCAACCAGAGGTTGAGAGCAGCGACAAGCAGCCAGGGGAAGGCCAGACACACGCAGATGGGGTGCTGTGGCCCCATCAAAACCCACCTTTCTGTGGGACACAGTGGCGATCTGTGTCCTGCCTAGGGGACATCTTGTAAGGTGTCCTTTCACCATGCCTGGAAAGTGCTAGAGAAAGCCAGGGTCTGCCAAGGACAGGGCCAGCACACACACCCGGACACACAGCCACAAGAGGCAGCGTCCCAGCGTGGAGACCACTCCCCGCAAGTCCGGCAAGGGCGGCCTCACCGAGGGGGACTGGGAACACAAAGGCAGGCCCGGGTCTCAGTCTTGCTGGAGGGATGTGTGTGGCTGCCGTGTGTGGACGGCTGTCTGCGGCACCAGCCACGGCCCCTTGCGGAAGGCTCACGGGATGAGGCAGGGTCCCGAGATGGAAATGGCCGTGAAGGAGGAGGGCTGCGGCCGACACCAGGAAGGAGGACGAGGTCAGCAGGAAGGCCCGTGGCAGCAGCACCAGGAGCCACCTTCTCCGGGCTCTGCTTCTCGCTTCTCGCTTGTCCTCACAGCAGCCCGGGTCGTAAATATGACTTCCTTTCATCCGTACCCGAGGGCCCAGAAACTACTAGAAGAGTCTCTTCTAACTTAGTCACCCTCAGAATAAATTCCTTGAAAAGCAGCTAGGATCCGATTCCTGGCCTACCTTGGCGAACTGTGTGTTCAGGATGCAGGCAGTGGCTGCTCCCGCAATTCCGTTACTTTCGCTGCCTCACTGTCACCAGTCAGTCCACTCTTCCATCCATAAATAAAACTGGTATTTGGGTCACATTGTGCCCTCACTCTCGGATTCCTTATTCCTACTTGTCCCATTCATAGTTTCTTTCCAGGCTTTTGTTCTGGTGCCATGTTTTTGTTCCACCTCACAGTGGGGTTTTGAGGTGCCATTTCCCACCTGGGACTTCTCCCAGCGATTCGATCCCTGATAGTTGGACAAAGATTCAGTCTTCACGCTGCCATCGTGGGAAGAGGATGAGCCCAGCTTCTGGGCTCTGAAGGCATTTGTTTTTGTAGTAGGCCCAGCCACAAGTGGGAGGACCAGGCCTGAGCTTCCAGCCCATGTCCTGAGATGCCAGTCACACAGTCCCTGGTGGGACCCTCCACCCTCAGGGAAGGCCCACTCCCAGGGGCCCCGGCCTGCTCCTCTTTGTGCTTCCTGAGTGTTTCCTGAGGCTGCCAGTCGTTATGTTTCAAACAGCTTGGGAAGAAAAACTCCAACACGGGCAGTTTGCGCGGGCAACTGGCCCCTGATGTTTCTACTGTCAAGTTGGATTGGTGAAGCATTGACACATTCATTCAGCTAGAATTGCCTGCCACAGCTCAGGTGACTTGAGAGTCAAACAGCGGCAAACAGAGTCAGTCCCCGTGACACAGGGTTTGTGCTCCCCAGCTTCCCACAGCCTCCTCTCTGACCTGGCCTGCACAGAGTCCATGTCCCTGTCCCTTCTCCAAGATCCCCCTTTCGTTCGGGAAGACTCCTCGTAGGCTGGAGCCCTTGCGTCCTCAGCCTCCTGCTCCTCCAAACTGTGCCCTTCGGGAGGCCTGGGACGGGCATTCTCCATGGCCCTGCCAGCCAGCACACCTAGCAGGTCCCCCTGCACATTTCCTGATGGAACCCACAGATTTCCCCCTCACAGGTTCTACGGAAGGACCGAGGCCATTGCGCTCAAGACGCTTGCTCTGGTGCACAGCTGTGGCTGCCTCCTAGGACCAGGCCACAGAAATTTCATGAAAGAGTCGAGTCCAGCCTCAGGGCTAGACAGCCCCAGCTGGAGTCACTCCGTTAGGGGCAAATGTGACCAGAAGAGCAGCAAAGTGGCTGTCCCTCAGGCAGGAGGTGAAATCGAGAGTCCTGGTCAACAACGTGTTGCTTGGAAAGCAACCTGGATGCAGAAGGACACACACCTGAGAGCGATTATCTTAATGCGGCAGGAATGTAAAACAGATTGGGAGTATCTGGAGGGAGGATGCTGAGGTACAAGAATAAGAAACACGGAGTCATAGGCTCGGCGAGGTCTCGACTCCGTCCTGATTAGGCACCGTTGTTGTAAAAAGCACATAACAGGTGGGGACCAGATGTGCAGTGCAGTAGAGTCGCTTCCTGAAATGGAAGTGGAAACGAGTTGCACACAGCGGGATGCAGCTGTCCTAATGTGGCGGAGGCGGGAAGCCTGCTTGGAGTTTTGAAGCAGTGTGGTAAGATGCACACCACAGATTTACATCTGAAAACAGCTAATCCCATTACAGCTGGGCTGGGCAGCAGTGAGAATAGAGCTAATTATCAGGAGTGTCTTGAGATGCAAAGGCCACTGGAATGGAGCTGGAAATGTCTTTAAACGTGAACTCAGAGGCAAACACTTGGAAGTAATTTCTGCTCACGGAGTAGTTGCATGTGTGATGAAATGAACACAGCATGAGGAGTCTCTTGAAGTCGCTTAGGCCAAAGACATGTCTGTCATTAACATTGCCAGGACATTCCCACACCTGGAGCAGGCGTCCCCGAGAACCCAGGAACACAGTGACCTGTCAGAAACACATGCATACCTTTAAAAAGTAAGTACTGGGCGGGTACAGTGGCTCACACCTATAACCCCAGAACTTTGGGAGGCCAAGGCAGGAGGATTGCTTGAGGCAGGTGGATCGCTTGAGCCCAGGAATTTGAGACCAGCCTGGCCAACATAGCAAGACCCTATCTCTATTTAAAAATCAAAAAATTAGCTGGGCATGGTAGCATGTGCCTGCAGTCCCAGCCATGCAGGAAGCCGATGCAGGAGGGTCACTTTAGCCCGGGAGTTTGAGGCTCCAGTGAGCTGTGATCCAGGAGCAAGAGTGAGACCCAACCCCAAAACAGAGGTAAGGCATGTACTGCCTATGTGAGTACACGGTGGGGGAGGGAAGGGGAAAAAGGTCAGTGCTTTCAGGTGAGCATGGGTCCCCTTCATCTGACCCTTTGGAATGGTGACCTTGGGCTCCTGTGGACTTTGCAGTGGCTGCTCCAGCAGGACCCTGACTCCAAGCAGAACCGGCAGTCTCCTCATCCAAACTCATGTCACCCCCGCCGGACCAAGTCTCCTTTCCCAGGTACTTACTGACTGTAACAAAGCACTGTTTCTGTGATTGCTTTTACTGTAGGTTGTCATTATGCAGTTTTAGACGGCACTTGGTGCAGCCCTGTGTGTCTCCGAGGCTGTGCTGAAGGCTTTGCCACACTTTCACTGAGTCCTTGCGTCATCCTGGGAAGCAGACACTGCCATCACCCCTCTCTGCAGAGGGAACCCGGGCTCGGGCTGAGCTCTTTGCCCAGGGCACCACTCACAAGAGGGTCTGTGACCTGCATCAGAGGAGGGCCGGGGAGAGGCTGGAGGGGCCTTCCCACATGCTGTTCCTCAATGTCCTTCACCTCAAAATACTCAGTATGCCAAGGTGCTAGATTAGGGGGTGGTGTGTCCTGAACTCCATAACTTCTACAAGTGACTAAATGCCCTAAACCTCAGTGTCCTCATCTGTGAAATGGGATAAGTATTATGATAGCTCCCATCCACAGAGGTGTTCAGTGTTATAAGTAAATATGTAGTAAATATCACATATACATAATAAATAACATGATCTTACCTGTTGCTCTGAGGTGCCTCCTTTTTTTTTTTGATTTGGGGGGTCTTACTGTGTCACCCAGGCTGGAGTGCAATGGCCATGGCCTCGACCTTCTGAGCTCAGGTGGTCCTCCCACCTCAGCCTCCTGGTTAGCTGGGACTACAGATGCGTGCCACCATGCCTGGCCAATTTTTTTTTGTTTTTGTAGAGATGAGGTCTTGCCAAGTTGCCCAGGCTGTCCTTGAACCCCTGGGCTCAATCAGTCCTCCCACCTCGGCCTCCCACAGTGCTGGAATAACAGGCATGAGCCTCCACACCTGGCCTTCCCCGAGGAGCTTTTAACTTGTGTCAAGATCGCCTGCTTTGTGGATGTGCCATGAGAGTGCAGCCACCCCGATGGGTATGTTGGTTAGAAAGGCTGTGGCCACGGCTGGGGACCATGTCAGCTGCCTAAGCCCCCGCGGAGCCGGATATCCAGTGGTGGCACACATGTTCCCGTCCCTCCCCGACAGGACATCAGCCCTTGGGCGTCCGTGTCCTCCACCACCTCCAGCTAGGCCGCAGTCCTCATAGGAACCAGGCCCTCGCAGACGCATGGGCCCTGCCTGGGGTCAGAGTTGTTGTCACTTCCTCCACCTCTCCCAAGGAATGGCAGATCATGAACTTCTAATAAGTTCACAAATTGCTCTATGAAATTGAGGGGAGAAAAACGTCACATTCTTTTTTGTTAATTTTCCTAAATCAAATCTAGCTCTGAGCTCGCACTGTCAGCAAAAGTTCAGCTTCGACAATTCTAATTCTTTTCGGTTTCCTCAAGGGGTCGGGTGGGGCTGGGTGGGGCCTCCCCTCCTTCCCTTGCGCTAACACCTGTAGCTGAAGCAGGTCAGGAAGGCAAGGATGACAGCAATGCACCATCCACCTGTCCTGATCCCTTTGTCCCTTGCTCCTGTGACACAACTCTGTCCGCGACTGCTGTGCTCCCATGTGTGGAGAAATGTGCAGCTCAACTAGGCCAGCGACAACTTGGTGAGTGATATTAAGGAAAGGCACCTCAAGTTAAAAACCTGCAAAGAACTCACTGACAAAAACTGGTTAGCTGGCTGTGAAACGTTTGCTGTTAGTTCTGCAGAAAACAAAAAGTAGTTCTCAATGTGCTGTTAGTTCAGCCAAAAAAAAGCAGTCAACTATTGCTTTCATTCACTCTATCTTAAAGAGACAAAACCCCACAGTTGGTCAACCACTTCACAAACCTCTGGCACAGCATGTTATCAGTTTGCAAATTCTCCATGTCTCACAGGCAATCCCCCCTGCCCACACTGAATCCCAATATAGTCTTATAAATACTTCTAGGTAGCCCTGCCTCTTGGCAGACAGCAGACACTGTCTGTCCTGCCCACTGTGCCCTTCATAACATATCTTCCTTTAATAAATTACTGTCTTAATTCATAACAGTCTTGGTGAACGCTTTCACCCCCGCGACTCTGGCCATACTGAGCCCACAACCACACATGGCACTTTGGTGACCCGTACGGGGGCCTCTCCTGAGGGGACCTCTTCCCCACTCTCCTTCTGCTTCCAAATTGAGACTCGTGGACTGTGTCGGAAACCAGAGACAACCGACAGTTCCTGGCCGGAGCCACTCCCTGGTGCACCAGAAGGTTCTGGAGGAAAGGCGTCAGACTGCCATCGCCCAATCAGGTGAGAGCCAGGAACGTGCTTTCCTCTTTCAGTCTTCCAGCATTCAGCCTCTAGTGACTCTCTGGTGGCTGATGGTTACCCTCTCTGGCCCTGGTGTAGCGTAAAGGTCAGAGGGTGAACAAGGTGACCGCCAGGCCCAGGAGGGGGCAAGACTCTCTCCTCTCTCTCCTGGTCAAGGGGTCCAAATTCCAAAGTGTGGTAAAGCTGGCAGCTAGAAGTTCCCCTAGAACCAACCCACGCATACTAGGAAGACCCGGACCTCTCTCTCTCTCTTTCTCCAAATGTTCTGCAAGGACAGCCGGTCTTCCTGCTCCAGACCTCATGAAGTCAACTAAGCCCCGGCAGCACCAGATCAGCGAGCCTCCCCTCAACCCTCTGCCCCTGACCTGGTCTGATCACGCACATCCTTAGCCTCAGGCTCTGGACCTAAGATCTCGGCCTCTACATGGGATACCCCTAGAGGGTGAATTTGTGTTCCCATGCAGACATCAGTGATCTCTTCCAATAGCCAGGACTCCCCTTGGGAAAGTGCATCTCCGAGTCCCCAGTGGATGAAAGCAGCCCCCTTTCCCTCAACGGGCCATCCCAAGATGTTCTTCACAGATGATTTTTTCTCATCCCACCGTGGGACAGAGATCCTCCATTCCCCCAGAGTCACCCTGGGCTGCATTTTAAAACACTGGAATAAATTTGACCATCAGACTCTCAAAAAGAAACATCTAATTTCCTTGTGTAATAAAGTATGGACTTCTTACTGGCTTCCAAACCAGGGGCCTTGGCCTTTGCACAGAACTTTAGACCAAAAACCATTTTCCAGCTGGTCCTCTTCTGCCATAATTTTCCTAAGTGGTCTGCGGTTCCTTATGTTCAGGCTCTTTCATGACTCTCTCTTTCAGGATCCTGATGAATGTGTTTGGCCTAGTTTGCAAACCCTACAGAGTCTTCGGATGTGCTGGATGGTCCGCCCTTTCCTCTCCCATCCTCCATGGCTGGCTGGAGCAGCGGGACCAGTTGAGGCCACTGACACATCCTCTTCACACGCTTCAAGCAGGACGATGCCTGCCCCACATGCTCCTCCACCTCCCCGGCTGCCTCGTGCTGCCTTCGCCTCCACCTTCCCGCCACTTTTCTGTTCCTCGGCCTCGGCCTTCACCCCAACATCCAAAGCCCAGTTCTCTCCTTCAGCACCTCCTCCTTATCAGGGACCCTTCTCCCCTTCACACACCAGGTCAGCGGCCACCTGCGGTCCCACCCCAGCCCCAGAAGGCATCATGCCACTCAGGGGAGTAGGGAACAGGCATCTTGAAACCATCAGGGTCCACATCCCTTCCCCAACACTGACTTGTCTCAAATAGAAGCCAAACATGGGTCTTTTAGCCAGGACCCATCACATTTTACAAAGGAATTCAAGGCACTCACCATCTCCTTTCACCTCACCTGGTAGGACGTCTATATTATCTTTACTACTTGTACCCATGAGGAAAAGTCCCACATCTCGTCCCTAGCCCAGGAATGCACAGAGAGATCCGCACCAGAACCCCTGGGAGTCACCCCTGGGAGAACTGCAGAACCTGAAACGGACCCTAGGTGGGGCTATCAGGAATGGAGGGCAGCAGGGAACGCTGCAATCGTGATCACGTGTTTCACTGAGGGCGTGAGGAAGGCAGCCATAAAACCTGCAAACAGTGCCAGGTTAAGACAGAAAGTATGAGAGCCAAAGGAAAACCCAGCCTTGTTCCACTCCGGACTAGCCGAAACCATGAGAAAATACACGCATATAAACCTGAAAGCCCAGATGGCCTCACAGTTCTGACCATCCATTTTATTAGCCAGGCCTGTCCTGACATTAGACAGTAGCTCCAAAATCGATCAAGGGCCACAAACCCGTTTCCCCCTGCTATTATACTTGGACTTCAAGGTCTTCAGCAACCAGGAGGTCTTGAGGAATGAAAAGGAAACAAGACAAAAAGAAAGCCAGGTGTGGCTGCCACAACTGTCAGCTCCCTGCCCATACCAAGGCCCCTGGCACAGTCACTGACTGCAGGGTCTACACCTAGACAGCCACCCTTCAAGCCAAAGGCAGCTCCCCTTCATCTGCTACCGCTGTGGCCACCCATGGCTTATGAGTCCTAACTGCCTCTAGGGGAAACTGCCCCTGGACCCATGGTGTCACCACAGGGGCACCGGCTACAGGATTGCCCCTTTGCTCCTAGTGCAGGGTGGGGCATCCCACAACCCAAACCCCAAGCATGGGCTGACCCGCAAAGACAACAAATGCCTTTAACCCCATTTTCTCGTTCTGGGGAGCCCAGCAAAGCAGTCTCCTTAGTGTCAACTAACGAGGTCTGGGGGCCACACAGGCTCCTGTAGTCTCCATCTCTATGACTGAGCCTTGGGTAATCATATATGTGGCAGGGAACAAAATTAACTTCTTAATCTATTTGGGGGCCACATACTCTGCCCTTACCAGCCTTTCTGGATCCACTTTCCAGTCCTCAGTCCTCCTCACCGGCATAAACAGCCAACCTAAACAGGGACGTTCTACCTCCCCCCCGCCCCTTATTATGTACTTTAAGAAAAAAGATTTTTACCCAGTGCCAACCATTCTCTAACAGATTCCTTCAGAGATACGGAATACTTCCACTCCAGGTCACTCTTTAACTGCAGACCCTATAAAGGTCCATCTTAAAAGCCCTAATTCCTTCCCTAGAAAGCCCCAATATGCTTTAAGACCTGGAGCTGCAGCAACTAGTAGAAAAGTCCTTGGCCACAGGATTACTGCGCCCTTGCAGTTCACCATGCAGTGTGCCTATCCTGGCCGACAAGAAGCCAGACGGCACCTGCAGAATGGTACAAGGTCAGAGGGCTAGCGATGGGGCAGTGATCCCCATACCTCCCATTGTTCCCAGCCCCTACACTCTGCTGGGACCAAGTCCTTCTGAAAGATGGTCAACATGAGGCAGCTAGAGTGAGTTTCCCCTACAGAGTCAACCAAGGTAGAGTTTCCTCAGCACCCAGCGAGGAGTGGGTGGAGCAGCACACCCCACAAGTCTCCAAAGGAGTGATGATAACCACTCAGAACAAAGAAGAAGAAGAAGAAATCCACTGACCTGGGCTGGAACTGGTCAGACGACTGCCTGTACCACAAACGGGAGGCAGAGGGGAAGGTGAGTGGCGGGAATTCCGGTGTTCTGTGCTCCTGCCACGGACCTGCAGGCCCCCTGAGCCTTGTGGGACCCTAGCCCCTCATGGGAGACTGCCTTCCCCACAGTCGTGTTCCGCCACGGAGTCGTGCAAGAAAAAAGCCAAGAGCAGCACCAGCCGCCATTTCCCAGGAACTCAACCCTTGCAGCCAGCTTGGGAAGGAACAAGCCCCAAGGACAAACTCCGTGGCCGAAGACAGTTGCTGGCTGGATGGCTTGCCTGAGAATACTTGAGACCTTGAGGCTGGCCGACCTTGATATTCAGATCGCAGATTGCTGAGGTGGGAACCCGGTGGGACATGCTACCATAGCAAACTCTTCCCTCAGGAACTCTGCTGGATGTGCCCTGCTGAAGAGTGTTACCCCAGTGGCCTGGGATTCCCTTCTAATCCCCACTAGGGCAGCTAAGACAGCACGCTGCAGGGCCTTCAGCTTCATTCCCTGCACTCCCCTCAAAGGCTCAAAACAGACAGAGAACTTGAGAAATCCCAAGAGCCCAGCCTTAGATCTAGGCTGGCTGGACACTTCCTTGGAGCAACATTCACCAAGGAGAAACCCTACAGCCACCATCAAAGTCAGCTTTCTCCTACAAGTGCCACCTCCGGGTCAAAGGTCAACAGTACAGCCCACCAAATTGGATACAATACCTCAGCTTTGGGAAGCATCAAATCTCAAGTGCCGATTAACAACACTTTGCAAGTCACTCAGCCACTCAGAACACCTTGAGCCAGTGCAGGTACACAGCACAGGGCTGCCACGGCTGGCAATTGAGAAATTTACCACACCAGGGCTATATATCACCAAGGGAACCCTACAGTGCCTACATCAGCCTCCTGCCATCCTCAAATAAGAAGAAACCATCTCCCCAAATGAGAAGGAACCAGAAAAATAATTCTGACAATATTAAGAAACAGAGTTAGCTGGGCATGGAGGCTCACACTTATAATCCCAGCACTTTGGGAGGCTGAGGCAAGAGAATTGCTTGAGCCCACGGTTTCGAGACCAGTATGGGCAACATGGTGAGACCTCATCTCTACAATAAATCAAAAAATTAGCTGGGTGTGATGGCACATGCCTGTAGTTTCAGCTACTTGGAAGGCTGAGGCAGAAGGATTGCCTGAGCCAGCATGTCAAGGCTGTGGTGGCTGTGAGCAGCGTGCTACTGTACTCCAGCCTGAGCAGTGGAGAAAGACTCCAACTCAAAAAAGAAGAAGGAAAGAAACAGAGTTCTCCAACATTCTCTAAAGACAACACCACCTCCTCAGCAATGAACCCTAACCAAAATGAAATTTTTGAAATTCCAGACACAGAATTCAAAAGGTAGATTATAAAATTGATCTATGAACATTGGGAGAAAATTGAAAGCCAACATAAAGAAATTTTAAAACTACTGAGGACATGAATGAAAAGTTCTCCAAGAAGATAGACACCTTAAAAAAAAAAAAAAAACCAAGCTGAGATTCTGGAAATGAAAGAATCACTTAAGGAAGTACAAAAGTACAAAATGCAGCGGAAAGTTTTAACAGTAGACTAGAACAAGCAGAAGAAAGGATCTTAGAACTTGAAGATAAGGCTTTTGAATTAACCCATCAGACAACAATATAGAAAAAAGAACCAAGAGAACAAAACAAAGTCTTCAAGAAATGTGGGATTATGTAAAACATCCAAACCTAAGAATCATAGGTGTTCCTGAGGAAGAAGAGAAAGCAACTGGTTTGGAAAACCTATTTGAGGGAATAATAGAGGAAACTTCCCTGGCCTTGCCAGAGATCTAAACATCCAGATTTTAAAAAGCCCAGAGAACCCCCCAAAGACTCATTGCATAAAAGGTCATCCCCAAGGCATGTAGTCATCTGGTTATGCAAAGTTAATGTGAAGGAAAGAATTTTAAGAGCAGTGAGATAAATGTACCAGATAACTTACAAAAGTAAACCTATCAGACTAACAGCTGACTTTTCAGAAGAAACCCTACGAGCCAGAAGGGATTGGGGCCCTATCTTCAGTCTCCTCAAACAGAATAACAGTGAGCCAAGGATTTTGTATCCCACAAAACTGAGTTTCATAAATGAAGGAAAAACAAAATCCTTTGTAGACAAGCAAATGCTGAGTGAATTTGTCACCACTATACCAGCTCTACAAGAAATACTCAAAGGAGGTCCAAATACTGAAACAAAAGGTTGAAACACACCATTTAAAAAATGCTGGAAATTGTGAAAATCACAGGCCTTATGGAATACCAACACTTTCTCTTATAGAGAAAATAAATAAATAAAGCAACCAGATAGCAATTAATATGATGAATGTACCTTACATATCCCTATTAACTCTAAACATAAACGGCCTCAATGCCCCACTAAAATAGATATAGATTGGCAAAATGGATTTAAATAAAAATCCCCAAATATCTGCTGCCTTCAAGAGACCCACTTAACTCACAAAGACTCCTATAGACTTAAGGAGTGGGTAGGAAAAATATTCCACACAAATAGAAACCAAAAATTAGCAGGAGTAGCCATTGTCATATCAGATAAAACAGTCTTTAAATTAACAACAGTAAAAAAAGACAAAGATGATTATAATGATAAAGGGATCCATCCGATGAGAAGACATAACAATTTCAAATATATGTGTGCCTAATGCCAGAGCCCCCAGTTTTATAAAACAAATTCTACTAAACTTTAACAAAGAGATAGATGGCAATATGGTAATAAGGGGGCACTTCAACTCTCCACTGACAGTAATGGACAGATCATCAAGGCAGAAAGTCAACAAAGAAACATTGGAGCTAAACCAGACTCCAGAGCAAATGAAACTGACAGGTATCTACAGAACATTCCATCCCAAAACTACATAATATACTTTCTTCCCATCAGCACATGGAACATTCTCCAAGATAGACCATATGACAGGCCACAAATCAAGTCTCAATAAATTTAAAAAACTGAATTCATATCAAGCACCTTCTCAGACCACAGTGAAATAAAACTAGAAATTAACTCCAAGAAGTACTTGCAAAACCAAACATAAGCATGGAAGTTAAACAATTTGCTCCTGAATGACCCTTTGGTCAACAATGAAATCAAGATGGAAATTTTAAAATTCCTTTAGATGAATGGCAACAATGAAACAAGTTATCAAAACCTCTGGGACACAGCCAAAGCTGTGCTTAGGAAAATTTATAGTGCTTAAGGCCTGCATTAATAAGACTGAAAGATTGCATATCAACAACCTAACAGTACACCTCAAGGATCTAGAAAAACACGAACAAACTAAACCCAAAGCTAGTATTAGAAAAGAAATAATGAAGATCAGAGCAGAACTAAATGAAATTGAAATTTTAAAAAACAATACAAAAGATCAATGAAATAATAAGTTGGTTATTTGAAAAGAGAAACAAGATTGATAGACTACTAGCTAGATTAAGAAATGAAAAAAAAACTCAAATTAGCTCAATCAGAAATGAAAATAGAGACATTACAACTGATACAATAGAAATCAAAAGATCATCCAAGACTATTAGGAATATCTCTATGCACACAAACTAGATAATCTAGAGGAAATGGATAAATTCTTGGAAACATACAACCTCCTAACCTTGAATCAAGAAGAAATAGAAACACTTAGCAGACCAAGAAAAAGCAGTGAGAGTGAAATAGTAATTACAAGTCTCCCAACAAAAAAAACCAGGACTTGATGGATGCATACATGAGTTCTACCAGACCTTCAAAGAAGAACTGGTACCAATTTTACTGAAGCAAGACTGAAGAGGAGGAAATCCTCCCTAACTCATTCTATCAGCCTAGTATCACTCTGATACCAAAGCCAGGAAAAGACACAACAATAAAAGAAAACTACAGACCATAGACATAAAAGTCCTCAATAAAATATTAGCAAGCCAAATCCAACAGCTTGTTAAAAAAAAAAAATAGAGCCGGGCTCGGTGGCTCAGCCTGTAATCCCATGCCTTTGGGAGGCTGAGGTGAGTGGATTGCCTGACCCCGCGGGTTCGAGACCCGCCTGGGCAGCGAGACCTCATCTCTACAATAAATCAAAAAATCAGCCGGGCATGGTAGCTCATGCCTGTAATTCCGGCTACTCGGAAGGCTGAGGCGGAAGGATCGCCGGAGCCCAGCAGGTCGAGGCGCGGTGGCCGGAAGCGGCCACTGCACTCCAGTTTGGGCGACCGAGTGAGACTCCAACTCAAAAAAAAAAAAAAAAATACCCCATGACCAAGTAGGTTTTATCCCAGGAATGTAAGTGTGCTCCAACATACACAAGTCAATAAACATGATCCACTACGTAAACAGAATTAACAACAAAAATCATTTTATAATTTAAATAGATGCAGGAAAAGCATTTAATAAAATCCAGCATCCCTTCATTATAAAAACCCTCAGCAAAATAGGATAGAGGGAGCATTTCTCAAAAGAAGAAAAGCAATATATGACAAACCTACAACTAATGTTATCCTGAGTAGAGAAAAGTTCATTGCTTTCCCCCTGAGAACTGGAACAAGGCAAGGACACCCACTTTCACCACTACTATTCAACATAGTACTAGGAGGCCTAGCCAAAGCAATCAGGCAAGAAAAAGAAATAAAGCGTTTCAGGACAGGCATGGTGGCTCAAGCCTGTAATCCTAGCACTTTGGGAGGCCAAGGTGAGGGGATTGCCTGAGACTACAGGTTTGAGAACAGTCTGGGCAACTTGGCAAGAGCTCATCTCTACAATAAATCAAAAATTAGTTGGGCATTATAGTGCGCACCTGTAGTTCTGGCTACTTAGAAGACTGAGGCAGAAGGATTGCCTGAGCCCAGGAGGTCGACGCTGAGGTGACCATGAGTGCACTACCGCACTCCAGCCTGGGTGACAGAGTGAGACTCCAACTCAAAAAAAAAAAAAAGAATGAAAGAAAAGAAAGAAGAAGTTTCCAAAATTGAAAAGAAGAAATCAAATTATCTCTATATGCCAACAATATGATCCTATGTCTAGAAAATCCTAAAGACTCCTTCAAAATACTCCTGGACTTGATAAATGAAGTCAGTAAAGTTTCAGGATGCAAAATCAACATACACAAGTCAGTGGCACTGCTGTACACCAATAGTGACCAAGGTGGGACTCAAATCAAAGCTAAATCAAATCAAACTCAAATCAAATCAAAGCTGCCCCAAAGCTCAACTATGTAGAGATACATAAACCAAGGAGGTGAAAGATCTCTACAAGGTGAACGACAAAACACTGATGAAATAAACCGCAGAAGACACAAACAAATGGAAGGACATCCCACGCTCGTGAATTGGAAGAATCAACATGGTTAAAATTACCGTATTCCCCAAAGTGATCTACGGATTCAGTGCAATCTCTACCAAACTACCAGCATCATTTTCCACAGAATTAGAAGAAACAATCCTAAAATTCATATAGAATAAAAAATAAAAAAGAGCCCAAATAGCCAAAGCAGTCCTAAGCAAAAGAACAAAGCTGGAGGCATCACATTACCTCACTTCAAATTATACTGCAAGGCTGTAGTAACCAAAACAGCATGGGACTGGTACAACAGCAGACACATGAGCCAGTGGAACAGAACAGAGAATCCAGAAGTAAACCCAAATACCTACAACCAATTGGTCTTGGGCAAAGCAGACAAAAAACATACATGGGGGAAATGGCACCCTATTTAGCAAATAGTGCTGGGAAGATTGGATAGCTACATGCAGAAAAATGAAACTTGACCCCAATCTCTCCTCATATACAAAAATTAATTAAAAATGTATTAAAGACTTAAATGTCAGACCTTAAGCCATAAGAATTCTAGAAGAAAAGAAAGAAAAAACTCTTGTGGACATTAACCTAGGAAAGAATTTATGACTAAAACCCCAAAAGCAAATGCAACAAAAACAAAAATAAACAAGTGGGACTTAATTAAACTAACAAGCTTCTGCACAGCAAAATAAATAATTGGCAGAGCAAATAGGCAACCTACAGAATGGGAGAAGATATTCATGACTATACATGTGACAATAGACTAATATCCAGAATCTACAAAGGACTCAAACAAATCAGCAAGAAAAAAACAAATAATCCCATTTAAAAATAAGCAAACAACATGAATGGATATATCTCAAAAGAGATATAAAGGGCCAACAAACATGAAAAAATACTCAGCATTGCCAAGGAAATGGAAATTAAAACCATAATGATATACCATCTTACACCAGTCAGAATAGCCATTATTAAAAAAAATAAAATAACAGTAGATGCCGAGAGTGGATGTGAAGAAAAGGAAATGCTTATATATTGTCGGTGGGAGTGTAAATTAGTACAACCTCTATGGAAAGCAGTATGGAGATTACTTGAAGAACTAAAAGTGGATCTAACATTTGACCCAGCAAGCCCACTACTAAGTATCTACCCTAAGGAACAGAAGTCATTATATAAAAAAAAAAAAAAACACCTGTACCTGCATGTTCTTCACAGTACGATTCACAATTACAAAGATGTGGAATCAAATACCTATCAATGGATCAGTGTAAATGAAAATCTAAATGAAAATCAGCCATCAAAAAGAATGAAATAATGTCTTTTGCAGCAGTTTGGATAGAGCTGGAGAACGTCATCCTACGTGAACTCAGGAACAGAAATTCAAACACCGCATGTTCTCGCTTACAAGTGGGAGCTAAACTAAGGACCTGCAAAGACACAGAGACAGTGTCGTGGGCACTGGAGACTCCGAAGCAGGAGGGAGGGAAGAGGAGGAGGGATGAAAAGTCACCTACTGGGTGCAATATGCACAGCTAGGGGTGGTGGGTACTCTTAAAGCCCAGACCAAGAACTATTTGTATCCCCCAAAGCTATTGAAATAATAATAATTTTAAAATTCCTCCTGGAACATCCTGGTTTATGGTGCTAGACTTAAAAGATGCTTTCTTTTGCAT
This sequence comes from Cephalopachus bancanus, assembly GCA_027257055.1. Classification (NCBI taxonomy): domain Eukaryota; kingdom Metazoa; phylum Chordata; class Mammalia; order Primates; family Tarsiidae; genus Cephalopachus; species Cephalopachus bancanus. The sequence goes on from JAPVLO010000232.1 coordinate 4,346,397, forward strand.
CCCAGTGCACCCAGATTCTCAGTTTCTATTTGCCTCTGAATGACAGGATTCTTCTACACATATTTCTCAACAACTAACCTAGACGGTGCTCCCCCAGGGATTGGGGGATTGGGAGGCAGCCCACACCTCTTTGGACTGGTCCTTGCCAAAGATCTGTCGGCCCTTTAACTGTCCCCCGACAGTGCCCTGCTCCAATATGTTAATGATTTGCTTAACTGCAGTCCATGGAAAATGCTACAGGCCTGAATACTATTAAAATGTTGCAGAAGCTAGCCTCCTGTCGTTATAAAGCTTCTCCTTCCGTGGCTGAAATTTCTTCCAAGGGAGTTCAATTCCTGGAACTAACAAGAACCTTGGGGGCCAAGGTCTCTCACACCGCAGCAAGAATCTTACCTTGCATACGGGCCTTCTATCCACAAACCAGCCCCTGCAGTCCTTTCTGGGAACAGCGGGCTTCTGCCACACTTGGATGCCTCAGTTGGGCTCATTGCAAAACCTCTGCACGAGGCTCTGCTAGAGCCAGAGGATCCCAGAGTTGGCGTTCTGAGATGAACAGTGCCCTAGAAGCCCTTAAACAGGCACGCACAGCCCCAGGGTTAGTCCTGCCGGATCTTAGAAAGCCTTTTCACTTACATGAAAGAGGGGCCTTTGCATGGCCCTTGGAGTCCTAACTCAGCCACTGCGGCCTTCCCAACACCCAGCTGCCTGCTTGTCCAAGAATCTTGACCTCCATGCCTCTGAGTGTTAGCGTCTGTTGCTCTCCTAGTTGAGGATGCCTCCGAGCTAAGCCTGGGCCAAGGAATGACTGTACATGCCCGACACCAGGTCATGGATATCCTAAACTCAAAGGCCTGCTACTGGATCTCCGAGAGCCGAATAGGCAAATACCAGACGCTCTTCCAGCAGTCACCAGATTTAAGCATTAAGCCCTGCCATGCTCTTAAGCCCTCCACCTCGTTACCAGGCCCAAATGCTGAGGGAACACTTAAACAGTCTTGCTTAGCAACCATGGCCTTACCTTGCAGCGCCTGACCAGATCTCCAGAGTGCTCCTCTTACAAATCCAGAGGCCACTTGCTGCAGACAGGAGTAGCTTCACGGAAGAAGGAGCCAACTGTCAGGACATGCTGTGGCTGGCCACACAGAAGTAATCAAATCTGGACCTTTGCCAGGAAGTACTACTTCAGCTCACAAGGCTGAACCATTGCCCTCCCCAGCCTTACAATCAGGGGCAGGCATGAAACAACGTTTACACAGACCTGGCCTTTGTTTTCCATGTGGTGCATGCCCCACCACCATGTGGCGGGAAAGAGGACCACTGATGGCCCAGAATACGCCAACATGCTCCTGGGGCCATGGCCCTATTGGAAGCCATTATGCCTCCTGCACAGGTAGCCATCAGTCATTGCAAAGCACCCAAAAGATAATAATGAAATCTCTACTGGAAATAGCCAAGCTGGCAAACAAGCAGAGGCGGCTGCAGGGCTGCAGGCTGCCCTGGTCCCTACACTACCTCCCCTGTCACCACACTACATGCAGGAAGAGACCCAGAAGACTCTAGCCCTTTGCACTAGATGTCCCCTCTCAGGGGACACTGTAAATCTAACAAACCACTCAGATGTTCCCTCTCAGGAGACATAAAGATATTGCTGGTGATTATAAAGGACAAACTTATGCCAGTGCAATTTTTTTCACAAATGTATGTTTCCTTGAAGTTTTCCATTCAAATTGCATGAAAAAGCAAATAAAGAGATTGAATATATACTGCGATTATGTAAAAAAAATCAGCTGGCATTATGTAGAAAGATAATGTGTGAAGGGCCTTCACAGTGGTGCACAGACTGGACAATAAATTACATACTATTAATGTGGGAGAAGAAAACAAGACTGCATTGTCTGCTCAAATAGAATGGTACGAGGTGGAAGATGTCAAACGAATTCCTATTGTACAACATGTATCAGTGAACCTGCAATGCACGTCGGTGACTGTTTCACACATTACCACACGTTAGAAAAATATAACATGTAAAATTTTGATTTTTTTGTTATAAGTTCCAAATTCCATTTAATTTTAAATAAGTCCAAAATTCCATTTAAGCCAAATATCATCACAATAAAATAATTGATTCCAAAACTATACTATTTAATATGAAGTGATTCATTTTTCCCCATTTTGTAAAAAAAGTGTGGTCAAGTTGCTGGGAGGTGACCTGCAAGATGTCGCCGCGCGCAAAGGGCTAGAAAAACTTCCTCCCACACCTCAGAGGGCAGGCTGAAAGATTCTCATAGCAAAACCCTGCTCCCAGAACTTCAAAGTGGAGCTTCGGAACAGCCTACATCAATCAGCTCATTTAGGACTGAAAGCCCTCCACAATCTAACAGAGCTGCTAGTCACCAGCAAGGGAGTGATCCAGACTTCATGGTCCATTTCACAGGCCTGCCCCACCTGTTGCCAAATCAACCCAGAAGGAGCAAAAAACCTTCCCCATGCCTTCAACTTGTTAAGAGTTGAGGGACCCTGCTGGGAGGAGAATGGCAGATAGATTTTATGCACGGGTCACCATGCGGGGACTCAGGTATCTACTAGTTTTGTGGACACCTCTACCAGGTGGGTTGAGGCGTTCCCCCCTAGGATGGAGCAAGCCTCAGGAGTCATGGCAGCCCTCTAGACCACAGTCTTCCTCGTCGTGGGTTCCCCTCCCCCTGCAGTCAGGCAATGGCCCCACTCTCTTCTCCCAAGCAACACAGAGTCAGTGAGGCTCTCCAGATCAGATGTTACTTGCACGGGGCTTGGCTCCCACAGTCTTCTCGAAAAGTAGAAGCCAACCAAACCATAAGAAGACGCCTCACAAGGTGAATGCACCAGACTCAGCAGTCACAGCTGACTTTGCTCCCCATTGCACTCCTAAGAGCCCGCAACCCCCCAAAATCTGAGGCTCATCTTAGCCCCTTTAAAATCTTCCACGGAAGGCCTTTTGTTCCAAAAGACCTTTCATTAGACCCAGAAACTAATTATCTCACACAATATGTGACATCCCTGGGACAAACCATTAAGGCAAGTGATCATTACCAAAACCTCTACAGCCCCAAACCTGACTCTCCCCTTTCAGACAACACCCATCCCTATCTCATGCTAGGAGATTGGGCCTACCTTAAAACTCTCCCATACTCGATGGCACTTGAGACCATCTGGATGGGGCCGTAGCAAGTTCTTCTCACAACCCCAACAGCAGTAAAACTTCAAGGCTTCCTTCCATGCTGCCACCTCTCCAGAAATGAAACGGCCCCACCGCCTGACAAGGAATGTGCTGTCTACACCCATGAACTGGTGGAAGACCTCCGTCTGCTGTTTAAACAGACTCCAAACCCAGGTGACATCCACCCTCATATTTAAAGAGAAGCACACTCTTGATTGCTATGTGCCACTTGACATAGCTTCTGTCTTTATGGAACACAACTTATTTTCATGCCCTTTATAATTTTGGTGGGGACCAGAATTAGTAATTTCTAAACTTAGCAAACAGAATTTTGCCAGAGCAGTGCTTATTTTGTCAAGCACGACAATGTACCCATACATACAAGCCTTGGTTTACTCAATAAAACTATACTGATGTAAAACTCTGGGTCTGCTTAACTAGCCACCTAGTCCAAGGCCACGATTCTTTTTTTTTTTTAAGATTTCTTTTTGCCACAAATGCCCAACAGAACGCTCACCAACCTGAACTGAATGCAAAATTGAGAGTCTCCGACCGTTTAGACAAACCAGAAAACAATACGGTTTTACCTTTACTCTCTTTATGCCTGCTTACAATTTCCAATTTGTCAGTCAACAGAGCACAGAGGGATAAAACCCATGGGTGTCCAGGGCCTCAAGTCTTGGGGTCTGACAAGTCATAAATCCTGTGGGAACACATCGTCACCCCCTTAAATTATCCTCTGGTTTCTCAAGCACATTTTTGTTACTCCATCCTCCTTCAGGCCCTAAGTCAGTATCCACAACATTTCCTTTGCCAGCTTTGCCCTTTTGAAACAGACATTCTTTCTTTCTTTTCTTTTTTTTTTTTTGCCAGGGAGTAGCATTTATTTGTGCCAGCACCAGCTCAGCGGATTTGCATCGAAAGACTGATCCAAAATAGACATTCTTTATGAAAGACTTTATTCCAACTTGCCACCTTCAGGAATCCCTCCGAGATGTCTACCCAGACAGAATGGATTGCTGTGATATCCGACCCACCCTCACTCATGTCCTTCATCTCACCACTCAACAGAGAGTTGCAGAATTTTAGGCTTTTTTTTTTTTTACCATAGCAATAATTTTTATAATCCTCCTCCTGTGCCTTCCTGAGCTAACAGTATGTTGCCATTCTTAACACTGCAGGCATCATTCTACTTACCTGGAACTTACCTGGTCACCTCTTCAGATAGCATCAGCCCTTAGGTCAAACCTTGCCCTACCAGCCTCATGGGTTGGCCCTGCCTGAAGGGAACAAAATCCTTCATTTGCAAAGCCTCCTGTTGACTGTGCTTACCAGTAGCCCCCGGAGACCATGGCTCGCATCCTCTACTGCTTGGGAGTGAACCTCTTTTGTTTCCACCTTGGGCCTGAATTTCTGTGGGACCCCAGCGGGTACACATCGAACCTGGTTACCATGACTGCCACCTATTCAAGCCTCTTTACAGTTAAAAACAGCAGCCCCACAAAGGATCGGTCCCCCAAAAGACAACCACAAACCCAAGCCTCTGTTGAAGGCCCCCTTTATAAATGGGCCCAACTCAAATATCAAGCCCCTATTTATCTCAAAGCAACAGATAAGGAAAAGTATTCCCACCCCATGGACAACATTCTTAATTTCCTTGGCAATTACATCATAACTATAAATCACACCAGGATAACCTAAGTATCAACAGGTAGAGATGGTTCAATTCTATACATTTCAACTCTAACCAAAGTATCAGGCCCAGCCAACCTCTATGCCCCAAGCCCTCACAATAAAATTTCTTACTTCTGCACACAGCGTCCCTCCCCAGATTTTTGACACAAGCTAACCCCATGGCAAAATTGCATAGTTGCAAATTCCCCTTATAACTACCTACAAATTCCTACACTCGGTAACCAGAATCTTGGATGCTTCTAGATTCTCAACACTTCTGTCCTAGAAAAACCAAACATACCCCAAATCAAACTTTAACACCCAGTTTTGCAGCCCCTCACAACTTCCTCGCTGGCCGCCCGATATGCCTTCCTCGGGTCAAAATTTCAAGAAACTTACTAGCTTTTCGCCTTAAATCTGAGAGAGCTTTCTTCCTTTGTGGATCAAATGCATATGTCTGCCTTGCAGCCCATCGGACTGGAATGCGTCCACTAGTCTAAGCCCCAAACATCCAAGATGCTACTCCTAGTCAGCCTCTCCCCATTCTGCTTTCACCTTCAACGGCACTGGGAACAAAAAACCAGCCTCTCCCCAGAGATGCCAGCCACCCTCACGGATCTCCCTTGGATTCAGCCAGGCTTTGCTTTAGCAGGCCTCCCCTTTCTGAGGAGTCCCTTCCCCATACCCTAAACTCCACAGTCCCAAGCGAGAGCCCACAGGATCCCCTGGCAAGCTGACTGTCCCGGCAGGACCAGTGCCACGGCCCTGTTCAGCCCAACAGCTAGAGAAGATGAACGCTTCGCCCCTAGGTCACTTTGCCTTGGGGTGGGGGGGTGGAGAAACATGGACCCAACTAGGCCAGCGACAACTTGGTGAATGATATTAAGGAAAGGGGCCTCAAAATAAAAACCTGCAAAGAACTTACTGACAAGAGCTGCTTAGCTGGCTGTGAAACTAACAGCAGTTAGTACCGCAGAAAACAAAAAGTAGTTCCCAATGTGCTGTGAGTTCAGCCAACAGAAAGCAGTCAACTATTGCTGTCCATTCACCCTATCTTTTTTTTTGAGTCAGAGTCTCACTCTGTCACCCAGGCTGGAGTACAGAGGCACGCTCACAGCCACCCCAGTATCAACCTGCTGGACTCAGGCAATCTTTCCACATCCTAAAGAGACAAAACCCCATAATCAATCAGTCATTTTACAAACCTCTGGCACAGCACGTGGTCAGTTTGCAGACTTCGTGTCCCACAGGCAATTCCCCATCCACACTGAATCTCAATATAGTCTTATAAATACTTCTGTGTAGCCCCTGCCTCTTTCCACGTGTTGGGTATGCACTCTCAGCCCCTACTCCCAGACTCACACTGTACTGGAAAGTCTCCTCCAAGGCAAACACAGGATGTTCCGTCAGCAAGATCGGCCTCACCAGCAAGTCAGGCCGGGAGACACAGTTCTCCATGTTTCTGGAGTCATGGAGCCAGAGTACTGTTCCATTGTGTCAGGTACTGGGTTTGCTTACTTTTATTATATTTTCAGTTTTTATTTTTGAATGCTTATTTTTGGAGTTGGGATCTCACTCTGTCTCCCAGACTGGAGTGAAGTGGCACGATCACAGCCACCACAGCCTCAGCCTCCTGGCTCAGGCCATCCTTCCAACTCAGCCTCCCAAGAAGGGGGACTACAGGCACACGCCATCATGCCCAGCTAATTTTTAAACGTTTTATGGAGATGAGATCTCACTATGTTGCCCAGGATGGTCCTGAACTCATGGGCTCAAGCCATCCTCCCGCCTTGGCCTCCCAAAGCATCGGAATTACAGGCATGACCCAAACGCACCCGGCCAGGTTTACTCATTTTTAAATTCATTCACAAAAAGGTGGCAAAGCCCATGAAGTCTTCCCAGCCTGCCACATATCTTGAACGTGCTTCACCACTCATTTCTAACCCTCTTAGGCTGAGTAACCACCCTCGGTACTGTTCTGATGGAGACGGTGGTCCCTGAAACTCAGCCATGGCTACCTCTGGAGATCAGCTTTTATAAGGAGCTACCTCCCTGGGCTTTTTTTTTTCTTTTGAATCAGAGTCTCTCTCTGTCTCTCTCTGTCAGGCTGGAGTGCGGTGGCACGCTCATAGCCACTGCAGCTCGACCTGCTAGGCTCAGGCAATCCTTCCGCCTCAGCCTTCCAGGTGACTGGAACCTCAGGCATGTGCCACCAAGCCCAGCTGATTTTTAAAAATTTTTTTGTAGAGACAAGGTCTCGCCATGTTGCTCAGGCTGGTCTTGAACCCCTCAGGCAATCCTCTCGTCTCCGCCTCCCAGAGTGCTGGGATTGCAGGCAAGAGCCACTGCGCCCGGTTCAGCCTGTCTTAAGGATGCATCTCTCAGGGAGTCGCCAGCCTAGCCATCCTGTCCTTCATCAGCACCTGCCCTTGGTGCAGCATCCTCCTCTGACCCTCCGCAGCAGGACAGCAACTCATCATCACTCTCCTAATGTGGTCACTGGTTTGCACTGAGCCAGCCCCACGACTTGGGAGCCACCACAGTTTGCAAGGTAGGTGCCAGGTGCAGTCCTCACCCGCCTCGGAGCACAGGGTACCGGCTGGGTCCGCCAGAAACAAGGCAGTGCCCTGCCCCAGCGGCCGCCCGGCACCGACCCACTGAACCCTCAGCCCCCCACCGCCAGGAAGCCCAACCCAGAGGCCCCGCAAACTCATGCGCGGAGGCTTCGTTGAAACTCCCCCTCCCGCAGACCTGACCCCTATTGCTGGTGTGAACAGGCTCCTTCTCTGAGGGCAGAGCTTTGAACGCCTAATCACCCCAAGACTTGGAGTCCATCCAGTGCCTGCTGTTAGTAGTCAGGCCACGTCACCAGCCCAGGCTTATTAATCATGGAGAGCTGCAGCCCAGCGGCTAAGCTCCAAGTGTCCCTCAACTGTGTGATCAGCTCTCACCTTCCTGATGAGAAACTTACCTCCTGTCACGAGACCCATCTTCTGAATGAATGGCTCTTTCCGAGGGAGCCAGTTCTCTAAAATGCGCCTCAAACCTAAAAAGAATTGACAGAAAAATCAAAACTCCACTATTTTCTTTATGGAATGAGAAGACAGGTGCTTATAGAGGTTCCTGAAAGCTCAGCCCCACGCTTACTGAAGGAACCCCACGTGTGTGGCTGCAGCCAGGGACGTGGGGGAGGGGGCTGGAGGACTCAGGTCTGACAGGAGGTATGAGTGGGATTTCATTTTCTACCTTGAGGAACTTGGGCTATCCACCAAGGGGCTTTAAGCAAGAAAGTGGTATAGGGCTTTAACTTCAGCACTAGCATCCTGGGAGGAGATGGATAACGGAAGGTGGGTAGCCGAAAGACTGGTCAGTAGCCAGGGGAAAGACGGTGGTCGGAACCAGGGTGGCTGGAATGGAGAGGTGGACGGCGTTGGGAGACTCTTAATGCACTGTCACTCCTCACCTCCTTCAGGTCCCTGCTTGAGTTTCGCCTTCCAAGGGAGTCCCTCCTTGACCACCCGTTCAAAACAACAGCCCCTCCCTATACCCCAACCCCGCTTCTGCTTAATTTTCTCCGTAGCTTTTATTACCATCTAGCATTCTATACAGTGTAATTGTTAACCTGATGATTGTTTGTCTTCCCCAACTAAAATGTACACTCTGTGACACAAGGATTTTTGTGTCTTTTGTTCTCTCTATCCTCAATACTTAGAACAATCTGTGGCACACAGTAGATGCTCAACAAGTATTTTCAGAATGAATGATAGGTGAAGGATGAATAGAATTGGCAGGATGTGATCACTGGTTGGATGGGAGGGATGAGTAAAAGGAAGTGGCAGAGGAGCAGGGAAAGTCTCCCAGGTTCCCTGCGGACTGGCTGAGCCAGTGGATGGTGTGCTACTGGGTGAGACAGGGAGCACTGATGTAGGGGAGAGGGCTCTGGAGGTGAGGGAGCGGGGTACCGTGTACGTGAGTCGCCTGTAAGACATCTAGGGTAAGATGTGAAGAGGCAGGAGAGGCTTTTGGGCTGGAGGAATTGATTGTGCAGTCTTCAGAGTCTTTATTCATAAAAAGCACTTATTGTGCAGAAACTACACCAGGCGCAGTGGATACAAAAGGAGCAAACTGAGGCCACAAAAATGGAGAGTATTCCTCGTAAGATCACAACTACTACGACAGTTGATAACAACCGATGTTACTGAGGGGGCAGGGAGCAAGCACTCTCAGACTTTGGAAGGCACTGGAAATTGGTAGAACCTTCTGGAATACAATTTGGTAACATGTACCAAAAAGCTTAGAAATGTACATGTCCAAGACTCAGCAGTTATTTATTTGCCAGTCGTAAGTACAACATATGCCATTCACCAAGAGGACAAGGGAGGTGTGACCAGTTTGTGCACCAAGGAGTCATCTAGGAGCCCCATCCAGTGATGCACAGGGCAGACCCCTTAGCCCTTGCCCCCTAAAAGGGGTTATATGGGCTTGATCTAGATGCAGCTGCAGGAAAATCAAGGTCTACCCCTGGTACTTTGCTCACATCTAAGGCACACTCCCACAGAAGGGCAACTGGCACCCTGGTCCAGTCACTTATCTCTGGGTAACAAACGAACCCAAGACCTAGTAGCTTAAAACAATTATTATATCTCATGATTTGGTGAGTCAGAAACTTGGACAAGGCTCAGCCGGGTGATTCTTCTGTTGTTCTATGTGGCACCAGCTGGGGTCACTTGGTGGCACTGAGCTGCACCTGGGTCAGTCAGAAGCATCCAATGTGGCTTCACTCATGAGCCTGATACCTTGTTGGGAACAACTCTCAGGCCCAGAGCCTCTCTGCATCATCTCTCTAGCAGGGTAGTTGAACTTCTTAGAAGATGGCTCAGGGCTCTAAGAGACCAAGGCAGAAGCTGCCAGTCCTTTTAAAGTCTAACCCTAATACCAGCATAGCATCATTTTGGCCATACTCTAAAGGCCAAAAAGTCATTGTCCAGTAATAGATCCTGCTTCTCAACTGAAGGAATGTCAATGAATTTGCAGCCATCTTCAATCTGCCCTACTCCTTGGCTCAGGATTTCCAAGAGAGAAAGATCTGGCTGTGCATTCAAGCTCTTCCCCTTCTGCTTCCCTACTGTGTGGGCCAGTTCCTCTCCGAAGGTGTTTTGCAATGTGAAAATCACCCTGCTTCCCTTTCCATAGAAAATGAGGCTTATTATGGCAGCCAAAAGGGATCCCCTGCAGTCTCATCCTAACGCCATGTGTGACACACACCAGCAAGTTGCTGACTGGCTCTCCTGCAAGGCCTCCACTGTGAAAGAGATATATTCGGCCTAGTTGTAGCCATCTGTTTTGGGGAACATGGCTCATCCAAGGGTGTGGAGGTTCTACTGATCACTTACCACATTGGTCACCAGCAGTAACTGATCACTCTGAAGGCAGCTGCTCTTGAGGAAGCGTGCAGACCCAAGTTAATTCCCAAAGGCTCTTGTGGAACCTTGGCACTTCCTTGTTGGTCCAACAAGAGAGGAACATAGCTCTTGCCAGAGTTGCAGACAGTATGAATTCTCTTACGAGGGCGCCATGAATGATACAAAAAGTGCCTGAGTGGTGGCCAAAAGTGAGACTATGGCTGCCAGTTGGCAGGGCACCATCAAGGCAGGGACAGAGCTACAAGGATGCCGCGCAACCAAGCTGGGCAAGCTGGTCGGAGAGAAGGTCCCAGAAGGCTGGCAGATCCCTCTTCCAGGTGGACTCCGGGGCACACTTGGATTATCTTTATATCCAGAGGGCCTCAGCAAGCTTCTCCGAGCACGGATGCCTCCCACCTTGCAGGGCTGGCAGGCGGGTAAGAGGGCAGAGGCCTTCCGAGTGCTCAGAGAGAGACCAGGGTCGCCTGGAACAACATCCACTTCTGCCGTGGAGAAAGCATTCCTGGAAGGAATGCACACCCTTCCTTCCACGCCACACTCGTGACTACTCACAGCAGCTCGAGGCCTGGTGGAGAGGTGAGACCTGGGCTTTCCATTCTGAGTGCAGAGCTGTGTGGCAGTTTTAAAATATGTCCACCAATACTTTGGTTCTCCTCCTTTCATGTGGTGGAGCTTGGGGTCTTCCGAATGGTTGAGTAATAGCCTGAAAACACATTCCTCCATAAAAGCAACAAGAATACTGGCAAAAGAAATCAACCTCTCAGACTGGAGATTAACTGTAGGCTTGCAACACTACTTGGATAATGGATTCAAGAAACACTGCTGAACCTTGGTAAGAACAGCAAGCGTTGGGGCATTTTAACTTGCACCGCCACATATCCCCAGTCCCGCTCTGCAGTGGCCTTGAAAGCCAGCAGCTTTGAATCATGGTGCTGTGAAAATGAGTAGCCGGGCAGCCTCTGCAGGGGCAGACCGGGCTTAGAGCCCCCCACCGTGCGCCCCCAAGATCACCACCCCTTGACCTGTGGTACAGCTCCCGGGAAAGCTCCCTCCACAGGCTGGTTTCATTGTTTGACCTGATTCAGAGTTCACTCTGGGTGGGGCTGGGGGGCAGACCTCATCCCTGGGGTGTTTGTCAAAAACAGCCACTAGCCAGAGTTTACTGCGGCCACCTGAGGTTGTGACGCAGCTGAGGAGAACACAAGCCTAAAGGAAGGGCTCAGGCAGGAGATGCTCATGGGGGCTTTGGAAGCTCCATCATATCGCAGGCATCAGGAAGGCCGTGCACACACGCAGATGATGGGTGAGGCCATGCGTGTGTGCAGACAGCGTGTGAGGTCTTGCACACATGCAGACAGCGTGTACAGGCATGCATGCAGATGGTATGTGAGGCCATACATGGGTGCAGACTGTCTGTGTGGCCGTGCACTAGTGCAGACTGTGTGTGTGCTCAGGAAGGACCAACATGGGACCTGACCTCACTCTGGTTGACCCTGAGGCCCTGGGCAACGTCCAGGAGCATGAAGAGCATGCCCAAGCACACGACACATGGTGCCCTTGACAAAAGCTAGAGACGCACCATTCAAAGTGTTTAAGGACATCTCTGCTACTAGCCAACTACTGAGTTAACTGAACAGAGAATTCAGCCACGACAGGGATATTGTTTTACAGAATTTGTCCAGGAAAGTTACTAAACAAACAGTAGCAACAAACCCTGGGTGGAGGAAGGTACAGGCTGAGAGTCCTTAATCAAAAAACCCCGAAATGCTCCCAAATCGGAAAGTTTTAAATGCTGACATGATGCCACAAATGGAAAATCCCACACCTGACCTCAAGTGTCACAGCTCCGTCAACTTTGTTTCCTGTACAACATTATTTAAAATACTGTGTACAAGGTATGTAGGGGAGCAAATATGATTTCTTTTCTTTCCCTTTCAAGGTTTAGAGTTGAGACACTCTCATAAAACTCTCAGAATAACAAGAGAAAAACAAGCAGAAGTGTTTTAGCTCAGGTCTTGCCCATCATGGGACAGGACTCAGATCACAGTATTTCCCTCTGGAGGCAGTGGCCCTGGCACCTTCTCTAATAGAATTTTAATAAAGAGGCATAACCCTAGGTAGTGACAAGCCAGAAAGAGCTTCCCAGGTTTCCACAGGGTGGGAACCGTGGGAAGGTATAGCCATGTGAGAGTCAGGTCAGCTTCCAGGTCCTCCAGTGCTGCACTCCCTGGGCTGTTTCAGGCGGAGAACCAGGTGTCACGGGAAAGGTGGAGGAGAGGGCAGAGTGTACTCCCGTGTTTCAACCTTTTAACTTTCACTAAATCCCAGTACATAGAGAGGAATAATTTGGTTTCAGATGCATATGACATATAAATTAATCTCATGTTTAGACTTGGGTTCCTTCCCCAAGATATCTCATTACATATATGCAAATATACAAAAATCTGAATAAATCCAAAATCCAAAATGCTTCTGGTCTCCAGTATTCCAAATGAGGGATACGCAACCTGTGTCTGATTTCCAGTTACTACAAAGCATTATTTTAATGTCCAGTTTTGAACTACTGGGTAGGGGTTTCCCTTTGGGCTGAAAAAATGTTATGGAATTAGTGGTGATGGCTGCATTATTAAAATCCATGGGATCATATGCACATTTTAAAAGAGTAATTATTACATGTGACATATCTCAATAAAAATTTTTAGAGAAAAAAATCCAACTTTTAACAACAACAACAAAAATGTGTGAGACACACAAAGAAACAGGAAAGCATGGCCCATACTCAGGAAGAAGCAGTCAGTAGGAACTGTCCCTGTGGAAGCCCAGATGTTACTGTACAAAGACTTTTAGACAGCTTGTATAAGTATGTTCAAATAACTAAAGGAAGCCACGTCTAAAGAGTTAAAGGGGAGTGTAAGAATAATGTCTCACCAAGTAGAGAACATCAATACCGAATAGAAATTATTGTTTACCAAAAGAGGTGGAGCTTAATTCCTTTCCCCTTACCTTGGGTTGCAGTTGCCAACTCAATTCTACCGAGTAGAACACGGCAGGAGTGATGGCGTGTGGGTGGATTCGGTCATGAAAAGCAACAAGGCTCATCCCTGTTCTCTCTCCCATCACCCCTCTGGGGGAAGCCAGCTACCATGGCACAAGGACACCCAAGCAGCCTGCGGAGAGGGCCACGTGGCAAAGCACTGGGGCCTCCTGCCAAAACCAGAAAGGAATGGAGGCCTTCTTCCAGCAACCATGGAGTGGGTTGGCCATGTAGGAAGCGAATCCTTCGACCCAGTCAAGCTCTACCCCTGAGGCCTCAATAACCTCACGAGAGACCCCGAGCTAGACCACCCAGGTAATTGCTCCTGACTCCTGGCCCTCAGAAGCTATGTGTCTCACACAAACTGTGCTTGTTGTTTAAGCAGTTAAGTTTTGGAATAAGTTACACAGCAATAATGACTAATACATGCTGAGAGGAAAAAGCCTTTAAAACAGTCAAAGGAAAGAATTAAGCCAGGTAGAGGAATGTTACCAGGCAGCTCATGTTGCTGTAACAAAAGGAAGAACTTTCACAGGGAAATCAGCTCACCATGAAATGGGTCACATTTCAAAGCACTAAAGAGAGATGGCCATCCGTCATAGATGATGAATGTGATTTTTCTTCTCTACTGGGTGGAGAATTTTTTTTGATGACCTCTGTTTTCAAATTTACTTATAATTTGATGTCCACGACCACCACCATCTGTTTTTCAGACAGAAGCTGAAGAAGTCTGCAATTATGACATATATACATAAAGAAGTTAAGATACAAACTTTAAAAAACAGAAGTCAGAAACTACATAGAATTTGGGGAGTTGCAACAATTAAAAGTAGTCTCATGAGAGCGCCAAGAAGAAGAAACGACCGAAACGACGCTGCCAGAGACACCCGGGTGAGGCCCATCTCGCTGTGGGTAGACTACCTGGCTCAGGCCATCCTTCCCAACTCGTTGTCATCTCTGTACTGTTGTCGGGGGCTAAACATTACCCGACTTAAGGTAAGCTAAAAGACGCGTCTCGCTGTAGATGGAAAAATTTTGTGGGCAGCAGATCCCAGAAGGCAGGTCTGAGAAAGTCCAGCTCCCTCCTTGCTGGAGAAGAACAGACCTCACTGGCGTTCACAGGGACCGCCTTGCAACTTCGCCTGCAGAACGCGGGATGCAGTCTCCTTTGTTTACGCCAGTGGAAGATGGAGGAGGGAGTTTGGGCTCATAGACTATCCTTGCTGAGACAAGCATTTGGGTGACCCCAAACGATCCTGAGGCTTCCTACATGTTGACCGGGGAGCTGCCTCCACAATCTGACGTGGGATGCAGACACTCAGGTTCCCAGACAAGCCCGTCTACCCACAAGTCCCTTTTTCTGGTTATTTCAACTTCCCTCAGGGTAGACACTGGGACTTTATGGCTGTGGTTCCCAGTGTGACGAGCCATCTGGGGCCTGAAATGTTCATGATATCAGTCGTCCATCTCCATCACGAATGGTTCTGGAAATCTGAATTGGAGTTTCAAGGCCTTCTGATCAAAACTCAGATGATCAGTGATAGTCAAGGTCCCGAATAAGCACCAGGTTCTCAGATTCCAGCACTGGAAGCATTGGGCAGTGAAGTCCAATGTCCCCAAGGGAGGACTCCCGGCACTGTCCCCAAGGGAGGGCTCCCACACATCCATCAACATAAAGTATGAGAAAAAGTGAAGAAACAGTGCCTGATGTGCCCTTTCCACCAAGGTCCCTGCTTAATTCCAAGCCTGTTCTGCAGGCTGAGTGTCGGGCAGCTGAAGGGTGGCCAGTCTTACTCTGGAATTAAAGCCTGCTGCAATGTTAATGACAGTCTGCCAGTGGGTTTGCTGGAAGTTCATTTAGATCTACATAATTATGATTGAATCCCTCATCCTGAGACATCAAAAAGGTCCCTACCCAAGGCAAGCTGCATGATGCCATGCCACAAAGAGTACAGCTGGGCAACTCCTGTTCCTTTTTGTGTGAAGTGCTCACACCCACAGTGATAGCTTTATTAAACAGTGTGACCCAACTCAATTCTTGCACACAGGGCGTGATCGCCTAATCAAAACCGCAGAACATGGCTGAGCAGGTTGTGAAAAGAAGTCTGGCATCATCTTAAGCAGCAGATTAACGTCTCTGGATGGGAAAGTCATAGGGGTGGGGATAACTGAGAATGTCAGTTCTCTCACGGTGGCCCTTGGGGGTAAGGAAGTCCTCAGCGCTATCTTCAGAACTCCACCCCTGTCTCTAGGATGACTGGCTGGCCACAGACGACCCCTGGGGCACATCCTCTTCATACACAGCGCATTCCTAGGGCCAAGGAGAGCTCTCACTGGAGTATCTGTGTTTCTTGCCCTCCATCCTCCAAGGGAGATGAGACGTGGGCATGAGAATTAGAGACCCATCAGAGAGTGACTTGGAGCCAAACCCAGTAGAGTATCTGAACCAGAGGCAGAGCCAGAGACCCCAAGGGGTGGGGCGGACATGTTGCCAAGCTTGGGGCAGGGAGGTGGGGAAAGGGTCGGGGTGTTTCCAGAAAGTGATGGCATTTGGGCTCGGCTTAAAGGATGGGGTTATGGGTTGAATGGTGTTCCCCCCAAATTTAAGTCCTAACCCCCGGTACCTCAGAATGGGACCTTTTTTGGGAACTAGGATCATTGTAGATGTAATTAGTTAAAATGAGGTCATACTGGAGTGAGGCGGGCCTCTAATCCAATAAGAGTGGTGTCTTCTGTCAGGCTCGCTGGCTCAGCCTGTAATCCCACACTTTGGGAGGCTGAGGGGAGTGGATCGCCTGAGCCCATGGGTTCGAGACCCCCCTAGACAACTTGGTGAGACCTCATCCCTACAATAAATCAAAAATTAGCCGGGTGTGGTAGCGCGCGCCTGTAGTTCCAGCTACTCGGAAGGCTGAGGCGGAAGGATCGCCAGAGCCCAGCGGGTCGAGGCTGCGGTGGCCGGGAGCGGCCACTGCACTCCAGTCTGGGCGACAGAGTGAGACTCCAACTCAAAAAAAAAAAAAGAGCAATGTCCTTATAAAAAGGGTGACAGGATAGAGGACATGCTACTCCAAACTGTGACACCTTGGCATTTGAGAAAGCAGCAGAAACAGAAAGGTCACTCTTACCCTGTCCCTGAAGGAGGCTGTAAAACCTGGGCAGGTCACTCTCTGGCCTTCTCCCTCCCTTCTCCCTAAAGACCCTCACGTGCAGGTGCCTTGCCCTATATCAAGAGAAGGGATGTCGCACAGGGACATCGCCAAGTGGCTGAACAAGCAGATCTTGCAAAGGTCCCCAGGTTGTTGCCATCAGACGTTGCCTTTGTCTTCCAATTACTCTGCTGCACGACTGTGTGCCAAAATCCAAGGGCTCCCCATCTCCTTGGGTCTTCGTGCCTGAAGGCGTAAGTGTCACATAAAACTCATGTTAAAAAAACGCATGTGCTTTTCTCCTGCTAATCTGTCGATGTTATGAGGCTTCAGCCATGAACCTTGCAGCAGGTGACGAAAGGTCTTACTTTTTCTCCCTTCCAAGGGGAGAGTTGGAGGGAGACATGCCTGGGAGCAGCTGGTGACAACGGGCGCTGTGCAGCCACAGCCAAGGAGCCCCCGGCAGCTCCCAAGCCTGGAGCATCAGCTTCTCCAGAGCCCCAGAGGGTACCCGGCACTGCCCACAACCCAGCTTTCAGTTTGGCCTTAGAACTGTGAGACAGCGAAGTTGGGCCATTCCCAGTCACCCAGTGTGCGGAACCTGATTACAGCAGCCCTAGCCAACACATCCAGAAGTGTACACATGCAGACTGCATTTTTACATGAGGGAAGAGGGAAACTTGGGTGAAGGAAAGAGCACAAGATATTCGGGCTGAGAATGCACTTGCCTGTCGAGAGAGTCCAGTGGTTCAGTTCTGCTGGAACCAGGAGTGTGGAGAGAGGCCTGTGAAGACGGATGAGTCTGTTTTCCACTGTTATAAATGAATACCTGAGGCTGGGTCATTTATTTATTTATTTTTTTAAAAAAGAGGTTTAGGCCATTGCCTTGCTAAGCTATGGGCGGCCATGTGCTCTTTGAGCTGTGGCTGCCATGTTTCCCAGCTTTGGCCCCCTCCCCTACCCTGGGGAGGTGAATCTCCTCTCTCTCTGTCTCTCTCTCCCTTGCTAACTTAGTTTTTAGATGAACCATAATTTTCTAATCCAAAAAAATTAAATTAAGTTAAATGAAAATGAAAAAAAGAGATGTCCTTGGCTCCTGGCTCTGCATGGCACAGGCATCCGCCCCTGGGAAGGCCTCAGGAAGCCTCGATCACGGCAGAAGGTGCAAGGGAGCAGGCGTGTCACACGGCGAGAGTGCAAGCGAGAGGCAGCAAGTTGGCAGAGGCCAGACTCTTCCACAGCCAACTCCCACTGCACTAGCAGAGCGAGAACTCCCTCTTGCTGCGCAAGGGATGGCGTTCACAAGGGATAGGCCCCTGACTCCATGACCCAGGCTCCTCCCGGTAGGCCCCACCTCCAGCACTGGGGCTCACACACCAACAGGAGATTGTCCTGGGAGGCACATTCCGCAAGGAGGTCTCGGGAACCAGGTGGAGAGGCCAGGCTGGCAGGGCAGACGACCTTGGGTGCACTTCCCAGAGAAACAGGGGCCCTGCAGCAGCTGGGTCATTGGAGACGCCAAGCAGGTCCCAGCTAGGAAAGGGGCAGATTTCAGAGGAGAGGGGAGACAGGCAAGAGGCGATGCTGTATTCTGACCCGGCAGACACTCGTGTGCGGGGAAGAAGGGACAGGGAGAGCACTGAACAGAATATCACCACCACTGGCGCCTGGAGACAAGAGGACAGGAGTGCCACTCACAGATCTCGTGAGGACGGAGGACCAAGAGGGTAGTTAGGAGTTCGTTTATATTTTACACATTGATGTTGAGGTAGACCAGAAGGCAGTTGGACTTGGATGAAGATATAACATCATTCATCTAAACAAGAGAAGTAAAATTGTGACACCAGCTAAGAAATAATGGCTCTACTCTACAGGGGAATACCCCACCATGTTAATCTGTTTAAACATTGTTCTAGACCAGGCACGATGGTTCATGCCTGTAATTCCAGCACTTTGGGAGGCCAAGGCAGGGCAGTTGCTTGAGCCCAGGAGTTTAAAACCAGTCTGGGCAACACAGTGAGACCTTATCTCCACAAAAAAGTTGGGCAGGTGTGGTGGCGTGCACCTGTAGTCCCTGCTACTTGGGAGGCTGAGGCAGAAGGATTGCCTGAGTCCAGGAAGTTGAGGCTGTGGTGAGCCAGGATCACGCCACTGCACTCCAGCTTGGGTAACAGGGTGAAACAAACCCTTTCTCAGAAATAAAATATTGTTCTAATGTATTTGTTTGTGCGCGCACGCACGCGCACACACACACACACACACACACACACACACACACACACACACTATCAACAGAGAAAAAGTCTGGACAGTGGCAAAAGCTACTTGAATCTTGCTTTAGCCAAGTCATCCCTGTCTTTGGAAGGATGAAGTAATGAAATGAGTTCTCTTGTTTGTCAAGAAGGTCTCTCTCAGCTGGAAAAACAGATGCACGAACTCAAGCCCTGGTCCCCACAGCCCCAGGGGTGACCGGCTTTTCTCATAGCAGGAAGCCAAAGTGGACACATTTAAGATGACAGCAGCTCTCTCTCTCCGACTCTGGCAGAGGGACCCTGGATCATCGACGTATTTTCAATATGTGCATCGGGAGAAAGAGGCCAGAGCAGCCACATCTGGGCAGACCTTGGTCGCTTTTAGTGCCAGAATGAGAGGCAGTCTTTTCCTTGAAACAGCAAGAAGAGCCCTGGCCCTGGTAAACAGCAAAGCATAGACTACTCCTAGTGCACACTCCACCCTACCTGTCTCCTTCCTGCGTAAGGACTTGTTAAGCCAGGAATAAGGAGTGATATCACATATGATCTTTTATCTCCAAAACTCAGTAAGCCAAATCACAGTGAATGAAATCCCACAGGATGGCTTGCCATGAAAACTCACTACCTCAGGGCTGCCTAATACAAGCAGAAAGCAGGCATGTGTAATGTCAACCTCTCTAGTGGTCACATTTAGAAAGAGAAAAACAAGTGAAATTAATTTTAATAACATCTTATTTAATCCAGTATCTCTAAAATATTACCATTTCAATATGAAATCAATATTTTAAAATTATCAAAGTACTGTATGTATTTTTCGGGGTATGAAGTCCTCAAAAACCCAGTATATATTTTACACTTGAAGCACATCTCAATTTTAAGTGTTGGACGGCCCCACACGGCTGGTGACCACCTTCCTGGAAAGGGCAGCACCTCTCCTCTGAACAGGAGCCTTCAGCTGAGGTATTTATACATATTGGTTCTCTAGTTATGGGATCCTACCTCATTTTCGGAATGGGTAATCTTTCTCTGCTTCTGACAATAATTGAAAAAGAAAACCTTAGCAAAGACCACTTTAACAGTTTATTTGAGCAAATTCATGAATTGGACAACACTCTGAGCCAGGAAAGGTGCTGGGCGTCCACAGCTGCAGCAGCCGGGTTGCCATGGACGCAAGACAAAGAGAACACACTCCACTGGAGAGAGCGGGAAGATGCTGGCTAGAGGTGACTGGCAACTTCTGATGGGTGTCGCCCCAAGTGCTGCTTGACTCCGCATGCTGGAGTCTCAGCAGCCTGACAACCCACACACCCAGATTTTTTTAACACTACAGAATTTTTGACCAATTAAATTGCTGGAGATTTCTTCAGAATAACAAGATATTTTGTTCTGATGGGGTTCATACTACCCCAAAATATGGCACTTTGGCCATATTGAATGTTTTAGGCCAAGGGGATTTGAGAAACCGCGGAAGCAGGAAGTCACTCTCTGACTTTCTCCCAGTTTTCTCCCAAGAAGCCGGTCATGCACCCTAGGGATTTTCTTCCCCCTTAAGCAGGTCAAGAGACCCTCATTTGAGATACCCTCCCAACACCTGGAGGAAAAGAATATCCTAGCCTTAGAGATGGTGGGAAACCCACTATATCTTTCAAGAGGGTGAGACACCCCCTCTATCTCCTGATAGGGTGAGACACCCACTGCATTTCCTGTTTGATAGGGTGAGACACCCACTGCATTTCTGTTAGGATGAAACACCCACTCTCCCTCTTGGTAGGGTGAAACACCTGCATCTCCTGTTAGGGTGAGACACCCACTCTCCCTCTTGGTAGGGTGAGACACCTGCATCTCCTGTTAGGGTGAGACACCCGCGCTCCCTGTTGGTAGGGTGAGACAGCTGCATCTCCTGATGGGGTGGTCTGGGCAGGGCAGCCTATCCAGACATGGAGGCTGAGCCAGGTCCACACTCGACCCTGGAAAGCCTCAGCTCCGCCTCTTACATTCTTGTTCCAACAGCTAAGGCTGAGGGCTGGGACTTTGCCTGACATCTTGGGGTTGGCCCTTCTTTATACCCAGCCTACAAGACCCCAGGAAATACCCACCTTATGAAAGGAAATAGCATGGCATTAATAACAATAATAGGCTGAAGTAAGAGGATTGCCTGAGACCCGGGTTAGAGACCAGCTCAGACAACTTGGCGAGACCTCATCTCTACGATAAATCAAAAACTTAGCAGGGATTGGTAGCGCACGCCTGTAGCTCTGGCTGCATGGAAGGCTGAGGCGGAAGGATTGCCTAAGCCCAGCAGTTCGACGCTGGGGTGGCCGTGAGCATGCCACTGCTCTCCAGCCTGGGCAATGGAGTGAGACTCCAACTCAAAAAAGAGAAAAATAATAACAATAATATGTTTTTAAAAGTGAAGGGAGGACCCAAGACGGCCACTGGGGAATGTCTGACCTGGGTCTCTCTCTCTGAATGGAACAGAGAAAAGAGAACCAGCCACTGGCAAACTCAGGTGGCTTGAACAACTTTGGCTGGGAGAGTTACTCTGCATCCTACAGAGGACTATTTAAAAACACTGGGACAGCCGGGATCGGTGGCTCAGCCCATAATCCCGCGCCTTTGGGAGGCTGAGGTGAGTGGATTGCCTGAGCCTACGGGTTCGAGACCCGCCTGGGTAGGCAAGACCTCATCTCTACAATAAATCAAAAAATCAGCTGGGCATGGTAGTGCGTGCCTGTAATTCCGGCTACTCGGAAGGCTGAGGCGGAAGGATCACCGGAGCCCAGCAGGTCGAGGCTGCAGTGGCTGGGAACGGCCACTGCACTCCAGTCTGGGCGACAGAGTGAGACTCCAACTCAAAAAAACAAACAAACAAACAAAAATAAAAACGCTGGGACTAGGGAGGAGAGAATCTAGATGCTCGACATTGGAGTCATGGCCCCCATCCCCACTGTGTGCCAGGCTTGCATGGGACCTACAGCCCTGCCTTGTGAACACAAGGAAGTGAGTGCTCCTGACACAGTCTGGGTCCTTTACCTCCTCCCAGTCATGCACGGGTCTTTGATCCCTGTGGGAAGAGACATGATTGGGGCACAGTGGTGTGTGGCTGGAGCCAATTTGAGCTGGGAACACAACCGTGTTCTGAGCGCCTGCAACAGTCAGCCCCTGATTGCATACTCCACGTGGAGCTGAGAACACACACTCTCAGTGCCTGCACCAGTCGGCACACTCGCAGCCCGTGGTGCTTGGCAGCTGGCTTCTAGGCCAGGAAAGCTCACCTCTCAGTCACACTCACTCAGTGCCCCCTCTCAGGTCTGGTGACTCGCCTCTCCCTCTAGACCAGGAAGGCTTTCCTGCCAGCTTCATGTGCCCAAAGGGCAGGTCCCTCTGTGACAGGGAATCTGCTGTTTTTCAAGTGCTGAGCACAGACTTGGACAGGAAAGGGGGAGACATGAGAGGTACCTGGAGGTTTTGTTTCGTGGTGGGAATGTTTCTGGGCTACAAATGGCAAACAGTTGCGGCGGGGCGGGAGCAGGGTAAGACATCCCGCACCCAGTGCCTGTATCGAGCTCCCAATGAGAGTAAGAAAGCAGTCTGGTGGTCTGACTACAGGAAAAACTGCAACAGAAAATTGCTTTGAGTGTGGCGCATTGCCCAGCAAGAGTGGTACAGCAAAAGTGAATACCTGCCCCCCAACCCCGCCGTGAACTATTCTGAATGACAAAAAATGCCCCGGGATAGCAAGACCTTATCTAGCTAGAAAACAACAAAACTAAACAATAATAAGAGAAAAGTTGCTCTCCACAGATGAGGAAGAACCTGCCAAAAAACACTGGCAATCCTCAAAGCCTTAAAGAGTCATCACCTGAAAGTGTAGCTATCAGCCCCCAACAATGGCAGTCACCCAGAGTGACCTGTCCCTGATGACAGATGCAGAATTCAGGTTTTGGATGGCTGAAAATGAATAAGGAACACCACAAGGAATTAGAAGCAAAACTTACCCAAGTTATGCAGGAAGTAAAAGCTGAGTTGACCAACATTAGAAAGGTTCATTCTGAAATCCTGGAAATGAAGAATTCCTTCCTGGATTTCAAAGGACAATAACAGACATAGGGAGTAGAGTCAATCAGACAGAGGAAAGAATTTCAGGGCTTGAAGAAAAGACTCAAAAAGAATGAGCTGAGTCTACAAAAGGTGTGAGATTATGTCCAGGAGCCAAATCTATGGTTATTGTTATCCCCCAAACAGAAGGGGAAACTGAGAATACCCTGAAACAAGCCTTCCATGAGGTCATCCAAGAGATTTTTCCCATATTTTGCTGGAGAGGTGACCATCCAAATGCAAGAAATTCAGAGAGCTCCTGTAATATATTACATGAGAAGTTCATTCTCAAGACACATAGGTAATCTACTTCCACAAAGTAAGCATAAAAGAAAAAATCCTAAAGTCAGCTAGAGAGAAAGGTCAGACCATCTTCCAGGGAAGATCCATCAGAATTGCAGCAGACTTCTTAGCAGAAATCCTATAAGCTGTAAGAAACTGGGGTCCCATCTTTAATATTCTCAAAGACAAGCAATTCCAGTCAAGAATTTCCTACCCATCAAGTTTAGCTTCATTAGTGACAGAGAATTAAAATCCTTCCCAGACATTCAATCCCTAAGACAATATGCCGCCTCCAGACCATCCTTCCAGGAGATGACTTAAGAAGGTTTTGAATACAGAAACAAAAAAGAAGAGTTACAGCCACCACAAAAGCACAGGCAAGCACAGAGATAACAGAGCGAACAGATCATTCACAAAATTAAAAATATATGTATGCATATATTATAAAATAAAAAGGAAGCAAAGCAACTCCTTAAGAGCCTTATGACACAGACAAACTCTCACATATCAATAATTAACTTGAACATGAATGGACTGAATATGCCACTAAAGAGGCATAGAGTAGCAAGCAGGATAATGAAACATGATCCAACATCTGCTGAAACCCATCTCACAGCAAAAATAACCCACAGGCTCAAAGTAAAAGGCTGGAAAATGACCTTTCAGGCAAATGGAAAACAAGAGCAGTGGTTTATTCTGATATCAGACAAAACAGACTTCAAACCAATAAAAGTTAAAAGGGACATGAAAGAACACTACATAATGACAAAAGGCTCAGTCCACCAGCAAGAAATATTCATCTTAAACATACAAGCATCCAACACAGGAGCACCTGATCTTATAAAACAATTGCTAAGTAAACTAAGAGAGGACACAGACACATGATCATAGTTGAATCCAGCACCCCGCTAACAGCTCTAGATACATCATCAAGGCGAAAAACCAATAAGGAGATTCAGAACCTTAACTTGACACTTGACCAAATGGATTTAATAGACATCTACAGAACACTCTACCCAACAACTACAGAGTATACATTCTACTCATCAGCACGTGGAACATACTCCCCGACTGATCACATTCTTGAGCATACATCCATCATGAACAAATTCTAAAAAGTTGAAATAATACCAAGCATCTTCTCAGATCACAGTGGAATAAAAATAAATATCACCACCAACAAGATCCCCCAGAACACACAAAGATATGAACACTATACAATATGCTGCTGAATAGCTATTGGGTCAACACATAAATCAAGACAGAAATAAAAAGATTCCTGGAAACAAACAAAAACAAAGATACATCTTATCAGAATCTCTGGGGTGCCATGAAATCAGTGATGAGAGGGAAATCCATAGCATT
Source organism: Cephalopachus bancanus (assembly GCA_027257055.1). NCBI lineage: Eukaryota > Metazoa > Chordata > Mammalia > Primates > Tarsiidae > Cephalopachus > Cephalopachus bancanus. Next base: position 4,370,870 of record JAPVLO010000232.1, read on the forward strand.
GCACATGCATATCAAGAAAATAGATTACAACTAAACAGCCTAATGTCATGCCTAAGGAAGGTGGAAAGGCAAGAACATTTCAATCTTAATTTCATTAGAAAAATCAGCCGGGTTTGGTGGCTTAGCCTGTAATCCCAGCACTTTGGGAAGCCGAGGCAAGAGGATTGCCTGAGCCCACAGGTTCAAGACCCACCCAGGCAACTTGCCGAGACCTCGTCTCTACAATAAATAAAAAATCAGCTGGGCGTGGTAGCGTGTGCCTGTAGTTCCAGCTACTTAGAAGGTAGAGGTGGAAGGAGGGCAGGAGCCCAGCAGGTCAAGGCTGCGGTGGCCAGGATCTCCAACTCAAAAAAGAAAGAAAGAAAGAACGAAAGGGAGGAAGGAAGAAAGATAGATCTAGATTTCTAAGACAAACTTACAACTGCAGGATCTAGAAGACGAAAGTATCATAGAAAGGATCAACAAAACAAAAAAGCTGGAATTTGAGAGGATAAATAAGATTGACAGACCCTCTGGCCAGATTGATTAAAAAAAGTCCAAATAAGATGATATCACAACTCACCCTGAAGAAATTAAAAAGCTTATCAGAGGTAACTATGAACATCTGTATGCAAATAAACTAGAAAACCTAGAGGAAATTGAGGATTTTCTGGCATCATAGAACCTCTCAAATTTGAAACAAGAAGAAATTGAAATTGGAACCCTAAATATACCAATAACAATCCAAGAAATCGACTCAGTTATAGAAACCTCTCCACCAAAATAAAGCCCTGGACCATATGCCTTCTCAGTTGAATTCTAAAAGACATAAAAAGAAGAAAGTCAAAGTAATCTTATTGAAAGCATTCCAGGCAAAGGAGAAGGAAGGAATTCTTCCTAGCTCATGTTATGAGGCTAATATCACACTGATATCCAAAACTGGCAAAGACCCAACAAGGAAAGAGAATTACAGGCCAATTTCCCTGATAGATGCAAAAATTCTCAACAAAATTCTAGCCAATCGGATCTAACAATACATTTTAAGGATCATCCACCATGACCAAGTGGGCTTCATTCCTGGGATGCAAGCCTGGTTCAACATTCACAAGACCATAAACACAATTAAGCACATTAAAAGATGTAAAACCAAGAACCACATGATTATCTCAATAGACACAGAAAAAGCATTAGACAAAATCTAGCATCCCTTCCTGATAAAAGCCCTTGGACACTTAGGCACGGAGGGAACATTTCTCAAAACAGTAAGACCCATCTATGACAAACCCAAACCCAAAGCAACATTGTGCTTTATGGGCAGAAGCTGAAGCATTCCCCTTAAGAACTGGAATGAGTCAATGATGCTCACTCCTGCCATTCCTATTCAACACAGTACTAGCAGTTCTAACCAGAACGATCAGGCAAGAGAAGGAAATCAGGGACATCTAAAGAGGAAAAGAGGAAGTTAAGCTATCCCTCTTTGCAGATGATATGATTCTATACCTAGAAAACCAAGTGAGTTGGTAAAAAAGAAAAAAAAACCTCTTTGCACTGATAAACTACTTTGGCAAAATCTTGGGTTACAAAATCAATGTGCAAGACAGTTGCATTTATATATACCAACAACAAGCAGGCTGAGAACCAAATAAAAAAAAAACAATCCTATTCACAGTAGCCACACACACAAATAACCAGAGAAGTGAAAGATCTTTTCAATGAGAACTATAAAACACTGTTCAAAGAAATAAAGGATGAACAGACAAATGGAAAAACATGCCATGCTCACATATTGGAAGAATCAATATTGTCAAGATGTCCATCCTACTGAAGGAAGTCTAAGATTCAATGCAATACTCATCAAATTGTCAACATCACTTTTCACAGGCACAGAAATGACATATAGAAATTCATATGGAAGAACAAAAAAGCACAAATAGCCAAAGTAATCCTTAGCAAAAGGATCAACACTGGAGGTATCGCACTTTAAACTTTATTACAAGGCTGCAGTAACCAAGCAGCATGGTATTGGTACAGGAATAGGCACATGGACCAATGGAACAGGATAGTGGTCCAGAAATAAAAACATGCCCCTCAACAAATGCATCTTCAACAAAGCCATCAATAACAAGCATTGGGGAAAGGAAACCATATTTAGCAAATAGTGCTGGGAAAACTGGCTGGCCACATGCGGAAGGATGAAACTAGACCCCCTACCTATCACCATATACAAAAATCAACTCAAAATGGATCAAGAACCTAAATGTAAAACCTCAAACTATAAGAATCTTAGAAGAAAACGTAGGAAACACCCTTCCACACATCAGAGTAGACAATGAATTCATGACCAAGTACCCAAAAGCAAATACAACAAAAGCTAAGATAGACAGGTGGGACCTCACCAAACTGAAAAGCTTTTGCACAGCAAAAGAAACCATCAAAAGAGCAAAGGGACAACCCATGGAAAGAGAAGAAACATTTGCAAGCTATGCCTCTGATAAAGGCCTATCATCCAGGATCTACAAGGAACTCAAACAAATTGACAGAAAGAAAACCAAACAACCCCCCTGAAAAGTGAGCAAAGGACATGAACAGAGGGGTTACATCTAAGGATGGCATGCAAGCAGCCAACAGATACATGAAAAAAATGCTCATCCTCCCAATCATCAGAGAAGTGCAAATCAAAACTACAGTTATATACCACCTAGCTCTGGTAGGATGGTCATCATTAACAAGTCAAAAAACAACAGGTGCTGGTGTGGGTGCGGAGAAAAGGGAATGCTGCTTCACTGTTGGTGGGAGTGCAAGCTAGTCAACCTCTATGGAAAACAGCGTGGTGATTTCTCAAAGAATTAAAAATTGAGTTTCCATATGATCCAGCAGTCCGTCTCTTGGGAATATACCCAGAGAAACATAAATCGCTTTACAGAAAAGACACCTGTACATGCATGTTTATTGCCCCACTATTCACAACAGCAAAAACATGGAACCATCCCAGATGCCCACTGAAAGGGGACTGGATAGAGAAAATATGGTACATACACATGATGGAATATTATGCAGCCATAAAGAACAAAATCATGGCCTTCACAGCAACTCAAAGCAGGTAGAGACCATCAGACTAAGTGAACTACACGAAACAAAGAACCAAATGCCACGTGTTCTCACTCATAAGCGGACCCTGAACACCCATCACATGAGCACAAGGGTGGAGTCAGCAGTCTCTAGATACTGCTAGGGGAGGGAGGGAGGGGGCATGTGGCAACACACTGGGTATCTGGCCCACTACTAGCGGGAGAGAGGGCCCGCTAGAAGCCCACACTTCACCTGCACACAGTCTACTTAGGTAGCAAACCCATAACTAAAATAAAATAAAATAAAAAAGAAAATATCACTTCTAATACTCTTTATCTCCTATCACCAGACTGAGAATGGAGAAGTCATCAAAAAAGCAACCTATTTGAGCCTAACTCTCAGTCTGTAAATTTGCTTCAGCTAGTAGCAAGAATTAGACCCTCTGAAAATAACGTTTTTTAAAAGTGGCTGAAGGCTCCCCTCTGGCGAGAGGGGCAGCAGTGCAGGAAGAGCAAAGGGTGAGGTGGGCGCCAGTGGGGGCCGGGGCCAGTGGGGTCCCACGGCGGATCTGCACGGGGGTGAAGGTGGTGATGCTGACGCCTGCCCCGCCCCATCCCTCCTGCCCCTCTCCCTCGCCCGCCTGCCCTCTCCGCCTCCGCTGCTCAGAAATGAGGCGCTGGCCTGTCCCTTCTGCTTGCTGTCCTTTCCCTGCTCTACTTGCCTTTGAGAGTTTTGCTGACCCAGGGCAGAGACTTCTCCTGGCTCAGGTGTCCATCCAGCTCCGAGCTTATCACAGTCGGTGCTCTGTGCCTCAGAGGCAGTTACTGAATTTAATGACAGACATCTGGGGCTCCCTGTGAGTTTAAGGTTGTAAAAGGGTTAAGAGTAAAAAGAACACAGAGAATGTTGAGAAACTCATTTACGTTTGAAAGAGAGGAATGGTAGGAGGATTCCGGGAGGGACAGAATTGGTCTCAAAGGGGTGACAGGCTTAGACCCCTGGGGGACCCTGGTATCATCTCTTTGGGGGCTCAGACCCTGGAGAGCCCTGACATCATCTTAGTGGGGTGCTCAAATCCTGAAGAGCCTTGGCATCATCTCCTCAAGAGGCTCAGACCCCAGGGAACTCCGGCATCATCTCATCACCACATCACAGACCCTGAGTGGAAGGTTGCCCTTACTTGCAGATGCCTGTTTGCTGCTATAAGGAATGTGGGGAGAGAAGCTTCCTTTACCTTCCTGTGTAACCACTCTGCATTTCACAAAGAAAGTGTTCCACATTACAAAAAAAATGAAGTTATTAACTGCTCCAGATTCTACTTTAATAGAGGCAAAGTAGCTCAAGTGACCAGTTAATCACTGGAAGCATCTGAAGACATGTATTCTGTGGCATGCACAGAATGTGGTGGAAGGAGCTGGGAGAAACCTGGGATTGCACTTTTTGTTGCACCACCAAGCCACCAAGTAGCTTAGTGCTCTTAGGGGAGTCACCTAATTTCCTAAACTATGTGTGTTTGTCTGCCAAATGAAGATAATAACTCCCCCTTGTGAATATTAAGAAACATAAAATATGTAAAGAGCTCAGCATAGTGTCTGGAATACAGCAGGTGCCCTTGCTGTGAAATCCCTTTTTCCATCTGTGTTCAAAATGGTGGCAGTTCCCGAGGGCCAGCTGCTTATCAGTTTGTTAGTGGGTTGACATCCTAGATGTGTTTTCAGGGGAAAAGCACTCAATAATTTACAGCTCGACCGCGTCCACGGAAGAAACAGGTAGAAAGAGATATTTTTCAAATACTGAAGAACGGAGACACCTCGAGCGAGTCTAGTCAGTTAGGGGACTCAGAAAAGGCGGGCACTGGCATGTTCTCTCTTGGCACTAGGGCATGGTGCTCCACTGGCCTAACTAGCCTGTGCTGGTGAGAATTATTGAGCTCAAAAGGGCACAGCCAGCCACTGTATCTGCAGCTTTGCAGGGGCACCTGACACAGCACCACCATGAGCATCCATCACGTGGTGGTCCAACACCCAGCCATCTTCATGAGTCATCGGGACACAGTACTCCCCTGACTAGAACTTGGGTTAACACAGGCACCTTTTCTTATTTCTTTTGTCTACTAAGGGAACTTCCAGGAATCTAGAAGCCTCTGTTTGGTATGTGAATTACAAAGAAGACTGATATTTTCCCCCTAAAATGTGACCCCTTTTAGTGCTGTGATGAGGTTACAGGATGCTCATTTCCTCGTGTCTAAGTGACCCTTTGAGGAGCCATTAGCAAGGCCCAGCAGGGCTGAGGCTCTGGCCCACGGGTCATCACTCAGGGGCTGCCATCTTGCTAAGTCATCCTTTGTGATGTCCACCTCTCCAGGTAGTGCTCTTTCCAATGGTTGTTCTTTGAGAGTGAGTTCTTGTTCCTCTTTCCTGGTACAGTGACTCCAAACTTATGAAATTGTCTTTCTTCCATCTGCTGCTTTTCCCAGGAGCTGTGTGTTTATCAGACTTGCTTTGAGAAGAATGTCTAAAGTTCTAATGGCCGTTGCCAAAAGCTGCCAAGCTTTGTAAAGTATTTTCAGATGGTTTACTCTGATCAAATGTGAGTGCCCAGGCCTGGGACACAGCCCCAAGAAGTCTCAGGAGCATACGTCCGGGGTGGTTGAATTGCAATTTGGTAATATACATTCCAGGAAGGCAGAAGTTACCAAAAAGCATCAATAATATGTGAGATTTTCATTTGTTCAGCCCAGGAAGGCAGAACATTTCCAAATGGGAGCTTTCCATCCATAGGTGGAGTCAAAGATTTCTTGACTGGCAATTTGTTCTAACTAAGGGATTTTGGAAGTATAGGAGACATCTTGTAGAGATAAGGGGTGACAAAACTCCAAGTTTCTTGATATGTAGATGAAGTCCTATACAGGGCAGACTTTGGAGAGGATAGATCAGGGTGTCACAGTGTCCCTGGAGTTTGGGAATCCCCAAGAGATGGCTTTGCAGGGCTATAAAATACTTTTATCTCCTTCCTGAGTACAGAGGGTAATAGAGTGATAAAGCCCAGTCTGATGAGCCCTTAGCAGGCAGTGCCTCCCCAGCCTCTAAGTGAGGAATTAGGAAAAGAGAAAAAGGCCAGGGTTCAATCCTCACAGCCTTGAGTTTTAGCATGGTGGCTTCATCCCTGTTTTGGACTTCCACAAAGTGCTCATTCTGTGAAATGGCCTCGTCTTAGACGTCTCAGTGTATGAATGGCTGAGCTCAGAATTGTAGCTTTGATAGTCTGGAGCTTAGATTCTGCAGCTTGTCACATAGCTGAAACGCCTGTGCTCTTTTGTCCTCAATTAGTACATTAGTGGGCTATCTTAGCCATGAACTGTATTCAGTTTCTGAATTTATTGTTTGAAATCCGGAATGAGGTGATAGCCCTGATGATGGGTGCGAGTGGGGAGGGAGGGCAGGGAGAGAAGACAGAATCATCCTGCAAACCCAAGTCCAGCGCCCTGTAGGAGAGGGAAAATATCCTTTCCAACTACCCATCTCAGCTGCATTGACTGGGGCCCCCGACAGACAACTAACAAGAGAAGAACACACATTTATTTAATATAGGTTTTATAGGACCCAGAAGCCTTCATGGGAAGACCTGAAGAAGTGGTTAAGCCTGGGTATTTTTTATAGTAGGTTTGATGAAGAGTTGAAGATCTTGGGAGAAATGTGATAGGGCAAAAAGGGAATGACTTAGGGGTGATAACAGGGGAAACTTAGCAAGGCTTGCTCAGATTCCTCTTACCATCTCTGTCTTTGGAGGTAAGGATGCTTGTTTCCCTCATATATAGGGAGGGGAGGCACATCTCACATGAGGGTCTTGTTACCTGCATAAGGGGAAGATCAGAAAAACCTTTCCAGGTCTTATGAACTGCTTCAGCAGATTAGGGAGGTGGTCAGAGTGACCTTTCCGCTTCTGCGGTTTTCTCAAATTCCTTCGGTCTAAAATATTCAAAATGCCAAGATGCCGTATTTTGGGGTAGCATTTCCTGTATCCCATCATCCCCAAGTAAGTTTCAAATACCAACCAATATCTCAATGATGGAAATTTGCTAAAGGCTTTAAGCTAATATCCATGCCATCCTTTGAAGCGACACGGACTTGTCTTTGATCTTGCGTGACATGACCTTCCGCTTCAGAGCACCTGATCTCTTTCTCTGGCTGCCGCCCACCTCAGTGTCCAGCACTCTGTCCCGGGTAAGGAGCTTGCCTCTGCTCTTTCTTCCTCCCTCCCTCATTCATTTTCCTACCCCTGGAAAGGTATCATGGCTTCCCATCTGAATGTGTCATCGTTCAAGATTCCACCCAAACCACAGTGCATTCTTTTCTCTCCCTATCTTTCCCTTCTGTTCATCTATTCCTGTAATCCCAATGACAACCTCTTAACGACAGTGGCAGCCTCCTCAGTGGCTATTGTTGTATGACAATATAGATCTTTTCCCTCCTTACTCAGAAAAACTAATGTCTTTTGTGGCCAAAAGAAAATTAGTAGCAGCTGAAAGTGGAATTTTAATGACACAAAAACCTAATTGTTATTCAGCTTTAACTTTAAATCCTACCTCCTCGTCTACAAATTCCTATTAATTCATCAGCTAAATACTATGGCTTCTGCTAAAGATTCTGACATCTAATTCTCTGCCTGTGCAGGTTTATTGCCAGCATGAAAAATACTTTGTCTTTTTATTTTCATTTTCAAAAACAAGCATAATGAAAATGTAAAATATTGCTTAGCATTTATCTAAGAAGATTTGGCAGCTTCTTTGAGAAACGGTTGAATGAGAAATACGGATCAAATTTGGAAGTCCTGTCTCCTAGCCCCACGTCATTATTTGAATATGTATTAACTGATTAGACAGGGAAATTGCCCTATCTGCAGTGTTAACTATGATCTATATCCATTTATTTATTTTTAAAAATTTACCATAAAAAGTAACTTTTAAGATGGCAATGGCTTAGGGATGAGTCGTGTAATCTTGTAAATCGTGAGGGTTGCCATTCTTGAAGTAGGGTAGACCTACAAAATGTCCCACAAGAAGCACATTGATTCTTTCCATCTGAGGGCAGAGGCTAAGCCTGCAATTCTGACAGATGCTGTTGGGAGGCGGTGAGACGCCTGTGAGAGCAGATGCAGAGTCTATGGGTTGGCTTCAGTAATGGGAGTAGCTGCCGAGTGCAGAAAGTGCTTTCATTCTGGTGACACGTGTGCACCCAATTCATTCCTAGGGCACTGTGTTCTGAGTGCAGTTCACAGAATGATTTAATTCAAATCCATCAGATTGCAGAGGGCACTTCTGGACTCGACTGGTTGAATAATGAGGTAGCCTAAGTGTGGGTTGGGTTTGTCCAACTGGTAAGTTTATAGGCATAAAAGAGAAATGAGTCAGGAGAAGACACAGCCTCTTTGAGAGAGGACGAAGGGAGCAAGACCAAAAGAAATAGGACATCTGGGCAGTCCTGGGTGGGTGCCAGCAATCTCACAACTCCTGATGTGATAAATTACCGCTTAGTGTAATCCAGCCCTGGGTTCACTTCTTATGCCCAAACTGTAAACATATTTCTGTGGGTGAAACAATGCTTAACTTCCTGACTAAGGAGGCTGGAGATACCCTTCTGGATGCTTTAGGCTACTGGTAGTATAAAATCCTATCACTATTCTGCGCACAATAACAATCTGAGTCAGTACTCAGCCAGGCAATGCAGGTCTTTTATGTCAAGTATCCCCTTTGGAATCAGCCTCAAAAAGCAAAACAAAACTTCAGAATTTCTCTTTCCTTCCTTTCCCCTGCCCCTTGTTCCCTGTGAAACACACACACACACACACACACACCACACACACACACACACACACACACGACTCTCACTCAACCTTCAACTTCCATACAGGATGTAAGTACCATGGTGGATATCTCTCTAGACTAATTAGTTTCATTGGTTCCTTCCAAATGGTTGTCTCTATGTTTACATTCTTATCAGGCAGGGGCCTAGCAGGAACAGTTAGGCCTACTCAGAATTCTCAAGAGGATTCAATAAGGGGCCTATTTCCAGAGGTGTGGGCAAGGTTAAGGGAACCAAAAGGGCTGTTGAGGTACCCAGGGCCTAGCCACAGCAGAAGCCAAAGGATCAAGGGAAGCAAATAATATTTTTGAAAAGCAGTACTTTTTTTTTTTTTTTTTGAGTTGGAGTCTCACTCTGACGCCCAGACTGGAGTGCGGTGGCCACTCCTGGCCACCGCAGCCTCGACCTGCCGGGCTCTGGCGATCCTTCCGCCTCAGCCTTCCAAGTAGCTGGAACTACAGGCGTGCTAATTTTTTGATTTATTGTAGAGATGAGGTCTCGCCAAGTTGCCCAGGTGGGTCTCAAACCTGCGGGCTCAGGCAATCCACTCACCTCAGCCTCCCAAGGCGCGGGATTACAAGCTAAGCCACCGAGCCTGGCAAAAAGCAGTATTTTTTAAACAAGTGATGCTGTGAACATGAGATACTCACATGCAGAAGAATTAAATTGGACCCCTATCTCACATCATATATAAACATCAACTCAAAGTGGATTAAAGACTTAAACATAAGGTCTAATCTTGTAAAACTACTGAAATAAAACAGAGGGGAAAAGAGTCTTGACATTAGTCATGGAAATGACTTTTTGGATATGACACAAAGCCACAAGCAACAAAAGCAAAGATGGACACGTGACAGAGCATCACACTGAAAGGCTTCTGCACAGCAAACAACGCACAGAGTGAATGGGAGGAAATATTTGCAAACCTCATATCTGATAAGGGAGTAATGTTCAAAATATATAAAGACTCGTATGATAGCATAAAACCCCAAATAACCCAGTTTAAAAATGGGCAAAGAACCTGAATAGACATTTTTCCAAGGACATACAAGTGGCCAATAGGAATATGAAAAAGCGTTCAGTGTCACCACTCATCAAGAGAATGAGTGTTGGTGAGGATGTAGCGAAAATGAAACCTTTGCACACTGTTGATGGGAATGTCACTTGGCATGGCCACTGTGGAATGCAGTATAGAATCTCCTCAAAATATTAACAGTAGAAAGCAAAGAACTGAGCACCACACGTTCTCACTCATAAGCGGCCCCTGAACATTTATCCTAACACTGTAAGAAAGGGATTGGTAGCAGCAGGGCAAAACGTCAGTGAGCATACCTCATCCCAAGTCAGGAGAAGTGAGACCCAAAGGGAGGCCCGAGCTTCGCCTGTACAGTGGCCATTTATGTACCTAATCCTGAATTTCACCCACATCTTTAAAATAAAAAAAACAAAACCAGACATTACTGTATTGTATATTGAAACTTTCTAAGAAGGTAGATCATGTATTCTCACTATACACAAAAAAAGAAAGGAAAGAAACAATTACTATTGAGGTGATAGAAATGTTAATTAGCTTGACTGTGGTGATCATTTCACAATGTACACTTATATCAAAGCACCAAATTTAACACCTTAAATATATGCAATTTAAATTTGTCAGTTGTAGCTCAGTAAAGCTAAAAAAAGAGGGGGAAAGATTCATGATACTGAGTTTGGCAGGGAAGTTTTGGATATGATACCCCAAGCACAGGCAACAGAAGTAAAAATAGATAAATTGGACTGCATCAAAATTAAAAACTCTGCACATCAAAGGTTGCAATCAACAGAATGAAAAAATAACCCATGCAATGGGAGGAAAAACTTGAAAATCACAGATCTGATAAGGGGTTAATATCCAAAATATATTTTAAAAATTCCTCCAACTTAATAACAAACACAGGCAATCCAATTTAAAAATGGGACATACAAATAGTCACATGAAAAGATGCCCAACATCACTAATAATTAGAGAAACATAAATCAAAACCACGATGTGATAACAACCTCACACCCATTAGAATGGCTACTATCAAAAACCAGAACATATGAAGTGCTGGTGAGAATGTGGCAAAATTGGAACCCTTGTGTGGTATTGGCGGGAGTGTAAGATGGTGTAACCACTATGAAAAAGTGTACGGCATTTCCTCCAAGAAATGAAATATAGAATTGCCATATGGAGGAGGGAATGGGGAGATTACCAGGTGGATCCAGCAATCCCCCTCTGGGTATAGCTCCAAAGAATTGAAAGCAGGAACTTGAAGAGATATTTACACACCCAAGTTGCTAGTACTTTATTCATGAATGCCAACAGCAGAAGCAACCTAAGTGTCCATAACAGATGAAGGGACAAGCAAGATGTGACATATCCATACAATGGAATATTATTTAGCCTTAAAAAGGGAAAGAAAGTCTGGCACATGCTACAACATGGATGAGCCTTGATGATGTATGCTCAGAGAAATAAGCCAGGCACAAAAAGACACATGCCGTGTGATTCCACTTTTAAAAGGTACTGAGACAAGTCACATTCATAGAAATAGAAAGTAGAAAGTGGTTGCTGGGGCTGGGAAAGAGGGTAATGAAGCATTGTTGACTTTTGTTTTGTCTTTTTTTTTTTTTAAAGATAAGGTCTTGCTCTGTCACCCAGGCTAGAGTGCAGTGGTGTGATCATAGCTTACTGCAGCCACAAACTCCTGGGCTCAAGTGATCCTTCCACCTCAGTCTCCCAAGTAGCTGGGACCACAGACATTTGCTACCATACCTGGCTAATTTATTAAATTTATTTTCAAAGATAGGATCTTGAAGTCACTAGGCTTACAGGCGCAAGCCACCATGCTGTTTAATGGGAACAGGGTTTCAGTTCTGCAAGATGAAGAGAGTTCTGGAGTGGATGGCCATCATGACAACACCATGTGAATGTATCAATGCCATTGGCTTGTATGCTTAAAACACTGTTAAATGATAAATTTTGCTATGTGTATTTTATCACAATGTTTACAAAAGTTGTAGTATTAAGAGCAACTCAGTACCAAAGAATTAAATCAAATTTCTCCAAAATGATTTTTATTCAAAAAAATTTTGGAAAAGTCATAAATCACTTCCAGGATGAGTCACAGACTAAGATGGACCCTGAGTAGCTTGATTTGATCAGGAACAAAAATCAAGACACGGCCTGCTGACAGTCGCTTGAGGGGGCCTCTGTAACGGACAGCCTTAGAAAACTGCCTGGAGCCTCTATTTATAATGAAAATACTATGCAGACTCAAAGCTATTTGTATCTGCAGGACTCTTTACAAACCAGATAAATAATTCAAACACAGATTCACTCACCTGGGTGTCCACGGGCCACGAGAAGCAAAGTTCAGGCTCCATCCTGTTCTTCTGAGAGTTACAGACTTTTGTTCTCCAGAAAGGTATGCTGCCAATGTCCTGTGGTCACTGAAGGCTCCGGGGCGTGACTCCAAGCGCGATTCCATCTTCACCATTTTCTTCTGCTCCGAACATCTAATGTGTGACCTGAAGGAAAAGGAATTTCAAAACCTCTTGTCTCCTTGTGCTTTTTCGCATAAATGTGGCTCTTTTCATTATTGCTGTTATTTTTATGTGAATCTCAGACTTTTTATTTAATTTTTTGGGGGGGTTCGGAATCTCACTCTGTCCCAAGGCTGGAACCTTGGCCTCCTAGGCTCCGGCGATCCTTCCACTTCAGCTCCTGAGTAGCTGGGACTACAGGCATGTGCCACCATCCCCAGCTATTCTAGAATTTTTTTGTAGTGTGTTGCCCAGGCTGGTTAGACTTTTTAGTGTCCTTAGTGGTCTGCATCACTATAGACACTAAGGAAGGCAGGAGTGCTTTCCAGACAGCGATGTGTGCGACATGGATGTCCAAGCACAGTGCCTATGAGGTCGATGAGGCTGGACAGGAAGGTTGGAACAGCAGCAGTGAGGGACGTGAGGTGTGTTTTTTGCCTTTCACAGATTTCAAAGGACTTTTCTCTCTATGCACTATGGTTTGAATGCTCCTTCTCCTGTTGAAACTTGGTTGCCATTGTGGTGGAGTTAAGAGGTGGTAATTGGGCCATGGGGACTCTGCCCTCATAAACAGATCAATGTCATTGTCATGGGAGTAGATTACTTACTATGGGAGTTTGGCCTCCGTTTTGTGTCTCCTGAGTTCTTACCCTCTCTTACCCTTCTGCCCACTGCACTTCCATGGTGGGATGGCCCACGCCAGATGCTGGCACCACACTCTTGGACTTCCCAGATTCCAGAACTGTAAGAAATACATATCTTTATCAATTACCCAGTCTGTGGTATTTTGTCATAGCAGCAGAAAAGGGACAAGGTCACTGTCCTTTACTTAGACTCTTCCCATATATGTTACCTGCTGCAATAGTTAATCTTATGTGCCAACTCAAATGGGCCATCGGTGCCCAGATATATTTGGTCCAGAACTATTCTTTGGTGTGTTTGTGAGGGTGTTCCTGAATGAGACTCACATGAACTTGTGGACAAGTAAAACTGATTCCCCTCCCTACTGTGGGTGGGGCTCCATTCAGTCAACAGAAGACAGGGATAGAGCACAAAGGCTGAGTGAGAGAGAGCCTCACCTGCTTGGCTGACTTAGCTGGGGTTTTAATCCTCCTAGCACTCATACTGCCAGCTCTTACACCAGTCCTGGCACCAGCTCCATCAGCTCTCCTGGCTCTCAGTCCTTTGGACTTGTGCTGGAATAGCATTCCTGCTACGCTGGTCTCCAGCCTGCCACCCGCAGAGCATGGAATGTTCAGCCTTCATGGTGGCATGAATCAATTTCTTATGACACATATGTATGCATGTATGTATCTATCATAGATACAGTGAGTCCCCTATCTTTCTATCAATCATCTATCAATCATCTATCTAGCTTAAGTACAGCAAGTTCCCTACATACGAACCTTCAAGTTATGAACTTTAACAATGCACACCGTGTTTTTTAAATGTATTATTTCTCTCCACCAGGTGTCATTATAGCCTGTTAAATGCATACAGTACTATATAGTTGATTGTGTGAGTTGGGTACCTAGGCTAACTTTGTTGGACCTAAAACAAATTGTACCTACAAACATGCTCTTTGAACAGAACTCGTTCATATGTTGGGGACTTCTTGTATATAGTGATGGTGCCAAAAAATGTATACACATTTTAAAGAGATGTTATCTATGTATTACTTTTAGTTTGCCCTAATCAGAAGGTCTGGATGCTTATGGTAACTAACTACTTAGAGCATCTTTCGCAAATAGAAAAAGTCAAACGTGACTTGTATTTATCATTTGTTATTAGTATATATTTTTCCGTTCTTAAAATGTGTATAAATTTTTTACAACCTCTGTATAATCTTCCTGTTCATTCTGTTTCTCTGGAGAACACTGGCTACTAGGACACCTGCATTGTTAGAAAGATTTGCAGCTTCACTTTTGGCCTTTGATAGCAGCAAAGATGTGTTTATTTTGGAAGATAGTGCTGACACCAGCAAAGGCTAATATAAAACTAGTCACTTCAGTGAGAGTCAGAAAATAGAGATTCTAGCCTCAATCTGTTACTAGCCAGTTGGATGGGACTATAGGCGATCCAGACATCATATATGTAAGCTAAATTTTGCCGCCTCTCAAACCATCCTAGATCTCAGTGACTGAAGTCAACCATTTATTTAGCTCATGATTCTACGGGCTGACCGGGCAGTTGTGGTCTGAGTCCTCTCAGCTGATTCTGTTGTGCTCCCTCAAGTTGGCAAGTCGGGGCACTGGATGATTTAGGCTGGCTTCATCCCCATGACTGGCAGTGGGAAGCAGATGGCCAGGGCCACAGGGGAAACTGGGCCAGTGCCTCTCATGACTCATGACTCATGGGTAGCAGGCTACCCAAGCTCCTTCACAGGGTGGTCACAGCGTTCCCAAGAGCAATGAGAAACAGTAGCCAATGCCCAAATGTTTTCAAGTCAGTGCCATGTTTGCTACTGTTCTGTTGGCTGAAACCAGCTTCATAGCCCCGCCCAGAATCCAGGGTTGGAGAAACAGACTCCACCTCTTGGTGGGAGGAGCTACAGGGTCACCTTTCAAGAGTTGTGCACCCTGGACTGGAGAGAACTGGTGGCTGCACCTGCTTTCCACCATGCCAGCTGACTTGACACACATCCTCTGTAGGTCTCCCCGTGACCCTGTGAGGTTGGCATTCACACTGGTGTGGGTTAAAACCCAGGCCTGACTCCAAAGACATCCTGTTATGCCCTTTGAATGCAGGCTTGTATCTCTGCATTCCTTTGCAGGCTTCAGAATCCAGGCTCTCCTTTGTGAGACAGGTGTCCTGTTCATTTAATTCCAAACACTCATCTACACAGATGTCATTTCGCTCAGGAGGAATGAAGTAGCAACAGCATTCAGTATAATCATTGTAAGTGAGGATGTTTAATGATCATGCATGTTGATAAAGCACCCACTGTGTGCAGGGCCCTTTCTGCAAGAAAGAGAAACCCCTCAGTGAAGAAAGGCAGCTGAAAACTTTGGCCATAACATGAGTGGAAGTTGTATAAGGTGCCTACAAACCCATAAAAAATGCTCAGCATCACTAATCATCAGAGAAATGCAAACTAAAACCACACGGAGATCCCATTTTGCACCACTCAGAATGACTGCTATTAAAAAGTCAAAGAACAACAGATGTTGGTGTGGCTGCAAAACAAAGGGCACACTTATCCACTGCTGGTAGGAATGTAATTAGTTCAGCCTCTATGGAAAACAGAGTGGAGATTTCTCAAAGAACTAAAAACAGAACTCCCACTCAACCCAGCAATCCCACTGCTAAGTGTCTACCCAAAGGAAAAGATATCATTTCATCAAAAAAACACCTGCGCTTGTGTTCATTGAGCACTATTTAAATAGCACAGTCATGGAGCCCACCTAAGTGCCCACCAGCAGTTGACTGGATAAAGAAAATGTGGTATGTATACACCATGGGATACTATGCAGCCATAAAAAAGAATTAAATCATGTCCTTTGCAGCAACATGGATGGAGCTGGAGGCTATTATCCTAAGTGAATAACTCAGACACAGAAAAGCAAATACCACACATCCTCATGTCTAAGTGGGATTTAAATCATGGTACGTCTGAACATAAAGATGATAAAAATGGAAATAACAGGCCCTGGAGATTCCAAAAGTGGGGAGGGAGCAAGGGGGAGGGAGGCTTGAAAAAATTACCTATTGAGTACAATATTCACTATTTGAGTGATGAGCACACTGGATGCCCAAATCCCCACCAGTACATAACATATCCACATAACAAACATGCACACGCACCCTTGAATCTATTAACATTGAGTAAATATACATTATAACAGAAAAATCAATAAAAACAAAGAGGTATACGTTATACTGTAAAAGCCTAAAAAAAAAAAGGTACCTAAAACGTACAATGTTTCAGTGACAAAGGCTCCTGTTCCTCGCATGGGAAAGCCTGACTGTGTAAAAGGCTTCATGTAAAACCAGAAACCGGGAGGCCCCCGTCCTCTCCGGGGAGCTGTCGGGACTGCTCAGTGTACCCCTTCGCCTTCCTTTAGGTCTCATTCCCTCGATTCTACTTGGACAGTTGATAATTCCATCCTCTTCCTCACATGTGGCCCTTTTCTTCCAGGAAGGCATCACCCTCCCCCTCCTCCCCAGCCTCCTGTGAGCAGGTTTTCTCTGTATTAATTTCTCCTCAGAGGCTAGCTGCAGCACACGCTGCCAGCCTCCGGGCCTCCATGTCACTTCCCACTTGCGGAATGCCCGCCTGCCCGCCTACCCTCCCCCTCCTCCTGCTTGAGGGCCTGCTCCGAGGGGCCCCTGAGCAGCTCTGTCTTGGGACAGATGATTTTCTATGAATCCCCTTGGCCTGGCCCGGGGCTTTGCTTCATCTGAGTGCAGGAGGGAGCGGTGTCAGCCAAGAGAGGTGAAGGAGAAGTAGAGGCTGCTGCTGCCTCCAACTGGGTCCCTTCCTGAGTACCTGTGACCCAACTCCAGACCAGTCAGGTGGCGCTCGTCTCCTGTGGACGGCTGATTTATGTTGTTGATGCAGGGCCCTTGAATAATGAGGCCAAGACCAGAATTCCCCTGTATCCCCCAGCCCCAAGACAGACCCCTCTGGAGCGGGGCCTTCCAGGGTGTGTCACCAGTTGGCAACAATGGGGACTGCCACCTGTGCCTACATCAGAGCTCGCAGGACTTGCCTTTCCACGGAGCGGCACTGGCCACACTTGCTCTAATGAGGGACATGCTCTCGGGTGTGGGCTATGGCCGGATTTCAGGCACGTTTCTCTCACCTGTTTGCTCTTCCTTCTGTCCCTATTATTCGGGGCCATTGGGAAGCTTTGGGTATTAAAATGTGAGTCTCGCAGACGCACCTGCCTTTCCACCGGCTCCCGTGGTGATTTCTTCCTGAATTCCTCTGGGTCACCTTTGATCTTCTGAACGTCCTAGCATAATGTCCTCTGGTCCTCATATCTCCATCCACAAGATTTTGTTTTAATCATTTTGATCTTAAGTCTTTGTGACTTCCCTGATGAAATCCAGTCTTCTGACTGCTAAGATAATCTGAGCCAGAAATTCTCAGTAATCCTTATCTAGCCTCTGTTCCGGTTTTATTCACAGCGTGATGCCTGCAGTTTCTTTGCAACAATTCTTCATTGCCTTGACTTTTCTGCTTTAGTCTCTTAGGCTTTTAAGATTGACGTTTCCTAGACTGCAGTTTTTATCTTTGATCTCCACACCGGTATCTGATCTGGGTTATCTATTAGTGGGGCACCCTCCAAAATGCCTTTGATTTCTGCTGGAACAGATAGTCTTTGGCTCAATCAAGTCCTGCCTGGACTTTATTGGGGCCTATTAGCACAATTAATTATGACAATCATGATCTGAGTGCTGCTGACTTCTGCAAAGGTGAACAATGAATTCCTCATGTGTTGTTCTGTCTTGGCCCAGCTTTCTTCATAATCACCATGAGGCTCAAAGGGTTGGTCTAACGTTTTAAAGGATCACTCCCTGCCACATTGGGTCAAGACCCCAGGTGACGTTCTCGTGGCTCCTACATATTCCCTCCACAGCTTGTGACAATTGAAACTAAGTGATTATTTGTGTAATTGTGTAAATTATTTGCTTAGTGTCTATACACTCCACTGAGCTTTTGTTAGATAATAAACTTCCTTCCCTGTGAAGAATCATTCCTTGTTCATAGAAAGAAAAAAGAAAGCATAAAAGGCGGGCCGGCTGTGGTGGCTCCCACTGTAATCCCAGCACTTTGGGATTCTCTCGCCTGAACCCAGGGGCTCGAGACCAGTCTGGGCAACTTGGCGAGACCTCATCTCTACAATAAATCAAAATATTAGCCGGGCATGGTGGTGCATGCCTGTGGTTCCAGCTACTTAGAAGGCTGAGGCGGAAGGATTGCCTGGGCTCAGCATGTCAAGACTGTGGTGGCCATGATTGTGCCACTTTACTCTAGCCTGAGTGACAGAGTGAGACTCAGACTCAAATTTGAAAAAGCATAAAAGGGTAAAATGTTAATTCACAAGATTATCTCAGACTTAAGGTCCCCTTCCGATGAGTAGAGCTGTGTTTTGATAAAGGATGTAGACTGGGAAGCCAGGGTCTCTCCATTGAATCCTGGCTCTGTCACTGTTTCACAAAGTGGGTAGAGGGGTTACATGACCTTTCTATTCCTCTTTCCTCATTTATAACATGGGGATCATAATATTAATTGCTACCTGTAGGGCTGAAATGAGTGAACATGTGTAAAGCACTCAAGAGTAGCCTGGCCCAGAGTGATTATTCATAAACATGACTGTGGCTGTGCTTTCGTCATTACTATTATATCGATGGTACCTTCTGCTGTCTGTCTTCTCTCCCCATTTCACAGGGAGAAATTTCATTTAAAAAATCACATGAGGTCAAAGTGCTGCCCTCTCAACTAGACTGAGAAGCACTGTTTTTATTTGCACCAAGTTGGGGAGGGGCACAGGTGCATAAAGGGGGCGAGCAAGGGATTCTTGCCCAATACAGACAATGGGGGGAGGATCACCTGTCTGTTCCTTCTGTTTTCAATAAGAAGGTGCCAGTTCCAGACTGGGGACATTCTGGTCACACATGGAAAAGTTAGGGCACATGAGAGTCAAGGGCGGCTCTGAGGTGAAGCTGCCACCAAGCTGATGCTGAGGGTTAACACCTCTTTTTTTTTTTTGAGTTGGAGTCTCACTCTGTCACCCAGGCTGGAGTGCACAGTGGTACGAACGCTGCTTTTCAAGTTCTGTGCCCCTCTGGCCCTCCCCTCATGACTCATGACTGCCCATCCTGGACGCCCTCTCCAAAGAGGCACGCGCGCGTGGTAGTGTGACTCCTCTGCCTTCTTCGTCCCCTGAGTAAGGACCCAGGTCTTCAAGACCCTGCTCTCCTAGGTGATCAGGTCCCACTGCCTTTGCCCACCCACTCCACCTCCATGGCCCTAGAAACTTGGAGTCTTCCCGCCTGTGCCGACACACACACACACACACACACACACACACACACACACACACACACACTACCGTCATACTACCATCTCAGTATCTCATTGGGGCAGGCCTCACAATAAGTTCCTGAGAAGCTATTTTATGCTTTTGGAGAAAGTGGAATATGAGTGGTTAAGTTCAGAGGCTTTGGGTCTGGGAAGAGCAGGATCGGAAATCAGGAAGACCTGAGCTGCAAAGTCAGTTTAGTCACAAATTGTGTGACTGTGCAAATTATTTAACATTCTTGAGCCTCATTCTTTTCCTTTGAAAAGAGGGTATATATCAATCCTATCTCAGAGAGCAGTTGGAATAATTAAGTGAGATATGTGTACAGCACTCGGCACAGGCCTGGTTTACAGTAAGCTATGAATGGAAGCAATTATTGATATTTTTGTACGGAGAAGAGTTTAGACAAAATATTGTCTCCCCTCCCCTCCTCTCATTCTGCCTAATTCTGTCTTCTCTACCTTGTAAAATAACTTGTTTTATAGAGACAATGTCTTCCATTTTGATACCCCAAATCCCAAAGTAGGGATTCTATTAGTAAAAGTCCAGCCTTGTGTGTATTTTGGTGAACTAGCAAGGACAAGGATTGAGCTATAAGAAAGGGACTGGCAATAGTGGGAAACAGCTGGTGGCGGGGGCACACTTCATCAATAAGTGTACCTGATCTCAAACCAGGTGAAATGGGGATCAAAGGGAGGCCCAAACTTTACCTGTACAATTACCATTTGTATACCTAGCCCTGGATTGTACCCCACATCTTCAAAGTAAAAATTTTTTAAACAACAAAAAAAAAGAGTTCTAGACTCTAACTCCTGTTCTGCTGCTAAGACAGTAGGCTGTTTGAGGCAAGCCACTGCTCTTCGAGGACCATCAATTCCTTCTGTTAAAAAGAAAAGTTGGGGCCTGGCTCGGTGGCTCAGCCTGTAATCCCAGCACTTTGGGAGGCCAAGGCGAGTGGATTGCCTGAGCCTGAGGGTTCAAGACCAGCCCAGGCTACTTGGTGAGACCTCTTCTCTACAATAAATAAAAAATCAGCTGGGCGTGGTAGCGCGTGCCTATAGTTCTGGCTACTTGGAAGGCTGAGGTGGAAGGATCACCGGACCCCAGCGGGTCGATGCTACAGTGGCCGAGAGTGTGCCACTGCACTCCAGGCTGGATGACAGAGTGAGACTCCAACTAAAAAAAATAAAGAAAAGTTGGGATAAGATGGCTTGTAGGTTACTTCTGATTTTTATATGCTGTGATTCTATATTAAAAGGCTATTCTCTGAGTGAATTCTTTTATTTATACTTGAGTCTTGGTATGTTTTTTCTATTGAGATCTCTATGATGTACCTTTATCCTGCTTCACAATTTTTCACATGCAAAAGCCATAGTTGAAAGTGGACTGAAGACTTGGCTGTTCTTGGTTTGGATTTCAGCACCGCCACTTGATTTTGGCCAATTATTTAACTTTTCTGAGCCTCAGTGACTTTATCTGTCAAATGGGGATAGAGGGTAGATGTGAAGCTGAAATGAAATAAAACACTTAGACTATATAACCCCAGAGGCTATATAATTGTATCGTCTTAAACAGAATCTTTCACATGTATTCTTTTTTTAAATAAAAATCCTATTTTTAACTTTTTGAAAATTATTCTTTGACAGGTCCTAAGTCTGCCTTAAGATACTTTCCTCAATAGATTTCTTGCTTTGCTAGAAATGCTAGGTTATTGAAAAAAATAACATACTGGGTTTGCATTCTTATACTTTCTGCCCCATGTTTCTTGTGTCAGTTAGCTGAAGGCCGGCCCTGTGGACATAAGGGTGGGGAAAAATGCCTTGGAGGAGTCGCTTCCTACTGGAAAAAGAAATAAGCAAGATGAGCCTGAGAGAGAGAATTTCACTGTGGCCTTTACATTTATGACTGGCAAGATAATGAAGAAAGGTAATTCTGAAAGCTTTATGTCTGTTTTAAGGGTCCCTCAAGCACTGAGAAAGATAATAGTCAGCGGATGGTGTCCATAAGGATTTTTTCTCCTTCTCCCCTGACAGCCATTGACAGGATCATTTTGTATTTGAAACTGCTGTAATCGAAGCGTGTAGAAAAGGCCTGTAAGGCCAGAAGCAGGAGGGCGACGTCCCTGCAAGGATCTCTATTGCCATCACTATGGCAATAATAGCTACTACAGTTTCCATTCTGCTTTTCTATAGACTGCCTCCTCTGCGGAGCTTAAGGCTATGGGAGCTGGGCCTCATAAAACCACATCAGCATCACATAACGCCCTGTAATCTCGCAAGAGTATTTTATAATACCGCGGAGGGAACCCGGGCAACAAGATGAGAACAATGACCGCGGCAGGCCACTTGACGACTGCCAGCGAGCTAATGGATGTTCAGAGGTTTCCGCATACAGCCGACTGACAGCAGCTTTCTCTCTCCGGGTAGTTAGACCCCTGCCAGTTTCTCTCCCCCAGTACCTAGCTAATCATTGGGGCCGGGGGACGTCGATTACCTGCCCGGTCTCTCTCGACCGTCGGCGGTTGACCGTGAGGACAGGAGCCCTGCCTTTCGCCCCGCGCCCTGCAGAGCCCGGGACGGGGGCACGCTCTGGGGACCTCGAGGTGGGGAGAGACACAGCTGGAGACGAAACAGATGGGAGCAGGAAAGGCGAGGCGGGAAGGACTGGCGGGAACCGCCGGAGAGGACAGTCACAGGCGCCCCGCAGCACGTGTCGACGGCGCGCACGCGCGGAGACTGCAGCCCCCAGAATCCCCCGCTGCGCCGCCTGCGGTTTCCTAGCAACCTCGCCAAACAAGATGGCGGCCTCCAGGAGCGCTCCCCAGGAGTCCAGAGCGTCCTTTCCCTTGAGAGGCTCGGGCGGCGCACGGCCGGGCGCCCAGTCGCTCTCTCTGCGCTCCGGAAAAGGGCGTCTGCCCTGCTGGTCCCCTTTTCCCATGGGGCAGAGGACGAAAGGCCCTGCCCAGAGAGTCTCCTCGCGCCTGCTCCAGCAGCTCATCCACGGCTACCAGGAGTTGGACGCCGACGGAGACGAGAACCCGGGCGAGGTCGAGGCGGAGTCCGAGGAGTCCGAAATGCTGAACTTGGAGGTGTGCCCGTCCCCGCCCCCCCCCCAGTTCCTCTTCCAGCCCCAGGCTAGCCCGCGCCTTCCCAGGCTCTTGCCGCCTCCTCCTCCTCCTCTTTCCCCCCATTTCTGTCACCCCCGTTCTCCCGCTTCCTGCCTGAAATGTCTCCAGATATCTGGAATGTCTCCAGATATCAACACGTTTGGTTTCTCACGAGTCAGGTTACCCAGCATCATCTTGAACAGTATATATTTGTATGGGAGGTTTTCAAAATCACGCCTCTACTGGTTGTGCGTGCCAGTTTGCCTTCGGCATCCCCACCACCTGTTTCCCAGGTCTGTGAACTGCGCCAGCGCTCCCCCAGCCCTGTGCCTCCAGCCCCTTCCTCCAGCAGGGAGGGCGCCCTTTTGAAATCTTCAGCGCTTCCTCGAAAGCCAAGTGGCTTACAAGTTCCATGCACGACATCTGCACACACGAGCAGCATGCGTCCACACCAGACAGGAGGCTTTCAGATTCAGTGCCACGCACAATGTTCAGCTGTGGGGGGCAGGGGGGGTGCTTCAGCATTCCCGCGGTGTGACCTGGGGTGGCGGCTACGCCCTGACACGGTTGGGCTTCCCTCTTGTCAACCATTCCTTTCCTCCCACCCAGTGCCACTTCGCTCCCACCACCCCTTCTTTCCTTTCTTGCCCACGGCCTGTTCCTGTCCTTTCCCATCGTGTCATCACTCCTTCCCTCCTTTCAGAAGCGTGCTTTGATTTACTTCCTTTCAGTGTACTGCTAGGCTTCCCTCTTTGCCTTGGCTACCAGGGAACTCAGAATCAGTATTTTCTCAATTTCAATAGCCTTCTGTAGGCTTTTCTCTCTCCTTTCTTCCTCGTATTAATTGCTTCCGATTCTTTTCAGAGGTAGTTATGACATAAAGAATTAGAACATTTTCCGTACCCTCGTGCTGTGATATTCTCTGGGTCTTCCCTCTTGGTGTCTTTTCCTAGTCACCTTTGCTCCTCAAGGCAACGCACACTTCTCTGTTACCCCTGCTCCCGTTCACACCCTTTCTTCCTTTGCTTGTTCCTCTGACTCTCCGCCGTCTGGCCTGCAGTGTCTTCTGTGGCTGACCCTACCTTTAGCCACACGCACTCCCTGCTCACCTTGGCTCCCCTCTCTTGTGATGTCTTCTGCTCACTTTCAACATTTGACCCACTTTTCCACCCTCACCCCCATGTTGTCTTTCCTCTTCTACTTCCTTCTATGTGAGCTAGAGACACCTTGGGCCTTGTTTAAAGTTGATCATAGAAAGCTGTTAATTATTGTTTATTACTTCTTTTGTTGATTTACTTCGCTACCTTTAATGGTGACTATTGCAAGTGGTGGCAGTGTTTTTGCAACTTTGAGATGTTTGTATGGTTTCCACCAGCTTCTACCCCAGAGGAGTTCACAAATGAACCACCAGTGTACTTTATTATTCTAATTAACACATAGCTCTTCAGCTATGGGATTCATTAGTACCATTGTTAATGTCTTCAGCATGCCATTAACAAGTAGTAGAAGGGACTGGTTTGAACTAGTTTTTTACTTTTTGGCTTGGAGGATATGCGTGGAACAAGTTCATTATTTCTTCCATTTACATTCTGAATATTAATTTTGTGTTCTCACATTCTATTTTGGCTCTTCACAGTATTGCATAAGTAGTGATATGCTGAATAAACTGGAAAAAAAATTTAAAAATTGGGACATTCATGTTCAGTGGTTTATTTTTCCTGTTTCAGCCCGGTTAAAATTTGCAGTGCTATGACAGGCACAATGATTACTGAGTGCCTGTCATGCAATTAGCCTCAAACCTCAGAAGCCCTCATGAATTAAGGGAGGCAGGACAGAACAGCTGTTCAAAACACTGCATTTGGAATCAAGGATTTGTGTTTTAGGCTTGGTTTAGCTTTTTGTTAGTTGTGAGATCTTGAGTAAGTTACTTCACCTATGTTTCAGTTGTAATGTGGGAATTATGATAATACTTACCTCAGAGAATTGTGAGAATTAAATGAGATGCTACATGTAAAATGCTTAGCATAATATATTTTGATACAAATTTTAATAATACAAATGTTTTAATAATACAAATACTTAATAATACACATAGTAACTTACATGTTTTTATCTGCTCAACTATAGCCCATTAAGTGATTTAATTACTTTGGCGTCCATTGAACAAATACTTATCTAGTGATTGCTGTGCAGGAAACACTCTTTGACTGTGTAGATCAGAAGTTTCTGGGCCCAAAAACTGATGCATGAAAACCTTTTTTCCGGTAACTGGATGTGGGTAATAATGCCTACTCTTAGGATAGTTATGAACATCAGATTTAATAAGAAACTCTGTATTAAAGTTTTTAATATGTGTCTGATGCACAGTAGACTTAAAAGTACAGATGTAATAAATAATAACAACAGTTATGGTAAGAAGGTGAGAAGGGGACTAAAGACACACAGGGCAGGGGCCCGGCTCTCAGAGTGCAGGAAGAACCTGAGCCAATCCCAGCAACCTGGCCTCTGTAGGACGCCAGAGATGAGCGCAGAGACAGGTTCCGAAGACTTCCGGGGAGGCCGCTCCCACACGGGTGGAGGGGTGGTGGTGCAAGGGCCGGCAGGCAGCAGCTCTCGCTGCCCATGAGTCACAGGCGAGAGAAGCGGCCGCAGCCCAGGTCGGGGCCAGGCTGTGGAGGGCTCCATGCCGTGGGAGGGAGTGTCCAAGCAGAGAGCTGCTGTGGGCACCAGCGGGGATTAGAGGCTGTAAAACTGGAGGCAAGGTCAGTGAGGACATGCTAGTGGTATCCAGGGGCAGCTTCCTGCGTTGGATTAAGGCAATGGAAGGGAAGCTAAAGATGAGAAGATATCTAGGACATTTTAGGGGGGGCAGCTACCAGTTAAATATTAGCAGTCTGTGATGACTGCTGGGCCTGCGGCGTGGTCTCGATGACGCTAAGGCCGGCGTCCACCGGAGGAACCAGGGACAGATGAGCCGTAGGCACCGGGGAGCTGGGTGGACACCCAGGGACTGGGGAGAGGGAGCGTCTCCGAGCAGGGGACTTGGAGTCCCCACTGCGGGACCCGGAATCAGCCGGGAGGGGAGGCGGGAAGGGGAAGGGGGCAGAGGAGGGCGGGGTGCGGCCGCCGAGGCCCAGTGCCCGAGCGGCCCCGGTGCGGGTCTGGGGCAGACCGGCCCGGCGGGCGGGGGAGGCTGGAGGAGCGGAGCTGCGAGGTCGGAGGCCGAGGTCTCCGATCCGAGGGGTGGGGCGGACCGGGCTCGCCGGGCCCGCGAGGGTCCCGGGGACCTCGGCCCGCGCGCTCGCGTGGGCGGACGCGGGAGGCGCGGTGGGGCGGAGGGGCGGAGGCGAGGCGGGGCGCCGAGGCGGGGGTCCTGCCGGAGCCGGGCCCCAGGGGACCGCGCGGGGCCGCAGCCGAGGGTCCCGCGGAGGCCGCGGGCGGGGAGCGCGGCGGGGCGGGGCCGCGGGGGCGGGCCGCGGGGGGCGGGCCGCGCCGCACAGCTGGGGGCCGGAGGGGTCCGCCGGCGGGGGGAGGGCGCGGGGGGAGCACTCCTGCCTTCCCCCCCGCTGGGGCCTGGCCGTGCTCGGGTCCCCTCCGCGTTTCGGGCCGGCGCCTGCCGCCCCAGGGCTGCTTCCCGGCTCTCCTGGCCTTCTCGTCTCTCTCACGCCGGGGCGTCCTTGCTCCGCCTCCCCCGCCCGCCAGGCCCTCTCGGCCCCTGCTCCAGCCCCGCCCTGCTCCGAGGGGCCCGCCCGCAGCCGGCTCCCTGCGGGCCTCTGCTGCCGCCGCGACCGACTTCTGACGCGGCCAGTGTCCCGGCCTGCGCCGGCCTCCCCGCTGAGCCTCCCGAGGGCTGTGCTCGAAATCCCGGAGAGGTGTTTTTTCCCGACGAGTGATGAGCACGACACGGTCCATGCCGCAAGGCAGCAGTTGAATGTGAACTTGAACTTGATTCAGTTTTTGGTGTGGGCGGGGTGGTTGCCGTCAGGAGAGGAGGAGTCAGAGCTTGAGGGAGAGAGAAACGAGGTTGCCCTGGACTACCCGGTAGGGAGGGAAGCCTGGGGGAGCGGGAAGAGTGAACAGAAGACAAGGTCAGCAGGTGCTGGGCAGGTGGACGGGCAGGCGGCCGTGGGGTCGCAGAGGTGCCCCGGGTCGTTCCAGGGTGGGGCCGTGTAGCTGGGCGAGGGGGCCAGGGCGTGGCCAGGGGAGTGGGAGGCCAGAGCTAGGTGGAGGCCAAGTGTTGGAGCTGACCCAAGAAGGGGTGTGTGCGTGTGCGCTGAGACAAGGGCGTTGGGTGGCCCCGTGGGGATTCTGAAGCAAGGACAGGCTGGTAGAGGTGAGAGAGGAGGAGATGGCATGCCGCTCCCAGTGCCTGGAGCTGGAGGAGGAGTGAAGGGGCCACCGGGCAGAGGTGTCTCTGGGTCTGGGGAGAGGCTGGCAGGGCGCCAGTCACCAGTCTCCGCGGAGCCTGGGAACAGGCTCCACCTGCTGTGTGTGAGGGGCGGCGTCCTGTGTCCAGGTGAACGTCAGAGGTCTTGGTGGAAGGTTGTGGAGGGGCCACACTCCCCCTCCCTGCTCCCTCCCAGGCCTTGCATAAGAAATCGGACCTTGACTTAGAACAGTAAGTTGTTGGCCCATCTTGTGAACAGGCTGGTCAGTGTGACGAGTGAAACACGGAGATGTGGATTTCTGACCCTGTCAGTTAGTAGAATGACTGTCACTTGTGGGGAGCCCTTGTGTGTTCCAGGCTCTGTGCTGGGAACCTTCTGTCCATTATTTTTTCTTTCTCCCCAGAACATTAACAGAAGGTGTAAGAGAGAAAGACTGCCCCTCCACCCTTCTAGCCTTGATGGCTGGATCTATACAACCAACTGACAACAGGCAGAATGGCAGGAGGCATGGTATACAAATGCATTAATGTTTCATATCATACGCATGGGGCATCACAGGAAAAAGTAAAAGTGAATACTCAAAAAGGTGGTGCGATCCGAGAGCGTGTACACAGTCCCATCGTAATAGGAGCAGGGAGTGACGTCGAGGAGAGTGAATGCTTGGAGGACAGAGGGGTGGGCCCCTCGGGGAACAGACGCCAGGTGTGGGAGTTTGTGACACCTCGGAGTGTGGGGCCCACTTCTCGTCCCCCTCCTGGGGTGGGAGGGCCCTTCTGTGCTTGATAAGACGCCCACGGAGGGGACTTAGGACTCCGAGTTCCGAGTTCCGAGTGGAGGATCTGCCTTGGGGCAGACGGGGCTGGGGAAGAGGGTACAGGGGAAAAGCCCCTCCTTGCATTGGCTGTTATTCAAGTGCCTTCAGCTCAAAATAACCAATGCATCAACGCAGCATATTTCAGGGCGCCAGGTTCTGAACTCCTCCAAAGGCAATAACATTTCCTGCTTACAGATGAAAATGATGCAGCTCGGGGGAACTTTCTTCTCCAAAGTCACACATCCCAGATGACTGAGCTGGGGTTCGAGGCGGGCCTCCCCAGGGCCAAGCCCACGTGCGCTCTCCACGTGGGCGGGATTTGCTTCCCTGGTCAGTGGAAATTTGGGGGAGGAAACCCTTTACAGTAGCACAGGCCAACACACAGGTGTCCTCAGTACCGGCAGCCCAGCCACTTCGTTGGTTCCTGGACTCACACAGAGAACTTGGAAAGATGGCTGTATGCCACCGTGGTACACATGTGACCATTGTGACGACTGTGTTTGTGTCCTTGTGCTGTTGTTGGCATTGCCCCTTATGAAGTTGAAGGCAGCACAGTCAACCTCTGCCTGTCTACTGCTGGGAGAAAGACATGTCAGGCTGCCGTTTGTCTGGGGGATGTCTCTAGGCCAAGGGTCAACCTCCTTGTGGAAATGGTCATCATCCTTTTCATGACCCTTGTAAATTGAATGGCTCTAGCAGAATTATCCCATGGAAAGGGATCTGTTCTCTCCAGCATGAATGCCAGGTTTCAGAGAGCAATTGCCTTAGTTTGAAGGAACCACCTTCTGCAGAGTGGCAGGCAGTCAGAGTTGTCTAATTCTGTCACAGACTGTTCGTGGTTTCAGACAGTCTCTCCTCTACTCCTTAGTGTTTCACCTGGAGAGTGGAGCTAAGATCACCTGCCTCAGGGTGTCAGAGGGTTAAAGGAATTGGCCCCTGGCGAGCTCTCAGCGCAGCGCCCGAAACGGAGCCACGGCCCGTGGTGGCTGTCATCACAAGCACTGATGCATCCACTGCTATGTTCACTCAACTTGAATACTGAATGTAAGCAACCCCCTCAAAGTCAGTGGCAGTGACTTGGTAGCTCTTTAATCAGTTGTGTATAATATGCGTATGTCCTCAACACAGAGCTTTCTTTGGGGATGGCACGTTTTGGAGGGCTCAGCTCTTGGGTATACGATGCACTAGGTAAGCGCTGGATGTGACAAGGCGGATTGCATCTTTTCTAATAGAGTCCTCTCTTTGTCCACCTCTCTGGGCTTTTTGCAGGAGGAATTTGATGGGACCCTGAGAGAGGAGGTTGTGGCTGGAGCACTCCACCACCTGGGGCGCTCAGGCTCCGGGACCGAGCAGGTCTACCTCAACCTGACTTTATCAGTGAGTATGAACCATCACTATTGGCTGCCACAGCTTGACCCTGGCTAGACATACTCATTTTCCTTGGTACTCGCAGCTTTTGTGGTGGTAGCAAATCTCAGAGCCTTGCATTTGATGGAGACCAGCAATACGAGATACTTATGTAAATATTAGACTTCAAAGAGCCCTGGCCAGTTCAGAAACCAGCCCCAAAATGCCTTTGTTTTCATTCCCTTCACACTCTGCTTCTTTCATCTTAAGTCATCTATATTATAGTAATCAATGCCTTCTTTCCAGGAGGTTGAATTTGATTCTGTAAAACCAATCAAAGACTCTTTAAGAATGTTCTCTCTGATTAGTGGAAGCAGCACTAAAATGTATATCTGAATCCAAGGGAACAAAGTATTTTGATATTGACTTTCCCCCCTAAGTATGTCAAGAAATAAGTAGCTTTGAGCTGTCTTACCTCCAAAAGCTACCTATCATTAAAGAAAAAGATCTATTGTTATGCATCAGTTTTCAAGGTTTCAATACTAGTCACAGAGCAGCACAAAACTCTGGCTCCAATTTTATCCTAAGAAGCTGTAAGAGCAGACTGCTCAGAGTGTGTCAGCCTTTTTCCTTGTTTCATTTCTCTGTAGACCTAGAAAACAACTTAACTCTTTTTGCTTTCTTATACTGTAAAGCATTCAACATTCCTTGGCAATCCACAGAGTAAAGTGAGATACATGGGTGAAAAAAAGCACCCTGAGATTTCACTGTAGCACCATGGTTTGGCCCAAGTGTATGTATCTCATTGTAAGACTGTTCTGTCTTGAACTGAATTAGTAAACTGTTCCTGAAGTGCTAAGCTGTTTCACCTGTGCTGGTTCCATGGCATGACCTTCAAGGTCAGCATATTAAGACTGTAATCTTTTTCTATTTTCACTTTATAACATCTTATGGATGACTCAGCCAGTCATGCAATAACAGACAGAGAGGACCCTGTGTGCATTGCTCTATGTGAGACGATAGGATTGGTGTGCCATTCCAGCAGCCAGTGCGTCCTCACACAGGTGCCTTTCAATCAATATTCTGCTTATGTGCGTAGTGCCTTGCCTTAAATTGATCTCCCCAAAAAGCAATCCTTTAAATCTTATTTCAGTTAGATGGACTGAAGCTTAATTTATTTTACCACGGACCTCCTTACATTTGAGATATTACATGTTGAATTAGTTTGCCTTAATAACCTGTCTTACCAAATATGCTTTTTTAGGTCACCCGGCTATTTTTCCCTTTATATGTTACTTACGTTACATGTAATTTTTTTACTTTCTGTCTTCACATGTGTACATATTTTCTCCTACCAAAGTCATACACGTCTTCAGGGCGTGTATACCTCTGTTCTGTTGTCGTGTTTCCCGTTGTGCCAAGCACAATGCCTTGTATGTGCTAGGTTTTCAGTAAGTGCTGACTCATGCCTGTTCCAGCGGCCTTCATTGAGCCATTGTCGTTATTCCACATGACAGCTTGCTCATGACTCTTCACTGGTTGACTCTTTTGTGTGACTCTGACTTCATAGCATAAACCAATCATATAAGTATTTGTTCCACGGAACCAAACTCCCCATCCTCACTTGAAGTTCACTAGAAGCAAGATTTTGTGGAAAGGAATTTGGACGAGGCCTCGGGGCACCTGGATGTGCTGCTTCTCTGTCACTCGGTGGCTCATTGGCTTGTGGCTCCAGGCTCCTGGACACCTCTCTGAGCCTGACACTCCTCACCTCTGAGCTGGGAGTCACATGCCCCTCAGATTTCACAGTGTCAGACTAGATGAGGCTATTGTGAAAGCGCTTTGAAACAAACCCTGTGAAAGTGTGGGTAGTATTGTTATGACTGATCCCTGATCAGGTGTGAACTCTGTTTAAAACTTCATTTAAAATCTAGGCTTTTGCTTTTTCTTGTCTTCTACCTGATAAAGGCCTTGTCTTTATTGCTATTATGTGTGTGTGGTTGTTTTTTTTTTTTTGAAATATAAAACTCCGCTCCCGCAGTCTCCATGAACATTGTTTTAATTGGCTTTTTCATGTTGCGTTCATTCCTTCTAACAACACTAATTTCCTAAGCTATTATTTGCTTCAAATGGATGCATTTTTGTGTTGGGATCTGTCGTCTGTTTTAAGGGCCTATTAGTAGTAGGCTTCAGATTTTGTTCTCATGTCTCCTATACCTTTGAAGAAATTCTGGGTTTCTTTCCCTGAACTATCATTTCCAGATGTTGTGAGAAGGCTAAGTTAAAGCCATAGTGAAATCTTTTACCTTTTCTTTTCTCAGGGTTGTGATTTAATTGACATTAGCATTCTCTGTGAATATGTTCACCTGCAGAAGTTGGATCTTTCGGTAAATAAAATTGAAGGTATGTAATTGTCATTTTAGATCAATCACTGAATTATGTCAAAATTTAAACATTGCAGTATGTAACATAGTTTAATACTAACAAACTTTGATGAAGTAATTTGTGGATCAATTTAGATATTGATCCTTTACTTTCCATGCAAAAAATCACCAGTGACTAATGGGAAAGGAAAAGGCACAGTCTGCAACATATATACACATACACACACACACACACACACACACACACACACACATTTATTTCATTTTTTTCTTTTTTTTGAGTTGGAGTCTCACTGTGCCGCTCACCTGCTGGGCTCAGGTGATCCTTCCACCTCAGCCTTTCAAGTAGCTAGAACTACAGGCGTGCACTACCATGCCTAGCTTATTTTTTAATTTACTGTAGATGTGACGTTTCACCAAGTTGCCCAGTCTGGTCCCAAACCCCTGAGCTCAGGCATTCCTCTCGCCTCAGCCTCCCAGACTGCTGGGATGACAGGCTTGAGCCACCGTGCCCGGCCAACATAGTCTGTAATATTATGATGGGTTGAGATGCACCCCATGGAATTTAAGAGCATGAGATGGAATGTTTGCTTTATTTTTCCCTTTTGAGAGATCGATCATGACTTCTTCAGATTCCCTAAATGTTTGCCGATTCCTTTTCTTTCCCTTGATTATGTGCTGCAGATGAATTAGTCTTATTTTTCCTTTAATGGATTCTTTTTCTATTTGCTTTTTGCATGTTAAACCTGGTTAGCTCTTCTGTTCTTATTTTTTGAGTACCAGGGGTTCACAAGTTTGTTTTCCCCCTCTTTTTACTGTTTGTATTTATCTAGTTGATTCTTTCAACTCTAACTCACACCATTTGTAATTCCATATGATGTATTTGTTATGACACCTTGTTCACATTTAATGAAATTAGTCCTACACTCATCACATTTTCTTCAAAGCTTGATCCTTGTTTCTAATTTTCTGATCTTATTTGAAGTTGACAGTGTTCCATTTTTTCCTTTAGACTTCTAGGGAAGTAAGCAAATCATTACTTTTGACATGCTTTCTTCTCTGATAATTTTTTTTACTTCTTTTGTGAGCCTTTTTAAATGACAATTAAGCATTGCTGATATGGTCTTCCCTCTTTGAGTTTTCTGATAACCCTCCATACAACTCTAATAATTAAAATTCACTCTTTTCACTGGTAAAGAAATATTCTAGCCTGTTTTTATTCTGAAAATGCTACTGTTTTTGAAAGACTCTAATTGTTTCTTGTTTTATAAATCTCTATTATGGAAAGTTACAAACATGTGCACAAATAGAGAGAATACTGGAATAGAGATTTGGGTTCAGCAATTATCCCCCAGCCTATCTCCCTGTCCCCCTTCCCCCTCAGAGTCATTTAAAAGCAAATCTCAGATTGTCACCTCATCAGAAAGCCCTTTTGTACCTCCAAGACTGGTTTTATTGACTGGATAAAGAATGTCAGAGTGGTGGGATGCTCTGACAGTGCCAGGGACAGACTGCCCCTCCCCTCACCTCTTGAGTCCTAATCAGGAAGTCCAGTTAAGACGGAAGGTTCCGCATCAGCCGGACTGGGCAGCAGTCACCTTGCATGGCCATTTCATTAATCCATCAAGTGTGTGAGTACGGTGTATTTTCTTTTTGTGATGACAGCCTTATTGATGTTCTGAAGAGTAAATTTCAGATGCCATCAAGGTCACTGGCAGGGGGATGTTAAACACAGATTGCTACCCCCCCCGAGTGTCTGGTTTGTAGGACTGGGTGGGGTGTGAGGATTTGCACTTTAAGTAAGCTCCTGGGTGAGACTGAGGCTGCTGGACCAGGACACACCTTGAGAACCTCTGCCGGACACAGGGCGCTCCTGCCACCTGGTGGAAGAGAAGGGCAGTGCACCGAGCAGGGATGCCCAGCCTGCCCAAGTTCAGGTCCAGCAACCCAGACCAGTGATTGGTGGGATGATTTGGAACATTGGCCATCTTCAGAGCGTGAGATGCTGTCGCCTCTGTCTCTAGCTCAGGCCTAGCTTCTGTTTCTGCCACAAGACAGATCTCCATGGGACCAGCATTTACCAGCACAGAATGATCAGGGGCATCTGAGGGGAAGTTAACAGTTGAGACCATTCCTGACAGACCTGAAGCTCGGCTCAGGAAGGACAGTAGAAGCAAAGTATAAAGCAATCGTGCTTTTTCGTAGGTTCCTCAAACAGGCAGCCTGCCTTGATCTGCTCGTTAATTTCCACCAAAGAGTTCTTGTCTCAATGTATTGTCTCTCCTAGAACTATCTACATTTTCAAACGCAGGGTATGGCTTAATCCAGAGAAATAAAGTAAACATTGGTGGGAATTTCCTGGCGTTAGTGGTCTCAGAGAGGAGATGCCAGGAGGTCCCTCACACTGCCTGTCCGCCCACCCCGTGAAAGACCCCCTGCTGGTCCAGGCTGTTTTCCTCCTCCTAGTTGGCTGTGTCTGTCACCTGGTGAAAGGCAGACATGCTTGCTTGGCCTTGGGTGTGGAGCCCAGATCTCCCACCAGGGGCCATCCCCAAGAGGTTATAACTGCTCATTCTATGATCTAGAATGAGAAGAGTGAGGGAAACACTGTTCCTATTATTGTTTTCAGTAGAGACATGAGCTGCGACCGGGCTGTGACCCTTGTGTGATTCTTCTTGAGCCCTGCCTTAATTCATTCTGTGACCCCATGTCTGTCGGTATAAAGTGGTAGAGAGAGGCAGCACGGTAGCTCACACAGCTTTTCTGTTTTACATGTAATTTCACCAGCAGTGTCCTTTATGAGCACAGCAGTCCTTTACTTAGTATTCCAGATTCAAAATATTTGCTTGGGATAAAATGCAAAACTCAGACATACTTTTGAACCAATCCAGAGTCAAAGCAAAATAGCAATAGTGATTTCAATCATATCAAATAATTAATGAGATTTAGCATTAAGTCCAACAGAAACAAAATATTTACAACAAAGAGAGTTTCTTAATTGTGGCATTTCCAGTCTTTATGCAAGATCTAATTTAGTTATTTAGGGGCTAATTATCGAGAGGATTATCTGAGGCTTCTCATCCTTTCCTTGAAGTTGGCAAGTTTTGAAACTTGTGATTGTCAGCAGATCGTGGGAGGGTTTGGGGGCGGGAGAGGCTGCGGTGTTGTTCCTGGCTCTGGACCTCGGGGGTGAGGAGGCTTTAGACTATGGGCTCACAGAGAGTTGTCCGCACTTATTTGCAGATTTCACACACTCCTGATGGTATTCGTTTCACTCTTCTGGAATAATTAAGATGTGCTCTGCCTTTGTCTGGTTATCATATTGGTGTACCTTATTCTGTTTCCCCGCAGATTTGTCTTGTGTGAGCTGCATGCCTTATCTTCTAGAACTCAATGCTTCTCAAAACCAGCTGACGACATTCTTCAATTTTGAGCCACCCAAAAATCTCAAGGTAGACTTCATCAATACACTAATTACATGTTAAGTCATTTTCAGGGTGTACTAAATAAGCGTAACAGCCATAAAATAGAAGATTCAGAGAAAATTAAGACGTAAGGGTAGGGAGTGTAAGTGTCTGAAATGAAATAAACAGCAGGCTCTGTGTCTCATTTGTTTTGGAGCAGGCAGGTGGTCTGTCTGCGGTGGTCTTTTTGGGAAGCTTTGCTCAAGCCTGGTTTTCAAACCAAAGGACTTCCTTCCAGTCTCTTCTGCTCCTCATTCGAATAGTTCTCACTGCATTTTTTTGGTGTGTGTTAGCAGAGAGTGTTTTTAAATGTTTATAGACAAATTTCATTTATTTAAATAAGTACATTTTATTGAGTATATTTGAGATATACAGCATGATGTTGTAGGACATATAGCAGAGTGTTTCTATTTGAAAAATTTAATGTCTGAAAAATTTGTCAACATTTTCAGGGGCTCAGACTTTGCCCATATTTATCCAGCTTTACTTGCTAAGAAAATGTTTTCCAGTCTCCATTCTTCCTCTCTACATGTGGCTTTTGCATTTCTGAAGCAGAAGTAAACCGCCTGCAAACAGTGGTGGAGGGACCGTTTGCCTGCCCTAGAGCAGTCTCCTGCTTAGATGTGTGCCCCTGTCACCAGTGGTCCTTGTAAAGAGGAGACTGTGACCCAGCGGGTCTGGGTGGGGCCTGAAACCAGTGATCATTGCTGCTGGCCTGTGTGCCACACTGAGTGGCAAGATCACAGAGAAGTGGTTCCCAGACTTCACACACTGGAATCCCTGGAGCAGCCGTGAGAACGCTGGGGCCTACATCCCACCCCAGAGATTCTGGTCTTGGTGATCCGAGAAAAGACTTTGGACCTTTTAAAAGATCCCCAGGGTGCTCCCATGTGCTGACGATGTGGGAACCATTGCCACAAAGTGTGTGATTATTGTTCCTCTGTCAGATTCAAATAGTAAATTAAAAAGTTATTTTGAGGAGTGGACACCAGCTATTGCCTTTCATTATCTATTAATTCTGTTTTATTTGCAAATCAAGTTGACTTAGATCTAAAATATTCTGCGGAGGCTTGCACAAATACAAAAATCTGTCTGAAATCAAAAAGCAGCCATGCGCTGTGCTGGCAATAAAACACTTTAGTTTTTCCTCTGTGGTTTCACATCACTCCATCTTTATGGAGAGTGTGTTTTCCCCTTTGAAGTTACAGTGATTGCCAGGGTGACATCCTTTGTCCACACAAACCACACGAGGGTCCTGCATGGTCTGAGGTGGTCAGGAGCTATGTCTGCACAGCAGTCTCTACTCTCTTCTTTGCTGTCCCATCCACCTGCCTGGGCCCAGAGAGACCAGACATTGTGACAGCATGACCCCTACCCTGGGAAGAACTTTTGTGGAGTTTCTTCCCTTCTTTCCCACCTTTCCCTCTCCCAGAAAGACCCCACAAGTGAACAAAACCCAATATGACCCCATCTTTACATCCCAAGCTCCTGGAGAGTGGGGAGCAAATCTATTGGAAACTTTGGAGACGTGTGTGCCATGTGCCAGATGGAGGCTCTGTGTGGACCTGGGAGGAATGGGGAGGCCTTCTGGCATCTCCATGTGTGATCTTGTCGAATCCCCTGATAAAGCCGTGGGTTGGCTGGCCCTGCCCATGGTGCAGGTGAGGACACTGCAGCACTGAAAGCATAGGTCACCTCCCCTTTTGCTGGGAAGGAGCAGAACTAGAATTGAACCCCGTGTCCAAGACCCGAAAGCTGTGTCTCTCCGGTCAGTTGGTCTTGGGCACCATGCCCCACATTCTTGAGAAGCTCTGCTATTCCACTGCCCAGAGAGAGCACACATGTCCTAGAGAGCAGGGCCTGGAACTTGTACTCACTGCACTTGCCAGAGCACTTCTGCATTCGCCATTGCTCTTAGTAGGTGAGAAATGTTAGTTTGATTTGATGGCTGCTTCCTTGAATCCCTGGATTCCAGTGTGAGTCGGAACAGGATCACAACCCCGAGGTTGCAGCAAGCCTGGCATCATGAGCACACAGCAGGTGGAGTCTGGCAGACAGCTCAGACTGCAGTGTCACTGCGCAGGTGTCATGCTGCTGCACACGAATGGTGCTGATGAAAGGCGTCATTGGGAAGTAAGCCCAGGACACAACAAGCTCACTTGTAGTTCATTGTTCTTATACAGAAGAAAAGTGAATGTTAACCTCTGTGTACATCATGCCAAACCAGCTCATTTTGCATAGCTGCCATTTGTGTATGTATACATTTGGTGTTATGGTTTTTATTTGTACATTTCTGTTTCTTCACATAGACTTGTATTCTAATGACTATGTAATCCTGTTGCTACATTGTACTTGACTTAGCCAGTTTTCTACCCTTGCCACTTTCTAAATTGTTGTGAGTATTTAATTTATAAAATGTTTAGTATTTAAGTATTTAGCTTTTTTTTTTTTAAGTTGAGGTCTCACTCCGTCACCCTGGCTAGAGTGTGGTGGCATGACCACAGGTCGCTGCAACCTCCATCTCCTGGGCTCAGGCGATCCTTCCACCTCAGTCTCCTGAGCAGCTGAGACTATAGGCACATGCCACCACACCCAGCTAGTTTTTTGATTAATTGTAGAGATGAGGTCTCACCAAGTTGTGCAGGCTGGTCTTGAACCCGCGGACTCAGGCAGTCCTCTCACCTTGGCCTCCCAAAGTGCTGGGATTATAGGTGTGAGCCACTGCTCCCATCTCTCTTTCCTTTAAAAAAAAATTAAATATTTTACCAGTAGATGAATAATCATTTAATGTTGTTTTTTAGTCTCATATTTTTTTTTTACTAGGAACAACAGATGTTGCTGAAAACGCTTTCCCACAATAGTCAATTTTGAGGAAGAATGTAAAGCGGAGAGGTGTGGCCTGAGAGATGACCAAGAAAGACTGTTCTGGCATTTAGGGAGTGACAGGGACAGTGTGCTCAAACAGGAGCAGATGAGGTGAAGGAGAGGAAAGCAAGACGTATTGGGCATTACAGGGAGTGGAATGCTGGTGGGCCCGGGTTAAAGTGAGGCCAGCCCTGCAGGAGCCAGGAAGTTTAAAATAACGGCTGGGATGGAGAGAGCTGCTGCAGGAACTGAAGGCGCTGGGGCTGTCAGGGTCCCTGTGGGCCAGGTGGAAGGGTCTCCTCTGCAGGGTCCCTCACAGGCAGCCGGGACCCTGTGAGGAGGGGCTGGAGACAGAGGCGCCTTCGCCCGGCAACTCAGTGGCAGATTCCCACTCTACCTCCAGGGATACCTCCTCCTCCCGCAGGTACCGGGAGTGTCTGCCCGAAAAGCAAAGCTAACGTGCTGTTCTCTTTCTTGCCAGAAGGTGGATTTTTCCTGCAACCAGATTTCTGAAATGTGCGATTTGTCAGCATATCCTGCCCTTACTACACTAATTTTGGACAGTATCCTTTGAATGAGTAAAGGGGAACCTTAAGGAATTAGAAACTAAAGGCTGCATATTAAAAAATATGAGTGGAACAGAGCTAGATAAGCACTTGACTAGAGATGTGTGACTTACCGTAATGATCAAGAATGGATATTCACAAAATGAGGAATGATGTTTTATTTACTGGGCAAGAAAACTGCAAGTCAAACCTTGCCAAGAGTATGTTATCTCCCAAAAGCTAAGTGAGATAGTTATTCTTCCAATAAATAGGTTTGTTCTTAATTTAGAACCAGTGAAGTCCTGTTTCAATTAACTCTTATATTCAAATTTACTTAAACTTGTGCCCTATTTTCTATGAATTTAGTATTTGAAAATCTAAGTGTGGTATAAGGAAAATGAGTGACTATTTATTTCGCAAAAAGAGTTCCCATTGCCTTTAAGTAACAAGGCTTTCTAGTGGGTTTGAAATACATTTTCACTTTTTTAAAGACTCTCGGCTGACTTTAAAAACAAATGTGTCTCCTGCCCCAGGCTCCCTTCCAGGACTCACAGGGATCGGTGAGGTTAGTGAGCTCGAGCCTCTTCTTTGCACCAGACAAGGACATCCTCTGGGTGACCAGGGCGTGGTGCCCTCTTTCTCTCGGTGTCCTCCCACCACCTGAGGATTAGGGCAGCGTGAGTGTGAGCTGATGTTCCCAGGGCCCACTTCAGGAATGTGCGGCCACTCATGCATGACTTGAAGATATATTTTGTAAAAACAAAACCCTTGTCTTCTTCTCTGCTGGAAAGCTCAGAACTCAGCACCACTGCCTGTAGGACGTGTGTGAAAACGAACAATGAATGCTTGCGTGAGCAGGTTCTTCTGACTGTGCCTGATGGAGGAATCCGGAATGGCCAGGATGGCGTGTTCTGACAGCAAGCTGGAAGTCTGCCCAGAGCACATCTTCTCCAGGACTGTCAGGCCGAGTTCAACTATCTCGGTAAAGAATTTGCAAAGAAGCAGCTGAACTGCTGGAAGCTGGTTCCAAAGCCTGCCCATCTCAGACTGAGCAGCAGAGCACAGCCCCAGGAGCACCACTGGCTCCATGGCCCGGGACCGCTTGGAGATGCAGACTCTTGGGCTCCGCCTCAGAATTTGCATTTTCATGGGACCCCAGACACCCCAAGTGCGCATGGCAGCTGCAGGAGCACTGGTTGGTCTGGAAGTCAGCAGTCCCCTAAATGCCTGTCAACCCCAAGGGTTTCCATAACCAGAGCCCCCTGGAATCCCTCAGGGGACCTGAGGGGATGGTAATGGGCGTCTAGGGTGGGATATGTCCCCTAGAAAAACATTCTTCTATGTTTTGGCGTGGAATTGCCAAAGAAAACACTATATATAGTGTTTTGGACTCAAAATATAGTTTAAAGCATCTCTGTCATGAAAGTCTTCATGTCCATGTAAAAACTAAAGTATCATGACTTTGTAAATGTCAAAGATCATGAAAAAAGAAATTAGTCTTGTTTTTAACCTGATGTTGGATGTAGCACTGAAGGCTTATCATCAAAGTATAAAAAGCTGTAATTATTACACTACAACCAATTGAAGTTCAGGCCATGGGCATATAATTAGAGTGTAACATGGCATTATTCTCACCTGTGTTTTTAAAAATGCAGACAAGTAGCCAAAACAAATCACCCTTCATAGACCATTAATGAAATAAACTTCTTAGGTATCTCAGTCTTGAAAAGATGGTAAGACAGTTTCAAAACAGCACTAAATATATATCTCTTTCTTTTTTGTTCTATTGAAGCTTATTATATTGTGATAAATACAATTGTGGAGTTTTATATGTTCTTCTGGATAGCTGAAAGCAAAAATATATCTGGCAAGATTATAAATTAGAAAGAAAGCACTTAGATTAGACTGTATTTTGAAAATGCTAGAAAACATTGAGATTTTTTAAAAGGGTGAATTTTAAAACAACTTTGATACCAGTATATTTGAAAATGTAGATAAAATGGAAAAATTCATAGAAAAATATTATATACCAAAACACTGATTTGGAAATAGAAAGCCTAAGTAATCCTGTAACTATAAAGTAATTCACTACAAATTAAAATAGACTAAAATGAAAAATCTTCCTACAAAAAACCCCACCTAGATGAAAACTTAAGAACAGACCTTTCAAACATTAAAAATAGAAGGCATCTTCACACTCCATCCTAAAGAGTTTACTTTGATATCCAAACCAGACAAGGAACAGTAATAGACAGGAAAA
This sequence comes from Cephalopachus bancanus, assembly GCA_027257055.1. NCBI lineage: Eukaryota > Metazoa > Chordata > Mammalia > Primates > Tarsiidae > Cephalopachus > Cephalopachus bancanus. The sequence goes on from JAPVLO010000232.1 coordinate 4,411,550, forward strand.
TGACAAGCTTATTTTACTCATGATGTAAGTGTAAAAGTCCTAGACAAAATAATAGCAACCGAATCTGACAGTGTATCGAAAAGAAATATACTATGACCAAATGGGGTTTTTCTCAGGAATGTAAGGATAGTTTAATATTAGAAAATCAACAAATGTCATTAACAATATTAAGACTAAGGGTCGTAAATCTTATGATCAATAGTTAGATGTGCTCAAAAGGTATAGAAAATTTAATAAAATTCAGCACTCTTTTACAATAAAAACTCTCAGTAAATTAGTAATCAGGAATTTTACAACTTGCTAAGGGATGTCTACAAAGATGTGTGAAACAAACTGTCCTCACTGGAGACATGTTCTGTCTGAGCCTTCTCCTTTACAATTGGAGCAAGTTAGGATACCCACCATGGCCACCTTAACTCATTGTTATTTTGGAGGTCTTAGCCAGCACCATGAAACGAGAAAGAAATTAGAGGTATAAAACTGGTAAGAAGAAAATAAAAGTCATTCTTTGCAAATGACACGTTTATCTACAGAGAATATTTTTTTAAAACTTGCAATAAACTACTAGGAATGATAGGGTTTGAGAGTCCAACGTGGTGGCTGGATATGACTTCAGTAAACAGAAATCAATTGCATTTATCTACACCAGAGAGAAGTTGAGAGCCGTTATTTAAAATAAAAACAAATCAGTGAATCAGGCTAGTAGTACTTACAATGTGATTGTTGTAGAGTATATTAATACCTCAGAATGAATTGTTAACTATAGGATATCAATTTTTATTTTATCTTATGCTATTCTGTCTTTCCACATGTGGATAATTGATGGTTAATTGATAATCATCCTAAATTGCAAGCTGACAGACTTTGCCAATGTTAAGTAAATGTGTTTATTCTTTTTTTTTTTTTAAGTCAGAGTCTCACTCTGTTGACCAGGCTGGAGTGCAATGGCACGCTCAAGGCCACTGCAGCCTCGACCTGCTAGGATCAGGGGATCCTTCCGTCTCAGCCTTCCAAGTAGCTGGAACCATAAGTGCGTGCCACCACGACTGGTTAATTTTTTTTTTTAATCAAAACCATTCCCGAAAGACCCACATCACTTATTTATTGTAAAGATGAGTTCTCACCAAGTTACTCAGGGTGGTCTCAAACCCCTGGATTCAGGCAATCCTCTCACCTCTGCCTCCCAAAGTGCTGGGATTACAGGCATGAGCCTGTATTTATTCTTAAAAAAGAATGCAGTTTATTTTTTACCTATAAACATTGACTGATTGTTAAGAATGCAGTTTATTTTTTACCTATAAACATTGACTGATTGTTAAGAATGCAGTTTATTTTTTACCTATAAACATTGACTGATAGTTAAGAATGCAGTTTATTTTTTACCTATAAACATTGACTGATTGTTTATTAAAATTTATGTTATGGTAATATAATATGGAATAAAAATTCATAGAATTTTAAATCCAGGCAGGATTTTAGAGACCACCTAGTGCTGACCATTATTTTATGTATTTTATGAAAGGAGAGGCTGAGACAGGAGGGCCAGCGGCTTGCCCAAGATGACCTGGTGGGGGGCTGAGCTGAGACTCGACTTCCATCACTTTCTCCCATGTTGCAATCCATCGGGTGATTAGTGCTTTCGTCACACAGTCCTGTATCCTGTGTGCTGCTTCACTGCATAGAGAGAGTCACCCCTGCCATGGAGAGCACTTTTCACTGGGGAAGTGATGTGAGTCTTTCGGGATTGGTTTTGATTAAAGCAATCATTGCAGCTTTCTCCACTAAAAGGACCATGATGGACTTCCTGCTTCTCGTAACTGTTCTCTACACACCCAAGCCATATTTTATGATTGTAGACAAATGAATAAGGCAGATGTATAAGACAAGTGAATAAGAGCAAATACTGAGCTAGTGAATAATTCACGTCAAGCAGCATGAGCAACCGACAGCATCATCAAAATGTACAACTATGTGGTTGGGCTTTTCCCTAGCTGTAAAGTTGCACTTACGTGCCACAGGGTCCCTTCATTCCGTTTCCAAGGATCTAAAGTTCCCCTCTGGAAGTTTTATTCACAGAATCATGAAAGTTTAGAGCTGGAATGCAATGTGATGGTTTGGGACTCTTTGGATCTCTGTCTCCTGAACTTTAAAAAGTGGTCTTTAAAAATTAAAATATGAGCTGGGCTCGGTGGCTCAGCCTGTAATCCCGCGCCTTTGGGAGGCTGAGGTGAGTGGATTGCCTGAGCCCGCGGGTTCGAGACCCGCCTGGGCAGCGAGACCTCATCTCTACAATAAATCAAAAAATCAGCTGGGCTATGGTAGCGCCTGCCTGTAATTCCGGCTACTTGGAAGGCTGAGGCGGAAGGATCGCCGGAGCCTAGCAGGTCGAGGCTGCGGTGGCCGGGAGCAGCCACTGCACTCCAGTCTGGGCGACAGAGTGAGACTCCAACTCAAAAAAATAAATTAATTAATTAAAATTAAAATTAAAATATGCCTACAAGGATGAGCCCAGCAATAGGTAATAATATTCGCTGTAATAGTTTAATGACGTACCAAATTGTATTTCTTCTTATGGGGAAGCCCCAAAACCTGTGAGAGAATAATGCTAAGAGAAAGAGCAAGCAAAATTTCATGAATGTTCTTGAGAAAGTGGAAGCAGGGACGAGGTGTTCTCGAAGGCCTCGTGGGGCTCAGTGCTGCATGTGACTAAGCGCTGCCACTAGGCACCCGTGATGTGAGTGTGAGAGCAGCTAGGGGAAAGCTGTGTGTCCTGTGAAAAGGACTTCTCACTCAAGAGCCTGGTTCATTTAGAGTGCCTGGAATTCCTTGAGATTTGAGGAAGAGTGAAGAGATGAGACAGGAGGAGACGATTTTTCTGAAATGAGTGTCTTTCTCAGCAGAGTACATCCAGGCGGTCCTGACCCTTTGCCCTGGCGCTAAGAGGCACTGTGGTGTCTGTGGAAACCACAGCCACGATTGCACTGCGGTGCCTGAGTGCCTCCCGCTTTTTGTGCTTGGAATGCGGATTTCAGAAAACATGACTAGCTGCAGCAGTCGGAACTGGGTAGGACACTGGAGACCAGGAACTGTGGTTAGGGAGTTCCTGCAGACACACAAACATGGTTTCCCTTCCCATTCTGCCGTCTTGGTGGTTTCAGCACTCCTGGCTTCCAGTCTTCTGACCAGGAGTTAGGTATCTTCGTCATGGCTGGAATGGCGCTACCAGGACACTAGTCTCCCAAACCTTAAACACCGCTGTTCTCTCTCTGCTAACCCGGGACACACGGCTCTGTGAAGTTTTCCTTATCTGGTTTTTGTTGCCAAAGATTGCCTGCTTCGAGGGTGTATTATTTCATTATAACTGTGTGAGATAATCTAATCTCCTGGTTTCTGTATTTCACATTCATCTTTTGTTACAACTTATATCTAAAAAGATCTGGCCTCTGTTCTAGCTCCAGAATACTTGTTTAGCAGCCCAAAGAAAATGGAGGCAGAAAGAATAGTATTTGTGAGCATACATATTTGTAGGATTATTCTGGCAGGGAGCTTTACGGAAACAGATATGAAAATGCATGTTGACCACGAGCAGGACCATGCTCTAATCCAAGGACTGAATTTGAAACCAATGAGGAAAACCTATGAATTTCTGGTATTTTCAGCAATATATTCTTGTTTTTTTATTTACCTCTTTCTCTGGTCTGGTTTTTTCAGATTCAATCCCAGACTAGAGCCAGGAGGTAGAGGCCATGATTCCTTGGCCTCATGAGATTATAATTTAGGAATGATATCAATACCACATGACTGTGAGGTGATTTATACTGTATATAGTGCATTCACACCCATTTGCTAATTTTTTTCCAATGATCTAACTTTTGGCCTTAATGGCAACTTGATATTATCCCCACTTTACAAATGAAGAATCTAGTAAGTGGTAGAATTGGGATCATGACGAATAATTATGAGGCAAAATACATGATTTTGTTATATTTATGATCCCATCTTCTTTCCTTTTTTTTTTTGAGTTGGGGTCTCACTCTGTCGTCCAGGCTGGAGTATACTCACAGCCAGTGGTATACTCACGGCCACCCCAACATCAACCTGCTGGGTCTGGCGAGCCTTCAGCCTCAGCCTTCCAAGTAGCCAGAACTACAGGTGCATAGTACCATGCCAGGCTAATTTTTTGATTTTTATTGTAGAGATGAGTTCTCACGAAGTTGCCCAGACTGGTCTAAAACCCGTGGGCTCAGAAAGTCCTCTCACCTCGGCCTCCCAAAGTGCTGGGAATACAGTTCTTTGTCTTTAAAGAACTTCTTTGAATCTCTGATTAACAGAAGGAGATGGCTTGAGGTTAAAAGCTGACCAGCAGAGGCTTTGAGGAAGAGATGATCTTCTAGAGCAGACAGGGAGAAATGGAATGGCCGTGATATATGCACGATTATGGCAGACCTTGTCAAATTCCCTCCAAAGTGGCTGTATCACAGTGAGCCCTCTCACCCGGGGATATGAATGTCTCTGTCTCCTAAATTTCCTACTTTAAAATGTTTGCTCAGGCCATTGCATTACTAGGATCTAGTGTGGCTATGTGCTCTTTGAGCTACGGCTGCCTGAGGTGAATCTCCTCTCTCTTCTCTCTCTCTAATTTGCTTTCCAAAAAAACTACATTTTTCAGTCTTAAAAAAAAGTTTGTTAAGCTGATGGATAAGGAATGGCATCTTAATTTACATTCTCCTGACTACAGGAGGAGTGACCATCTATGTTTATTGGCTACTTGGATTTGCTCTTCTGGAAGTTACCTGGATGTATTCTTTACCCATTTTCTATTGGGTTGTCTTTTTCTATTAATTTATTATCATTTTTAATGTATTCTAGGCCATAATCCTTTGTCTACTATATCTAGTGAATATGTTCTCCTAGTCTATAATTTTTACTTATTTGTGTACTTAAAAAGTAACAAAGAAGACATAATAAGAAAATGAGTGTTATATGTCAAAAAGAAATACTTAAGGTATTGGTTTAATGTGAGTGTTTAGAGAAAAAAATAAGTGGAATTTAGAATTCAGTCCTGAAGAATGGGTATGGTTTAGAAAAGAGAAGGAAAGCAGCATGAAAAAATTAGACATTGCCAAGTAAGAAAATTCTCGGCACATTCCAGAACTATTGAGAGAATTGACCCGGCAGAAATAGAGAATTCTCATTGGATTATACTGAAGATGAAATCAGATAAATGGGTTTTGCTTATGCTGAAGGACTTTAAATGCCAGTGAGAAATTCAGAATTCATCCTATGAGAATTTTTTAATTGAAACATGATATCCAATCGATATTTTGAACAAATTAACCTGACTACAGCATGCAAGGTGACTTGAGGGCAGGAAGTCATGGATATTGAAGGTGTCCACTGGTGCCAAACATGAGTTAAGTTGGCAAAGAAGTGAATAAAAGGAAAGGGAATAATTAAGGAGATGTTTTAAAGCAAAAAATGTCAGGTTTGGTGATTGATTGGATGCCCTGGGAAGTGGTGATGCTGTAGATTATTGAGAGGGAGAACTGAGCTTTGATGGGGAAATGGCATTAAATCCTGGAAACTGATCAAAGATGAGGACAGAGGGCTGAGTGGAATTGGTGTCTTTGAGACTGCAATTTTAGACAACTACAGGATGGAACACAGAAGACAAGCTAAAGTTGTAGCAATGAATGGAAACTTAATCAACGGATGAAGGCATTAGGGCAGAGATGAAGACTCATTTACTTTGAAGGGAGAAGAGAAGCCAATATAGAAAGGGCCGTTCCTCTCTGCAACATGACTTGGCTTTTGGACCACCTGTTGGCTTCAGATGACATCTCCCAGGCCACCCCTAGGGATGAGGATGACGGAGCTTGGTGAATGTTGTCTCTGCAGGGCGACCCTGTATTCGGAAGTCCTTCTGTGGGACAGCATGTGAGATTCTCAGGGAGCCTGTTAACGAATTAAGGGAAAACCCTCTGCCAGGGGTGAGCCACTGTGGTGCTCCATACTGGTTGCAGAGTCACTCTTGAAAGCTGTGCCTTTAAATCATACAGGACATGGCAGGATCTGTATGAAAAGATGCAGTTTGGGGCTAACATTCACCTTGTCTTGGGCATACACCACTTGGCGATTTAAGGCGAGGTCTGATTTCTCTAGTGATCACTTAACACGGCTTCTCTTTTTCTTCAAAGTGCCCTTAATCACATTTTCCTTAAACGTAGTTGTGGTCCACAGGCAACGAGATAGCCGAAGTCTGTGGGTTGGAGCTGTGCAGCAGCCTGACCCACCTCAGCCTGGCCAACAACAGGATCACAGCCGTCAGCGGCTTAAACACACTACCAATCAAAGTACTTTGTCTGGTGAGTACAACAAATGTTCTTTATAGGAGAGGAGATGACGTTTTGGTGAATGCGTGAATTATGACTACTGAGGATTTTTCAAGTCATACAGAGCCGATTCCTTCATCAAATGTTATTGTTTTCAGTTTTGTTTGCTCCTCTCTGTATGTCGTGTGTGTGTGTGTGTGAGCGAGAGAGATCAATATTTCATGCTAAAGTAAAATGATTCTCTAATTTGACATCCAAATTCAGTTTTCTAAAAGATTGGCTTTTTTTGATACTGGGTAAGAAAGGTATACTTTTAGTGAGTATTTAAAAATGTATTTTATAATATTTTGTTGGTGAAAATAACATCAAAGCATAGTATTATTGCTGTTAACATTTTATTGCTTTCAAATGAAACACAAGATGTTTTCCAGGCCCTGAATTTTGGCAGTCTTTCATATTAACACATGCTTGTCTCCCATTCTAGAAAATCAGAAATAGTGCTAGTTTAAATTTGATTACTTTCCCCCTAAAGACAGCACTCTTTTAAAGCTATGTAACATGCCGTGTGACTATGACTCAATGAAAATTGAGATCATTTACAGAAATTCAGCAGGATTCAAATAGTACCAAAGACACACACAGTATTTTTAAGACAACAGCATACCTCTCTGAGTTGGTGGCTGATAATATTATTCTTCTCCTTTGCTGTGGATTTGCTGTTCGTGACCTCCATCACAGGGTAGGCAGGGAGGATTTCAAGTCGTGAGGCTTGTCGCTTATTACTGTCTTACGCGAACTATCCCAGCGAGGATGTTGACCCATTGTTTGAAATGATGTCTTGGGTCATCTGTGAACTTTTGATGTATCCACGACACTATTCCTGTCTTGCCTAGCCAGAGGGCACTGAAGGTTGGCTGTGTGTTCACTTTTCTTTCCCTGAGCGTAGAGACTGAGAGGTGTTTCTAGAAACTTTTCTACCCCACAGTGAGGGTGACTACTGGCATCCCAGTGCTGAGGATGAACTCGAGTGTGGAAAGGCTCAATGACTGTCCTGAGCCTTCATGTTTCTGCTCTTGAAGCTATGTCAGCAAGGCATAAGTGAGGATGAATTTGACCGATCAGATTGAAAATGTTACCACAGCCGGGCTCGGTGGCTCAGCCTGTAATCCCGCGCCGTTGGGAGGCTGAGGTGAATAGATTGCCTGAGCCCGCGGGTTCAAGACCCGCCTCATCTCTACAATAAATCAAAAAATCAGCCGGGCATGGTAGCGCGCACCTGTAATTCTGGATACTCGAAAGGCTGAGGCGGAAGGATCGCCAGAGCCCACAGGTCGAGGCTGCGGTGGCTGGGAGCGGCCACTGCACTTCAGTCTGGGCGACAGAGTGAGACTCCAACTCAAAAAAAAAAAAAAAAAGAAAATGTCACCACTGGAAAAGAAAGGAACGTTTTACAATTGTGATGGTCTGAAGGATTATTGGCAGCCTGTGCTGTTCATGTTGTAGTTTGCTAGAACCCCGTTCTACTCTTCACACATTTTCTCTGTGTTGACATGCCCCAGTACTTCAAGTGGAGCATGGTGAGTGGAAAGAGATGGGGTGTGCAAAAGAAATGAGAAGGAACTCATTATTTAGAATAACAGCATATAGCTCTGTTGTCCTGAGAGTTTGTTTCAATAGATAAATAGGTAATTCCAAGTTCTGTCCCAAGTAGCTTCTAGAAGAGGCATACCTATGTTCTCTTCGATTTGGTGGCTTGTTCCCAGTCCCTGCCGTCATTATCCAAGATGCACTAGAAAATACAGAATACACTGTCATTCATTTTCCTTAATTTTTTTGAGAGTAGGAAGGTTTGCTTTTCCAAATTTTAATAAAGTCTATGAAGAGGCACATTTGTTTCAACAGTTTTTAATGCTTCTATTTTTAAGTCTTGGAGTCAGAAAACAAATCGCTTTAGTCATTAATGGAAATAATTTACATTAAAATTTAGAGAAAGAAGAACACTTCACTGTACAAACCAACTTTTAATTCTCAGCCATCTACTTTTATGATGAATGTAAAGGGAACATGTGGCCCACGCGTAGGCTGTTCTGTCTCCCAGATGCTTAGCAGGTCATGGCAGTACATTCCAAACTTCAAAATACACTTGTCATAGTAGGAGCTGCCAGGTGTTTCCTCCAAAATTGGTAGGTTAGGAATGTCTTAATTTCATATATTTTAACAAAGCCTTCTCTTTCTCCACTTATCATTATAAAATACGCAGGAGGAACTCTTTGTGCAAAACTCAGAGACCACATTTCGGAGCAGAGCATTGATAAAGCGTTTAACTTGATGGCTTCCAATTCAGAAAATCTGTGATTCTGAAATTTTCTCAGTTCTGGTTTCTTTTATGGCCATAGACTATCTAATTAAGCTTTTCTTTGTCACATTCTACCCACATCATCTGTCATTTGAAAGCCATCAGTGACACTGTAAGAAGAATGACAGTCTATCTACCACATCTAAGGCGCCTCCATGTTCTCTGGGAAGAGATGTCTATAAATTTGATATGTGAGCATATTTTGAATAGGATATTGAGGTCTTATTGCAATATGTTAATATGAATACAATGTTAAGTTTTGTGTCATTTTTTTATTTCTCTTTTCTGTTACACTTTTTGAACTCTGAACAGTAAGAAATTTGACTTTACTTTGGCAACTGGGTTATGAGTATTTTTTCTGTTTATTATGGAACTTTTCAAACATATATAAAAATAAAAGAATAGTGTAGTAAATCCTTGTGTGCTATCACCCAGCTTTGTAGATTATCAACATTCTGTTAACATGCCTTTAAGAGCAATAGAATTATACTAATGAACACGAATCTTGCTCATTATTGAAATGAAATTTTATAAAAATTTCTACTCCAACTGTAGTGACTTGGAGAAATAGCCATTTTAATAGCTACCAATCTGCATTCTGGGTTGGGCTCAGCTGGGTGGTTCTTCCACTGGCTTTCAGCACTCAGCTGGCATGTTGATCAGGGGCTTGACTCAGTTAGAATGACTGGGATTTTCTCTCTATTTAGCCTCAGGGCCTCTCTCTGTGTGAACATGTCCTTCCTCTTGCAGCCTCTCCACAAATTACCTCCAATAAAGTAGCTGCAGTTCTTATTTGGTAGCTCAGGGCTCCCAAGGCACAAGCAGGGGCTGCCAGGCCCTCCTAAGTCTCAGGCTTGGTCCTGGCACACATCTGCCATATGCTTTGGTTAAGACAAGTCATAGGTCTAGCCTGGACTTAAGAGATGTGAATTGCATGAAAGCAGGAATAGCTGGAGGCTCGTTGGAGACCACAGCCCATGTGACATGAAGTGATTATATGTGGAATGCCTCTGAAAACAAAATGTATGTGGGAATTATAATGGTGATGGAAGAATTGCACTACCCTCCTATTTCTGAAGATAAACATGGAGTCGTGCTACCATGAGGCTGTAGGTGTACAGTGCTAAAAGCCCACACTACCTGGCCTTTGTTTTTCTCACTGATGAGAAAGGAAGTTATCTTCATCAACTTTAAGGAAAATGTTATGTTCTGAGTCTTTCAGCTAAAACCCAGGGACTTATTTCTGGGGTCTGTGTATGCATTTAGGGAGGTGGGTAATGGAAATGGGGTGTGGGGAGGGACTCTGATGGACTGTTGACTTTTTAAGAGATCTGGGGCAGTATCCCAAATGACACCTTGCCATTACAACTTGTCCTATGAGAGGCCTTTAAGACATGAAGTTTATTTTGTTTCTTTTAGAGCAATAACCAGATCGAGAAGATCACAGGCTTGGAGGATCTGCAAGTCCTGCAGAATCTGGACCTGTCGCACAATCAGATAAGCAGCCTCCGAGGCTTGGAGAATCATGACCTCCTGGAAGTGATCAACCTGGAGGGTAACAAGGTGATGCTTCACGCGTCTCAGTGTCAGTGTCTACATAAGAGCACATGTCAGAGACTTGGTGCAGATGTTCTCTCACTGGTTTCTCAAGGGCCGTCCCAGGCGATGCTGGAGAAATGTTCTGGAAGACTTCCTAGGGCAGCAGTTGCAGCAGGACTGCTTTATAAAAATAAGTGCAATTCTTAATTTTTGGAAATTTGATGATTCCCTGTTGTTTTAAAGGTTTAAACTGCAACCACATGTGCCTGGTTTTCAGAAGCAGACATGTTCATACAAAAGTTTACGTAGAAGGATGGCGTTAGGAATGTCTGAAATGTCAGGGCAGGGAGACTGGAAGGTGTGAGAATACCCCAGGATCAACCATTTAAAATGATGTCTGCCCAGGAGTGAACATGGCATTTTGTATTACATTTTATAGGAACTTTTTTGATTGTTAGTGAGGCTAAACATTTTTTTCTACCTGTTTGTCAATCACTTGGTTTTCTTTTTAAAAATTGTGTATTTGTCCAGGGCCATGGCAGCCTGATGGCGCTGGATCTCATGAGAGCTTGTGAAGCTAAGCAGGATCCAGCCGGGTTACTCTGGCTGGGTACAGTGGCTCAAGCCTGTAATCCCAGCACTTTGGGAGGCCAAGGTGAGAGGATTGCCTGAGCCAAGGGTTTCCAGACCAGCCTGGGCGACTTGACAAGACCTCAACTCTACAATAAATAAAAAAATTAGCCGGGTGTAGTAGCACTCCTGTAGTTCCAGTTACTTGGAAGGTTGAGGTGGAAGGATTGCCTGAGCCCAGCAGGTCAAGGCTGTGGTGGCCGTGAGCGTGCCAGTGCTCTCCAGCCTGGGCAACAGCGTGAGACTCTGACTAAAAATAAATAAATAAATAAAAAATAAAAACTGTGTATTCTTGCCCTTAACTATCATTTATTTTGTTACCATTCTTCTTTTGCTTTTCATTATGTTTACCAAAGTTCTGATATACATATTAAAATAATTTTTTTCTTTTTTGAGTTGGAGTCTCACTCTGTCACCCAGACTGGAGTGCAGTGGCCACTCCCGGACACCGCAGCCTCGACCTACTGGGCTCTGGCGATCCTTCTGCCTCAGCCTTCCAAGTAGCTGGAACTACAGGCGTGCACTAGCACACCCGGCTAATTTTTTGATTTATTGTAGAGATGAGGTCTCGCCAAGTTGCCCAGGCGGGTCTCGAACCTATGGGCTCAGGAAATCCACTCACCTCAGCCTCCCAAAGCGCGGGATTACAGGCTGAGCCACCAAGCCCAGCTTAAAATAATTTTTATATCAATGTTTTTCTTTGTATCTTACTTTATTTTTAAAGTTTTTATGGAAATTTTTTTTCATTCTGAAATCAGATAGTGTTCACTTTAACTCTTTTTTTTTCTGTTTTCTTTTATTGCTTTCATCTCTTAATTCATCATTTATTTAATGGTATAATTGAAACGAAAATTTAAATTTATGGGAGGATAATATCTACTGTTTTGTAGCACGGTGGTGTGACTATGGTTAATGATAACTTATTGAATGTTTCCAAATAACTAAAAGAGTAGAATTAAAATGTTCCTAACACAAAGAAATGATAAATGTTTTGGTGATGAATGCTCCAACTACCCTGATTTGATCATTACATGTTGTATGCTTGTATCAAAATATCATATGTACCTTACAAATATGTGTAACCATTGTGTAACCACACAGTTTAAAAATTTACTTGTTTTCAATACCTAATAGTCATATGATGATAGCTATCGTTTATTGAGTACTCCTTATATACCCAGCCCTGTGCTAAGTAATTCTCATTTGTTAACTCATTTAGCCAAGAGTGCTGTTGAATAATATAATTTTCTCACTAATCTGTGGCTCACTTTTTAAATACACACCATTCTTATTTCTACCAAAATCCTTCTAAAATGCAGAAAATTGAAATAAAACTATATTTAGTTTAGTGGAGATTTCAGGACTGCTGCAATCCAAGCTCTATCCCTGGTCAAATTAAGGAAATTTTGAGTAATTTTTTTTATTCCTTTCCCCCCTTTTAAAAATTGTGAAATGTAACCTATTCAGAAAGGATCTGTTTTCTGAACTCTTTTCTTGTTTCCCTGATCCGTCTGTGGATTTGTATTACAGTCATGAACCTATCAGCACCATCGTCATCAACTAGTTGATAGAGCCTACAGTTTGAAAAATAGGTTTTCTGTACAGATTCGTGTATAAATGCAGTAGTTAAAAAAAATTAATGGTTGCACTCAACAGTTTTTTAAGGAGACGTGTGTGTGTGTGTGTGTGTGTGTGTGTGTGTGTGTGTGTGTGTGTTACACCTATAAATTTATAGATATTAAACATTTTTCTAAAGAAAGGCCTTAACAAGTTCCTGTATCTCTGGATGCTGATGCTTGGGGAACATGGCCTGGAAGAAAATGGCAAAAAAAAAAAAAGAGAAGCCAACAGACTTGTAGGGGGTAGACGGTGGTCTACAGGGCCAGGGAGGTTGGAGAAGGGGTGGGCTGAAGTCTGGCATCAGCGGGCAGGTGTGATGGTCTTGGCAGCAGAGAGCCACAGTTCCTGTAGGAATGCAACCTTTCTGGTGACATTCCCCACAAGTCATGGGGTGCTGTGGCCACTGCACCTACAGTAGATGTCTACTACGCACGCTGCCAACGCGTGTGACCTTTGCAGGGAGAAGACAGGAGAGTGGGTCCGTGCAGTGAGCTTGTGCAGGAGGGGCTTGCCCGAGGGCAGCCGGTGTCTGTTGCTCTTACTAGTTCAAGAGTGGGAGGGAAGCCAGGAACCACGCTTGCCTCTTTCACCTCAGTTTACCCTTGGCAGGTCTGGGAGGAAAGCCGGATGCTTGCCCTTGACTGGCAGAAGACCAGCTTATGTCTTAGTGGTAATGCAGTTATAAAGTCCATGGCCATTGTGTTCATGGTGTTTGCAACATGTCAAGGAGAACTTTCCATGCTGATCACCATAAATATCACCATTTTCTGAAATGAACATATAATCTGTCTATTATGAGACTCTTATAATCACATGATGATGGAGTTCTTGAGAGTTTCGAAATATTTTACTTTTAGTGACAACATTAGACCAAGCATTCTTGTATCTAACTTTTGTCTGTCTGATGATCTCTTTGGTATAAGTCTCTTGAAGGGGGACAGCTGGTTCACAGCTACTGCTCATGAAACACATCAGGTTGCCCTTTGGAAAGAGGGGACCAAGTTCCATTATCACCAGCCATGTTTACAAGTACATGTGGCCAGGATTCATCGGTGGGACATAACGAGTGCAGGAACACATCTCTTCCTAACATTGGTGAAGGTCCAAGAACAAGAGCTGTATGCTAGAGGGAAAGCAATCCGTTGTTGGAAAATTCTGACTGGACCATGTGAACCAAGTTTACTTTTCCACCTTCCTGAATAACACAATATAAAACAATTAGGATCCCTTTTTTTTGGAGTCAGAGTCTCACTCTGTGGCCCAGGTTAGAGTGCAGTGGCACGATCGTGGCTTACTGCACCCTCCACCTCCTGGGCTCAGACGATCCTTCCTCCTCAACCTCCTGAGTACTTTCTGAGCTGGGACTACAGCTGCCACCACACCTAGCTAATTTTTTTTTTTGGTAGATACAAGGTCTTGCTATACTGCCTAGGCATGTCTCGAACTCCTGGGCTCAAGCAATCCTCCTGCCTCGGCCTCCCAAATTGCTGGGGTGACAGGAATGACATTTGGCCAGCATGGCCAGGATCTCCTTTTTAAGATACATGGTCCAAATGGGCCATTCATGGACAGTGTAGTCCTGTTATGGGAAAAGATGTGTATGATAGCCCAATGTAGCCCAATGTTGCCCTAACCAGATTAACGTGTGTCGGTTGTATATTGCAACTCTGGAGTCTGCTTTTTATACTATATCTTTAAAATTGGCATCCTTTGAATATGGCACATGTGTTTGTCCCCTGGCCTAGCTTTGGGTCCAGTTTAAAGTTTAGCTGTGTTTTGTGATTGAATAGCTCAGGAGTTTATTGGTGACCCTGCTGATGGAGTGCTTTTAACAATGAGTGCAGAAGTGATCTGGAGAAAAACAGAAATGGAAAAGTGGTTAGTAAGTTTCTGAAAAGTTCAGTATCTATACGTGACATGAAATTATAAATGTGCTAATTATAGAAAATTTAAATGAAACCATTTGTCTTTAGTTTAGTGTAGACTTCAGGCCTGCTGCAGCCTAAGCTGTATCCCTGGTCAGATTCAGGAACTGTGAAGCAATCTTTTCTTCCCTTCTCTTCTTAAAATTGTGACACACAACCTATACGGAAATGTGTAGAACAAATGTACAGATCAGCTAAAAATGTTAAGGTGAGCAGTGGACACCCATCAAGAAATACGTCATGCAGTTTTCCATTTGCACCTTTCCTTGAAGTAATTCTCTTGTGGAAAGAGTGATAGAGCCAGATGTGCTCGTGCAATCAGAGGGCATTCACAGCTGCAGGTGACCAGGGTAGCAGCAGCTGCATGGGAGAGGGTGGTGGGGACTGGATGGCTAGATTGGGCTGGAGGCGGGTGGGAACCAGGTTGTTCTCATGTGCATGCTTTGTGCTGTTCTCCTGACTTTACGTGCTAGCTTATTTCTGCCTTAAAATGAACATGAATACGAGGAGGACTCTTTCTGTGCTCTGACCAGAGAGAAAAAAGGAAAATGTGACTGTGTGCATTCACATGTATTGAAGGGGCTGGCAATAATTTTTTGTTCCATGTAGCTCGGTGGAATTCCCATTAAAAAGTGGGATGTTTGCCAGGCTCGGTGGCTCAGCCTGCAATCCCGCGCCTTTGGGAGGCTGAGGTGAGTGGATTGCCTGAGCCCGCGGGTTCGAGACCCGCCTGGGCAGGCGAGACCTCACTTCTACAATAAATCAAAAAATCAGCCGGGTGTGGTAGCACACGCCTGTAATTCCGGCCACTTGGAAGGCTGAGGCGGAAGGATCGCCGGAGCCCAGCGGGTCAAGGCCACCGCACTCCAGTCTGGGCGACAGAGTGAGACTCCAACTCAAAAAAAAAAAAAAAAAAAAGCGGGATATTCAACAGAGCAATTTTTAAAATAAATTAAATTTAAAGGATCCAAACTAGCTCCTATTGTATTAGTTTTCTATTGTCTTTGTGCATCTACTCTGTTGATAATATGAATTTTTTATTTGATTAAACAGATTGCTGAGCTGAAAGAAATAGAATATATTGAGAATCTACCAATCCTTAGAGTTCTCAATCTTCTAAGAAACCCAATTCAGGTAAGAGATCATTTCTGCTGGGAGGGTGGAGAGGGAGAAAAAGGAGTGAGGAGGAGGAAGTGAGGGGAGGGAGAGAGGAAGGAGGAGGGGGTGGAAAAGAGGAGAGGGGGCACTGGGGGAGGGGAGGGAGAAGGATAAAGAGGAGGAGAAAAGGAAGACAGAAGGGAATGGGAAAGAGGGAAGGGGAGGGGGGAGAGGAAGGAGGAAGGGAAGGCTGAAGGGGGAGGGGAAGGGAGGAGGAGGAGAGGGAGAAGGGGGGGAGGAAGGGGAGCTACTTTGAATTCTTCAAGAAGTGCTTTTGATAAGGAGTATGAGGAATATGGATGGAGTTTATCTTCCTTCTCTCTTAGGAAACGATTAGGAGGATCTGGTAGCACCTAAAATGGCTGTTTTTTAGAAATAAGAGCTCTCATGGCTAGCAAGCTGTTGCACAGCTGTCAGTGAAGTATGTCTTGACACTGACTGCCATTGACCTGCTCACTGTCCCTGCTGACTCATCCTGAGGGTGCTGAAGATGACAGATGACGGGGGTGGGGGGCGTTGGTGAGATGAGAGCCGCATCTTTACAGCAGAGAACACAAGACGCCAGAGACGCAGACAGAACATGGGTCCTATCTTATAACAGGGAAAGAAAGTCCAAGATTAGCCGCCTATAGTCCTTTGCCTGGAGGTAGCCATGAAATCGGTATGGTTGTGAAATACTCATAGAACAAAACGGTCTACTCCCCTGGATTCTCAGCCCTGGGCAGTCAGGGATAGGAGACTGGGCAGCCTCCCTCCCTCCCTCTCTGTCCACCTTTCCTCCTTCTATCTTCCTTCCTACTGTCTTCCCACCCGAACCCTGCACTTGCATTTCCACAGGCTCTTGACTGCATGCCTCTCTCCGCTTCCTTCTTTTCATGTGTATCTCGATGGACAAACTAAAAAAATTAAAAATTTAAAAACAAAGCTAGCTCTTGGTATGGGAATAGCTGCAGGCAATGTAAGAGCCTTTCTGGAAGATTAAGGGGCAGGGTTTAGCATGGCCCTCACAGCTCAGGTTCAGGTCCAAGGATGGTGTGCCATGTGCCTGGGTAAGCATCACGAGTCCTCAACACTTGTGAACCCATTTATTGACAGCCCCGACTCACACACGTGGAAGTGCAGGGATGCCTGTGCACACTCGCCTCAGGCGCATCCTCATCGGTGGATTGACAAAGCATACATACCATCCACGAGTATCCTTCCCTTCAAAGAGAGGTAGCATCTCAATGCAGAAAACCCTTAATTGCCTTTTTACAAAGCCGATCATCCCAATATATCAGGCGGCAAGGGCATAGTAAGGACTTGGTTTTATAAAGGAATATTATTTTGTTATTGTAGAGCACATTCATACTACATGATAAAAATGAATACAACATAATATAAATAAACAATAACAAAATAACAATAAACAGCAACATCTTATAGTTGGCAGTAGGGAAACTCAGTTAGAAGACAGCATCTGGTAGGTGTGATGCCAGGCTCTCAAGGCCTGCTGGTTTCTTCCTGTAGAAATGAGGCTAGTCCTGCCTGGCCCACAGGCTCATGGGGAGAGGAACAGAGTTGCACAGCGGAAGAGCTTTGTTTACTTCCAGGCACAGTCTGTATTTGTGTCAGAGGAGGGGGCTGGAGAGTATGAAATGCAGAGCCCTGAGGCCGTGCGGGGCCAGGGCAGGCGAGACCCAAGCTCCTGGGAGTGGGATGCTGTGCTCCTGAAGGGAAGGCTGCTGAATGGGGTTCTTGGTGTTTTAAACAGGAAAAATCTGAATACTGGCTCTTTGTCATCTTTATGCTACTGCGATTAACAGAATTAGATCAGAAAAAGATTAAAGTGGAAGAAAAGGTATGTAGTCCCGTCATTCCTGGTATTTGTGGGTTAACATGCTCAAGAGTTCATGTTGCCGTTACAGAACCAATATAATCAACACATAAGGCACAGAACAACAAATAAGGCAGATTGATTATTTGGGGAATATGTCCTGGTCATAGGCTCTGTCCCTTTAGTCTCCTGCCAAGGTGAGTGTCAATACCAGTGCAGGTTGTCGTCAGTGCAGGGGAGGGCTGGCCGTGGGTTTGGGGTGACACCCCACATGCTGGTGGTGGCCTGGTGGCAGATGTAGGTAACTATAGTGTTTGGAGGGTGTATGAGTCTATCTGTGTCACTTAGATGTATTAACAATAAAGTGTATTGAGTGTTATTATACATAGTATCAAAAGTCACACAAATAAACCACTGCTTAGATACTTTAAATTTGTAATTCTGCTCTTTAGAGCAGTGGTTCCTCTGGTGACATGATCTGAGAGCAACCAGACCTTGAGTGCCAGTGCCTGTCCCTCCCACACCCCTGGCTCCTGCTGGGTCTTGCCTTAATGGCTGGTGGCAGCTGAAATCTCTGCTAGTGAGGATTTCTTACCCTGGATGCAAATCTGAGGTGGGAATGAAACAGGCATAAATGTGTAGAGAGACTCACATTCCATCTCGGAAATGCCTTTCTGGAATCTTGGTTAAAAAATAGTCCCAGATGCTGACCTGTCGCTGTCCTCACACTCAAAGACACCTAGCAGATTTCTCTTTTCCTCTGAAGTTTTGCAGGGGGAACAAATGGAAAGCCACATGTTAGGTAATGGCGTGGTAGCTGAGGGTGATATATTCAGAGTGATGGAAAAGACAAGGGGACAGGGGCAGAGGCCCACACCAGGAAGGAAGGGTATGAGTTCAGAGGAGGAAGGCTGGGCAGAGCTGGTCTCTGGGAATAGTTCTAAATCTCCCAGGTGCTGACTGCCTGGGATCTGGGGCTGGACATTCGATCCTGTTTTCACATACTGAAAGTTGGAATGTCTACCGACTAAACGCAGGCACGGACGAGGGTTTTTATTTTGTTTTGTTTACCTTTCCCCCATTCCCAACCAGGGAATACAAGGAAGTCGGAAAGTAGGAAACCACAGGACTCAACTCAGTATTTTAAAATAATGATCGTTTTGGGTTTTAGGAAAATCAGAGTAGACGTGAGGACTGTGCACAGACGTTCATGGGCACGTGTCACACTAGTTGGTCTACCGGTTTGCATGTCTGGAATATTTAAGAAAATCTGAGCCTTGTTTTCTTTTTGGAAATAAAACTTTTCCTCTGACGTTTCTAATTCTGGCCAAGGTTTCGGCCGTGAATAAATACGACCCTCCCCCCGAGGTAGTTGCTGCCCAGGACCACCTGACCCACGTGGCCCACAGCATGATGCAGCCTCAGAGGATCTTTGACAGGTACGTGGTGGAACTCAGGTGGGCAAGCGGAAGGCGGCCTTGCAGTTTGCCCTGGCCCTGTGTTTCCTGTAAATGCTGCCGTCTCCCTTCCAACAGAATGCGTTGTCTCAGTCACAGCATACACCGTGCTGGGCGTCCGTGGCCCACCCACCAGTGCTGGCCCAAGCATGGCAATGAGGTGATTCACCTTGCTCTTTGATCTGGGCCTCTCTGTGGTGGCGAGCCTGTGCCGCCAACAGTAACAACAAAGTTCATAGACTCTGCTGCCTCAGGACAGAAACACAGACCTTAACATCATTAACAGAAAGTTGTGATCATTAGCATCCATGGTCCACTTTTCCATAACTGTGAGTGAATGCTACGTACCCATGCCAGCAAGTGCCCCATGAATTCAGATTTTTAGGGAGTCCCTAGAAGGAGGCCCCACTAGCCTATGGGAAACCTGAAGCAGTCTTTGCACTGAGTTGCAATAAACCCATCTTGGGTGAGCACGTGAACAGAGTCTTTCACCTCTGAATTCAAAGGCAGAGTTATCAGTTTCTTTAAACAATCTGTTGTAGCAGATGCTCATTTATGCTATAAGTATAATGCAGAAATGCTGTCACTACCCAAAGGCATTAAAAAAATTCTTATGAAAGAAATCTCCTGGCTACAAATGGCCTCTCCTCTTCATGTGGATTTGCTCCTGTGTGTCACGTGGTGGGCTTTCCACAGAGAGCAAAATGTTTTATTTCATGACCCAGGACATGATTTTTACATATAATTTCATAATGTAGATATTGGCAGTTTTGCATGTTTATGTAGACCTCTAGGTGAAATTACTTGTCATTTATTTACATACATCTGGAAAAGCACGTTTGATGTAAAAGAAGGACATTTATGTCCCATTGTATTTATTTCTTTTCTAGGCTACGGTATTGGTAGTTGTTTCATGCTTTAGGGTGCATTTAGATAAAATATGTATCAAAGAAATTTGCAGCAGTGCTTAAGAAACACGTATGTCTTGATTATTTCTGGCTGTCGGACTGACAAGTTTCCCTTTGCTGGCCACGCAGGCCTGAGTGTTCCAGAACGGAGCGGGGTTTGTTGGGAAGCTCATGGGCTTGGGAGCAGGGGCTGGCGTGAGACGACCGTGGGCCAGGACACAGGACAGGGGCTGGTGGGAGGCAGCCATGCTCTTCCTGCTCCTGGCCAGGGCAGGCACCAGAAGTCAGGAACGCAGGGAACGCTGACTCGTAGCTTTGGGACGTATGCACTGCATTATTCGGGAATCACTCTCCCCTCTCCCAGCGTGCCCAGGATGAGGATTCAGTATTAAAAAGGCACAGTCAAGCCTTGATTCTGTCCTGGCATTGTTGATAACCTCCTGACTCTCTTCTGTGATGGAGTTCTCTAGGCTAGTCCTAAACATGTCCTGTAAAATCTGGAATCAGCTATTTCTCCAAGAAGCCCTGGTTGTAGTGAGAAATAGATTTCTCAATCCCACTCCGGGTGTTAGGGAGACGCATTGCTACCAGGTTGGTCATTGTTTCTAGGTTTTTTGTTGAAAAGAACTAGGAAAACATATCTATCTACTCACCCCCCACCTCCCACCCCCCCATCCACCCCTCTTACCCCCACCCCCTCATTCATTCATCCATCCACCCACCCACCCTCTCACCCATCCACCCCCACTCACTCATTCATCCATTCACCTACCCATCCACACATTCATCTATCTGTACCTATCTGTATCTCTTCAATCTATCTATAGATTTGGATAGATCTATAGATATTTGGATAGATATATCTGTGTCTATGTATGGATAGTCAGATTAAATAACTCCTGAATTTTGATACTTACCATTCAATTTTTTTTTTTTTTTTTTTAGTTAGAGTCTCACTCCATCACCCAGGCTGAAGTGCAGTGGCATGCTTATGGCCACCCCAGCATCAACATGCTGGGCTCAGGCAATACTTTTGCCTCAGCCTTCCAAGCAGCCAGAACTACAGGCACACACTACCACGTCTGACTAATTTTTGATTTAATGTAGAGATTAGGTCTCACCAAGTTTCCCAGGCTGGTCTCAAACCCCTGGGCTCAGGCAATCCTCTCACCTTGGCCTCCCAAAGTGCTGGGATTATAGGCTTGAGCCACTACCCGGTCACCATTCAATTTTAAAACTACAGTTAAGCTTAAGTCAATCTTTTCTCTATTATGTCTGTATTTTCTTTTTTCCCCACACCAAGAATTCTGGTTCTAGGAGATACAGAGAAAGATGAAATTAGAAAATCCCATAATTACTCATTTAAAAAATCATAGTGATGCCCATGGTATCAGAATACAAATAATACTACTACCACCAGCATGATTACTGAAAACATTAAAAATATTTTTAACCTATGCTCTACCCTACCCATTCAGTCCTTCCCCATGTTTTTTATTGTGGTGAAATATACATAACATAAAATTTGCCATTTTAGCCGCTTTTAAGTGTGTGGTTCAGTGGCGTTCAGCATTCACAACGTTGTGTAACCATCACCACCCTCTATCTCCAAATCATTTTTATGACTCCAAGCAGCAAGCAGCTCTGTACCCACTAAGCAGTAGCTCCCCTTCTCCCTGCTCCCCGCCCCGATAACCTCAACTCCACTCTTCCCTCTGAGTGTCACAAATCTGCCTGCTCTACATATTTCATGTGAGCATCTCCCCACTTAAAAGAGCACTGTACTGTATTTATGTTGCTAGAGCATGCTGCCATCACACGCTCTACCTGCTCCTTCTCTGCCCCCACTTGGTCATCGTTCTGTGACTGATGCATAGTTATTGCGCACTCCCAGTTCTTATATTGTTTTCTCTTGAATCATTTTGGTTGTCTGAAGCTTGTTTTCTAGTAGATTCCTTAGGAAGAGGTATGGGGTCACTGTCCCCTGAATTCTTGCCTGTTATAATAATTTGTGTCCTTTATACTTGAAAGCCCTTTTTGCCAAATATAAAATTCATGACTCACACTTTTTTCTTGAATGTACTCCATTTTCTTTTGAAATAAAATGATGTCAAAGTCTGATAATAATTTCATTTTCTCTTCCTTGTAAGTCATGTGCTCTCTTTTTCTAGTTGGACATTTTTTTCTTTGTCTTTAAAGCCCAGTAATTTGGTACTGTGTCTTGATACTGGTTGCTCTGGGCAGATACTTCAGGTATCATAGGTGTTCTTTCGATATATAGGGTTTTTTATTATTTTATTTCAGGGACGTTTTCTTGAATTATAGCCTTTAATATGTTTTCTGTTCCTTTGTTTTGGTTTTCTTCTTCAGGAAGATCTCCTTTGCCTATTTTCAATAATTGTCACTTTCTCCCAAATATTTTTTTCTTAGTCATTTAAAAATTATTTTGAGATAATTGTAGATTTACATTCAGTTGTAGGAAATAGTACAGAGTAACTCCATGTACCTTTCACCCAGTTTCCCAATGGAGACACTTTGTGTAACCTGGTAGAACAGCGAGCACCAGGAAACTGCCCAGGAAACCCACCAACCTTCTCAGGTTTCCCAGTTTTGCGTATGTTTGGACATCTGTCTCATCTACCTCTATGCAAGTTCATCACTTGGAGATCCATCTGGTCACCTCTGCAGTCAAGTTAACAGAGGTTTTGTCTCAAGGATCCCTCACGACACCCTTCACAGCCACCACCTCTCCCTCCCTCTCATCTTGCCCAACCCCTGGCCACCATCGCTTTGTACCCATCTCTACTAGTTGTCCTTTCATCGATGTCATGTAGATGGAATCATGCGGTGTATAACCTTTGGGGATGGCTTTTTTTCCCCACTCAGCATAATTCCCTTCCAATCCGCTCAGGCTGTTGCATGTATCAGCAACTCATTCTTTTTTCTGACTGAGTTGCAGTCCATGGTATGGATGCATCACAGTGAGTTTAACATCCGCCTGTGGAAGGACATCAGGTGCTTCCAGCTTTTGGCTCTTACAGCGAACGCCAGCTCGAGCGTATGTGTACAGGTTTCTGCGTATGTGGTTTTAGCCTACTGCTTTCCTTGAGTGCCCAGGGGCCGTTTGGGGTTCCCTCGTCCGCGGGCCTGTAGGGTCCGGCCCCTGCCTCCCCTCTCTTTCTCCTGCAGGTTTCATGAGTCCGTGGCTCGTGGCATTACCTTTCTGCCTGGTTGTGTGTGTTTGCCATAGGCTGTTTGCTCGAGTTTTTCTGAAGCTATCCAGAGAGATGGAGGACTCTGCTGTGTCTTAGCATCCTCCCAGGATCCATGCCTCAGCCACGTGTTTTTACATTTTTAAGTATTTTATTCTGTATTTCTACAATTTGTCTCACAAATGGAGTCCAAACACATCAACTCAGCATGTTGCAGGAGACTTTATTAACAAATTCATTCTCTAGGCCAGTCTCCAGACTGAGAAGCCAAGCCCAGATACACATGTAATTTCTTTCTGAGTAGCTCTTCCTTTGAGCAAGTTAATCAACCTCCCTGCACTGCGGTTTCTTCATGTGTTAATTGGAGATAATGACAGAGACACCTCCATCACCTTCCCGTGGTAATTAAGTGAAGTAATACACGGCAGCTCCCAGAGCCGTGCCTGGTGTACAGCAATCACGAAGGTGCATTTCAGTTACTATTGTGAAGTTTGCTTGGACATCTGTATTTTAATCCAATAGTATAGGCATTAAACTTTTAACTTTCAGAGCACAGTCTTATTTCTTTCATTGATAAGTTCTGGGAGGAATACTTCACTCTAGCTATCAAGAACTAATGTATACTACCACATTTTTCCTTTAAAAAATCTTGTTAACATAGCTGTCCTTCAATAAGTGTCTTATGTAGCAAGTGCTTGTTCAGCTGGGCTGGTGAAGACCAGATGGAGGGAGTCAGTATGCTGTCTGTCTGACAGAAGGAGGAGACACTGAGTCTGGCTCTGTGTTGCAGCACGCTGCCCAGCCTGGACGCCCCATACCCTATGCTGATACTAGCTGGTCCTGAAGCCTGTGGGAAGCGAGAACTTGCCCATCGCCTCTGCAGACAGCTGAGTACATACTTCAGATACGGGTAAGTTTGTTTACGGGCTCGTGAGGCGTGGACATTCATCCAGGCTGTTGCATGTATCACCAGTAGTTCATTCCTAGTAAAATCTCAGCTATTGCTAAATTTGGCTGTTAATTTTAAGCAAGTTCAAAAATGTACAAAACAACTTAATATTTGAGTTATATTTTACAATAAAGCTAGAAGTGGTAAGCGAATTGAATGTTCAGTAGATATTAACTCTTGGCAAGGCCAGCGCTCCATGTGAGTGTTGATCCTCGAAGGCAGATTATCGATGAGACTGGATCCCTGTGCTGACCTGGTCTCAGAATGGTGGAACGTTGATTCTCCAGCCATTCTACTGGATATAGTAGAGATGACTGCCAAAGCAGGCTCCTGGTCATGGGCGAAGAATGCAACATATTGCAAGATGAAGCCAGACAGCTTATCCTTTGTGAAGCAGACTGAACACACGGCAGTGACCCCCCAAGTCCAGGCAGGCAAGCCTGGCTCGCTCATGCCATTACACACCTTTTCCAGGAAAGGCTCATCAGCCTCTTTGCCATTTATTCAACTGTGATATGCATTTTTGCGTTAGACTTTGCCTTTCCAAATGTCTAACTTAATTCAGTCCCAGCGCAAGTCACTGTCCAGGGTTGGAGATGTGCCCTTGTTGTTAAGTGTGACGGCATTTTCACACACTCTCCTGTTACCATGAGCCGCGGCAGCACGGGTCACCAGGGTGTGGTGGGGCGGGGCAGGTCGTGCTCAGGGCCAGGCTCCACTGACTGTGCCCGGAGCAGAGTGGATGCCCTTTGAGAGGCTTTTACTCCAGATGGGGCTTCCTCTCTTGGAGCATATTTCAGGAGGTAGGAAGGGAAGGGACAGCCAGGGTTTCCTTTCCTCTCCTGGGAGTCAGCATTCAGTTCACTTCATGTTCTCTGGTTTCCGAATGACCCAGTTAAAGTAGAGGAAAGTATCCTAAAAATTAGATCAATCCCCAAAAAACCCTCCAGCTGGATTTATGGATTTTATAGAGATTTCTGGGAATCAGATTTAGAATTTTATCTCTGTGGTCTCTTAAACCGGTTTGCTCTCGTATTTTTTATGTATGGCAAAGAAATTACTTTTAGATTAGTGGTGTCTATCAGCAAGCCAAGGATGTGCTACAAAGATATATAGGACAGCAGGAAAAACAAGCACAAATTATTTTCTAATGCTATTGCAAAAAAAGTCTGTTCCCTGCAGCTACACTGTCCAAACAATGCACGCACTATTTTAAACAGGCCCTTTATTTAGAAATGCACAATTGCACCCTCATTGGAGCAACCCTATGGCGTAGATGCTACAGGATAATTTATTGACTAATACACTTTAAACACCCTGAAGTAACAAAAATAAATTAACGGTATCAGAATAAAAAGTACAACATGCATGATGCTTACACGCAGGGGTGCTAAGCCTGCTCTAAGGGACAGGTAGATGCAGTAAGTGGAGGGCCCAACCAGGGTGGGGCGCATGTGACCTCACGCTGTGTGAGCCTGGCACCTTCACAAGCCCGTGTGACCTGTCAGAGAAGGCGCCCTGGTTCCTTCCGCTCCCGTGATGCCAGTTGTGCTACAGTGGCCGAAGCCCAGTCCTGTTTGCTTGGGATGTGCTGCCCAGTCGGTGTCTGCTTGGAGGACTGCTGACTCATCATCACTGTGCTGACCATCTCCACTTCTCACTTACCTGGCCAGGGACCCCACTGCTGCCTTCACGGAGCCCCTTGCTTCCCATATTAGCCTACCTATCTGGTGTGCTCGCAACCAGTTTCTTCAGTGTCTCTTTTCCCTGCTTGTCTGTGAGTGGGCTGGAGGCCGTGTCAGCCTTGTTCACCATTGAATTCCTGCATACGACCAGGCTGTTAATAAAACCGTGGTAAATATTTAAGTGACCAACTCACAGATTGAGTGAGTGAAAGGATGGCTGAATTAATGGTATTGTGAGCAACATCTGGTGGGAATGACTGTCATGAGAAGTATCGGTTATTTCCCCAGCCTCCACTGATGGAGCTATAGAGGGAGGGATGGATCCATTCGTTTGTTCATTCTTTCAGGGGATAAGTGCAGGATTCCTCCCATGCCAAGTCCCTGGTCATGCAGTGGGTGCAGACCTGGTGAGGTCCCTGCCTTGTGAAATTGGTCATCTCGTGGGGAACCCAGACCTTAGGTAATTAGTGCCATGTGAGATTGATGTGGAGACACTAAGCAAAATCCTGCAACTAGCTGCATGCTCTTGTCCTGGTCCTGCCACCACTGCGGCCTTCTCCTCTGACTGGAGTGTGTGGTGCGTGAAGGAGACTCCCACGCCCCCACCAACCACATCCGCCCTTGTCCCTCCCTCCCAGATCGGGAGCACTCACTGTCGTTCTCATGGAGGCAGAAGTCAGGATTTGCTTGGTGGCAGATTATCCTAAGGATTCCGTCAAGGCATGAATAAAAGACTATGTCACAGGATAACAAGGGTAGACAGCTAATGCTTCCATCATTGAGAAAGTAAGCTAGTTCTACCATTGTATGCAGCAACTTCGTAATAAAAACTAGGGGTGAAACCAGAGCACATCCTCAAGGGTGAGGCATTGCTTTTGCTTAGATTTTCTTTTATTTTATTCCTTATCCAACGTAAGTTTTATTGATTTTTAATTAAGTGAAGAGAAAAAAGGCAGGAATACAGTCTCATTATGAGACATAAAAACATTTTAAAAGGCACTTTTGCCACCATTTGCATAAATCTTTTCTTTCCTTCCGACTTATTTAATTTTCTCCTACTATTTTACTTCCTTGTTAAATTACATTGATCCAAGATCAGGCATTCAATGAAATTTTTGTATGCTAAGTTGCATAAACATATATAAATATTGAAAACATAACTCAGTCGTATAAATAATGTCGATATGGCCGAGAGATCTTGCTCTCATCTTTGGTGTTGATTTTACTATTTGCTCTTGTTATAGAAATAGTTGGGGTATTCTTCTTTTCATGTATTAGCTATGGGTGACCTGGGGATGGGCATTTGCTGTCTTCAGAGCCTCTCTTGATTTCTAACTGTATACAGCTTAGCAACTTCCTGGGAAAGTGCCGGGTAGTAAGAGCAACACAAAATAATGCCAGCATGCCTGTTGTCTTCTGGCTTAAGGCCGTGAATGTGATCTGACTGGTCCTGAAAGGAAAACTTGATCCTTCCTTGGGTCTTGGTTTCATAGCCACCTCTATTTGTCTAGCCTCCTCATGATGTTGGCTAAGTATATTTTATTTTTCACATTGTAATACAGTAAAGTAAAAGGCCACAGCCATTTAGCTACATGAGGTGGTATGAGCTACAGCAACCTAAATACAGTCTGAAGTGTCTGTTTTTGCACATGTGACACATTTGTAGAATGGTGCATTTATTTATTAACATTTATTGAGCTGCCCATGTGCCATCCACTGGTGATGAAACTTTGACATGAACAGACACAAGTCTTGTCCTCTTGGAAGCTTACAGGCTAGTGTGGGGTTGAAAAGGTAAATGCAGTCTAGCAGTGGAGTATGGTGGGTGCTATTTATGAGGGATGGGGAACCTCAGAGACAGAAGCAAAAGAGAGAGAGATGTGGGCTTGCGTGGGCATTTTTCCAAGCAGCCCCATTGACTGGATGTGCACATTCAAATGTGGCTATGCTGAGACTGAGTGGATGACAGAAGGTAAGACTGGACAAGTAGACAGGCATCTGATCACAAAGGGTTTCCAAACCTGTGTTTTAGAAAGCGCCCCCTGATGGCAGTTTGGGAAATGGGCTCAGAGAAGGAAAGCTAAAGACAAGGAGCCCAGCTGGGACCCAGTGGCAGGGATGACAGCATGAGTTAGAAAGCAGGCGGGCGGTGGCTTCCTGGAGTGTGATCCTCAGACACAGGATGTGTGTCCACGGTCACATAAATCATGTCTGGCAACTTATTGGCACATGCCTTCCTTGAGTGTTCAGAACAGTTTAATTTACCCGCCACGTTCCTTGAGGAACACCTGGACTTTTGTGGATACCCATTGAAAGAGCTCACTCACTATGGTATGCTATCGTGTGACTGAATTTGGAGGTGTGACTGAATTCGGCTTTGCTCACAGCCAAACCTCTGCCTAAATATCCGCAGTAAGAAGAAGTTCATTATTTCCTGAGAAAATCTGACTCAGAATTGAGATTCTGAATCTGCATGTTTCTGAATCACACTGAAAAATTCTGCTTCCCCTCCCACCTGCTGGCCCTACTAGACATCTGTTCTCCCTGTGACATTTCCCTGGGTAGTTCGATATTCCTTATTTGGTCTGGTGTGGTGGTAGCCACCATGACATCTGGGCTTGACTTGCCTTTGGGATGTCTAAGTTCACCCTTAGGCTTTTAGGACCAGAGCTGCAGTTGGGTTCATCTCCAACCCAGTCCTTTCATCTGTTGAGTGAAACTAATGGAGTGTGGCTCCCAATACAAGCTATGACTCAACTTTTACCATGATTTAACCAGTAAATTAACTAGTAAGTAATAAACTTGTGGGAAGACTTGGACAAGGGAAGGAGAGGGTGCTAAAAGTGATGGAGCAAGCAAATTTCTTTGTCTAAAATTTGCACCCGTTTTTCTAAATAAGTTTAGTGAAACGTTGGTCCTTTTTAAGACAATTATATTTGGGTGGCATCCTACACGGTGACCATTTGTACAAGGGGGGACCCTCCAAAATCTACAATTTATTAAAATATTTAGTCTAACATGTTTAAACTTCAGTCACCTTCAAAGTCCTCTTCATTTGGTGCAATGCACCTATCGAGATGCTTTTTCTACTGCTCAGAACAGTTTCTGAATTTGTCCATTTTTATGCCTTTTAGTACTTCTGCCATTTTTTGTTTCACCTCTCCCACATCAACAGAATATTTCTCCTTGAGGACTTTTTTCATAGGGGAAACAAAAAAAAAATTGCTTGGGTTGAGCTCAGGCGAATAGGGAGAGTGGGGCACAGGGGTCATGCCATTTTGGTCAAAAACGACTGAACACTCAGCGCAGTGTGGGCAGGTGTGTTGTCATGGTAGAAGAACCAGTTACCTGTTTGCCACAACTGGGATGTTTCTTCCATAAATTGTGATGCAACCTTCTTAAAACCTCCACATAAAACTTTGGTTGACCCTTTGATCAAAAGGAACAAATTCCAAGTGTACTACAAGGAGCCTACCCTCCAAGAGATAGTTCTCGGTTTTTTGGGTCCCCCCTCATATGTGTGAAAATTGGAATGACAAATGTCAGAAACCACAGGTCACCCTAGGGCCTTCTTGGAGAAAACTGCAGTGGTTGCCGATTCTGCCATGAGCATTCTTCCTGTCAGTGGAGCCGTCTTTCTGCCTGCCTAGAAACGTGTTGGTTCTGTTAGAAATCCTGAAAAAATTCCTGCCACTCACTTTCTTTGTTGGGAAATACAAACTCAGCGTAGCATGTGAAGGTCGTGCTGAGGAACTGTGCTCAGGGTACCGAGCTGCTGACTGACCCTTCCCAAGGTTAGGGATGCCAGTGGGCAGAGGGTCTCAGGGCTCTGCAGGGCGTGCGAAGAAATGCCAGGGTATCCAAACAACAACACAAATGTCACGTTGTGTTGACAGTCTTCTCTGGAACGTACTCTCTCTCCTGAGTATACAACTCAAATGGAATATCAGAACCCTAAAATTAACTAGTAAGCTAATTCTTAACTATCATGGAAGGGAACAGTGATATATGAATTATAAAAATGTATTTGTCTTTGACTTTGTAATAAAGAGGCTTTTGAGGTTGCGACTTTACTTTCTTACTTAACATGATTTTGTTTTATTTTATTTTTTTATTTTTATTTTTATTTTTGAGTTGCAGTCTCACTCTGTCACTCAGACTGGAGTGCAGTGGCCACTCCCGGCCACCTCAACCTCGACCTGCTGGGCTCTGGCGATCCTTCCACCTCAGCCTTCCGCCTCAGCCTTCCGAGTAGCCGGAACTACAGGCATGTGCTACCACGCCCGGCTGATTTTTTGATTTACTGTAGAGATGAGGTCTCGCCAAGTTGCCCAGGCGGGTCTCGAACCCACAGGCTCAGGCAATCCACTCACCTCAGCCTCCCAAAGGCGCGGGATTACAGGCTGAGCCACCAAGCCCAGCTAACATGATTTTAAAAAGAATTGAATTTGGAGTCATCTTGGCCTACACTGTACCTGCCTCATCATCTGTAAAATAAAAATAAGAAATAACCCCTATCCCGTGGATTTTGTGAGGAATAAATAAAGTGACATGTCGAGTATTTGGCTTTCTCATTTCCTGTTTTATTTATTTATTTTTTGTTTGTTTTTTTGAGTTGGAGTCTCACTCTGTCGCCCAGACTGGAGTGCAGTGGCCGCTCCCGGCCACCGCAGCCTCGACCTGCTGGGCTCCGGCGATCCTTCCACCTCAGCCTTCCGAGTCGCCCGGAATTATAGGCATGTGCTACCACGCCCAACTGATTTTTTAATTTATTGTAGAGATGAGGTCTTGCTGCCCAGGCGGGTCTCGAACCCGCGGGCTCAGGCCATCCACTCACTTCAGCCTCCCAAAGGCACGGGATTACAGGCTGAGCCACCGAGCCTGGCTCATTTCCTGTTTTAAAACTACAGGATAATCTAGACATCAGTTTGCGTCTCCCAGAACTCAGCACTGGGAAGGCAGAATGATCTGAGGCTAGAGTTCTGGGTGGCTGGCCCCATCTTCTGGCTCTCGGACCCACCCTGCCTGCTAGTGACCCTGGACACAATACTTTCATAGTCTTCTACAGAATGGAGCAATCAGCAGGCCACATCACGTTTCCCTTTTAAATTCAGTTTGCAAATATCTAGTGGATGCCTCCTTTGTCCCATTCATGGGGACCAGGATGAATGAGACAGAATGCTCCCAGGGCTGATAAGTGAGACAGAGTGCTCCCCAGGGCTCCTCTGCTCTGCTGGGGAAGGCGGGCAAACCCATAGGATGTGGGGGCGAGTGGTGGGGGTGTGGCTGGTGTGAGGAAGGACCTCTCTGGAACCCCCTGGCTTGCAAGTTTCCCGGGAGGCCTGCCCGCAGGGGAGCGCCAGGGGCCCAGCGAGCTCACCTGTGGGTGGGGGGAGTGTCATGTGTGGATCATCCAGCCCGCGGGGTTAGGAGAGGCTTTTGGAGGGTGACATGTAAAGTACTGAGCCCGCGGAAGGCGCTTGCGGGTCAGAGGGAGCACGGAGCCTCCGGTGGATGCATGTAGGTCATCCAGACAGTTCTGCTTCTCACGGTGTTAAAGGTGCAGAGGAGGAGGCTCAGAAGGTGGTGAGTGGCACTGACAGAAGCCTGGTGGTGATAATCCCCATCTCGTAATCCCTGCAGACCACAGGAACGGAATGTAGTCCTAGCGCTTCAAAACCACAGTGTCTTCACAGTCCCATTGCTTTAGGATCTATGATTTGCTGGCCAGTTTCATTTTTTTAAAAGACATACTTGATACACGGGGCAATGTTGTTTGGCTTAAGCTTTGGATTTTTGTTAGCCTTTTCCATTCTGAATGCCAAGTTGGTAGAAACAGACTAGCCGACCTGTCCTGTGATTTCAGGGCCTGTCACACCACACGACTGCCCTACTTTGGAGAAGGGGACCGAGTGGATTACCATTTTATCTCTCAAGACTCTTTTGATGAAATGCTCAACATGGTAAGAATGTTTGTCTTTATTTCTGCTGCACAAGAAATACATGTTCCCTCACAAAAATATTAGGACAGAGTGGGAAATGAAAAAGGGAAGATGAAAGTTTGTGCTTTTATGAGAGGTGAGTTCCTACTGGATTGTTTTTCTTAAACTGCTTGACACGTCATTCTTCACATGCTTTTTAATTTTATGATCTTGAAGGAAATATTGTAAATTTCCAATAAAATCAAACCACTAGACATTTTTAAAGCGTCATGAAAAATTCTTGTGATGGGTGCTTGTCTGGTGCTGCTGCTGTAATTAATCAGCTCTACTCAAGACAGAGAGTCCCCCCCAGAACTGGCAATGCACAGCTCTTGTGACCTGAGTGTTTCCAGGGCTGGGTACTCTGTGCAGCATACCTCTGGGTGGCATCAGAGGTGCCTTCTCGCTGTCACAATCCTAAACACCACTCCTGAATGGCATGTCCCGTCTGGCTGGCTTGGTCTGGACATGTTGCCTTCCACGGTGATGTTCCTGTTTGAGAAGTCCTGAGCTGTGAGCCGGCAGCCCTCCACTGCAGATAGGGGCCGTCTGTGAGGTGGGGAAGATTCCTCCTCTCTCTGGGGACTGTGTCTTTCCTGCCCTGCATGAGTCCATTTGATAGACACATGGGGTAATGTTGTTCAGCTTAAGTTTTGGGTGTTTTGTTTTTTACTGAGACCCTGATAATCTAGTCATTGGTGGTAATTCACAACACCCTCATCTTTGAATTCATTTTCTTCAAAACAACTTATTTGTTTCTTCTTGGCCTTCACATGCAAAGGGAATCCTCACAACCCTAGTGTGTTCAAAGTACGTGCTGATGTCAACACATATCCACCCACAACTCCAGTTAAACCCAAAGCGCCTCATGTCTGCATCACCACCAGTGAATCTGTAAACCTATTTTTTCTGA
Organism: Cephalopachus bancanus; assembly: GCA_027257055.1. Lineage (NCBI taxonomy): Eukaryota > Metazoa > Chordata > Mammalia > Primates > Tarsiidae > Cephalopachus > Cephalopachus bancanus. Next base: position 4,444,031 of record JAPVLO010000232.1, read on the forward strand.
ACCTTCAGCCTTGTTTTTGTTTATGTTACCATTGTTTCTATCACCAAATGAATCCTGCACTGCCTTTTTTTGTTTTTGATTTAGAGTCTCACTCTGTCTCCCAGACTAGAGTGCAGTGGCATGTTCACAGCCACTGCAGCCTCAACCTGCTGGGCTCTGGCGATCCTTCCACTTCTGCTTTCCACCAAAGGCACATGCCACCATGCCCAGCTAATTTTTTTATTTATTGTAAAGGCAAGGTCTCACCAAGTTGCCCAGGCTAGAACCCGTGGGCTCAGGCAATCCTCTCACCTTGGCCTCCCAAAGTGCTGGGATTGTAGGTGTGAGCCACCACGTCTGGCCAATTTTTTTTTTTTTTTTTAATTGAGAGATGAGGTCTCGCCCTGGGCTGATCTCGAACCCCTGGGCTCAGGCAATCCTCTCATCTCTGCCTCCCAAAGTGCTGGGATGACAGATGTGATCCACTGCGCCCTGCCCACCTTTTTTTTTTTTTCTAAAGCCCACCACGGGATTGGATGAGGGACCAATCTGTGTTTCTGTTTTGGGAAGACTGCCATCTAGCAGGTGACGTGGCCATTGTGGGGTCTCTCCCTCTGCTCCCCACTTCCCTTCTCTTCTTTCTTCCTCTGCCCCCATCCTAAAGCAATGGACCTGGCTCACACCTCAGTGCGCACTTAAGTATGGGCTCTGTATTTTCTACAGGCTTAATTTTTTTTTGAAAGCAGGATTTATTGAGAGGACAGAAAAACTCCCGCCGTGGGAGGGGACCCGAGAGGGTTGTGCTACAGGCTTAATTTTGAGTGACCCACTCTATACATGGTGAATGTTTTCGGGTCTTCTCTAGTGTTCATGGAGAAATACAAGTGAGGAAGTCCTATCGTCCCTGGGCATTTTTCCTCTAAACTTGTCAAAATAACATCTTGGAAATGATTTATAGTTTTCTCTTCTAGGGTTATATCTTGGCAGTTCAGTTAAGTTTATTAAGAACACTCTTAATAAATAAGAGCTGCATGTTTCTAAAAGCATCACTGGATACGGGAGAAGCTCTCTTGATGTTAGTAACAAGCATTCTCTTAAGTCACTTGCGGTGGGAAGAAAACTGGCTCCCAAAGTCAACGTCAGTTTCTCTTGCTGCATCCACGGCATTTTTCCTTAGCTTAGCTCATCTGTTCCCAGCACCACGTGTGCTCCCCTGATGCTCCACGCTCTGTCAGATCTGTGACCAGGTAGTCTGGTTCAACTCCTAGTCTAAGTAGCTGCCATGCTTCCATGCCGTATTTAGTGTCATCATTTCACTCCCGTTACAAGCATCTGCCTGTGTTTGAAGAGTGCTTATTTTTACTACTTCTGCCAACAGGTGTTATTTCAGTATCATGTTGTTGTCTTCAAGTTGAGATTTGCCTCTGATCTTCTTTTCTCTAATGTGAGCTTGAGACCAGTTCATGAAGAGAGACAAGCCTAGGGATGCAGAACTCATGACACACTTTACCAACTGCACCCACATCCTCAGCCTCCTGCATGCAGAACCCCACCCCATGGCACCCCCAGATGGCCTCCCCAGCCTTCATTGCAGCGGCCTCCTTAACAACAGCCTCAGTGACTCCTACTGCGGGCAGTCAGACCTACCTCTTGCAGGTATAGCCCAGAGACCTGCATACCCACCCTCATGCACAGGCCTCCTCCCACAGAGCTGCACTTCTGCCCACACGCACAGGCCTCCTCCCACAGACCTGCACGCCCACCCCCATGCACAGGCCTCCTCCCATAGACCTGCACACCCGCCCGCAGCATGGACCTCCTGCAGACCTGCATGCCTGCCCACACGCATGGGCCTCCTGCAGCTGACATCCCTCCCCACACTGATCACCCCATGTGCCCACAGACACACACATATAGTCTGCCACAGAAACCTTCCCTTTCTTATGAAAATAAAACCACAGACCTGGAGGTTTTTGAGGCTTAACAATTGCTATTTATTAGAAAATCCACATGCAACAAGAAATGAGAGGAGTGTCACCAGCTAGGTGGGGACATCACTTTATCTTGGTTCTTAACAAATCAGTTTAATGAGTCATATGTGCGTATAAAATACCAGCAACCCTCCATCCCTTCAGAAATGATTTTTTGGATTCACAGAGGGAAGGTCCTTGTCCATACAAGTAAACAAACTTATAGCATATATCTGGAAAGTGATTCAAGTGTACATTTTGAAGACAGGCGAGTCATAGAGTATTAGTCAGGGATCTCCAGAGAAGCAGAACCAATACGAAGTGTGTGTGTGTAGAAAGAGATTTCACATAAGGAACTGGCTCACATGGCTGTGGCGACTGGCCAGCCCAGGTCTGCAGTGTGTGCCGGCAGCCTGGAGACCCAGGATGGTGCAGAGTCCAAAAGCTGGTCTTTTTGTCCAGTTCAGTCCTGCAGCTGGGAGGATGGAACCCACCCACATTGTGGGGGCAATCTGCTTCCCAGAGTTCACCCGTTGAAATGTCCATCTCACCCTAAAACTCCTTCAAGTTGACACAGGAAATTAATTAGCACATACAGTCAACAAGATTAAGCGTCTACTTGAAAGGAGGGCCAGCTGTCTATCTATCTAGATGTGTTAGAAGGAATCACAGTATTTGCTCCCAAGAACAAAACATAGTTTTGAAGGAGTAAACGCCAAAGGGTGTTAGTGGTTGAGTTTTTAACTTTTGGAAAACAGAATAGAGACTTTTGAGGACCAGGATGGGGATTTCCTCATCGCCCAGCCCAGGGAGCAGCAGACTGCCTGGACCACACACGTGTGTACTTCCTCTACTGCCGCCCGCCTCCCATACTAGATGCGACCTGGTGGTTTAATAAATATAATATTGTCCAGGAGAAAGTCACGGCCAGTTTTGAGAGACATGTTTTACTTGCATTTTTTGCAAAGGGGCAGCTTTCCAAAGAGCACAGCTTCCAGGATACAGAGAAGGGGGTTGTTTATAGTTCAATTGACTATGGGGCAGACATCAGTTGTGTTAAATAACATTCAGGGCTGTTTCAATAAAAAGCTACTTTCATGATAAAACAAACAAACAAACCAGGACAGGTCTGTTTTTCGAAGTTTTTAGGGTATCCCTGAAATTCATGGCCTTCTGGAATTATCTGTAATTCATGGCTTATTTTGGAATGCAAAGTTTTTGGAACAGAAGCCCCCCTGCCTGGTATCTGGCATGCGCTGAAATGCAGGCAGAGGGCAAGCTAGCAGCCTTACCCTTTCGATCGCGAAGGCTGGTGGTGTAGGAGCAGGGTAAGTAAGTATTAATCCCTGGTGGCAGGGAACGGGTAAATAAGCAAAACCATGTATTCCACTAGAAGCTTCAGTGCCCTGGCACGCCTCTCACATGTGATCAGCAGGTCTTCTCCAGAAACCTAATTTTTTTTGGTCAGCTGAGAATTCTGGATACATTTCTCTGTCACAGTTTTTAATGAAGTTTCATAACTCTGTTGTCATTCTTATATGGTTGCTAATATTTGTAAGGTTTGTGAAATTATATGAAAATAAGACACCAGTGATTTTACTTATATTAAATTCTATTTTGATCGCTGTTATATGAAACTCTCTGTTCTTCTCAAATTCCAGGGGAAATTCATTCTAACATTTAGTTATGGTAATCACAATTATGGATTGAGTAGGGACACCATAGAAGGCATCGCAAGAGATGGCTTAGCCAGCTGTGTTCATATGGAAATAGAAGTAAGTTAATGAGTGTGTGAGTTTCTGTGTATTTTTTTTTAGTGTTATTTACTTTTATTGATACATCATAGATGTACATATTTTGGGGCACATGTGATTATTTATTTATGAGTCAGGGATCTCACTCTATTGCCCAGAATGGAATGCAGTGGCACCATTACAGCTCACTGCTGCCTCAGGAAATTCTTCTGCCTCAGCCTCCTGAGTACCTGGGACTACAGGCGAGTGCCACCACAACTGGCTAATATTTTGATATTTTTGGAGAGATTAGGTCTCGCTCTGTTGCCTAGGCTGGTCTCCAACTCCTGGGCTCAAGCAGTCCTCTTGCCCTGGCTTCCCAATGGCTGGGATTACAGGTATGATCCACTGTTCTGGCCATGTGATTCTGTATGTGCGTGCATGTGTGTGTGTGTGTGTGTGTGTGTGTGTGTGTGTGTGTGTGTGTGTGTGTGTGTGTGTTGAGGTTGGGAGGAGGCTACCCATGCAGACAGCACCCAGCTGGACACAGGAGAAATGGGAGGTGTTCTGTTTATAATTAGCAGGAGAGGCAAGAGACATGAAAATCTGAGCAACGGGTTACAAAACAAGAAACCGCACCTACATGGGTGTTGTGATAAAACTGTCACTCAAGATTTACTTTCTAAGCTATTTATCTGTAAATTATCCTTTTTCCTTTCTGTTTATATACAATGGCATTGATTAAGCCTGACTGCCACAGGGCAAGGAATCTGTTTCTGTCCCCAGGACGATGGACACCGTGCGGTGGGCCATGTTCTCCTACCACCAGGAAGTGTGGGACTGCATTGCCCTTGAGTGCCATCACTCACGGGGATGATATTTTACACTTCTGGCCATGTAGACTCGCTGATTTCAGGAGGTTTTTCTGCCCCAATATCCTGTCTTCCCCTAATAGTCTTCTGGAATTAGAGTATAGAAATTTCTCCAAAATTAAGATCCAGAGTAAAACTGTGAATTTCCCACTCACTTATTTTTAAAAATATACAGCTTTATTGAGTATTTGACATCTTCAAAGATAGTTTATTGTTTCTGCCAATTATGTTCACTAAGCAGTATGACACTTGTGAACTCAAAAAAGAAATGGTATAAAAATGATTCAATTAGTCCAGACTTACAGAAAACAAAACCTAGGCAAGTTGGGTGCGTATTCCTTCACGGACGCCTCTGAGTCCTTCTCCTCTTCTTCCCTGTGATGTCATGGGCCGGGGACCACAACTCCCTTTGGCTCCTTGGCAGTGGTGTGAGTGTCTTCAGTGAAACTGGCTGTGCTTCACCCAGCTCTCCAACTTTCCTGACTTCCAAGTATTTCCATTCTTATCTCCCTGCAGTTAATCGCTTTGGCGTCTTAAAGAGGGGTTTCTTTGTTTCTCCACTAAATGAAAGGCCGTTTCTAAGCAATTTTTTCCTTGGGCAAGGCAGAAACAAAAACGGGTTTACCTCTGAGTGTGGGATCCCTGCAGCTGGCGTCTCCTCCTTCCCTGCTTACCTTTTCTGCTCCTTGAGCGTTAGTCCTTCTCCTTCCAGGAGCTTGAGTCTGTAACCCGGGCTTTACGCCCCTGATTATTCCCAGCTAACGTCTTTTTCCAA